>JAQMRL010000010.1:35287864-36776946 GCA_035578175.1 Catonia carolina
GTGAATGCATATTATAACCACAAGATTTACGTTTTAGATATTAAACGAATAAACCTGAGCAATATCATTTTATAACATCTAATCTTTTATAACCAGGAATTCTTAAGCATCTCTTTAAAACGTACACCACAAAATTTATTTTTATTTGCATATACTGTAAACTTTACGGTGCAAAAATATTTCTGTCAGATGTGTCTTAGGTCTATACGTGTAATTTTATTATTTTAAACAAGGAAAAGCGGGTTGTCCGACCTTATTTGTTATAGTCAAGAGAACCCTGTTATTTATGTTATTTGAGTTTTGTATTTTATCTTATATTCTCAAATAGCTGTTTTTTAAAATAAAACCAATTTCGGGTAAACTGAATTGTCTTTGCATTAATAAGAGTGCTTTTAATGTTATTTGAGTTGAACAAGATACAAAAATATTAATGCTAGTTTCTCTCTTTCATAAATAAATAGCAGCTCGTCCCGGCTTCACTCGGGTATAATTTTTATTTCAACAACTTTTAAATTACGGTTGTAAATAAATTTAAAAAAAAAATCTGGTGTGAAATACTCACACAACTTTCTCTTGCCAATGCATGTAATTAACAATGTAACCTAACATTAGTAAAACATTAAAAATAAACAAAAAAAACTAACCTCAATAAACTTAATCTAATTTTAATTTTGATTGAAAGACGCAAAATGAAAATCAACTTCAGTTTGGCTTAAAAATACGGAAAATTACTCTTTCACGCTAAACTAGGCTCTGTTGAGAAAAATGCTCTAAATAAAAGTTGTAGATCTTTTAATTTCCTATAAATTTGACAATATACACTTTTGTCGTAAACTGCATACTAAGCCTGAAATCTTGAAAAATCGACTTTTTACACATTTTCGTGTAAAAAACATAAATTCCCTAATTAACGCCAAACTAAGCGTTCTATAAAGAAATTTTTGGAATAAAAGTTATAGGATTTTAAATTCTCCACAACTTTCATTATACCAATACATTTTTGCGCTAAAATGCATATTAAAGCCACAATCTTAAAAAACAATTTTTTACGAGAAAACAGCCTCCTTAAGAATTTCAGCAGACATAGTGCCTACCCTATTTTGTAGAGCATAAAAAGTGTAGTAAATGAGGCAAGTTTTAAAAAAATCGTAGGAGCCGTTTTTGAGATAATCGCAAAAAAGTGAAAAATGATACGAATTAACTACTACTTCCGGTTGACCGATTTTGATGAAAATGTTCGAGTCGGGTTCTCTAGTAGTACCTAACTTCAGTTTCAGGTTTCCAGTTCGTACAATGTTCCGTTCTTGAGATATTCTGTTCACACACACACAGACCAATCGCTAAAAACATGTTTTTTGGGTTCAGGGCGTCTGAAAACGAGTAAATCCGGTGAAAACTAGATTTCGAAAAATCGACATGAAAACAACTTTCCTTCTTAATTCATATAGGAAAGAGAAAGCAACAACATTTTCTGATTTGGAAAAATCTGTTATACATTATACATACACGATTTTTTGTAAATTATTTTTGTGACCATTTCGGTAGTGCAGTCTTAATGTACCTGCTATGTTAAGTTAAGAGTCCTAGGTCGGATTCCCTGTTAGGATGTAAAATTTTTTAACAAAAAGTTCCATACTGTATCGTACCTAATTACAATCGTTAATTATTATTAACGATTATTAACCGGTGTAATTATTAATATAATTTTAAATAAAGAAACATTTACATTGTGAATATATTTTAAAAAATAAGTTCAGATGACACACACATTAAATAAAAACAATAATGTTAATTATAATAATAATAATAATTATTATTATAAGGATAATGTTAATTATTTACACATTAGATTATTCACACATGATTCCGGTTTATTAATTGACAGCCTTATTCACAAGTTGTTATAGTAAGAAATATTTTTTACATTAGCAAAATTCCTGTAACCAGAATGATATAACATAAAAAAATAATAATTTTACACGATATATAATGTTTTATAAAAAATAATATTTCCCGATATTATTAATAAAGGTAATGGTAAAGAAATGTAATAAATGTTTCCCAAGTTGGCTCATAAATTATTTAGTAATCATAGTATAATTTAATTAAATCAATCTATAAAAATAAGGAATAAACCGGAAACTGTCATACTATACGACTAGTGTCAAATCTTAACACAGCTATTTTATAGTCACATAGCCGCTACACAAATTATTGTATAGCATTGCATTCTTCATTGACAGCCGATTAGCGTCGGATTTGGCGTGTCGGATAAGCGGAAATATTTCTATCTGTATATAAAAAATTGAACGGTTTATCGTAAGCCTATTATATAACCTATAAAACAATTTTTAAATCATTTTTTCGATTAAAACATTTACAAAAGTTTTCATTTTTCTCTATTTCGTACATAAAATGTTTTAACACTGTTTTATGTATTTTGGAATCGGACCTAAGGTAATTATATAGAATCAGGGCTGTAACGATTTTTTTTTTGAAATTGATACTTTTTGGGTGCTTATTAACGTACTTCATTTAAGGCGAGCTCGGATCCCTATATGTTAACATCCCTTAATGTTAACATTTGCCCCGTTTTCTCAGTAACCATCAGAGAAAGATTTGATTTTTGTTTAATATGAAAATTTGCACTCTTTTTTAACTTTTACGTATACAATTTTTTTTATGACTACATATTTAGGTAATGTCTAGAATTTTTTCTCCTTTCTTTTTCAAAATTTTGTAAAACTAAACACGTAAAAGTTACATCTGTACATGCTTAACAATCCACAAAAATTTCAGTACTGTAGCTTTAACAGAAGCTGAGAAAACGGGTCGTTTGCGTTAAAAATTAATATTATTTAGAAATCGCATTTAAAATTAAACAAACACTTTCAATATGTTTTACAACGTTACATCACTTACAGCTCACTAGAACTAACCAACAAAATTCAATACAGTAAACACTTTATTCTACAAACAAACGACAGCTGATAATCATTACCATCCCGTAAATAATAAGGGAATAAAATTTATTGTAAAAAGAAAATGTCAAAATCTTACTGAACATTCATTAAATAAACATGGTTTTTCCAACTGTGCAGTCCAACAAATAAAATTAAAACTAAAATATTTCTAGTTTTCGTAGAAAAATAAATAATACATCATTTTTAAGCTACAGTTCGTAAAATACATATTATGTTATTTAAAACTGGTTCACTCAACACCATTTCTATAATTTTCCGACCTCTTGGAAAGCTGATTTAGTCCATTTTGTTTCTTAGGGGTTAAATAAAAAAAACTTAATAAAATATACAGGTAAAGGTTGTGGTGACATATCTGTGAATACATTTATATTACATACTTTCTCGAATAGCTTAGTTCTGAAAACCGTCATAAATATTCTCTTAAGTGATACTAAGAAAAAAAATGAAGGACTTTTGCAATGTGACCATTCTGTCTTAGGGTTAAAAAAGGGTTAATTACCCTGCTTTAAGTAATCGGTATTACTTCTTTACCGTCCCAAAGATATTTATTATTATTCTAGCTATTGTTTTACAGCCATTTACCGCAACCCGTCATGGCATTTATTCCTGTTGAACCCCTTACTCCTCTCTTCACCATAGCACTTATAACGTCATGCATCTACTCCTTTCTGGGTCGTCCTCTCTTCCTTCGTCTAACTTGAACTCATAGCTAAATCTTCATTGGCTATCTATTCTCCTCTATTCGTCGCAGATGAACGTACCTGATGAGTTCTCATTCATCGGTATTATCGATTAATAAAAAAAATTGTCAGCATTTAAAAGTTTCTTCGTTCTAATTTAATCTAGCTTAGTCAAATTGACAACATCTGAAAATTCATTCCCATAGTTATTACTCGATTTTTAAATATCTTAACTGTAGAGCCCAACGTTTAGAACTTCAGAGTATTTTAGCACAGTAATGTTCATTCACCTAGAGATGTTTATTCACCTAGAGGTGGAGGGTTGTTTGCTAATGTCGGATCAAGTGGCCAGGCGGCGGGGTTTTGGTCGGTAAGGGGGTTGCAGCTTCCTTGGGGCTGGACGAGGACGCCTCAGTTGAGTTCAACACTACTTCCCCCATCGTGAGGGAGTGAACATGAGTTTTTCTCGCCGCCTCGGATAAAAAAAACCTAGATGTTGATATTTATATTTGTAAGGTTTTTCAAAGATTTGTAAGCTTTTCAAAGATTTCTAACGGAATTTTGATTCAAACATTAATTAGAAAATTAATTCTTCTTCTTCAGGTACCTTGCCTTCTGAGAACTTTGGCTTCCATCGAGATATTTTGAGTTTTGTCGATCGCTTGTCAAAAAAGGATAACCGAATCTTCTTTTTCTTTTGGTGCTAATCCGCTACCGAATGTTGGTAATCATTCTGGCAATGATAATTTTATTTGCTGCTGCTTTGAAGAGTCCTTAGTAGAAGTTGCAAACCAGATCCTTAAGTTCTTTAGCCTGGATATTCGTCGTCTTTCGACGCCTCTCTTACCCTGTACATTTCCTTGCAAAATTCATTTCAGCAACTTGTACTTGTTATTCCTAATGATGTGTCCAAGATATTATAATTTTCTTCTTTTTACTGTGCACATTATTTCCTTTTCTTTAATAAGTTTTTGAAGTACACTGGTGTTTGATATTATGTCCATCCTTGATATTTTAACCTCTTGATAGACATTGGCACATGTGAGGCCATTAATACCACAGCTTGATATCTTTCAAATACTTTGACGCCCCATTTCCACACACGTTGCCAGAAACCTTTGTTGGTTGCAATACTCTTCTTCTTCTTCTTACACTCAAGGATTAGGCTTTTGCCTGTTCCGACTCACATCAGCTTATTAACATTTATCATTTAAATTACTATATTGTATCATTCAACTTGCATTGAGTCTTATTTTATTTCCCTTTATTACTGCCATCTTTTCCGCGGTCTACCAACATCCCTTTTACCTACGGGGTGGTAATTTAAGATATTTAGAGGGAATCTTTCTGCTGGCATCCGTTTAACATGCTCCTTCCACTGATTGCGGTATTGTAACACTCTTTCATTCAGGCTGTACACATTCAGCTCTTTCCGAATATCATCGTTCCTTATGTGGTCCCGTCTGTCACAGCCCTTTACCCTGCGTAGGAATCTCATTTCTGCCGCCTGCACTCTACTCTCTAGCGGTTTTGTAGTGACCCATGATTCACTTCCATAGAGGAGGACCGGAGCAGCCATCACTTTATAAAACTTCATGGTAGTTTCTTTCCTCGCTTTTTTCCCCAGGGTTCTGCTGATATTACCACATATTGATTGGAATTTCCCTATCTTCTTCTCAATATCTAAATCATCTTTAAAACTGATATTGCAGCCGAGGTAGCAGTATTGTGATACTTGTTCCAACACTTTGTCATCTACCACAATTTTTGATCTAGTGGGAAACTTGCCAGTGAATGCCATTATTTTTGTTTTTTCTTTAGAGATTCTAAAATTATACTCTTTACATAAATTGTTCAGGACATGGATTGATTTTTGGAGGCTATCTTCGTTTTCTTGAATAATCCACAAGTCATCTGCAAATAGTAATGCGTTCAGGTATTTTTCATTATTCAACTTGATACCTAAGTCTACTCTGCATTTCCATTTCCTGAAAATGTGGTCTATATAAATGTTGAATAAAGTGGGTGATAAGCTGCACCCTTGTCGTACTCCTTGGTTAATTGTCATCTCCTCAAGTCTCTTTTTACCTGTATTTATGACTATTTGCGTGTTATGGTAAAGTGTTTTTATTGCATTAATGAGGTGAAGTGGATATCCTCTTTCACATAGAATATTCCAAAGGTGTCTTCTATCCACTCTATCGAAAGCTTTTTCAAAGTCAACAAAAGCCATATGGGTTTCAAGATTGTATTCTCGTCTTTTTCCTATAATCCTTTTGACTGAAAAAACATTATCTGAGCATGATCTTCCTATTCTGAATCCATTCTGTTCTTCATTCAGAATTGCTTCAGCAATATTTTTCACCCGGCAATTAATGATTTTGGAATAGATCTTATATCCAACATTGAGAAGACTGATACCTCGGTAGTTCCTACAGTCATTCCGCTTTCCTTTCTTAAAAAGAGATATAACTTCTGCCTTTTTCCATTCTTCTGGAATTCCATGTCTCCTCCAACATTTATTTAAGAGGTGCAAAAACCTTAATTCAAAAAACATGCCTCCATATTTAAAGAGCTCTCCATTTAAACCATCCAATCCAGCAGCTTTCCTATTTCTAATACTCCTTAGAGAGTGTTGTAATTCTTCATTTGTTATTGAGTCTACTGAATTATTGGCAGATGGTTCAAAGGGACATCCGATTCCAGCATCTTCAGATGCTGCAATACTCTCTTGTTGAATTATCAGCTGTTATGAACCTGCCCACTACAGACAGCTGGAGTGTTAAATTATTTGCACTCGATCTGCTAGTTCCAGGGCTACAAAAAAATAGTTCTGTTTCATTTTACTTGGTCAGCCAATTATATGAATGAAACATTTAATAACAGAAGAGGTACAGGTGTAAAAGACACTAGTCATTGCATAGTAGAAAGTACGTAGATGGTTTTTAGAGGGCCTGACATGCTGATAAACATACTTTTCTATTCAGTGAAGAAGGCACGGTAAACCGACTCACTCCTGGTTTGTTTTTTAATCCCTAATTTGTGTACGCTGCAATCTGTTCAATTCAGAACAATAAGCAACCCCATGACCCAATGAGATGAGGATGATGTGTATGACGTGTAAATGAGGTGTAGTCTTTTACAGACTCAGGTCGACCATTCCTGAGAGAGTATGGTTAATTGAACCCCAACCATCAAAGTACACCGTTAACCACTGTCTAGCACTCAAATCCGTATAAAATTAACTGCCTTTACAAGATTTGAACCAGGAACTTTCGTCTCCGAAAATTAGTTGTTAAACAGCTGATTTTGGCGACGACTTTACCTCTAGACCAGCCCGGTGGGTCAACTCTTCGTTTTCCAGAGCGAGGTTATTGTTTATTTTTAAAATTAACTTGTCCCTCAAGGGGTTAAGAATTCTTTTATAAGTTCATAACTTGAACGCTTCCAGTCTCTTTGTTTTTGCTTCCGTTGAGGTCCGAGTAACCAATTCACATCATACCAAACTTAAAGATTCTTCAATCATGATATCCTACGTCGACCTAGACGTTCCTTACCTGTCTTTAACTTAATGATTTTCAGTAATTCTCGCCTCTCATGACACGAATGAAGTACATTAATGTACTTAAAAACTAATTCGTTTTTAACGTTTCATAGTATTTAATAACTATCCTTCAGAAAATATTTGCTTACCACAAAAAATCACTGTATTAATTGTTTAAAATTCTGAACTACATAAGGTTAACTTTTTGGCAACATTTATGAAAATAAATTGGTTTTTAAAAAGTTATTGCATTCAAGTTATTTTCTATTGTAATAATAATTAATTATATGAACATATTGTCTTGCAAATTTATATTACTATTATATAAAATCATACAATCCTTTCCTAGAAGTTCTTTTTTGTTTTATCATTACAACAGAATTAAATCCTTTTGATTTTCATCTCATACAGTAAAGTAGAATACAAAATCATTTCGAACAGGATTAAAAGAGATATGAAAAAGTAGACTACTCTGACAAGACATTTCATTTACAATTCAGTATTATATTTTATTTAAAAGGATTGTATATATTATGTTTTTAAAAGGATTGCATGGTGTAGCATAACAACTTCATTCATTTTCTATCTTGTAAATTTTGATCATAGAACTTGCTTTCTTCCATATAAATACTGTTGGTATATGCACACATACATCCAGGATATCCAATATAAAGAAATTCATACACACTCGTCAACATTCACACCTACTCCTTGCTAGATTATTCACCCACTCATAATTTACCGTTTTTTTTCTTCAACGTCATTATTTAAGGTTATCGTAAAATATTACCAGTCTTTCAGAGGTCGAAGTCCTCAGTTTTATTTCTGCTGGTTTTATTAGGGAATCAACCATATGTAGAGATAATAATGTAATCTTAAAGGCGTTTGTTTAATTCTGTTTAATATTTTTATAAGATTTCTTATTTTTTGTTTGTTGTCGGGAGATATACAATAGTGACAACCGCCTAATTTGGTCTTTGTTTTCGCTGGTGTTTTTAGTTTGAATTTAAACATAAAGTAAACAAAAAAAAAAGAAAAATCAATGGTGGTGTTCATTGGTGACCGTTAGCTGGTCACTTTACCATGTTGTTTAACCAACCGTTATTGCTTAATTTTCCATTTTTGTGTTTTACTAGCTATCTAACTGGATGCTAATTACATACAATTAAATTTCATGTTTATTTACCGTCAACAATCTTGCAAGTTACAGTTAAATTAAAAACATTGTAGTAGATGTTATTTTGTATTGCCTCTTTAAGAAAAAATTCCCGCCCGGAGACCCTTTATAAAATTTTATTATTTTTAAATTTGATTTTATTGTGTTTAACTTACGTATTAATAATTCATAGCTACGTATTAATTATGTATAATTAATAATTTATAATTATTATACATTAGTGTCTATTTTCATTTTCAAGTAGTACTATTAGTATTTATGTAATTGACATAAAATGTTTATCAATATTTAACCTTTTTAGTAACAACGTCCGTAAAACAGAACGTCTATATATTTTAAGTACCTATAACATCCAATTTACCGGACGGCCGTACGTTACGCATAAAGTGCCAACGTCCGGATAACCGAATATTTCCAAAAACACTTTTAAACAAAAATTAATGGAAAATTGTATTTTTGAAACCGGCCTCCGTGGCGTATTGGCTTAGCACGCTAGACTTTAAAGCGAAAGGTTCTGGGTTCTTGGCTAGGGTCTGGAAATTTTAACACGTTAAAACCACCGTTAAGATACCAAAACCCACATTAGTTGCTAATGACCAAGCTGTCGACGCGACTTTAAATAAACTAAAAAAACTAATTTTTTAGTTTTTTCTTTCTTTCTTTTATGAACACAATAAAAATTAATTTGTAAAGACACTTTATTTTTCTGTAACGTTGAAATTTTGGTCGGCAATGGCAGGCTTACGCCTGTAAGTTTTCGAAATAAGGGCTGGCACTTTTTGTACACTCTTATTCAAATAAAATGGCACTTTAGATCAAACTTTTAAAATTGTTTTGGCATTGAAAGGGTTAATTCTGACTACTTAGTATTGACATTCTTTGTCAATAAATTGGCTACACTTGTAGAAATACTTGTTATTGACAAGTAAGTTCAAAGAAATATAAAAACACCTAGTGACACTAAACGTAGGTAAAGATGTTTTAGAAGACAGAAACAAATCAAGAAAAACAAGAGTTTTCCAGAGGAAAAGTTAAGAAAATACGCGTAGTAGCATATACCGAAAAGGGGCGATAAAAGAAAGAAACTTTTTCGGTAAAAATGAAGAAAAAATATGGAAAGAAAGACTCCAAAATAAGAAGTTGAGCATATCATTTAAAGGAGTTACTCTTGTATGATTATCATAATGCTAATTGGCTGAAACGAAAATAAAAGAAACTATAATTTTTAAAGGGATTCTTAAATTCCTGTAATAAATTGTGAAGATTTCACAGGAAGAAGATAAGTAGCTATTGGAGTAGAAGTAGCTGAAGAATAAGTTAAGTAAAAGGAGAAAAACAACGAAAAGAGAGGGATTGACTGAAGGAGGACGATATAAAATATAAGGCAGGACTTAACTGACTTTTAATACAGAAAGTTATCAAATAGGCCTATCCTCAATAATCTCCATAAAGTTGAAATTAATAAAATATGGATCGTACAAGATTAATCAGAATACGCAAGTCTGTTAGTTTGTTAAGCTCTTACCAGATAATAATTCCAACAATGTACAGACTACATGGAGGTTATTCATCTGAGAAAATAACTACTGAATGAAATTTCTTCAATTTAACTTGGACCTACAACCATGACATCTCATCCTTTTTGTTCGACCGCCATCGTTTTAAAGGAACCATTAATTTTCTACAGTTAATCTATCAGTTTATTTTAGTTGACTGGATAACTAAAAACTTTCGGCATGACTAAAGTGACGTACTACACAAATTGAAGCGTGAGATAATTTCTGTTGCCTATTCATTTACCATTGCGGTAACTGTGTAATACTATTGTCAGTCTGTTAATTTTTATAATATATACAGATTGTAGCATTGTCTCAGGGACGATTTTCTATCAAATTAAAAAAAAAACGAATAAATTACACAGTTTTAAGTAAAATGGGTCGCTTAATTTTACTAAGTTTTAGGCTACGTTCCTTATTTTTATACTTTACAACAGTTGAATAATAATTTTTGCTGCATTTTTGTGGTCTACAAGGTAGGATAATACCTGCTTAATTATAATTATAATGTCATAGTGCTGAAAAAAATTCGTATAATCTAGGTTTTCGTTGTATCGAAGTTCGACTGTATTATCAAAGTTGTAGAGAATTAAAAAAAACTACAACTTTTATTTCAAACACACACCCCCTCTTGTTAACACACATACACACACACACACTCTCTTTCTCTCAACTTATTATTATCTTTATTATTTTTATTTTATATTTTTTATTATTAAAAGAAGAAAAACTAAAACAAAAAGAACAAGGCCCAGAAAGAAAAAAATAAAACCAAATAGTATCATATTCATATCATAACATATTCCCAAATATTATCACAACAATTTACACAAAACGGGCTAGATTTGAGCCGAAAACCACCGTATTATATTACTACTAATATTTTTATTCAGGGCTAAGCATATCGTTAATTAGTGATTTCTTATTTTGCTCATTGAAATCGGTAAAAAATTGGTGGGTAACTTAAGATTGCAGTTATAGGCTAGTAGGCCCTATACATTTTACGACTAAGTGTTTATAAGTGGAGTTATTGAAAATTAAGAATCCTACAACGTTTATTTCTAGCATTTTTTTCTACAAAGCTTAGTTCAGCGTCAATTTTTCATATTTAAAAGTACAAAAGAGGTTGATTTTCATTTAGCTTAATTCATTCATGATTAAGATTAGGTTAGTATGTTTTTAATTTTACATTGTTTAGTCATAGCCTAATTAAATGCAGGTTTAATTATTTACATTGGCAAAATAAGTCGTAAGTGTTTTACATTTTACTTTTTAGTTTAAAATTAATGTAACAGATTATTGGGATTTGAAGCACAATTTTGACCAAGTTCGACTTCTCACTTTTCTCCCATTCAATTCTCTGCACATGTTCCACTTTATTGTGTCTTTACAATACTAAGTAAGAAAAAAATTACACTAACTAACAAAAATTAAGCGTGAATTAGTGTTATAATTTAATTTGCAAGAACTATCATTCAAATCTATAATAACGTCATTACTGAGAAGGTTCGTACACTGAGAAGGTTCCTTGGCCATTGGAGTTTGAATCGCCTCATGGGGTTATCGCGAGTGGATTTGTATGCATACCAAATTTTTATTAGACTACTATATTCTTTTGTACAGTTCTTATGACGTTTAAGAACTGTTTCTTGAACTCTATCGTTAGCTTCATAGAAGGGACTTTGTGTAATCTTCAGAGATTTTTGTTTAGTAAAACTGTGATACATTTTGTTGTGTTCCTTTTATAAATAAATATATATGTATTATATTTAAGTACTTTATTAGATAATATGAATGAAAGAAACTACAAGGTCAAATATGTTGGAGAGTTCATCCGAGATTGCGCGTTTGTAGGCCTATTGACTACCGTATTTAGACTACCGCTATTTAAAAAAAAATTATTTGATGTTTTCGATATATTATTCGAAGAAATAATATATTGTCAAGTTGGTTAACTGCCAGAGTTTGAGATAATTTTTTCAAAAAAATTTGTGTGTTAACAGATTTTAACAGATCAGTGTGAAAAAATTGCTAAAAAATAATATTTTTGAATCAGTTATTATGTAAATATCTAGGCCTACTTGATATTATATTTTTACTTTCTCTTGCCTATATGAATTTATAGGAAGGAAATTATTGTTTTCATGTCGATTTTTCAAAATCGAGTTTTCACCGAATAACTGAATATCTCAAGAACGGAACATCGTACGAACTTGAAACTTAAACTTAAGTTAGATACCACTAGAGGACCCGACACGAACATTTTCATCAAAATCGGTCAACCGGAAAAGTAGTCTATTCGTGTCATTTTTCACTTTTTTACGATTTTCTCAAAACGACTCCTACGATTTTCTTTAAAAATCGCCTCATTTAACATTTTTTATGTTCTACAAGGTAGGGTAGGAGCCATGTCTACTGAAATTCTTGGAAAGGCTGTTTTTCATAATAAAATTGTTGTTTTAAGATTGCGGCTTTATTATGCATTTTAGCACAAAAATGTATCTAATAAAAGTTGTAGAGAATTTAAAAACCTACAACTTTCAATTCAAACATATTTTTGTATAACACTTAGTGTAGCGGTAATTAGCGATTTTCTGTTTTCATTCACGAAAGTGTGTTAAAAAATCGATTTTTTAAAGATTTCAGCCTTATTATGCATTTTACGTTATAAGTGTAGGCCTACTATGTAAGTTAATCAAATTTATAGGAAATTAAAAGATTTACAACTTTTATTTAAAGAATTTTTCTCTACGGAGCCTAGTTTAGCGTGAAAGAGTGGTTTTCCGTAATTTTAAGCCAAAGTGAGGTTGATTGTTATTTTGCATCATTCACTCATGATTAAAAAAAATAAGGTTATGTTTTTTGAGATTAGATTTTTGTTTATTTCTAAAATTAGGTTATATTGTTCATTATTTGCATTGGCAAGAGAAAGTCGTGTGAGTGTTTCACACCAGATTTTTAATTTTGTTTTGAAAGAGTAGTTGCATTCAAAATAATTGTAATAATATTTACACAGTGTTAACGATACAATAAAATGCTGTAGGCGTCCGAGTCCAAGAGAACATTCCCCTTTCACTTGCCCGTATTGCGATGCTGTGCAAAGCCTTAAATGGTAGTGACCAGGTCGGTAGGCGGGTGGGCATAATGCCCACGCTTGTAACGCCTCGGGAGCTACACCGGTTTTCAAGAATTGCTTGCTTTGTCATCACAATTCCGTTCGTTCATTATACTATCCGGCTTCCAGCAAATAACTAAAATATAATTATAACAAAAGAAAAATATACTATAAATTTTAAATAAATATTTAATAAATACGTTAAATATTTTCCCACCATGACATTTAATTTAATATCTTTTGTTGGAGCGCCATATTTTACTAAAGATATTAAATTTGCATATTAAGATACACCTTCATGTTTATTACAGTACATTTGTATTAATACATTGTGTTACAAAGGTTTTCATACCTAGCTCATTTTGTTGTTCTTATTTTACCCACCAGAGCGCGTTGTTTCTTTCCATTTTACCGCCTTTGCCATTATTTAACGTCAACTTGAATCTTATGCTGCAGTAAATGCAGCTCTATTATGATTATTTTATAGCATAAAGAAACATTTCACAGTATGTAGATTTAACATTTATTATAGATTTTTATTTTTTAACCGTCGGAAAAATGAATGTTGAGGTCGTCATTAATGCTATTTTGTATTAAATATGATAATAAAGTTAATCTCTGCATTAAAATATGTTGTTGAAATGCATTGTACTGTAAGAAGTCGGATATTTAACATTAAAACTTGTTTTTTATGAATTTTAAATATTTATAATCTGTTCAAAAACATAACAATTATTTCACGTTAAGAATTACATAACTTGTTTAAAGTAACTTCTGGTAGTAACCAGAAGTTATAACTAGAAGTACTTTACAGTAGTAAAGTACTTTTATTAGATAGTTCATACAATTTATCATTTTGAGTTAGATTTTTCCATGTTATCTATACTACTATAATAACTTCTTTAATAACTAATAGATACAAAAACTTTTGCATGTGGCTAATACTTGTAGGGAATTTAATTATGAATAGAATAGTGTAAAATATGGTGGAACATACGGGTATTAAATATAGACTATAAACTGAAAATTTGCTTATAACAGGCAGGTGAAGTGCTAAATTATTTGCACTCGATCTGTTAGTTCCAGGGTTACAAAAATTATTTCAGTTCCTTATGACGTGGTAAGCCAATTATATGACTATTATTATTATTATTATTATTATTATTATTATTATTATTATTATTATTATTATTATTATTATTGATATGGCGTTTAACAACAAAAAAGATACTGGCATAAAGGACGCCAGTCACTGTATCTCCTCTCAGAGTAGTCAATAATTTCATTATTATACAGCCAGACCCTATGGTGAATGAAGTAAAGTATATAATTTTCAGAGGACCTGGCATGCTGATAAGCATTCTTTTACAACCAGTGAGGAAGGCAATGGTAAACCACCCTACTCCTTTTGTTACTTAGTAAAGCCTCTAGAGGTTCAAAACAGCCTTTCGGCTGTTGACCTAAACAGCAAAACCAAACTGAAAATATTAATTTCTTATTTTGAAAAACGATATCAGAACGTAATTAAAAATGCCAAATGTAGTAATGAAACAAAAAAATTTGTGATCTACTCTTTAATTATCATTTTTACTTCAATAAATTTGTAAGGCACTTTTGCGGTTTACACGTGCTTTTGATGTGGTTGCGTGTCACAATATAATTTTGTATATTTTAACACTGAAATGTCAACAATTTATTATGATAAATAAGGTAATTACAGTATTTGGTAAAAAGAAAAATTATCACCACAATATTTGATACTGTAACTTTCAACTAATTATTGGCTATTAATGTTCAAGTACATAATTATGATTATCTGGGTCAAAACATACGTAAACGTATGTTTACATACATTATAATAACCTCCATAAGTGCATAACACATTTTAGCTGTACATTCTCAAATACTATTATATAGTTCGAGAAAATTATGTAATAAAAATTGGTGTTTTAATGGGATAAAACATTTTTGTTTTTAGAGTTAACTGAATTCAAAACGTATTTTTTTTTGTATTCTGTATTTTATTTAGGAAAGTAGAGCTCATATAATTTAACTAATTTGGATGAGAAATCTGGTTTATCATACGTTCGGAGTGGGTTTACATTTCCTGAGAAGTAGTGCTTAAGACATAAGATCAAAAACACGATATTATTCGGCTTAAGAGGTATAAATGACTCCATGTGTCATATAATTGTAAAATTATAAGACATAATATTATAACAAGTATTTTGATATTGTATTGTTGTTGTTGTTTAGGTCATCAGCCGAAAGGCTGGTTTGAACCTCTAGAAATCTTAAGTAAAACGAGGAGTGAGGTGGATTACCATGCCTTTCTCACTGAGTGAAAAAGTATGCTTATCAGGATGCCCCAGGCCCTCTGAAAAGCATCTACTTTCCACTCTGAAAATGAGACATTCACTTTTTTCACCACTGGGTCTGGTTGTATAATGAAATTCATTAGGCCTACTTTTTAAGGAGATTACTCTGACTGGTGTTTTTTACACCTCAACCTCTTCTGTTCTTAAATGCTTCAGTCATATAATTGGCTGATCATGTGATAAGATTAATTATATTATAATAATATTAGGCTATACAATATTAGATAAGCTTGCTGATCCCCACAGTTCAATTCCGTACATCAGTACTGTTTTTATTATTGTTTTACTCGTGTAAATAAGAAATTTATAGGTTAGGGAAAGATGCAACTTTTTGTCTAGCAACCAATATAGTTGGCGTTGATTAATTGCAAACTTTTTACGCTTCGTCCAAAAGTGTTTTTCCTTGTAAGTCGTCTGTAGAAGTGAATACTTAAGTAAATAACGTCTTCCGTCTGTCGTATGATGTTAATGTTTAGAGTCATTACTGATCAAGTATCTTCTAATTAAGAATAAGCTACTGTTAAACAGTACGTTAGAACAGTAATCGTTTTAATAAGTTACCACTAAGTGCAAATTTTTAGACACATTTTTGACGAGTACTACGTAAAATATTTATTATAATTTGGAAATTGGTAAACATTTGGCAAAAACAATAAGGTATTTTAGTGTGTACGAAATTCATTTTTCGTAAAAGAACTAGTTTTTATTATTTCAAAAATATTTAAAAGAATCTGTTAATTTATCATTCTTTTATTAATAAATTGTTATAAAACTTACAATAGTATGCAGAACAATTACACACCATTTTAAATTAAATAATAAAAACAAAACAAAGATGAAAGGGAAAGAAATGAAAGCGAAAAGTCCTCTTTCACGCGTCGTGAAAGAGGCCGAAAAACTTACTGTCACTTTCAAAGAACCGCTAATATAGTAGTTGACTCTTATACCTTCCTTATACGGACATCATCAGCGACTGTTATTTCATAACAGCGGCGGCCGATAACCAGTTTACTACATACTACTTAATTCTTCATTCTAAATTACTGCGCATGCGTACTACTTATGTACAGTATTATTATTTTTACTATTGCTGTATACTTAAGCCTCTATTATTTCCTTCTGTTCTATTGAAATCATTTCCTTATATGAAAACAAACTGCATTACTTTCGTTTTTTAATCTTTTATTTATTTACTTTTTTATTTAACATTCATTTAGTAAAATATTAAGTCTAAGATTGTATTGCTAGATTTGTTAATTTTTCGTAAATTAAAGGAATCAACTTAATTCCAATCTCAAACCAAAAATTTGTTGTCATTTTTAACCCTTTATAGGGGCAGTACTTCAGGGAAAATATACATGTTGTAATGTTAAATTTTGTTATATAGGGACTTAAATAATGTATTTCTAGTGCCAGAACAGTAAGATATTTCTTCTTTTTTTATGTAAAGCCTTGGTAAGTATACTTACCAAGGAACATTTTGTGAAATGGGAATCACATAATGTTTAGTGGTAAGAATGCTTATGTAAACAACTTGTGACCCACTAGGTTGGTTCAACTTGTTGTGACCCATTGGGTTGGTCTAGAGGTAAAGTCGTCGCCGTGAGTCAGCTGTTTAACAGCTGATTTTGGAGACGAAGGTTCCTGGTTCAAATCCTAGTAAAGGTAGTTACTTTTATACGGATTTGAATACTAGAGAGTGGTTGCCAGTGTCCTTTGGTGGTTAAGGTTCAATTAACCATACACTCTCAGGAATGGTCGACCGGGGTCTGTACAAGACTACACCTCATTAACAAGTTCTACACATCATCCTCATCTCATTGGGTCATTGGGTTGCTTATTGTTCTGAATTGAACAGATTTCAACGTACACAAATTAGGAATTAAAGAAAAGAACAACTTGTAGTCCTATATAACAGAAAATGTGTAAAATAACTTATCTCAACTGTAGATTAGCATGAATGTTTGCTTTCCGTAAAAAAATAGAATTTTCTAAGCACTGTTCAAAAGTAACAACAAAACAACACGGTTGCATACGCTGGTATGAATCTTTGCCACATTCGTGTAACTCATGAAGCAAATGGTTGCTGCGCACTAATTTCAAAGTGTGGATAGCCTACCTACCAGAGAACATCAATAAAACTAAAAAATACCAATAGGGTTCGACTGCATAGCTTATTCTTAAAAAAATCGACCTTATTGCCAGTATACTTATCAAAGACCTATAAAGGTTAATATGTTCTTTTACTGCAATGAGATATTTCAGTGACGTTACGAAATTATTTTTATTAAATTATGGGGGATACTAGGAAAGTTTAAATTTCAGTAGTAAGTAGTTGGTGTGATTTAGAAATACTTTTTTGCGGAGAGAAGGTAATGTCCTCCTTGCAGCAAGAGCAGTGCAACGAGCAGTTGATAAAAGCAGAGACCCAAGCGCCTTACTATATTTTTTATTACTTTATTTATTTTGCAACTGTATAAGAACAACCAGCAAAAATTTTCACAACTATTTTAACAAAAAAAATTTAAAAAAACCACCCGCGTTAATGGCTTTGAGGAGGACACCACCCAGCGATAGCTCTCCAGATAACGATAAATGTGTTCATTTAAATTTTTTTAAAGTAAAACCTAAAACTAAAAAAATAATAAAAGTTAAAAAAATTGTTTTAATTTTGAAATTTTCCAATAAATATAGTTTCTGGACGAAGCTATACAGTATATCGAACTAACTTCTGGAAAATATTAAATAATATTTTTGTATCAATGACAATTTAAATTTACATTTGGCGAATACAAGACTAAAAATAGCATCTTTACCAACGGCAATTTTCATTGTTGTTTTTAAAATTATTGTTATTTATTTATAAATTTATATTTGTTTAGTAGTTGTAACAAAATAGTTATTTATAACAGTAATTACGTATTAAATTACTCTTTCTTCAGTTAGACATTAAGTATTGTTTACTTGTTAACTCCTACAAAACATCTGTTTTAAGAATTCTTTTTTGAAAAAACTGTTATAATTTTTTTTTACATATTTTTTATTTGTTCCTGTTTTATGAAATAACTATAAAAATGTTTTGATTAATTTGCGCAAATTCCAGATGTTTTGATTTGAGAAAATTTCAGAGGATATGCGAGACTATTAGCTGAATTTGGGGAAATATTTTTTAAAAGGTCTAAACATTTTATAATGATCCCTGAATATAACAAGTTTTCATTTATTCGTGGGAAAAATATTAACGAAATAATGAAAATCAATGCTATTTCCCAATGGTTCAAATTCCGTGGGACAGCTGGTATGTGGTTCGACCAGGTTAAACGTTCGTCAATCGTTCCCTGAATTTTTAACTCTGAACGTGGAATTTCTGAGATTTTTAAGAAATTAGGCGGACACATACAGAGACTGAGACAAAATGCAACATTTTTAGCTTTTTTGGGGTTTACTTTAATTACCCATTTGTTAAGCCGTTTAAAAATTGTATACCAAGAAGTACTAAACAATAATCTCATTAACAGTTTGGATATTGTTTCAAAAAGTTCAATTTTTTTGTAAAAATATAATCTTTCAAATTTTTTATGAAACTGATTAAAAAACTGATGGAAAGATAATTAATGATTTTTTAACTGTAATATGGGAGTACAAAACGTTTCCTGATATAAATTAAATGTTTAACAATTCATTTTAAAAATTTGTGTAGGAAGCTGAAAACAGTCATTTTAGATTGTTTAAGAGATTTACCGCCATCACAAACGGAATGTTTGTTAAGGCGTAAAGGTAATTTGAAAACAATCATTCATTTTCTTTGACATGAGTAATTTAAGTTGAACATCTATTCTTTGATAAATTGTGTGGCAATGAAGTAGCGTATTGTCTTACCATCTAATGTATCATATTGTAACTTACTGTTGTAAAGGTTGTTTCGGTTCAAAATAAATTGGAAGGATTTGGTTACTCGGTTCAACATAAGTCATGGGAATGTTATAAAAAAACTCATTACTCTTAGTGTTATGAAATAAATTAAGAAATCCTTAGTTAATGAAAGAAATGAAAAAAAATTGGTTTTAAACAGTCACACGACTTTCTCTTGCCTATGTAAATAATGAACAAAATACCCAACATTAGTAGTAAAACATTAGAATTAAACAAAAAAACTATCCTCAAAAAACTTAACCTAATTTTTAATCATGAGTGAAAGACGCAAAATGAAAATCAACTTTAGTTTGGCTTGAAAATATGGAAAATCACACTTTCACGCTAAACTAGGCTCTGTAGAGAAAAATGCTTGAAATAAAAGTTGCAGATCTTTTAATTTCCTTAAAATTTTATTATAGCCTATGCATTTTTATCGTAAAATTGATACTACGGCCGAAATAAAAACAAATTAATTTTTTTACAGATTTTCATGAAAAAAAACAGAAAATCACTAATTACCGCAAAACTAAGCGTTGTACAAAAAATGTTTGTAATAAATGTTGTAGGTTTTTAAATTTTTTAAAACTTTTATTACATACATTTTTGCGCTAAAATGCATATTACGGCCGCTATCTTAAAAAAACATTTTTTTCTACGAGAGCACAGCCTCCCCAAGAATTTCAGCAGACATGGCGCCTATCCTATCTTGTAGAACATGAAAAATGTAGCAAATGAGGCAATTTTTAAAAAAATCGTAGAAGCCGTTTTTGAGAAAATCGCAAAAAGTAAAAAATGACACAAATAAACTACTAAGTACTTCCGGTTGACCGATTTTGATGAAAATGTTCAATTTGGGTCCTTAATGGTACCTAACTTAAGTTTCATGTTTCAAGTTCGTACGATGTTACGTTCTTTAGATACTTTGTTCACCCACACGCGCGCGCGCGCGCGTGTGCTAAAAACATTTTTTAAAGGGTTCAGGATGTCCGAAAACGTGTATTTCCGGTGAAAACTCGATTTCGAAAAATCAATATGAAAACAAAATTTTCCTTCCTATATATTCATTTATAGGCAAGAGGAAAGAAGAAGCAGAAGAAGGAAGAAGGAGAAAAGGAACGAACGAATTGATAGTCTGAACTGCCATGGTCCTTATTAGTTCGAATTTCCAACTATCTACTGCATTCGCTTGATTTCTATGATTTACGAAAACGATTTAAAGTGCAATGTATGTTACGAAAAACATATGTTTATGTTTACATTATTATTGAAGTTTGAAAATCTGATAAATTATTTTGTTAAATTAAGCATAATTTTGTTATTTAATAATATTATAGCAACACCATTTTACAGATTAAGGTTACGGTATTATTTTTAACTTGTAAATTAAGATAATATACAAAAACAGTTTTTTTTATTTTTAAATTAACGGACCAGTAGATTGCTGATAAATTATACGAAAAAATGTCCGACTATTTACGTTGAAGTATCGCTTTAGGTGATCACGTCCTTAATATAGCGGCAAATATCTTATCATAGAGAGTTGTGCTATAAGATAACAAGGTTTTTAAGCTTACGGCATAATATACTTTGCAGATTGATCTCTCTTCCGAGTTAATATCTAGTTTTCTCTGAGGGCTGTTGTTAAGTCTACCTTAAAGACATTTATTTTATTAATTGACCATCGGTGGTAACTCAGACCTATTTATCTTAACATTATATACCCCGTTATAAATAGTTTTCATAAGAAAAAGGGTTATGTATACAGAATAATCCAATCCCTCGGGTTTGCAGACTAGTATACAGAAATATATTACACGGTTCAGTAACCAGCTGGGATATTCTTATTTAAGTTCTTTACTTCCTATTTGTTTTATAATACCTAGTACCTTCCTTTAATAATTGTGCGGTTTCTTATTACTACTTTATTGATAAAAATTATTGTACCAAGTAAAAATAAAAACAGGGCAATATTATCTGTGTTCTGATATTAAGAACAAAGGAAACTTAACGGTGCAAAAAATTATGAGAATTTATTTAATGTAAACTTCATTAGCTTACCTAAAGTAATTCATGTTTATTACTATTTTTCTTCTTCTTCAGGTAATATTATCTTAAATAGATGTACCTACAATTATATTCATTAATATTTCCAACAGTTATTATCTATATGTTAAAAATATATCTAGGAAAGTTAATGATGTGTACGTCTGTTTATCTTGAATCGTAAATTTTAAAGAAATTACAAAAATATGAATAGTATATATTTTAACAGGTGTTTATATATATATATATATATATGCAACTAATTACTTAGGTTATATATATATAGTAATTAGTTGCATGTAGCCTACTGGATTATTAAGTGTAATTTTAAAATTCATAAATTATTGTTGTATATGAGATGCTGTTATACTCTTTTGTTTCATATATCATGGAAAAATTTACTAATTTTTGTAATAATATTGTTGTTAATAAATGTTAATGGAAGTAAAATAACAGCTCTTTTCTCTAAATTGCAATCAAGAGATACGGAAAAGAGAGTAGTTATAGTTGAATCGGTCATTTCAAAACTAACTTTTGAAAAAAGTTAAAAAATGGTAATTTACTACTTTTCAATAAAAAAATTTGTTCAAAGGGCTGTCCACTTTAATATAAAATGTGTACTTTTTTTATCTCTTTAAAGATAAACCACATGTTAAAAGAAAAGTTGAAATTCTATATTTAAGGTGTTTCTGAAATAAATTGGAGTAAAATGCTAACTTACATAGTTATTTTTAACGATAAAACAGGGAAAATATTAAAAAAAATTCGACATTAATATTTTACAAATTAATTATGTTATTAAATCGTTAATCTGGATAGGGTTCGTAGAATAGAATTCGCGTATGTAATTTTTCCAGCCTGTAACAGCGTTAACCGACAACCTTAACTCATCTGCACAGAATTTCTTTGTGGTATATTCTTTAAACCAACAGTAAATGAACCAAACAACGTTTTCCAGGGACAATCTACTACCTTTGAGCCATGTACCTACTCTTAACTCACTTCAAAACGACGCGCGCCTGTGACAAAGCCATCGGTCGTTTTTTGTCTGTAAGCGATAAAGTCATGTCATGACCATTTCTACAGACGCACTGCTTGTGCAGAATATTTCGTTATTGAAAATATTCTACAGCCTTTTCTTTAGAATTAACACTACGAACTAAATCAAACAAATTCGTCGCTATAATAGCACTAGTAGCTTCTTACCGTACGGGGAGGATCAACAATAACTAAATACTAACCTATTTTCCATTCTAGTTTAATTTAATATTTTATATTCCGGATTGCAATACATTAAGATAAGATACTACAATTGAGTAGAAAAATTCAAATAAGATAAGACAGTAAAATTCAATAGTTCTACTGTGGCGGGGGAATAAGAAAAGAGACACAAATTCGTTATTAGAACAGAAAAAAACTGTGTTGTGCAATAACACCAAAATACTAGTTTGCATTTGTGACTTAAAATGCGTTTTTGCAGTAATAAAAATTGAAATTCGTAACTTAAAGAAAGACAAATTTTGGTTTTCAGAACTATTCACGTTCCTTGTCGTCGTCACAAACAGTAGTAGTCTCCCTTAAAAAGATTTTTGCATAGAAACTTTGTTTAGCCTCTTCTACTAGAAAGTAGAAATTAACCCTCAAAAGATCATCTTTTTAATTTTTTAATTAGAAGGAAGCACTTTGTTATCCTTAAGGAAAAGCCTTTTCTTAGTGTTATATATACTTACGGGAAACTAATGTGATTTTTTTAGGGATTGGTGTTTACATTCAGTTAACCGTAAAATGCACTAAAGAAAAAATGTTTAATTTTGATTTATGGGGTTTCTGAAATGACTGATTACGTTACGAATATGAAGTCAAGCTGATTAGTCTAAATGTTGGCAATATCTTAAGCACATTACTCACCAATTTATGTATTATCGTTTTATTACTTTTACTTTCTTACCTACACACTTGCTTCAATGCGTGTGTCATCTTATAATTTTTACCTAATAATACACAATTTTCCTTAGCGTTTACTTAGAAATTATTTTTACAACAATAAAATTGAAAAGGATATCTTGTTTAATGTATTTAAATACAATATATATAACATTTGTTTATTTTTTTAAACATGAATATAGCCTAGATTAATTACTACACCTTTAAATCTCATAGTAACTTATTGAAACGAGGTTATTAGCGATCACTATATAAAAATATATAAATATTATATTAGCTATTTAAATTATAACATAACAATATTTTTTTAAATAGAATGAAAAACATAAGATATAATATTACGATTTATGATACTGTAAAGTATATAGGCCTATCATAGAATAAAACATTTAACAAAAATAAGTCCAGTTAACACAACATTGAAAGTATTTTAAATTATGTTAATTAATTAAAAACTGTTTTTATAAGTAATTATTTTAACAACTTACGATTATTTGGCACTATGTAGTTAATTATGGATAACGGAAACCATCTTACCTGAAAAAGAAATAAATTTTATTAGTTTTCTTAAGTTTACCTTTTTGGTAGTTAATATTTTTGGTAGAAAAATATATAAAATTGTTTAGTGAAAAACTGAAAAAGTAATCACATACTGTTATATAGGAAATTTTATAATTAATGGCAATAAAATTTACAAAAAAATAAAGTGAAGAATATATTTACCGAAACAAGTATAATTTGTAAAAGGAACTTTACAATGATTCCGTATAAATGCGGAGACAAAGAAATAATGTATAAAACAAGTTGATCTCGCGTGTTACAACATGGAGGTGAAATACAAGTGTTGAATAAGCAGGTTAGAATAAGATTTAAGGGTTTGTTACTATGAAGACGACTGCAGAGAATCAGCTGAACTTTTTGTTTTTACGTTAAACTATTATTTTGCACATTAATTCTTATACAGACAATGAAAAGTGGAAGAAGACAAATAATATTGTAGTAATGCTACATCTGACCAAAAATCAAGTACAGGAAGTATGGCAAAAATTTAAAATTTTTTATTTCTGAAAGCATCACTATTTTTGACACATGTTTAGACATTATACCTTAACGAACTAGAGACTGCAGATGAAGGCAGAGAATAGTGATCTAGATCACTACACAGAACCAATTGACTTTCGTTAATCGTATCCTGCGGTGTCACGTTGTGGTCCCGCTGTGAATGATTGCCTAACAAAAAGTCAGCTGGAGTTTGGTGGACCAGCGTGTGACTTAGCGAAGGGGCAACCTCACACCCGACCTCGGCTGTTATCTACATCTTATCAGCAGTCTTTAGTTCGTTGGGGTACAGAATATTATTTTTTGTATTAATGGATGTAGGAAGAAGCAAGTTATATTTTATTTCTTGTTTTATAGTCACATGAACAACAGAGGTTTTTAGAGACGAAAAATTAAACTAAAATAGTTTTTACAAAAATTTTTAATAGGCTACATAGGTCATAAAACAACGTATTACAGAATAAACATAAGAAAACACAATTTTTAAGTTCATGAACTAATTGAATTTTAGAGCATTATAGTTTTTAAGATTTTTAGTGTAACCCATTTCAGTGTAAACAAATTTTAGTAAATTAATCCGATTTAATTCATAAAACAGATCCATCTATTGCATTCAAACTGGTTAAATAGAATTTATATGATAATTCCTGATAGAGTACTTTAACCTTGGAATTTATGTGAAACATCTTTTAACAAAAGGATTATCGAACAATTATATTTTATACATTTCCATGCATATAATTTACTAATACGCTTCTACTTTTATGCTCGTTAAAGATTTTAATTAATTAATTAACTTATATAACTATGAGTTAATTAATAACATTTTTTTAGTGAAGTATTTTTTATTTTTGTTTTTAGAACTATAGTGTAAGAAATAAAGTGTTCTATTGTTATAATCTACAGTATTGTTTAGCTGTAATAAATCTAACACAGACTAAGAATTATGACGTCCTTCGCAATGTTCTATGTAACAATGTTAATCATTATAATTGCAATAGTGTACAATCTATTATTATTAAACTATTCCTTATTCAGTTCGGAATAATAACTTGAGCTTCACTCTTTAAGTTCAAATAGCACATCATTCTTTTGCTATTCTAGAATCTCCTTGCATTGTAATGTTGTATTTTAGATTAAATTATTATGACAGTCGATGTAAAATATTATTCTAATAATTATAAATCTTTTGTTGCACCCATCTGAGTTAAAATATAATGCGGAAATAATCATAATAAAATATTTATTTGAAAATATTGTAATATACGAGTATTTGCAAGTTGAAGTTTCTGACTAGCAGAATTTAAACTAATTATATTATTATGTTACCAGTAAAATTAATACTAATAAAACGGTTCAGTTAACATTTTTGTGTTACGCCGAAAATTTTACCCTCTGTATTTTAATATAACTCGCCTTTACCTCAGACCTAAACAATTTATCCATGTTACCTAAGTTTACACATTGACTTAACAATTGACTTAACAACATTGACTAAACAAAAGTTTTTAGAAACAGATTACAATGAATTTATTTCCATTACGAAGCAGAACACGCATTCAACCGGAACGAAAACAGCTAAAAAAATTAATTTAGTTTATCATACTAGTTTTAGTTCATTTAACTAACTTTTTTATGTTTTAATATAGTCCAAATTACACATTGAAAAACAAATTTTATTATTTATTAAATTATCTTAATAGTTAACTTATGAATGAACTGATTTTAGTCATTAACTGCGGAGTCCTACTAATTGTAAATAAAAGTGGTATGTCCTCCTTAACGTCTAATGTAATGTTTGAATAAAATATTTATTTATTTAAGGAAGTATTACAAATGAGAGCAACAGGTAAAGCCCAATACTGCTCTCTTAAAACACATACAATCATAATTTAACAAGCTTATAATACATACAATAATGATGCTTCAATTTCATATGTATGTTTAAAAAATGTTTTGAAAAATGTATAAAAAATGAATTTAAAAATATGTATGTTTACGCATATTAACTGGTTGTGCAAACCCGCAGAGTTGTAAATAAAAACAAATAAAGTGAAAAATTAGTTACATACGAAAACAGCGTGTATCGCGCAAAAATTAATTTTCAATAAATGTATTGGACAACAATACAGTGTAAACAGAGGGTAAAACGGAGGACCCAACCGATTTATTTGTTTGGTAACTTATATTAGGTACTAAATATTTTGTTTTTCAAAAATTATCATCGTTATATATTTTTAATGCGTATAATCTGTGAACAGCATTTATTTTTTAAAGTTATCTGCACTGGGAAAAATACCCATTCATGTTACGTCGTCGTATTTTTTCTATAAAATATATATTTTTATATTTTTTCTATAAAAATCGATTCATTGTTCTTTTTTGCTCATAACAGGCAATTGGAGTGTTACATTATTTGCACTCGACTTGCTAATTCCAAGGCCACAAAAAAATAGTCCCGTTTCTTATCACATGGTCAGAAAATTATATGACTGAAGCATTTATGAACAGAAGATGTAGAGGTGTAAAAGACACTAGTCAGAGTTATCTTCTCTGAGAGTAATGAATTCATTATACAGCCGACTCTGTGGTGAATGAAGTAAAGGTGTCATTTGCAGGGTGGAAAGTAGATGCTTTTCGGAAAGCCCGGCATGCTGATTAGCATACTTTTTTACTCAGTAAGGAAGGCAACGATAAACCACCTTACTTCTCGTTTTACTTTGTAAAAACCTCTAGAGGATCAAGTCTCCCTTTCGGCCGATGACCTAAACAACAATAACGACATACTTACATATATCTGGTCCTTTATAGACTACGACTGTCAGATTTTTGGTTCCATTAAATTATCCTTTACTATAACGTTTACAATCTGAATGTCTGCTATTTATTGCCAGAGCTCCCTGGTACGGCAAAAACCTCTGCTTTTACAAACGATTTAAAAAGAAACTACCTCGAAACGTAAACCGACTAATACGTGACCTCAACTCAGGAAACTTACTTCAAATCTCTCGAAGATATTGCATAAGGATATGACGTAGCAACATTAGTTTATTTTATATCCCACGAGAGTTTTAATGTTGAGTATTGTTCTCCGAAAAGTAATTTTTCATGTAATTTTCCTCTATTATTATCTAAATTTACTGCTTATGAATTCACTGTTTTAAATAAAATATTATTAGTATAAAGTTAAAGTTTATAAACGTTGCGATACTGTTGTAAATCATTCTATTAATTTGTATTGTTTTTATGTACACAATTTTCTTGCTTTATATAAAGTTCCATCAACTTCAGGGACGTCTGTTAAGTAGTTTTTATATATATGTGTTAAAATTGTCTTAGCTGGTAATAGCACTCGGAACATTCGCCTTGACAGTCGAAAGTGTGTTGATTAAACAACCACTTAATTGGTAAACTTATTTATTTTAAGTAAAACGTGATAACAAGCACTATGATTTATTTATTTATTTATTTCTTGTTTCAATCGGATCTGAAAAGATTGTTTTATTGCCAAATTCCAAAAAAATATGTTTTATTATACGCAATTGTTACTTTATAATATTTATTCAGCATATCCTTGGAAGGTTCTTGTTGTTTAGGTCATCAGCCAAAAGTCTGGTTTGAACCTTTAGAGTCTTCGCTTAGTAAAATAAGAAGTGAGGAGTGAGTTGGCTTACCATACCTTTCTTACTGAATGGAAAGAGTATACTTGCCAGGCCCTACGAAAAGCGTCTACTTTCCACCTTGCAAATGACACTTTCAATCCATTCACCACTGGGTGAATTAAATTATATCACCATTATACCTTAGTCCGCTTGAGTCAACTTGGGTGTTGAAAAGCAGTCATTAGTTTCAGAAACCATAACTTCAATGTGCTTTACTTAATTTAAATGAAATTGTTATAAAATTAAAGGAAAGGTATTATTCTAGAGCGCCATGAATGGTTGCAGTTTTCCTTTCCCTTATATTCAGTTTTATAAAGGTTTTTATAACAGTAGCACACATTTTGATCAAAAAAGAAACTACGTGTTTATAAAAATGTTTTAATACACGGAATTACCTTTTACGTACTACAATAGGCCTCATAGAATAAAATATTGAATACTTTAAAAAGATAAATCTCGGAAATCAGTTGAGTAGGTCAAAAGTTATGATTTCGGAAAACATGTTATATCAAGGTATTATCTCAATCCCTGAACGAAATATTGAAGTTTACAATTCAAAATTTTTAATTTTGCTATGAATAATATTTTGTTCGTAGAACTAAATAACGCGAGCGACTGGATAACCATACCAACCAACTAGCCCATGACCTAGCTGCAAGGAACTTCTCAACTGTAAGTCGTCTAAAGCAAAAATGGAGCAAAAAAACTCTTGATATGAATTGTGGACAACACCCTTAGTTCTAAACGGAGAACTACTGGGTACCTCTTCTCCTGGAAGTTAAATTCCCCATTGCCCGTTAAATTAAATATAATTTACAAAAAATTGTGCAGCTCATTGCATAGTAATACCATAATAAAAATTAAAGAAAAATTAAAATTATTTTTTGACCGTAGGCTTTCCTTTTTAACTAAGAGATGCTAACAAATGTGACGGTAGGAAAAAAAGACTAATGGTAGGCCCATCATCTACTTAAAATCTGAATGAAATAAAGGAAAAATTCGATAGATAAAAACTAATAATAGATGTACATAATTTTAAACAAATAAATTAATCATTTAATGAGTAAAAAATAGATACCGTTCCAAAATTTACTTTTTTCATAAAACGGGACTTTAGTAACAAAAAAATAACTGAAAATTTCACAATAATTATTTTGTTATTTTATAAATAGCTATAAGAACTTAAAGAAATAACAGTTTCTACTTCAATGACAATACTGTTCCATATAATAAGTGTTTCTTTTTCTAATACTGTTTATAAAAACATTAAAAAAAGATTAAATAGATGATTATGGGAAGTTTACAGAAATATTCTCTTGTTACGGCAGATGATTTTCTGCGGGTAATGGGAATAAAAAGATAATGGAAATCACTTGTTAGATTATGTTACAGTTTTCTCGAATCATTATAGTTTTTTAAACTTTTTTTGATAAAATATTGTGAATCATGTCGTTTATAACAATTGGGATCATCATCAATTCTTGTATGTATGAAAATGAATGAGAAATATGAAATGAATGAGCAAATAGGTTAACAATGATGATGAATCATGAATACCTAAAATTATAAACTGTTATAATAATCTGTTCCATGACTTGGGAAAACCATTTCTGATGTTTAAAATCCTTGATTATTTTAGAATGTGTCGGTTATGTCAAGTTATGTATAAGCTACTTTAATGTAGCCGCAATTTAATTTTTGGAGATGTATACACCGATAAAATTAGATTTTAGGGAATTATTGTACAGCGATATTTGATAATTCCTTTTCAAAAAGAATATCGGAAAACTTTTAGCTACCAGAAAGGTCAAACCATCTATCGTTTTGATTAAAATTTTTTTTTAAATTTTTACTCCAATGTTGGTGTGTAACTACGTTTTTCTTGGCGTTCCACGTCCTATTAAAAGTTTATCGGTGCTTTTTTTTAGATTTTTTAAATTTTGGAATAAAATTTAACTGGGACAACCACAGGTGTTTCTTTTTGTATAGTGTTTCTGTAGTGTCTTTTACACCTCTACTTCTTCTGTTCTTAATGCTTCAGTCATAAAATTGGCTGACAATGTGATAAGAAACAGAACTTCGTTTTCTGGAACTGTCAGATCGAGTGTATACTAGCAGAGTATGCTTATCAGTATGCCAGGCTCTTTGAAAAAAGCCTGGCATTTACTTTCAAAGAGCCTGGCATAAAGCATTTACTTTCCACTCTGCAAATGACAGCTTTACTTCATTCACTTCTCTACTCTAAGAGGAAATAACTCTGACTGTAGTCCGATTCACGAATGAAAACACCTGTCTTCAAACAGCAATATCTTTTGAACCGTTGTATGTAAAAGCAATTACGATACATAAAATTAAAGCTCTTTTTATTGTTGGTTAAATAATTTTATCAACATTTAATATTTTGTAGCCCTGTACATTTTAAAGTACGCGTGAACAAATTAATTGTACCTTGCAGTCGAGTATACTGGAAAAGTGGTTTAAAACAGGGTACTTTTTATGCGTAATTCGTTATATTTAATAACACTATTAATTTCTGAAAATGTTAATGTATATCTTGTAACCAACAATAAAACAAGCTTTAATTTGATGTATCGTAGTTGTTTTTACATACAACAGTTAAAAAGATATTGCTGTTAAAAGACAGATGTTTTCTTTCGTGAATCAAACTATAGTGTCTTTTACACCTCTACCTCTTCTGTTCTTAAATGCTTCAGTCATATAATTGGCGTACAATGTAATAAAAAATCTGGTGTGAAACACTCACACAACTTTCTCTTGCCAATGCAAATAATTAACAATAAACCTAACATTAGTATTAAAACATTAGAAATGAACAAAAACTAACCTCAGAAACATAACCTTATTTTAATCATGAGTGAATGACGCAAAATGACAATCGAACTCAGTTTGGCTTAAAAATACGGAAAATCACGCTTTCACGCTAAACTAGGCTCTGTAGAGAAAAATGCTTTAAACAAAAGTTGTAGATCTTTTAATTTTCTATAAATTTAATTATATACACTTTTGTCGTAAAATGCATACTAAGACTGAAATGTTAAAAAAATCGATTTTTCTCACGTTTTCGTGAGAAAAAAAACAGAAAATCGCAAATTACCGCTAAACTAAGCGTTATACAAAAAAATGTTTGAAACAGAAGTTGTAGGTTTTTAAATTCTCTACAACTTTTATTATATAAGTTTTTGCGCTAAAATTTATATTAAAGCCGTAATCTTAAAAAAAGAACGTTTTTACGTGAAAACAGCCTCACCGAGAATTGCAGCAAACATGGCGCCTACCCTATCTTGTAGAGAATAAAAAATTGAGTAAAATAGGCGATTTTAAAAAAAATCGTAGGACCAGTTTTTGAGAAAATCGCAAAAAACTGAAAAATTATACGAATAAACTACTACTTCCGGTTGACCGATTTTGATGAAAATGTTCGTGTCGCGTCCGGTAGTGGTATGTAACTTAAGTTTCAAGTTTCAAGTTCGTACGATGTTCCGTTCTTGAGATATTCTGTTCACACACACACACACACACACAGACACACACACACACAGACCAATCGCTAAAAACATGTTTTTTGGGTTCAGGGGGTCTGAAAACGTATAGATCCGGTGAAAATTCGATTTCGAAAAATCGACATGAAAACAATACTTTCCTTCCTATATATTCATATAGGCAAGAGAAAGTAAAAACAGAACTATTTTTTGTAGCCCTGGAACTAGCAGATCGATTGCAAATTTATTTTTAATGCAAACCCTTTGAGGGTATCGTGGAGCGCAATTGTTGAAATACAGAGATGAAAACGTTGAATAAAGAATTTTATTATCATTAGTGTTGACTTTCAATTTTATTTTCATTCAAAATGTTAAATTTTAAAACCATATTGATAAAAGTTGAATAAAAATAAAATAAAAAATTTATGTTAATTGTAATATATTAACTTATTACTTTTATGTATAACATATTATATTGTAGTATATTTGTATATACTGTGTATAAATATAATGAACCTTCGTAAAACTCTCTTTGTACTGGTGTGTTGTCTTACCAAATATGGTAACGGCTATTCCTCCAGTATGCTAATATTAAAAAAAACCACTCATCTCGATAAAATGCTCCGTCTATTTCTAAGAATTTTCAATGCATTATAATGACCCAACTTGAAGATGTATACACGGCCTTGATCAATGCTCTAACGTTTATAGATGTAATACTATAATTCTTAAATGTAAAATGTAGCTACTTTTTTTGTGTGATTATGTTTTGCTTATAAATTGCATTATGAATAACCTGTTACTTTAAAAGTATTATATGTTTTACATAAATTATAACTATTTAATGATAAATACTATCATTATGAAAATATATTTTATATATTTAAAATATTTTTATGCATAAAATGTTACACTTGATAAGCTTGCAACTATCATTTTAAATGTTATAAAAAAATGAATATTTAAATAAGTTGGTATAATGGGTAGATTTTTACATGATATAGAGTTACAGAGGTAAAATGTTTTTACTCCTGTATTTTAAAAATTGCACCTAACCTGCGCGCTAGTCTCAGAGGGGTTCCTTTGAAATTAGTTTTATATAAATCTTTCATTTGCTAAATAAAAAGTAACTGTAATATTAAAACGGTTATTGTTTTATTTGTCATCAACTGATTTAATTCAGTTTTTCAAGCTGTTCTATCTTGCGCAAGTCGTCAAATCTACATACCTGCAACACCCTACATCTATAGTAATTTGCTTTAAATATTTTAATCTTTTTCTCCCCTATAATTCACTCCCTCAATATTACCCTCCATTATTGATAGACCTAGTTGTCTTAAGATAGTCTATCCTTTTGGTAAGATGTTTTCATATACTTCTTCTTTCATCTACTCATCTAAAAACCTTTAAATTACTTATTTTATCCACCCACCTAATCTTCAATAATTTCCTATAACACCGCATTTCAAAAGCGTCTATCCTTTTTCTTTCTACAACCCTTATCACCCAAGTTTCACTCCCGTACAATGTTACACTCCAAACATGGTGTTTTAAGCAATTTTTCCTTATCTGTAACTCAACAATGTTTGTGGTCAGTAAGCTGTGTTTCATTTCAAAGGCCCTTCTAGCTTGAACAATCCTAGTTTTGATATCATTTGTGCTTCTACCATCATTTGTTATTGTACTCCCTAGATAGCAGAATTCTACAACTTCCTGTATGTTTTGAAACTGTTATATATACCTTTAATATACAACATTTCAATGTACATTTCTTAAGGTTTCAGCCTTAGTACGCATTTTACGACAAAAGTGTTTATAATAATTAAATTTAGAGGAAATTAAAAGATCTGCAACTTTTATTTAAAGCATTTTTCTCTATAGAGCCTAGTTTAGCATGAAAGAGTGATTTTCCTTATTTTTAAGCCAAACTGAGGTTGATTCTCATTTTGCATCATTCACTAATGTTAGGTTATAGTGTTAATTATTTGCATTGGCAAGAGAAAGTTGTGTGAGTGTTTCACACCAAATTTTTATTATTTGTAATTATAGTGTGTAATAAATACTTGTAATTTTAAACGATAGTTTGTGAATTATTCATTTTACCCAGATCCCGAAACGTACCTTAGCAATAAGTGTCACAATATGTTTTACTTTAGAGTAGTCAGCCCACTTACCCCATAAGCTCTAGAATTGAAATTTAAATACTTTAGTTTTTCTCTTCAGCCCATAACGAATAAATTCATCAAAATAAGTCCAAACGTTAACAATGCAGTTGAAATTCCATTGAGAAATATGACGGAACACACATTACTTGAGTTTGTGTTAAGATTAATTTGCTAATAATTTTGCATAAATTTGTTAAATAATATACTAAGCCTACTATTTAAGTAGAAAGTGTATTATAATTAGGTTAAATTGACCTTGTCACACTAATGGTTCTTAAATAGTTCCGCTGGTAATTTTCTAAAATCTGTTTACTGTAGAAAATGTGATTGATTAGTCTGAATAGTTAATGTTACTAAACTGTAATAATACTATAGTTTTTTTATCATTTATCATAAATTTCAAAACCATTGATTTTGTTGTTATTGAGAAATATAATGTAAATTTAAAGTCATTTATAAGAAATTGATTGCTTCTGTCCTGATTTTTATATTATGATACGTACTGTTATTTTAGATTTATTGATAATGGTTTAAAAGTTGTCCACTTTTTCCTTCAACTCCTTGCTGTATCTTTAATAATCATCGGCTTTACTTCTTATAAAATTCCATCATACTTGAAGAAAATAACTATTTGGTCAAATTCGGTTTTATGCCCTCAATTATAAACTTTTTTCTATTTACTTGTACAGTGAAGGAATACAAACTGTAGGTGAAAAATGAATAATACCAGATAGTGTACGGTAGTTTTTTAATAGTCTTCTTCTTCTTCGTCCAACCAAGGATTAGGCAGCAGACTGTTACGGACTCACAAACTATATCATCTATCTATATTTTATCCTAGGTCTACCGACATCCCTTTTACCTTATGGAGCATATCAGTGTGCCTGCTTAGGTATCGTGTGATCTTACATCCTTGCCATGTGCTGTCTCTAACTTTGGCGATAATCTTTTGCTTTTTCGTTCAAGTTGCAAATACCCAATGTTGACCTGATTTTCTCATTCCTTATTCTGTCCAAGCGTGTACACCCCCTAGTTCTTCGAAGAAATCTCATCTTTGCTGTCAGGATTCTCCTCTATTGGGATTTTGTTGTTGTCCACCGCTCACTTTCGTACAGTTTTTAATAGTACAACATATAATCCACCCCATATAATTCTCAAGCGGTGGAGATGGATTTCTGGAGGTGGAGCTTAGGTTTGTCGCGGATCGATCGAATTCCGAATCCTGAAATTAGGAGAAGAATCGGCGTTCAAGGAAATATCATGGATACCATATCCCGGAAGCAGTAAAAATGATTTGGTCATTTGCAGAGGATGGAGGATGGTAGGTGGCCAAAGAGGTTATGGGAGTGGACGCCAACCGGTAGAAGAAGGAGGGGTAGGCCGAAAGTGACATGGTTGGATGGGGTGCTAAAGGCAATGTCTTTGCGGCGGTTCTCCGATCGGGACTGGCGAGACAGAGAGAGGTGGTGCTTAGAAAGTGAGATACGGCTGGGACTGTAAATCCTCGCATGAATATATACAACATATAAACTTCACTCAGATAAATATAAATAGGTACTTCATGATTATTGGGCCGGCCAAAAAGCCGCAATGTCCTACACTATCGCTTCAAACGGATTCGATTTTTTGAAAGTCGTTTGCACAATTACACAATTCGTTCAGTTCTAAAATGTTTGATGGTAAATCCATCTTCAGTCAACTAGAGTACTGACACAGAACTGAGTATGGGTTACAACTGATATCTTATATATTTTGAGGTAGGTCAGTCGCGGCGCATGTGTAATGCGTCGTTCGTTATCTGCAGATTGATAAGATAACAGCGCTGACTTGAATACCTTCAAATGTTTATGGTTTTATTAACTATTGTTAATCATTTCACTACAAAACATCGTTTCACATCGTTATTTGTCTATAGAAAAAACTTAAGTCGTCGGGGCATATAACCAAATTTGACCAACAATTTTTTCATTTTATTTAAATTTACAACTGAGCAGCTCTGCACAACCAGTGAATATTGTTAAAAAATTTTTAATATTATTACTGTAATATTATATTTGTGATATTCTTAAAATAATATTAGGAGTATAAATTGTTTATTGTATGAGGTGGAGTGTATTGAACAAGGATAGTAGATTGGGATGAATGAAATACTTTGAATAGAAATTCTCGGAAATAGAAACTAGTAGATCTCTTTCTTTGTTGATTCCCACTATTATCTTCTGGTAAAGCGAAGAAAGTGTTAAAAGGGTCTAGATTTTTTGAGAAACTATCAGACCGTAGGTATTAAAACAGTTAGCGCCGTTGTAGTGAGTCAGTCAATAATTAGATTGTGAATAGAAAGTGTTGTCGGGCCGTTCGAAATTTCCGTATTTTGAAGTCCTACAGAGATTAATTTTTATTTAACATGATTCTCTCATGATTAAAAATTGGTGTTGTTTTTCCTTTTTTTAAGTTACATAGGACTACATAGTACGCTAAGTTAATTAAAGAAGAAACATCTTATTTCAATTTTTGTTGTGTTGGAGTAATTTTCCTGATGTTTCTTTCCTTGATTCTTCTCCAGTATTCCTTCAATCTTTCTGATCTCTTCTGGAGTTCTTCGTCGGAATACACGATTATCTGTCGTTTGGTCTGTCTCTTCCGTTCAAATCTTGTGTTGTTCAGTTTGTGGTAATTTTTGGATTTTCTTTTCAGGTCCTCAAGTGAGATTTGGATTTCGTTCATGTCCTGTTCAATTTCTTTGATCCAGTGGGGCTGAGATATTCTGTTTAGGAAATAGTTGATGATTTGTGTGGAGATTTTAGCAGAGCCACTTCTCATGAGATGACCAAGAAAGAAATTCTCTTTTTCCTCATCTGGGTTTATAATTTTAGATTATTTACTAATGATTAAACAATTTTTTATATTTAAATTACCAAGAGAAAGTCGTGTGAGTATTTCACACCTGATTTTTATGTATGAGTTATATATGGTCCATCTCAGATCACCTAGATTCCCTTGAATATCTATCACTTCTACCAGTTTACGTTGATACATATTTATATTAGTATAAATTATGACCATTTATCGGCAAAAAATATATTATGTAAGTGATTTATTATATAAGTTACTGACTAGATTTAAAATTCCATAACCAATAAATAGATTGGGTGGAGTAACAAAAGTAAACTTTCCTACGTTTAGTCCTTCAAACTTGTCAAATAAATAAAATAACAATATATTTTACGTACATAATATCTGCAAGTTGTACAATACAGGTTTATTAATGAATAAAGAACTTACATTATGTAAAAAAAATAAAAATAAGAAAAATGACAATACAACTATGTGCTAATATCTGATAATATTTACATTAGAATTAACTTAGTGACATAATATATTATAAAGATTTAACCCGGTTATTTACCTTATAAGAAAATACTACAATAATTTAAAGTATTTTACATTTACATTTGTTTAAATTGTGTTATTTTACAGCTTGTATGCATATAAAAGAATAACATTTACGAACCTTACTCATTATTTTTGTTTTTAATACATGAACATTTATCAGTAAAAATATGTCCTTCAACTGGAAACGAACTACGAAGGGGGTAAATAAGATAACTTGATCTAGAACGAGAGTGAAAGTTTAACCGCTTTTAGTGAATAATATACTGGGTGTCCCAAAAGTACGATTTTTTTTATTCCTAATTTGTGTACGTTGCAATCTGTTCAATTTAGAACAATAAGTAACCCCATGACCCAATGAGATGAGGATGATGTGTATGACGTGTAAATGAGGTGTAGTCTAGTACAGACCCAGGCCGACCATTCCTGAGAGAGTATGGTTAATTAAACCCCAACCATCAAAGTACACCGGTAACCACTGTCTAGTGTTCAAATCCGTATAGAAGTAACTACCTTTACTAGGATTTAAACCAGGAACCTTCGTCTCCGAAAAGAAGTACGAATACGGCAAAATATTTCGAATGTAATATAAATTTCAAGATATATGTATATGTGCTTCCAATAACGGGCAGGTGGAGTGTTAAATTGTTTGCACTCGATGTGCTGGTTCTACGGGAACAAAAAAAAGTTCTGTTTCTTATCATATAGTCAGCAATTATATGACTAAACTATTTAAGAACAGAAGAGGTAGAGGTGCAAAAGACATTAGTCAGAGTTATCTCCTCTGAGAGTAATGAATTTCACTATACAGCCAGACCCTGTGGTGTATGAAGTAAAAGTGTCATTTACAGGGTGGAAAGTATGTGCTTTACGTAGGGCCTGGCATGCTGATAAGCATACTCTTTCAACTCAGTGAGGAAGGCGACAGAAAACCTCCTCACTCCTCGTGTTTACTTAGTAAACCTCTAGAGGTTCAAACCAGCCTTTCGGCTGTTGACCTAAACAACAAAAAACATGTATACGTGAACTTCATTCGGGTATAAAATACTAGAGTCTTTTCTGTTATCTCCCCCCCAAGCATATTTTTTCACATTTTGTGGATATTTCGTATGTAAGTATTCATACAGTATTTTTAACGATAAAAACGGGGAAAATATAAAAAAAAATCATATATCAATATTTTTCAAGTTACCGTTAAAGCTTTTTCCTTTCTCAAGTTAACCTTAAACTATTTTTTAACAATTATTTTTAAATTATTTATTTATATTTAATTTAACTATGTTAAATTAATTTAATGATGTCATGTAGCCTACTTAATGAGTTTATATTACATACAGTAAAAATATTGAGAAAAAGTAATACAATCTACCTTACCTATGTTTAACCTTAACTTGAAAAATATTGGTGTACGATTTTTTAAAATATTTTTCCTGTTTTTATCCCGCTAAAAATACTGTTATAATGAAGTGGCGAAAATAAAATCAGCTGGTCAAATAAAATCAGCTTCTCATAAACAGCTGACTGGTTAAATATAAAAACGAAGGTTTCCATTGTTGGGACGCGGCCGCGGTTTGAATGGCTGACGTGTGAGTGGTCTAAATTGTACGGGAATCTTCGTTACGATGAAGTTTGTTATTTTGTTAGCAGACATTGTTATTTAATGTTTAATTTGGTAAGGGATATTGTCTATTTTATTTTATTGTTAATTAATTGCGTGAACTGTATTATTTTCAATGTTAAATAACTTATTTTCATAAACTCATGTTCATTGTTGTCGTTTGTAAAGGTTAGTTTTTAGTTCTTGTCAAATAATTGTGTTAAATAACTATATGTGAATTAATTAAATAACAGTTTACAATTTTACTTTACTATAACAAGTTGTAACAATACTTTAAGATTGCATACGAAATATTCACAAAATGTGAAAAATTATGCGGGGGGGGGGGATAACAGAAAAGCCCAAATACTATTTTATGATAAATCATATAAAGTTTCACAAATTAAAATCGAAAAATTTAATCCGCCATTTTGAATTTAACTGAATTTTTAAAAAATAAGTAGGTGGTCATGTGATACATAATTTCAATGGGGACTGGCAAAAACCGCACCTCGATATCTCATACGATACGGAAGGTAAATATGATTTTATTTTTACATTACAGCAACACCTTATCGAATCTCATTTGATAACGAAACCATATGAGATATCGATGTACGTTTTTCGCCATTCAAATTGCCTTAAAAAATTTTGCATTGAAATCATGTATCACATGACCACCTTTTCATTTAAAAAAATTAAAGTTATATTTAAGATGGCGGACAAAATTTTTTGATTCATCAGAAAATGGTATTTTATATTTGAATTAGGTTCACATATACACATATCTTGAAATTTCCCTTACATTCGAAAAATTTCCATACTCGAACTTTTGGGACACCCAGTATATTGTACTGTACTATCCATTTCGAATATTTTATCTGTTGTTCTTGTATTATATTTTATGATGTAGGCTTTAACCTTTAAAATGATGCAAATCTTTAACACTATATTTTTATTTACTGTATTTATTGTATTTATGCGTATAAGTAAGGTTTAAATTTGACCTGTTTTATGGTCAGTATTCGTGATAGAAATGTATGTGAGTTTTGTATCCAATTAAAGATATTGCGTGTTCTTATAAGTATATTATCTATAAAGGCACTTTTAAAGGAAAATATTCAATGATTTGTAATTTTAGGTAAAAAGATATTGGGATTGTTTTGTGTTCAGAAAGGTAAAACATATTATATTCAACTAATCCTAGGTTCGTTCGGGACCGAATTTAAGAAATAATAAACAAATTATTACAGTTATTTATTGACAAAATAAATAATTACAGTTAGTGATTAAACTTATCCTACTTACAAAAATACAGTTAATACACCACTTAAAAAGATTACATCAATTAAATAGATTACATAAAATAAATCAATTACAAAACCTTATGCTTACATCAACTTGTTGACTAATAATAGATTACTGTTCTTAAGAACCGAAACGAATACATGTCAACAAACACAATGAGTAAGTGCTCATGTCTTGCTTACTTCCACATGACAAACACTGAAGAGGTTAATGTTGTTGTTTAGGTCATCAGCTAAAGGGTTGAACCTCTGGAGGGTTCGCTCAGTAAAACAAGGAGTGATTTGGTTTATTATTGGCTTTCTCAATGAGTGGAAAAGTAAGCTTAACAGCATGCCAGGCTCTCTGAAAAGCATCTACTTTTCACCCTGCAAATGAAACTTTCACTTCATTCACGACAGGGTCTGGCTGTTTAATGAAATTCATTATTCTCAGAAGAGATAAGTCTGACTAGTGTCTTTTGCACCTTTACCTCTTCTTCAACGGCCGGCCCGTGGTCGTAGTGGTTAGCGTAGCTGGCTTCTACGCCGCGGTCCCGGGTTCGATTCCCAGTCAGTACCAGCGTCTTCCTCACTGAGTGGAAAAGTGTGCTTATCGCCATGCCGGGCCCTCTGAAATGCATCTACTTTCCACCCTGCAAATGAGCTCTTCACTTCATTCACCACTGGGGGTGGCTGTAAAATGAAATTCATTACTCTCAGAGGAGATAACTCTGACTTGTGTCGTTTACAACTCTACCACTTCTGTTCTTAAATGCTTCAGTTATTTGGCTGACTGACCATGTGATAAGAAACAGAACTATTTTTTGAAGCCCTGGAACTGGTAGATTCAGTGGGAATTGTTAAACAATTAACCTGGTTGTTATGGATAAAATTGAAGAGGAGTAAAATACACTGGTCAGAATGACTCTGAGAGTAATGAATTTCATTATACAGACAGACCCTATGGTGAATGAAGTGAAGGTGTCAATAGTAGGGTGGAAATGTGTGCCTTTCGGAGGGTCTGGCATGCTGATAAGCATACCAGACCCTCACTGAGTTTTCAACTCAGTGAGGAATGTAATGGCAAACCATTTAACTCCTCGTTTACTTAGTAAAGCCTCTTGAGGTTCAAACCAGTCTTTCGGCTGATGACCTAAACAATAACGAAGTGTATTAAACCATGTTATGACAACTTAACACAAATAAAATATTGTGTTATAAACATTAATAATGTTAAAGAAATTACACATACTGCTTAGTTTTTTATAAAAGTAATAATTACAACATATTAATTTAAAATGTATATAATACAATAAAATGTGGTTATTATAAAATACATACATTTAATAGTACATATTACTGTATTAATAATACTTTAAGTAAAAGATTTATGAAGAATTATGCTTGATATGGACGTCCATGAAGGTAAGTACTACATCACTTTTTAAAACGTCGGTATTTTTTCTTTCTAAACACTCTCTATTTTTTCAATAATGATGGTAATTACGTTAGGACTAATAGAAGAAAATAACTGAAAAAGCCGACTGTTTACCTACCAGGTGGCCGACAGTTACAAGTGTGTATGCAGTCGGTAACTGTTGCAAAATGTTTCAACATTAACCAATAACCGCAATCAACGATGTTGAACGTTTGGAATTGTTGCTACCTGTTGTATTTACGAACCGTAAATAATTAGTCAAAGGAAATTTACTTTGCTATTTACTCTTTAGTTTTTGTTGTCAACTTAAACAATTGTTCAGTCTGACAATACCGAAGTAATAAAATACGCATAGATGTTTTTTAAAAAAAAAAGATAACATCTACTTATATCCATGTATTGTTTCTGTTACATGTTGTAATTTGTCAGGATGTTGTAGAGTTTGACATTAATAAAATAATTTTATAAAAGTTTCAGTCCCACTCTATTTTCTTTAAGGGGGTAGTCAACTCAAGAAGACGATTTTTTGCTTTTATTGAAAGTTTAAAATTTTCTGAATCACAGCATGTGTTTACTTTGTACATTGAAAAAAGTTATAAAAACACCTGTTTTAAATATACATATTTTGTCTTCATAAGGTTTATTAGGTTTTTGTTGTGAAATATTTTATAAATCAGAAATTTATTAGTTACTAGTTACTGTAGGTTTATTTTGTAAATAAATAAACTATTGACGTAACGATCAGATAAATAAATTATTTTGTAAAAAAAATAAAGCCACTAGCAAGTGAAATTATTCCTTAAACTTAACTTTTCATTTTGCATCATTCACTCATGATGAAAATAAGGTTATGGTTTTTGAGGTTAGTTTTTTGTTTATTTCTAAAATTAGGTTATATTGGTCATTATTTGCATTGGCAAGAGAAAATCGTTTGAGTGTTTCAGGTATACCGTGTTTTACACCAGATTTTTTTTATTATTGTCATAATTATACTTTTTATAAATAATTATTTTAACTTACGGTTATTTTGGTGAAATGTACTTAATTATACAGCAACTTAATCCATCTTACCTGAAATAGAAATAAATTTTATTAGTTCTTGATAAAATAGTTCTTATTAGTTCTTATTTTTGTAGTTATTATTGAAAAACTATTTTAAATTGAAGAAATAATTACTGTTATCTAGGACGTGTGACGATTGAAGACAACAGAAATAGTAAAGATATAAAACGAAGAACTGCTTTAGCGAATAAACATTTTTTATTTTACTTCATGTATTTACGATCAATAAAATAAATTTGAAATTGTAATGTTCTTTACTTATATAGGACTTAGTGTTGACACCGCTTCAGCACCAACACTAGTTCCTTTAAAGAAGGTCCCTTGGTCATGACTGCTTGAGCATTCCCCCGGATTACTTGTAGGTGTCGTGATTCTGTTTGTATGGATTTGTGTGTGTTTAATATACATTTAAGGACAAAAGCGTATATAATCGAAAATATAGAATATTGAAAAACCTAAAACTTTTATTTCAAGCGATATTTTGTACAGAGCTTAGTTTAGGGTCAGATAGTGTAAAAGAATTATTGATTTTTCATATTTTTTTAATGGAAATCTAAATCGCAACAGGTTGATTTTCATTTAGCGTCCTCCACTCTTGATTATGTACGACAAAACTACGTTATATATTTTATTTTATCTATATTGGAAAGAAAAAGTCGTGTGTGTGTTTCACAACTAATTTTTTTCAATAGTCGTTTGCACGTTCAGTTGACACAACGGAGCAGTATAGGACGGTGTATTTCTTATGGGGCTCTGACTGCTACTAGCATATACACAAACATCGGTTCGTAGATCAATCAATGCCATCATAACCAATAACATTCTCCTTCCCTGCGCCCCAACGATAACAAACCTTTATAGTGTAGGGCAGCGGTTCCCAAACTTTTTTGCCTGGGGACCCACCTTCATTGCGGAATTGTTTTCACGACCCACATATTAAATATTATTAATTATAATTATTATTACTAATAATATTTTTATTATTATTATCGTGAAAATTCACTATTGAGGAATAGTGAAAGAAAATTGTAAAGATGATATAATTGAAGACTAAATTCAGTACGAAAAAAGACTTTTAATTCAGAATCTTAAAACTAAACAAATACAAAAAATGAAAAAATGAGACTTATGTAATTAATGTGACTTGTGGAGCTGGTACTTACAATTTACAAGAGATTCTATATCTGGGTTGAAAGTTGAAAGCTTCAAATGCTGGTCACTTTCCACACAAAGCCTATTTCTATATTTATTTTTTAAATATACCAAAGTGGAGAATGCCCTCTCACACAAATATGTGGTTGAAAACCCCATCAGCTCTTTTAAGGCTATGTTCGAAAAAACTGGATACTCCCCCCTAGCCTTTATCCAAAATGGGATTAAGCTCAAGTCTAAGATATTATTGAAACTAGTATTCTCGTTTTAAACTTTCATTTTATTAGTGCGCCGCTCTTCACACTGTATTTTGAACATAAGTGGCTATCTTTTTTAGAAAAGGATTTTTAATTCTGTAGTGTAGTTAGAAGTTAAAATAAAACATGTGTCATGAGATATGTTCAATTTTCTGTACATTTCAACGGAAAAACAATTTAAAAGTATTAAGTGTTTTTAATCTGTTTCCGCGACCCACCCAAATTGCTCCCGCGACCCATTTGAAACCACTGTAGAGTATTCTGTATGACTAATAATAATAATTAATTAATTAATTTTTTTTGTGATTAATAATTAAGACTATAGGTTTATACTTAACTTCATAGTGGATTCCAAATGTGAAATATTTTTTCGATATCTGTACTGGGAAAGATTTTTAGATTTGTAATAACCGATTGCGCCATTTGTTTTCGTTTATCACGCAGTGTTTAGAAAGTTTGGCAAGGGAATGTGGAGAAGGCATTAGTAGGTCTGCCGTAAAATAGATAAGATATTCATTTTAACCCCCCCCCCTCAAAATAGAAGAAAATGTTTCTACAGTTTTTTAGATTTGTTACAATTCATTAAACATTCTACGTAATACATATTTTTTTCTGTTATGCAAAACTTGAATTGTAGTTCTACCTTAAAAAATATGTGTTCTATAGAGGTTTAAAAAATGTTTAAAAAATGTGTACGCATCCAGATGCCTTTAATTGATGTTTTTAGTTACGCTAATAGCAGTGACGAAACCCATACGATCCATTGTGTCAGCTGAACGTGCAAACGACTCTCTAAGGTTCAAATGGATTTAAATTTTGTGCAAAGCTTTTACCGGCTAAGTGAAAAACTGGTGCCGGGAAAGCAAATGAAACTAGATTAGAAGCGATGGAGATGAGAATAGATTTTTGTGTTGCTAGTTTTATGTTGTTGTTTGTATTGTGTTAACTACAGTCGAACTCGCTTATAGCGTCATTGAAGGGACAGATTAAATTTTACTGTTATATCCGAGTGACGTTATAACAAAGTTAGCTCTTGTGTCAAAGTAAATCTAACTAAACTAAGAATATTTCGTATACATTACTATATTTAATGTGCTAAACGTTTTTTATTTTCGATTTTTAAATCGTAATACCCTAATAAAATCGATTAATAACCACTCTGTGTAAGTAGGTACTAAATACGTATTATGTACTAAAATACGGAAACCAAAATACATATTTGTATGTACATAAACTACATAATGGTACGTTATCTACTTTATTGGAAGAAATCAGTGATTTTCTTTTGAACACCTCGTTCTGCGAAATAAATCCTCTCCGTAATGTCTCTCGGTGTCGGTGAAATCTGAAAAAAATTTAAGCCGCTAGCATTGCTTCCTGCAATGTTGGCGTGACTGTGTTCTCCTCTTCATCTTCCTCTTGCTCAGTCGCTTCTTCAGTATTAGAGAATTTTCTTAAATGTGGATAGTCTGATATGAAAGTTAGGTACAGTGCTACCTACTAAGTGTCACATGTCGCGTAGAGGGTGCAGTCCCAAAACTGACCTTGACGTAGATCAATCAGTAGTTATAGACACATATGAACAGCTTAACAAAGTTATTTTAATCCCTTCGCACAAGCAAATACTATTCACAAGTAGACTATTGTACTATATTATTGTATAAGTACTGTCTTTTTCTTTTTCAAACAATTTACTGATAAATTATGGCAAGTTCACAATCGTTGTACGTGAAGTAAAAAATGATTTCATCGGAAAAATTTTGACGCAACAACCGAGTTAATGACGTTAAAACAGGGGTTTTCAGATAGAAGTTTGACGCAACGCCTAAAAAAAATGACGTTAAGTCCGAGTTGACGTAAAGTCCGAGGCTGTTAAAACCGGGTTCAACTGTATTTGGAAAGAACTGAAACCTTCTAGCTGTTAACTGCTTGGAACCTTCTAGAAGTATAGATAAGCAACCTATATAAATAGGTGAGTACACTAAACAATTGTTGTTGAATCTTAATCTAGATTTTGTAAAGTCGAATACAGTTTATTATGTTCAGAGTTTTAATATGTTATTATTTTATTGTAACGATAGTTCTAGAACCTTCTAGCTGTTAATATTTGGAACCTTTTAGAAGGCTAGCTTAGCAACCTATATAAATAAATGTATTCAATAAACAGTCATTGTAGAGTATTGTACCAGATTTTGTGCTGTTGAATAAAGTTTTATTTTCCAGAGTTTGATTTCGTGTTTTTTTTATTAACGAATCTAATTTATGTTGATGTTAATGTAAAAATTAAAACAGTAGGACAGTAAATATAATTATAATCTTGTAATATGATGACGATGTGATTTTTATATGTGTATTTTCTAGACAGCGATTTTGCAATCTATAGAAACAAATTATAAATTACCCACAATTATTTTATAGTGTGTAATAAATTTAAATATTTATGTCGGCGCTTTAAAGACTTTTATTGGTTCGCAAAAATAATGGCAGGATGTTTAAAAGTACAACCATTTACAATAATTTCATTATCATCAGAATCTTCTTCCATTTAAAGTGAAAAAATACTTATAACACCCCGTTTTAGTGCCAATTATACCGGATGCTAAGAATTATTTCTTAGGTCATTACTTGTTTCCTCTTAAGTTTACTATATCGGTAGTCTTATTCTTACAGAAGGTGAGTCAATCCTCTTATAATGGTATGCCATTACCACACCTCATGTCTTAGCATCATCTAATAACAATAATAATATTGTTTTTACTTTTATCCAAGGCCAGATGTTCTATAAATATAATATCAAAATATATTTTCCGAATCAATTAGTGAAAGCTTGTTTCGTTTGCCTGATTCCACTATAATTATCGTGCTAATAAAATTAATTTTAATTGAGTATTAAGAATCATTAGGTTTTTATCTAATTCTATGATCAAAAAACACAGGAAATTTTGTTTTGTCGTTTGTCAAAATGTCTTCTTTTTAAAACTCAAGATGTTGACTGTAATTAATGTACCCTACATGTTGGAATACCCTAGGAGGTTTTTCCATTTATCTTTCTTTTTGTCAACTTATTTTATTTTTCAACTGTACAAATAAAACTAGCAAAAATGTTCAAAATTTGTATTTATTAAAAAAATCATTAAATAAAACTGCGTTAATAGTACTATTTTTGCCTGTGAAAAGAAGAGAGTTAGCGGAGAGGCGCAAAACTAAGTGTACACTTCTTCTAGATGTGCCTATCCGTTACGAATGTTGGCGATCATCATGGCAATCTTCATCTTGTCTGCAGCAACTCGGAAAAGCCGTACCGAAGACGGCTCTGAGGTTCTTCAACCAGGATGTTCTTCTTCTACCTGGTCCCCGCTTTCCAAAAATTTTCCCTTGTAGAATGGCTAGCAGGAGGGCATATCTGGCTGCATTTCTCATAATGTGCCCGAAGTACTGTAGCTTTCGAGACTTGATAGTCGCTGTTTCGGAGATAAAGATTTTTGGTTTAAATCCTAGTATAGGTACTAGGAATACTAGACAGTGGTTACCGATGTACTTTGATGGTTAACTAACGTGTACTTGATAGTCAACCCCTGTTAACATAATCAGTTCGTAATTGGCTGATCATGTGATAAGATGCAGAAATATTTTTATAGCTCTGGAACTAACAGATCAAGTCCAAATAATTTAACACTTCGCCGGCCTGTTAAGGGCAATATGTTAAAGCTGTAATTTTGAAGAAAATTCACAGTTTTGTTTTTTTGAAGTAGAATTATATAAATCTATTTCTTAGCGAGCAGCTACGACCCAAATTGAATGTATAAACCAAGTTTTAAAGATGACTCAAGGTTGATTTGGCTTTTATCTTTATTAATGTAGATAACACAATATTCCAGATTATAAAATAATTATGTATATTTAAGAACAATAAAAATAAATTATTTAGAAATTTCTATTCATAATTATTTTCAGATTGAGTACATAAAAGACAGACCTGGAGTGTTATTTGATTTATTTAATGGTTTTAAAGTAATTCGTTAGACAATTATTAACTTTTGATTCTATATATGGTAAAGATAAAGCTTTGTAGTTAATCTGTGTTGAATGAATGATGTATTTTTTAAACCTAATTGCGTTACAATGTGTGTTTCATGTATTGCACAAGATCGTTTGTAACGTTAAAGTAGTTTGCGTAACTTGAGACCGATCTAACGCGCGAGCTTTCCCCCAACCGAGTATAGTCACTATCAGGTCACCCCGTCAGATCTACTCTCGTTCATCTCAGTAACATTGTTGGCCACTAAGAAGTATTAGATGCATTTTTATGTGTTCAATTTTTACGGGTATTTATCTCAGCGTATAAATCATGCTAACATCTGGCAGTTTTTTATATAATAATATACCGATTTCAAATAGTCTGGGTGGTTTATAACTTGTACTTTTTTTCACCAAATATCCGGTGTTAATTTTCGTTAAAACAAAACAAGTCGTGTATCAAATATCCAACCTAAAGGTTCGTTGTATAAAGGGTGCTCCGAAATGTAATAAGAGTCTTTAGACACTATTGTTGTTTAGGTCATCAGCCAAAAGGTTGGTTTGAACCTGTAGAAGCTTTACTAAGTAAAACGAGGAGTGAGGTGGTTTACCATGCCTTCCTTATTGAGGGTAAAAGTATGCTTATCAGCATGCCCTCCGAAAAGCATCTACTTTCCGCCCTGCAAATGCCAACTTCACTTCATTCACCACAGGGACTGGCTGTGTAATGAAATTCATTACCCTCAGAGGAGCTACTCTGACTAGTGTCTTTTGCACCTTTACTTCTTCTTCAACGGCCGGCCCGTTTAAAGAAAATAATTTTTTTTTTAAATTGCGTTTGTCTATTATTGACTTATTATACATCATTCTCTTCAGAATTAAATTTTCTACAAGTTTTGTAAAAGAATTTCTTGTGTTTATCATCCATTTAAAAAAGTTCATCTGTTTCAAACCTAAAAGAAACTTGTTTTTCGGTACCAAGTTTTGCGTATTTCATCAGATATCTTAAAAATTACTGCACCTACAGGTCTGAAACTTGTTTTGTTCAATTTTTCTGTTCATTTTACATACGATACGGTAAAATTTATGCTTAATTTAACGTCCAACAAATATCTGTAGGGCTTCGTTTCAACGGGGTAACTAAAATTCTGACGAAATCTTTCACTCTGTATAACTCGGTAACTAATGATTTTCGGACCTATGTTAATTTGAACTTTTTTCTTCTTTTTTTGTGGGGAATGAATTCTTAGAACCCTTTTTCAAAACGTCCTGTATATACTTTTGTCTTTTTAAAGATAACCCACTTGTTTTAATAAAAGTTGAAAATTTTGACTTAAGGTGTTTTTGAAATTAATTGGAGTAAAATGCTAACTTATGATGTTAGACCAGAAGAAATTTGTGTTGTACAATAGTATTCATTTATTTATTTCACTAATTTACATTAGTGACTTGAAATAGCTTTTTGCAGTAATAAAAATTAAAACTCATAACTTTAAGATAGAAAAATGTTGGTTTCCAGGACTATTCACGTTCTTCGTCGTTGTCAAAAACTGTAGTTATCTCCCTAAAAAAGATTTTTGCATAGAAACTTTGTCTAGCCTCTTTCACTAGAAGGTAGATCTTAAGCTTAAAAAAATATCCATTTTTTTAATTAGAAGGGAGCACTTTATGTCCTTAAGAATAAGCCTTATCTTAGTGCTCTGTATTAAGTAAAGCCAGAATTTTGTGATTTTTGTAGCGATGGTCTGTTTACATTCAGTTAGTCCTACACTGTACTGAAGAAAAAATGTAAAATTTTAACTAATGAGCTTTCTGAAATGACTGATTCATTTATGCATTTCAGTTTTATACAGATGTGCATTTCAATTTGAAAAAAATATTGTGACAAGGCTCCTTGAATCACAGATTGTACGGTTTTGGTGCACTGCTTTATAATAATTGTGTATCATCTTTATACGTTTAGTGGACTAGGGAAAATTGGTACCTACGTATACCAAATTGTAGAATGTTCTTCTTGTAGAATGAAAGGATTACAAGTCATCGACCCTTGCGATTCCCAATTTAAAAAAAATTGATACCTAGGGAAAATTGGTACCTACGTATACCAAATTGTAGAATGTTCTTCTTGTAGAATGAAAGGATTACAAGTCATCGACCCTTGCGATTCCCAATTTAATTGGGAATCGCAAGGGTCGATGACTTGTAATCCTTTCATTGTTATAATTTGGCCCCCGCCAGTTGCGTTCAACCCCAATTTTTTGTAGCCCTGGAACTAGCAGATCGAGTGTAAAATTTAACACTTTCCTACCTGTTATGGGCAACTTAGAAACTATAATATTATATGAATCTAAACATCTACTATATTATACATCTATTAGTATTATATGAGTAGAAACATCTAAACTGGAGACTGATATGTAATGACCATACAGGATGAAAACACATTTTTCTGAATCACTGGGTTTGTACAAAATTATCCACCCATTTTTATTAACAATTTATTAATTATACAAATCTAGAAATAAGAATTATCACAACCACACCTACCCGAAATTTCGTAAAGAAGATTAAAAAAATATTGGAATAGGGATCTTGTATAAAACCCTGACGAGGCTTTGACAATCCCTCAAACAAAATCACAATATTACACACATATTTACTAAATGAATTGGTCATTTCAGAAAGCCTATTAGTCAAAAAACTAACTTTTGGAATAATTAAAAAACTTGTAATTTATTATGTTTCAATTAAAAAAAATATTAAAAAATAAAAATTGTTCAGAGGGCTGTCCCCTTTAATATAAGATATACTTTTATCTTTTTAAAGACAAGGCACTTGTTTAAAAAAAAAAAATGAAAATTTAGACTTAAGGTGTTTCTGAAATAAATTTGAGAAAAATATTAACTTGCATTGTTTTCTGTAAAATACGTTGTTAGACCAGAAAACTGTGCTGTACAATATTATTCATGTATTTATTTCAGTAGTTTACATTATGACTTAAAATAGCTTTCTGCAATAAAAAAAAATTAAAATTCTTAACTTTAAGAAAGAAAATTGTTGATTTTCAGGGCTATTCACGTTCTTCATCGTCATAAACAGTAGTTAATACATCTTAAAAAGATTTTTGCATAGAATCTTTGTGTGGCCTCTTCCACTAGAAAGTAGATTTTAAGCTTCAAAAGAACATCCACTTTCATTTTTTAATTAGAAGGAAACACTTTATATCCTGAAGATTAAGCCTTTTCTTAGTGTTATAATTAAATTACTTAAGGAACGCCAGCCTTATATGATTTTTGTAGGGATGGTGTGTTTACATTCAGTTATTTCTAAAAGGCACTAAAGAAAAAATGTAAAATTTTGACTTATGGGCTTTCTGAAATGACTGATTCAAATACTAAATACTATATATAAGATTATGTACATATTAGTAAATTTATTTTTTACCATAGACCTAATAATAAAAAAACGGCCTGAGTTTTCATAAATCTACAATTTAATATATAAAATTGATATAATGATATAACTCAAAATAAATCACATAAATTATAAAACTAACATTATAATATATAAGTACAGAAAAATTACAGTAATTTTAACCTAGGCATTTATTATATAACAATCATTAAAACTAAGTTTCGTTTCAAACACTATAAATAATAAACTTTTCCTTTCTTTTCATTAGTTACTTTTTAATTCCTTAGATTTCAGTCGTGCAGTAAAAGGTTGATGGCATTGAGATGATGTCCTTGGTTTAAAAAATAAATAACAAATTATATCTTTAAAAATGTAATATTTTGTAACATTATTTTTATAAATTTTTTATCTATATTATTATTTGTGTATTACAGAAGTCCTGTTATAACCTACTGAAATGTTTCTTACATTAGAACTTTTATTATGTTTTTTTCACTTTGCATTAATTGTTAAATAATTTAATTCCATGTACAAAATTATGGAGTTAACTGATAATTTATATTCTTGCTTATAAACAATATTTATTAAAATTCAATATAAATTTTATCTTACTTAAATTTTATTTCCTAATTTACAGTTTAGAAAAAAATCTTAAAACACTATATTAGGAGTGTATTATTGGAGGGGGGTTTATTAGGAGTGTATTATACGTGGTTGATAGGGGCCGTAGAAAGGAAGAAGGTAGAAGCTTTTGAAATGTGGTGTTATAGGAGAATGTTAAAGATTAGGTGGAAGTACAAAATAAATAATTTAGAGGTTCTTAGAGAAGTGGATGAAAAAAGTTGGAAACATCTTACCAGAAGAAAGGATAGCGGGGCATATATTAAGAAGTCCAGGTATTACTAAATAATCATCTCTATCAATAATCGAGGGTAACATTGAGGGAGTGAATTGTAGGGGGAGGCAAAGGTTAGAATATTTAAATTAAATTACAAAAGATGCAGATATGAAACGACTTGATAGAACATCTTGGAGAACTGCATGGAACCAGTCGAGAGTCTAATGACAAAAAAATTATTCTTTTAAGTAATAGGTTTTATACAACTAAATCAAGTCCAAGTTTATTAATAGATCAATCGTCCTAGTAATGTAACCAAACTTATGAATTTTTTAAAAATAAATTTCGTGATAAAATACTAAGAATGTTTTATTTAACACAGAGGACATGGTTTTTTCTGGTAAATGAAATCTTTTAAATTTAATCATTTCATTCGTTTAAATATCTGTTAATACTTATTTTTGTATTAGCAATCGCTATTCGCATTGTTTCACTTTTATAACTATTTTATTATATCATTTACTGATCGTAGAATACTGTGTGTGTAAAAATATTTTGTAAAAGCTTAATTTTTTATCAACATAAAATTTTACAATGTTCAATATAATTTTGGCCTAAATTATACTGAGTTGTCGACTTTACACTTATCGGGTGAAGTTTTAAAGTTATATTCAATGAAATGTTCTATTATAAAAATCTAGGCTTTTGTATAGTAGGTTTTTGTTTTTATCATTTTATGTTAATTTAGAAAATTTAAAATTCCCTTTACGCTCTAAAATTTTCCATTTAAAGTACCGACCTTAAGTTGAATTGAAACACGTTTGTTTACTTCTCAACGAATTAAGGCAGCGGATCAGAGTTGAGCGACGGTGGAGACGACATCCAGCCGAACGTGACTCTTGTTTTAGTAAGCTAGACTTTAGAAAAGCCTCCTCCAAATGGACAAGAATAACACTTAGGCCTATCATTGAACAATGGACATGTGGCATTAAGATTCACTTACATGTCTTTGTTCTTGTCCGGCCTTTTCTGGTACAACACTTTAATCTATGTATCGTGTTTATTTTATTTTGTATTTGAGTCATACTCTAGTTTCTTATTTTGGAAACTCGATGTACGTTTTAAACTAGTAAAAAACCTGATCTTATATATCTTGTTTATTTATGGGTAAATAAATACCTTATGATGTAATCTTAATAAAAGGTATATTTAAAATGTAAATTTGTACTATATTTTCAAATGACTTCAACATACCGGTGTAAGTATCGTATATTTACTTTCATTTTATATTACTAAGTATTTTGCAATTTATTTTTATAAACGTACACCCGTTTTATGTTACAACCAGTACAGTTTATAACGATTTACAACTTCCACATGTTTCTGATCTTGCTAAAAATTCTACATCAATTTGCATACAAAATTTGACAAACATACACATCTACGTATACAGAAAATCAATATTCTGGACGTAATTAAAGATAATGTGACCAGACTGTCTTTGTTCTTGTCCGGCCTGTAAAGATAAAATGTCAATAGCTATGAAATCTTCTCGAAAACCAATGAGGAAGCTGAGGTAATTACTCTTACCTTAATCTAATAGTGAAAACATAATATTGTGTTTGTTTATTCATAATTTATAGTTTTATTTAATTACTTGTTATAAAAAGTTAACAGATTATGATTTTCAAAAGACAATAAAATTAAAAATCGTACTGTATGTTAATTATATATTTATTTAATTTAGTTAAATTACATTGAGATTTATTATTAAATTAAACTAAGCTGTACAAATATACAATATTTTTAACTAAATATACTTATACACAAAAACTCTTCTTCACAAAGAGTTCTGTCCACGCACAGGAGTATACAGAAAACAATTTAATCACTTAAATACTTGTACTATAAAAATTACTAAGTTAAATTACTACAGTTAAATAGGTGACGAGGCTTACGTTAAACATTTTATTAAAATTTATTTAATAGGCTAAAATTTAAGAAATTAATTATAGAAATTTAAAAAAAGATTATATTCGTACATTTGTAATATAGAGAAAAATTAAAAAAAACTTATTTTATAACTATAACTACTTTATAATATATTGTAACTAACACACTGTGGATATTTTTACTTTATGGGAATTAATTTAATAAAAATGAGCATAAAAAACTGGTAAACTATCGCGAAAAGAAAAATGAAAACTAACTAGAGAACAGATATTTTAAAACTTAGAAAAATTTGAAAATTATAAAGTTGGTTATAAAATTTAAATGTGGCTGACAGGAAATCTTTTGAAAGGAAATCGAATTTTTGCTACCAATTGATACTATAAACCACAAATATATATCTCCCATAGAAAAATTATTTAATTATTTTATTTAAAAAAAGTTTTTTCTTTTTTATGTTCGACTGCCACGTAAGTCTTTTGTCCAAGATAAACCCTAAGTATCGAATTTCACACTTCTGAGGTACGGGAACGTTATTAAGAAAGACATTAGGACATATTCCTTTTCAAAGAGGAAAGGAAACTAACAGATTTGGATTTCTTAAAAGAATATAGAATAGAGTTATAACTAAATGGAGATATAACTCTGATTTATAAATAAAAATAAAAAAAGACTAATTATCGTCTAAATAAATCAATTTTTTTATTAATACTATTATTATTTTATTTAAATTTAATACTTAATTATATACCCAAAAATATACCAATGGGTGTCAATCTCTGTCTTAGTGTTTCCTTTTTGCATGTCACTTTGTTATGTACGTCTATGAAATAGTAGTCGTATATTTGTGTCTGTTGTAAATTTCAAATGAAAGATAAAAACAAAATTATTTAATTCACAATAGATTCCTCCTCAATTTTTTGTTGCAATACATTGTAGTTGAACTAAAAATAATCACATAAATGCTATTTAATTTAAATTGATAGCAGGTTTGCTTATGAAATTTCTTTTATTTATTTTTATCGAGTTTCAGTTTACACAGAATGTTTATTCATAACGCTTGAAAGATCTTTATGGATGCCAATTCATTCTTAATACCTACTATACTTTTGTATTTATAAAAGCGACTTCAATTAGCTTCAAATTCAGATCTATTACCGTAGTTACTCTGAATTAGTAGTTGGATATGCCTCGTCGAGTTTAAAAATTTTCCAATCAAAACCTAAAGAAATACAGTTTTCTTGAATTTTATTCAACCGCAAAAAATATTTCTTATAATATAAATTTTCTGCGGTTTTTATCTTGAAATATTTTATGATTATTTACTTAGATACTGTTTGTCATCCCCGTAACATTTCTTTTAGCGTTTACTGTATTCATTTTCGAAAAAAAATATTGAGAGAAAAAATTAAATTACGAGAACTGCAGTTCAAAAATGAATTTTAAGTTTCAAAACATTGTGATAATTTCTTAAAGGTAACACGAATCCCTAGTTTACATCATATTACCGTAAGAAAAAATAAATGTTCTTTAATTTTCATTAGAATTTTTTCATTTTCAAGTCAGCTATATTACGATCTGTTCACATCAAATTTAACAATAAGTAATTATTGTATTGTTTAGGTCATCAGTCGAAAGGCTGTTTTGAACCTTTAGAGGCTTTACTAAGTAAAACGAGAAGTGAGGGGATTTACTGTGCCTTCTTCATTGAATTGAAAAGAATGCTTATAGCATGCCAAGGCCTCTGAAAATCAACTGCTTTCCACTCTGTAAATGGCACAATCACTTCATTCACCACAGGGAGTCTGGCTGTATAATGAAATTCATTACTCTTAGAGGAGATAACTTTGACTAGTGTCTTTTACACACTACCTCTTCTGTTCTTAAATGCTTGAGTCATACAATAGGTTGACCAATTGATAAGAAATAGAACTATTTTTTGTAGCCGTGGAACTACATCAAGTGCAAAAAATTAAAATTCCTGTTGTGAGCAAAAGTTATTATTAGAAACGTTAATTTATAAGCTCCTATTTCGTACGTCGATGAAAATGTTTTTATTATCCTACATGAAGGAGACAAACCTTATAAACAAAAATTATTATTAAAATCTATAACTTTAATCTAATACGCTGTGTCTTGTAAAACCGTTATACATATTGTTAAGCAGATTTTAAGCTAGGAAATTCGGATAATGGAAATTTCTTCATATTTAAAACTGAATTTTGATATGACGTGTTACTTGTTCAACAGTTCCGAAGTTAAAATCAGCAACGATGTAGAAATTTGGACTCTCTTGAGTAAAAACACTTACATCGTGAACTTAAAAATATATTTTCATACTTGGTGCACAAATAAATTAAAACACTTTAGGGACAAGATTTATAATAAAATTTACTAAAAAACTAGCCATATTACTTTCGGAAAACCGGTGAATTAAGATGTAACGTTAAAGGTAATCTAGGTTTATTTAATTTGTAAGGGTACTACCTATAGAAATAAAATATCAAACACATTAAATTTTTATAGAAATAGATGTGCTATCCGATTTTTGTAAAATCCATTAGTAGAAACTCATTAAAATTTCAACCGACATTTTTATTACTACTTTTTTATAGTATACATTTTATTAGAAAAAATATTTAAGTGCATTTAAAAAAGTACTATACTTACTAACTGTAGAAATAAGAAAATTCCATATAGACTGTGCTATTTACTATCATTCGAAAAAAATAATAAAAGTTGGTACTGTAAAGTATAAAAGAATTAAATACTTTCTATAAAATAATAAAATTTTTAATGTTAATAAAATTAATCTAAAATCGTAAGATATAATAAAAATAAGTCATAAAAATATAATAACTTTAATACCATAAATATTAAGACTCTGGATTATAAAAAATATTATTAAAGTTGTCAGTTATAAAAAAATGAAATCTCAAAGAAGAGCCAAGTTTTAACAATTTTTTTATTTTATTGTGGTAAAAGGTCTTACGGTTATCATCGACTGTTTTTTTATGTACGGATTTATCTATAATCTGTTCTTCATAGATCGATAATTAGATTTGTTACGTAGATAATTATCATGAAAAGGTGGAGATCCCTTTAGAGATATCTTTTTAAAAAATAATAAACATTGTTCACAGTTTTATATGTTTGCAGTAATATCATGATGGTAAATTAAAAAAATCAATATAAAAAATATTAATTATTAAACAAATACCTATATAGTCTATAACAGGAAGGTAGAGTGTTAAATTATTTGCTCTCGACCTGCTACTTCCATGGCTACAAAAAATAGTTCTGTTTCTTATCAAATTGTCAGTCAATTATATTACTGAAGCATTTAAGAACAGAAAAGTGTAGAGGTGTAAAAGGCACTAGTCACAGTTATATCCTCTCAGAGCTTTTTTGGCATCAGCCTCTCGACTGGTTTGATGCAGTTCGTCAAGTTGTTCTATCTTGCGCATGTTGTTTCATATCTACATACCTGTAACACCCTACATCTTTTGTAATTTGTTTTATAGATTCTAACCTTTGCCTCCCCCCATAATTCACTCCCTCAATAATACCCTCCATTATTGATATACCAATACCTGGATGTCTTAGGATATGTCCACTAGCCTATCCCTTCCTCTGGTAAGATGCTTCCAGATTCTTATTTTTTCATCCACTCGTCTAAGAATCTCTAAATTACTTATTTTGTCCACCCGTATAATTTTTAACATTTTCCTATGATACCACATTTCAAAAAAAAAATCATTTTGGGACTGTTTTACATATTATAATATTTCATAATCTTATGATTAATTTGATATATTTACTGTTGTTCTACCGCGCAGCTTTCTATTTTTAATATTTAAAAAAAATGTGCTGCAAATAGACTTTTTCTAGTGTTTGTGACATTAAATCGATTTTTTTTTGCTGTAACTTCGGTTAGAATTAAGCTAACGTGATGATTTTTGTTTTAAATTGTTTAGAACTTCGCTGTAGTGCCCCAGTAGTTAACCCGACGGCCACAGAATTTTTTGATGATGGCCACATCTTAGATCTTGCCTGTATTAATACTACTGGCTAATGACCCCTTTTTTGCTAGTTTCAGTTGAAACCTGCTGATAAATTTCTATTTCCGTTGCCACAATCCATGCTATTTTCAAGCACAGCCTCCTCAACAGCTTACTTCATACTGCTTGAAGCAAGTTTGCTAAAACAATCTTAATGACTGTAGGCTGGGATGCACTAAATTACATTTTTCACTTTTTTGTAATTTCCGAAAAATTCATTTTTTTAGCACAAAAGACACATTTTCTCAGCAACCACTCAATCAATTTTGATGAAAACTTCAGGATAGTTAACTTTTATAAGGATGCATAGTTTCTATGAATAACTTTTGTAAAAAAGTTTTCTGAAATATTTTACAGCTATAACTGTTTAAAAATTTCAAACGTCTGAAAGGTGAGCCGAATTTAATTTTTTTTACAATCAAAATATTATAAAATTGTTACATTCGAAATGCATATTTATAAAAGCATAATTTGTAAACAAATGCACAATATTCTAAAGTAGTACAAGCTGAGAAAATGTTTCTTAAGTAAGTATAGTGAAGTGTATTGGACTCCAGTCCCGGTAAAATAAAATGAATTACTGGATTCGCCTCGCACCTGAATACCGCAGGTACAGATTGGTTTACAAACGGTTTTTGTATTAGGTAACTGATTTCGGGAATTTAACCCGGGATATCTGCTTAACAGTCCAGCGTGGTCTTATTTCTTTGTTGAGTGGATTTGTTTAAACAATCAAAACAGATCGTGACAAGATCTTGGAACGTAAGTCCAACTTAAGTTTTAAGTTGGACCTAAAACTTAAAAAAAAATTTTCTTGTTTCAAGTAACTATAACAAGTGGGATGAATGATGTGATAAAGCATAACATAAATGGTTTGAGAAATGTGATCTCCCGGGTGGTGCTTCAAATCAATAAGTTTGGCTAGAAAGTATATGTATATATGTTGTTTTTGGGTAAATAAAATGTTTACTTCAAAGTAATGATAGTAATTGTGGTCAATAATAATGTAGCTACTTTTTATATTAACCTTGAAGTAAATATCTGCTCCACTTTTTTTTATCTCCTCCGTGGAACTTCTGGTAAGTGTACTAAATAGATTTTATAGATTAAGTCATTCTTATATTTTCCAGTTTTTGAAGTATGATCGTTTTTAATATTTTATATTTATATATATTTTATTCATAACATTAGGAATTTGAAGGTGGTTGTCTAAACTATCTGTGGTACACATGAAGGGGAGTTTAGAATAGTCCAAAGTATTTTAATTCATCTGCATGCAGGCGGGTCGAAGTACAGTTACGAAATGTGTTTAATTTTTACTTACGGTCTGCATTCAGCTTGATCATAGTTACAACGAATAGACTGGCTTCTTACCTAAAAAACAAAGCAAAAAAAAATTATTAATTTGTAATTTCCAACTTAAAACAATTATAATTTTAGTGTAAACTATGTTTTAGCCTATACAAAAGTTCTATCAAGAATATCCATTTTCTAAATACGCGCCTTCAACAAATTAAAATCTAATTTTTACGGAAGTAGATTAAATTTGAAAATTAAAAACCAGTTTAAATTTTATAGGTAGTAAATTAGGATTCTGTAATTTTTTTTTATCCGAGGTGGCGAGAAAAACTCATGTTCACTCCCTCACGATGGAGGAAGTAGTGTTGGACTCAATTGAGGCGTCCTCGTCCAGTCCCAAGGAGGCCGCAACCGCTTACCAACCAAAAACTCGCCGTCTAGCCACTTGATCATTTTGACAAATGTTGATTCAAAAGGGGGTACATTTTACCCTTTACACGTTAAAGGTCATTATTAAATAGTTTCTTGAGTAACACTTAGAAAATATGCTTGACGACTTTTCGAATCGTAGTTCTTTGTGGATGACCCAAAACCAACCAAAAAATGGTTAGGGTCATGCCCAGAGAATGGAGAACGAAAGATGGCCAAAGAAAGTAATAAGTTAGACTAGGGCCTAGAAGATGTGGTATGCTTCGGGAACCATTGTATGGGGAACTGTGGCTTGAGATTTACGCCAGGAATTAGAGTGAGGAGGATTAGGTTGATAGAAAGAGGTGGCGTATGGGATGGACGAGACGGCCAGAGCTGTAACAAACTCGCGAAAAACCCAAAGTTCTTTGGGAACGTCTAGAAATTATATGTATTTATTTATTAAAATACAAAATCCTTGAATTTATCAGTTCAACCGGTAAAACACAAGCATGCGGAATTTTAATTTCTAGAAATTTACATCCCTAATGTGTGCACGTTGCAAATTAGTTGCCTAATGGGTTCCTAATGAAATGAAGAAGACGTGTAAATTAGGTGTAGTCTTGTACAGACCCAAGCCAACCATTCCTGAGAGAGTAGTCTATAGTTAATTGAACCCCAGCCATCAAAGTACACCGGTAATAAATGTTTAGTATTCAAATCTGTATAAAAGTAAGTACCTTTATTAGGATTTGAACCAGGTACCTTATTCTCCGAAAATCAGCTGTTAAACAGCTGACTCGCGGCAATTACCTCTAGACAAACCCGGTGGGTCAATTTCTAGGTGATTGGAAAGTTAGAGAATTTGGGACGAGTAAGTCAGTGAGGAATTTCGAATTTATAATATACAGTGATATCATGGTTCACAAGATTTACTTATAATATATAAATTTTTAGGTGTATAAAACTGTTAAATAATGAGCATATAACAGGTACATTAATTTATAATTTTTTTAGCATAAATTATTAACGTAATGTCTACTGTAGATATAACCTTATAAAACTTAATTACTTTAAACGATTTAAACCAATCAAAAGTAAGGAAATGAATTTTCTACGTTGTTACCTTTTAATTAATGTATTAAAATGAAATAAAAACAAGAACATAAATATAATGGTTTGTATTAATATATTTCTCATGAAGTTTCAAAAAATGATAGATGTTAAATCGTTCATTAAAAGATTTATATTAATAACTTTTGTATAGGTAACTTATTTCTAATCCATTTATTTATAGCATGCAATTATAAATTGCAATAAAACACGAAGAAAACCGTAGAATATTTTTTATAATATTGCTTTTAATAAAACCGTCTAATTAAAGAACTCTTAATTCAGGAAATAAAGATTTGTACCTAATATTATCCTATAATAAAAACAGTAACTCAAAAGTGAACGATAAAATATCAGCCTGTAGTAGTTAAAATTTCCAGACTTTTTTAAGTTTTTTTTTGTTAAAGATCATTCGATTCCATTTTGTCTCGACTAATTTTCTATAATTTTGTAATAATTATCATCCTTTTTATCCTCGTTAAAGTTTCCTCGGGATGGATTCAGCATTACTCCTCTTGACCCCTCTCTATAGCTGAACTATTCTCCATGGCTTTCATGGCTGGTTTCTAGAACCGGCAATCGTCGATTTTGAGAGATGTTACCGCTTCTTGACCCGGTGGCGTTACAAAAATGGATCTGCTTCATAGCATTGCGATGTTGTTTCAGTTTTTATTCCGTCTATAGATAACGTTGTTGTCTGACAGTTTTAGTTGCGTACTTTGCCTGTGCTTCTCTGTTGAAACCACACTATTCTATTGTCAGTGTTTTCTTAGTTGAATCCTGTTGTAAACAAACTGCGTAGTATTAGTACCTGTAAATACACAACACATAAACACGCGTGGCCTTGAGTGAACTCTGCAGGCTAACCGGTGATCTAAAAAAACACCCTCTCATTGCATTTTGTCATTTTTATACACAAATTCTCATTTCACATGACATTTATTTATTTATAGATTGTTGTAGTGTAATAACAAAATAAATCTTGTAGTATATGAGTCAATTACATTTTAGAATAAGTGGTGTGACGTCCTTATGATTTACTGTGCGATTTGATGTAAAATTCTATTTATTCGCATTAATTTTTGTGAAACTTAGAGTAGTTTCTTGGTTTTATTTTGAAGTACACATTATGAGTAAGGCTTTGCATATAATGAATTTTAAAAGTAGAGCGTTTTAAACGTACGTTTTAAACAGTAGCGTCATCTGAAATTTAAAAAAAACATTTGTCTAAAAGTTGTCTTCAAAAGCTTCAGCGTCCCAGGCTACATCCTAACTGGAGGATGATCACGCTTGCGGGCGATGGCGATGATCACTGGATCGGACGATGAAAAAAATCAAACGTTCAGTAATGTAGTTAGATGTCCTATTTGAACTTTAAATGGGCTCGCTCGATGGAAGTGAACGCTCGCTTTGGTTTGTTTTGATATAGCGTCGCGTACATCAATCTGTCGCTTACTAAACAACCCTATAAAGTGGAGAGGATGTGACCTAATTTTTTACAGACTTCGTGCAGTTAACGCGACAAGAAATGGTCGCCTAATCGCTCGAAAACAAACAAGTTTTTTTTAATCACGCTTTCGAGCGTTCTCAGAAAATAGATTTGGAGAAAATTTTGATTAATTTAGTGCGTCTGAACCCAATTTTATGGAATAAACGATGTGAGGGTTCTAAAATCGAGTAAAAACTGATCTTGTGTGGGACAACGTGGCTGAGAAGTTGGATAAACCAAGTAACTAAAATAATTGCATTTTATTTCTTTTTTCATGCACTTTGTGTTTTCTTTACCAATTATTTTCTTCAAACAGTACCAAGCGACGTGCAGTATTATGATTAATAAATAATGTTGTCATAAATGCCTGCGTTGTATCGTCATTTCATGTACCTACACAAAGTCAAAATTTATACTTGGACAAGCATATAGTTTTACAATATATAGGAATGTTTTATATATAGATAGATAAGAACACTCCGATTTCAGATCGGCTCTGATAGACTTTATTACTTTGCTTTCTTTTAGTTTTCGTAACTTCTTCTGCAAGAAGTGATGAACAATACAAATTAAAAAAAACGCCGCATCTTCGTTTCTAAACGTCATTTTAGCTTAGAAAACGGTCGCACGATGGTATTCTGATCGGACCGACTACGTCTGATCGCGCGAATAGGTGTTTTGTTTAGAACAGCCAATTTCAACGCGTTGTTCGATCGCGCCGACGCCCGCTCGCGCGATTATTCTCCAGTTAGGATATTGCCTAAGTTTCGGTTAGCGATTTTATATATTTATATTCCTAAGTTGTTTTGTTATTCTGATATGTAATATGAAAGAGGTTTTGATTTAAACCAAATATTTAAAGATTTCTTTACAGTTCAGTGACCCACCTGCTAAAAATTTCCTGCTGGTTTAGAAAAATGTTATTGCATCGCATCATTTTCTTTTCAAGTCGGTTAAGACAATATAGTTTTTGAAAATCTAATTTATGATTTTAACAATGTAACAATAGAAATTAATTTATTATTTTAAATATGTAGCTAAGCGTATTCTTCAACTGGCAACAAACTTCAACTTCAACAATTCACGATGTTAAAACAATCGCGAAGAATAACACTTAATACATAAGACATGTAATCTGACTGACAACAAGAGAAAGTATATAAGGAAAATACTTTCACTAAGAATTCAAATAAATTTAACTGAACAACATTAATGGAAGTAAAATAAACAATTGTATGTTGTTTAATACATAATTACAGAACAATTAAACAGCAATGATGTTATTTTTTATTGTTTTTATTATACTTCCTGAATATGTAATAATAATCTTAATAAAACAGGACTTTTGTTTTATTATTCTATTGTTAAAAATACATTATTTAACCGAAATGTAGGAAATAAGATACAAAAGCTATTATAAAATCGTAAATAAACATTTATGTATAAATTAATTTTAGTCATTTTAAATACTTAGAGTAACAAATAAATAAATAAATTTAAACAATGTTATAAATTTAAACAACTCCTATTCCTACTTATCGGCTATTTGGATCAAATATGGGCTCATCGGAATCTAAATTTATCACTGGTAAGGCATAGATTTCTTTCTCAGTTTGAGAAAAAGGGAATTTCTGACCGTAAAGCTGTACAATAAAATTAATCCACATTGTGACACTATCAGATATCTGAGTCTACATTTAGATTGTCGCCGAACATGGAAATAGTATTTATATGAAACAGCACAAAAGAAAATAACTAGGTATAAATTTTCGTAAAATATTTTAGTTTATGGGAAATTAATATTTCCTGATAAAATCAAATAAAATAAATCTGTGTAATTTATTTTCAAAACCCATTTGATCATTTGGAATACAACTTTGGGCATTTTTGTAAATTCCATCATCGATATTTTAGAAGATTTCAGTCAAAAACTATTATAAAAATGTTAAATATATCTGAGTATAAAAATAATTGATTCGTTTTTTGAAATGTCAGCTCAAAGATCATAAAACAAAAATTTCAATTTTCTGTACGAGATATTTCAATATTATGCAACCTTCAAAATTTACTGCCAATCAATTTATTAGAGAGTAGTTTCTTCTTAAAATTCAAGATTAAACGAATTGAGTTGTTTTGACTTGTCTTATAGATATTGTCACCAAAATTTTGGGTTTTAATTTTTGCTGAATTTCTAGAAACTAAAGGCATAATGCTCAATTTCACTTCTTCAAGAACTTTAAAATTGTATTTTTCTGTATTCTTCTGTAATGTTGTTTAGATCAACAGCCAAAAGTTGGTTGAACCTCTAGAGGCTTTACTAAGTAAAACTAGGAGTGAGGCGGTTTACATTTGTCTTCCACACTGAGTGGAAATGTGTGCTTATCAGCATACCGGACCCTCAGAAATGCATCTACTTCCCATCTTGCAAATGACACCTTCACTTCATTCATGACAGGGTCTGGCTGAATAATGAAATTCATTACTCTCAGAGGAGATAACTGTGACTTGAGTACTTTACACCTCTACCTCTTCTGTTCTTAAATGCTTCAGTCGTATAACTGGCTGACCATGTGATATAAAAGAGAACTATTTTTGTAGCCCTGGAACTACTTGTAGATCGAACGCAAATAATTTAACACTCCACCTGCCTTTTATGGGCAATGTTCTGTAATGTGTAATATGTCCAGTACTTAATCAAAGGGGCGACGGTGAAAATTAATTGCCTACCTTTTTCCCAATGCGCCGGCCGCATTGGCGCAGTTGGTAACGTGCTCGCCTCTCATCATGCGGTCTTGGGTTCGAATCCCATTCAGGCACGGCATTTTTTCATACGTTACAAAAAATCATTTCATCCTTCACCGTCTGCATTAGCAGTAATTGCAGAACAGTCAGACGTTAAACAAAAACAAAAAAAAAATTTCCCAAGTTTTTATCTAAGTTTTAAATTTTATTATAACTAAAGATCAAATTCACACATTAAAATTACCATAGAATTTATTAGTCACTCTGGTAAAAATGAGGCTTTTGCAACATTATATCGTTTACCAAATAACTTAATGTTAATTAGAGGAATAATTGTTTCCTTTAGTTTCGTATTGAAGTAACGTTATAGGTTAATTTGAAGAACTTAACTAATTAGTTAAAGATTGTAAAATATTATATAAAGAACTTTAATGGAGACTTTAAAAGGTTCGTTAAACCAGCATTAAGATACAGTTAAAACCACTATGTGTAATAAATATAACACATTCGGAATGGCTTTACTATTAATTAAAGTAATTACTACATTAAAATAATGGAGAAACATGACTATCATTGCCATTTTTAGTCCATAGATTATAGATTTATATACTGTGGCCTTTTAATTATATAATAACAAAATATTAAATCATAAAGAAGACAAGGTATATCTATATTAGGAACAATCATTATTAGATTAATAAATCTTTATAACATTTAGTTTTTTTTTGGTACCCTAGATTATTGTAGAACATAATTATTGCAATATATTTTTCTATAGATCTTATCATATAAATGTAACATCGTATTGTAAATATCATGATATAAAAGAAAATGTTTAAAGGGCATACAAATAATTCAAAAGATAAATTAATTTGTTGTATAGTCATTTTATTTAGTTCATCATCAAAAGAAATCTGAAAGAAGTCTGGTAATTGTTAGTAACGAAACATTCCTGTTTAAGTCAAACATTTATGTACAAATACATACTGTAAATAATTTGGTTGTTAGGTTGTGTATGATATTGTTTCTTTACTATTGTTCTTTAATGTTCCTTTTTATAATTATTATAAAGTTGTTTTTTTATGTAGCCTACAGGGTGATTCAAAATTGCACAGCAATCTATAGGGAGATGATTTTATAGGTCAAAATAAGAAAAATGTTCAATATAAACATAGATCTGGAAATGTTTCGTTAGCGAGTTATGCCTAGCAAAAGATTTCGCCATGATTCCTAAGCAAAGCTTTAAATAAAATCATACTGAATTTCTTAGAAGGTAAATTAAATGAAAATTTTAGTGGTTTCTTATGTTTTTTAACCTACGAACTTAAAACAACGAGTCCCAGAACTGTATCGCTTTAAGTTTTTAAGAAAACTACGTAAATACATTAAAAATTAGGGTTCTAAAATACACTTTTTTAAGTTTAGCGTAAAATAACTTTGTTAAATTGCGAATAAACATACAAAACGTTTTAATAAGTTTAAATTTCATAGACGTTATTTATATAATTTTTTACAATAAAATTCTCTATAATTTTCACTAAAACGTTTTTTTGTTTATTCGCAGTTTAAGTCATTTACGCTAAACTTAAAGTGTATTTTGTAACCCTACTTCAAATGTCACGTAGTTTTCTTAAAAACTAAAAGTGATACTGTTCTGGAACTCATTTAGATTTCCCAGGTTTAAAACGAATCATGGCGAATAGGAATCATATCCCAGGAATCATGGCGAAATATTTCGCCAGGCATAACACGCTAACGAAGCATTTCCGGACCTATGTTTATTTACTTTTTTCTAATTTCTAGCTATAGAATCATCTCCTTAGAGATTGTCGTGCGATTTAGAGTCACCCTGTATATAACAACGAAATACAAATTAATCCATCCTGTTATCCTTTTATATTTCTATGAATCATTTAATGTAATCCTTCTTATAACGGATCTATTCTGTGTCAAATAGATTACTTATAAGATTATCTTTGATGTTTTAACATCTAGTAGTTATAATAAAAAAAAAACTAAAATAAGTTAGTCGTTACTATTGGTACAGAATGTTGTGGATTAAAGATTGTGTGAGTTGATTTGAGAGTTTATCTGAAAACACGTTTGTTATTCTGTACCTGATCTACCGATTACAAGACTAACTTGTCTGTATTTTCCAATAACAAATAAATGAAAGATATTTTCATCAATCAAAAAATGTTAAACTATTAGTTTTTATACCTTATTTTAAGTCGCATCATAATCTTGAAACGATGGGTTTCTAGATTCGACCCGGGAACGAAGCCCGGGACTTTCAGTTTTGTAGTCACGGAGGCGGTCCAATACCCATTTTGTTAACCTATAAATTATAATTTATTTCATGATCTACCGATCAAAGTAATCTACAATGTTTTTTTCTGATGAATATTTATCATTAAGAAATTATTAAAGCTGTTAAACTTTTATCCTTCAGTTTCATCTCGTAGACTGACCCTTGGAATATCAAAGATGTTGTATTCTGCCCGGTCTTTAAAGATGTTGTATGGCTAACCGGTTTTCAGAGGGTTCCGGGTTCGATTCTCGGTGAGATCTGGCAATTTTCTATCTATATATAACCTCACATCATTATTTACACACAGCCAAGGTTTAGACCTTTTGTACTTACATATCACCACCCAACGAAAATAAAATAAAAATTCTTTTCGATTTGTACTTAGCTGTATTACATGTTAGTAATCCTATATTTGTCCATAACAGACAGGTGGAGTGTCAAATTATTTGCACTCAATCTGTTAGTTGTAGAGCTAAAATAAATAGTTCTGTTTCTTATCACATGGTCAGCCAATTTAATGACTGAATCATTTAAGAACAGAAGAGGTAGTGGTGTTAAATACACTAATCAGAGTTATCTCCTCTGAAAGTAATGAATTTCATTATACAGCCAGACCCTGAGGTGAATGAAGTGAAGGTGTCATTTGCAGAGTGGAAAATATGTGCTTTTCAGAGGGCCCGGCATGCTGATAAGCATACTTTTCCACTCAGTGAAAAAGGCAATGGTAAACCAACTCGCTTCTCGTTTTACTTAGTAAAACCTCTACTGGTTCAAACCAGCCTTTCGGCGGATGACCTAAACAACATCCTAGATTAGATTTATTGATGAACTTTAAGCGTGAGAAAACTTACAGCGTTAACAAAATCAAAAAATTGTGGATTTAAAATTAATATAACATGTAGCTAAATTTTTATAGTAAACGAGATTTATTCATTTTTGGCAGTTTATTTCCTTTAGTATTCTAGCAAATGTTTTAAAAGTTTTGTAAAAAATTGTAATTATTTTTTTAAGAGTATCTAATTAAGATAAAAACATTTTGAGTTGTCATGCGGTTACGACCAAGTAAAAATTACATGTAGTCTTATAATATGAATGTATGAAAGTAAAAGAATCCCTCTTCATGGTGTAATAGTCAGCATACTGGACTACAAAGCAGAAGGCCCACCAAGATTTGATTCTCAGCTAGGATCTGGAAATTATTAGTCTGGACGTTAAAACACATGTCAGTTCTACTCGTAGTTGGTAATGGCCAAGCAGGTGATGCGCCTTTAAAAAAAATAATAAAATGTTATTTAGAATCTTTTCTGAATTTTTCAACATTATGTAGGTCTAAGTAATGTGCTGTTGCAAGACAAAATAAAAAGATTCAAAATAAAAGGGATGTTATGCCTCTATTGTTATTTGTTAACACTCATCCAGGTGATTTTATGATCTAGGCAGTAATTAATTTTTCAATTTAAGATATATTTTCCGCTTTTTTATGAGCCTTTTGTTTGTCCGTCTATTCATGTAGTAGGCTTATTGGATTACATGTTGGAGTAGTAAAGGTCTTACATGTATTGTTTAATTTATTTATTTATTAATTTATTAAGTTATTTTAAACCTATGTATATTTTGAAACATAGTAGTAAGTAGGTAAGAAATTATAAGCATTTCTCAAGATTAATTTTTACTTTAAATTGGAGATATTAATGATGGTGTAGAACAGAATATTTTTAAATACGAGATTAAACATAAAAAAATTCAGGTTTTTCAATAAAAAATTCTGATTATCATAAGTCGAATTCCATTTTATGTCTCAATTGCAACGTTACATAATGATCTGAATATGCCTCACGGGTAGACTACTATCCAAACGAAAACTAATCAAAATTTATGAGACAATTTTCAAACCTATGATTCAAACAATCATGGAGTAAAAAACTTTTACAATAAAAAAAATCAACCATAATATAAAATATTCTGTTATCATCAAAACTTTTTGACACCTTTTTTTAATTGAAAATTTATTATCTGTTATTACAATAGTATAACAGTTTCTAAGGATGACGCTAATAGTTCGAAAACTTGAGTTACTTCCTGGAGCGTGCAGTCATCACTACAGTCCTACAATTGGTAGAAAAGATCCCTTGAACAGAGGCTGAGTACCCGGTATCCCCCTAGTGTACATGTTTTGTATGAGAGGGTTGTTATGTAATTCTCATTTGTCGTGTATCGTCTTGTATAATTGTTTCGCGACGGCAAAACTAAATTAAATAAATTTGAATATCTAAATTACAGATGTGTAAATCGAAGGAATGCTTCAATGGTAGCCTCTTTCAAAACCACGCCAAGCGAAAAGATTAGAATATAGAGGTGCTAGTGTACATATAAGACTTTTTTTAACCCTAACGTTGTGTGTACGATGCAATCGGTTCAATTTAGGATAATAAGCAACCCCAAAACCCCATGAGATGAGAATGATATGTTTGAGGTATAAATGATGTGGTGTTGTCTGGTATACAGACTCAGGCTAACCATTGTTGAGAAAGTATGGTTAATTAAACTCCAACCATCAAAGTACGCCGGTAACCACTGTCTTGTATTCAAATCTGTATAAAATTAACTACCTGTGCTACGGTTTGAACATAATTTATGTCAAAATTATCGGTTTTTAGGTTATGATTGCATAGGCTACATAAAGTACAAATTTATTACTGTAGCCGAAATAAAAAAATTAACCTGTCACCTGAAGGTCTCTTTTAATATTATTCCAATTTTATTTCTGTTTTGTTTGTTTAAGGGTAAAACACAGTAAAATACGTATCAAAGTCAATCAAAGAAATTTAAATTCTTATTAATTTTTTTTGGTTATTTTAATTGTATAATTTTAAATAAGATTTTATTTGTTATTCTGTTAGTGTAAGTAGAATGTAGTCGTTAGGTGGTGTGTTTTTCCATAAATGCAGTATTATCTTCAAAAACATGCAGTTGTTTTTATTTTCAAAGTAGAATAGTGAAACAAAAACCATTTTTTTTCAGCAGCTTTTGGTTTGCATGGTATGTTAGAAAATATTTTTATATATTTTGTAAATATCTTCTTTTTCTTTGAGTATAAAAATCTTTAAGCAGGTTTTCCGAAAATTAATAAATATACTAACTTATATAATTTTTAATATATTGCGGCTTTCTTCATTTTAAACCTAGGATTCTAAAACAAAAACCAATATTTTCGACTGTTTTTTGTATACAAGGTAAGCTAAAAAACCACTTTTGAGAAATTTTACCCTGAATATAAATTAAATTACACCCTTAAATATAAATTTAATATTTTTGTACACATAATTAATGTTAAGAGTTGCATTAATGTATCATGTCTCTACTCCATCAGCGTGTTTCAGTCGTCTTTGTGCGATTCCTGTTTGGTCTGAGAGAATCTATGGTGTATGTTAAGGGATTATTTTGATTTTGAAGTTTGTCTCTGAATCTACTGTACAATTTGAGATGTGTGTCGTTGACATAAGGAACGCGTAAGTAATAACGAGAAAAGTACTAAAGTACAAATTTATTACTGTAGCCGAAATAAAAAAATTAACCTGTTAGACAGACTGTAATTACCATAATCTTATGTAATGCTTTTATTAAACTGAAATTGAATTAAGTAGCATAAATTTCTCATAGTTTATCTATTTATATCCCCAGAGTATTTTAGAGTAGGTTAAACAATGTTTACAAAATAATAGGCAGGAAAATCAATTACTTTGTATTGTGATTATCTATTATGTAATAGATAATAGTATAAAATACATTATACACAACCGATTATGTTTTGTAGGGCTTGCACCGGTGACTAATTTCATCAAATACCATGCGTTATAGAGCATAGTCGTTATGCCTACATTTGTTATCTCAATTTCTTCTGATCTCATATCATCGTGTTAGAGAAAGCGAAAAATTGTCAAATTTTATATCCTTAAATCTATCATAAAATTGTAGAAATTTGTGCATAAATATATAAACAATTCTTTAGTAAACTAGTGAAATTATTTGGTATATAGTCTCAATCAATTAGTTATGTGGTAGATTGAAAATGTGTTGCAAAATCATCTAGGTAGCGTTTTAACAACAAATTTTTAAAATTTGTTGTTTAGGTCATCAGCCGAAAGGCTGGTTTGAACCTGTAGAGGTTTTACTAAGTAAAACTAGGAGTGAGGTGGTTTACCATGCCTTCCTCACTGAGTGGAAAAGTATGCTTATCAGCACGCCGGGCCCTCTAAAAAGCACTTATTTTCCACTCTATAAATGACACCTTCACTTCATTTATCACAGGGTCTGGCTGTATAATAAAATTCATTACTTTCAGAGGAGATAACTCTGATTAGTGTCTTTTACACCTCTACCTCTTCTGTTCTTAAATTATACAAACATTTAATTGGCTGACCATGTCATAAAAAACAGAACTGTTTATTTTAGCCATGTAACGAACAGATTGAGTGCAAATAATTTGACACTTCACCTGTCTGTTATGGGCTGTTTTAAAATTTATAAATAGTGGTATCTTTTTAATAGTTAATATAACCATGTTGGAAGTAAGCAGTTCACGCGAATAACAATCCCAGCCAACGACTATTTTTCTGTAACTCAAACATCGGCTTTGTAGATCAATCAATACCATCATAACCAATAACATTCCTCTCCTCCGCGCCACAACAATAACAAACCTTTATAATGTAGAGTAGTCTATATGACTATTAATTAATAATTAACACTATAAGTTTAATACTTAACTTCATATGCGGATTCCAAATGTGAAATATTTTTTCGATATCTGTACTGGGAAAGATTTTTTAATTTGTAATAACCGATTGCGTCATTTGTTTGCATTTATCAAGCAGTCTTTAGAAAGTCTGGCGAGGGAATATGGAGAAGGAATAAGTAGGTCTCCAGTAAAATAGATAAGATATTCATTTTAAACCCCCCCCCCCCCCCCAATAAAAGAAAATGTTTTTACGTTTTTTTTCATTTCTTACAATTCATTAAACATTCTACATAATACATAATTTTTTTCTGTCAAGCAAAACATAAATTGTAGTTCTACTTTAAAAAATACGTGTTGTACAGAGGTTTAAAAACTGTATTTATATACGCATCCAGATGCCTTTAATTGATGTTTTTAGTTGCGCTAATAGCAGTGACGATTCCCATAAGACCCATTGTGTCAACTGAACGTGCAAACGACAATGGAAAATGGAAACTCCAATAATAAAATATATTTTCTTTTGCTGATGTTAATATTTTTTTGGTAATTTATTTAATAAAATCCAATAAATTACCTAGGCCATGTAACAAAAAGCAAAAGGAATGTAATTTTAAACATTCATACAACTTTTATTATATTTTTAATGAATAAATAATATTTTTCGATTATTATAAAAGGGTTATAAATTTACTGTAAGGAGATACCGTTACAACTGGAATCATCTCTCTATGTAAGTTATAATAGATATAAAATTTACAGTAGGCTAGTTAACCTTGGCAGTGAGCCGAATCGGCGAATATATTAAATCTACTTCTATTTTTAACTTTGAAACCCGTCATATGTAAAACGAACAGTTATCCTCTTGTAAAATGTTGCATAGACCGTACCGTTTCTTCTTTTTTGTACAGTTGCAAATTTTATACAGGTTTTTATATTCGGTTAAGATTAATTATTCATTGTAGGCTTTTTTGTCAGAGAGAGCTCACACGTTTTGAACTATGAACTATTGATTTTCCGCATTCAATTTTTTTGTAAATATTTCAATCTTCAATTTTAAATATCAGTCTAGCAGGTAGATTATATTTGCTGCAATAAATTTGAGATTTTGTTATTTATTGATCGATTTTATTTGAAGGTCTACTACTTTCAGTCGTCTAAACGGAGCCATCATTCCATATGGAAAGTTGTTATTGCTCAGCGTCAGGTATTTAAGATCGTACATCCTTCTCTTGATGTATTTAGCTTGATTACAGCATTTCGTCTTGATTACTTTTCTTTAGCATGTAAATCCTTTTATAATTACCTGCGCACCTTTTTATGTCAACAACAAAATTCTACCTGATGACCTTACTATTCCGTTTATAAGTGAAGTAGTTAATTCCAGCTACAGCGTTTTTCACAGAAAATTGCATGATCACCCCAACGAATTGATTACCAAACTATCGGATGCATCACTACTAGGGAATCCGCAACCCAGGTTGGAATATCAATGGGCTCGAGATCTTCTATAGTGATTTATTTTATTTTCCTTCTTCAATTCTTGTAATGTTGTTACAGTCTAACTTCTATAACTCGAATTTTCTATATCTCGAATTGAATTTCAGCCCCTTTCAATGTAAAAAGTTATCTATAACTCGAATTCCGCCATTTTTCTAAATCGAACTATTTAATTCGTTTCTTTTAACAAAATTTGTTTATTGTTCTTAAAATATCGGGTTTGGTCTTGAGAAATGTAGATGCAGTGCTGCTTTATTTATTAATTATACGAAGAACAGTTCGACTATGAAAGCATACAGACCCTCAAATTCATCTGGTTGCCTTTGTATAGGTTTAACAGGCGTAAACCAAAACTGTGAATTTCTTTAAATCGACGAATCTTTGTCGGCCACAGAACAATAGAAACATAGTCTGTCAGTACAATGTACCGTATTCAGCATGTACTGCGTATTTTTGGAATACCGAATACAATATTTGTACAGTACTTAACACTGCAGCCAATAGCTAAGCTTAATGCAACGTACAGTACTGTATTACGAAATTACGCATGTTTAGTAGGCCTACATATTCCACATCTTGTAGGGTACTGTATTAGCCTATGTGGAACGTTGTTTTTTTTAATAACTGCTTTGTTTTTATTTTTCCTTAACTCGAAATTTCTGTAACTCGAATTGTTTTCCCCGTCCTTTGAGGATTCGAGTTATAGAAGTTCGAATGTATTTATCATTCATGGATTATGAACATTGTCTCATATAACATAGACCCTATACCTACGGGTATCACTGTTCTTTTTCATATATTTTTCTTATCATCCTTTCTTTAGGCCTACTTTTATCAAATTTACTCGTTGTATCTTAGATGTAATTGCAAATGAAGTTATTAAAGATAAAAAAAGTCTACCATTACATTCATGATCTATGAATATAATATCATATTATTCACTGATTATACTATTTGTGAATTTGTTCATTTCAAAAAAAGTTCAATGACATAATCCTATGACAGAGGCTGGCGTGATTCTTTGTTGTTGGAACAGTTGTAGGCTGTCGGATTTCTACACCAGGTATTTTGTTGATTCGTTGATGTTGAGATAATTAGATTCGATGAAGTTGTAATGTCCAGATTTTTGTTTTTTTTTCATATGAATACGGGTAACAGTACATTTTGTAAATTTTATTAAAATTATCAAAATTAAGTGACGATGATATATTTATAGGCTACTACATGAAAATACAGCTCTGCTTCACCTTCACTAAAAATTTCTATTTTGGCTAGTTTATAATATAAATGCATATTTAACCGTAATGTTAATTATTGTACGTTGAAATCAATTTAGAACAAAAAGCAACCCCATCGCCCAATGAGATAAGGATGGCATGATATGTTAATTAGGTGTAGTCTTCTACAGACTCAGGGCGATTATTCTTGAGATCGTATGGTTAATTGAAACCCAACCATCAAAGTGCACCAGTAACAACTGTTTCATATTCAAATCCGTTTAAAAGTAACTACCTTTACTAGGATTTGAACCACGGAATCTTCGTCCCGAAATTTAGCTGTTAAACAGTTAACTTGCGGTTACAAATTTATCGTTAGACTAACCCGGTGGGTTTAATTTATATTCCGGTCAAATTTTTCTGTAAAACATAAAATATTGTAAACAACTTAGCTGTAGTTAAGAAATAATTGGAACAATCGATTTTTGATTGGATGCTATTTTTCTTCGCAGAGAGTTAACCGACCATCACCTTTGTAAATTAACTAGCCGAAATTTAGGACGAAGAATCGAACGTGTTACAAATTAAATGAATTATTTATCCAATTACAATTTTATTTGGATCACAAAAGAAGCAATTTTTCATTGTTAATTTAGTGAACCTATTTCACGCGTATAAAATTTTTTAGGTTATACAATAGTATTTTTCTTTCTTATTTTGTTGTTAGATAATTATGAGTTATTTTTAGCCGTGAAGAACAGTGCTAATATGATAATTAATATACATTCAAGGAAGTATTATTAATGTAGTTTATTATTATAAAAAAATATGTTGATGATGTTTTATAGGAGAGGGGAGAATGGAAAGGAGGAGGAAGATTATTATTGTATTGTGGTGTACTGACCCATTTCTCAGTACAGTTGCTCTGTACTCTAGAAGAACTAACTGCATGAAGATGATTGTAACAGACATACCGCGATGCAACATGGACTATCATCTTCTCTCTCATATATTATTACTATTATTATTCTCTATCTTCGTTACACAACAATGATCTAGTAGTTTATTGCAGAACTGAAAGGATTTAAACTCATAAGCATGTTTCCGCGTGCCCCCTTGTATACCGTTATTTGCTGCTGTACCTATTTTCATTTAAATTTATTATTATTATTATTATAAAGTTACTAACGTAGTAATTTTATATATTTTTTATTATTAATTTTTAACTTTTAAAGTATCGGAGGCGAAGAAATAAGAACCATAAAAGATAGAATTATTATCATGATATTACGTTATATTAACGAATAACTGTCTTTATGAACCTTTTTTTTATTTCAAGTAACGTATATAGTTATGTAATAGAATCTTCTAGGTCTATTACTTTTTTCTACCAATTTATCACCGAAGAACATTCTAATAATAGCTTAATCATGAACCTACTGTACTCTAAAGTAAGTTTTAAAATAGGTTAATCCTTTTTATATTTCTTGTTGATTATCGGTCACTGGAAAAAAATCCAACATAGTTTTTGTACGTTATATATATATATATTTATATAGGCTATTAATAAATGAATACATTAATTAATTAATTTTATTAAATAATCTGTTAATTAAAGTTAATGAATGAACAATAACTTCTTGTTCAGCAATAATATTTTGAATGAAAAACCAATAAATGTTTACGTTCAATTACAAGTGCACCATGGTAAATACTAAACAGAAAATTACATAGTGGCTTTAACATTGCGAAAATTGAAGAAGAAATATTTAGATACGGTACGCTATTGGCTATCAGAGAAGATTAGAATCGCATTCCAACATACTGCCATGAATTTATTTGACAATTCAAAAAAAGACAATTAAAACATAAAACATCCATCCGACTTGTAAAACAGACACTCATTTTACTACAAAAATGTAATTTTACACAAACCATAAAATTTTACACTTAACTGTATTATTAACAACAAATCATAATGAATATAAAATTTTTATTAAATAACAATTTTTAAAGTGTCTCCGTCGAGTTAAGTTACTTTATTTAAAAGCCAATACGGAATAATTAATGTAAAAATATCAGTATTTTTTTATTACAGAAAAAGCTAAATTTAGAAAAATAGTTAAATATTTTGTTTTATTCCCCGTTTAAGTCGTCTATTGTGTGTTGTTTAGGTCGTCTGCCGAAAGGCTGGTGTGAACCTGTAGAGGTTTCACTAAGTAAAACGAAGAGTGAGGTGGTTTACCACATCCTTCCTCCCTGAATGGAAAAGTACGCCTATCAGCCCCTCTGAAAAGCACATATTTTCCGCTCTGTAAATGACAATTCACTTCATTTACCACAGGGTCTGGCTGTATAATGAAATTCATTACTTTCAGAGGAGATGACTGATTAGTGCCTTTTACACCTCTACCTCTTCTGTTCTTAAATGATTCAGTCATTTAATTGGCTGACCATGTGATAAAAAACAGAACTATTTATTTTAGCCCTGCAACGAACAGATTAAGTGTAAATTATTTTTTTGTTATGGGTAGAAGTCTTCTATTGGTAAACCGTTATCCAATAAATTGATGGCCAAGTAAATTTCGAACAATTTAAGCTGTTTTTTGTTCCTAAATTTGTTGGTTTTGACAATTATTACAAATATATTGGACCTATTGTAGGTGTTTATAACGCACTAGTGTACAACTGTTAAAGCTCGAAAAACTTTGATTGGATTAAAAAAAAATCAAAGACAAGTTTGGTGTGATAATAAAAGTTGAAAAATGTGTTAAGAAGTAATCTGGGTTCAAATTTCGGTGGAGCAATGACATTTTTCGAAATAAAATGATTGGCTGCAATCGAAATTATTTATTCTGTAAAATTCTCTGTAACTGAAAATGTAAAGTATTATTTTTTTGTATTGTGTAATAAAAAATTAATTTTTTTCAATAAAAGTGCCATTGTTGGTTTTTAAGACCCAATATTCTTCTGGGATAGGTCTGTAAGAAAATTCGGTGTTTAATTAAATTAATAAGTAATTCTTCTACGCAGAAACTTTCATAGCAGATTGCGATGGCATTGATAAATTTAATGAGATATTATTTACCTAGATCTAAATTCTTAACTTAAACGTGCAATTCATGTTTTACGTCATACTGCTGACTGGTCTTACTAAAGTTCTTGGAAATTTTATTTTTATAGTTTTAAGCTATTTAAACCATCTACATAGCAAAGAAGATAGAAAATACTGTAGGTGAGGATGTAAAATGCTGAAATTATTGTAAGTAAGTCGTAGGTTTTAATCCTACGGTTTTCTGTACTAGTTAACCCAGATTTTGTTTACATTAAATTAAAGTTATGCTATTTTTCTATAGGTATCAACCTACAGTAAATATACTTAGCACACTGTTCAGGAATGTCACTGCTATATCCTTTTTTTCTGAATTTTTATAAAAGTTAAGTACAAATCAATACAAGGTGTACAAAAAATGGATAATTAGGCCTATATTAAGAATTCAAAATTCAATGAATTACAAAAAAAATATATAACATAAGGCTACACTTGGTTTGAATTTGTTTTTTTGATAAAAATTTTCTTTCATTTAATCACTTCTTTAAAAATTACCTAATAGTTGTCGTATGGCACGCTTTCGTTAAAAATTTGATTAGAAAAATATAGCCAATCCTCTTTCCGTTAACGACGGTTTTACTTCTTGACCAGTTAAAATTCCACAATATGAACAGATTGTCATAATGAACTACACGAATTGAGATCTATGAGAGATCTGTGTTTCTTGAATAAGTTATCCATTTATTAAAACCATCTATTTCAACGTTGTTCAATACGAGTAGCTCGTTAACCCAGTGGCTTGTAACTTAACTCAGGTTTAAGATTTCAATCATCTGACGTCCCCAATCTGACATCCCGTCAGGCTTATAGTTTTTTGAAATTCAGCAAAAATTAAAACCCTAAATTTTGGTTACAATATCTACAAGACAAGTCAAAAGAATTACATCGTTTAACCTTGAATTTTGTGTCAAAACTACTGTTTAATAAATTGATTGCTAATAAATTTTTATATTTGCATAATACTGTGTATCCTTTGACCATAACATGCAGGTGGAGTGCAAAATTATTTGCACTCGATCTGCTAGTTCAAGGGCTACAAAAATAGTTCTGTTTCTACCATATGGTCAGTCAATTATATGGATTGAAACATTTCAGAACAGAAGAGGTAGTGGTGTAAAAGACACTAGTCAGAGTTGTCTCCTATGAGAGTAATAAATTTCATTATACACCCAGACCCTGTTGTGAATGAATTGAAGGTATCATTTGCAGGGTGGAAAGTAGATGCTTTTCAGAAGGCCTGGTGTGCTGATAAGCATACTTTTTCACTCAGTGAGGAAGGCACTTGTAAACCACTTCACTCCTCGTTTTATTTATTAAAGTTTCTAGTGGTTCAAATCAGCTTTTGACTGATTTGAACTTGAACACGGTAAGGCGTGAGCTATTATAAAAATTATGTCACATCAGTTTCATAACCGTAACCAGAATCTTGATTACGGACGGGCAACGCAGCTCATTTAATCCTCGATCGAAAAGATATCAAACGATGTTTACTTTTTACAAAAGAAACTAAAAATTTTGGAAAACCTGTTGTCATTAGTCAATTCATTCTCAGTGTATCCCGGTTTGAATCTACACGACTATACTACTTTTAGTATTTTTCATATTTTGTGATGAGTATTTAAAAATTCCAATTTTTTATTCACCCAGTATAATATATTTATTGAGGTATGATTGCGTCATGTTGTTGTTTTTTTTTGTACTAATTTTTTGTAGTAGGCGCCAAAATATGAAAAGTTATTCTGTTACATAATATCCTTGAAAAAATATAATTTACTTAAACAGAGATGAGTTAATCTTTTTATATTGTAGTACAATATGTAGGACCTTGTCCTCCAATAATGTAAAAATGACAAAAGACATTCGTGCGTTGCTAATTCATATTTCCCCCACAGACATTCCTTGTTATATTTATTATTATTATTATTTTTCTTTATATGAAAGAATTGTTACATTGCTTTACTTGTTACAATTATTTTCAAATTACTACAACAAATTGAACATTTCATTTTACATTTAGTGGGTAACCCACTATAATGCAATTTTTATTTAATGTAACAATTGAATGATGTGATTTGTAATTGTCACATTGGCCTATTTTGGTTTACTCATCATCATTATAATATAACCTACATACTCAGTTTACATTTGAAACAAAGTCCTTGAAGATATTGACGATTGCATGGTATGAGATCATTAAGAACACGAACGAAGCTTTACCTATGTACAATTTTAGAAAATATTTCCTTTGATATCACTACATTGAATGTAATTGTTCGCTAGTACAATTACACTTCGTCCAAAAACTAGTCCACCTATATACTGTGACAATAATCTAATGCCTCAAATATACGCAGTTAAATATTGCTCCTTGGCAAGAAACACTGAAGTACATGAGTACTTAAACATTCCATTTGTTAAAGAAGAAATAAGAAGGCTCAGCGAAAAGTATCACGTTAAATTGTCAACACATATAAAAATAATTTGGTTCTAAATTTACAAGATAATAATCAAACCACCAGACGTTTGAAACGGCGTCATGTCTTGGATTTGTAACTGTTGATTATTAAGAATGATTTTAGTTTAATTTTTAAGAATTATCTACATATCATTTGACAGCTTTTTTATTGAGGCTGCACTGCCCGTCCGTAATCCAGATTTTGGTTACGGTTATGAAACTGATGTGACATAATTTTATTAAGAGCTTATGCCTTACAGTGTTTTTGTGTGTGTAATTATAACACATTTTTGTAATATTACCATAAATTATTCCGGTACATTAAGGATGACATAAAATTTAGGTAAACTTCGCATTAGTGTTACCACACCAGAAAAATAGTGCTTGATATAAAATCATATTCAAGTTTTATCATTGTTAAGATAGTAGACCTTAATTATTTTAGTCCATTTTCTTTAAAATGCTTTGCACGTTTGCGCTCAACTAATAGAATATTTACAAATAAAATTTACATAAATATATTAGGTATTAGTTCATTTAACACTTTTTATGGTTTATTGAAAATTTCAAGAGTATATAGTTCATTAGCAAGATTGCATGGTCAATTACAATAAAATTATCGGACAGCACTAATTTTTCAAGTTCAAGGTATGATTTTCAATATTAATTTCAAACCAAAATATAATCCGAAAAGTGGGTAAGAATTTTTTATGTATTAGATATATTTTTAATGTATAAATCTTGGAAATCATTCGTGATCTTTTTGCCGCTGCACGAGTATTGATATGAACCTTTGGAAAGAAGGAAACATTTTCCAACGAGAAGGAAATTCTGGAATATGTCCAGGTGGAATTATAGTGAATGATGATAAAACGTTAAAAATAATCATCTTATTAAGTGTTCTACAAAGCTCCTGTAAATTAAAATTACAGTAATAAAAAAATCAATAAAATTACTAAACGGATGTGTATATTAGTGCAATGCAAAATGTTTTTGTAAATGGTATTAACCCATTTAAAAAAATATATTTCTTTACATTTTATAGTTTGGAAATTTACTGAACTAACAATTTACAGTTTTATTTGCTGTAAGTTCTCGTAAATGTATTCATAAACGGTTTTTAAAGCTATAATAATTTATTGCTTGCAACCTACTTATTTTTGTTATCGGTTACTTGACTTCTATTCATGTTTTACCTATGAGTGTACTTGTTTTAACTATAAACTGCGTAAATGCATTTTTTCAAATTATTCTCTGCCTTTGATGTAGCGTTTAATTTGCAACATCAGTTATTTTACAATCATGGTTTACTAAGTGGAGAATTAAAATTAACTCCGATAAAACGAAACATGTTACTTTTACCCTAAGACGGCAAATATGCCCTGTAATCTTTTTTTTAATTTAATTTTCATATAGCCTAACACAAGCTAACAAAATTTACTATCTCGGAAGTCATATGGGCAGAAGGTGTACATGGAATGACATATCAGTATAAAGCTTTAGAAAAAAAACGAAAACAATTAAACAGTCTTCTGTCCCGAAGGTCAAAATTACTCCCTCATTTGAAAGAACTTCTTTATAAATTCTTACTGAAATTAATGTGGATCCCAGATTTATGACTCAGTTAAACCCTCAGTTTTGGCTAAATTAGAATATTTTCATTCAAAACCACTGCGGAAAACTGTGACCGTTTCTTCTTCTTCTTTTTCTTCTTCTTACTATCAAGGATTAGGCATAAGCCAGTTCCGAACTCACAAACCATGCTGTACTTCTACACAAACACGAGGTATTCTAACCCGTACATCCGACTACTGGCATCTTCTTCGATGTCTTCCCACCTCCCTTCTTCCGAATGTAACACATTCAGTCACTTTTAAGGGTATTCTCTCCTCTGGCATCCGTTTCAAATGTTGCCTCCAATGATTTCAGTACTCCTCCAACTAACCTCGGAAAAAGGACAACTGTTAACGCTAGCTTACATATTTTCAGTCATACACTGCACACAGATCTTGACATTGCTCACATAAATGAAACAGACATACCAGCGATTTAGATAACTCAAATCAAGATTAAAATAAAATTTAGATGGCTCCACGGAATAGGAAATGACTGGGTAATATTGAAATACAAATGGACGGTAGATCGAATAGTGATAGGCCTATCAAGAAATGGAGATCATGGACAGGAACAAGTAGACGCGGATGAAGATGTAGAAAATTAGAAAACAATAACTAGGCCTACTCACTAATCCGCGTTCTAAAAAGACCAAATTTACCAGGTAACCCCAATCGTTCTGTTTAAATTGTCGTGAGAATTCTTACTGACTCTTTTCCTTTCAGCGCGAATTCTTTCGCATTAAGAGCTTAAATTCTGCATATATATTTAAGGATTGAACAAAACACTGAATCATTTACATTTCAATTAATTATCTGTTTTTTTTCTAAGGGGTGAAAAAGGGACTGACAATCCTGGATAAATAAATATTATTTTCACACTTTCCTGAAGAGGCACAGCTCTGGAAATTTGTGTGCGGATTCGGTACCTGATACTTAGGAAAATTAAAGCATTTTTATATAGCCTATTACTTGCACATGATGGGTAAAACTCATCATGCGCAACTACCCTAAAAATAAATATTATTTCTATCTTTTGGAAAGGAATACAACTTTAAAATTCTGCATGTATTATTCTAAGACTGATTGTAATTGTTTTTCACCAAATTATATTTACAAACCCAGTTTTAACGCAAGACTAGCGGTGTATTGGTAACGATAATGTAAGTTCAGTGCAATAAATAAATATCTCTGTATGCAAAGCGAAATGAGCGGGGGTTGCATGTATATAAACTCAAATATATTATATTAGTGCACAAAATATGGCTCAACAATAAAATAAATGAACGGGAGATAATGAAATACACACAGACGGTAGATCGAATAGTGTTATCAATAAATGAAGATCATGGGACAGGAACAATTGAACGGGGATAACCACACATTTGAGATATGGTGGTCTTAAACTGAGTTCAGTAAGCAAGGGAAATAAAACCCTAGAGAAATTTAAAGGAGTTTATAATCAATATAAATGAACAATAATAAATTAAATTCACGTGTTATATTTTGTACCAATAGAATTCACACTTGCGATGTGTTAAAATAAATATATTAACATAATGAGGATGTTATAAATGGAGGAAGTACTCGAATTTTAAAAAGAAAGATTTAATAACAGGTGTGTTATTAAAACAGTTTCACTTTTACTGTGTTGATTTGTAAGTAGTAACATTGATCCTTTAATGTATTGTTACAATTTAGAGTATAAGTCATATATTATATTCTGTAGTGAGAAGATTAACTTCCGCTAACTAAAAACAAACCTTTTTCTGTCATTCGATGTAAATTCTACTACGGTTTTACTACTACATCACTGGAACGGGAATTTCTCACTGGGTCAGGTTGTTTTATTATTTTTAGTAGTATCCCATAATACGATTTCTAGTTAGTTGGTCGTTAAATTATCGTCAGGTCAAAGTTCATCCTTTGTTTGTTCTAAAATCACGTCTTCATACCGCGTACTATCTCTACCCATCATTTTATTATTTTCATTCATAACATCGGTTGTTGTTTTGTTTATTTTTTAATATGGATAAATCCAATTCATTTTGTATAATATTTTTGAAAAGAATTTGTTGTTATTTTTTTGTAGGCGTGTTCGTTAGAGTTGTTAAGAAATCTTTAGTGATTCAATAGAATTTATAAATTATTTTTTTCTGTAATTAATTACCTGGTTACTTGTGTATCGAATTTAAAATTATATATTAAGTTTTAAATAATTATTATCATCAACTTGATTAATAAGTATTCATGTTATGTATTTTATAATTTGTAGACTTGATTAAAAGTTCGTTATACTTTAGAAAGTTTAAAAATATTTTATTAAGGATGTTACCGTGAATAAGGATTTATAAAAGTCATTAAGAATATTTTCTTTACCACCCGTTATTTAAAAATTATTTATTAAATTATAATATCAAAATTTTAGAATTATTTTAGTCATAAACTATTAGAAACATGTTGAACATGTATTCAAGATACAGAAAAAAATTATACTCACGTTTCCATTCAAAATTAATAAATCATACGAATCCAGAGATACAAACATTGTCACATCCACACCTACCACAAGATCCATAAAGGAGATTAAAAAAATGCTGGAATAGGGATTTTGGGTCTTTTCCGTTTTCTGTACGCCACTATCAAATCCGAATTCCCTGAAGGGTTGGACAGTTGTTCATTTCTCCCACTCCCTGCCTTACTGAATACTCATACTGAGACAGACACACTCTTGCACGCGTACACACGTCCTTCCCAGACCCAGTATATAGTACAATGTTACACGTTCAGTTGTTTTATTTTTCTATTTCTACATTTCTACATTACTATTAAGTTATATTTTTTAATTATTTACATTGGGAAGAGAAAGTCATGTGAGATTCATGCATACTTTTTTAGTTGTCAGGTCTTCTGGGATTATGTAATAACCCCTTTTCCCGAAGGAACTCTGCAGCATCTTCTTCCGTCTGAATATTATTAAGTAACTACAAAATTTATAGCAGACTGTGTAAACTGTGAAATCGGAGTGGAGTTGATACTACGCAGGAATATCACTAGTCAGATTGGCGCGCTAGACGCAGGAGTGAGAGAATTGTGTAACCGTTCAGGGAATTCGGATTTGATAGTGACATAAAGAAAACGGAAAAGACCCGGGATTTTATATAAAACAGCCGATAGTTTGCCATGGGTAATTTCCTTAATCAAGACGAAAACATGACGATAAACACCGATATATCATAAAATACTGCTGGTTGTTAAAGTACAGTTGTAGTTATTATTAAAAACAAAACAAAAATCTAATATATTTGGTGCAAAAGCAACAAAATTATTTTTTTCGATATCCCAACTTCTTTCAATCAAGGATTAGTTCCAAAGACCTGTTCCGGCGTCCATCAAGCCACCGGTCGCCCCGGATCGCACCGTCTAATCGGCCTGTTACTTCTGACCACTCTAGGAATCCTGTGTGGAGACATTCTTTCAAGATGATTGGTCCATTTCCGGCGGTACTCCATAATTGTCTCCTTAAAAGGACATTCATGTAACTCTCCTTCATTTCTTCAGAAATTCATGTATCCTCATTTCTGAACCAATCCAGTCGACTATAGCCCCTAATGCATCTTAACTGACTGGTCAGAATCAGTCTAGGATTTCTTTGTGGAGACATTCTTTCAAGATGTTCGGTCAATTTCCGGCGCTACTCGATAATTGTCTCCTTAAAAAGACAACTCTCGCCGTATGTCCTCATTTCTGAACCGATCCAGTCGACTACAGCCCCTAATACATCTTAAGAAGCGCATCTCTACCGATTGAATAGAATTTTCATTTTTCTTCTTCTTTCACACCCAGGTCTCCATATCTACCATATCTCCGTGTTGGGACAGCTACTGTCCCAACTAATATAAAACTTCAGTAATATGCCAGTTGGGACCCTTCCCTTTAAATTTCGATATATTGTACTACAAATCCTATTAAATCTCTGAACTTTTTGTGGTACATCATTGTCCTTTTCATTTGACACATCTAATCAAAAATAGACAAAGTGTTGATATGCTCCAGAATCACTCCATCCACCATTATTTTTGTTGGAAATCCCAATTTAAAACAATAATTTAAACTATTCAAACTATAAATTTCAAATTCAAACGTTTCATGATAGAATATACGAACATACACAATTTACTGGAAATAAATTTATTAGACAATAATTTAAATAAGAATTCAAGGTTGAAACGATTTATTCACCTGAAACATTTATCTATTCAACTTGTCTCTTTATTAATGCAACTCCTCAATCATTCACTTACCCCAATCACTGATCAATATTTCTCTAACTTTTTGATAATATATTGAGCTGAATGTGGCACATTTGTTCCTTAGGAGTTGAAAAGACAAATTAAATAATTTTTATTTCGGACATTTGCCTGTAAAGGGTGAAAACGTATCTTTTCCATAATTAAGTTGAACTGAGATTGTTGTTTTGGTTAACAGCCGAATGGCTGGTTTGAACCTTTAGAGGTTTTACTAAGTAAAACGACGAATGAGGTGGTTTACTATTGCCTTCCTCACTGAGTGGAAAAGAATGCTTATCAGCTTTCCAGGCCCTCCGAAAAGTACCTACTTTCCATCCTGCTAATGACACCTTCACTTCGTTCACCACAGGGTCTGGCTGTATAATGAAATTCATTACTCTCAGAGGAGATAATTCTGTTTAGTGTCGTTTACGCCTTTACCTTTTCTATTCTTAAATAGTTCAGTCATATAACTGGTTGACTATATGATAAGAAACATAACCATTTTTGTAGCCCTGGAACCAGCAGATCGAGTGTAATTAATTTAACACTCCACCTACCCGGTATAAGCATGAATTGATATTACAGACTTCAATTCAGCTAACGAAACACACTTTTCTTATTCTTTATCAGTGAACATAGTATAAACAAACCAACGCTTCAATACATAACCTTAAGTTGAAATTAGAACTGCTGTTACACAAACTTTTGAGTTGGAGGCTATTATAGCTTCCAATAAAATATCTCAAAATTTCCCTACTGTTTTGATCTGAATCACTGCAACCGTATAATTCTTTCAAGATGACTCTGTCTTTGTCGATAAAGGGTTATCGCCAAAGTTGGAGACAGCACATGGCAAGGATGTTAGATCACAGGATACCTAAGCACGCGCACTAGTATGTTCCAGAATATAAAAAAGGGATGTCGGTAGACCTAGAAGAAGATAGAGATAGATGATAGTTTGTGAGTTCGGAACAAGCTGCTGCCTAATCCTTGGTTGGAAGAAGAAGGAGAAAAGATGACTCTGTGTATTTGATCGATACATAATTTAAATTTTTATTCATTGGAACTAAATTCGTCATTCGTTAAAAAAGTTCTAAATAAATAACAGACTAAGTACTATACTTACAGTAATTTGTTACTTGACATGAGAAAATGAAAACATCTTACCTAAAACAAAACAAAAATTTTATTAGTTCGTATAGTTTAAAAACTTACAATTACTACATAACAGTCAAAATCAAAATAATTTTATGGTCTAAATACAAATAACATTTATTTAATTTGATCTCTTACTACGTTTTTATATGCTCTTGAAAAGTACGAATTCTTTCTGTTTAAAAGATAAAGCTATTATTTATAAATCACTATTAAAAATCCTTGTTGATCGTTTAAATACAATCAATTTAAATAGTTAAATTAATTTAAATTTATCTTCCCACCTTTTATATGTTTAAACTAAATTTATCTTTAATGTTGTTAAGGAAGATACACTATGCTATTGTACAAGAAAAAAACATTAAAAAAAACTTTTAACCTTGGGTAAAACAATCATCATTTTTATACGAATTCTCAGAAAAAGGTACATAACCTATGAATACATCGAATTGTATGTAAAAAAGTTTTACCTTTAAAACAAGTTCCTAATTAGCAAAGATAATTATTAGTTTTCTTGTAGTATTGTTAAAAAGTTACTACATACGGTACGTTAAAGAAATACAAAAAAGTAAACGTAAACTATATAAGAGTTTTAAGTTATGTATAACTGACAAAAGCTGACCAGTTCCAACAATTTACAATTGCTGTAGGACTATTTAGTACTGTACTAGACAGTACATACATAAAAACCTAGTATAGAATAGTTGTTTGCATGCATGTTCACATAAACATAACTAAACTGCTTCGTTGTATTTATGTTATGTTAGTTTATGTACTTATTAGAATGCGTGGTTGCATAACTATTTCACAAAGAACAACTTTCGATCATGAAATGTGCAAGTACCTACATGCATTTGCGTGTGTATTAATGAGTCTAAATAAATTTATATTTGGTTTTAAATGGAACAATAAAATATAAATTATTCTACCGGCTTTATATTTCTCATTTGCATCTTTAAAAGTATTTATGGTTTGACTGAAAATGTATTGCTGTCGTAAAAACTGTAGTATATATGTTCTCCTTTCTTGTATAATACAGTTAGAAAAATAATTTCCGCATGGATGTCCATCGTCATATTTCTTTGTTATTTATTGATTCAACTCGAACTATATATACAAATTTTTTTATACTTTCCCAGCGTTCTGAGTGGTTAGGATATGCGACGTTCCTACATGTCATGCAATGTTTCCCGATGATAAGGCGATACTGTCAACAGCTACTGATCGGGCAGAAGCTTTTAACAAAATTCAATTAGAACCTTATAGAGAATTGGCTTATAGATTGTTTAATCAAAATAAATTAACTAAGAACTTCACAAGTAACTCTACTTTTTTTTTAGATTTTCCATTATCAGAATCAATAACGTTCAGAATCCTCACACCAATGATGTACGATAACTGAAGAAACATTCGTGTGTGTTATTTGGAAGAGTTATTACATGTGCTTTTATCTACGAATTCCTACAGTAATACATAAAAACTGAATTAATACAATGTGTAATTCGGTTGGGTTCGAAACCCTTCAGTGTAATTTGTTAAGCTAGGATAATTTATATTAAATCCGCTTTTGTAGCTTGTAAAAAAGTTTACCAACCCCTAGTTCTTTAAAACGAATCCACACTTTAATAAATGATATTTCCCAGCTTGCTGATTTAGCGTTCAAATACCTTATAATTTTTATTATTTAGCACACTAATAATTTTTTTTAAATGGTGTAGTTTTAATGGTCCTTCGAGCTTCAAGATTTGTGCCCTGGCATATAAGAAACAACCACATTCACTAAGACCTCCTTATTTCAATAGAAATTTCAAATTTTAATATAAAATAGGTACGAAAAATGCTTAAATCTCATTGGCAATCAATTTATTAGACAAGAGTGGTATAATACAAATGCTAAACCGGAGGAAGCCGACATACTTATATTTGTTTAATAACTTATGTTACCAATATTTTTTTAAAAAATTTAACATTATTATAAAATAAACCAAAAAAAGTTGAAATAATCAGAATTCTTCGTGAATTTTCTTTACAGTTAATATGAATGTTTTTTATTATTTTCACATCTTTAATATTATGACCCCCCCCCCGGGTTGGTCTAGAGGTAAAGTCGTAGCCGCGAGTCAACTGTTCAACAGCTGATTTTCGGAGACGAAGGTTCCTGGTTCAAATTGTAATAAAGGTTGTTACTTTTATGCGGATTTGAATACTAGACAGTGGTTACCGATAAACTTTGATGGTTGGGTTCAATTAACTATACTTTCTCAGGAATGATCGACCTGAGCCTGTACAAGACTACATCTCATTTACACGTCATTCATATTATCGTCATTTCATTAAGTCATGGGGTTACTTATTGTTTTTAAATTTAACAGATTGTGAGGTACGCACATTAGGGATTAAAAAATGTATGTTTGTGTTGTAAAACGTGGAATAAGGTGGTTTACGATTGCCTTCCTCACTGAGCGAAAAAGTGCGCTTATCAGTGTAAGGGTCCCTGAAAAGCATCTACTTTCCACGCTGCGAATGAAACCTTCACTTCATTAACCACAAGGTCTGACTGTGTAATGAAATTCATTACTCTCAAAGGAGACAGCTCTGACTAGTGTCTTTTTCACCTCTTCTCCTTCTGTTCTTAAATGCTTCAGTCATATAATTGGATGCCCATAACAGGCAGGTGGAGTGTTAAATTAATTGCACTCGATCAGCAGGTTCCAGGGCTACAAAAAATAGTTCTGTTTCACATGGTCAGTTAATCAAATGACTGAATCATTAACTATAGAACAACCATGAATCATAATCACTATAGAGGTAGAAGTGTAAAAGACGTTAGTCAGAGTTATCTCCTCTGAGAGTAGTGAATTTTACTATTCAGCCAGACCCTGTGGTGAATGAAGTGAAGGTGTCATTTGCAGGATGGAAAGTAGATGCTTTTCAGAAGGCCTGGCATGCTGATAAGCGTACTCTTTTAACTCAGTGAAGAAGGGAATTGTAAACCACCTCACTCCTCGTTTTACTTAGTAACACCTCTAGAGGTTCAAACCACCTTTTCGGCTGTTGACCTAAATAACAACTCTTACAATTGTCTGACAATGTGATAAAAAAACAGAACTGTGGAACTAGCAGATCGAGTGAAAATAATTGAATACTCCACCTGCTTGTTTTGGACAAAAAATGCATTTATTTGTAATATGTATATCAACCTATGAACAGTTGTTAATTTTTAAAGGTATCTTTACTGGGAATCTTCCAGTGGACTGTTTCATGATAGTTTATCTTTGTAACTATTTTTATTTATTTTATATCTATTTATTGTTCTTTTAAGAACAGATTATAAATAAAGCTGTAGATAAAAAGGAATGGTGTGTTCGGAATTAGTTATTAAATTATTGTAATTAATTTTAATTAATTCTTACATAGTTTGCTCTTATTTACATAACTATCTGTAAAATATATTGTTATTTTTTATTTATGTATGTAACCTAAATAAATATATCCTATTACTTTATTGACAGTTTGAAGAGTCGTATAATATCTAAGTTATTACAGACCTACACTAATATCTCACGCGCACTAAAAGATAATAATGCCGTTTATTTACTATACTATAATTTTTGTTTTAGTATGTAACAATCCTTGGTGGAAGAGAAAAGTTTTATATGTTAAAATACATACATTAGTAGTTTTTACGCTTTCACAATTTGTTACTATTATTGTTGCAATTTACATGAAAACAATAAGATGGGAGGAGCTGTAACTGAATACGGCATCTTTATTAAAGTATCACTGTTATTTTTACACCTTATTATTTTAACGCCTTCGTACCAAGGACCTAATACCCAGTCAAAAATACTGTTACAAAAAAATCCGTTCTAGTGTTCATTCAAATTAGTAGGTACATATTTTTTGCAAAATACGTTTTGGAAACAAAAAAAAAATTTAGCAAAACAATAGAACAATCCATATTGTTATTATTTATATATTTGAAAATAAATGTTACAATTATATGGTTTAAATATTTAAATTTTTTAACTGTACTCTTCAAAATCAGTTGAAATTCATGAACAAGGTGTCAAGTATTATTTATCAACTGGGTGGAATTTATTGTTGATAATTCATCAATATTCAACTTATGGGGGTTGATATCGGTTTAAATGCAAATCGTTGTTGTGGTATTTGTAATATGATGTAAGTGTGTTTTTACAAAGAAAGTACGAAAATAAATCTTGATAGAGATTATGCCCACTGGCGTAACTCCGATTTTAAAAATCAATTGTTGTTGTTGGACAGGTTAATTTTCAATGTGTCTTTTTTAGCGTTATGGTCTCTAGGGACCGCGTGTTTTCAGAGCGTTCAACTTGAGTTCAGCCCAGTAGGTCTTCAACCTCTGGCGTTTTTCCGCGGTCCAGATCCTCTGATTCCAAGGCTCGACCCCATCCTCCGCGTATACCGTCCGTCTGATCTTCTGGCGTATGTGGGGCCGTCCCAGATGTCTTTCTGGGATGTTTATCTAAGACATGTAGGTCTGGATGGCTAGTGCCCACTTGTGAGGGTTCTTGTACTGAGCCAATTGTCAGTTAGAGTTTCAGCAGTCTGAGTCAATTAGTCATGCGGACGATGTGCCCATAGAAAGTCAGTCGTCGGCGTCTGAAGGACGTCGTGAGAAGTTCGACGTGTCGGTACACCTAGTCGTTGCTCTTGAGGCGATACTCTAAATCCTGATCGTACTTGGGTCCCAGTATCTTTATGAATTGAAGAAAATGGAGTTTATGTTTTTTTGTTTTTTTTTAATCCCTAATATGTGTACGTTGCAATCTGTTCAATGCAGAACAATAAGCAACCCCATGACCCAATGAGGTGTAAATGAGTTTATGTTTAAGAAATTTTTTTATCTTTTTTTATGTAATTTTTTTAGGTTATTTTGTACTGTGGGGGAGTTTTTTAGATATTTTGAAAAATATAATTTTGTTTTTTACCTTTTGTTTCTGGGTTAATTAAATTTTGAAATTTATTTTTTCCCCGAATTTTTAATATTTAGTTGTTTTTGTGTTTTATTGTTACATAAATATTTCAAAATTTTAAGTAGTTTTGATATGGAATTCAATTAATTTATCTGGTTTTCGAGAATGTAATTTAATTAAGGGAATTATTTTGTTAATTAATTTTTTCCATTTTTAATCACCAGGATTTTGGGGAATAAGCTTCAGATTTTAGTATATTTTTTAAATTTATTTTTGTGGAATTAAAATCTTTTATCTTTGATTCTTATCTTTCTGATTATACGTCTTTCTTTCTTGGGTAGCCAGCTTGGACTTTAATCCTTCACGGGTTATGGTCAGGTTATAATATGTTAATTATTAATAAAAAATTATAAATTTTTCTCGGCTAATTAAATGAATTAAGAATGTTATCGACGATAGTCGTTGCTGCTAATTTTAAATTTTTATCTGTACGGTGAGTTTATAAAAGTTATAAATATTGAAGTTTCAGTCTGTAGTAGTCACTATTATCTAAAAGGTTAATTGCCAAAGGGTTTTGATGACGTTCAAATCTGTTTTGATATTTTTGTTTCGTTGTCATATTTCGTGTACAAAATTCTTTGTACGTAAGTAGTGGTTAATTATATCACTAGTTTATATTACAAAAATATTTTTAAAGGTAGACTAATCCCAGAATGTGTAAGAACACAGGAATTTTGTATTGGACAATATAATTATTGTGTCCATTATCTGAGACTTATTAGAAATTGTTTTACTATTTTACTATTTTTATTTATTTTACTATTCTAAGCTTTTGAGTAGATAGTGCGTCCAGTGAGCGAATATAAGCTAAGCCTTGATACCTAACAGTAATAAAGTTTATATTATAACAGTATTACAAGGTTACTAAAGTGAATGTAAGCCTATAAACCGGTACAACCTTCTAAGTTGCATGTCCCTTGTAAACTCATTTTTAATAGTATTGTCCATACATATAATTTTACTTGTATTTTGACTATTGCGTAATGTAGGTTTAAACAGAAAGTTATTAAAAGTATAATTCAAAAAATGTTAATAAAAAACTGTTTTTTTTTAAATTCTCTTACGGAAGTTATAGTTATAAACTAAAATCGAAAGTAAAGAAATAGACAAAGTTCAAAAATTAAGATCTCGAAGAGAATGTGTATTAAAAAACTTAATAGAAAAAACTGATAAAAATTTGAATAGAGAAACTAAGTATTGCTTACAAATTAACGCAGAGTACATAAAAAAAGAAAAATATGATGGATTAAAAAAATTAAATAAGTTACTATACAGCAGAATGTGTTACTAGCAGGATTATGTGGGAAAGAAACACTTAACTATAACGTAAAAGGTGTACCAGAAGAGGTACAAAAAGCAAAAAGAAGAATAACCAGAAGAATAGATGCAATGAATTTTTAACTGTAAATGTGTTGTTACGTCATCAGCCGAAAGGCTGTTTTGAACCTGTAGAGGTTTCACTGAGTAAAACGAGGAGTGAAGAAGTTTACGAATGCCTTCCTCACTGAGTGGAAAAGTACGCTTATCAGCATGCCGGGACCTCTGAAAAGCACTTATTTTCCATTCTGCAAGTGACACCTTCACTTTATTCACCACGGTGTCTGGCCTGTATAATGAAATTCATTATTTTCAGAGAAGATAACTATGATTAGTGTATTTTACACCTCTACCTTATTGTATTTTTCTCTACCTCTTCTGTTCTTAAAAGATTCAGTCATTTAATTGACTGACCATGTTATAAGAAACAGAACTATTTATTTTATCCCTTCATATTATAAATAAAGATGGAAAATTGGGCAAGTAATCCCCCAAATAAAAATAGATTTATAAACAAATCCAAAATATAAATGGATTGAAAAAAGAAAGAGAAGAATGTAGTTCTATGAAAGTCTTTGAGGATGAATCAAGATAGACTCACAAAAAACATCTAAAAAGCTGAAAGATACCCAAATAAACAGAAAAATATTTAATACTACTAAACATAGCTGTATAGCTAACTTGCCCATAACAGCTAGGTGGATTGTTAAATTATTTTCACTTAATCTGGTTGTTCTAGGGCTACAAATAGTTCTGTTTCTTATCAAATGGTCATCCATTTGTATGACTGAAGCATTTAGGAACAGAACAAGTGGAGATGTAAAAGACACTAGTACAGTTATCTCCTCTGAGAGTAATGAATTTCGTTATACAGCCAGACCCTGTTTTTAATGAAGTTAAAGTGTCATGTACGAGTATTTCTCGTATTTGGGTATGTATTAGTATCTCGTATTTGGGTGAAAAGTATATGCTTTTCAGAGGCCCTGGCATGTCAATAGCATACTTTTTACTTAGTGAGGAAGGCCATGATGCACCAGCTCACTCCATGTTTTACTTAGTAAAGAGTACTTAGTAAACCTCTATAGAGATTTATCTGTAGAGCCTTTCGGTTGATGACCTAAACAACAACAACAAGCATAGCTAAAATTTATAATAGAAGAGAGAAATAAATTCAGAAAACAATTGAAGAACACAAGTGTTTCCAGACGAAAAAATAAGGAAAATTACATACCGAAGTGGAGCAATGATAAAAGAAATAATTTTTAGGAATTAAGAAAAAACTCAAGCTTCAAAATAAGAACTTTAACAAGAAAACTAAACAGTAATAAAGTTTGCATGATTCATTGACTGAAACGAAAATAAAATAAAAAAATTGATGAACGAAACCCTTAAATCACTCAAAAATAGTCTTTTTGCATTTTGGGGCTATAATGTTATAAACTAAATTATAATAGTGCAAGTTCAAGGTTTGTGGGTTATTTCATATACTTCTATGCACATTTTTTTATTTTATTTTAAAACTGGGATTATTATTTTATTATTAATGGGGTATATTTATTTATTTAGAATAATATTATCGACGGCCAAACCTCTTAACCTGGTAGACGGACGGCCATTGGTCATACTCGATTTGTTTGGAGTTAATATGTGATTTTGAGGAGGTTATTTATGTTTTAATTAACAAATTTTTGTTACATTTTTGAGGAACAGATGTATGACTTTGTATTATTTATGAAAGAAACGCACTATTATTATTATTATTGTTGTTGTTTAGGTCATCAGCCGAAAAGCTGGTTTGAACCTCTAGAGGTTTTACTAAGTAAAACGAGGAGTGAGGTGGTTTACCATTGCCTTCCTCACTGAGTGAAAAATTATGCTTATCAGCATGCCAGGCCCTCTGAAAAACACATATTTTCCACTCTGCAAATGACACTTTCACTTCATTCACCACAGGGTCTGGCTGTATAATGAAATTCATTACTTTCAGAGGAGACAACTCTGATTAGTGTCTTTTGCACCTCTACCTCTTCTGTTCTTAAATGATTCAGTCATTTAATTGGCTAACCATGTGATAAGAAACAGAACTATTTATTTTAGCCCTGCAACGGAAAGATAGAGTGTAAATAATTTGACACTCCACCTGTCTGTTATGGGCATATTATTATTATTATTATTATTATTATATGATATATATTTACTTAACGATTAACTGTGACTGTTTACCAGTTGAATCTCTAGGGTGGGCCAAAGGCAAAACATTTAAATTATTAAACATAAATCTAAGAATTTTAAACATAACGTTTTGTAGGTTATACATTGATTAAACTATAAATTCCAGGAGTTTTATTTAGATGAACTCCGACATAATATCAGCGGTGTTATTACAAATGTGCAAGAATTTTAAATAAAAATGTATTAATTTTTAATGTTAATTAAAATGTGCACGTTTAATTTAGTCGGTAAATTTAGTTATTTTTATTTATTTACTAGAAAGTAATACTATGCAATGCTGTTAATTTTTTATGTTGAAATCTGGTATTTTTATTGTCCTTCTTTATATGGTTATACAATGTGTACTATTCAGAAAATATTTGACGTTTAAAGAAATTTATATATTTTATTATGTGTAATATATTGTAAATCTTACATTTAAAACATTTCTAATATTGAGATTTTTAATTCACGTCTCTTTTAATTTATTTTTGCAGGTACGATCTGACTGAATAGCTAAGTGATTATGAAGTAAAATACTAAATCAAAGGTACGATTATGTAAAAAAATCTATACTTATTAAAATTTTATGTCATTTTAATTAGTGTGTATTTTCATTTATATCTTTCTTGTTCATCATAAAATAATTTTGTGTTTTTTGTCAAAATTGTCTCCCTTTTGTGAAAGTAATTTTTATGTAAAAACAGTATTGTGAGTCACAAGTTAGTTGTATTTCTTAGAGTGAATCAAAGCAATGAATCACGCTGAAATTAATTTAAGTATTAACTCTGATAATTTATTTGGTGTATCCGCTTCCACGCGAAATTCATTATGGTTATGATTTAAATTCCTTGAAATCCTATGAGAAAGCAAAACTTCCTTAAACTAACAGACCTTGTTAAGGGTGATAAAACGATTTTCAACGTGTTAATGGAAGAGAATTATTATCTTAAGGTTTTAGTGAAATTATAAAAATATACGGGCAACTGTTTTTTGATGTTAAGGTCATCAGCCGAAAGGCTGGTTTGAGGTTTTACTGAATAAAACAGAAAGTGGGGTGCTTAAGCATTGCCTTCCTCTTTGAGTCGAAAAGTATGCTTGTTATCTGCATGCCGGGCTTTCCGAAAAGCATGTACTTTCCACCCCGTAAATGACACCTTCACTTCATTCACCACAGGGTCTGGCTGTATAATGTAATTCATTACTCTCAGAGGAGAAAACTCTTGACTATTGTCTCTTATACCTCTACCTCTTCTGTTCTTAAATGCTTCAGTCACATAATTGGCTGATCATTTCATGAGAAACAGAACTAATTTTTGTAGCACTAAAACTAGCAGATTGAATGAAAATAATTTAACACTCTATCTGCCTGTTATGGCCATAGGAAACTGTTGCTAATTGGATTTTGTTGTTCAGACGATTCTTGTACTCGTGGAGCCGTCCCGTTTGCTTAGTGATCCGTATAAGCTTTTGTGCCATGAGTTCTGAAATCGATTCTTAGTCAGTTTAGGCATTTTTCATAGTTATCTCCCTTCACCGTTTTCGCTGATTTTAATGTGCAAAACATTGCATAAGCCCGAGGATCAAAATTTAATATTGGGCTATATAATCTGTATAATAATATGTAAAAACGTAATTATTCCACTTAGCTCGAAATCTCCTAAACTATAAGGTCTAGAAATTTTCGATTTAGGTAGTTCCATTTGGGTCACGGGTCCTTACTACAAACAATTTGTTTAAATCCTGCTTCTGAAGAAAGAAAATTAAAAAAATTGCAAAATTTTTTTTTTTTTAATTATATAAAAACAAATTTTTGGCCAAAATGCACATAACAATAATTAATAGAAGATGAAAAAATCGATATATTTTTTATTTGTTGCTTTCTCATTCATCGTCGATTACTGATCACACATCATACGTGTGGTGGAAGTGCATCAAAAATTTATTCTCTTTTTCGTACAAATTATTCTCATTTCCTGTTTTTATCTATTCTTTTCTGTTATTCGGTTCATTGGGTTTTACAGGAAACTAAAAACTTTTTTTTTTCATTCCCATTGAATCTATCAGTCACTTATTTCCTTTATTCTTCTTCATCCCTTTCCGTAATTTTTCACATTGTCATGCCTACATTTCGTTTGATCTCTCTCGCTCTTGAATTCTTTGAAAAAGATAATGAAAGGCGGTTTTCTTCTACTATTTATTTATACTTATTCTTTATCTTTTTGTGTCTTGAATGTTTTTTCTTTATTGTGTTCAGTGTACCTTTACATACCTTTCTTTTACCTCAAATGAAATATTGAATTTATTTCTTTTATTTTATCTTTCCCAGAGAAGTGAGAAAAATAAACATGATTAAAAAAAGTAGCGTTTTCTCCTAATCCTACTTTTTCCGTGGCGTTGAAAAGATGTACAGTGTAGTGTCTTCTTTCGAATTTTTTCACTGTAAAAATATAGAATTTGAATAATTATAGTTTGTACGGGTTTAGAGTTAACAAGCAGGTAATGCTTGTTCATATGAAAACTTCATATGAAAACATTTTATGAAATTCATACAAAAACATGTTGCGCTGACAGGAAGTGTACTATTTTAGATATCTTGGCGGTGGCGAATCTATGACGATACGCTTACAGTACGCTCCATGTGAAAACGGCCTTAGTCGCCAATCAATCCACAAGCCAAGATATCGCACCACACTGACCTAGGGGATGTGAATGTTATTCCGCATCACAGGCGGACAAGTTTTATTAATTTTCCTTGATTTTAATTTTACAATAATCTCGTATAATTTTTTTACTCTCTCTCATATCAGACAATAAGAACTAGTTTTACTCTTTGTTTGTACTACTAGTGATTCACCATGTCTAAAACTGTCCGTCTTATACTCTGCTAAATATAGAAGGTTGTCTGCTTTCAATCCCTTCTTGTGTTAAAGTGGTTTTTAATCCGTCCACATACGCATATAACTCTCTGTATTTATATGTATTTTAAAAAATGTAATTTCTATCTGACCTGTACTAGTTACTGTGTTATAATATGTGTACTTTCATTCTGATTTCTTGTTTCATTAAGAAACTTACTTGAATGGTTTCACAATACATATTTGATCAGCTTTTATTTTTATTTCAGGATAACTACATTTCTAATTACGTACTTTGTAGGCTCTTAATGTATTTGTAAAGAAATTTTATAAGACAAAACAGTATAATCCTGTTTTTATATATAGTAGTATAGTATAAATAAGTTACACTATACACGGATTAGAGTTACAGAATTATTTTCTAAGAAACATTATCGAATAGAATAAAACATATTTTTCAAGTTCATTTTTATTGTTTTCAATACTGTAATACATTATAGAAAATTTCCATTTATTTAAAATAATTTTTCTTTTTTTTGCGAAAAAAATCTGATGTGAACCACTTACATGACTTTCCCTTGCCGATGTAAATAATTAAATATATAACGTACGTTTAATTATTAGTGAACAATAAAAATAAAAAACGTAACCTAATTTTAATCATGAGTGAATGACGCGAAATGAAAATCAACCTCTGTTCGACTCAAGTGGAAATCACTAAATGACGCTAAACTAGGTTCTGTAGAAGAAAATGCTTGAAATAAAAGTTGTAGATTTTTTTTATTTCCTATAACTAGTTGTACACTTTTGTCATAAACTGCATACTAAGGCTCCAATATAAACGATCTCTTTTTTTACCGATTTTGATGAGTAAAATACAGAAAATCACTGAATTGTTTGAAGCATTAGTGCTTTACTTCAAAACAGTAGGCTACATACTGAATTTATACTACTCGAATATTTAAACTTTGATAAGTTTCTAAGTTTTTTGCGCGTAACAGACAGGTGGAGCGTTTAATTATTTGCACTCAATTTGTTAGTTCTAGGGCTACAAAAAATAGTTCTGTTTTTTACCATATGGTCAGCCAATTAAATGACTGAATTATTTATGAACTGGAGAGGTAGAGGTGTAAAATATTCTAATCAGAGTTATATCCTATAAAAGTAATGAATTTCATTATACAGCCAGGACCCTGTATTGAATGAAATGAAGATAAGCATACTTTTCAACTCAGTGAGGAAGTCAATGGTAAACCACCTCACTCTTCGTTTTACTTAGTGAAACTTCTAGAGGTTCAAACCAGACCTAAATAAGTTTATATCAATGATTTTATAAATTGAAAAATAAATTTGATCCAGATTGGGCCAAATAATATGGACATCGGGATCAACGAATTCTAGTTAGATGAGACAGTACTGTATTCCGGATGAACCATATGTATGGGGAACCCCTCAATTAATTGGAAACTGTTTTAGATAGAACAGAACAATGTAATTTTCAGGATAACGTATTGGTCAACTACTCTACTTTTTGACGTGCAACTGAATTTCAACCATTTCTTGGGGTGTGGCCCAGGGGTGTAATTCGAATACTTTAAATTTGAACACCCATTATGTGATATATCATTTTAAAGGTCTCTTTAAAATAAGAAAAATAGCATAAATAAAAATCTTTTACGATGTCTACATCCAAAATGGCGGACGATTGAAATTTAAGTTTCCAAATAAAAAATTAAAATATATGTGTACCTTAACGTGTTTCACCGTTGGTTTATTATTTTTTACTTATGAAAAATAATCATTTTTCTTATTAAGTTAAATAATTCATCGATGGGCTATTCACAAGTCTTCTCCGGACAATCTGGACTTTAAGCATTCATTTTTTTATGTTAGTGGTTAAAAACTCATCAGTGTATTAGATATGACTGTAATGCATCTTAGCGGGACGAGAAGGTATTGATAATAATCTTTCGCTGATTGCACGCGTTATTATTACTAAAAGTATAACTGCTGATTCTTTCACGGTACACCAGGAACCGTGAGACGGCAAAGTTCTTAGGCTAAAAGTTATCTTTGGCTGAATGAACAAGAATGCTTTTTTAATGTTAGTACATTCAACGTATAGTATAAATATTATTGAATTCCTTGCATTTCGTAACACTGTCTTCTTTTAACATTGTGTTTGTTATTTCTATTTTTTCTGTCTCTCCATTTGCGACGTTTTCCTTTATACATTTTTCTTATCGTAATGTTTATTTCTTTACTCGTATCTTTCCTTTTCCCATTAGCTATTCAAAAGAGATTCTTTTATCTTTTCATAGTTTTTTTATGCAAGTTCTTCTTGTATCATAACCTTTTATAAATTTTATAGCTGTCAATTTTTTGTGTAGTACTTATTCCAAAGTGATAATGTACGAGTCACTCTTAATTTTTAGTAACTGTGAAGTTGATCTTTCTGAGATAAATACATTATTGCACGAGTGGGGCCCCACATTTTAATAATAATTTAAAGAAAAATATTTTAAAGCACTTTATGTAGATTATACTAAGAAAATTAGAGTTTTTGATTTGTTTTTTAGTTATTTTAATGTCGCTTTAATTATTGTTGTGATTAGCGACTACTATGCCTTACAATAAAGAACCAGTATTTTAATGTTTATTAATTCCACTTCGTAGCATGGATTGAAGCCCGGTACCTTCCTCTTTGCAGTGTGCAACACAGTCTAGCGCTCTTACCACTGAGCCATGGAGGTGGCTTAAAAGTTTTATAGTAAGCTAATTCCAAATTTTACCATTTGAAAAGGCCTCCTTTTTTGTAGAAAGTTTTGTGTAGTGGTAGTACAAAAGGTTACTAGTCAGAAGGTTCCCGGGTTTCATTCTTGGATTGGGTCTGAAGATTTTAAAACATTAAAACCTATCGTTTGTTTCTTAATCGACTATTATATAGTCATTGATTAAAAAGCGTTTTGCTTACACAAATTTATGTGTTGTTTAGGTCATCAGCCAAAAGAATGGTTTGACCCTTTAGAGGTTTTACTAAGTAAAATGAGGAGTGAGTTGGTTTACATTTGCCTTCCTCACTGAGTGGAAAAGTAGCCTATTCTTATGAGCATGCCAGGCCCTCCGAAAAACATCTACTTTCCACCGTGTAAATGACCTTCACTTCATTTATCACAGGGCTGTGTAAAAAAATTTATTACTCTCAGAAGAGATAACTTATCTACCTTTCATACCTCTACCTCTTCTGTTCTTAAATGGTTCAGTCGTATAATTAGCTGATGACGTGATAAGAAACAGAACTAATTTTTGTAGCTCTGGAACTAGCAGATCAAGTGCAAATAATTTAACACTCAAGCTGCCTGTTACAGGCAAACAACTTTATACTCAAGTGCAAAAGTTTCACTTCAGTTCGTAGATCCATCTTTTCTTTATTACTCATATTCATCTACTATCCTTCGTTTACATTAGCAATGTATCGTGCTTTATCCTGTTTTTCCAGCATCCATGTTTCAAATTTAAGTTGTAAAACAGTCCAGGAAAACACTAAAGAAAATTGGTTTGACAAACTGATTCCTTAGAATCAATCTAATTAGTTGTCAGTTTCCTTTTGCCATTAAAATTATTTTTTAGCCTTTGTTGTCATTTGTGTCTCGACTGGTTTGATACAGTTCTCCAAGCTGCCCGTCTTGCGCAAGTTATTTCATCTTTTCTTTGTCACTCATTTTCATCTACAATTCTTCGTTTACATAAGCAATGTATCGTTGCTTTATTCTGTTTTTCCAGCATCCATGTTTCAAATCCAAGTAGTAAAACAGTCCAGGAAAACACTCAAGAAAATTGCTTTCACAAACTGATTCCTTAGCAATCAATCTAATTAGCTGTCAATTTCCTTTTGCCATTAAATTCTTTTTTAGCTTTTTTGTCATCAGTGATTGATGACTCATTAGCTTGATTGGTTTGATACAGTTCGGCAAGCTGTCCATCTTGCGCAAGTCGTTTTATCTTTTTTAACTTTAAATTCTATTATTCTATTTTTTTTACTAGCTCTGTTGTCATTAGTTATCAGTCTTCTTAAAATTAACAGTACTTGGTTACGTTTTCGATTCCTTGATTCTTCAGTTTAGTATTCACTTTATCAGTAGGTTTACCGTTCTTCACTAACGACTATTAAACTTTGTTTATATTTTATTTAATTGTATTTATTTATCTTGATTTACCAGCCGTCTTTTTAAAGAGGACTTTGAATCCCTATTTTACAATGTGTTTGAATAGTAAGTATCTCTTACAACTTTTTCAGAAACGATAAGAGATAGTTACATAAGGGTTCTTAAAATTAAATTTGTTAATTTTGTACATAATTTAAGACCAGGAATTTTTATTTTTTCGCTTTATCATCCTTGCGGTCTCGGTCTAAGTTCAGTCGCCTCAATGTTTTTGTCGCGTGTACCCTATGATTTAATTTCACGCATAGGTTTGAAAAATATTAATAAAATTGTTTTTAGTCATCGTTAGAGACGTAACTTTAAGCTTAAGTAATTTTAAAGCATGAATTTTAAATTATCTATATTATGAGATGATGTGAAAACAGCTTACTGACTACAAACATCGATTTACAGATTAGGAAAGATTTCTTAATACACCATGTTTGGAGTGTAGCACTGTAAGGGAGTGAAACGTGGGTGATAGAGATTGTAGACACGAAAACAACAAAAGTATTTAAAATGAGGTGTTATAGAAAAATGTTGAAGATTAGCTGGGTGGACAAAATAAGTAAATTAGAGGGTCTTAGACGAGTGGCTGAATGAAGAAGTAATGGAAACATCTCACTAGAAGAAGAGATAGACTAGTGGAGAGTATCTTAAGACGTCCAGGTATTGCTCTATAAAAATGGAGGGTAATATTGAGGGAGTGAATTGTAGGGGGAGGTAAAAGTTAAAATATTTAAAGCAAATTACAAAAGATGTACGGTGTTGCAGGTATGTAGATATGAAACGACTTGCCTAAGATACAAGTATAACAGCTTAGAGAAGTGCATCAAACCAGTCGAGAGACTGATGACAAAAAATACTAGATAAAAAACATAATGAAAACATTTTCAATTTTTCCTACTGAACTCTTTAAAATTACGCCGTATTTCAAGATTTGAAAGTGTATTATTTAATCTGAAAATGTATTAAAAATGAAAATTTAAACTTTTGTTTTTTTAAAGCCCATAATTTGTAATCAGATTTAAGGAGATTGTTAATGTATTAATTCTTTAAATTTAAAAATTTAATGTGAAACACTAACACAACTTTCTCTTGCCAATGCAAATAATTAACAATATACCCTAAAATTAGTAATAAAACATTATAAATAAACAAAAAACTAACCTCAACAAACATAACTTTATTTTAAACATGAGTGAATGGTGCAAAATGAAAATCCTCAGTTTGGCTTAAAAATACGGAAAATCACTCTCTCACGCTAAAGTAGGCTCTGTAAAGAAAAATGTTCTAATTAAAGTTGTAGATTTTTAAATTTCCTATAAATTTGATTGTAGCCTGTACACTTTTTTCGTAAAATGCATACTAAGGCTGAAATCTTAAAAAATCGATGTTTTTACATTTTCATGAAAAAACCAGAAAATCACTATTTACTGCTAAACTAAGCGTTATACAAAAACATTGTTTGAAATAAACGTTGCAGCATTTTAAATTCCCTACAACCTTTGTAATATTTATATAATTTTGCGCTAAAATGCGTATTAAAGCCACAATCTTAAAAAAAACAATTTTTTAACGAGAAAACATCCTTTCCAAGAATTTCAGCAGATATGGCGCCTACTCTATCTTGTAGAGCATAAAAAATTTAATGTGAGGCGATTTAAAAAAAAAATCGAAGGAGCCGTTTTTGAGAAAATTGTAAAAAGTGAAAAATGACACAAATAAACTACTACTTCCGGTTGACCGATTTTGATGAAAATGTTCGTGTCGGGTCCTCTAGTAGTTCATAACGTAAGTTATAAGTTTCAAGTTCGGACGATGTTCCATTCTTGAGATATTCAGCTCACTCACACACACACACACACACACACACACACGCACGCACGCGCGCGCGCGCACACCCACACACACACACACACACGAGCGCACATACGCAGACCAACCGCTAAAAACATGTTTTTTTGGGGTTCAGGAGGTCTAAAAACGTGTATATCCTATGAAAACTATACATTCCTTCCTGTATATTCATATAGGCAAGAGAAAGTAAAAAAAAACTGTAGTTAAGTTTTAAAGTTATATTGAAGTTGAAATCTATCAACTAAAATCAATAATTTGTTGTATTGTTAATTTAATATTTTAATGTATTAGATCTGGAACCGCAAATTGTAACTAGGAAGAAGTATGCATTGAATTATAAAATGTCAATAGAAATTATTAGCGGTTAAATGATAAACCGTGTGATGGAGTAAGACAGGAATATGACGTGACTATTCACGATAAAAGTAACGCTAACATGTTGGCATGGCATACCAATCACTCAAACTCAAACTCACTGTCAGGATATTGTCAAGGACATTATACTGACCATGCACTTAACGTTTAACGTTATTTAGCTCGTTTAAATTACATTTTATGAGGTATTAGAAATAATGTTCAGCGAATGTGTTAAAACAATCAGTCGGAAATTTACTCATTCTTGTATTTATTTAAGAGAAAAATTACTAAATCATTATAAAGATAATAACATATCAAATTATTAAGTAATCAAAGGTAAATGTATTATTAACTGCGTAAATTATTGTATTAAACGTTATTGTAACAAAAAATCTTTTATCATTAAAAAATCAGAAATATGAAAACATATTACAAAAGTTTTCTTTGACATTTTTAATTGACAATTTAGTATCTGTTATTACAAAAAAATAAAAATGTCTAAATATGACGCTAAATTTCTAAACAAAACTTGAATTATTTGTCAACAAACAGTCCTACAGTTGACCGAGTAGGTAGATTCCTTGACCAGAAGCATTTTAAACGCTGTTCTGAGTATTCGGTATCGCCCTAGTGTACATGATTCGTTCGAGAGGATTGTCACGTAACTCAAATTTGTCGTGCATCGTCTTGTATAGTTGTTTCGCGACGTTATTTACGTATGAGATTTGTAGGTCTTTGTGCAAAATTAAGTTTGTGACGTAAAAGGTGCATTGCGTTATCGCTCGTAGATTCTTGTTTTGAATCGCTTGTATACGTTTCGTGTGTGAAGCTTTAGCAGATTCCCAAAGTTGTTCTCCATATGTCCAGATTGGTCTTAAGACTATCTTGTAGATTGTTAATTTGTGTGATATTACAAATTTAAAAAAATCTCTCAATAAGCTACAATGAGAGTAAAACTTTTGGAGAAATTTCCGAAGAGTTTGAAATTAAAAGTGTATTAAGGGAGGGAATGAACTATTCTCTTTAACTATAATATGATGTAGATGGTTATCCGGGAATGGGAATTGGGGACTCTTCTGACTTGTTAAACCAAGTACACATTGGAAGTTAAAAGGACAGCCTCAACATCAACTGTTTCTAATTCATAGATGACTTGGAAATCGTTTCTAGGAGCACTGTAACAGCGATTAAACAAATTTATGTGTCCAACGAAGAAGCGGAAAAATCGAGACTACACATTTCCTTTAAAAATAGGCTACTAATACACAGTGAACATCAGAATAGTCTTGCGTCATCTGAAGACGAAATTCGATGAAAGTTAAAAAAGTTGATAACTTTAAGTATCACTTTTGGGAAATAATACAACTGAAGACCAGCGTAAACGAGGTAAACCAGCTGGTGAGAAATCTTTGCTGAAGAATCTAGTTTCGATTCTGCAGCGATTTCAGCACCAACAAGTTTACAGAAGTAAATATTTCCATATTTATATTTTTTAGTTATTTTTATTAGTTCCATATTGAAATTCGTGTCTATTGCAAGCCAAAAAGTTAAGTTGGTAATAATTTACAATTCATGACAAGTAAAATACAAAAAAAACATTATTTGTCAGTTTTCACGTTAACGAGTTATTTTTTTTATCATTATAGATCTGTAGTTATTTTAATTATCAAAATATTATTGTAAATTTTGTATAAGGTCTGTAAATATACTGAAGTAGTAAGTACTGACTTCGTTCCTATCTTACCTCACAAAGGGAGGGGACCAAATTTAAATTCATTTAGCTTTATTAAATTCATGTAGCATAGGTAGGTAGGTTAATATAATATAATATGAATAAATCTAGCTTTTTTATTATTTTTTTATTATTTTAATGTCATAAATACATGAATTTCATGGAAAAAATAAAAATAATTTTTTTATAATCTCTTATAAAAATTAATTTAAGTAAAAAATGATAGAATTTTTTACACCGTAATTCCTAGATTTAAAGAATCTGTGTTATAAATGATTACCCTAATACCGTCTCATTAAAGTCAAGAAAATTTAAAAAAACAACAAGAAATAAAATGTTGAAACACAGAACGTTGGTTTCTCTGATCAGATAGTGGAGTCCAGGTAGACCACTTTAAAGGGCATTATGAACGAGGGAGAAAGAACAAGAGAGGGTATTTGAGAGAGACGGATTGATTCAAACGTTATAAAAGTTAGCTAACAGCTTCGGCTAGTAATTTCTTGTTCTTCTTCTATTGGTGCAAAACTATTAAACTGCAGAAATTATAACTAGTCTTTACAGAAAAAAACAAACTAGTTACTCCACACGACTTTTTGAGCTACTTTGAAAAGCATTATTATTCAACTTAAGAAAAAACTAAATGAAAGAAATAGTAATATTTGTTACATATCTAACGCATGCTGTAAGGGTTAATGAGAGAGATTTTCAAGGTAACATACATTCTTTAAACTTATGACCTAATATCCAACTGAAGTTTTAATTTTTTAAGTTTATTCATACATCTGTAGTTAAAATCATTAGAAATTATTATGGATTTGGAATAGCTTAACATGTTAATAGCTCACAAAAACATGTATCATGATTCTGTGAAATTTATCTTTTCTGATTTCTGACATGGATTAGGTCTTCAGACCTGTTCCGACTTCATTACCCATCTTTTTCGCGGCTACCGACATCTCTTCGTCTATCAGGAATGAAGTTCAATGTTAGTTTCACCCATCGATCAAACTCTTACTTTACTTTAAGCGGGGATCCTACAGCTGCTACCGCATCTCAATCTCCACCTCGGTCTCTTCCACCATTTTTCTCCTCCAGCCATCTCGGCCGCATAGCATCTTTCTCCCCTTCTTCCTAAGTTCCACAGGGTCTGCCTCTCTTCCTCCGAGCGGCTGGCTGGTAGTTAAAGATCCTTTTCGGCCACCTTTTCTCTTCCATTCGACGTACATGACCTTACCAAACCAATTGTCTTTTTCTATCCTTTTTAAAATTGTATCTCGCACCTCCACTCGAGCCCTTTCCTCTTCATTTCTTACATATTCCAGCCGAGAGATTCTTCAAGCTCTTCTCAAATAAAATCCATCTCCATTCCATTCAGCCTATTCTTGTTCCTCCTACTAACTTTCCAACATTCTGCCCCGTAAGTCATTATTGCATCCACTACTGCTTGGTAGATTATCTTTTTCGTTTTTATTTTAATTTTTCATGACCACAGTACTGAATTTAGTTTATACGTAGCCGCTCTTCCTTGAGCAGCCTTTGAACAAATGTCTCCTTCACACGTTGTTTTCCCTGTAATGAGCAAAGTTATTCATATAAAATTATCCTCCCATTTCTCTATGTATATATCAACTTTTTCCACGAGAGAGGAGACATTTAAATAAGCAAGAATTTCTTCTTCTTCTTTTACCTTTCAAGGATTATGCATCTCGGCCTGTTCCGGACCTCTCAAATCTGCCCATCTCTTTCTCGGGCGTCCTCGTTCTCTCTTTCCCTTAGGTTTATAGACTAGTGTTCGCTTAGCTATCCTATTCTCCCTCGTTCTGCCACCACACTCTTCTAAACCACCACACTCCTCGTTTTTACTTAGTAAAACCTCTAGAGGTTCGAACCAGCCTTTCGGCTGTTGACCTAAACAACACATAAAATATAACCACCAAATATTGTAACTAAACTAAAAAAATTGACATGAAATTTTTAAAAAAAGAATGCCTCTTTTATAGTTAAGGAAAGTAAATACAATTATTAGACATTATCTTAAAAAAATGATGTTCAATATTCAGGAACTCTCGAAGTTAATATTGTAATTAAATTTTCATCTCATATTATATCATGCATTGAATGTTAGTTATTAATGTGAGCATGAGAAAGTAATTATAGGTTATTCGTTATTGCTTGAAAACAATTAATATTTTATATGGTTATTATGTAGTAAATATTGAATTGCGTGTTATGTAAAATATGAAACCTTTCTCTAAATGAAAGCTATAAGCATATTAAATTTACAGGAGTAGATTAATAATATATAAAATATTGTAAATCTATTTATTATTCTATATTACGGTGTATTAATAAAGGGTTCCTGGAGTACTAAAGTGTTTAATAATTGTTGACTGCAGTCTTGTGAATAGAGATAGACTGTTGTCGGTCTATCGCTGTCAATCTATGTAATCGAGTTTTGAACAAAGCGAAACATTAGTTAGTTGTTTAGGTCAACAGCTGAAAGGCTGGTTTGAACCTCTAGAGGTTTTACTAAGTAAATACGAGGAGTGAGGTGGTTTACCAATGCCTTCCTCACTGAGTTGAAAGAGTATGCTTATCAGCATGCCAGGCCCTCCGAAAAGAACTCACTTTCCACCCTGCAAATAACACCTTCACTTCATTCACCACAGGGTCTGGTTGTATAGTGAAATTCATTAATCTCAGAGGAGATAACTTTGAGTAGTGTCTTTTACAACTCTACCTCTTCTGTTTATATAATATAATAGTTAAGTCATATAATTGGCTAACTATGTGATAAGAAACAGAACTATTTTTTGTAGCCCTGGAAACAACAGATCGAGTGCGAAAATTAATTTAACATTCCACCTGCCCGTTATGGGCAATTTTCAGTTAAGTTACAGTAAGCGATAACTGACTTTGCTGGAATGAACTACACTTACCTGATCTTTCAAATCATTGTATGAAATGAAAATAATAACAGTAAGGTACTGTAATATATAGATAGACTTCAGTGGTGTATAATTTGTGTATCAGTAGCTTTCATAAGTGTAGTAAGTAAATAATAATTTAAAAAATTAACAAGTTTATTTATACGTTATGACTTTGATAACTAATTTTCCGATCACTTAAATTATAATTCAGCATGTTTTTCCTCAGGAGTTGAATAAAGCAACTAAAGTATTCACTTTTCGACCTTTTTCATGAACGGGACAAAAAAGGTATAGGTTCAATTTTACTTTTGTAGGTTAACCATTTGTAGCAAAACAGATATCCCACTTTCAGTTTCTAGGTTGCAACATTACATACCAACAGGGTAAGGGTGCTTACAGTAAGATGCACCGATTCAGCAAATATGCGGAACTATCCACCGCACCTTAAAAAAAGCACCAGCAAAAACACGAGGGAGAGATTTAAAAAAAATTAAATTGTAAAATTATTATTTCGACTAATAGTTTATTATAATTATAGTATGAATATTGTAATTCAGTTTAATTTATTTTTGTCCTAAAATGTACCGCACTCAATTTAGGAGTTTCCGAAGGAAAAAATTTATCTTGAAGATTGGGAACTAGGAAAGGTACTCGGAATGAACTACTTGTGTTATTTTGAAAGATGAACCTCAAAAAGTCTGTGGCCAAAGGAAATTTGATACCAATATTATGAGTACGGGAAGCCCTGCCAAGTTAGGGCCTGATTATAGTCATCTGACATTGCAGCAGACGAATACCAGACAGTAGACTATCACCCCAACCTGAGACGGAAGGAATAAAGAGCTACCATTTATGAATCCGTAGCAGGTAGAATTTTGTCTTACAACTTTACTGTTTTATTTGCTATTTGGATTATTTTATCCTCCGCAATTTTGGTACTTCACTTTAGGTAGCCTACTGGTTGAAAATATGGCACAAAAAATAGAATTTAACTAATAAAATTTTAGTAAATATTTGTGGTTTGTTTAGTTGTACCTACTTTACTAATCAATACATTACTAAAGAAAATAAGTTACCTCTTTTATCCTTTCATGTACAGATATTTCGACTAAAAATAGACATATTTTACTTCAAATTCTATAAAAGAAATATATGAAAAGTTTAATTGAGCATGGATTATTTATAAAATAAACAAGATTAGATTCATAGTTATTTTCTGAAGACTTATATTACAATAAAATTTCTATAAAAACCAGTATTGTTAAAACTAATTCCAGGATATTGTACGCATAAAATAACGGTTTAAAAATTATTATACAACACCCATAAACATAATGAAAAATAATCTAAAATAAAATTACGCAATACAGGATCTTTCTTGTACTATAAGGATGTATAATAAAAATAAGAAACAAACAGCGGGAAGTTCAGACCGATGTACATTAAAATATAAAATACTGTTTACAAACACGAAATAGAAAATCTTCAGTATTATTCTTTCACATTGAATTGTATTTTTACTATTAAATTTAAGTTTGTTTTAAATTATGTTTGTTATTGGTCATTACAAAAGATCGGTTAATATAAGTAAATGTAAATTATCATAACTTTTTACTCTTTCTTGCCTATATTAATGTATAGTTAGGGAAGTATTGTTTGTATTGTTTTCATGTCGATTTTTCGAAATTGAGTTTTCACCAGATCTACACGTTTTCAGACCCCCTGAACCCAAAAAACATGTTTTTACGATCATGTTTATGAACATGTTTTTTGGTCTGTGTGTGTGTGTGTATGTAAACAGAATATCTCAAGAACGGAACCTCGTACAAACTTGAAACTTGAAGTTAGACACCACTACCGGACCCGACACGAACATTTTCATCAAAATCGGTCAACCGAAAGTAGTAGTTTATTCGTGTAATTTTTCACTTTTTTGCGATTTTCTCAAAAACCGGTCCTACGATTTTTTTTAAAAATCTCCACGTTTACTAAATCTTTTATGCTTTACAAGATAGGGTAGGCGTCATGTCTGCTGAAATTCTTGAAGAGGCTGTTTTCACGTAAAGAAATTGTTTTTTTAAGATTGTGACTTTAATATGCATTTAAGCGCAAAAATGTTTACAATAAAAGTTGTAGAGAATTTAAAATCCTACAACTTTTATTACAAACATTTTTTTGTATAATGCTTGGTTTAGCGGTAATTAGCAATTTTCTGTTTTTTTCTCACGAAAGCGCGTAAAAAATCGATTTTTTTAAAAATATTTCAGTCAGCATTTTACGACAAAAGTGTATGTAATAAAATTTATAGGAAATTAAAACATCTACAAATTTTATTTGAAGCATTTCTCTCTACAGAGCCTAGTTTAGCTTGAAAGAGTGATTTTCCGCATTTTAAGTCAATCTGAGGTTGATTTTCATTTTGCGTTTTTCATTCATGATTAAAATAAAGTAAGGTTAGGTTTATTTGAGGTTAGCTTTTTGTTTATTTCTAATGTTTTATTACTTTGGTTATATTATTCATTATTTTCATTGGCAAGAGAAAGTCGTGTGAGTGTTTCACAACAGATTTTTATTTTTCTTATTCATTGTATTAATTAATGGGAGGTCAAAACTCCTTCACTAAAACTGTCATTGTACATATCCTCGCTTCGACCTATTTGGAATTACGAGCGTCGTTTTTGGATGAGCTGAACCCTTAGTAATCATGAAGTTATAATCTTTTTAATCCAAATGCATACGGATTATTGCAGGCACACCCTGGTACGTCACTAACGAAACGTTACATATCGACATCATTCATCTTACGAGTGTTTAAAACGGAAACTTCCTTAAAACGAAAACGGACTATTACGAAACTTTTACATGTCACATTTATCTGGCAATTCCCCACTCAGGCTTCGTAGAATATGGAGTAGAGATATCTCGTAAAAAATTTAGAAATTACTTGTAGGAGTCTTACAACTGATTGCTGTTCTCCCTTAAGTCATTCACATTATATTTCCACCCACCATCGCAGAAAACAATCCTAAAATTTACTTGTTCAGTTGTATATTTACTAGTTTTAGTTGTAAATAAACATTCATAAAGTAAAACAAATTTATTATTACATAAGGTTATTGAAATTATCTTTGAATTCCAAATTTGAATGTGTCTGAGTAATTTTTTCTGCCATGAAGACAAGATTGAAAATGTGTTGCAAGTGATGAAGAGCCTAAATTTGTATAACTGTAGATATGATGTCTTTAAGTAAAAGTATGTAAATAGTTCTGTGTGCATGTAAATGAGTGGTGTGTGTGTGTAACAGTTTTTTTCTGTCATCTATTGAATTTTTCGATCGGTCATTTTTATTATTTAATGTTTTTTTAATTTTTGTTTTGGATTTTCTTCTGTATATCCAAATCTTGATCAGATCCGTTGTCACAACCTACATAATTAAATTGTGATAATTTTTTGGGCCATCATTTTAGAGACCTGGTAGGATATTTACAAGTAGCCTAAATGCCATTACCTTTGACTTTTTTATGGAAATGTTGAAATTATATTTTTCTGTATAATTCATTTAAAAAATACACCGATCTCTAAAGCTCTCTGAGCTCAACCCGTTATATAACTTACAGTAAAAAATTGGTAGAGAAAAGATTCCAAAAATGTTTAAGGTTACGTGATGTTTGAACTAAATGGTGTAAACGACGGAAAAATGTAATCTTATTAATTATTTGTATGTTTTACGGTAGATTACTAAAAAGAACGGTTAAACGAAAAAGAAACATAACTAAATAAAAATTATGTATGGTTCATAAGTTATGCTATACTCGGTATAATTTTGTAGTTCTAATTGCAAGGTGATCAACGGCACATCTTATTTTCTATTTCTAACTGTATAAATATACTACAGAATACACAAGATATTATTTTTTAGACAAAATTTATTTTTTATTATATTACAAATATGTTACTGTAATGATTAATACAATTACAAAACAAAATAGTAAAACAACTACAAAATAACAGAAAACCACAAAATAAGACAATGTAAAAAATAACGTAAACAAAATTAGTACATTTATTGTGGTTTGTCAACGAAGTAAAAAACGCAACTTTAAATTGCATGAGAAAAACTAAATCTTATCGTTTTGATGAGGCAAATAAACTCATAAAAAAGTACTTAATTCGTCTAATAATAAACAAAGAAACCCACAAATTGTAAAATTGTTATTTTTTGTAATAATCATCATTTTTCCAACATAATAAAACTAATATAAAAAAAATGTTATTACAAAAATTTTAATATACAACTTTACGTTAAGTATTATTTCTATCTATCTATCTAATCAGATTCAAACATCAATTTTTGAATATAGGCCTCCTCTTCTAATTTATTTTCTGCCATGAGCGATCTGCATCTTTCTCTGTTCAGAATGACTCCTTAAATCGTATGTTTATCTCATCCGTGGTCTTCCTATTCCTATTTTCCTGTTTATTTGTACTTTCAGGATCTCCAATGAACGATAATTACATGTACCGTTTTTCTGTCGTTAAGCATAACCGATATTATACTTATTGAGTGTTGAAAGCATGCAGTTCACGTGAGCAATTGCTTTAGCCAATAACTTCATGTTATTCGACTGACCAGCGTACCAGTTCGCATGCAGAATTCATTCACAACCTTTAGTTGATATAATAACCCATGAAGTAGGGCCTATGTGTGAAAAATAGATTTTTTATCAAGTACAGTCGCTTGTGAACCGGTACTTCAATTCTAGCGCCGTGTGTTGTATAGTCATCTCCAGTTAAATGAAGGTTCACTTGTGACTTATGAAGGAAACCTAGAGGATTTCAAACCAACTTTTTGAGTTAAGTTTATTAACAGGTATCATACACTCTCCAAAAATATGAAACGAAATTATTTTGTTTTCTTTTTAAGTTATTTATTTAAGGTCGCATCAACAATGCAGTCATTAGCGACCAGTGATTACAACAAAATTATAACAGTATCCAGTAAACTGCTGATACAAAATTACAAAAACCAATCAACAAAATTAACAACAATAAATAATTACGAACATAATACTAACTGCGGCAATACTAGCAGAACCTTAGGCAGGAAAACAAGAATAAACTTAGATAACATTTTTCCAGGTGATGGTTGCCCCAGTCCTACTCTATGGAAGTGAGTCGTGGATTAGTACCAGACCACAAGAGGGTAGAGTACAGGCGGCAGAGATGCGATTCTGCGGAGAACAAAGGGTTGCAATGGTAGGGACCTACTAAGATAAGGAAATTAGAACGGGATTGGATGTTTATAACCTGAATGGGAAGATTGCAGAATATCGAAATCGATGGAGGGAGCACCTAGAGAGAATACCGGAGGGAAGGATTTTCCTTAGTGTTTTGCTGTACAATTGGAAGGAGAGGAGAGATGTTGGAAGGCCACTTAAGAAATGGCAATAATTCAATAGTTTGACGCTGTTGAAGAGTCGGAACAGGCGGGAGCCTAATCCTTGATTATGCGAAGAAGAAGAAGGTTCTTTCCTTCTTATGTCTATCAACTTATCAGCTTTACCTTATCTTATGAGTTATAAAAGTAAGGATCTATAATTTGTATTTGGTTTCATCTAATGTACTCTTATTTTGTCACATTTTACAATTATTACTTTTTTAACTAAGAAACGTCATTTTTATATACGGTATTTCACATAACTGTGCGACCATAACTGGCAGGTGGAGTTTTAAATTATTTGCACTCGATCTGCTAGTTACAGGGGTACAAAAAATAGTTCTGTTCTTATCACTTGGTCAGCCAATTATATGACTGAAGTATTTAAGAACAGAAGTGGTAGAGTTGTAAAAGACACTAGTCAGAGTTATCTTTTCTAAAAGTAATGAATTTCATTATACAGCCAGACTTTGTGGTGAATGAAACAAAGGTGTTATTTCCAGGTTGAAACGTAGATGCTTTTCTTAGGGCCGGGTATGCTGATAAGCATAATTTTCCACTCAGTGAGGAAGGCATGGTATACCACCACCTCACTTTTCGTTTTACTTAGTAAAGCCTCTAAAGGTACAAACCAGCCTTTCGGCTGATAACCTAAACAACACATAACCGTTGCTTAGTGTTTTTATAGACCTACTTAATTTTGGACTGTACATCCATTTTTTGAATGTATGTAGCCTATCACCGGTGAAGGAACAAGTCAGTGGAGAGTATGAATGTACTTTTTTGTAATACTAAAGTCTTTATTGACTTGGCGCTTGGTATAGTACGCTAGATACACCAACTCACCAGGGGAAACCTTTGGCAAAATGATTGTTTATATTGAGGCTAACTACATCGATTTTCAAGCTCACAAGGATATGACGTATACTTTAATACTCTATTTACGAATGTTATTACATGAAAAACGTAATTTATTAATACTTATTTGTAATAAAATTATTATTGCTAATGTTACTGCAGTTATATCGCGAAGAAATAACCTTAATAGAAGCTATTAAGAATGCTATAGCTACTAAATAATACTTACACACCTATTTTTGTAGTGTTGTATTATGCAAATTAATTACGTCATCTATTTTAAAGTTATTTTTGTACTTTTATGGTAGTATATCAATCAGATGGTAGACACCATTTAATTTATGATATACTGTGCCCTTTCTTATACATATTTATCAGAAGTAGAATTTGAATTGAAGAAAATTTTTAAGCAGTTTTTTTAAATTTATATTTTTGTCTACAGGTCATGTTATCGATATTTAGTTAGTACTGATCGTTTTATATGAAGTGAATATTTCAAGAAACCGGTTTTGTTATTTATTGTAATTTATTTCAATATTGTAATATAACGAGGATTGAATCACTATTTATTTTTAAAGTGGTTTTAACTTCTTATCAGCGTTGTAAATTTTAAAACGATACCTGTATTAAATAATTATGGGAATGTTTTAAAATAATATCCATTTAACACTGTATAGTAAGATGTTTTGTTTCATTTCACTTTTAAAAAAAAATATTCATAACTGTTGCAAAATGTCTTAAATGTTTACTACCATTTAGTAGTCTTGTTTTTGTTTTTAAAGAAGCAAAGGCCTACTATGACATTTTAAATGCAATATGTTTTTTTAAATAAATTATTTATGAAATACTACTATTGTAGGCCCATATATTTTAAAAAATAAGGATAACTTAAATATTCATCAATTCAAAAAAGTTCATCAATAGAACTGTAGGTTACATATACACATCACGGGCTTACACATTTTCTTGACTAAGTTCGTTAATATAAATATATGAGTATACAAAAATGTTATTAAAGTACTCTCATTTAATTTTTTAGTAGGCCTACCTGTAAATATTAATAAATCGAAAATGATACAAAAATATTTTCCTATTTGAAAAAAATGATAACTCAAAAATTAATTCATATGAGATTTACAGAATTAAAGTATTTGTCTGTCTCAATTGATTTGTTTTAAGTTTTTAAAGAAGTTTGGAGAGTGATTTAGAATTGGATTTGCTTAAAATAAAAATTTAGGTGGATTACTAAACCAAGGGTAATGTTTAACAGTTAACAACATTGTTTTGTTTTGACGCAGGAATGATAGGAAGAGATGGAAATATAACAGCAGTGTGCTGTCAATACTTCCATGCATACTATGCTATATGTCACACCAATGTGAGCTTGTAGGTTGATGGAGTTAGCCCCCAGTATTAGGTACTTGATCGAATTTTTCATACTGTAATTTTACGAACACCTCATTTACAAGAGCGCATTTAAACGAGTGTGTATATCTATGAATGCTATACGTTACTGATATGTTATGGTGTTGTTTTGATTTCCAGTTCATTATACAGTTTACTTTGTCTATTTATTGAATGATACAACGTACAAAATTAATTATTATAATTAAATGTATCACATTACTTACATTAATTTTATTTATCTCTATCTGGGGAACGTTGGAGGATGATATAAGGTGGAGCTGTTAGTATTGCTAGGCATTGAAGCCCTCGGTGATGTGACGCACACTCTAGTTACACAACTCCCGTAGTATGGTATGACGCACAATAAAATATGTATCACTTTTGTCTTAAGAAATTATCTATTTTTTTAGAAACTATTTATTTTTAAAATTCTCTCACAGTAATGTTAATTTTTTTCAAGTTTAAATACCAGGAGGTTCATTTTTGAATCGGTGAAGCAATTGTAACATTGTAGGTACCATCGCTTCATGATTGTACACAATTCCAAATTCTGCCAATTAAATATTTTATTAGTCTAGTGCTATTAATGTAGATTTATTATATAAATTAAATTGTATTAGTGAAATAATTAAGTTGACCCTAACATAAAAATTATTTTTTTTTGTTTTGTTTGTTTAAAGTCGCATCAACAGCTTGGTCATTACCGACTACAGTGGGTTTCGGTTCTGTAACGGTGAATTTTAACGTGTTAAATTTTCCAGACACTAGTCGGGAGTTTAATTCGGGACCTTTCACTTTGTAGGCTAGCGCACTAGTCACTACGCCACGAACGCGGTCAAAAATTGATCTTTTATTTATAAGTTTCGTGAAAAAAGTTCTAAAATATTTTCATTAGTGTACGAGTCTGATAATTTACGTATATCAGTGATGTACATTCTTATACGAAAATCTAGAAGTACAGCCTGATTCAATCTTCTTAAATGGGAACCGAAAAATATGTAATAAGTTTTCACTTTGATTTAGGCTAGTTTATAAATTAGGTACTTAGTAAATGATTTTAAACTCTCTAAAGTTTTGGAAAGTAGGACAGTAGTGAGATAAATTAGAATGTAAGAGGGTGTAATGAGTAACCCCATGTTGGATTTAAAAGAGAAATATAATGTCAGGAACAGATTTAAACCTTTTAATATTTGTATCCATAAGTTATTACTAATTGAAAATATTAGATTGTTTATTAAACCATTTTAATATGTTGAGAAAAGCTATGAGTATCACATTTTCTCAGGTGAAAGACGATACTATTCATAACTTACAATTGCTCTGATTTTCCCTTGTATTTATCTCTATAAGTTGTTACAGATTCTATTTATCACTTCCATGTTATAAAATTACTTTTTTTATTGTTTTATTAAGAAGTATTGTTATGAAACTTCAATTAAAATCATGATAGAAATAATTAAATTCATATACGATTTTAACATTGATCCATAAAACTATTTTTAAGTATTCCTGAACGAAAACTCCTCCTTTCGTTAGAATATTTATTGTTGTAAGAGAATTTAGTTGAAATTATACGGTGCAACGTTGAAAAATAATTCTTGAAGGAGGGGAGGAGGTATAAGAAAAATAACTACGGAGCTTATCTTAATCGAAACCTCTCTTAACTGGAACATATAATTAATTTATAATTTTATATTTCAAAATTACTCCTACTAATGAGAAAGTTACTTTTATGTTCACAAGTTGTAACTAATTGTTATAAGCAGCATTTATACAAAGGTAGGCTGTGGCACGCTTTATATCACAAATAGGCCGACAGTAAAAGTAAGATATCTTAACTAATTTTACTTTTGGTATTTACATAAGAGAAAATTCTTTTCAGTTATTTTTATTATGTTTTCTTCATGTACAATAAAATATTTTTAATTCAGTAAGTAATCTGGTACAGAATCATCTTTCACTTCAGGTTTTGTATGAATGCATGTCATTTACCTAATCTTATATGTATCGTAGAACTACACAATGAAATATAAGTTATTTAATTTTCGTTTTAAAAATGTTCAAATCCCACCGAAGTCTTCCCAGTAAGGGTTGTAACATTCTCCTAAGTAACTAAGTTACTGGCACTTATTGTCATAAAATTAGACTGTTATTGGCAAGGAAAATGGAACTTTGACCAAATTATCAACCTGTGTACCTATGTCCTGACAAAATGCCATGTTAACACTTAATTAAATTTATATCAGTTAAGACTTTCACATTAAACCTAAGATTTTTCCGTGAATTCTATCATCAAAATCGGTTCATTAATATCAGATCAAATTTTTCAACTAGAATAAATTTTTCTGCCTCGTATGGTAATATACGATCATATATGGTAATATATGATTAATTATTTATTGTGCATGCGTTTTGCATTGATAGGTTTGCATTGATAGTTTTGCAATTATATTATTAAGAAATCATCTAGGGTAGTGGTAAATCATTACCGCAAGTCAACTGTTTAAAGCCTGACCTTTTGAGACGAAGGTTCCTGGTTCAAATTCTAGTAAAGGTAGTTACTTTCATACGGATTTAAATACTAGATTGTGGTTACCGGTATACTTCAATGGTTGGGGTTCGATCAACCATACTCTCTTAGGAATGGCCGGCCTTAGTATGTAAAAGACTACACTTCATTTAAACGTCATACACGTCTCATTGGGGCATGGGGTTGCATATTGTTCTTAAATTTAACAGGTTGCAACACAGCTGCACGTAAAAGGGATTAAAAAGAAAACTTGAGTTTGTGTTGCTGATTTCAAGTTAATGTTTCTGGGATTCACGAGAAATTCTCTGCGGCTTGTAAACTGTCTTCCTTAATATAACTGTGTATAGAACTGAACATCGAATAAACACCTGAATTATTCTTTTAATAAAGGCATTGCTATATAAATTAGTCATTGCAGAGTAGGCCTAAGTAGGCCTACAGGCTGCGATAATTTCAATGGACAAGTTGTTCGCCCTACATTAACTACTGAAATTTAGGCTTATCAAACAATTCAAAGTACATTTACCTGTACTGACAAGTCATTGAATGACGTAAGCAGATGAATAGCCACAAAATTACAGGATAAACATAGGTGACGTAACTTTAAAAGATGACCTCTTGGTGACTTGAATGTAAGGTATAGACTGAAGGCGTTACCCATCACGCCCTTAAAAAAGATATCGTAACACTGAACAGTAAAACTTAACTTTTATTTTCTATACGTAATCCTTATTAATAAATTGCAATGTTATATAACTCAACGAATTACGTTTTTCTTTTAAATAAGTCCCTAAATCAGTGTTATTAGGTTTAGAGTATTTATAAGCCTACCATAAATAATTTTTACATTAGTTCCAAAATTCTTGCTTAATATTTCTTTATTACAGATTTTTTAATATAAAAACTATAAATTACTCTATAAGGTAATAATATTTTCTTATAATCGGGATTTTAATTTACAAAACTCTTTTTTAGACCAATTTGGACTTAATGATGTCCAGCTCTTTGAAATAGCGGGGAAGAATGGATGCAGGTCTTTCAATCAAACTCTTAAACTCTCAAACTTAAGACTTACTTCTGGCGCTCCTTTTTATGTAACGAATAAAACCCTCCACAGCGATTTCAAAATTCTGACAATAAAGGAACTAACCTTCTACAGTAAATTTCGCCAACTACTGGATAACCATTTCGACCAACTAGCCCGTGAAGCTTCAATGAACTTCACAACTGTACGACGTTTAAAGCGAAAATGGAGCAGAGACCTCTCTTGGTCTGAATAACGATAACACCCGCGGTTCTAAACGGAGAATGTACCATTAAGTACCTCTTCTCCTGAAATTAAAATAAAATAAAAAATATACGGAAATTGTGTCGCTTATTGTATAGTACTTTAGTACAAAATTAAAGAGAAAAAAAATCTTACACCCGCAATAAACAGTTTCTTTTGTTTTAAGGAAGGCTGGGAGTAATAAATTTACGAAAGTTATAATTAGGCCTAATTATAATTTTTTGTAAAAAAGATTTGGTTTATTTTACTGCATTAATAAACAAATTATTGCTATAGAAAATTTTTAGTGATATATATTCCTATTTTATATTTCTTGACATGACTGTCGCTATTCTCCCAAAACGTTTTTTTTTGTAAGTTAGTATTAATTTTTAAAGAAATAAAATTAATTTTATGTAAACAATCTGTTCTTAATTAAATCTTTCTAGTTACTTAGAAACATTCTTTCTCTTTAATTAAACATAATAATTATGAAAATTTGACTTCATTATTTTGACTGATCTAGGCTATATATTTCCTGTTCTCGACTTTAAAGAGCCCAGAAAATAACTATTTTTTTTTGGTGTTAACCTTGGGGTTGATTTTTTTAAAAATTGTATAGCCCTTTTAAGAGCGCACTAGTTATGTAATTAAATTCATTTTCCCTTAAGCTGTTTTGGGAGCTGTCGCCTCCTTGCGTGGTACTCCCTCATCCTCCTACTCACCACCTGTCTCTCCTCCTCTGTCCAGATTCTAGTCTTGGACTCAGCAGAATGGAAATTCCTGAAAGTCTTAATCTTATGCCTAAAAATGTCTCTGTTCATAATGTCGTTGCCCGAGATGTCCAACGTTATGAGGTCTTCCTCCACTTCCTTCAACCATCTGTCTCTGGTTTTAAGTCCTTCCTGGCTTCCGATCAACTTGTAGGTCTCATTTTCTATATCCCTAAACCTCATTAGATGTCCGTAATATTGCAGTCGTCTTTTCCGACACTTTGTTGCCAAGGATTCCCCCAGAAAATTCATTATTACTTCGTTTGATCGTTTTTTATGTACGTTAGTGTCCGGGTCATAGACTGTTCCCAATATTGTCTGGGAAAATCTTCTGTGTACCTTGTCCAGCTTTGCAAGTTCTCCCTTTCTGTAACATGTCAGAGTCTCAGCCGCGTACAAAACCTGTGGGAGGACCACCGTGTTTAAGTGTCTTAACTTGGTGTTGCGGGAGATACACTTTTTGTTGTAAAATCCTTTCATCTGTACATACGCCATCTCTAATTTTCCAATTCTTCTCCGTAATGCCAGGGCATCCGATCCATTTTGTTGGATGATTTCGCCCAGATAATTAAAATGGTCAACTCTGCTCAATCTGCCAAAATCAGTTTTAAGTGACCTTGGGCTGTCTTTATCATTAGACATGAAAACGGACTTTTCATGTCTAATTATTTTCATGTCTTTTCATGTTGATTTACGTTAGAAATTACTGAGTTATTTCTAATACAAGGTGGATCTTTTAGTATAGTATTGTTTAAGATTGTAAACTTGGTAACTCCATTTCCTGAAACTTTACAGGAGAGCTGAAATACAGGACTCGTATAGTACCAATGGAGATAGCAGAAAAGAATGTCACAACAAAACGCGTTTCAACTCATTGGAGTGTAGTTTTTTTAACAGATTGACTAAATTTCCTTTTTTCAATGATACCAAAATCTGATTTTATATTTAAAAAAAATGGATTAGGTTAACCCTACTTATTTTTCAAATGGTTTGTAGGCCTATTATTTGAACTCCTGGGAAGAACACAATTTTCTACATTGTATTTGTGGAAATGTAATGGTTTATTTCATTTACTTTGTTAGTTATGTATGTTTTTAAGTTAGCTGTGTCGTACAGGTTTGATTATGGTTTTAATATTAACCACGTAACAGTTTCTGTGTTTCCTTAAAACTGTATTAAAAATATAATTCAAATTGTCTTAATATGTTCATGTTGTCTAGTACAATAATTCATTATAACAAAACTATATAATTATCTGCAGGCAGTTATAATAGAAATCAATTCATTTCTGAAATAAGTATATTTATTATTTTGCTATTTGATATGATTCAGATGTATTATTATAGACGTCATCCCTAATTCAATTTTCGTTCATAAAGTATTATTATAAAACAAATAAATGAAAAAGAAGACGGTCTAATTTAAAGATAGGTTTATGTAAACAGATCATTCCCCCAGACTGATTCTCAAGGTTTTCTCATAGTTTTCCTTGACACTTAAATAAAATCTCCCATCATTTTAAGCTAATGGATATACATTGTAACAAATGACTAACGTCACTAAAAATAAAATTATATTTTTATAGTACTCTGTTAAAATACAAAATTAATTGACTTGAACTTTTTAATAACCTTAAAAAAATGTGTTAAATTTCGCATAATTTTTAAGTGGTTTAATTTTATGTGCTTTAACCGTATTTTAATTTAAAAAAAACAACAAAAAATAGATGTGGAGAAGATTTGGAAAAATAAACATGTTGCCAAGAAACTGTGGCCATGCTGCGTGCGGACTTATTGCTTGTATCAGACGTGTTTCACTAAATTTGGGTTTACACATCACAGCTTGGTTTATATATTTCTGTTTTTACTTTGTCTTCCCTATATGAATATATAGGAAGGAAAGTATTGTTTCATGTCGATTTTTCGAAATCGAGTTTTCACCGGATATACACGTGTTCAGACCCTCTGAACCCAAAAAAAACATGTTTTTAGCGATTTGGTGTGTGTGTGTGTATGTGAACAAAATATCTCAAGAACGGCACATCATACGAACTTGAAACTTGAAACTTAAGTTAGATACTACTACCGGACCCGACGCGAACATTTTCATCAAAATCGGTCAATTGGAAGTAGTACCCAGTTAATTTGTGTCATTTTTTACTTTTTTGCGATTTACTTAAAAACGGCTCCTACGATGGTTTTTAAAAACACCTCATTTACTAAATTTTTTAAGCTCTACAGGATACGGTAAGCGCCAATTCTGCTGAAATTCTTGGGGAGGCTGTCCTCTCGTAGAAAAATCGGTTTTTTTAAGATTGCGGCCTTAGTTTTAGTTCTTTTGAATTTAGAGAAGTTGTTATTTTAGGGCAGAATTGCATAATAAAAGTTGTAGAAAATTTATAAATCTACAACTTTTATTTCAAACATATTTTTGTATAACGCTTAGTTTAGCGGTAATTAGTGATTTTCTTTTTTTTATGAAAATCTGTAAAAATTAATTTTTTAAGATTTAAGCCTTAGTATGCATTTTACGACAAAAGTGTATATAATCTAATTTATAGAAAATTAAAAAATCTACAACTTTTAGTTAAAGCATATTTCTCTACAGAGCCTAGTTTAGCGTGAAAGACAGATTTTTCGTATTTTTAAGCCTCACTGAGCTTCATTTTCATGTTGCAGCATTCACTTATATAATTAAAATAAGGTTATTTTTTTGAGGTTAGTGTTTTTGTGTATTTCTATTGTTTTTATTTCTTATGTTAGGTTATATTGTTCGTTATTTGTTTAGCAAGAGAAAGTCGTGCGAGTGTTTCATACCAGATTTTATTAATCGTATACAAGATCATTTATTAATAATGATAGATAATTAAATATTTTATAGTTTAAATTAATAAATTGCTATATGAATTACAAAAGTAATTAATTTAAATATTCTTTTAATTAAAGTTTTGTAGACAAAGAAGTGTGTAGCCAATAAATATATTTTATTTATCTATTTTTTATTAAAGTTGATAATTAACTGTAGGTTAATTAAAACATTTTATAGATATTTTATATATTTATATTTTGTTGTCTAGGACTAAATGTAATAGGAAATAAATTTATTAATAGATTATTAATTGTATTGTTGCTTGTATAAATTAGAGAAGTTGTTATAAGATAAAAGTAAATTAATTTCTTGGGCCACAACGAGTTAATTTAGATACTGTTGTATGTTCTACGCCTACTTCAAAAGAAATTCAAGATGTTTATTTTTTATAGAATGTTACATTTTATTTTATTGATAAGTTTATAGTTTTTCCTTACACAAAACGATTTTTAATTATTGTTCTTTTGAATTAATTTAGTAATATAATATATAAAATATAATTTATATTATTAGACTATTTATTATTAATAATATATATATTAGAATATAATATTGTAGTTCATTTATTTGAAGTTCTTTCGGGATCTGGATATGATAAATATTAAACAAACATTTTTTAAACGTATAAAAGCTGTTTATTAACAAAATAATAAACTACAATAAGTTATTACGCTTGTAACTATTTGAAACTCGCCACTCCAGCGGCGCTTTACGCCGCTTACGTGTCTCGGCCTCAGAGGGGTAGGTGGATAAAAATTCATAAGTGGATCAGAACCATGGAAGGTCGTGCGCTGCGCGCCCGGACTTTGCCACAGGGTGGCAAACCTATGAAATATGAAATTTTAAAAATGAAGTTTTCAAAATTTTAAATTTGAAGGTTTTGAAGTTTTAGGGCAATGTTTAAAGTTTCAAAATTTCAACTTTGAATGTTGAGGTTTGAATGTATGACACTTTAAGATTTTTTTTGTCATGCGACCTGAAAATTTTCGCGTTACAAAATTTTTATGTAATTTTTTCGCTGAATAACATGCCGTTAAAAGATTATTTGTATTCCGAAAATTTAAAAATTTTTGTTGGGGTAACAATTTCCATAGAACCCCAATCTAAAATTTAATAAATTCTCCGTGGTTATATGGGTAAGTGTAAGGTTTTGTCAATAAAAATTTGCCAAAAACCCGTTGTGAAGGTGTAAAGAAAGATAAACATGAAAACGGCAAGCACTTAAAGCCGAAATGCTAGTGTTTTGAGTTTTCTCAGCGAACAGGTAGGTTAAGGGCAACTTTAGCTACATGGCCTTGAAATACTTTGGGAGAGGCACAAAAAAGATTCTATACACTTTTTCGCTACGAAGCACCGTTCAGGAGGTAAAAAAAATATTATCCCCTACCAAAGGTAAAGGGGTAGAACCTGAAAGTTTTCGCGTTACGAAAATGTTTATTTTATTTTTAACGTATAATATTTATTATTACGTGTTTTATTTTTAACAAAAAAATTTTAAACGTATAAAAACTGTTTATTAGTCTAACAAAATAATAAACTACAATAAGTTATTACGCTTGTAACTATTTAAAATTTACAACGTACACGACTACTGAATGTAGATTTAGAATATTATATTCACCTTTAACAGAATGCAATTTATATTTAAAATAAAATAAAAATAAAATCCCAAAGGCGTTTTAAAAAGTAGCTATTGTAAAATAGATTGTATTACAGACGCTCAACATTATCTATACTACAGAACAAAATACGAATATACAAATCGCTGATAAGACCAATTTAGATTTACGGAGTAGGCTACAATAATTATGTGGTCTGCTAAACCGTCACAAAGTGCTTTCAGCCAATACATGCCAGGGTCCCGGGTCCGATTCCCGGCCATGACTGGCATTTTTTCATCACTCATTTTCATATATCATCATTCTCCACCGTCTGCGTTAGCAGAAATTGCAAAACAGTCAGACGTAAAACAAAAAAACAAAAAAGGCCAATACAAACAAAATAATAATAAGAACGCAATGTCCCTGGTATGTCACCAACAGCACACTACACAACTACTTACTTTTCCCATACTACAAATATCTAACAAAAAACCCTCTGTAAATTAATTTTACGTTAAATTTCAAAAGTACTGAAATACGTCGTAAGTACAGAAGATGGATTCGCGACTCGTGCCAAGTTATCCGCGGAGAAGGCCGTGAAACTCCACCTTTGGTGGTTATTGGAATCACAAAAAAATATACGTCTGAAACTTATAAGAGATAAATTAAAACCGATCAATAGATAAATTAGACTTGATGTTACTTAACTTGTTTAATTCTAGGATGAATAAATATAATAGGCTACTTATTAATTCTTATAGATTGTAAATTTAGATCTTAAGTCGCACTGTTAATAAAAAACAACTTTACACTCAAGTTCTAGGACATAAGTAGCTATCCAAAGTTATTCTTCTTATAGAATAAACTTTATAGTAATGAATAATTATTTTAATTAGCTATGTAAATTTATTTAAAACTAAAAATTATTAACATAAAAAATAATAATGTACGAATTATTAATTAATAAAATGTAATGTGGTTAAATTATAAATTTATGTTAAAAAGTAAATCATTTATCGATCACGATACAAGGCTCAAACGCTGATGGCTAAACTTTTCCAAATGAAGTAATATAAGGGCTGTAGCAGTATTAGCACCAAAAAATTAAATTTTGGGTTATAAAAGTAAATAATGTTCTAATTTTATTTAAATTTCTTAATTGTTATTAACAGATTGTAAATATATCACGCAATATTTAGACTACATTCCAAAAACATACAATAATGAAACATCAAAAGAAAAAACTAAATACCTTATGTGTGTGATATACAGTAATTGAATAATTTATATTATTCTTTTGAAAAACTAAAAAATTAACATAATAAAACATTTTATCTATGCAAAAGTGAAAAATTCGGATAAATGTCTATGATGTAATAATGAACTACCTAGACCTAAATAAAATATTAATTTTTTATTTGTTTTCTATTATATTACATGGCGTATTTACTAATAAAACAATAAAATTGGAAAAAAAATTAAATAGCGACGCTATGAATATATTATAAGTGTAATGAGAAATATTGTGTAAGCAATTTTATAAGTTGGTTAGTACAAAAAATAATTATGTTATTGTATTAGATATTATATTATAATAGTGCTTTAAGGTTAATATTTCAGATGTTAATGATGAAGAATAAACGCATATACATATCCAAGTACGATATTGCATAACAACATAGAATAGGTTGTTGTAGTTTACTATGTTGGAAAGTTTCTCTCGATTTACATTTTATGAATTGCTGTATAGAATGTATTGTAAACGTGTTACCTCATAAGATTAGCCTATGTAAAAATAACAAAAAAAATGCCTATAAGATTGTATAAATTAATTCAAATTTATTTCATTCATTTTTTTTAAGAGTCAACAAATTTATTACTTTGAAATATTGTGGGTTTATTTATTAATTTCTTCTAGGGCTACAAAAAATAGTTATGTTTCTTATCGCATGGTCACCCAATTATATGATTGAAGCATTTAAGAACAGAAGTGGTAGAGGTGTAAAATACACTAGTCAGCGTTATCTCCTCTGAAAGTAATGAATTTCATTATACTATCAGACCTTGTGGTGAATGAAATGAATGTGTCATTTGCACGGTGGAAAGTAGATGCTTTTCAGAGGACTGGGGATGCTGATAGGCTAAGCATGCTTTTCAACTCAGTGCGGAAAGCAATGGTAAACCAGCCTTTCGGCTGATGACCTAACCAACAACATATTAATTTATTATTTCGTACTGTTTTACACTTTTATCCTGTAATATCGAATGGGAAAGTATTGTGATGGTGGAAAAATTGTTGATACCTGGATTTTAGTTCATCTTCGAACGCGTTCGCGTTATTCGTCCAAATTACAGACAATTATTAACATAATTTATTTATTTTCAATTCTTTAACAATACATAGGTTTGTACAAATGAAAATTTTATATAAAACTGTATTATTTCAGTGAAAATACATTTATATAAGGAAACCAATTACTGTTTTTGTAAATCTGTACAGCTTAATATTTATTACAAATATATAATATACAGGGTGTTTCATACAGTGTACCGGATTTTTCTTAGCTCATTGTACTGGCAAAAATAATGATAATAGTTCATATGAACATAGGTCCGGAAATGTTTTGTTACGGCTAGAGAAAGGTTTCGCCCAGAATTTAGTACCCAGGGTGAAATGAAAACTTGGTGGAAATGCTGGGAAGGTAAATTAAGGAGCTAATTTAGTTGTTTCTTATGATTTTTGACGTGCTACATTTAATAAAATTGGTCCCACAACTGTATCTCTCTTAGTTTTTAAGATATAGTACATGAAATAAAAAATAAGGGGTCGAATAACAACTTTTTCACGTTTGACGTACCATAACTTTGTTATATAGGTAATAATACACACACAATTAACAAAACTCGTAGAAAATTTAATTCTCAAAAATATCATGGAAATGTACCAACTAAAAACAAATAGACTAATACTTGATGAAATTAAATTTTATTACTAACACCGTATAAAAACGAAGGAATTTCAAAATTAAATGTAACGTTTAATTAATTCAGTAGAATGGAAATGAGTGACGAAAAATGAACGACTTGACTGGTAATCGAACCCCAGGACTTCTGCTATAGAATCTAGAATTGCTATTATTATCAAAACGTGATATACAATAATATAAGATAATTATTTTGATGTAATAAGATAGTATATTTCATTCATCTCTACTTTGTAAAACCATTTTAAAAATTAAAAAAAAAAAGAAAAGTGTTATTCCACTTATTTGTTTATTTTTATCACTGCGTTACATAATTTATTTCACCTAGTAATTTACTTTAGAGGCTCCTCGCTTTTATATAAAAACAACTTTAGAATTATTTTGCACTAGCTCTACTTTATTCGTGTATTTATATTTTATAAGTTTGCAAATTGAAGTTAAAGAAAGTATTTTTTAATAACTAATATAAAGTGAATCAAAATAGAATACTTTTTTTAAATATTATGATTTATTTCGTTGGGTTTTACAGTTTTAATTTAATATTATTTTAATATTGGCGATTTGAATAAATATTTTCCATTTTCTACCATCACCAAGTTCTTAACTACTTATTTAATAATTTTTTTATTACATAGATTATCAATGCAGAACTTAAAGATAAATTACTCCAGTTTTATTTTTGTTTTAACTTTTATATGGGGTTTTTCCAAACAAGTTAATGTGGTTTTTTATTTATATTTTAATTTAATTCAGTTTTTCTTTTTTTATGGGAACTTTAATGAGAAGTTTAGAATATAATATGATAGTTGTGTGCATGACGGCGCAAAATATTCCGGTTACCCATTATTTCAGGTTACTTTAATTTTTGAAGCCAATTTTTTAAATATTTTCATAACATACCTAATGTGACTACTCGTTTACTAAATTTTATGATTAATTTAATTCAAATATAGCTCTAAATTAAAGTACCTGAACTAAAAACAAAACAAATTAAACAACTTTAAATAAATTGTAATTAGGTTTTAAATTCAACTACAAAGTCGGTTATTTATTTCCGATTAACTAAAAAAAACCATAAGTGTACCGAAAATAAAATAATGCTTTGAACGTATTATAAATAATGAATGTAAAGAAAAAATGAAGTAGCCAATATTTTTTAAATTTATTTATTTTAGTCTCATCAGCAGATGGATCATTAGCAACTACTGTCACTTATAGAATGGTGGGGTTTAAAATGTCCAGGTGCTAGAAGAATAAAACGCAGGATCTTCTGCTTTGCACTGTATAGCACATTAATTACTACACCACAGGGGCGAGAAGTCCAAATTTTAAATTTTTATTCATGGAGAACAAAACAACCACAAATCAGCTCTGTTGGGTTTAAAAACCCATTAACTATTTGACAGGCTTATTTTTTTAGCTTTTATTTGTTATCGGGAACTGTACTTCATTAACAATCACACAATGTTGTTTTTGGCTGTATATTTGACGTGATTCGGGATGAATTTTTGAACAGGGACCCCAGTGGAGTTTGTTCAGCAATTGGCTGTCAGCTGGTCACCCTACAAACTCGCTTGCCCAACTAGTATTGCTTAACAATTAATAGCGACTTTCTACCAGCTGACTGCTGGGTTGGCCCGAAGGTCTTATTAAGATAAAAGCACATGTTCATGAATTAGTGATTGTATAAAAAGTAAATATAAGCAGGTAATTGTACCCTTGTCTGGTCCCTGATTTTTTGTTTCTAATTTTATTTAAGGTTTTTTAAAACTACTATATTTGAATAAAACCTAAAAATATATAATTAAATTATGGGTAGGTTCTTCACGTTTTGACTAATGTATATATAAAAATAAGCATATTTTTTAAAAAAATTTGTGTATATATTTTTGATAAATTTCATGAATTTTAAATTTATTTTTAGAACTCTAATTTATTTGTTGTTACCTAAATTTGTATTTGATAAATCAATCTATCCATATCATAACTCTAAATGTTTAATTGTAGGTTATGTTTAATTGATTATGTATAAATAATAAATATTAGATAGACTTACCGTTTTTGATGGAGTTTTAGAAGAAAATAAGTCCTGGAGGAAGATGGAAGCGGAAGGTAATGTTGAAAAAAAATACGTAAATAATCAAGAGTTATCCATGGAACTTTTCGTGGTTAATACACCTATCATGCAATACAGTAACACCAACTCTACTATTCCGCGACCAACTAACGACTATACACTCATTGCTTTACTCAGCCTCCTGTCCGGTGACGTCATTTCTCCTTCCTCTTCTTCACTACCACCTCCTCCGTTCTACTACCTTTGCACTCTTTCGTTCATTGTATGACAGGTGAGTTCGCATCGTTGCACGCTGAAACTTCATCTCAAATGGACCGCTGCGCTTGTCTTCTCTTGATTCCATGAATAAAGAGCACACAATACAATGTGAATAATGCTCTGCATCTGAATTTTTAAACATTCCTTTGCGTTTTATAAAATGTTTTATCAACATATTCTAAGTTGTGACTCAATTTGATTGTTTTCTGGATAATTATGACTCATTCTAAACTTACCTGTCAGATTTTCTGGTAAATTACTTCAAAATTAATTTAGTTTGTTCCAGAGCAAAGAGTCATGCTTCTTATCCTCCTCCTCGTCTACTCATCCTTCTCCATCACCAACTCCTGCTCGTGATCCACCATTTCTTTTTCTTCTTTTTTTCTATTAAAGGTTGTATGGAAAACACTAAATATAATGAATGCAGATTATTTGCTTTCTGTAGCTGTGCTGATGACTCTCCGTCATCCATTGTATGTTAGAAATATCCAAATTTCTGACCTTTTTGTACATCTTTGTTACATACTGAATTTACTCTTCTAACTAGCTGAATTAATGATTTAAAGACAATTTACCGCGAGAAGTGTGCTGTATGAGCGACACTTCTTTCACTTAACCCCCAAATTGTATAAGCTGCTACCTAAAAATATAACTGAACAGAATGAAATGCGAAAATGAATAAATGTCGAAAGGGACAGCATGGAAGTAAGTTTGGTTAAACTAAGTTAACGGTGGGCTCACTTACTACATTTTTTGTGGTAAATAGTTTAAAAAATTAGTGAAATCATGTTTGTTTTACATATCCTAGCACATGAATTTTTAACCATAGTTGGGTAAGTCAATTTCCACCGCCTCGGTTATTGGAATAATTGTGGTAATAGGAATGGATGTGTGTACAAAAATAATGTAAAATGTTACGATTAAAATTGTATTTTAACTTTTGGAAATAATGTATTATTATTACATTTAAAGACGTCCTTATGGATGAAATTCTTCAGGGTACATAACAAACGGGTTATTCCACGGCATGAATTTTAAAATAATAAAGACGAATTTCAAAACACAGCAACAATTACAAAATTAAACATATCTCAATCACGAGGCCATCGATCTCATCGATAATAGTAGACTACTTTGTATCGTTTATAAAAATACACCCCGCTAACCAAATTCTATCTCGATATTTACTCCAAAATATTAAATTTTTATTTACTTTACATAATTTAATGAAAATTTTAATTTTGGTTTATTTTATTAAACATTTAAGTTATTTACTTTCGTCAGATCATTTACTTGCATGGATAATCTCTTGTAGTAAATAAAGCGATTTTTAAAAAAAATTGTAAGAGCCGTTTATGAGAAAATCCCAAAAAAGTGAAAAATTACACGAATAAACTACTAAGTAGGCTACTTACAGTTGACCGATTTTGATGAAAATGTTCGTGTCGGGTCCGATAATAGTTCCAAACTTAAGTTTCAAGTTTCAAGTTCATATGATGTTCCGTTCTTGAGATATTCTGTTCACACACACACACAGACTAATCGCTAAAAACAATGTTCTTTTGGGTTCAGGGGGTCTGAAAATAGGGTGTAGGTGAAAACTCGATTTCGAAAAATCGACATGAAAACAATACTTTTCTTCCTATATATTTATATATAGGCAAGAGAAAGTAAAAATGAGTGATGAAACAGTTCAGACCTATCTAGGAATTGGACCCCTGGCATAGAAGTTAGTTAGATACGCTGATCAGTTGATACGCTAGTAAAGTTAGTTACTTTTACACGGATTTGTGTACTAAACAGTGGTTACCGGTGTACTTTGATGGTTGGGGTTCAATTAACCATACTCTCTTAGGAATGGTCGGCCTGAGTCTGTACAAAATTACATGTCATACACATCATTCTCATCTCTTTGGGTCATAGGGTTAATTAGTGTTCTGAATTGAACACATTGCAACGTAGCCTACATTCATTGTTGTTTAGGTCATCAGCCGAAAAGCTGGTTTGAACCTGTAGAGGTTTTACTAAGTAAAATGAGGAGTGAGGTGGTTTACCATTGCCTTCCTCACTGAATAGAAAAGTATGCTTATCAGCATGCCGGGCCCTCTGAAAAGCACATATTTTCCACTCTGCAAATGACACCTTCACTTCATTCACCACAGGGTCTGGCTGTATAATGAAATCCATTACTTTCAGAGGAGATAACTCTGATTAGTGTCTTTTACGCCTCTACCTCTTCTGTTCTTAAATGATTCAGTCATTTAATTGGCTGACCATGTGATAAGAAACAGAACTATTTATTTTAGCCCAGCAATGAACAGATTGAGAGTAAATAATTTGACTTTCCACCTGTCTGTTATGGGCAGCCTACATTCATTAGGGATTAAAAAAAAAAGAAAAAAGTATCTTTTCAGTTTACGCAAATCCGTTAATTGTTTTATTAAGAACAGATTGTATAGGGTAATTTATTACTAAGATAATCACTTCAGTAACGGAGAAAGTGCTGTTGTTACCATTTAAAAATGTTCAGTTTTAGTAATAAATTTAGAATTTAAGAATTTAGATTTGGTCATCCTATGCAACCAATCGATTCTGAGATGCTTACATTATGTGTGACTAAAAAAACTAAGAACTGCGTTTGATAGTCCATTTAAAATCTATGAAAGTAATTAGAACAATATTATGCAATATGAAAAAAAGTGTAAATAGTATTTTTCCTTTTGTTTTGACGAGGTGTGTGAGTTAACCTTCCACCCTACCTTCGTGACCTGACAATAAAAATAATAATACTCCTACTTTTGTGACAATTCAGGTTTACTGGTGATTTTTTTTTCAAAGAAAGTGAAGCGATAATGGTTTGGTTAAAAGAAATGGTTCCGTGAATTTTAGTGTTTTGCACCTCAGGCCTGCGTTCTTGAAGATTTAATTCATTCTTTAGAATTCAACCTGTGTGGAGACTAATTCTTTGCAACACGCTATTCATTTCCTACCTTTTCTAATGGATATATTCAACTAAATAATACCTACGATGAAATGCTTTCAATTTCTTTCACCTGTTGGAGGTAGCCTACGCTTATGTATAATGGTTCGTTTGACAAAAGTAAAATAGTTTGCATCATTTGTCAATTTTTTTTTTGGTTTAACGTCCGACTTTTCTGCAATTTCTGCTAATGCAGACGGTGAAGGTTGAAATGAGTTTTTGTAATGTATGAAAATATGCCGTGCCTGAATGGGATTCGAACCCAAGACTGCATGATGAGAGGCGAGCACGTTACCAACTACGCCAACGCGGTCGACATCATTTGTCAAACACGTATGACTAACGTAGTATCATTTATTGTCGTGATTTTTTTTAAATATACTCTTCTTAAAAATTGTTTGAATATTTAAATATTGTTATAATGAAACGGCGGAAAATGAAATCAGCTGTTCATAAACAGCTGACTGATTAATTATAAAAACGATACATTTGGCGGAACATAAATCAGCTGTTCATCAACAGTTGACTGATTAAATATAAAAACGAAGGATTCCATTGTTGGGAAGCGGCCGCGGTTTGAATGGCTGATGTGTTGTGATCTAAATTGTACGGGATTCTTCGTTACGGTAAAGTTTGTTATTTTGTCAACAGACATTGTATTAATTGTTTAATTTGGTAAGGGATATTGTTTATTTAATTGTTAATAAATTGCGTGAATTGCATTGTTTTAAATGTTTAATAACTTATTTTCATAAACTCCTTATATTCATTGTTGTCGTTTGTAAAGGTTAGTTTTTCTTTTCAAATAATTTTGTTAAAAAAATATATGTGAATTAATTAAATTAAAGTTTACAATTTTACTTTACTGTAACGAGTTGTAACAATATAAAGAAAAAGGTCCAAATTAAATACTGAAATTTTTTTTCTCTTTATTTAGGAAATTCACAATCTTCTGGAAACAATCAGTGAATGTGATAACGCAAAATTTGGAAAAAATTAACGTGATAAATAAACTGAGTGGAGACACAGTCCAGTGACAGAACTCCGACTTGAATAGATAAGTGTAGCATTAAGTGCAGCATTTAGAACACTGTAATGGATAGTCAATTACAGTACTTCGTTAATAATTGATGAGATCCCGGCTCCATCGACGTTTTAGTCGTGTTATTGGATTGTTTGGGAGAGTCTGCGTAGCCAGATTTGAAATCAATGGGTTATGGTGGTTCACGAGTTTCTTCCTATATTTTGTATAGAGTTTTAAGAAAACGTCATTTATGTAGGGTACGTTTAGGTCTGAGTGTAGCGTTTTATTGGTTACATAATACGGGGCGTTAACTATACTCCGCAAAAGCTTTGATTGGAAACGCTGAATTTTTGCTAATACCGATAATTTTGCACAGCAGTAAAGCTGACTGGCATAGCTCCATATTGGTCGAAGGTAGGAGCTGTAAATGGTTAATTTAGATGTAGTTGGTAACTTGGATTTGCGTGAAAGAAGTCTGTACAACTGTTTGAACCTGTCCTGAAGTGCCTTTCTCGTTTTATCCACGTGTACATTCCACGTGGATATAAAATATTATTTTAAATTTGAAATTTAAATTTACTACAACAAAGAATAAATATTTTTTATTTATTTGTATTTTTGTGTACTCCAATTTACCAACGTTGTGAACGAGTATTGCCTTTAAATATTAGCTGAACAAAGTTTCTTTGATATATTTTAAATATATTTTTCCTATATGTCCATTTTACACCACGTAATGTAATTTTAGACATTTTTGGAAGCTCCTGTCGCTTTCCATTCATTCATTCTTTCACTCTGGATCTAGATCTTTCTTCCGTCCATCCATTGTTCTGGGTTTTTTTACTTGTGAAAACTCAAGAAACCAGTAACAATCTTCACATGAAGTTTTTTAAAAAGTAAAATGAATAATGCACATACGAGTACAAACCTTCTGTAACTGATCGCTTTAAAATATAAAAAATTTATTTGTTAGGTTTAAAATACTTATACTGCTTCTGTACTGTAATGTCTATTTTTATAAATGCGGAAGTCCTCACTTGGTGACTTGACTCACTCATTATTAATTCTCTAACTTCCCTATCAACTGCACATCTGTTCCTAAGAATTTTAACAGAAAAACTAAAGAATTTTTATATCGCCTACTTGCGCCGAAAGGTAAAACGGAGGTGACAACCCAATAGTAATACATTATTATTTCTATACCTTCCTGAAGAGCAAATAACAGTTCTGAAAATCGGCGAGCACATGTTTTAAGCAAATTGTTTTTATAATTATAACAGCTTTTCTACAGTTTCAATCTATTTACTGGAATTCAGAACGCCATTAATTCCTATTAAACACATTTTCGTCCCATAAACCTTTCTCCTCCATAGCTCTCATAACACAATCCGTCTTCCCCTTTCTGGGTCGCCCTCGCTTCCTTCGTCTACTTCTAAGACTGCCCATAACCGTATAGCTGCTAGCACTGTATAGTTTTTTTATTCAGACAAAATTTACAATCAGTTATGATTAATTTATAGTAAATATTTATGAAATAATAATGACATAACATGAGTAGAGAAGTGTCTCGTGCACAAAACAAAACACAAAAATATTATTGATACATAATTCCTGAGGTAGTTATAAAATTAAAGAAAACATAAAATTAATATTTACATAGAAATGTAGCAAAATATAAATTGCGCAGACCTTAAAATTGACGGAATCTTAAACGTAGCAGTGCAAGCGTGGCACGTGGCAACCCAATAAATGATTGGACAGGGTGTTAGGGGCGTTGTTGTCGGGGGGCGGGTTTTCATGATTAGACAATATTGAATGAATGAACGGACAGTAACATGTCAAAACAACTTACTGTGTTCAAAAATCATGTATCACTCGTGATAATTTATAAAAGATCCAAAATTTAAATGAATTAAGGTGTAAACTATATTTTTATGTAATATACCATTTTTTTGTTAGTTGTAATCGGGAGACTCCCAGGACAGGTAATACCTATGGGACATGTCAGGAATTTAAGTTAATGTAATACATATTACCTTAATACAAAATTTATTTGAATTGCATGTTAGGGCTAACCATTAACTGTTATTTGGTAAGCTTACTTACATCAATAATTAGTATGTCATCTTCTCATATTTACTCAATAATACATAGTTTTATTCAGCATTCGCTTGGATGTTAATTATTTATTTTCTATTAATATAATATATTTTATCACATTTATTTTTTACTTGTTTCTGTTACTTAAATAACTACACATGAGATGATTAAATGTCGCATGAATGACATGAACAAAATGATCACCCACGTGACACTTCACATTTTTTTGTGTACTGTAGTTTTTTTTAAATTATCTGACTGTTATTTTTATAATGCCTTTAATTATTTTTTAATCCTTAGTAAATCTCTGCTTCATTTTTTTCTTTAACCTCTTCTTGGAAACGCCAGGTAGGTGTGGTATATGGTTTTTAATTAAGTTGTTTTTATGTTCGCCAATTTTTCTATGAAATCGTCTGTAGTACTCTTTGATAATATTATTAGCAACGTAAGAGATTCGTTAGTCTTTGTGTAAGATTTCGTTACGCACGTACTAAGGGGAGTTAAAGATAATCTTGAGTAGTTTACATTGAGCTGCTTGAATACGAGACAGATTTCTACTAGCACTGTAACCATATATTTTACAAGCTTTTTATACGAGTAATAACCAAATAGGTTTCAAAAGATACTTGTATAGTGAAGGTCTCTGTTTTAACAGTTGGTAAGATGGGTTTCCAATAAGACCATATAGAAGTTTTGTTCTGCTAGTCGATGTTTGCAGTTTTAGTTTGATGGGACTCGACCATGTTACGCGTTAAATTCAAGTTTAACTCCTAAATATTTAATTTGATTTTATTGTAGAATCTCTGCTTTGTTTATGAAAATTGGTGTACCACGTATCAAGACGGAGAGAAAATGTAAAATTTTATTTTTTATGTTGTTGTTGTTTAGGTCATCAGCCGAAAGGCTGGTTTGAACCTCTGGAGGCTTTACAAATTAAAACGATGAGTGAGGTTTCTCCATTTCCTTTCTCGCTGAGTGCAAAAGTATGCTTATCAGAATGCCAGGCCCTCTGAAAAACATCTATTTTCCACCCTGCTAATGACACCTTTACTTCATTCACCACATGGTCTAGCTGTATATTGGCTGACCATGTGATAAGAAACAGAACTATTTTTTGTAGCCCTAAAACTACCAGATCGAATGATATATAAAATATTTTGAAAGGAATTCCTGAACTCTTTAAAATGTATAATTGAGCGAGTAAATTTTGTGAAATTTTTTTTCTTTACTGTACGCCCAAATGGTATCCGTAGTTGGTTTGTCTATCAAAATTTTTCTTAATGAAGTAAACTATTTTGATAGACGTAGGCCTACAACAAAAATCCGTTCTTTAATTTACGTTCTACAAGGAAATATTTGCTACTTCTAGTAAGAATTTAAAAACCATCACAAATTTTTGCAACTTAGTAACAACCAAGTATTTTAAAGTCATTATAATCTATACTAATATATTATCGAAGCACTTACTAATATAAATTATTGTACTATACACATATTCAGGATACAAATGTCGTACTTGAATCTGAGATATAATCCATGTTATTTGTTAAAGGTTAAATACTCTATTGTTCATTTAAATTTTCAAGAAGATAACCACACCCTTAAATATGAAATAAAAATGTCATAGGTATATTTAGGTTACTAAAAATATACGCGTAAATTATTTCAAATTATAGGATAAGTATTCTCAGTTAAACAATACAATATTTTGAAACTTTTTTAGTCTGATTTTGCATTTAAGTTTATATAAATTTTCTAGTAAGTCATTATCGCTGATTTAAATCAATCGTAGTACATATGAAATAAACATTTTTTACGGTCAATTATTCAAACTAAAATATACCGTATAATAATACCGCTGTAAATGTTAAAATAAATACATTCTATGTTTGTGAAATTACAAATTAACAAAATTATATACTCAAAAGTTCCCGGTACAGTTTAAGTACGATAACTAATGTTAGGAACGTCATTATCGAAGATTTAAAGATAATAACATATTAAAAGTGCCAATTGTTGAAAAGATTGACTATTTTTAAAAGCAATTTAAAGTTATTTAACTTATAATTTTAGTCCCTAACACACACGCCTAAATGTAGTGCATTAAAATTTAGATTTATAAACGTACACGCACTAGCTATCAATCTTTTCGTGCTAGCATGATAAAAATTGGCGAATGTAGAAATCTTAAAGGTAAGTAATTACTTTTATATAAAAAAAAACACTTGTAAATATCGTGTCGTTAAAATAAAATAATTATCTTAAATTGAAGATCGTTTGTCGTAAAACGTGATTTTATAAATTTATAATACTTAAGAAATACATGGTTCAAGTACTCTCAATAACTTTCACGAACATCTTTATTTTCTTTGTGTTATTTCGACCGATTTTAATGCGATTTATCTACAAAATCGTATTGAATCAAACAAATTGACTCTGCAAAAATAATTCATTACATACGTTTTAATTTTATGTAGGTACTCAAGTTTGTAGAATTTTGCTCTATGATGAAATGATTTCTTTAAAAAATTAGTAATTAACGATTAGAATAGAAGGTTAAAATTTTAACTGTATAGAATGGATTACAACCGGTTGACGAAACAAATTTTTAAGACACTAAACAATAAACCTAAGTAGTTGGATAAATGGTTTAAGGGGAGCACTATAGCCTACCTCGAAAATCGAAAAAAAATCAATTTTTCTAATTTTGGTGTCATTGCATTGTGTATCATTTTCTGTGTAATTACATATAAAAATTATAACTGTACAATAGAAATTACGGAAGCAATGCAAATTTTTGTTAAGGAATGTTTTGACCAGAATTTCTTTTAATTGAGTTAATCTGTGGAAACATTTAAGAGTTGCGATATTAAAACAACACAGAAAGCTGAGAAGGCAATGGAAAAAGTGTTAAAAGAAGCAAGACTTAGAAGGTTGAAATTTTTTGAGCATGTTTCTTAGTAATTATAATTGTGACATATGGTACTAGAATCATTGCAGTATTATTACTAAGTTCGAAATAAAATAAAACATTCTACAAAAAAAATTAAATTGTTTTTGCAGTTTTCAAAAAGAATTCTCGAAATGGTATCGCTAGCTCTATTAATAATTCTAGTACCAGAGCTTAAAAGGATGTCATAGAAAAGGCACAAAAAATTAAAGCCCTAACTCTCAAAACTGTACCTAAAAAGAGGTCAATTTAATATGGGTTAGATAGAAGGTATAATGCTCCCCTTAACGAAGTCAAAAAGGATATTGATAAAACCGGAATAAACCGAGAAAACTTAATGAACTGAACTAAATTCAGAAATCTAATTACGGACTCTAAGGGCTTCAAGAGCAAAAACGGAACACCAGGTGGATAGAAGAAAGGAGAAAACTTTACAATGGGCTAATGCTGAGAATATGGACTACAAAAAGCGCTTCCAGAAATGTCTTAAGTTACCTCATGTGGTCTAAAATAAAATATTCGAGGAAAATAAGTAGTAATTTGAAAAAGCCATATTATGACGAAATAACATGTATTAGACAGTGAAATTGGTTATTGTATGAAATGAAAGAGTATCGTTAATATAACAAAATGGTAGTTTCGCCTCCTTTTATATTACGCCCCATTGTCTTCTGTCTTCTCTAACACTCTCGGTGAGATTTCTTACTACCATAGCGTCTTGGATTCCCTGTATTCATGTCTTACGAATCGATCTCTTCTCTTCTATTTTTGGAACGAAAAAGAACGCTCTTTGGGAACATCAGTCCGCTGCCATTCTCTGGACATAACCATTCTACACCAACTGTCTTGTCTCTATTCTGTTTGTTGTGGTATCCTGAGAGCCTGTTCGTTGATGGATGTCTTAAGTTCTCATGTACTTCACTCTGGGGACCCTGCATGATCGTCGTGCCAGTCTATCTCTAAGGCCTCTTTCTTCTTAAAGTCCCTCTCCTATCAGAGGTTGGAAATTATCATCATTTGACGAACCTTATTCGCTGGTGCACGGAACAATTCCGTATTACTGCAACCAGACCAGTCTCTCAGGTTCTTCAACCAGGATGCCCGAGGTCTGCCACCGTTCCACTTGCCCTCCATGTTCCCCTGCTTGATTAATTGTAAGATGTAATATTTAGGACCTCTAATCACATGTCCAAGATATTGAAGTTTTCTTCTCTTCTCTGTCTCAACAAACTCACATTCTTTGCACATTTTATCAAGCACATCTCTATTTGTTATTCTGTCTGTCCACGGAATGCCCCAAATCTAAGACCTCCAGCCTTTGTTTATTCTTGGAGCTTCTTTTCCAGAACTTATCGCCGTGGGTACTTATGACGCAGGAATAAAAATTCAAGGAGAAACAATAAAAATGCTAAGATTTGCCGATGTTATAGTAGTATTAGCCGAAGCAAAGAAAGAACTAGAGGATATCTTAAATGGAATGGATAAGATCATGACAAAGGATTACTTCATGAAAATTAATTAGAACAAAACGAAAGTGCTGTGCAGCAGCAGGAGTGGTTTAGAAGAGATTGGAAATTTAAAAGTAGGCAACAAAAACATACAGGAAGTTAGGGAATTCTGCTATCTAGGGAGTAAAATAACAAAAGATGGTAGAAGCACAAGTGATATCAAAGTAGAATTGCTTAAGCTAGAAAAACCTTTGAAATGAAAAACCGCTTACTGGTTACAAACATTGACTTACAGATTAGGAAAAATTTCTTAAAACACTGTTTGTAGTGTAGCATTGTACGGGAGTGAAACGTGGGTGATAGGGGCTGTAGAAAGGAAGAGTATAGAAGCTTTTGAATTGTGGTTTTATAGGAAAATGTTAAACATTAGGTGGGTGGACAAAATAAGTAATTTAGAGGTTCTTAGGCGAGTGAATGAAAAAAGAAGTATATGGAAGCATCTTACCAGAAGAAGGGATAGGCTAGTGGGGCATATCTTAAGACGTCTAGGTATTGGTCTGTCAATAATAGAGGGTAATATTGAGGGAGTGAATTGTAGGGGGAGGCAAAGGTTAGAATGTTTAAAGCAAATTACAAAAAATGTTGGGTGTCACAGGTATGTAGATATGAAACGACTTACGCAAGATAGAACAGCTTGGAGAACTGCATCAAACCAGTCGAGAGACTGATGGCAAAAAAATATATAAAGAAAAGGTGGATGTGTGTGTATATGTGGGTGGGCACTAACATCTTTGTTCGCACCTGTATTTTTCTAGGCCTGAACAGAGAATTTAATGGTTGAAAAGCATTTCTAACCTGATTCATGCGGTTCTTGATAAATTCCATAAAATTTCTTCGGTTTTTAAAATATTATTTAACCAAAATATTTTTAATTTGAAATGCTGATGCTGTGGTCTAACTACAGTAGTCTAACGGAACCATTCATAATATTACGGAAACAAAATAACGTAAGAATACAATACAATTTACTTGTCCGTTAGTAACAAAAATAATGTAATGTATTTTAATTTTTGACTATGCCTATATATGTAATTGCGGAGGTTAAATTTAGTTTTCTTCTAATTTCATGGTTGTCTTTGTCTACTCACCGTGTAATAAATTAAAAATAATTCTTCCTAATAATGATTCATTTAAGTTTCCTATACATTTAAGGAAATAAAATTTCTTCCGTTTAAACCATTAGTACTGGTAGCATATTTACAAATACTGATTAAAACATATTATTAATTAAATTGTAGCCTGCACACACAGTATGATGTCATTCAATTTAGTTTTATAATCTTAGTGTAACCAATAGTTTTATTCACCTTTCAACTTCTTTTCTTAGGAATATTTTTGGAGTGACTACTTCTTTTGGTGCTCCTGAACTGTGTTTTTTTGCACGGGAAAATTTTTGGTTTTGCGTCACGTCACGCTCGGCTATCAACAATTACCATGAAAAAAATTACCATTAATGAATTTTCAAAAAAAAAAATTATTTTGTTTTTGTTAATTTAATAAATTAATTAAATAGACACTTCTGTCGGTTAGTTCCGCGGGTGCTTATTTTTACCTTTTAAGGAGTGACCTAGTAAATAAGTCAACTTATTGATGCAGTTGGATACAGTTTGAGTTGTATCTCTAGTCATTCCAGACTGCATTAAGGGAAATTACGAAAAGTTAGGGAATCAGTTGTTCGTTAGTCTAATCCCACACGAGAGGTAGGAATAATAATAATAATAATAATAATAATCTATACGCTATTTGTTTTTATCCTTAAAGTATGTACGATCCAATCTGTTCAATTCAGAACAATAAGCAACCCCATGACCCAATGAGATGAGAATGATGTGTATGATATGTAAATGAGGTGTAGTCTTGTACAGATCCAGGCCGACCATTTCTGGGAGAGGATGGTTAATTAAACCCCAACCATCAAAGTACACCGGTAACTACTGTCTAGTATTTAAATCCGTAAAAACGTAACTACCTTTACTAGGATTTGAACCAGGAACCTTCGTCTCCGAAAATCAGCTGTTAAACAGCTGACTCGCGGCGACGACTTTACCTCTAGACCAACCCGGTGGGTTATACTATATTTTAAACGCAAAATCGCTTCCAATGTATTTTAAATGGAAATTCTATTAACTCCTAAATACAGAGTTCTACAGAACAGATTTTTATAATTTTTACATAGTTTTAAAAAGTATTCCTTCCTGATTTGCCCAAAAGTTCTAAACTTGAAATTCATGGTAATATGAGCTTTATTTTACGAAATGAAAACGAGTAAATTTCGTTTACAACTTGGCGGTAATACAGCGTAATATAATGCGGTTCTCCCACATTTACCCCTCCATAACCATATTCCGTAAGCATACGTTATGTGTTATCTCACAACTCACTCAGTCAGTATTAGGCATTGTGTTTTAGTTTAAAACCGTTCCTATCAGGACGAAACTACCGTACTACTGTGCTTTAATCGTTACTCACCGTTCTTATAAGAAAGGTTGAGTTTGTTATTAACTTAAATTAGTTATTTAATGATAGGGGATCGTTTCTAAAAGCTATAATACATTAACAATCATTTACTTTGTATTAAATGGAGGAAATTTACCTACCTATGGCTAAAGCAATGTCCTAAGGTAGTTGTTCTGTTATTTTATTCAGTACAAAATGTAATCAAATAGATTACAACTGGTCTAAAAGACCAACCATTAATTTTTATTTCATATTATATTGTCTTAAAAACTAAATACTTAAATTATATAATCCATTCAACAATGTTTTGTATCAACAGTAAAATATACATAAAACTATTCACTACTTTTGCACTTCACACTGCTCTGCTTTAACACATCACACTGCACTGTTAAACTGGTTAAAAGGGCTTCTTTCTTTTAAGTCTTCTAGGAACATTTTCATTATTAGCCTAAACAGTTGAATTGCTTCAGGATTGATGTGGCTATGTAGATGATCTTCATCTTTGACAGCTAATCTTCTTATCTCATTGGACAGAAAAAGGATGTCAAGATCTCTATGCAGATCACTCTCCTAACGTACCAAGGGCATTAACCATAGCTCTCAGTACTTAGTTCTGAAACGTGTGTATAATCCTTATCTGACTTTTTCTAGCGCAACCCCAAAGTTGTATACCATAAATCCACATGGTTTTTAAAATTTGATTATAGACTCTTTGTTACTTTCTTATGGAGCAGCAGCTGAGATTAACGCCCCAGTAACCAATATAGTTTCCTATATTTGAGACCCAGGTCAGCTCTTTTTATCTCTCATTTTTCGTGACTGATACAGGATCCACAATATTTTTATTGGTGAAATTTATACGTACAGATTTTCGCTCCTTGTTTATAAATAATAATTAATTGTGTTTGATGGACAAATAATGTAATATTATGCATACTGTTAGCTTGTTAGACATAAGTACTTTCAGCTACTCTAAGAAGTTCTCGTTGGTCTTGATAAAATCGGTTAACAAGCGGACTACTGTATGAACTACTGTTAAAAATTTGTTTTATAAAATAAACAGTAAAGACCAGTTTTTACAGAGTATATTACGAGTTTATGTTAACCAGCATTAAATAATATTTTAGTTGAACATAATTCAAGATATTTAAACTTATTATTTCATTAATTCTTTAAGTAATATGAACTGTTAAACGTTAATAATTATAGCTCTAAATACCGGTTTAATTTGTGACCATTAAATATTATTATATTTTATGGTTTATTTCAGTAGAACGTTAAAATTCGTTGACATCCATCTCGGTCTCACACATTAGATTTCTGTACCGTTACATTTTAAACTTTTAAAAACTCCACGTGTCCTCTTCTTGTAGGCTATACAAAAATTTAGGTATTGCGTCATTTTGATTTATTTGTTTAAATATTAACCTTTAACCTTATAATATAATTTAACCGGAATTAAATGTAAATTTTGTTGGTTATTTTTTTTAAATCTATATATGCGTTTTGTTATATATTTTACACCTTTTTCTGTTATTTAAATATTTAAACTTTGTTATTACTAACAGAAATCCAAATTCTTGTGTTGTTTTAAAATATCATATAAATTATTACTTTTGTATAAAAATATTCTAAACATTTTTTTCAAAATTTATCAATTATCTACAATATTTTAACGATTCACACATAAATTTACAATAATTATTGGTCTACTTTAGATTTTTTTTGGTAAATTAATTTCTATTCAGCGTTTAGTAAATGTTTCTACATTCTGACCAACCAATTCGTAATTTAATATGTTATGAAAGGTATTCAGAGCAAATTCTATTAAATAGGTACACATTTTTGAAATATTTTAAGTTTCAGAACTCAGGAACTTTTATTTGGTTCATTATAAAATCGAAATGTACTGTAGGCGTAACATTTAAGTTACAGGCCTGTCATATAGTGTGACGTAAGAAAAATAACTCATACGTAACCTTTGGGTTATGCCTCTAAAATAATCTTTGTTCCAATCACTTCAGAGTTCTACATGGGTTGAAAATTCCTGAGTGTTAAATCTCACGACGACAAATCCAGGTATATTACGTTTATTTTGAGGAAAGACACACTCGCCGATACGAATATGACCAACCAGTTCCTCGCTCAGATGATGTGGAATACTTAGAAATGGACTTACATCGATCTTACCTTGTTCAAATATATTCGCAACACACGTAAAAGGATAGGGTTAAAACTAAAAAGTTTCTGTTGAATTATGAACAAACTTCCTCAGCTAACTTCAAGAGCAAGCTCCTATTGTATAATAATACAAAGCCATTGAAATCTTTCTAAACTTTTGAGTTTAGCTACAAAATGAATCTTGCCATCATCAAACGATTCCATTTAAAAGTTCTATTAATACAGGACTGTCTTACCCATTGGCGTGTTAAGGTGAATCCAATTAAGTCAACACAGGTTACGTTCACCTTATTACGTCACACTTGTCCACCTGTGATGCTGAATAACATTCATATCCCCCAAGCCAGAGTGGTGCGATATCTTGGCTTATGGCTTGACAGGCGACTAACTTGAAAGCATCATCTGCGTACAAAACGTTTAGAACTTAACTGCCGCCAGAAGCTACTCTTCTACTTAATTAACCCTCGATCAAAATTGAACCTCCGTTCCAAAATTTTAATACACAAAACCCTTTTAAGACCAATCTGGACTTACGTTGCCTAGCTCTTTGGAGTAGTGGCTGAGAGTAATTTAAAGTTGATCCAGACCGTTTAATCAAAATTTTTAAGACTTGCTTCTGGCGCCTCTTTTTTATGTAAGCAATAAAACCCTCCACGACGATTTCAAAATTCCGACAGTAAAGGAGCTAACCGCGTCCTTGTACAGTAAATTTCACTGGATGACCATCCAAACCAGCTAGCCCGTGATCTAGCTACAAGGAACTTCTCACCTGTGCGACGTCTCAAGCGGAAGTGGAGTAGTTACAAACGGATAATGAAACACTGGGTACCTCTTCTTCTTAGTGAAACTCCCCACCGCCACTTAAATATCACATACGGTAATTGTGCAGCCAATGTACAGTGCCGTAAAAATAATTAAAGACAAAAAAAGTTCTATATTTAAACAATGTGACACATAATTATTTAATTCGCTGTATAAGACTTGCATGTTTTATGATTGTGTCTGTGTTTAAGTCAGTCTACAACCATTCTAGAACATGATTTCTTTTAATACTTCCGATTGGCGGACTATTGCCGAAAAGACTAATCGCTATTTTATTTTATGAGAATTTAAATTCTGTTGGTATATATGGTACTTTGTATTTTATCTCGAAAAAATTAAACGAAAAGAAAATTCTTTCAGAATTTTGTTTGTTTTTACAAGTGATACGATATAAAGAAAGGTGTTTTTCAAGGTTTCTTAAACAGTAATAGGGTAATTAGATAAGTATTGATATACGTAGGCCGGAACAAGAAAATTTATGGTTTTCCTTTAAAGAAAATAACAGTAGGATTTCCATAAAAACCTACTACTGTATTTTAGCCCCGCACTGAGTTGACAAGACGCTAAATAAATACAATAATTATGTTCCTGAACTCGCCTACATGAGTGCAGCTGAAGGTTGATCTATGACTTGTGACATGAAGGTTACATACAGTTTTATAGAATCTCCAATAATATTTACGTCGGTATAAATAAAAACAATAGTACTTAAAAAAGAGGTTTACAGCTATAATTTTTAAATATTTCATGTAACCAGTTAAGTTATTTATCAAGGACGAATAAATGGTACTTCTTCATTTTGATAAATGTTCAAATTCATATTATTGACCGTATGCCAAATTATCCATAAAAGAAAAATATACATGAGAATAAAATACAGCCAAATTTGTCGAGTGAAACATAATTCTTATTTTTGAAACGATTTCTTTTCTCCTCTCATTTTTTGGTTTTATTTATCTTACGATTTGTTTGGTATTAAAATCACACAACCCGTTTACTGTAATATACTGAGGTATAGTCACTTGAGTCACGAGTTTGCCCTTGTTTGCATCGAGGGGTAAAGGGGAAAAAGCATCAGTGCACATGCGCGACTGCTTTAATTTCAATACGACAAACATAACAACTTATACTATACACAGAGCATACACAGTATATCACGGAAACTTTTGTAGGTTAACTGTTTCTTACCGTAAGCTTAAATGTCGGTTTCTCGAAAACTTGGCCGAATTATTCACAGTGCTGAACGAAATCTAATATGCAATGTAATAAAATGTTGTGAAGTTGAAGCTAAACAAAAAATGCCTACCCGTGCCTCTTAACAAAAGCCGTGAGCGTGCGGCTAACTACTGTGATGTTTCTCTTTCCACAATTCGAAAAAGAAAGAAGGAAATTTAAAGACGTGAAGAAGCTATTCTTCAACATTTTTGTTGACACCTGGTAAAAAAAAGAAACAGTTAGGGAGATACTAGTGAGACTGATAGAGAAGACGCCGGTTACAGCGATAGTAAAGAAGGCGATTCATTCGTAGAAAATGTTGTTTTAATGGAATAAGGTAGCTGGTAAATACAGTAAATCAAACATTTCTAGTCATGTAATTAAGCTTTAGGCAATATTACAGGTTACTTTTATTTCTTATAAGGTTTATGAAGACAATATTTTCTCGGAATAAACCACAGCTTACAAAATGTACGTAGTAACTGCACGGTAGTGAAATGTATACTACGAGTAGTGTCTGACTGTTGAGGTTGGCAGCACTATCAATTATTCACTTCCCTTCCTCACAGCCCAACCATACGCAAAAGGCAATCTCGAGACTAAAGTATCTATAATGTTGCCACAAATATATTATTAGAATGATTATCACAATTGAACACCGTATGTTCAGACAGATTTAAAAACGTATTTATGTAGACTTATTTAAAGTTGATGTAGACTCGTTAATTTTGATTTTGGTTCAAGTAGGTAAAGTAATTATTTGAATTCGATATATATTTATTATCTTATTTCTGTGAAGAAAAAACAGTTACTGGCATTTTACCAACAATTTCTCATAATGAACACTAATGTGTCTCAGCCTCTACGAGGTTTTTAGAAGTAGAAATAAACACAAAAACCAACCTACACTAAATTATACCGATCATCATTTCAACGGTTTACCACGCACGCACACAAATACACTCACATATTTTTAACAAAATGTAATATTATACTTTTGCTATAATTTTTTAAAATGTAAATGTAAACATTAAGCAAAGACAATAACAGTCTGAATAATAACGTTCTTAGAATGAAAATATAAAATTATTCTGCAGTGTGTACAAAAAAAAGAATAATCATAATACGTATGTAAAATGCCAGTGAAATCAAGGTATACTATACTATACCATTGGTCTCAACCAAAGCACCGTAATTTTTCTCATCAGGACTCAAAGAGTGTAATATATCTGGTATAATATACTAAACCATAGGTCTTAAAGCCAGGCACCATGTAAAAAACTGCTGGGTCTCAATCAACGCAACTACGTGGTATAGTGTACTATACCGTCAGGTCTCAAGAGGCTATACATTTCTTACACCATTCGTGAATGTTTTCAAGATGGGTTTGTAACTTTTTAGAGGCACAACATGTCGGAGAAGTATTCGGGGCTAAAAGCGCTAAGTCATCTGTAAGTTAAACGTTGTCATTATAGATAAGAATTTGAAATTGTTTTTTTTTCTAAACTGCTGTCATTAGAGATTAGAATTTAATGTAAAAAATATTTTCTAAATCTGTCTGATAGCGGATTTTCTCTGGTAATTCATAGATCATCGATGATAAAATTTATCGTTCTAAGTTATGCTAATTAGAAGGATTCCTGTGACAGGATAGGAAGTGAAAGCGTATTCAAATCGTATGTATGATACTCTTATTTATTCTGCTATTAAATTATACATACTATAAAAGATTACATGATGTTAAACCATATAGACCAATCGAAATAAGATGAAGTGTATTAAACACAATATTTCCGTATTACAGTTTATCGCTTTCCGTATGTAGACGTGTATGCCTATAGTAATACCAATAAGTTAAATGTTTGTGGTTACATTCTTAAAATTACTGATGGTTTGTAGATACGTACACTTTATTGGCGTCTATGGATTAGATACATATTGTAGAGTACAATGTTCAGTAACAATATATTATTATAACTAACCTATCTATAAAATTACCACAAACTGCAACTTAAACAACCAGTTTCAGATGGGGTAATTGAACTGCGTAGGGTGTAGAATATTCTTATTGACCATGATTGGTTAAAATCTGTAATTGTGTTGTAGATAATTCCGTGTTTTTTTATTATTATAACTATTCAATGTGGTGGGGAATTGTAGCTTTGCATGCGGTTTTTCTCTATGTTATGTGGGCGTTGTTGTAAACGTATAAATCTAAGTTAATAAAACTTGATTTAGTTTTGTGTTTTATTGTAGTAAATTTAATTTTCATATACTGTACATTTGTCCTGAAGAATAAATTAAGTAATGTATTCAAATACCGGAATAATAGTTTTTTACTTTTCTCACTTCAAAAATAAAATATAATTGGAACTAAAAGATTTTCCAATAAAATTTTCTTAGTACCGTATTTACTCATGTATGCCGCGCACATTTTATACCTGAAATTGAAGTCCAAAAATGGGGTGCGCGGCTTACACGAGTTAATCTAATTTAGAAAAAATACCCGGCCATTTTACAAGATCGGTGGGCGCTATGTACGAGAAGACAAAGCCGTCCAGTTGGACGTATAATATGACTTATGATTTACAGCGGATGTTTGTTTTGATCCGTCAGTCCCTTATTTCTAGGAATTTCTGAAGTTTCAGGGAATCGTGCAGTAAGTAGAAAATACAGTGTATTCGAATCATGTATTCAATACTTGAGAAAAAAACAATGACAAACTGCAGAATTGTTTCTTTGTTTTGTGGTAAACAGGTAAAGTATCCGGAAGTTGAAGAACGGTTGCGGGACTACGTAAAATGTGAAGAAATAATTCGGTTATGCAGTGTCATCAGAAATGTGCCGACTAAAAGCTTTTGAAATCGCGAAAGAGATGAACATAGAAGAGTTTAAGGCAAGCAGAGGCTCGGTGCAACAGTTTTATAACAGATATCAATTTTCATCAGGCGGAAAACTCCGATCTGTCGACGTTTGTCAGATGCCTATGCGGATAAAGTGGCCCAGTATCAGCGGCATATTATCACAGAGTTATCGCGAAAAGAATTCTTTTTCTCTAAGTCAAATCGGTAATGCAGATCAGACATCTGTATTTTCGATTTGATTTTTGGATTAGATAAACTGTGTATGGGAGAAACGTGCTGGTACTCTCTTACATAAACGCAATTATGTTAGTTCTTGATAGTTTTCGAGGCCATACTACGGAGAACGTCAAGGAACGTCTACATAAAAAAAACATTGACACACACGTCATTCCTGCAGGATGTACATCACTGCTGCAGCCCTTAGATGTCTGCATCAACCGGCCTTTCAACCCCCCCCCTTCTACGACGATAATGAGGCGATTTTTAAAAAAATCATAGGAGCCGTTTTTGAGAAAATGGCAAAAAAGTGAAAATGACACGAATAAACTACTAGTTCCGGTTAACCGATTTTGATGAAAATGTTCATGTCGGGTCAGTTGCAGCATCTTACTTAAGTTTCAACTTTGTACGATGTTCCGTTCTTGAGATATTTTGTTCAAACACACACACACACACACTTAAAACGCTAAAAACATGTTTTTTGGGTTCAGGGGTCTGAAAACGTGTATATCCGGTGAAAACTCGATTTCGAAAATCGACATGAAAACAATACTTTCCTTCCTATGTATTCATATAGGCAAGAGAAAGTAAAAAATGATACACAAATACCTACTTCAAAAAGCTCAAAAATGATTAAATATAGGCATATGAATCAAATGAACCACCACAATCAATTAACCATACGCCCACCACCCGCCTATTACATTTACAAGGATTTTAAAATAGGCCTGTCTTTTAGACTTATTAGAGTTGTAATGGTAAGATACATTATGAAAAGGGAAAGGTTATTTTCTTATACATTAATATTACTACACAGTACAGTGTACATTAAATTATTTATGCTTATTTTAATAAGAATGTTGTAAATGTAATATAATATGATTATATAAGCTGTTTATTTAATTAAGGATGAACGTACTTTGGATCTTACGTATTTCAAATTAGAATTACTTACGTAAGTTAAAAACGTACGTTACTATTTCATCTTTGAATCTTCTTTAGCTGTACCCTGCGCGCGCTGCTACGCCTTCGGACCTCCACCGCTGCACAGAAACTACTTAAACTCAATGAAAAGAAAATAGCATTTACAATACATATATTATTATGATAATACATAAATACTGTTGTGACACTTATCTCTAAGGTCCGTCTCGGGATCTGGGTAAATTAATTAATTAACACACTAAAGTTTAAAATTACAAGTATTTATTACAACTAAGAATTACAGTTAAATAAGTTACTAAAAATCTACAAGTAAACTGTAATTAAATTAATTAATAAGTAACAAACTAATTATATTTAACTAATACAATAAATTACTTAACCAATTTACTAAATACTACTTACAAAAATGATACAGAATAAACAAAAGTTAAACAATAGACAGTTATTCACAGTAACATTGAACTTTTCTAACGTAACCGTTAAGCACTACGCGATTCGCTCACTCAAACACAGACAAATCGAGACTAAACTAGACCGTAAACAAACCGGCGCTTATATAGATAGGCGTATGGAGAGTTCGAGAAAAGACAGAGATTTTCGATATAGTAATAAAATACAAAATCCTTCTGACGGCTTCTGGATAAATCTTAACAACTGTAAACAAATCAGGATTGAATAGCAGGATTGAAAAAAGGCCAATTATCTAAATAGGTACCAGGTTCTCACAATGCTCGTACAACAATAAACCTGTATACTATAAAAGACCATTTATATTACAGATAATGTTTTTAACTATTTCTCGACAAACCCTATTCATGATTCTTATTATTTAGGTTAACATTTTTACACTCTTGGTCATTCTCAAAAACATCTGATTATATTTATCCTTTATTGTAAACATCTGTATTTTAAAAAACGAACATCTGACTTTTTCGAAAGCATAAAAGTAACATTTAAGCCCCTCACTTGCTTTTTACTGATCAGATCGAGGTTTGCAAAAGCTTAAACCCCGCTTCAGAAACTGAGTAATCTATAGATAATATGTGATTTAAATCGGTTGAACAGTTTACGAATACATGAGGGACAAACCAACATTCATTTTTATATACAGGTGTTCCAGGACGTGTTCCCCGAACTTCTGGGACAGATTCAGGACATCAAAATAAGCAAAAAGTCCATGTGGACATAAGTCCTATTTTGCTTCGTTTTCGTGTTTTGTGGTACAGCATTGTCCTCTTCAAATGGCATATCACATTCCAAATAGGCAAAGTGGCTGACCTGATCCAGAATCATAGGACACAGATAATGATTGAATGATTGATTAAATCTCTGAATTTTTTTGTGGTACGTCTTTATCCTTTTCATATGACACATTACATCCCAAATAGGCAAAGTGGCTGTTCCCGAATTGCAGGACAAAGATAATGATGGATGGAGTGATTTTGGAACAGATGAACATCAATAAATCTAAATAAAAAAAAACGTTAGCGTTGCTAAAATTATTAATGAAACTGATGAAATCTACAGAGGTTCAACAAAATAGAACATTTAAAACAACAGACCGATCATACCGTACTGTATCATACCGCAGGGGGTCTACTACAGTTAAGCACAAACGAGTACGGATTGCCAATGTATCATTTGAAATGACAGCGACGTTATACGTATAAAATGTATTGTACGAATCGTGACGCCGATGCTACTTCAGAAACGTAATCTTACTTGAAAATCGTGGTTTACCATGAAGTAACATTCTGATTTATTACCTATCAAAATTTTGTACTAAAACAAACCTAGGTCAAGCAAAAATACTGTCAGCAGATAGATACATGTGTAGATTGATAAAAGCTACGTTGACTTAGCGTAGATGAAAGAAAATTCGAACACATAAATTAAAGTAGCCTATTTCAAAAATATTTCTGAAAATGTTATTTGTTATACCCAATTGAATGAATTTATAATGTCCGTTTGAATCTTAAGAAAACAGACAATATAGAGATTGTTTATTATTTGTTTGCTATATACTACAATCAAACCTTAATACTATAGAGTAATTTGTTATAAAATACAATCTTTATACGCCTGCCACATTGGCGTAGTTTGTAACGTGCTCGCCTCTCATCATGCGGTCTTCGGTTCGAATCCCACTCAGGCACGGCATATTTTCTTACGTTACAAAAAATCACTTTTCATCCTTCACAGTTACAACCCAACGTCGTCGCTAATGACTACTATAGTTGATGCGACGTTAAATAAACAAAGAAAAAAATACAATATGATTATTACTGTTGAGGTGTTTACAAGAATCTACGCAATTTATTTAAAAAAATTAAGTACATTACACTTGAGAAATTAAATTTTACACCCATTTTGATCATGCTCTAAACTGCTCCACTTTCAATCTAACACGGACACTACACCAGCTCATATGGTTTTGTTCCATTCTTCTTCTTCTTCAAGTGCCGTCTCCGCGTCGGAGGTTGGCGATCATTTATTCCATTAAGCCTTTGCAAAAAAAATTGTTATTGTGAAAATGTAAAACGGTTTTTTTGGATTCAGGGACTGTTTAAATTGAAACTTTTTACGGTGAAAAAAAGTCAAATTTTGAATTTTTTTCTTCTATAACTTTCTTTGTTGTTTTTCTTTTTAGAGTGCCGATTTCATCTTTGAAGGTATGCATATATATTACCGTATTACATTATATTATTTTTTGCTATCAGTCTCTCGACTGGTTTGATGCAGTTTTCCAAGCTGTTCTATCTTGCCCAAGTCGCTTCATATTTACATACCTGTATCACCCTACCTACATATTTTGTAATTTGCTTTAAATATTCTAATCTTTGCCTTTCCCTACATTTCACTCCCTCAGTATTACCCTCCATTATTGATAGATTAATAACTGGATGTCTTAGGATATGCCCCACTAGCCTATCCCTTCTTTTAATAAGATTTTTCCTTCGTTTATCCACTCGTCTGAAAACCTCTAATTTACTTATTTTGTCCACCCGCCTAATCTTTAACATTTCCCTATAATCCACATTCTACCTTATTATATAATATGAATATATATATAGTTTTTGCCTTTAAAAAATTTTTTTTGCAGATTTTTGTAACGTGGAAATGAAAGTATATATGTGTTTGGTGAGCCCAGTTGTCTCTTTTGGCTGTGAAAGTTGGAGTTAGACAGAAATAAATAGTAACATACTGAGAAGGTTCAAAAGAAAGATATAACGTAGGCTTTTTGGATTGGTTAAGGAAGTAGATGCTCGAAGAATACATAAAAAATGAAGAACAGAATACTCTAATTGAAGGAAGAGGTATAAGATAGTTTGTTAAGAGATTGAGATGGTTAAGAATTAAGTCAACTAGGATGGTTAAGGTGATATGGAAGGAAAGGTTACAAGAGAAGAAAATAAGAGCCGACGTAGGAAGAGGTATATGGATGATGTCAAAATGATTTGATTTTGGTGGTGAAAGAGGACAGATGGGGTGCTAGAAAGGACGCGCGCGCGCGCTGGCCAATCACTGGAAATATAATTTCTGGGTTTAGGAGACCTGAAAACGTGTATTTCCGGTGAAAATTCGATTTCAAAACATCTACATGGAAACGATACTTTCCTTTTCTATATATTCATATAGAGCATAATAAGCTTCAAGTACTTTAGGAGATAATACAGCCGAAGACCAGCGAAAAGGAGTAAACAACAGGAGACGAAGAAAGTTAGTGGTAGGTGCACTCCAAGGAATTCACCACTTCTGTACGAAGAAAGTACTTTCAAGGCAAGCCAAGATTAGACATTATAAAACCTGTGTGTCGGTTCGCGAATGAGTGCTGTAGAATGACCGGGAAGGCGGTCTCAGAGAAGCAGAGAAATTTTAGAGAAAGATCCTCCGCAAGAAAATGAGTCTGACGATAGTAGACGGACACTATAGGTTATGAGGACGAGAAGAACTGTACAAGGAAAATTAACGATTAATGGGAACGATTAGAAAATGAAGATTAACACTTTAACGGACACCTGTACAGGATGGATGACAACCGGTTGACATAACAATTTTTTAAGACACTAAACAATAAACCTAAGATGTTGGATAAATGTTTTAAAGAAGTCAGAAAGAATATTGAGGAAACTGGAAAAACCCGAGAAGACTTACTGACCTCAACCAAATTCAGACAACTAATTATAGACTTGAAGAGATTCATAAAGAGTAAAAACAGAACACTGGGTGGACAGAAGAAAGGAGAAAAGCCTATAGTGAACAATTACCGAGAATGTGGACTCAAAAACAGAAACGTCTAGAAATGTCTAGTCACCTCACATGGTCTAAAATTGGTCATAAACGAAAAAAGTAGGATATATTAAAATAAAAAAGTAATTGACGAATTAGAAGTAATGTTAATATATTATTAGTATTTCAATTTACCTGTTGTTATCCTGATTATGTCCTATATTTCCTTCTTTCAGACCACTGTATGCAGTTAATAAAAAAATGCCTAATTTTTCTAACTTTACGTCCCATCAATGCTTCATACAATTTCCTACTTGTAATCTTACAAAACATTTACGGTAAAGTGTAGTTATGGTTTTGGAATTTGCAAGGAAGTTTCTGCGGCTTGTTTGACTACATATTTTTCTCCTTGGAAGTTCCTGAAATATTTTGTTTTATGTTTATATTATTATAAAATTTACTTTCAACAGTTTTATAGTTGTATTGTTTTATTACTGACAGTAATGAAACAAGAGTAAGAGGTTGTTAATGTAAATATTATGTAATTTTTTTGTTGTAATTACTCTACTGCAGTTACAACAATAAAATTAATTTTATGCTCTTACTTTCTTTCTTACATAACTCCTTGTTTGTAATATTTTTTCATTAAAATACAAGATATTATAGTTTTATTGCTTAACAATTAACAGATTTATTATAATAAGTTAATTATCTGATACATAAGTTTTATGTCTGTATTTTGCAGCGACATTTAAGAAATCGTATCCATAAAAAGATGTGCAAATATATTGTAATCATGTTTGTTCAATACATTCTCTTTCTTAAATTATGTAAAACTAACTTAAGTCTGAGACCTGAGTGAAAAGGCGTTCTGCGAAGAGTGTAACGTGTGATTTGAGTGACATGCACGAGAGAGCGTACACTGCCAGGCCTAGGTAATCAGGTAGCGTTCAAGTAAAAGTCGTATTTTACTAACTATAACCAAAACGTTGTTGAATTCTATTTAGAATAAAATTATTTGTTACAATTCGAATATTATTAATGAAAGGTCCACGATATTGTTACATAAAGAAAAAGGTTGCGGAGATTTCTAAATTATACCAAACATTAAGATTGAATTAATATAAATTCCGCGAATACAAAAGAATGTCTTTGTCAACCTTTGACTTTATTAAAAAATATTAATTCAGGCTAAAAAATTTTCTTTGGCTTTAAAAGACATCATCCACGCTGACAAACAGCAAACTGGTTTGACTTTCAATTTTGCACGCGGCGCAGGACGATTGTGCGTATGAACACGTGATTGAAGCGAACGCCGCACGCCTCTCCCCGTAAACCTCTCGACTACAGCTGGAACTTATACCTTACCCTAAAGTTTAAAAGTTTATAATTTAGTACTACCATGTATTCTTCGAGTTATTTGTGGTTTAGATTCGTGTATTCTACTGCATGTGCCTTTTTTCTCAGGATGTCGAGACAGTCGTAAATGGACCGTATTACAAACGCTGAGATTCTTGAAAGGGTGGATACAAAGGAATACTTACTAAAGTAAAAACCCGATAACTACAATACTTAAGGTACATTATCAAAATGGGAGCAGATACTGACTACAGCTAATAATATTTTAGGGAAGGAGTGCACGAAGAAGAATTTAATGTTTCAAAATCCTTAGAAACTGGTAGTCCATTACTACGACACAACTCTTCCGGGCAGCAATCAACCAAATAATGATAGCTTATACGTTTTCAACTATTGGAACGGATAAGATTTACGAGAAAAACTGATAACAAATATCCGTCAGTCAAAGGACAGTACGTTTCCAGTTGAGTTTCTGGAAAGAAAAATAATTATAATAATGTTGTTGTTTAGGTCATCAGCCGAAAGGCTGGTTTGAACCTCTAGAGGCTTTAATAAGTAAAACGAGAAGTGAGGTGGTTTACAATTGCTTTCCTCACTGAGTAGAAACGTATGCTTATCAGTATGCCAGGCCCTCTGAATGGCATTTAATTTCCATCCTGCAAATGACTTCTTCACTTCATTTACCACAGGGTCTGGTTGTATAATGAAATTCATTGATCTAAGGGGAGATAACTTTGATTATAATGCTTATCACGGTTGATGAGCTCTGCTGTTCCACGCGTTTAGACCAATCAGAACGTTTGCCAGCGGTGTCAGATTGTAGCATGCATATAACAGTCGCAGTATTCACTCGCGTCTTGCATCTTGTACTGAACACATCGATTATAGAGCGCGTTAACATGTAATACTTTATAATATAATCAGCTGATTGTATGTTCATAGGTTAAATTATTGTTTTTGGAAGACCAAAAAAAAAAAAATGGCTGACAAAATATATAACAGAGCTACGAGAGCAAGAGTTAGCAACGTTTCTGGCTAATTATTGGCTACCTATGAAGTGGGTAGAGGGCAATGCGTACGTTCAGAGCTCATCAGCCCTGAAAAATAGTATAGTGTCTTCATTTATTTATAGCTCGTATTCCAAGAAACTTTCTCTTTTTTGGGACTTACATTTTATAGTTAACCCACTTACTGCTTTTAATTTGAGCTGCTGTGAGTACATAGCACCTTTTGTTCAAGAATGGTTTTCTATATGTATTAGTTTAGTGTTTTTGGATTACGTACAAATGTATGACTTTTTTCATTCTTTACCAGCCTTCGTGTTAATTTGAACCGACGTGAAACAAAAAAATTAAATTATACCTCTTTTAATAGAGCCATTAATATTTTCATACAAACTTAAGAAAGTTACAAAATAACAACTGGTTAGTGATAGGCTACTTTTCTCACAAATAGATCTACCTAACTAACCCTATTTATTACAAAAAAATAATATAATAATTTTTAGTCTACTATTATAAATTTTTATGTCTGTAAATTAATTTCAACTTTCCCTTAAAGAAGCAGGTTTTACCTGTCAATAAATTTATTTAAAAAATATCTGATTTAAACCAAGCTTAAAAGTCTGAGAAAAATGTATCTGTTGAGGTGAGAAAACATGTAACTAGCCAGCAATATATTATTATTATCCATTAAATCGATTATGATTGGTTTGCCCATGAATTGCGTAATTGTAATATGTATGTACAATAATTTATAATGTATTATTGTGCCTACTTGGTGCTTAAAAAGTTCTGTGACATTAATAAATTTAATACTGTTTAGCCTAAAGATGAAATAGAGAACAACATAACAAAATACAGTAGATACTGTAAAAATATCTAAAGGGAATGAGTGTTCGAGAGTTTTTGGGGAGGACCGAGATTTTAAAAATGTTAACTTAAATTATAAGAGTGATAAATACATTTCCAAGAAATATATTTTATAAATGGTTATAGTACAAATAGACCTGCTTTTTGTTATACGAATACTGTGAAAAAGTCATGTCGGGTACCTATTTAGATAACTGGCCTTTTTGTAACACCTTTTATTCAATCCTAATTTGTTATCGAAAATCTCTGTCTTTCTCAAAATTTCTATTAACCCATCTATATAAGTAAGCAGTTTGTTTACGGTCAGTAAGTTTCGATTTTGTCAGTGATTCAGTGAGCGAATTGCGTAGTGCGTGTAACAGTGCGTTAGAGAAGGTCAACATTACTGTGTATTGTTTAACGTTATATCGGTATCTTTTGTAAGTAGTCTTTAGTAAATTGGTTAAGTTTATTTGTTATAATTAGTTATTTTAGTTAGTTTGTTATTTATTATAAGTAATTTAATTGTAGATTTTAGTCATTTCATTGATTGTAATTTTTAGTTGTAATAAATAGCTACTTGTAATTTTAAATTTTAGTGTGTTAATACTGTTCCTTTGCAAAAAATATTTTTTATACCATTTAATTAGTGATGTATTGGTAGCAGAGAACTGTTAAGTTGAAGTTCTCGCATTCTGTTTTAATGAATTGAAAAAAGAAAAATCTCTTTCTTAATTTACCCAGATCCTGAAACGGACTTTAGAGTTAAGTGTCACGATAATATTTGCCCTGTTTTGTAAATGCAGGCTGTTATTTTACAGTTTTATGCTATACCTCCCTATAGCTCTTATTTTTGGCAGTCCTTGCCCTATATTTTCCATCTTTTTACAGTTTCATTTATCAAACCCATCCTTCTTTTTGATTTTCTTTAACGTATTTATTACATATTAAAATTTACTCTGGTGTCCTGAATTTTTAAACACTCTGTATTAAACATTTATTATTTATGATTAGCACAAATCTTGTTAAACTAGATAAAAGGGAGTTGGTTAATAAAATAAGAACGGATATTACTACAAATTGCCTGTAGTGTAGTATTTATATTTTGTCGAGTAAGGGATGTAGTTACGTCAATTCAAAATTTATTACAGTATATTCGCTCTAATTACATAAAATCTTTTCATTATAAAATAAGAAATCTCTTGTACAGTTATTGATATGTCAGTGCAGTATGACTAATATAGAATTAATTAATTTATTAAATGTCGAATGCCAAAGTTTCTTCTAAAATATGCAATAGAAATATTATAGGGAAGTTATGAATTAAATAAACTATTAGAGATTTAACTAATTAAATAAAATACCGCATGTGTTAATTAAAGATAATTTAATTAAAAGTTTGTTTTGGTCTACAGCTAAAAGGTTTACTTGAGCCATTATAGGTTTTAATAACCAAAACAAGGAATGATTCGTTTTCTAATTCCTTTCCTTACTAGGCTGAAAAGTGTTACTGATTTTCAGTACGATAAACCTACTGATATATTTTGTCTTTTCCTGCTTGAAAATATTACCTTCACTTTTTTTACGTATTTTCTTATATTGGAGGTTGCCGATTATAAAAGAAATTCTCACATTTGCCATTGCGTATTTAAATACAGTAGTTCCATAAAGGAGCAATGATAATTTTTTAAATTTATTTTTCTAAAAGAAATACTCATTTGTTTTCAGTACTTTTAATAACAACGTTGTTCTTACATTTAAAATATATATTAATTTTCTAATTGTTCTAAACTGATGCATGTAACATAGTTTTTGTTTTCAAAAAATATTTTTTATACCATTTAATTAGTGATGTATAGGTAGCAGTTAACTGTTAAGTTGAAGTTCTCACATTCTATTTTAATGAATTGAAAAAAGAAAAATCTCTTTCATGAGTGGACGCGTCTCATGGCTAGTGGAAATTTTTAAAAAGGTTTACGTTAACCTATGGTAAAAACCATTAGTGATATTTTGTATCTACTCTTTAAGAGGAATCGAATGGCACTATTTTTGTTTCCAAATTACGACTTTGATTTCGGGTTTTGGGTTACTTCTGTTCGAAACCGGATTTTCAAACCCAGCATAGGCCCGCTAACTTTTTGTGAAGAATACGAATCTGAAAACCGTTTGTTGCTAGCTCTTATAGTTTCTGACTTTGATTTCTTGACTTCGGGTTTTGGGTCACTTCCGTTCGAAACTGGAACTTTAAACCCAATGTAGGCCCGTTAACTTTTTGTGATGAATACAAATCTGAAAACCGTGTGCTGCTATCTTTTTTAGTTTCTGGCTTTGATTTCTTGACCTCGGGTTTTGGGTTACTTCCGTTCGAAACCGGAACTTCAAACCCAATAAGGCCTGCTAACTTTTTGTGAAGAATACGAATCCGAAAACCGTTTGTTGTTATCTCTTGTAGTTTCTGACTTCCTGACTTCCGGTTTTGGGCCGCTTCCGGTCAAAACTGGAACTTCAAACCCAATTAGGCCCACCAACTTTTTGTGTAGATTACAAATCCGGAAACCGTTTGTTGCTATTTCTTGTAATTTTTGACATCTGGGTGTGATGGACGGACACCGGAAAATGATAAAGATGAATATTTTAAAATTTGCCATCAACTAGAATTAAATTCTGAAATGTTTTAAGTTTCATCTGAAAATTAAGATCTTCCAGTTGAATACTGATTTAAGTTATTTCTAATAAGTATGACCTTTCTAACATTCCAACTATTTAACGATTGTTTATAGTAAATTTTAGTGATAAATTGCTATTAGGTGCTTACGGACTTACAGTGCTATCAACGAATGAAATCTTTGATACTTCTCAATTTCTGAGTGATATATGACAAAGAAGTTTGTAGTTGTCCTTGGTCAGTACTTAAATGCCAATTGGCTTCCCACAGCTATTCTTAGTGGCAAATATAACAACTTAGTAGACAAACTGGAATTACTTACCTAGCAAAAAAACGATAAAAAATTATTACTTGTGGTTGAAGTTGTTTTCACCACCATCTATATTTTAAAATTCTGCAGTAACATTTTTGATTATTTAAAATTTCTTAATACAGTATATTGTAACACCTAAGTTATTAGGATGATAAATAATAAACAGATTTTCTTTAGACTTATAACAATTATTTATTAACGTAATTAATAAATACTTAATTAATTACCAAACTGAATGTTGAAGTATAGGTCTTCTTCGTTTTCTTCTCGTGTCTATCCGTTCCGGATAACAACAACCATAATGATAATCCTCACCTTGTTTGTATCTATGAAAGAACTCTATTGATAATCTTCCAAACCACTTTCTGAGATTTCGCAGCTAAGATATGCGTCCTGGACCTCTTCGTCCATCTATTTTTCCCTGGAAGATGAGCTGCAACAGTACGTATCTTTGATCATGTCGCATTATGTGTCCGAGATATTGTACCATTCTTCTTCTTCTTCGTTTTCTTCTTCTCTTCTTCTGCCTTTCAAGGATTAGGCATCTCTTTCTGTTCCGAACCTCTCAGATCTGTCCATCTCTTTCTCGGGCGTCCTCATTCTCTCTTTCTCTCCGGTTTGTAGCTTAGTGTTTGCTTATCTATCCTATCCTCCCTCTTTCTGCTCACATGCTCCAACCACTACTTCTTGTCTGAGATACCTTATTGTTTATAGAGAAGATGTTGAGTTCTTTCCTTATCTCGGCATTTCTGTAACGATCTTGTCTACTACACCCACACGTATGTCAAAGAAATTTCATTTCAGATGCTTGCAATCTACTCTCCTCTCGCTTTGATAACACCCAAGTTTCACTGCCTTAGAGTAGCGTCGGCAATGCTATGATTTTATAAAATCTCAACCTCGTGTTTTTGCTAGTGCTATTTTTTAAGGTTCGGTGGATAGTTTCGCATATTTGCTGAAATCGGTGCATCTTATCGTAAAATTTTTTATCCTGTTGTACTGAAAGCGGGATATCTGTTTCAAAATATCATTCTCTGTGACATTTTGCTTCTGACTGGTTCCTTCCCCCAAATGGCATTACAGTTGTCTTCTTAGTCTTGTCTTTTTAGCGGTAATTAGTGATTTTCTGGTTTTTTTTTACAAAAATCTGTAAAACATCGTTTTTTTAAGATTTCAGCCTTACTATGCATTTTACGACAAAAGTGTAGCCTACCTATAAAATCAAATTTATAGGAAATTAAAAGATTTGCAACTTTTATGCAAAGACGTTTTCTCTACCGAGCCTAGTTAGCGTGAAAGAGTGATTTTCCGTATTTTTTTAAGCCAAACTGAGGTTGATTTTAATTTTGTATCATTCACTTGTGATTAAAATAAGGGTATGTTTATTGAGGTTAGTTTTTTGTTTGTTTATGTTTTATTACTAATGTTTGGTCATATTGTTCATTATTTGCATTGGCAAGAGACTGCCGTGTGAATGTTTTACACCAGATTTTTTTTTTGCTTATTGCTGTGTGTAAATCGAATTTTAACGCAATCCTTCTGAAACTAGCATTAATCCGAGTGCAGTGTGGAGGCTGTTCCTTAGGTAGACATGAGTCAATGAACGTAAACAATTACTTAAGTTCGTCGTTCTTTTAGACACCAATTGTTTTCACATCATCTTGTTTAATAAAATAATTTATAAAAATCATTCCACTTCTGTAAACTTCTTCTTATAATAAATAAGAAAAAAAAATAAGTTGTGAATACGAATATAAAATGGAGAGGTACAGACAAAAGTAATTTTACTGTCATTTTCATTTTGTTTCTCACAAATAGGTTTTGCTCATCACAAAGAATAATACAAAAAACAATTGCTTAAGGGATTCTATTAAATTAAAATGGTTTAAAATAGTGGTATAGGATTTGTTTTGAATGAATAATTGGAAATTGAATAATAAACAGAATATTATTTTGTTGTAATTTATAAACAAAGTACATTATTTATAATACAATTGTAAACCCCGCAAAATAAAATTAAAGAGCGGGAAAATTGTGTTTGTTAAAGTAGATTGTATACAAATATAGTTGCGGTTTATAATCTGACCATTTCTAAATTTACTCATTTCTGAGAGTGTATCTCTGTACTTCCGAAAGCTGTTATTATCAAGATATAGCAATAAATTTATTTATTTGTCTATCTTGATTCCATCAAGATTTTATTTTGATAATTTATAAAAGTTATTTTATCTAATTTAATTTAAATAAGCCTTGGTTTTCAAGAACTATTCATAATGTCTCTATGTATTTACTCTTTTAAAGGTTGTAGGCCTACGTTCTATCACAGTACCTTAACCTTTTTACAGTGAATTTTTGGAGAAACAAACATTAAATATTTGGGGTTACCTAAAGGTTTTTTTTAATCTATACAAATAAAATTGTGATTTTGTCTGTACAATTTTTCAAAATGCCCCAGAGTTTGTTTCTACGCCAGATGTACCACGTAAACTGCGAAAAATAAGTTCAGCTGAATTTTTGTCTGTTTGTATGTTACGGCATCACGGAAGAACCGCTGAACCAAATTGAATGAATTTCGGTATCTAGGTTGTGGACATAATCGAAATGAAAACAGGCTATACATTTTTTTAATATCACAAAGGGTTGGGGCAGTTCAGAGGGAAGGTAAAAAAAAACTACGAATATCTCCGTTAAAAGACAATGTATCAAAAAATGTTATATAGCAAAATATAACATAATGGAAATTACGAAACGTTTAAAGACAAATAAGTTTGATTGTCTAAAGTTTTTCATTTTCATGCATAATAACGGAGATATTACCAATTAAGAAAAAAATAAACATATCAGTATTAAGAATATAAACATACAAGATAAACAGAACAAAAAATATAGGTCTACGCGCCGGTAAAACCCGTATTCATTCAATCAGTTACCTACCTACCCACCAATACCCTATACACCCATTCTCGGTCACATTGTCAAAAATGAATCAGTATTCTTAATAGTTCGTTAGTTAACCATCATGGTGTTCCTATTGTGATTTACCTTTCATTTATTATGAAAATAATAAAGCGCTGCATGTCTTAATTTAAAAATACCAAGATCTCTTTTTTATTTTTCGTCCAAGTAATTTTTTTCCATTAATAATAATGCTCACGTTGAATAGAGATAGATAACAATGGATAGTTAAAGAATATCAGACCTAACAGGGATCGAACTCGGTACCCCAACTGGCTGTCCACGGCACCAAGAAAACCGTTCGAAGAACGGGTACTTTAGCTAGTGATATATACTAACATGGAGCAGTCATATTATACTTTGCAAATTATTTGGGACATACTATTTTTTTTCTACAATAAATTATGTAAACTGTAGAACACCCTCTGAAACAGATATTTTTGGGGCTTTCACGAAAAATGGCCCTGGTAGCTTAGTTCCTGTTCAAGGCTATGATGAATTGTATATAGTCTACAGTCGAACTTCTATAACTCGAATTCTTAAAGGATGGGGAAAACAATTCGAGTTACAGAAATTTCGAGTTGTGGAAAAATAAAAACGAAGCAATTATTATAAAAAACAAAAACAGAATATTCCACATAGGCTAATACAGTATCCTACGTAATTTGGAATATGTAGGCCTACTGCACATACGTAATTTCGTAATACAGTACTGTACGTTGTATTTAGCTTAGCTATTGTCAGCAGTGTTAAGGACTGCACAAATATTGTATTCGGTGTTCCAAAATTACACAGTACATGCTGAATACGGTACATTGTACGGACAGACTATGGTTCCATTTTTCTGTGTCGACCAAAGATTCATCGATTCAAAGAAATTCGTTGTTTTGGTTTACGCCTATTAAGCCTAGACAGAGGCAACCAGGTAACTTTGAAGGTCTGTTCCCTTTTATAGTCGAACATACATACGATAATTTAATGATTTTGAATTAGTTTCAGCTCTCTGAGTTGGTTCAATAGAATTGAAAAAGACCGGCTCCGTGGTGTAGTGGTTAGCGCGTTAGCCTACCAAGCGGATTCGATTCCCGGATAGGGTTTGGAAATTTAATACAAGTAAAAACCAATATTTTATAACCCACAGTAGTGTTCAATGACCAATATGTTGATGTGACTTTAAATATACTAAAAAACAGAATTGAACAAGCCTACTTCAATTTTTGTCAGCTTCACAATCTAAAGTACAAAGTAAGTTCCTGTAGGTAGACTACAGTTTTTAACTTAATAAACGTTTATTGAACCTACGCGACAATTGTTTTTGTAAGAACTATGACAGTAATGAGGATTATATTGTAAAAAAACGTTTGGTAATTACTATAATTTTAGGACGCCGGAAAATATCTTAAAAGTTGAATAAACTAAAATTTTATATTTTTTCTATTTAATAAAAAAAATCATAGTTATTTTATTATTTGTTAGTAATACTATTATTATGTTTATTACATATATAAATTTCAAGGTAATTTCATAAAATAATGTTAGGCTATATGAAACGATGATCGTTATTAGTGAAGTTGTTATCATCAACCATGTAGCTTATTCCGCGGTAACCGATGGCTGCCCGTTAATATGTACGTTCATGACAAAGTGAACAAACAAAACAACCGAAGAACAGGTAGGAGTCATCTTTTAAAAACTGTGGGCTGACATTCTGTACGGCCTCCAGTCTTGTCCAAGAGGGCAACCTGCAATCCGCCTCTGCAAAACCCTGAACTGAACCCACAAGGACGCCATGTTCTGTTATTCCAACACGATGAAACGCCTACATTCAAACATAAACTAACTATATCTTAGCATCCTCAATACAATTTATAACATTATAGCAGGATCTATCTTTAAACTAACCGTTTTTGTTTACCAAAAGTACTTTAAGTATTGTGTTCATCATCTTTTACATCTTCGTCGGCAATGAATACAAAATATAATTCGTGGGTGGTTATTCTCCATCATAAAAAAATACCTAATTGTAAAATATTGAATACTAAATACTTATCTCCAAAGGTTTCAAAAGAAAGTATTTCCTGATCATACAAAAATTTCTTTTCAAAATTCATTGATAAATTTATACTATGTAACCAAGAAGTCGGCGAAACCAGTTCAGCGATATTAAATATAAATAAAATTTTACCGATAATTTAAATAGTAACTAAATTAAGAAATACTTCTTTTATTTGTACAATATTTTTGTTTATTTTTCTTTAAAAACCGTTTGGTCTTCGGACCAGTCCAATTAGTCAGCTGGTCAAAAGTCGCTTTTATTTGTTTAGCAACACTGGTTAGCCAAGCAACTTTGTGTAGTGACCAGTTGACAGCCATTCATTAACAAACTCTACAGGGGATCTCTGTTCAAATTCACGCCAATTCCATGTCAAAAATACAGCAAAATGAAGCAATAAAATTGGGGGTTGTCAATAATGTACTGTTCCCGATGACAAAAAAAGAAAAAAAATCTGGTGTGAATCACTCACACAACTTTCTCTTGGCAATGAAAATAATTAACTACAAACCTAACATTAGTAATAAAACATTAGAAATAAACAAAAAAACTAACCTCAGTAAACATAACCAAATTTTCATCATGAGTGAAAGACGCAAAATGAAAATCAACCTCAGTTTGGCTTAAAAATACGGAAAATCACTTTAACGCTAAACTAGGCTCTGTAGAGAAAAATGCTGTCAATAAAAGCTGTAGATCTTTTAAGTTCCTATAAATTTAACTCTTGGTTAGGTCGGTCACTTTATGATTTTCTCTTGCCCTATATGTATGTATACATAGGGAAGGAAAGTATTGTGTTCATGTTGATTTTTCTAAATCGAGTTTTCACCGGATTACTCGGTTCAAACCAGCCTTTCGGGTGATGACCTAAACATTAGCAAGAGAAAGTCGTGTGAGTGTTTCACATTAGATTTTAAACACTCAGTTAGTATGCAAAACTGTTGCAAAAGAAAAATATCAAGTCTGTTTCGGTGGATAAAGGGTAAAGAAATTCACGTAGTTTTTACGGAAATACATCTAATGTCTTTTTTAAACTACAAAACTTTTGTTAATATTAGTAAAGGTGCAATGATGAAGAAATAACGATGTGTTTTGTTGCCACTTTAATATCCATTTCTAAATAACATAGAAATGTGTATTTGTGTAGAATAGTGTAAACATAATTTTATGTGTTATTATGCAAGAACTAACAGACAATCCTTTTTCTTTAAAACAAAAAAGGAAGTAATAAAAATAATAACAAGAATAATAAAAGTAAACTTGAGTGCGTGACTCGTTTATTTTTGTTTTGTTAGCAAACCAAAAAATTGTGGTTACAAATGCGTGTTTATCAAACGAAATACCGGTACATTAATTACTTTAAAATAAGAAACTCATTTTATTCTTATTGTCAATTATTATTATTTCTTAGGCATATTTTTATTGTAATTGAAAATATAATGATATTTTTATTTAAATTCGTTGTTTTTCTTATGAAAGGTGATGGAACGCTGATAAAACTGTTATTGCATGATTTTATCGTATGTTTATCAAAGTGATATATTTATAATTTATTCTGAATGTATTTTTACACTTGACCTCCGGCCCATGCTTATATATAAGCTGTTAACAATTGGGTTTAAGAAATTAAGGTATACCCGTTGTAGTATCTTGGTAATGCTACAGATGATCTATGAAAATAGCATTAATAGTTGCTTTGTTTTTTAGTTTAAAAGTTTAACAACCCAAAAACCAGGAAATGCAGCGAACAAGACTAATCGTTTTCTTACATGTACAACACTAGAAAAAAAAATTATACGTTTTTACTTTCTCTTGCTTATATGAATAAACAGGAAGGAAAGTATTGTTTCATGTCGATTTTTCGAAATCGAATTTTCACCGGATCTACATGTTTTCAGACCTCCTGAACCAAAAAAACCTGTTTTTAGCGATTGGTCTGTGTGTGAACAAAATGTCTCAAGAACGGAACATCGTACGAAGTTGAAACTTAAAACTTAAGTTAAGACCTACCTAGAGGACTCAACACGGAACATTTTCATCAAAATCGGTCAACCGGAATAGTAGTTTATTCCTGTCATTTTTCACTTTTTTGCAATTTTCTCAAAACGGCTTATGCTCTACAAGATAGGGTAGGCGTCATGTCTGCTGAAATTCTTGGGAGGCTGTCCTCTCGTAAAAACAATGTTGTTTTTTTTAAGATTGCGGCCTTAATATGCATTTTTGAGCAAAAAAGTATATACACTATATAATAAAAGTTGTAGAAAATTTAAAAACCTACAACTTTTATTTGTGACATTATTTTGTATAACGCTTAGCTGAGCGGAAATTAGCGATTTTCTGTGTTTTTTTTTCATGAAAATCTGTTTATGGGTAATTGAAAGATCTACAACTTTTGTTGTAAACATTTTTCTCTACAGAGCCTACTTTAGCGTCAAAGAGCCATTTTCCGCGTTTTAAGCCAAACTAAGGTTGATTTTCATTTTGCGTGTTTCACTAATGATTAAAATTAGCTTATGTTTTTGAGATTAGTTTTTTTTTGTTTGTGTCTAATAATTTGTTACTAATATTAAGTTATACGGGTCATTATTTGCATTGGCAAGAGAAAGTTGTGTGAGTGTTTCACACCAGATTATTTTATATCTGGTACTATGAGTAGTGTAGTTGATTCAATTTCTGTTAGTTGGCTTAATTAGTTTATTTTAAATTTATTGTTACAAAATTACGTAAATGTCTTAAATTTTTTTTTTGTAATTTGTTACAAGCGCTCCAAAATAAATTATTTTTTAATAGGTAATGAAAGCCGGAATTATTTGCGTGGTAGTAGATTATGTTTCAGTTATGTTTCCACCGAGATTGTTATTGTTTATTATTACATTCTAAAATAATATACGAGTATATGGTGTATATATACAAATAAATACAGTCGTACATTAAAATTACTATAAGAGCGTATTTATTACATTGTATTGCATTAAATTCCTAAGCATAAATGCATTCCACCTTAACCAATTAATTTTATTAATAAATTGAATTTATAGAGAATGTGATCTTTAATAAAATTCCCCTTTAGTTAAAGTCACTTAAACAAAACTAACCTTTATCTAAATTTTTCTTATTTCTTGTGACACTGTACACTGGATGTTTGCCAACGCTTAAGTCAACGTTTTCAGAACATCACATTGTGTTCATTTATTTGTTAAAACTAACTCAAACAACTCGTTCAAAATGAATGCATTGTTAATTCCATAATGCAAAATACAAACCATGTTTTCGCACATATGAAAAGAATTTATTTAGCACTTCGACAATGGTTTGCAAACATCCCACTTGGCTGTTTTATAACAAAGTTTCATTATAAATGTTTGTTTTTATATTTTTTTGCATTTCTTTGAATGTATTTTACTTTTTTCTCAACAAAGTTAATGTTCATGTAATTTACATTATTTATTTTCTATTTATGTTTCAAGTCTAATTGAATTTAATTTATATTCTTTTACACAAAATAAATATGTGTCCGTTTCTTTCGAAGTAGCCTATTCATATTAAATCGAGCCTTTTTTTACACTTGTATAGTCCGTAAGTCAATATTCTAACAAAATATGTAATGTTAATAATTAAAAATTACATTGTAGGCCTACTTATTATTTTATGAACAAATTTTTAAACACATTATCTTGGAAAATCAATATATTTTGAATTTTAAAATGGTTTTTGTACCGATAGTCAATCAAGTTAATACGTGCGTACTTTTTAATTTTATTCAATTTTTCAACTGTGACTTCAGTTAATAAAACAGATGGTGAAAGTATAAAAATCGATCCTAACAGGAAAATCTTTGCTGAGACATAGTTTTCACTGTTATTCGTTAAAATTGGTTTCAATAAAGCCTTATATGTTAGCAATTTAGAGCTCATGATAATTGTGATCAACTAGAAAGAAGTCGATACGTTTGCTTAGTCTGTCATTGAATAATTTTAGGATTTATGTACCTACTTAAATTTAACTTTTACTTGCTTACTTTATGTATGCCCTGTACAAATCACACGTCATATAACCGAACTATAAAAAAACAGTCCAACCATTTACTTCGCATCCCAGCACACAGACTTCCTCTACTAGCATGGAAATATAAACCTAAAAGGAAGCGAGGCGTGGAGCCTAATCCTTGACAGATGATGATGACAAAAAAAAATAACAGTGAAAAAGTTCTATCACTGGTTTTAACTTTTTGATCTCGTTTGATTTAAAGAATATCATCGGATTGGCAGGATTGAAAACTTTAAAGTAAAACGGGATTATTTGTAACTTATTACTAAATATTTTATTAATTTTTAAAAATAGATAAGTATAAATAACAGTAATTTTCATAATATTTTAGAAAAATATTTTTATTTTACCACATCAAAATTTTATCAACTCGATTAGTACCAGTATTAAATACCTGTTGAACTGGATTATTTTATAATTATTATATTCCAGCTTATTCTGGGTTTTAACTTGGCGACAGTACTCATAATCTCTTTTCATAAATACATGCTAGTAGTATGTATTGACTTTTGTATTTTCCTCGAATCCGTAATACACTGAAACAAATTAGTTGTGAATTGACTAGATACGTGCTCGTAAGACATTCACGGTTCATTATTATCTCACAGAAACATTTGAAAACTTCTTGGAATCATTTATTAAATTATGTGTATACCAATTCGTTGTTTATTTTCCAGTTTTAACTGTGCATAATTACCGAAAAGGAACTTGGGAAAATATGCGGAGACGTCACCTGTCTATGTAAATGTACAAGTTCTCACTGATTCACTAACTCTGCATTATTTATCTTGCCAATGCAAATAGTGAAAAATATAACCTATGTTTAATTAAGAGTGAATTAACCTCTTTTAATCTAAATGAAAATTAACCTCTATTCGGCTTAAAAATAAAGAAAATTACTACGAGGTGTGGCTATTAAATAACGAGACTGACGTTGTTACAAATTTTATTAATAATCACTTATTGTCACCTTCAATATACAGTCCTTCTCTATCCCTACAACGCTTCATGCGAATTTTCCATTGTTGAAAACAGCGTTGGAAGTCATAACTCAGCTCCTTCAGGACACGTGGCGCTTTCTCTATTACAGCTTCCACAGACTCAAATCTTGTCCCTTTTAATGCAATTTCACCGTAGGGAACAGGTGAAAGTAACATGGTGCAAGATCTGATGAATAAGGTGGATGTTCTAATACTGAGATGCTGTACTTGGCTTGGAACATCTTGACAGATAACGCGGAATGAGCTGGAGCATTGTCTTGGTGGAGAACCCATGATTTGTCCTTCCACATTTTGGGGCGTTTTTTGAAAGTACCTCAAGGTAGTAATATTGATTAATTGTTTGACCTTCAGGAACCCAGTGAAGGTGCACAATCCCATGAATATAAAAAAAAACAATCATAATTGCTTTAAATTTTGACTTGCTTATTCGAGCTTTTTTGGCTCTCTGTAAAGTTCGGCTCTTCCAGTGCATAGATTGGCGCTTCGTTTCCGTATCATAAGTTAAAAAAACTACGTTTAATCATATGTTATTATCTTCTACCTGTTCCATAAGGTGAATTCTGCATTAAAAGGGACAAGATTTCAGTCTGTGGAAGCTGTAAAAGAGAAAGCGGCACGTGTCCTGAAGGAGCTGACAGAAGATGACTTCCAGCACTGTTTTTAACAATGGAATATTCGCATTGAGCGTTGTAAGAATCAATAAGTGATTATGTATGAAATATTTTACAACGTCAGTCTCGTCATTTCATAGCTACACCTCGTATTTCACGCTGAACTAAGCTCTTATCGTAAGGATTCTTGAAATAAAAGATGTAGGCTTTTCAATTTTCTATAATATAAGTTAGGTAGTCTACATAATACTTTTATCAGTACTTTTGTCGTAAAATAGACAGTGAAATCGCTAAAATTAAATTTTTTTTTTACTGATTTTAATGATGAAATACGGAAAATTGCTAATTGACGCTACATAAGCGCTTTAGGAAAAAACCTTTGAAATAAAAGATGTAGGTTCTTTAGTATTTTATAACTTTTAATGTTGTAGTTTAGGTCAACGGCCGAAAGGCTGGTTTAAACCTCTAGAGGTTTTATTAAGTAAAAATGAGGATTGAGGTGGTTTCCAAGTGTCTTCGTCACCGAGTTGAAAGAGTATGTTTATCAGTATACCAGGCTTCTAAAAAGCATCTAATTTCCACCCTGCAAATGACACCTTCATTTCTGTCAGAGGAGATAACTCTGACTAGTGTCTTTTACACCTGTACCTCTTCTGTTCTCAAATAGTTAAGTCATATAACTGGCTGAATATGTGGTAAAAAACAGAACTATTTTTGTAGCCTTAGAACCAACAGATCGAGTCCAATTAATTTAACACTCCGTTTTCCCGATATGGGCAAACTTTGATTACGTATACTTTTAACTTAAAATGCATATTCAGGCCGCAATTTTAAAAATTTTTAGCGAAAAAATGTATATACCTAGTTAAAGCGGTAATTAGCGATTTTCTGTTTTTTTTCTCACGAAAACGTGTAAAAAAATCGATTTTTTTTAAAGATTTCAGCCTTAGTTTCCATTTTACGACAGAAGTGTATATAATTAAATTTATAGGAAATTAAACGATCTAGAACATTTTAAAGCATTTTTCCCTACAGAACCTAGTTTAGCGTGAAAGAGTGATTTTCCGTATTTTTAGGCCAAAATGAGGTTGATTTTCATTTTGCGCCTTTCACTCATGATTAAAATATGGTTATGGGTTTTGAGGTTAGTTTTTTTGTTTATTTCTAATGTTTTATTACTAATGTTAGGTTATGTTGTTATTTATATTCATTGGCAAGAGAAAGTTGTGTGAGTGTTTCACACCAGATTTTTCTTTTGATTGAGAGGAATGCAAACGGCCCTGATGTATGATATAAACTGTATTACTGCCTTTATGATATATTTAGTGTAGTCTAGATAAAAAATTACAACTTTACTGTTCCTCTAATCGTTATCTTAATTTTACTTAAAATATTTGAGGAACAAATTAGCATATTTGAGAATTAATATCTGTATGTGAAACGGGCATTTTTTGTTCTTAAATGTATCAGTCATTACTAACGAAGATGGTGGACGAGAAAAATTATTAGTAGCCTGAATGCAGTCGTTTGCCGGACATGGATAAATAAAATATAATGTGTTCACCTGAGATTTAAGGCTGATTTATGTGCATATAATTACACAAAATTACTTTATAAATAAATGCAGAATTTACGAGTAATCAGTTCAGATTTTATTTTATAATAAATTAATCTGATTTGTATTAGTAGATTATTATGTACATGGCTGCTCCTTTTTCTTGCAACCTTCACTAGATTTATTTGGATAATGGCAATGACTGAAAAGGTGACCTATAGCCTGTGCAATAAACATCATGTTATTATATTAATGTCATATTTGGGGCGCTGTCGTGATGACGTAATTGTAATTACGTCGTATAATAAAGAATTTTTTCAATGATTTTTGTTGTGAAGTAAATATTTGAAAAGTTGTTAAATTAAATATAACAGGTAATAAATAATATGTACGGTCTTCCGATATAAATTCTTATTTCTTTGAGGGATGAAATTTCAGGTAATTTTAATTAAGTCAATTTTTGGTACATCTAAAATTTATTAGCATATATATACTTGTACGTACGACAAATGTGATATAAACGTCTTCTTGGTACATTTTAACGTGGTGTGTTTCTTAAACAGAACGACTTATTCATTATTTATGAGAGATGAAACCTGAAATGATTTACAAATATTTTCAAGAAAAAAATTGTTTTCTTTTTAATAAAGTGGAGACCAAGGAATATAAAAATTATCTGCATCTGTTGATAAGCTAAGCCTTTGATAAACTAAATGTTGATGATTCCGAAAATCTCCATCGTGATAGTAGGCATCTAATAGTAGGCATATTAGAACAAATTTAAAAGTATAAAATTATTTTTAGAAAATAAAAAATAAATTAAAAATTTTGGTATGTGTTTTGGAAGTCCTCTTCCTGCTAGTGTCGTCTCTCCACGACTAGCCTGGCAAACCTCTCTCTGTCGTGGACCTTCTGAAGTAAAATGTTTCCATTAATTCGGCTCCATTTTTACCCACACAAATTTCCAAGTGAAACGGTTATCAGTAAGTTATAAGCTGGTAGAACTGTTACGTACATTACTTCCTTAGAAGTAGTTTAAAAGTTATGTTACAAGTGTAATGCCGAAGGGAACGGAATTATTTGTCGTTGACCAAAACATCTTTAAAATTTCGTACTTATGTTTCCTTGAATGGTAAAACAAAATTAGAAGCGATGGAGGCTATGAAAGCAAATTCAGAAGATCGGTTAAAACGAGAGAAAGATAAATAATGAAGAATAACCGGAAATCAGGTGTAAAAGAGAACTCATTGCAAGTTTAAACAAACGAAAGATATGTATTGGGTAAATCGTGAGACAGTAATTTCATCGTAATTATTTTTGATGGAAGGTCGAGGAAGAAGAACTTAGCTGAAGTAATGAAGTATTCAAATCAATACGAAAACAAGGAAAGAATAGTTGCTGAAAGTAAATCCTGGTTGCAGCGACCAGAAGAGCCTTTAGAACAGGAAAGATGGTGAACCTGTGAACAGGTTGTACGTCAATGGATCCAAGGTGGTAAGAAAAACCAATCCAGTTTATATAAAAGCCTGGAAAATCTTAAAACAGAGAAAAAAGGCAGATATTTCCTTAAAAAGTAAATAAGCAAATACAAAATTATGAGTTAATGACCGAAATAGTTAATTTTACTAGGACAGGAGAGGACATAGTGGTTATGTTGGTAATCCGTACCCAATAAAAGCAGTGAACAGATAGTATTTTTTTGTAAGACATTTTGGTTTATTGAAAGTGGATAAGTATTTATATGAAGCGATTGTATTGACCAAAATACAAATAATTAATTTGAATCAAATGCTTGTGAATCATGGCGTATCTGTTTAGGGTGGTTTAGGTAGCTCACCTTTTTGTCCTAGCTGTCCAGAGAGTGAGAAATGGGTGGAACACGTGTCTTTTCAATTTCCACGATTTGGACCTGAGATGGAGCAAATTATGAGAGAAAAAGGAAGGACACAACCACCGAGACTTGAGGAGGTATTTGCAGTTATGTTGGAATCTGCAGAGCACTGGGAAACTGTCTTAATTTGGGTTTGTTCGGTCATAACTCGATTACATGCCGAAAAGGAAGACAGAAAACTTCGCAACAATTATGAGTGAGGAAGCACGAGTAAACCCTCTATTTACCCCAAACATAGAAGAAGATTTATCTTTAGGAAGATCAGGAGAAGTCCACTTCGTCTTGAAATAATGCCTGACGGTAGTTCCGAAGGTGTTGATGGCGGGGCGGAGGTTAAGTAGGTAGGGTGTAGGTTTAGAAGATTCCGACACTTGGGTTTGTAAAAATATAAATTTGCCTCTATAAAAAAGTGTCTAACAAAAGTGAAAATATATTTAATTTTCTGAATTCTCAGAATTTCCCATGATAAATACTTCAGCGCTTCCAATTTTTTTAAAATTTTATATTATTTGCATTGCGAAAGTAAAAAATAATGAAAATTCTCTTTCATCAATAATTGTTACTTACCGTGTAAATATAGGATATCTCGTCAAGGAAGCTATTAGGCCGCAAATAGTCGACGTAATCATAATGAGGTCATAACACTGGGTAGCTTTATACCCGAAGGGATAAATATTGTTGATAAACGGACGTAATATATAATATTCTTAAGTACATATTGTTGTACTGGATATGTTTATGTTTTTTTATAAAATGATAATGTATTAAATTATTATAATAAAATTTGTATTTTGGACTAGTAGTTGCGCCCTGTAGCGCAAAATGGGGAACTAGTGCAACTGGATAATGTTTTGTAGACTGTAGTCTTATCGACTATATAAATATTTTATGTACAGGATTATATTACTGTAGCGTGTATAGACAGATTGTATATATTTATGGTAATATAATGCAGGAAGCGGAGCAGTAATACTGTAACGGGATTGGTTGATAATTTAGATGATTTAGATCAAACGTGTTATGATAACTAATACAAACCAATTTAACTCTCACTTTTCTGTAATTCATTTCTCATCTTTCGTAACTTTCTCTCTCATTATTTACTAACAATTTGTAAATATACAAATTAAAAGTTGTTTAATTATAAACGGCAATATTTTTATTTAATTAATAGTTTAAGGTAACTTCGCTGACAATTTTAGAGTTGTTCTTTTCGTCAGGCATTTAATTTATCACTCATTTTCATCTGTCACCCTTCCCTGTCTATAATGTGCATAACAGTCGGACGTAGAGCCCCCAAACAATTAATCTATGAAAACACGGAAGGTTTTTCTACTCAAAACTGAGAAAAATTACATTTTTCTAATTTTAAAATTGTGATCGATAAATATTTCAATAATGTGATTAACAGCTGTTTGAAAAATTTACGGTTAACTTTCTTAATAGAAAATTTTGGTTCACTTCGTAAGACGATCAAAAAATCGGGTCTCGTGTTCAGTTAATAAAAATAAATCTGGGTTTTAATCAAATAAATAAAAGTTAATAAAAATATTGAAAAAACAAACAGTTAGTAAAAAATATAAACTGGGTACGATACATATAACATAGTCTCGTATCGTAGGCTACTACAAATTCAATTTAGTCATTAAACTTAGATGTCGTGTAAATTTAATAGGATAGCAAAATTTTTTACAAGATGTATTTATCGCTTAATTTGGTTTCCTCCGTAATTGCTTAAATATTGACGGTAAAAAATAAAGAATTAAACGTAGTTTCGTTAATTGTGCTTGTGTTCATATTTTGGAGCGTAAGTTTTTTTCTTCACAATTTATTCTAATTAATTCCGAAAGAACTTTAGTTCTTTCATCGTTCCTTTTCTGTAAGCTATTATTTTTTTTTCTTAACTTTATCTTCTAGAAAACTCATTTTCTTTAACTGTTTTTGTAAGTCTGTTTTTATCTTCCACTACAAATTGATTTATGTGTTTTTCATTAGGTATCTTAAAAGTATCTTACTATGGTTTTTAACTCTTCAGCTTTTTATATAGGTAGTCTATCTATTTTTTTAATAAATCCTTTTGGTGCATATTTACCAGAAGTTCGTAGATTTCGTTTGTATGTTTGCTGTTTGATTAGATGTGTTTTATGCACGTTTATTTATATGTGGACTATTTATTTATTTGAGTAATTCTTTGTCCAGTAATTTTCATCTTTATTTTTACAGTTACAATATTATTTAACCTAATATTCTCTCTCAGATTTTTCTAACTCTTCTCTTATACCCTTTATGTTGTAGTCCAGTGTTTCTGTCGCATATAATGCTTTTGGTAACCCTATTCTTTTGTAGAGCCTGATTTTGGTAACCCTTAAGCGATTTTTATTTTTGGATTTAGGCTTACTCTGCGTTGTTATACTTGTTTGTGTTTTGTCACTCTCTGGTTTTATTTTGTAAAGATATTTTTCATTTGTTGTAAACTGTGTTTTTTCAATGAACTTTTGACGTCATAACTTTTCCACTATTTTTTGTTTTCTTATTTTATTTTTTGCTTCTTCTATTTTTTTCTATTAATTTTCTTTATTACATATTGTTCTTGTCTCTCAAATAATTTTTATTAGTTGTTTCTGACGACTAAAGACAGTAGGTTAAATTCTTATCGGATAACTATTTATTATACCTACGTGTATTAATTTACTCTGCATATTTCAAAACACTGGTATGATTCGATATTTTATAATGGTTTTAAAACATCACCTATTACGAAATAAATGGTTTTGTAAGGCTGAAATATTTAATTTATTAATAGGCCTATCGGAACTTGTAAGCCTAATGATAAATTGTTTATAATTTTTAATGTTATCCATCTATATATAAAAATGAAACCATAGAATTATAGTTATTGATGGCTTAGAAAAATGCATGTGGTACGGCACACCATCTGTTGTTACTAAAGATTTGCCAATACATCGCCTAATCTTTAAGTACTTAACTTGATGTTAAATAACAAAGATTAAGTAGGTGACTTGCATGCTACGTAGAAACGAAGGTGTTGAATAAATGATTTTATAACGCTTTGTCTGAGTTTATCTCCTTTAAACACCAACTCAAATATTTTTTTATCTAATTTATGTGTTTACATTTCCTGTTAATGATGTAATTTATAAAACTAATAATTAAAGATCTGTTACGTTTTGCATTGTTTATTAATTTTTTACAACGTAATTGAAATCAATAAATTGAATTTTTTTAAATAAATAATAATATATTTTCTTAGATTCGAGGTGATCTAGATTAAATAAGCTTAAATTTCAGATAAAAAGTAGGGCTTACATGGAATCAGGCTAAATATAAGATAAATTAAGGTTGACAACTTCTATAGCCTACCACTTCATCTATTTAACCATTGGTCTAACTTTATTGAACTTATTTAAAAAAGAAAGATTAAGTGATGACATTACCAAGAATGTATAAGAGAACTTAATAAAAACACTCTTCTGAGCGGGTTATAGCATACCTTCTATTAGCTAGACTAATTTATTGCGGAATGTGTCCTGGATACGAAAACATGCGATTAATTAGGAAAATCTAGATTAATATTACAAAGAAGTAACTTTTTTTTAAAGGATATCTTAAAAACTACCTAACCTATTTCAAAAATTCTTTCATCATTGGGAAGCTTAGCTCCCGAGTCCAAAATTATACCGCTATAGGGTTGAATTATTAATGCTAACATTGAAACATTGTTAATGCTCCATGAGTGGATAGAAACGCAGACTTCATAAAGACTTAAAGGTAGAACTAGTTTTGAATGAAATAAGAAGATCTGTACAGAAACATGAAGCAAGACTCCATCATCATGTGAACTTCGAAGCTACACAACTTCTCGACAACTTTGATCTGGTGCTCCGGCTCAAAAGAAAGAAACCATTTGAGTTAGTGTAGAGTTATAGTAAAAAAGATTATAGTGTACAATATACAAGTGTACGGTATTGGGAACTAAACAATAGTTGACGTTGTGTTATTGTTTAGGTCATCAGCGAAAAGGCTGGTATGAACCTCTAGAGGTTTCTTTCTGTGGAAATCTCTTGAGGATTGAATACGCCAAAATCGCCACACAAATCATCAACTTTTCCTAAACAAAAAATCTCAGCCCCACTGGATCAAAAAAAATTAACAGGATATGAACGAAATCCAAATCGCAATTAAAGACCTGAAAAAGAAAATCCGGAAATTACCACAAACTGAACAACACAAGACTTGATGAACGGAAGATACCGGCCAGACAACAGATAATCGTGTATTCCGACGAAGAACACCAGGAGAGATCAGAAAGTTTGAAGGAATACTGGAGAAGAATCAAGGAAAGAAACGTCAGGAAAAGTACTCAAACACAACAAAAATTGAAATAAGATTTTTCTTCTTTAATGAACTTATGTAGTCCTATGTGGCTTAAAAAAAATCGTTTCAATACTACTCAACGCAACTCTAAAATTACTGTACAATGTTTATTTTATTCGATCAAAGTAATTTGAACGGTTTATTTTAGTGCAAAATAAGGATCTTTTCGGTTATGTGTCAACAGTGTTTGAAAATTTAAAACAATACCAGTCATTACGTATTAAAACTAATCGATATGCAAGACCAACCGGTGTTCAAAAAAAGATAAATAAACGTTCAACCTTGGCGCCTTGTAGATAAGATGACCGTAAGGAATCAACGAAAGGGAATAAATATGTAGGCTACTCTCTTGAACAACTATAATATCTGACGAATGGAAATCTTACAAGCAGTTGAATAAACACAGTTACAACCACCAAACAGTGACTCATAAATATAATTTTGTTGATCCCGATTCCGGGACATATACCCAAACTATCAAAATCCATTGGAGATTCCAAAACAGGGTAAGTTCGTTGTGGCACGCACCGGTCAATACTGGATTCTTACCTTTGTGAATTTTAATGGCGTCGTCGTCACCAAGGAAAGGATCTGTTTCACCAAATACTACAAGATATAGTCCCATATTGGGATCCAGATTTGAGGTAAGGAGTTCATAATGACTGTATGTATTTCTATAGACATTTTTAAAACATTGTTGACACTGAACCGATAAGATCCCAAAATGAGAAACTTTTTTTTTAATTCTTTAATGAAATAGGCTACATAAATTGCAAAATATTGATAAAAAGTGTTGTTATTTATGTAGTATTGTTCTCTTCTGTATATTAACTATATCGGGAATATTTTCAGATCTATAAAAAAGTAAATAAAAGTAAAAATAACAAAACACACACACACACACATATGTGCAAAACTACTTATTACTAAAAGTAGGAAGTTCGTCCTCTGTTACCTCACGATCACGTTTTCTTCTCTTTTCACATTCCTGAAATCTATTGTCCACTTCATATTTTCTTTCGTTTTTATTACATGCAAGTACAAGGCATCACAAAAGTATAATGAGGCTTTTGTCAAGTTTCAAGAAATTTCATTTGTAAAATAATGAATTTACGTTGCTTAGCCAAAAAATCAGTTTTCTATGAAATTGTGTCAAAGAGGGCCACTCGAAATTCTGATCTTAATAATAAAATATAATATTTAAAAATATTTTTGATGATGATTTTTATATGCAGGCTAATTTTAAAAACATACACAAATTTTTACAAACCATAGGCTAATTATACAGATTGACAAAACTGAAATTTACTAATACAAATATAGAATTAAAATTTATGCGCAAAATACAATATGAAAACCACCGAGAGCTCATGTCTGTGATTAGACCATTAACGTGCAGAAAAATATACAATGTAGTCTACTATATCAATGTTTATTTTATCTTGCTCTATTAGGTAATAGGCTATATAGGGAAGGGAAGTATTATTGTTGTCAATTTTTCAATATCGACTTTACACGGGAAATACACGTTTTCAGTCCCTTTAAACCCAAAAATTATGTTTTAGCGATTGGTGTGTGTGTGTGTGTGAGTGAGTGAATAAAATATCTCAAGAACGGATTATCATACGAAGTTGGAAACTTAGAACTTAAAATAGAAACACTTAGAGCACCCAACGCTAACATTTTCAGCAAAATCGGCCAGCTGGACGTACGTAGTAGTTTATCCGTGCAATTTTTCACGCTATTGTAATTTTCTCAAAAAGCTTCTACAAATTTTTTTAAATAATTTCCTAATTTACTACATTTTTGTGCCCTTACAAGATAGGGTAAGCGACATGTCCTCTAAAATTTATGCGGTTCTGTACTCTCCTGGTAAAAAATAGTTTTCTTTGAGAATGCAGCTTTGATGCATTTTAGAGCAAAAGTGTGTAATAAAATTTGTATAAAATTAAAAAACCTACCAACTTAATCCTAAAATTTTTCCTCCAATGCTTAATTAAGCGGAAATCAGTGATTTTTTGTATTTCGCTCTTCAAAATCGGTAAAAATTTTAAAATTCCAGATTTTTTATGATTGCAGCCTTAGTGTGCATTTCAAGACAAAATTGTAGTATATTATTAATATTATAGAAACCTAAAATGCCCCGCGCGGCTTCGCACGCGAAACTTGTTATCAATTGTTTTTAAATAAGTTATATACAAAATTGTGTAGCTGCTAGATCACTGTATACTCCAACGTACACACACACACACACACACACACACAAAAAAACATACAACACATACACATACAACGTTTTAATAATTTACCCTGCGCACGTCTCTCGCGTTCATCAAACCCCTTCATCTACTTCAACAGCAATACGTACTGACGTGGACACACACACACGCGCGCGCACACACACGTATTTATGAAACTCTTCATTAGGGGCCTTAGGGTTTATCATTTTTTTTAAATTTAAAAATAAAATATTACTGTGAACATAAATACAAAATATGCTGTCAAAATTTCTTAAAATACCGTTCAGTAGTTTTGGAAATTAGCCTGCACAAAAAACACGCTTTGTCTTTATAATATGAGTACAGATCAGTGAATCTACTCGTACATCCTTTATTTCCGCAGAGTTTAGCGTCAATTAGTGATTTTCCGTGATTTTAAGTTCAAGATATGTTTTTCATTGTACGTCATTCACTGATGATTAAAATTAGGTTAAGTTATATTTTTCATTTATATTAGCAAAAGAAAGTTGTGTTAGTGTTTTACACCAGATTTTTAAATATGTAAACGTATAATTTTTTTAAGTTATCGCAGATGTATTTTTTATATTTCACAATAAAATTTGTATTTAAGGAGATTTTCAAAATGTTAATTTTTAATTTATTTTCACAGTAACATTACAGCTATTTTCAAATAGAAAATATTAGTTAAAAGTGTTTGAATATTTTTGTTACAACCTGTAGTTTATTTGTATTACGGTCGCAGGCTAGTGAACTTACGGTAGCAGTATTTGCTTATACTAATTCTAACCAATAATTTCGTTTTACAAATTATAAAGTTACCCCTATATTTATTTACTTATTTGAAATTAATTTCTAATTTATTTTTTATTTTCTCAATTCGCAATATATATTTATACACTCACTATTTTATCAATTACATTTGTAAGTACTTTTGTTTTCTTTTCGATCAAAGTGATCACGATGTTCGATTTGATGTTAAATAGACTCATTACATTATTTATTTGATCACGAATACCTTTTGGTATTATATGCATTACTTCCACTTATTTAACTTCCTTACAAAAAACTCTTACTTTTACTTAAAGGTAATCTTCAAGTATTACTTTCTCTGTGTTTCCATTTTCGTGTGTATACAAAATAACGTTTTTGTAGGCTATATATTTTTTTTAGGAATAACCAGATCTATTCTAATTAGTTTATTTAATATTAAATAAGCATATAAAAATGTATAGAATTTATGTCTAATTTATTAATTAAATTAGTGAATTAATTAATTTTAAATATGTTTACAATTAGAGCGAAAATCCTTTGATATAATAGTATAATTATGTATCCGCAGATTCCTTAGTGATAATTAGTATAGCCTACATAATATCTAATATTACTAAATTCACTGATAATTATTATGTAAACAATTTTTTTTCCAATAAAAATTACATCAATTATCTCAGTCCTATAATGTTACTTAACTTCAGTTTCATTTTCTGACGTTTTCTCTACAGCATTATTGTAACTAGACTGAAGAAAATGAACAGTTTTCTAACAATCCTTAAAGATCTGTGTACTGCATTGGACTATAAATTTCATAGTGGGGATATAAAATTATATCCATTTTGTATGAACATAAAAATGCATGTTTAATGATTTCAACCCGCCGGGTTGATCTAAAGGTACAGTCGACACCGCAAATCAGCTGTTTTTCGAAGACGAAAGTTCAAATTCTACTTGTGTACGGATTTGAAAACTAGAGAAAGGTTACCGATGTACTTTGATAGTTGGGGTTCAATTAACATACTCTCTCAGGAATAGTCGGCCTGGGTCTGTACAAGACTACACCTCATTTACACGTCTTAGGGTAAGAACATACGACGTGATTAGGGTAAGAGAACGACATGATTTGGTCTAATCCAAGTAAATGTATTTGACAGAACACGCGGACAGTAACGCGTAGGGATTCCTCCAGGAACAATCTAGTTTTTTTCTTTGAGCTATTGAGAGCGATGGATGTGGAGCTGCTTATCACGGAGGTGTACTCAAGAGATGCTTTTTGGAGAAGTAGCCTCGAGAACCATAAGAATCGAGGAATTATCGACAAGTTATTATCTTTGGGTGTTGAAAGACTCAAACTCATTACTCCTTAACACAGGAAACAAATGGAGATATTCACCAAACAAGCGTCTTTGTTTATAAACCTTATTAACCCATTGTACCCTCCGTCTTCCTCCAAAACTTTTTCACTTCAAATAATTATTATCACAGAGAGAAAGTTTCAGTCCTACCTTCGACAGAGCCATTTTTTACAATGAGCGCGCCGCCCTCTGTAAGTCCTTATCCATACACAAAATCCTCAGCTCATTAGATTCATGGGGTTGGTTATTGTTTTGAATTGAACATATTTCAACATACACACATTAGGGATAAAAATAAATAATGTTTTCAGTTGTGTCGTTTGTCTATAGTTTTTTCTTCAATTTTTTTTATTCAGTAGAGCTATATTTTTTTAGAGCTGGCGCACTCCAAGGTAGCGTCCTTGGATCAATATTATACGCAATTAGCGCATGTGATATTCTTACATGTCATGACACGGTTGTGACAATGTTTGTCGATGATATGGTGATATTGTCAAAGGATATTGATCCGGCAGAAGCTTCGCTCAAAATTCGGATCCATTTAAATTTTATTGAGGATTCATTTAAAAAGTTGAAATAAAAATTAAAGAACTGAAATCTTGACAGGTAACTTTTACGCTTAGACGAAACGTTTGTCCGTATGTCACAACCAATAATGTTCAAATTTCACACGGCAATGACGTCCGATTCTTAGGCTTACATCTCAACAGCCTACTGATGTGGGGTACGTTACAAAAACACAACATAAATTCAAAAAGCGCTTTTATTTATTGTAACGGTTAGACACTCAAAATTATCTTTAGAAAATAAAATACGAATTTACAAAACAGTCGTAAAAAAAGTCTGTACTTACGGAGTACAATTAGGCTATGGAGTTCTGCTCATCCGTCACAAACGAAACGTATTCAGGCAATACAGAACAAAATACACTGGAGCGTCAGTTGTCCGAACTAATTGGGACCAGAGCGGTTCTTATAATCAAATAGTACGGATAATCAAATACGCTAAATACAGTAATTTGATACACTGTCCTGTAACAATACAATATAAACTAAATTTAATGTTTAACAGGTTAATAAAGGGACACATAAATTTTGATTTCAAAAACATTTATTTATTGCAATTGTAGAGTACAATCAATAAAATCATAAAAATTAAGGGAACAATACAGAATTTCGAAACTGAATAAATTAACGAAGTAAACTGCGGTAAAATCCGTTGGGAAATATTTTTTAACACACTTGTCCGAGTGTTCCTGCCAGTGGTGTTTTGGTCAATAAGGAATACTTCTTGGGAGTTATGCGTGGTTTGCGTGAAGCAATCCGCCGAAAATGTTCAGAACTGTGACAAAACCGCTCGTGGAAAATGCATCACGATAATGCTCATGCTCACACTTCATTGCCTATCCGTAATTTTTTGGCAAACAACAACACCATTATGTTATCTTAACGACCATATTCACCGGTTACAGCCCCCGGCGACTTCTTTCTATTCCCGAAGCTGAAGAGAATCATGAAAGGTCGACGTTTTGCCACCATTGATGAAATAAAACCAGAATCATTAAAGCAACTGAAAACTATACCAAAAAGTGAGTTCCAGAAATGCTTCCAAGATTGGAAAAAGCTGTAGCACAAGTGTATTATATCTGAGGGGAATACTTTGAGGAAGACAAAATTGATATAGAATTATAAATAATGATTTTTCAAGAAAAACTAAAATTCTCGTCATTTCTCTATCAAACCTCGTTTATACCATTCAGTAATTATTAAAAAAAATCTTAAATTTTCTTTTGAACTAAGACTGAACTTATTTTTGTGGCAGCTATATCTCCCATTCCTTTTAGTAATAATGCTTCAGCAGCACTAAAAATTCATGCTGTTTTTCGCACCATAGCATTGCAGTTTTTAGGGCAGTAAAGTCCTCTGCGTGAGTAAATATGTATTTTTGTCATCGATCGTGGTTCGGATAATTGACGGTTCGGATGACTGACGTTCGGATAATCGACGCTCCTGTTTACTACGTTTAATAACACAGTGTCCATACTAAATAACCAAAAGCACTCTACAAAACGACTTACTTTATTCTCAATAATTTTCCATAATTTATAATTGGATAAATTACTACATAAAAATTCATAGACAATTATAAATTCGTGAAAAACTTTTCGATGTTAATTATGATAATGTTACTAAAATAAAACGCTTGTAATTTCAAGTGATTCGTTGTTGAAGTATTGTTCATTTATTGGGGAATAACGTATTAAATTTATAATATAACTTGTTAAATTCTTAATCATAATTACAGAGTTCAAGATCAGTTATGAACTTTGTAATGAAATTAAATTTATTATGCGTTAACCATTGGGATGCTAATAGAAATCTAGTTGTAATAAATAAAGTACTGTAGTAGTAAAAAAATATTATGTTTTTATTGTGAGTTCAAGAGTTCATTCATTACCCTTGTAATGAACGGAATTTTAATCGAGTTTTTACACTGTTAAAAGAATACGGTATAGGTGAATTGAATTGCGACCTACGTAAGGTAAGTAACTAAATTCGGGTAAAACAGTAATTTTCAGTGAATGAACCGAGTGAACAATTTGCAGAAGATTGGCCATGCCTTAAGACAAGTGAAAAAGATACTTTGTTAGAGCGAGAGGAAAGTATTAAAAGATAAAGAAGCAGTCACGATCTTGCTTACGGCCAAGTACCCTTTCTCTGCACACCGAACTGCTCACTTGTTACATACGTAAACACTTATATAAATTTACTAACCAACATTTACTGACTCACGCACATACGTTTACACTCACACACACGCACCTTGGGCGATGTCGTGGGAAAAACAGTTGCCAGATTGCGCCGCCTTGCTTTCTTGAATACCACTGAAGAAGTAGAATAAAAAATAATTTTTGTTCCATTCGCCTCTTTAAACTTCATCTTACCGGACTAATTTCATCGGCATTCAAACTGTCATTAAAACGGCATAAAAATGTCGAAAATGTATTTTGAGTCGTTCTTGTGAATGATATTTTTACTGCCACACATAAATTTTAACTCGATGCTTCTGGTAGACTTTTAGTCTCGTTATTTACCTACCAACACCATTGTTTATTCACAAAATTGTTTTTTCTTGGAACTGAAAAAACAATTTCATCTAATTGGTACCATTATCCAGAAGTAAACACATAAAATATATCCGTCCAACTTAATAATGTACCTGTAATATAGGTCCATGGAAAATTAAAAAAAAACTAAATAACGTAAAAAGTTGTAATGAACTTTAAAAAAGTAATGACTTCTAAGTAATTTAGTTAAGTGTAATCAGTATAACGCCCAGCAACCATTAATTTAAATATTTAATGTTTTCATAAATTGGAATTTACGTTAATTAATTCTACTTTAAGTTAAGCGGTTCTTTTACGAATATACTCCAAGTTCGTTCCTAAAATTACTTGTTGATAAAGTACGAGTATATAGTATAACCAATATACATTGTTTTTAACATCTACTTTTAACAGGCTCATGGTGTAGTGGTCAATGCAACTAGTTTCTACGCTAGGGTCTTGTGTTCCATTCCCGGTCAGGTGTGGCATTTTTGATCGCTCGTGATCATCATCACCCTTCTCCTCGTCAGCACTTGTAGTATTTACAAAACAGTTAGACGTAAACCCAGAAAACCTATTTCTTCTGCTTCTGCTCCGTCTCCTTTTTCCTCCTTCTCCTCCTACTCCCTCTCCACCTCCTTTTTTTATGCTTCTTCTGTTCATCCTTCTCCTGCATTTATCCATCTCCTCCTAACAATGAAAACTAAATTTACCCCTAACACAAGTACATTTTTTCAGACCGTAGCAAAAAGGACGATAATTAAAACGTAAGTTACTAATATTTAATCAGTTTTAGTGTCTTAAATAATGAAAACCTGAATTTCTGTTGTTTAGAGGGTGGAGATATCCCGATTTTAGCGCACTTTATGTTACAGTTTTTATTGCATATTACTAAAATAGAAACCCACTGAAATGATGCCATTATAATCACCTTGTCATTCTTTCGTCCTTGATATTTCAAATTGGTATTTTCAGCAGTCATTTCTCCTGCATGTTATCGATTTGCAAATCAAATAGCATCTGGCCTTCGGGCCAGCCCAGTCAGTCAGCTGGTAGTAAGTCGCTATTATTTGTTAAGTAACACCGGTTGGGCAAGCGACTTTGTATGGTGACCAGCTGACAGCCATCCATGAACAAACTCTACTGGGGGTCCCTGTTCAAATTCATGCCTAATTCACGTCAAAAAATACAGCAAAAGCAGCGAACAAATTGGGTAGTTGTCAAAAATGACAGTTCCCAATAACAAATAAAAGAAAAAAAAAAAAAAAAAAAAATAGCATCTATTGACCGTATGAATATGGGATAAGGTACCTTCTTCTTTTTTGAGTTCTTTATAGGCTACTGTAATCATAATTAAGCGTAATATTCTTTTGTATTTTATTTCCTTGTAAATTTTTTATTATTTATTTTTATGACAGTGTATTTTGCAATCAGTTAAAAATTAAACACAAAAACATTAAGCAAAAATTATAATTAGGTGTGAAGTTAACATTAAATGTACTTAAATACAACACTCAATAATTTCCATTAAAAAGATAAAAATAAAATCTTAGTATTTAATTAAATTTTGATCTTGATAAATAGAAAAGATGATGGTGATTACAATGATTACCCTATGCTGACTGATCATCAATTAAACGAATCGAGTAGCTAAATCCAATATCTTAAAACGCTTTAGTCTGTAAATGTCGTCACTATAGTCAAGAAGATTAATTGGAAATAGATTGTTATGTCTCTAATTTTTCCAGATGTTTTATACAACTTTTTATTTCGTCTTTTAAAAATGAGATTTTTTATTATTCTTACTCTGTGGCCGTTGCAATCTGTTCAATTCAGAACAATAAGCAACCCCTTGACCCAATGAGATGAGGATGATATGTAGGCTATGACGTGTAAATGAGGTGTAGTCTTGTACAGACCCAGGCCGACCATTCGTAGGAGTGTATGGTTAATTGAACCCCTGCCATCAAAGTACACCGGTAACCACAGTCTAGTATTCAAATCTATATAAAAGTAACTACGTTTTCCCAGTAACCTTCGTATCCGAAAATCAGCTGTTAAAAAGCTGACTCGCAGCGACGACTTTACCTCTAGACCAACCCGGTGGGTAGATATTTAAGTCTTTATTTATGTTATTTCGTTGCGAACATACCATGGGGCACCAGTAATGAGTCGCAGATATTTTTACTGCAATCTTTGTATCATGTCTAGATTTGCTGTACTAGCTATACCTCACAGCTGCAACCCGTAACAGACTGGCTTTAATATAACTTTATTTTCTTGTAAATAAACCGGATCCCGAACTTTATAGAATTTTATTTTCTTGTAAATATCACAGAAGCCAAAGTTGGGTGGTGACTTCCTTTACTTAGCCTATTCAATTTTTTCCAGTACCACCAGATGATGACATTAAGTGGAGTGGGGAAACCTTAATTAATTGTAGCCTTGAAAGGGCCGTTTAAGCGGTTTATGTCATACAGGCGAGAAGAGTCGGTTGAGGAGGTGGACGACACGGCGTGTCGTCGTCCAGCAGAGACGTCATCTTTTTCCCTCGCAGTAGTGCGTTGACGGCTGCTTCGTCGGGATCCGGTAGGCGCAAGGCTAGGTCGAGGGTCCGCTGTGGGGATTGCTCGTGGCAGTGGGCGGTTACAGTGTCGGGTCGGTGAGCGGAAGCATCATCTTCTCTCCTGCGGGATCGTCTATGGGTCTTCATCGGAGTCCGGTAGCCGTGTGCCGATGGTGGATGTCTGGTCGTAGCTGCAGCGTGAAATGCAATGAAGATCGGGCTCAGTGGAGCGATCTTATAGTCACCAGAGTAGACGGTAGGGGCATTACTAGCCTTCTGCAGTGTCGACATAGGCCTACCGCTCCTGTCGGAACTTTTGACGGCGTTCCTCTGTTGGCATGTCGGAATCTTTATTAGCTGGGAGCACAGTACCTAATCAAAGGGGCGACTGTGACACCATTTTAATTATTTATTGTTTAAAGAAAACGATTGATTGTAATTTATCATCAATTTAAATAATAAAAGAACAACTAAAATGTATTGAGAAACCCCGTAGTAATGAAGTATCGTAAGCAAACGAGAACTAATTAAAAGGTTCGACATTACAAGACACAAAGATTTTATCTTGAATATATTCGATGGTAAGATTCCAGGTAAGAGAGGAACGGGAAGTCCGCGTAACCAGAACTAGAAGGGAAAATGAAAGATATGAAATTCTGTAAGAACTTAAATGTGATAATAATGGTATTTGAAAGTAACTCACGGTTGCAACGTCAAAGCAAAAAGGAATATGAATGAATAAGTGAATTGAAATGGAAAATGTTGTTACGTAAACGTAAAGGGAAACCATCTCTGCGGTTTTACAACACTTCAGTTTACGTACATTATTTATATTATTATGTTTTTACAATTAAAAATTATTACAATGTAACATGCATATCTAAATAATACGGTTTTTTTATTGTAATTTAATTTAATATTTTTCGTGATATTTCCCAACAAATTACTGTGCTATTTTATTAAAAGTGACTTTTAATTTATTTTTATGGATACAATAAATAAATAAACAAACGTTGAGACTGTTATATAAAATATTGTTGTTATACAATTTGCCTTTTAATAATATACAATCTAAAACAAACTGTAAGTTCCGTAAGAAATTTTCTGACTATAAAAAACCCAATATATTATTTATATTTCTATAAGAAATTAAATATTTATTATGCACTGCAATTTATATAACTCATAAAGAAACTGTACCTACTTGTAACATAAACATTCTTAACTTTTTTTTGTCTCAAATAATAAAATATAAATGCATTAATTTATTACTAAGTTTTTACTTCATAAATTAACCTACGAGTCAGATAAGTTGTCCCGTTCTAAAACATTTCTTTTTTGCACCCACATTTTATATAGTTATTTTATAAACTACATAAAATAAGTATATCATAAATTTTGTTTGTTACCAATAATACAATATTAAATAATAAAAAATAATAATAGGTCTAATATTAAATTGCAAAATTTTATTATGTATTGTATCAATTGCGCCTGAGCTTTGCATAAGTCACAATGATCTGCAGTACGATTACTGAAGATTCAATGAAAATATTATCAAGATTTTATCTGTTTTCTATCAATAAATGTACTGCAGTGGTTACTAATGACACTTTTTTAAAAACGATTTGTGAAAATGTTTTCAACAGTATTTTTAAAGTTTTGTTAAAAAGAAATGGTAGACTACATGTGTATTATATAAATGCGAAAGCCCTCGATTACTCACTCCCACATCTCTAATATTCCTTCATCGCTATTATCTTTTGATCTCTTAGACAGAGCTGAAATTTGGCAAATTTTTTCTTAGAGGTTGAGTAGAGTTTAAAATATTAAAATTTCCTCCATATGTAGCTTACCTAAGATGAAAAGTGCGGGTGACCAACATTAAAGCAACAAATAGTATTTCGTTCCGTCCCGAAGAGCTACAGTTCTAAGAATCTGTGTGCGTATAATAGTACAAGAAATTGAAGTAAAGGTGAAACATCCGAATTTCCATAAATTTATCCTGGTAGATTGATAGGTAGTAACTACGCTATATCAATAATAATATTATTTTCGGACATTCCCAAAAACCTTCTTAAAATTGACAAAGTATCCTCTAACTAACATCAACAAAAAGCAAAGAATAAAGTGATATCAGGAGTTTGGGAAAAGCAATAAATTTATTTAATGCAACACTATAACGTAATCTAAAGATATCTAAGCCTAAAAGCTTGAAATTTGGCATATTATAGGTTCCTTTCGGTTGTAAGCGCTTGTTAGAGAAACAATTTAAACTTCGTTTCTATTGTCATTCTAGTAGGCTTACGTCTGCAATTTACTGCAATAAAGTCAAAACTTATTATTTCAATAAAGTGTAATTATAAATTTATTTTAATTTTATGTTTTAATTAATTATTAATCAATGATATGGAGCTCAACATTGGAATCTGCTAAATCTTCACACACGAAATGTATACAACAGATTCAAAACAATATTCTACGAGCGATAACGCAATGCCCCTTTTACGTCACAAACCTTTTAAGTACAGCTTATCACAAAAAATTACTTAATGTTGCACAAAGATTTACAAATCCCATACGTAAATGACATCTCACGAAACAACTACTGTCTGTCTACAACTTGATAACCTCTCGCAGAAGGGAGTAATATGCAGATTGTAAAACCATTTCAGAAAATATACATCTAATGTTTTTTAAGTAACTGAGACTTTTCAAGCTGACTTATTTTTACAAAAAAAGTACTTCGGATGTTTTTTGTTGTATAAAATATTTCGAAAAATACACGCTTAATGAGATAATGTATAATTTCGTAAAAAAATTTGTTTTTGAAGAAAAAACGTCCAATTTAAATAATTCTTTCACTAAAAATTTTCTCTATTTCATTTCCTGCATTTGTACAGTTATACAGGGTGATTCACGAAGATATGCAGAAACTTTTGGAGCTCATTGTAATTGTAAAAATAATGAAAAAAGTTTATATAAACATGGGTCCGGAAATGCTTCGTTTCCGAGTTACGGCTAGCGAAAGTTTCGCTCCGATTTCAGCTCACCAGGTGAAATGAGGTCTTCCTGAAATTCTGGTAAGATGATTAAGGGGCGAATTTAATCATTTCTTATGGTTTTTGATCTGATAAATTGAATAAAACAGGTCCCAGAACTGTAAGTTAATTACTTTTTAAGAAAACCAGTGACAAATGCAAAAAATGGAGTGAAAACACATTTTTTCATCTTTGGGCAAGAATAACTTTGTTATTTCACCAAGAAACAGTTAAAACTTTTGAATAAAACATGTAGAAAATTTTATTCTAAACAAACCGGTGTAAATAAAGTACACAGAAAGCAAATAGATATTTGATAAAATGAACTTTTATTCATAACAGTACAAAGTAAAATTAACCAGAAAAACAAAGATGAAAAAATGTGTTTTTTCACTCAATTTTTTTTGCATTTGATACTGTTTTTCTCAAAAACTATTTAACTTACAGTTCTGAGACTTGTTTTATTCAATTTATCAGATCAAAAACCATAAGAAACGATTGAATTCTACCTTACCATTATTTCAGGAAGACCTCATTTCACCTGGTGAGCTGAAATCCGGGGGAAATCTTTCACTAGCCGTAACTCGGTAAAGAAGCATTTCCGGACCCATGTTTATATAAACTTTTTTCATTATTTTTACATGTACAATGGGCTCCCAAAGTTTCTGCATTTCTTCGTGAATCATCCTGTATTTAAAGACCGGAAAGTTTCTCGCATGCTGACTTTTTATATGTCGTGTTTCGTGATTTTACAAAATTTATTTATGAAAATACTTCATAACTTAAAAAGTAATCATTTTCTGTTAAATTTTATTGAATCATAGTTTTCCATAATTATTACAGAACAAACCTGCCAAATATTTTGTTAATACATGAAATAGTTGCTGAACAATGACGAAGTATTTGAAAAAAATACGGGTTTTCTTCATAAACAAAACTTTCACTAAATTATACATTATCTCATTAAGCGCGTGTTGTTCGAAATAATAATTTTTTGAAAAAAAAAATACTTTGTTTTATAAAAATATGTCATATCCGACAAGTTTTAGTTACTTAAAAAAATTAGATGTGTGTTTTCTGAAATGGTTTTACAATCCGCATATTGCTCCTCTCTGTCGGAGGCCATCAAGTTATAGACAGACAGTATACAAGAAGGTGCACGATAAATTTGAATTACATGATAACCGTCTCATACAAAACATGTACACTAGGGCAATACGGGGTACTCGGCACAAACATTTATAACGGCTCTGGCCAAGGGATCTTCTTGGCCAATTGTAGGACTGTAGTGATGATTGCAAGCTCCAGCAAGTAGTTAAAGTTTTGAACCTTAAGCGTCATATTCAGAAATTGTTATAATATTGTAATAACAGATACTAAATTTTCAATGAAAATGTATCAAAAAATAAATTAATAATTATTTAATAATGTTTAAATTTTAATAAAATTTTCAGACCTAGTCAATTCAACCTGTGGTTATTTTGTGCTAACTCGGTGCAACTATGCCTCAAATGCAGCCAAGTATAAAAACAATTTATAACCACAACATGAAGTTGTCAAAAAGAGATGTATTTTATTGTGAAGAGACCGTAATGCACTATGTGCTTCATCAAATATTCAAGACATTATTCACTCACGTCATGTCAGATGTCATCACATTTTATGGTTGTGTAAACAAACCGAAAAAAACAGAAAACTATTGTGTATTCAATTAATATTTTTGCTTATTCATTTTACTGTTCTGCTCTTGACTAATGAAAAAAATCACCGAAACATATTGTAATACAGTTTAGCAAACTGATCACAGATGAAATAATTTTTTTATAAATATTTTTGGCACTTGAAATTAATTACACGTAAAATAGATCTTAATAAATCATAAATATTGATTAATGATTAATAAGATGAGTATAAATTTATTTATTTTAGTTCATAAATGACTTTTGATTATCCGTTTCGGTTGCTCTATCGGCAAACACTAGAATGTTAGTTCAACTGATGCTCCAGGTTAAAAGTTGGAATTTTCTTACAAGATTAGAAAACTTTGGTTTCAACTAAAGTTTAACCTACGTTGAAAACCCGAACTAACTGGGACTATAGGCAGGTTGGATTGTACATTCGTTCGGATTTTCTAACAACCTTTTAATAACTACCTATGTATTTCCGTTAGGCAAAGTACTAAAAGAAAAGGAAATAAGACTATATTGTGACACTTATTGTTAAGGTCCTTTTCGGGATCTGGGTAAAATAAATAATTAGTTATCGTAAAACTATAAATATAAAATACTATATTTTATAAACTATAAAAAATATCGTAAAACCGGAAGTCATAAAATCAAAGTCAGAAACTGCAAGAGATAGCAACAAACGGTTTCCGGATTCGTAATCTACACGAAAAGGTAGTGAACCTAGATTGGGTTAGACGTTCCGGTTTCGACTGGAAGTGGCTTAAAAACCGGAAGTTAAGAAATCAAAGTCGGAATTTGGAAACCAAAGTAGTGTCATTCGTTTCCTTAAGAGTAGATACATAAAATCATTGGGGTTTAAAATTCTGGTTTCGACCGAAAGTGGCTCAAACCGGAAGTTACAAAATTTAAGCCGGAATTTGGACACAAAAATTGTGTCATTCGTTTCCTAAAGAGTAGATACAGATATTATTGGATTTAAAATTCCGGTTTCGACCGAAAGAGGCTTAAAACTGGAAGACAAGAAATTAAAGTCGGAATTTTGAAACAAAAATAGTGTCATTCGATCAATTTATTTTAAAGAGTAGATGCAGAATTCTAATAGTTTTTGCCATAAAACAAAGGTAAGTCTTTTCAAAAATTGCTACTAACCATGATACGCATCGTCTCATGAAAGAGATTTTTGTTTTATAATTTTGATTTAAATCGCTGTTATGTCGGATTGATTATTTCCTTTCTGTAAGGATTGTTGAGATCTGTGTGAATCGTATGATTGGAATTGTAGAAAGGAGCGTTATAGCTGTTATGTAAATTCAATTTATAGATTTTCCCATAAATGTTATAAATAAATTTTTTTAACACTAAATATAACTTGTCTATTTAACCCAGTAGTTGTGAAAGGATAAAACAAAGCCAATGATGATGAAAAGAAAATTAAATAAAAGAACTACCTACAGAAAAGAATACAAAAATATAAAGTGAAAGAAAAAATTAACGACTAGAAAACACATTAAGTCATGAGAAATCCATGGACAGAGTAACGAGATGGGACATGTAGCTGTCAAATCTTCGCATCCGACAACAGTCCTATTAAAACCACATCATGATCGTTTCCTAGAAATTCTCATTACGTCTGTACCATCCTGAGCGAAGCGGGATCAATCCTTGATAATGAGGACTTATGATGTACTATGTAAGTCATTGTTATACTTTAAACAAATACCGCTTCGCTAAAGCATTGTGATAGTTATTATGTGACTGAAATATCATATTTTTCTTCCAAAAGAGATTTTGTTTATTTTTTTTACATTTCAATGTGTTAAGTTTTAGGGTCAATAAACTAATTATTTTTTAAGTTACCATGTACTTTTCCAACTTTTTTATCTTAAAAAGTCTTACAACACTACCTACTCTAAACGAGAAAGTAATAAATTAAAGTTTAATTACTTGATGAAGTACTTACTTCTACTTTGACTCCTTTGACTCTCGCCAAAGTTGGAGACAGCACATAGAAAGGATATCAGATCACAGGATACCTAAGCAGGCGCACTTGTATACTTCAGAAGGTAAAAGGGATGTCGGTAGACCTAAGAAAATATCGAGATAGATGATATAGTGAGTGAGTTCGGAGCTAATCCTTATTTGGAAGAAGAAGAAATTAAATTTAACTTTCCTTGTGTAATTTCCACGTGTTTTTCTAGATATGATGAGTTGATCTTAAGTTATATTATCATAAAAATGTTTGTGAAATTCTTGAAATTGTCTGATAACAAAAAAAAGTCACAAAAGGTAATTTTTCGAGCCGGTTTATTCGTATAGGACGTTTGCGCCTTAAATATTCTTGCATTTATTAATTTTATTGCACTGCAAAGTATACGCTTTTATTATGATTCAAACGTTTTGAATATGTTTATAAATAAAAAGTTAATAAATTATAAAGCAAATAAAAAAAAGGTCTAAACTGGATAGATAGAGGAATCTTATACAATTTCGGGTAATCTCTTAAAATTTTCTCGAATAAACTACTACTTCCGGTTGAACGATTCGATGAAAATGATCGTGTCGGGTTTTCTAGTGGTAGACTACATAACTTAAGTTCGACATTTTAACTTCGTGTAGTGTTCCATTTTTCAGATATTTTCCCCGCACGCGCGCGCGCGCGCGCACACATACACACACAAAGACCAATAGCTAAAATCTTGTTTCTTTGGGTTCAGGGGATCTGAAAACGTGACTAACCGGTGAAAACACGATTTCAAAATATCGACATAAAACCAGTACTTTCTTTCTTATATAGTATTTATTTAGGGCAAGTTAAAGTAAAAATGTTTAACGTTTCTGTAAATATACTTAACCGTTAACTGGGAACTAGGAAAATTCCAATATCAAACTAGATTTGGGAAAACAAACTAATGTCCGGGAGCCTTACACAACTGTTCCCATAATTTTTTATAAAGATAATGACTAAAAATTTATTTTTATTTCATGGAAACGGTAATAGAGACCAACATCAGTACATTTTACTTAGAATTAAAATAATTAAAATAATTAAAAGATTATGTAATGGAAAAATAATTATTTATTAAATTATTCTAAAACACAGACTGCATAATTATAATATTTTGTGATTAAACAACCAATAACATTAATAATAAATAAAAATAATTAATAACATTTAAAAGTCATTCCTTTTAATAATTGTATTAAAATATAGGTTATAAATTATTAAAACAAACCTTTCATATTATTAATATTAATAATAATAATAATAATAATAATAATAATAATATTAGTAATATCGGAATAAATCGAGTAACTGTAATAATAAAGTATTTGTATAATAGATAAATTAATAAATAAAATACAAATAAAAGTGAAGGTGATAAATGCAGTAGAATAATCATAAAGATAAACAACTGTAAGGAAAAGAGAAAAATATATAGAGTAAAAGATAACCAATCGGGTTGCTCGTTGTTATAAATAACTTTTATTATAACACTACATTTTTGTAATTACTTTGTTATAAATGTCACATATTATAACTGTTATCAAAAAAATGAAAAAAAATAGAAAGGAAAAGGATGCTGTATTACGCAAACCTTTACAGTGTTGTAGACACCGATGGATGATCTTTTGTCTGCCAGGTATTGGATTTGTGCCAAATTGCACCGCTACATCATTAATCAAACAAAACTCTTCTTTACCAGTTATTTATTTATTAATTCTTATATAACATCAATATATAGTTATAAAGTAACAGTGGATTGGAAATGCCACGATGAAGGCTGCTACTTCTTCATGTCTACGTATTATCTTGTTCTACTAAATAATTGTATAGAATCTTGTTTTAATAATGTTAAAAATTATTAAATTTATAATCTGTCGATTGAATTAGTCAGCGGTTTAGTTAGAAAGTATGTCAGATGTTTTAATTAAAGAATTACGAGTCAAAATCATTGAATACTGTATGTTTTGTAATTTAAATTTTATATAATATTACTATTTAATTTTTTATAATTTGTATCGCCGTTAATCTAGTCATTCAGTTGATAGAAAGTCACTGTCAATTTTAATTTAAGCTCGTGGGAAAAGTGATTTGATAAAATGAAAAGACATGAAGAAACATCTGTTATTTTCTGTTTCCAAAGTTATATGCCACACGCTACAAAAGTCATGCTGTCTTTCTTAGATTTTCCATCAAATATTTTTTTTATATACTGAAATGAGGTACCAATAGTCTGCATTAGCAAAAATTGCAGAACAGTTGGACGTTAAACCAAAAAAAAGAGGTAGCAATAATAGATTAGTGCTCTTTGTAAGGTTTGGGACCGAGTCCGGTGACTGTCTTGCACTGTTCCGCCTTAGCACTCCGTCGTCTTAGAAATTCACATACCACTTACTTATTTACCTCATCGATACTGTTAAAAGTCCTTTACAAAAGGATGCACATAAAATCTCGTGCTAAGTACACGAAAGAGAACACTATAGCTTAACGAATTAGAGACTTTAGATGAAGGCGGAGCATAGTGACATAGATCGCAGCACAGAGCCAATTGACTTTCGTTAATCGTATCCTGCGTTGTCACGTTGTGGTCCTGCCGAGGATGACAGCCTAACAAAATGTCAGCTGGAGATCGGTGGAGCAAAGTGTGACTAGTGAATGGGCAACCTCACACCCAACCTTGGCTGTTATTGGCTAGATCTCATCTTCAGTCTTTAGTTCGTTGGGGTATAATTAATTAATCTTATAGGTTTTGGTTGAAAAATTAACTGTAATTCGTTTAAAACATATTGTTTTTTTTTAAATATAGGAACAATTTAATTTACTGTTGTACTGCTACGGAGGGTATAACCGTTTCCTTAGATACCATGAACAATCATTAATTTAGGAGAAATCTTATAACACTTTTTTTGAGATATTACTGCACTACCTCTGTGGGTCAGGGTCAAAATCTCATAGTACTTAAACTATAGTTTATAACCACCCTTTTATTTAATGTTCCCGAATGTCTCTTTACACTGTTATCTGGGTCATGAGATTTGGATTACCAGAGACAACCGAACGTGCAAAATTAAAGAGAAGAATAACTTACTTCTTGGCACCGCATGGAATGCGTAGAGAGATATTTGGAAGTGATCTGCATGATCTGTTTATAAAAAAAGATTTTCAACCAGTATGTGGTCTTTATGATCTATGATGCTGAAACTTTGATCTTGACTATTGCATCTGCTAAGAAACTTAGTTTGGTGCAAAGTCTATATAACCCGTAATCTCTATAAGAATCGGCCAAACAGCTGACGATTTTCAGATTTTCCACATTGGCATAATTTCATTGGAAACTAAGAAAACACCCGTAAGACTTCACCGATTACCCTTCTTGGAGGCTATAAATTGATTATAAACAAGGCATCTATGTGTTTGGTAAATCTTCAAAGAACCGTGTTATAAAAAAAAAAACAATTTTTTACTCTCTTGGTTAGTCGAGGAGTTGGAAAAAGTAACGATGGGTAATGGAAAATCTGCTCGTGGAGTGTTAACTTTAAAAGAAAACGTTGACTGGAACTCTCAGGTCTTACCTCCAGTGAGAGCTGAGACCAAAATCGATCATTTTGTTCAGAATAATTTAACTCACAAAAATAGTAAAAATAAAAAAACATTTTTATGGGGTAGACTCCTCCACAAAACTGATCCGTTTATAGAGTAAATAAAATAATAAATCTTTTTTGTCAGCGACCAAAAAACGCACATCGTCAAATATAGGAATGTACATTAAAAAACTATTTAAACAAATTTTTTGTTTACAATCTAAGTATTCTCTAAAAAAAATTGTAAATTACATTAAATAACTACTTAAATTTTAATAAACTTTATGTGTTACATAAGTCTAAATTCTACACATAAGCCGCTTACATTAAAGAGCATTCTTTGTAAGATAATTTTAAGAACTTCTGATCAGAATAAAAAGCATGTTTTGTCAAAAAACCTTTTACTTCTCGAACAAAGTTTTTTAAATTGAGGAGTCTTATTTTGATTGTAATTAGGTAGTTGAAAAACGACGGTATTGTTGTGAATTCCTTTCGATAATTTTGAAGTTGTATATTTTTCAATTCTGTAGTCATCGTCGGGGCGAGTGCTCTAAAAATTATAATTTAACTAACAGTTTCATAAGTTATATGGATAAATTGTCTAATTTTCGTACAGGAAAAATTAAAACAATGAAAAATGTGGTTATGCGATAGCGAAGTATTGCTCAATGTGAAAGATGTTCCATATCATAAACTCTCATTATGAAATCATAAGATGAAACCAGGAAGAACTGATGACCTACATACTTCGACAAAAGAGTTTTCATTTTTTAGATTGTCTTTTCTTTTTAAACACCTACAAAGTAATTGTTGAATAGAATCTTTACAGTGGTAAGAAGGTCCTTGAAGATACGTTTAACAACATCCGAACTACGAATATCAATATCCGTTTCGTATTTTTCAATTCTATTGTACGGCCTTACTATTATTCTATTGTTTATTAAGTTGTATTTCCTGTAAAATTCGTTATTTAATATTTTGACCAAGGTTTTTAAATGGATATTATGTAAAAAAGAAAATTATGTTCATTTACTTATAATGTAATTATCAAGTTGTAATTTGTCACTCTTTTTTTATTACGGTAGTTATCAGAAGTGTTTTTTTTTTCAATTTTTAAACGTATATTTTTATCAAACGCTTAGTCATTATTATCAACAAACAGTAATTCAAGATTATGCCTATTAAATTTATTATGGTGTTTATTTATTTTGAGCCAATAACCAAGCGTACACCTTCGATCATTTTACTAAAAACCCTTTGATAATCTGAGTTCAAGCATGTTCATACATGCTTGATTCCACAATTTTCTTCCATTAAATAATCAGAAGAAATCGGTTGTTAAAATTTTTGGGAATAAATATAGACTGAATCCTTCACTAAATTAGGCACGTATACACAACTTCTTAACCGATTAATTAGGAAACTAATCTTTATTTTCAAGAAGTTAAGTGGTGTACTTGATCAAAGAAAGTAAAAAACTGTATTTTTTTAAATTTTACCTCAATAATCAATAATCTGTTACGGAATACAATTATGGAGCAGGTACCAGCCAGTCTTTATTTATATCCATTAGAGAAATAAAACAGCAAAATTAGCGAATACTTAACAAAAACTACTTACTCTATCCTCTGAGCAATTTTTCAATGATTTTAAGTACTGCACATTATTTAACATAAACCTGGAGAATAATTATGTAGGGGCTGAAAACCTCAAAGAACTTCCCGAAACGAATTTATAATAACATTACAATAAACTAGCATTTTATCCTTTACACTGAGTTACAAAAACGCTATTCCATAGAAAGTTTTGTTATCTAGTCCCCCTAAATTGTACAAATTGCTTCCCAAAAATTATAAAAGTAGATATGGAACATCAGAAAGTTTAAAGCTGTGTTATAGAAATGGCTCTTTAGCGTCGGTTGGCGGTAAACGAAGGAAACTTTTACACCTTTAAATCACTGAGCTAATAGACAATTAAATGTTAAAAAAAGAGGCACTAATTGACGTACTCTAGGATATGGAAAACCATAGTTGATAGGTTAATTCCCTATCTTGTGCAAAAATTTAGAGGTAAATACTTATGTCATTGTAATATAGTGTAAGTTTATTTATAAAGATGTAAATAATATTTAGAAAATAAATTATTATGTAATGATCAGCGCAATTGGCTTCTATGCCAGTGGTCACGGGTTCAATTCTCAGTTTTGTCTGCCATGTTTTCATCACTCATTTAGCCAGAGAATTATTCATGAAAGAGTAAAGTAATAGGAGCTTTAAATGTAGACTATGTGTATTGTTAATCGGTCTGAAATTTTATCACTTCAAAGTAGAGTTCAAGAGACAACTATTTTATACCTTTCTGGCTTCTATGCGAAGCGTCCCGGGTTCGATTCTTGGTCACATCTTGAATAATTTTATCTTTATATCACCTCATACTATATATTACCTACGCTAAAACCAAGGTTTATGTTGGTCTCATCACCCAATAAAAATCCTGGTTTTGTTGTAGTAAATCATAAATTAATTCGGTGAATTTTTAATTTCGGTTCCCTCAGTTAATAGGCTATCAGTTTTAAAATAATTACGCGCATATACATATTATTTTAGGATATGTTCAAGGTTTACATTTCGTACATTTTTTTGAATAATATTAATAATGTAATTCGATTACTAGACTGATAATTGTACTGTTTCTCATTTGTAGGAGTCTTGTATTAGTTTGGTATAATGTAACAAACAAAACAATAACAAGTATTGATTGAAATATGTAGCCTACAATACATATTTTACATTCGGTATAGTGTTCAGTACTGGTCCAGGTATGTATCTAAATAAAATATTCCATATTTTTCATCAAAATAATCTATGAAAAAAATCATATTTTTAGAGCAAGGCCAAATATTGACTTACAATAAAATTAAACTTGTTTTTATTAGGGCTACGGTAATTGAAATAAAAATTATTACGTGTATACAGGAAGGCCTGTTTTTTATTGTAGTTGGAATACTTGTCTATTATTGTAAGTGTATATTTAAATCTTGAAATTTGATCCTAAGATTTTTATTTTATTTAAAGTCGCATCAACATCTTTGTTTCAACTGTTCGCATCGACTAATTTGGGTAATGGAACGGTTGATTTTACCGTAATAGTTTCCATATGTAGCTAGGAATAGATCTCGGGATCTTCAGCTGTGTAAGTTAGCGCGTTAAAAACAACGCAACAAAGCGGTTGATCTAAAGTTTTTATCTTCTTTCCATATACAACATTAAATTTAAATTAATTAAAAGAATCAGCCCGGTGAAAAGTATCATTGCCGAAAGTAATGACTTACCGTTGCCACATTGCAGAAAGTACTTATGTATCAAATTTGCTATTAGAATGTATTCAGCACCGATGAATCCAGTATGTAGTGCGATATCCAAAGGAAACGATTACATGCCAGAAGGAACCAAGATATTCAAAAGCTTAGGTGATCGCGTGGATATGTACTTCAGAGAGGTAAATATACGTCTTTCGAATATTTGCTAAGTTCCTCAAACCACCATGGCTTATAAAATTTCCAGCACCTGATTAAAGTTTCAGTGTTCTTGAAAAACCAAAACGAGAATTTTGTTGTCTTCTGGCCTACGTTTCAAGAAATAACTGCAAGATTCACAGACCATGTAAGTGTATGCACAGACGGTTCACTTATAGCTGACAGTTTTGGTTGTGGAATCGTGTTTCCTGATTTAGAGCTCCTTTAAAAAAATAATATATATTTTATATTCTTTTGCAAAGCCTACGCTATTTACAAAACTCTGGAAATTGTATTAAAATTTAAAAAATTCCGAATTTGTCATTCATACTGATTTGAAAAGTATTCTAGAAAACTTGTGAAGTTTAAATAATAAAGAACTGATAATTCAAGAAATAATTAAGCTTCTAGTTTCAAATATGAAAATTAATTACACAGTCGAATTTATATGGGCCCGCATGTTGATATATCAAAAATCTAGAAGACATAATGCTTCTAAACATACCATAAATGAAGGATTTCTCGATCATACTCAAATGTTGATTTGTCAAAATTTGTACAAAAGAAATGTGGAACAATGTATGGAAAGGATAAAGTAAACTACACATCAGAAAAAACCACACGTGACATATTAGTATCATAAAATAACACACAAAGTCGAGTACTTATAGGCCTACACGTCTACGAATCGGGAATTTTTGGACCCTTGCTACCCCTAGGCTTTTACACGAATACTTACTTCAAAAGACTGATGCATCGACCTGTTAGTTTTGCAACGATACTATGTAGTTCAACTACAATGTAGTTGTCAAAATAAATTACTCGTAAAATTCCCAAGATTACGAACGCTAAGAGATTTTCTCTTAGAGTATAACATAACACATAATACGAAACTCATTCAAATGGACATCAAGAGTATACATAACGTGTTTTTGTACCTTATAGACGTAAAGTTTCACAATACATTTTACTAACAATAAATTCTCTAATTATGTAATTGTGCTCGCTAATGACTTTATTGTTGATGCGATCTTAAAAAAATAAAAAAAACCATTACAAAATTATATTTTCCGTTTTGCCTGTCTGAGGCCTGAGATCCGTTCTGAGGCTTTTTGGAGTGTGAGTAATTTGTAGTACCTCTAAATACGCTACCAACGCCTTGTAAGATAGTTTAGTGATGGGGTTGCCATATCCGGACGTCTGAAAACACTTTGGGTTTCATTTGGAGACCCACCTTCGTGGTTCTTACCTCTCTTTACCGTTGGGAATCTGTCTTCTTCGGCCTTGAGACCGTTGACCAGTTTTTACAGTTCATTTTCATTCGGGGTTTACTCTTCTAAGTTTTTCCATCCTCTCCACCGTTCGGAATTTCGTCCTTATCCGTCATCTTCGCCAAGTAACCTTAGGTAGAAGCCTTATAACAGGGTGCTATGACCCGGAGACGGGCTTAAGGTTTTATATATAACGGGTTTTTATATATATAAACGGGTTTTTTTATATATAAACGGGTTTTTTATATATCCGAGGCGGTGAGAAAAACTCATGTTCACTCCTTTACGATGGGGGAAGTAGTGTTGGACTCAATTGAGGCGTCCTTATCCAGCGGAGGACACAACCGCCTACCAACCAAAACCCGCCACCTGGCCATTTGATCCGACATCAGCAAAGAACCCTCCTCCTCCTTCGGAACTGTTTATATAATACTACAAGGGAAATGTCGGATTAAAAAATTTACACACTGTCAGCGAGGCGTGGAAGGGAACCGTAGCCTAATTTCCCTCTTGCTGTCACTGACCGACGCATACTCTCTCACTTTCATTCATCTCTTTCATCACCAGCTCAGGAAAGAAGTGTGCCTACTCTATGAGAGTGGACAGGATTGATTGAGGGCGATCCCGCTGATCTTCAGATGTCTCCTCCCTCCTTAGTCTCCCGATCACCTTTTCCGAAAAACTGAGCGACCAACTTCCAGCTCTCCTCATCCCGCAGCACCGCTGCCCCTACTCTCTCTGGGATCCACTGTGCAACTCGTATCTTCTTAGATGTCTCCATTCTTTCGAGGCCAAAATAGGGACATCTTTCAAAAATATGCGCAATGGACTTCTCCTCTTCACTGTTGCATATTCGACATTTCAGCACTTCACTGAGTTTGAACCTTGTCAAATATGCCCCAAAACAACCATGCCCTGTTAACAACTGCGTCAGTTGTTAATAGGCTTTCTCCTCCTTTTCAATCACTTGCAAGATGGAACCTTGGACTTGCAACCGGTGTTATCAAACAACACCTTTGGGGGGAGAAAAGAAAATATGGGTTCCGGAACAGGTAGAAATACCTAATTCTTAAAAAGAAGAAGGAAAAACATTGTATTTAAATAATTTAAAATAGCTTTACGTTTTAGCATAGATTACGGCTTTACAGAATGAACCTGCATGTTTTTGTTTTGTTTATAAAAAATACAAAACAAACCAGGTGTCTTCACAAACATTGTATTTTAGTAGCGTTTATTCTTATGTAGTCATTTAACAAAGAACTGATATCACATGACAAAGTATGCTCGAGCATTGAACGATTGTATTCATTAATTTCCTTGCTGAAACTTGTTTTACCAAAACTAGAAAACACTACATTATTGTTAATTGTAACATAAAATTAGCATTCTTTTTGCAGGTTTATACGAAACAAACGTATTTCGTACTGTATATAATGTTTATCTATGAAACTACATCACAAACATCCGCATAAATATTAATGAATAATGCATTGTTTTATTTTCATTTATTAATGCTGTAATTTTAATTTGTAAAAGATGTGTTTATGAGATAATTCTTGAATTTTTTAGTATCTATTAATAATTACTTAACAATTAATTAATTTTTCTACTAGTAAATTTAGTTTTTATAATTTTAATTTTAGTTTAATACAGAATTAGCAATTAGTCTCGTGTTTCATGGCGAGAATACCAACATCATTGCTGGAGAGTCTAAAAAAGTTTTCACTGTAAACATCATTTTTGAAATATGTTATAAAAAAATCTTCCGTAGCTGTCTTTTATTGCACATGTAAAACACGTACGTATTTAACGTTTTCCATGTCAGCAATTTAAACGTTATATATTTATAGTTTTTTGAGGTTGGTTTTTTGAAAGAAAAGGTTTATACAACCCTAAAAACCGTCTTTTTCTATAGATACTGAAGTCACGAGATTGCTTTTTGCATATGTATGGGCTGTGAGGAATGGAAGTGAAAATTTGGCAGTGCTGCCTAGCTCAACAGTGAGACACTACTCGTACATTTCACTACCGTGCAGTTTCTACATAAATTTTGTAAGCTGTGGTTTATTTCGAGAAAATGTTTTCTTCCTAAACCTTATAAAAAATAAATGTGTCCAGTTATATTGCCTATAGTTTAATTACATGACTAGAAATGTTTGTTTACTATAATTACCTTATTATACTGGAACAAAATTTTCTACGAATGAATCGCCTTCTTTCCTTTCGCTGTCACCGGCGTCTTCACTATCAGTCTCACTTGTATTTACCTAACCGTTTCCTTTTTTTACCAGGTGTCAACAAAACTGTTAAAGAATAGCTTCTTCACGACTTTAATTTTCTTTTTTATTTTTCGAATAATGGAGAGAGAAAAATCATAGTAGTAAGCCACTCGCTCATGGCTTTTGTTAAGAGGCAGGGAAAGGCATTTTTGTTTAGCTTCAACTCACAGAATTGTTACACTGCATATTAGATTTCGTTCAGCACTGTGAATAATCTGCCCACGTTTTCGAGAAACTAACATTTCTGTTTACGGTAACAAACAGTTTATATATTTTTACAGTTAACGTACAAAAGGTTCCGCGATACATATATTGTTTATGCCCTGGGTGTAGTATAAGTAGTTGTGTTTGTTGTACTGAAATTAAAGCAGTAGCGCATGCACGCGGATGCTTTCCCCCCTTTACCCCTCGTTGAAAACAAAGGCAAACTCGTGACTCGAGTAACTTTATATAGATTCTTATAACTTACTCATTACAAATTTTTGTAGCCCACTGTCCAGTTATAGGTCTATTCCATAGAGAATAGTTTTTATTATTTTTGTAATTTTCATATCTGCTCATTGTTCCTTGTTGAACAGATTATAGTTTTTACTATAAATATATCAGTGTTTTTCACTGATCTGTAGATATAATTTATGGCTTCAATTAAAATGTTTTTGACTTGAAGTTGCCTTACATCCATCACTGGAAAAGCAGCTCAGATGAATATCTAGATGTTTGTTGTTTATTACTTTGATAAAATTAACTTTGTATTTTCTCTAGGGTTCTATGTATGCATAATTTTACATTAACCGTAGGTTATCGATGAGTTGAATGACATTTTTTTTGATTCTGTGGCGTAGACTATTGTTTAATTCTGTAATAAGAATTATAGGTATATTTTTACACTGAATGTATAAAAAACGTGGTTGCAAATTACATTTTACTGTGATAAGCCTGACAGGGTTATCTTTTATCAACATTCTTCATTCGAAAGAAAGCCTTTATGTGTAATAAAACATAATGTTTATTACTGTTTTAAAACATAAAGTAATAACATTAACAATTGTAGTACGGAATAGATTATAAAGTACAACATTGTATCATTAGGTAACATTAAGTTGGAAGATATTTTAATTGGCTTAGTAGTAAAGTGAAGATCGACTAAAGAGTTAACTTACAACCGGGCAGAACTTAAGAGAATGTCAAGATTGTGTCGGTATCAGGCCGCCAACTTAACAAACTAGCTGAGTAAAGCTTTCAAAGCTTTAAAATAACACCGAGAGCTTGGTCAGTAAAACTTGACTTTATCTGATCCAGCTAGATTGCAGCGTATGGAACAAGTTTACACCCGACCTAATATCTAAAGAAATCAAAGCAAAGGTTTTCTTAAACGAGCAGCAGAAATGTCTGTCTGTATGTCCAACCGATCTTTTAGTTCTTCTCCTTTATTATTATACATCTTTCTAAATAACTAACGTGTGTATATCGTCCTGTAATCCCGTTTTCAACGTTAATAGCTATTTTAATACGAAAATTATTGGCAGACAATCTTATTGTCTTAATTATATTTATCCTGATCAATTTTCTATTATTAATATCTAATAAGGATAATTAACAAAACCAAAACTATTCCTACCTTATAATTACATACCAAATTATATTTATCTTAAATTTATCTACATAAATAAAAGCTAAACCCACTTACTTAATGACTGTTTCACTCGCTTATCACAAAATCTCAAGAACTACAAGCCTTAAAACTTTGAAATATGGTATGTGAATTCAATTTGATTACTGAGTTCTTACTAAAAGAATAATTTAAAAATTTTATTTTTGAAAGAAGAAAATGGAAATATCTTATGATATGGAATTATTATTTTTTATAAAGTAAATCGTCGGTACTCTTTTTGCAAGAGGAGTATGAAAGATGGGGCTCAGTATAAATGTATATAAAACTGAACAACTTACTGTTGTTGAGCCAGGAAATGATATTCAGCAAGGTACAGATGTAGTAAAAAGCTGTGAAAGTTTTAAATACCTGGAAGTCATCTTTGATACGAATGGAACTAGTGGAGTGGAAGTAAACAGCAAGATTTTGCAAGGGCGAAGGGTTATAGGGCAGTTAAAGTATGGAAGGAGACGAAGATTAATATTTATCATGCTATCCTCGAGAGTGTGTGATCTATGGTACGGAAGAGCGGGTATTGACTCAGAGGCAAAAGGATCGCCTAAAAGCGGTGGAGATAGATTTCTGGAAGTGGAGTTGTGGTGTGTCGTGCGCATCGATCGAATTCTGAAGTTAGGAGAAGAATTGGCGTTCAAGGAAATATCATGGATACCATCTCCCGGAAGAAATTAAAATAGTTTGGTCATTTGCAGAGGATGGAGGATGGTAGATGGTAGATTCAATGAGGGTGTAGGAGTGGACGCTAGCCGGTAGAAGAAGGAGGGGTAGGCCGGAAGTGACGTGGTTGGATGGTGTGCAGGAGGCAATGTCTTTTCGGCGGCTTTCCGATAGTGATTGGCAAGACAAAGAGAGGTGGTGCTAAGGAACCGATACGGCTGGGGCTGTAAATCCTCGCATGAATATATATGTATAAAGTAAATCGTAATCACAATTCAACATTAAAATTCTCATTAGACTACCATACAAAACAACACGAAGCTTCATTGAGTGATCAGCTTCATCACGTTATTCATGCCGCCGCATTCCATCACAATTACAGCACAATTGTAATTATTGTTATTAACAAGGACAAATAAAGAATGTTTATTGAAAAAAGTCCTTCATTATGATCGGATTTATGGGTTTCAAAGTCATTAAAATGTTTATTAGTTCACAGCGGTTATAACTGTGGCTTGTAAAAAAAATCGGGCTCATTAGCATTGTTTTCCAGCTTCTATACCGGAGGATGGGTAGGGATTCGAATCCTGGTCGGTTCTGACATTTTTTAATTTATATATCAACTCATATTATTACCTATCCATAAGTCAAGGCTAATGTAGGTATCAAAACCCAATAAAAAATTAAAAGAAAATTTTAATTATTACTATTAAATACGTAGTTCTTTTAACTATAGTTAAACTGAACTAATTGTATATCTAGTTAAAAAACTAGTTGTATAACTAGAAAACACAACAGTGCTGACTCGTGATGTTTGCTAGCTTTATTATTCGAATTTAATTTATTAAAAAATATTTAAATAATTGTAATTAAAAACAAATAATATATACGAGCGTAGATAATTAAATGCTTCTATAGAAACACGCAGACATTCTAGAAATTTGAATTCAAGCTGTTAGCTGCTTTCCTACCATATCGTCTTTCTCAAGGAAGACCCAGAAATTGTAAGTATTTATTTGTTTTTTCTTATAAAATTAATTTAACAGCATAATATGTTAGGCTACGTGACCATAAATGCAACATAGATTAACGCACCAACAAATTACAGCGTAGTTGTGTAATTAACGAAATATTTATTTTTATTTTTTTATCCCTAATGTGTGTACGTTGCAATCTGTTCAATTCAGAACAATAAGCAACCCCATGACCCAATGAGATGAGGATGATATGTATGACGCGTAAATGAGGTGTAGTCTTATACAAATTCAGGCCTGAGAGAGTATGGTTAATTGAACCCCACTCATTACACCAGTAACCAGTACACCAGTATCCACTATCTAGTATTCAAATTCGTATAAAAGTAACTACCTTTATTAGAATTTGAACAACGGAACCTTCGTCTACGAAAATAGTTGTTAAACAGCTGACTCGCGGCGACGACTTTACGTCTAGACCAAACCGGTGGTTGAAGAAATATAACTCACATGTTATACTGTTCATAAACTTATATACAGTCTATATAAATAAAATTTGTGATTTTGTCTGTACAGTTTTTAAAAATGCCCCAAATTTTGTTTCTACGCCAGATTTATCAAGTAAACACTGAAAATAAGTTCAGATAAATTTTTGTCTGTGTATCTGTTTGTGTTTGTTTGTATGTTATGGCATCACGCAAAAACCGCTGAACCAAATTCAATGAATTTCGGTATTTAGGTTCTGGACATAGTCGAAATGAAAATGGGTTATAATTTTTTTTAATATCACAAAATGATGGGAGAGTTCAGAGGGAGGAGTAAACAAGAAAACTACGAATATCTCCGTTAAAAGTCAATGTAACAAAAAATGTTATATATATCGAAATTACGGAACGTTTAAGGCAAATAAGTTTATGTAAAATTTTTCATTTTCATGCATAATAACGCCGATATTACCAATTAGGAAAAAATAAACATCAGTATTTTTAGAATATTAACATACAAAATAAACAGAGCAATAAACATAGGCCTACGCGTCGGTAAACCCCGTATTCATTCAGTCAGTTACCTACCTACCTATTCCACCAGTACTCTATACACCCGTTCTCGGTATCATTTTCAAAAATGGATCAGTATTTTTAATAGTTCGTTAGTTAACCATCGTGGTGATCCTATTGTGATTTGCCTTTCATTTATTATGAAAATATTAAAGCTCGGCATATCTTAATTTAAAAATACCAAGATCTCGCTTTTATTGTACGTCCAACTATTTTTTTTATTAATAATAATGCTGACGTTGAAAGGAGGTACGAGTAGATAACAATAATGATTAAAGAATATCATATCCAGTAATCGATTTCGGTGTGAAATTGGACAAAAATTTTAGTGCCAATATGTTGCAATTAACAACTGGATAAAGATGAGAGATTTGAATAGAATTTATGATTTCAACGAAAAGGAGAATATGAATAGACAGAGTATATTTTATTTATTTAATTTAATAATTAATACTTAAAATTAATTATGTTAGACGTAAAAAAATAATATAATTTCAATGCGATAAATATAATTAATGATGAAAATCATTAATTTCCTTACTTTAATTATAAATAGTAGGCTAATAATTTTATGTGTTTTTTCTGTAATGAAACATTATTTTATGTTCCAGTCATTCTTAAGTACATGGTACAGTAACATAAGTTCAATACGGAATGTTACAATAATGTTGCCTATTAAAATAGCAAGGGTGTGGTTACCAAGGTTGAATCCAAGGTTATTGTACACGTTAACGTAAAGTACTTTGAAAGCTTAAATGAAGTTAAGTCCTGATTACTTTTGATTTCTTTTAAGTATTTCTATCATGTTATTATTATTGCAGTGTAACTTTTATTTTTTATGTTTAGTATTCATGAAATTATTATTTTTTATTATTTAGTAATCAGTTAAACACATTCTTCTTCTTCTTCCAGTGCCTATCCGTTACCGAATGTTGGCAATCATTCTGGCAATGCTGATTTTGTTGACAGCCGCTTTAAACAATTCAGGGGTGGATACTGAAAACCATGTCCTTAAATTTTTCAGCCAGGATATTCGCCTTCTCCCAACGCCTCTCCTGCCATGCACTTTCCCCTGCACTATGCATTTCAGCAGCTTGTATTAAACACATTAGAAATGAAAATTTTTTCCCCAATTTATTTGTCGTTCGTTGTATTTTTGTTTAATTTTTGTAATATTATTTTTTTATTAAATTCTGTTTAATTTTATTTGATACGAAAACGGTTGTGTCGATTTCAAGGAAAATTAATTGATTAATTTAATAATATTTCTATCTTATTATTGTTTGAACAGTTTAGGTTCTTTTCATTCTTAATTCTTCTTCTTACATAAATTTTCCAAATCTATCGCCACTTCTGTAAAACTCCTCATATATTCTGCCATTATCCGTTCCTTCCTTCTTTACGAGTCACCGTTCTGGTGGCCATTCCTAGCCAATACGCATAAAAAGTCCTTTTACGCCTTTCAAAATCGTATCCTACGCCTCATTGCAAAGTTCCACTGTCTAATTCCTAACTCCATCATCCATGATCACCTTCTCTTTTCCTCCATCCAAGACTACATTCAAAACACCTCAAGGAATCTCCACGACGCCGGAATGGCTTCAGAAATTACAGCCATCCGGAGCATCTATACCAGACTGCACCCACTAGCGATGATCCGACAATTTTTCCATTCCATGACTTTCTGCAGTAACGCGACTTTCAGCGTAAGTTGAACATTGTATATATATCAACGTTAGTTGATATTTAATAATAAACTATTTAATTTTTTTTTATTAAGTTTGGTTATGTGGTTTTCAAGTTTATAGCGGAGATATGAGTCAAATATTCTTTTTGAAATGCTGTTATCAATGTGAATATCTCACTCCGGTTTTATTTTAACTCTATAGTAATAGTAAGTTACTTCCAGATCCTAGCCGAAATAAAACTTGGAGCCTTTGTCTTAGCAATACAGAAATAGACTAGGTACTAGTAAACTAATTAGTTATCACTTAATTAATAATTTACAAATTTTCTTTATGATTTATATTTTAATTTATATTGTTGCTTTGGTCAAAATTATTTTGGTAAATAACTATTAGCTTGTAGTAAATATAAAATATGTATAAAGAGTGGATTTTTCTGGATTGTCGGAAAAATATTTTATCTAAAAATTGTCAGTACGGTGAGTTATTGAAGATTGAATTCTGAAATATAAACGGTTAGTTAATTTGAAATGGTTTTAACCTTATAACTAAGCTATTATAAACTACAGCTTTCAACGCTATTTTATTCCTTATTAATATTAATTTTGTTGAATGAGAAATTTGATTTGCAATAGGGAAATGTCACTTTTACTATCTGTATTCAATAAAGATGTTAACAACCGAAGTGCTGTACGAAATATAAATTACTTGTGATCACAAGTAGACCTATTTAGCGTTCGTTCTACTGTTATAAAAATTATATGTAGTAAGCGGCCTTCATGTGAAATGTCACTAGCCAGTGCATTTGTGTAAAAGGAACCAACCTATCCAAATCACAACCGGTTTCGCTTTAGTTACGAAGCGGTCGGTCATCTAAGTTCTTAAATGTCAAACTGAAATCGTTATACTACCATCTACTACAGAGTATTCGATTTTATAAGTTTTAAACTGGCAGATTTACAATTTGACTCATAATTTGCAAGGTGTCTCTAGAACAGACATTCAGATTTTTATTAGATGTTACTTTAAAGTTTTCTTATTTTCGTGCTTTAAATTGATTGCTAAATTATTTTAAAATTCAAATTCTGAGGTTTTTTGAAAGACATAGGTTATTAAAAATTCCTCACAACCATAAATTTATAAAACAACTGAAATGTTAGTGGAAATTTAATATTCTCAGATCTTCTATTAAAAAATATATAATTAAATTTAAATTTAATTTTTCACCTTAACTCTATTTAGATAATACATATTCAATTATAAGCTATCTTTAGCTTATTTGGTTGTACGCTGTCAAATCAATGAAACTGTTAAAACTTCTCTAATTTAAAAATTTTATCGTTTTAGTCAAAACTACGAAGGCACATTTACTAACGTCCCTTTCTTGCCACTAAGTGCAGTTTCATCTAATTTTATCGCCTGGGAGGTGGTTGTATCACAACTGACTTCTACACCAGAGGTCCCGGAATCGATTTTCGTTCAGGCCTGGCATCATTTTTCCATCACTAATTTTCATCTAACACCCTTCATCGTCTGCATTAGCAGTAATTTTCAAAACAGTCGGACGTAAAACAAAAATATAATCTGATATCATCATCTCATATACAAGTTACAATCAGAATTTTATTAATTGTGAATTTTATTAATGAGGTGAACAAATTATTGTAATCTTATTTCTTTACAATTTTTAATCATTAGCTATTAATTGCAACATTAGAGATTTGAAGTTGTACTAGGGTAGGTTTTTACCTGTCCCTCGTCAATTTTTGCAGAAAGGTTCTCCTCATTTTCTGAAATTTATTTACAAACTGCTCGTAAGTATTTCTTGCGTCTTTAAATACAGAAGTTTTTTTTTCAAATTATAGGCGCAAAGGAAAACCGTACTGCATTCTTTTATATTCTTTTTGATTCAGTTTAATTTATCTGTTGAAGTTTTTGTTTTATTAGCGGTTTTAACTGAAAATTTTAATTTCGATTCCTAACGTAGATTTTAAATCCTTTGAAAACCTTACTTAGCCGTTTAAGGGTGTACCCTGGTTCTAAACTAGGGAGTAGGAGCTCCCTAGTTAACGTAAAGCGAGAAAAAAAGCAGCGACAAAATGTAACACTTGCACTTTTGACAAAAAAATTCAAGATTTTGGATCTGGCAAAGTTCTTTAAAATTACTATATCCTCTTAACATTTATAAGTTTATTTTTTAAACTGTTGGGGTAACTGCCCTTCGTTTGGTACTATTTATTTTAGCAGTTATAATTGATGCGAACCATCTTTTTTTAATGTATAACAACGACAAGTTTTTATCATAGTAATTAATTGAATGAACTACCGAATCTATGGATTAAAAATTTGCAGCTAACATGTATATTGATTTAATTCAATAAGTGGGTATATTTATTTGGGTCATATTATTTAGGTAGCTTCCGTGGGATGCTTCAAATAAAAATTTCTTTTCCTAGTATGACTGAAGTACAAATTTCCCATATTACTTTTTGCTATTTTGTACTGAAAGTACTGAAGATTAAATTGTAGTTAAATTACTGATTGTTGTTTGAAAAAAATGAGTATAAATATATTTGAATTTAACAATTCATCATAAAGTTTTTTTGTTCTTTAATACCTATTTAAATCCCATTAGGAGCTGGAAATAACATTTCTTCACACTAATTTTATACGAATTTCGAGGTTAAAAATTATATTATACCATAAAGTAGCCCACCCTCTAAGAGTTGAAAAGGTAACCGATCAAGTTAAAGGACAAAGAAGAGCAAATGAGATTGCAAGAAGCAGACTCAAGAGCAATTAGAGTTCATGAGTACGGTCTGGGAATGTCGGTTTGTATGCTTCTTCGTGCTCCTTAATGAGGTGTCCTTTGTTGAGGACGTAACAGCGTCTCTATTGTTCTCTCTGTCTCAAACACTGGCAGAAATTACGACCGGTACAGAGTAAATAAGTAGCAACAATCTTCTACTAGACTACTGGAGTTTAAACCTGGATTACTGAACGATTCGCCACATAAGTTTAGTTCTTCTTTATTTTCCGTCTTTGTCTGTTGTTTGCAATTACTCGAGATAGAATAGTTCAACCGGCTGGAATGGGAAACAGACTAGTTTCTCGACCTACAGACTGTATTTACCTGTTCCAGAAAATCAAATAAAACTAACAATAACTTCGGTATTCCACTCTTACCTCACTTTACTATTATTAAAGATTCTATAAATCCTTTTTGTTGAGTATTTGTTCTTCAATTCATTCAAAATGTTATTGCTTTAATTTGTGTAAGTTACAAAAAACAAATTTTTGAAATTGGTATTTTGGAAGAACTGGTATTTTGTTAGTATAGTTGGTTTATTTTTTCAGATTATTGCTCCCTTGTGGCAATTATTTTGGTTTAAAGAAATATCATTTAAGATTTTACGTATCTCATACGTTTCAATCAAAAGTGGAGTGAAAATTTCATTTTTTATCGAGTACATTGAGTTGTGCCTTCCGACACTCATTGTTTTTGGGATTTACGAAATATTTATGACTAGTTAGGCTTAAAATAAATGAAATTTGAATTTACAATTTTTTTAAATTTTAGGACTGGAAGATATTTTTTAATGCTGCTCAGACTACAATTTTCCCTAACTTCCTACATTGTTGAACATTACTATTTTACGATCTAGGTGAACTGTATACTTTTACTTCTCTAAAGCAATCACTCTGCAATATGACATCTTTCATCGAAAACGATTGTTTAAAGTAGGTAACCAATTTCCACGAGAAAAATGATTAAAAGTATCTAGAATGCAATTTTTAGGAAAGTTCCTAGTGCAATTGTAAATTTATTGTTTTTTTTATTTTTAAATTTTTTATTATAAATTTTTTTATATTTTCATTTTTATGTTTTAAAAACCATGAAAGAATAAATGAAGTAGGTAGTAATGTAAAAGAATGAAGAATAAAATATTGGTAAAAATCTGGTGTGAAACACTCACGCGACTTTCTCTTGCCTATGCAAATAATGAACAATATATTCTAACATTAGAAATAAACAAAAAACTTTATATGTAAATTTAATGGTATTTCTCATGAAATTCAATGCTTTTTGAAAAAAAAATGTTTAACGAAATTCTTGTACCCTTTTTAGATGTTTTACTAGTATTTTTTATAGCAGTTGGTTTAGTATTTATGATTTTTTTTAAAATAAATTGTTTTTTGTATACTCCTATGCGCGGACAGAACTCTTCGTGAAGAAGAGTTTTTGCGTATAAGTATAGTTAGTTAAAATATTGTTTATAGCTTATTATAGTAATAAATTGTAATGTATATTTAACTAAATAAAATAAATAAATACCTAAATAAATAAAATAGTCATATTTTTAGTACATTATTCTTAAGAACTGTGTGTTTTTTAATATTAAGTCATCTTTGAATTCTGTTTCAATAACCTAATTTTATTTGTACTTGTCTTAGCTTAAGGGTGTCTCGAGATTGTTTTTGTTGATACATATACGCGTACTAAATCCTGTTCTTAATATATACAGATATATTAATTTAATAAATTGAATTAGTTGTTATGAGTTAACCAGTTTACTTTTAATTGCGAAACATATATTAGATATTGTGTTTCTTTATAAGCGTGTAGCATTTTGTATGCACTGTAGTTCTACATTGATAAAAAACTGTGTTGCAACTGCATTTAATAATTAACGTAGCCTGAAAAAGACCACCACAAAACGTGATCTAAAGATGTGGACGGTGAACCTCTGTGGAATTTAACCATAGCTCACTGAGCAAGTACGTTAGTACGTACAACATGGTATGTATTAAAGCTTGTTACACAAGATATGTATGAGCCTAACTAACTCAACTGGTTTGTCAAGCAGAAACCAAAAGTGGAGTCAAGTTTCAAGTATCTGCGGACTTCAGTTGAAGTATTTTTATATATTTATTGATTATAAGGTTTCATTGTTGTCTATTACATTCCTTACCAATGTAATGTACTATAATCTTATATTTATCGATGTTTTGATTTTAGTCTAGTAGAGAAATGCAAGGGAAAATGTCATGAAGTTTAAACATTATGGTTCACAGACGTACGTAACAAATAAATAAATAAATGAACTTTTATTTGTCAACGACCCTACATCGGAATACTAAAAATACATAATTCGTTATACGTATACATTACTTAAGTAAGAAGAAATACATTAAATTTTACTTTCTCTTTTTTTTGAAAAAGGACGCTATTTAAGGCCATCTGTTCGCGTCTTTCTTTGGTCATGGTCGTAACAAATAAACTCTCTGGACGCTATTCTATGTACTGTAGAATCCTGAGCTCTGGTCCGTTGTATATCCGTAATATCTCTTATCATGATTCTCTCTCTCGAGACCCTGCAAGACCTTAGTAACCAGTCCGTCTCGGAGGGTTCCACCCTTGTTTATTTCTGGAGCTTTTTCCAGCACTCGGCACCACGTGTAGTGTTATGGGTTCCAATGTGGATGTAATAATTAACTTCTTCATCCTCATCTGTATTTTACTAGACCAGACCATAGAGCTTATTTTTTTGAAGAGTGACTTTCTACCTTGATTTATGTTGTCTCTGATATCCTGTTCACTTGTTCCATCAGACGATAAAGTTGACCCGAGTTGAACTGGTCACGAGAACTGACATCACAAAATTGAAGGGGTCGGCAGAAGAAAGTGCTAACCCACACAATTTCCAATATGATTTTTCTTAAATATTCTGTAAAAATAAAATGTACGGCACGTTTTAAACAGGATGCTATATTTACGATCTAAAGGACCTAAAATAACAGAAAATAACAAATAGTTAACACAGATTCAAAAACGTGATTTGTAGATTTCAGTAAATTTTTAAAATGGCATTGTATAAAATTATGTTGACGTTAGTTAGTACTGTCTTCTCCTGACCTCTTCAATTCTCTAGGAAAACATTCTGAGGAATTCCACCTTCTCATATTTTGAATTGCACCTTCTTTTTGCATTTTTATGTAAAGATACAATTTTATACAAGTAAAATAATTTTTTAATATTACAAAAAAAATACAATACGATATTAAGGTCTGCATTCTGGAATACCCATGTAACAAAGACAAAATCAGTCTTGTCAGTTTAAAAGGGTAGCTGACAGTCGTTTAAATCTTAGTATCTTAAATAAACTGATCTTATAAAAGGCAGTGATAATATCAGTTTGGGGCAAAGATGTCCAGTTTTGGGGATCAGCAGAATCATCTCATACTAAACGAATTTCAGTCATCCAGAAGAAACTTTTTCTTTCAATATACAATACCCGTTTCATTTTACAAAACAGTACCCTTTTAATGATTAAAACTCGTCTATGTTTCTGATAAAGCTTAGAAATTCTACACAAATTTCAATAAATTTTTTTATAAACTACTAATACATTTACGCAGGCAAAAGCGCAGATTCATACCAGGTGTCCCTGCAACGAGGGTTAAACGCAAATGGCCACAACACCTTTTTGCAGAAAATTATTGCGGAAGCTAGGATATGGTCTAAGCTTTAACAAGTGAAAACGTGTTTATTCTAAAGCTTTGGCGTCTTATTTACTTGTAAAAAAACATTGTAAATTTTAAAATATAAACAGTTACAAAGACATGCAATTTATTGCTTTAATTTCAATAAATACATTGGTCTAGATTTTTTCTTTCTGTTAGAATATGTTAATCATAAACAATTTTTTCATTTTTGCATAATATACGTAACCAAATATCTGCAAATATACGAAAATTATCATAAATTATTGTTCTTAGCTTTCATTGCTTCGTAAAATTCGTACTACGTTTATTAGATCAATGATTTAAAAACCTACCATTCCTTTGAAAATGTCGTTAATTGTTTCTAAAATTATTGAAAATGAGTTTAAATGTTAGATATTTTATGATTTTCAAAATTTTCTAACCGTAAACAGACTGATTTTATTTCAATAGTAAAAGTATTTAGTAGAATCGAAATTGTACTCTATTTAGTATTTTTACAGTGCCTGCATTCTATCGGATTATTTTAATACTAACGTAATTCTCTTATAAATCTGTAGATCATAGTTACTTAAGTAATGAAGAGAAAATTATCATGTTTATTTATTTATTTAACGTCACATCAACTACTGGGTTATTTACCAAGACGACAGGATCTGAACGTAAGCGAGAATTGAACCTGGGATCTTTCACTGTGGTAACTAAAGAGCTAGCAGCACACCGAGGTGGCAGCCGTCTAAAATCTTTAGTTAATTTGAATATCAGTATTATTTTGAATTGCGAGAATTTCATTCGTACTATAAATTAGGTTAATCGTTATTAGTTTGCAGTTTCACTATAATACTATTTTAAAGCGTTGTTGTTGTTGTTGTTGTTGTGGTAATTGCAGCTAGCTTCAATTCCTGGCGTCCCGAGTTCGATTCCTTATCATGGCTGGATTTTTTCATCTATCATCCATTACCGTCTGCGTAGCTTAAATATGCATAACATTCAAACTTTAAATGAAAACAAATGATTACGTTTGGAAAGGTTTTTAATCACAAGTAGCATATTTTGTAGTCCCTACTCTCTACGCCACCGTAGATCACAGTTACTTATGAAACAAGAACTAAATTGTTACAACTACTAATTCGTCTGATGGGGATGTATGGATCGGCGAAAAATGCAATCGAAAACAGGATACAAATTTTTTCGTTTGATCACATGTAGTTCCGACTACGAACGAAACCATCATAAATTGAGATCTCAAAGTAGAAACAGTAAGACGACCATTTACAAATTATACACTCGTTTCCATTCAAAATTACTCGTAATTAATTATTCAAAATTAATAAATATCAAGAATCCAGAGATACAAACATCTTCAGACCCTTACCTACCACAAAATCCACAAAGGAGGTTAAAAAGATGCTGGAATAAGGCAAGGATCTTAAATAAAACAGCTATGGGGTTTGCCACTGGATGATTTTCTCATTCGGGACGAATTCAGGCCATTAAAAACACACTCATAAATACTGCTGGTACGGTTGTGGTTGTTACTAAATAAAGACAAAATAATATTTAATTTTTTTATATATAATTCTTATGTTACAAAGTTACAATGGTAGCTTCAGTTATTCTGTACGGAAGTGAGACGTGAACAACAAAAACCCAATGCGGAGAATCCAGACAGCAGAGATGAGATTTCTTCGACGAACTAAGGGGTGTACACGCTTGGACAGAATAAGGAATGAGGAAATCAGGTCAGAATTGGGTATTTACAACTTAAACGAAAATAAAAGGATTATCACCCAAGTTGGAGACAGCACATGGCAAGGATTTCCGATCACAGGATACCTAAACAGGCATACTGGTATGCTCCAGAAGGTAAAAGGGATATCGGTAGGCCTAGGAGAAGATGGATATAAATGATATAGTTTTTGAGTCCAGAACAGGGTGCGGCCTAATCCTTGTTGGAAGAAGAAGTAGAAGAAGAAGAAGAAGAAGATCATTATGTTATAATTATCTTAATAAAAAGATACAAATCGTGAGAACAATTTTAGAGGAAAATCTCATCACCTTCAAACTCTTAGCACGAGTGAATCAGAAACAGGTATTGAATCATATTGGAAATTTTTTATGTACATGATTGAATTTCCAGAGATTTTTTTTAATAGTAAATAAACATAATTTTTTCTTGTACCTAGGATTTAGATAATTTTTAAACTAATACGTTGAAAATTATACAGTTTGAATTTTGCTCTACATGTAATCATTACTGTTATTTTGGGTTAATGATGAATCTTTACCTGAAGCTGTATACAAAATTAGTAAAATTAATACAAATAATATTTATTTTTTCCTTCTCATTATCTAACGCATCTTATGAATTATTCCATTACGCAAGACGTGACCTAGTTGTTTTATGCATTATTTTTTATTCTTTACTCATGTAAAGTTGTTATAACATAGTCGATTGTAAAATCTGAGCACTAGGTTGATATTAGTAAACTTTCCTATTGTAGATAAAGATTCAGTACCCAAATTGATAAATAATTGCGAATCCATTTGGAGTTTTTGTATTACAATTCAACTTATTAGGCTTGTATGTAGCCTATATCATTTGATATGATTTCCCTATTCCAAAAAATTATTTTGTGTATGGTTCATTTATATTTTATTTTGATGTTTGTTGAAAAAGTATAATGTTATTATAAATATAATAATAAATATAATTATACATTTGCCCATAACAGGCAGGTGGAGTGTTAAATTATTTTCACTCGATCTGCTAGTTCCAGGGCTACAAACAAATTTCTGTTTCTTATCTCATAGTCAGCCAATTATATAACGGAAAAGGGAGAGGTATAATGAATTTCATCATTATACAGCCAGACTCTGTGGTGAATGAAGTGAAGATGTCATTTGGAGGGTGGAAAATAGATGCTTTTCAGAGGGCCCGGCATGCTGATAAGCATACTTTTCTACTCAGCGAAGAAGGTAATGGTAAACTACCTCATTCCTCGTTTTACTTAGTAGAGCCTCTAGTAATAACATAACGGGATTTTTAGTTCTTTTTAAACGTTTTTTAATTTTTTTATTCTTTAACTAAAATAAATAAATTTTGAAATGTTTGAAAATTGAAATAAAAAAATATACGAGTACTGTTTATACATATGTTTGTAAAAGTAAAGTCAATTGTGTTTAAATTTGGTACTTAATTTTAACTCGTTGTACTTTTTAACTGTTAAGTCTTGTAAAGTACAATCGCTGATGTCAGTAAGTTTATCGCGAAATGATTCGGATGTCCGTTTAGTCTTCTTTCGAATGTTCTGCTAAATCGTTAATTTCTTGTCTTCTGAGTTATTCTGTGTCGTTATTGATATATCTGCTTCGCATGTACCATGGTACCGTATGAGCTGTTCGTAAAAATTTGCCTGAAAACTTTCTTTAATGTCAATATTGAAATATTCATTATCACCTACAGTTGTATCCCGTACGTTCACACAGGCTTTAAAATATTAAAAATTAACAATTTTAATATTAACTTAATATTTTATGATTTGTAATTTTTAATATTTATATTAACAATTTAATGTTTTTTCTTTTAGCTGTATAGGGAAGAGCTTGTTTGTATTATTATTTACGTTCTTAAGAAGATATATCTTAATTAACAACGCTACAAAAACCGTGTTGATGGGATATTCCTTAAGTCACCTCCGTTAAAGTTAGATATCAGAAGTGCAAATAAAAATATTTGAAGGTTGCTTGAATATTTTATAAGATATATTTAATCATATGATGACTATCAGGGAATTTTATGAATTAAAGAAACTTGTATGGTTTAGCCATTCGTTAATGACATACCATTAATGATTCCATGCAGGCACTACCCAAGATTTTCTCCTTAGATTGAATTTATTGTTAATTAATTTAAATTTATAATTTAATTCATTCTTGATTTAAAGAATGATCTGATTTACTATTTAATAAATTTCAATTTAATATGATACTAATTGGATTATACTGTTGGTAATATTTATGATTTAGCTGCAAGTTTAAAAAATATTTTCTCTATAAACGTCGTCATTATTGTTTAGCAGAATAATAACCAGTGGGCTTAAATGGCTTTCAAAACGAAATACTTCTGAATGATTTTACAATTTTTCATTCATTGTAGGTACAGAAAGAAACTTATCAACTCTATTTCTGACTAATCCGGTAGTATTAATGTTGTACCTTAATATTTTATTATAAAACCTTCTGACCTGCTGTTACATTTACTAATAGCTCCCGACTGTTGGGTTCCTGAACAAACTTTTTTGGAAACTGATACGAAATGTTTTTCTTGAGATGTATGTGCACTTGGTGATACCACCCACGAACTGACGCAGTTGTTAACAGGGGATGCTTGCTTTGGGGCATGTTTGACGAGGTTCAAACTTAATGAAGTGCCAAAATGTCGACTGTACGAAAGTGAAGAGGAGGAGTCCATTGCGCATATTTTTGAAAGATATCTCTATTTTAGCCTCGACAGAATGGAGACATCTGAGAAGATAGGCGTTGCACAGTAGATCCCAGAGGGAGTAGGGGCAATGATGCTGGGGGATGAAGAGAGCTGGAAGTTGGTTGCTCAGTTTGCGAGAGAGTGATCGGGAGACTGCGGAGGAAGGAGACATCTGGAGATCAACGGGATCGCCCTATTCCACAGTAAATCAATTCTGTCCCTATCTCAGTCAGTAGGCACACTAATTTCCTGAGCTGGTGATGAAAGAGATGAATGAAAGTGAGAGAGTGAGTGTTGGTCAGTGACAGCGAGAGGGAAATAAGACTACTTCCCGCATCGTGAGGGAGTGAATATGAGTTTTTCTCGCCGCTTCGGATAAAAGAACGATGTGCACGAAGACAAAATGTATGGTGCTAAGTATTTTGATAAGTGTATTTAAAAGCTTTGTTTATTAGCATTCCTTTGATAAATGCTAAAAAATTTGAAGATGAATATTGTGGGCGCATATTGTTATTTTTAATGTTTAAAAATTATGTTTTTCTCATTATATAATTAAGATTATTAATGACTAACCTACTTTTACTTACATCTGATAATTTTATTATATTTTATTGTATAAGATTCATAAAAATTGTATGCATTTTGCTTAGAATTTTAATGACCTTTACCAAATTTAATGATTACATTGTATATTTTTTATTACAGCTGTACGGTATTCACTATTAACCTTTCTACTTTCATTAACTAAATTATTTTTATTTATAATGTAATTATAATAATTGATGAAAGAAACTTAACAAATATTTATTTTCTTTAATGTTAAGTAAATGCTTACGTGTCACCTTTATATCATCCACTCAAGAGCAAATTCTGCTGCAAATACATTTTATAGTATTATGTTATTCTTTTTTGTTAATTGGTAACCTACATTGGTACTTTCTTTAAAGCGCTAAATGACATTTACTTTAATGGTGGATGCCAAGAATGGAAAAAATAAAACAAAATTTCGTTTTGTGAATTGAAACCTAGTAGTTATTTTTCTGTTGAATACACCATTAATTTAATTGTTTGGTAAACAGTAACTGTTGATATTTAAGGGTACTTGGAATATCTATCTCCATAATGTTAATATAAGGAACATTTTCTCAAAAGCTATTGGAGTTATCCTGTCAAATTTTTTGTGGTTACTTTTCAGGCTATTCTACACCCACTGTGTTAGTAGCATCTTAATTTATATTGTTAGAAAGATAAGAATTTTTTTGAAATTACCTCCTTTGAAAACTATAATTTTTTGCCTATTTTAGTGGAAAATAAATATTTAAATACATTATTTTACTGCAATATTAACTCAGTACACAGATATTATGGTTTAAAAGACTGTGCAGAAGTTTAATTAAAATCCATTCTCAGTTAGCTGAGAAAATGTTCCTTATGTGTCAAAAATTTCTATTTTACGGGAAACAAGAAGAACTTAAAAGAGAACACATTATAAGTACCGCAAAATAGTTACCTCTAATACACTCAAGGATCATAATCTGAAAATTCCTCTAATGTTACATTCACAGCTGGTCTCATGCCGACTTAAAAGTTTTAAAACAAAAATATCATACGAAATAAAAAATTATGAATTTATCTTTTCTCATTCAAAAAATAGAGATGTTTATGTAAACGTTTAGAAAATAGGGTTAGGGTTCAACATATTTTTTTCTGGGTAAAAACAGCAAAAACCCCGACAAATTATATATCATTGAATGTAGAAAACAGAATTTTAATAATGTGGAAAATACCAGAGATGTGAAAATTTTCAATTTTTTCCCTTCCGGGAACCTTAAGTTACACTATTTGATCTAGCGAGTTGGTAAGCTGGCCAGCTTACTTTAAAACTTGTTGCTACAATCATCAATAGATTTCTTTGTTTTATTTAAGACGCCTCACAACGTAAAATATGATTGTCAAGTCCAGCTATCAAATTGGGTAGTTGATTAAAACAAACCAGTTCTTGATAGCAAATAAAAGCTGAAAAAATGTTATTGCAATTTTCAAAAGATGAGGAAAAGTTTAGTCTGATAAACATTGAAGGAGATAAGGAGTTCTTCTTCTTCATTTCAAGGTCTAGGTTTAGTGAACCTGTTCCGGTAACTATCTTTTCCTCGGTCTTCTCACATCTCTCGTACCAAAATTGGTCTATAATATTGAGCCTCTATTGGCATCCTCCCTTAAAGCATTCTGTTGAAGTGACCAGAACTGGTACTTCTGTTGAAGTACCAGTTTCTTCGATTCTGCAAGATCTTGTCAGATAGTGGTGTAACAGACAAAACTCCTGTTAATTTATCATTCCTTATCCTGTCCGTTCTAGAGCTTCCCAACACACTGCTTAAAAATCTCACCTCTGTAGCTTGGATCTTACTATTAATGTTCTTTTGTATTAGGGTTCGAATCCTATTCAGGCACGGCATATTTTCATAGTTACAAAAAACATGCATCCTTCACCGTCACTCCTCGTTTTCCTTAGTAAAGCCTCTAGAGGTTCGAACCTGCCTTTTACCTGATGACCTAAACAACAACATGTTCAGTATTTTGTATAATGATACTAATGCTAATGGTGAAGGGTGACGAGTGAAACTAAGTGATGAAAAATCCAAAACCAGGAATTGAATCTAGGACTCCTGTAATATAAATAATTGCGCCGGAAAAAGTCGTTTTAAAGCTTGGTTGAGTAAGACCAACTCAATAAGCACTTTAGGATGTTATTATTAAAATTCACGTTAATTTATGTCAAATATTCAACATAATGCGGTGATCAAAATGGGTGGTTTTTTACAATAAAACCGTTCCTAATTTTTCGTGTATGGCCAATTATTGACCACGTGACTTTAGACGTTTCTGGAAATTCTTTTACAGCCCACATTCTCAGTAATCGTTCACATTAGACTTTTTCCTTTCTTCTGTCCATCTGCTGCTCTGTATGTTCTCTTCATCGATGCCCTTAAAGTCCGTAATTAGTTATGTGAATTTGGTTCGGTTCATTAAGTTTCCGCGGTCTAAGCCGGTATTTTTAATATCATTCCTGACTTCTTGAACCATTTATCCGGCACCTTAGGTTTATTTAGTGTCTTAAAACAATTTTCAATAAGAAAATAAAGCAAAGAAAATGATTTTTTCTGAATTTTTTTCCGTACTTCTCGATTACTTTTAATAAAGTCTCTAGTCTGATCATATAAGTTAGTATGTGTTTTATTATTACATTTTATGACTCATTACATAATTTAGAGTTTTACCTTATAAATTTAAGTATTTTATATTACATTAAGCAATCAAGAGTGCATATAATTTATTCCTAATGTACATTTTTGCTTTAATAAACGAAACATTAATAGGGTAACATTTATGTAATATAGTCAACAATTTTATAACATAAATTTAAAAAATAAAACCCGTATTCGTTAAGCCGTAAATATCTTACATTTATAAAAGCAAAATTTGAAGTAGGTAGGCTTTATGTTGCACAAGAGATAAAATTGGTTTGGCAAATTATGGATTGCAATTTTTAGGCATGATTTTTAACAGCTCGATTGTACTATATTTATGAATACATAATTATATTATACACAAAAATATATTGCATTATAAATTGTCTGTGGAGTATCCTAATTTATTTTAAATACAGTCATATTTTTTACTTCAACATAGGACTGAATCTGTACAAGACTACACTTCATTTACATGTCATACACTCATCCTCATCTCATTGTGCGGAAGTTGGTTTTTGTTCTAAATTGAACGAATTGTAACGTACATATTATTTAGCGTAGATAAAAATAGATATAATTATATTATTGAAAATTTATGAGTGTTGGCTAACGTTTCTTGTTTCGTTAGGGGAAAATCCCTAAAGTTTCTAGTTGTAGTGTAATAAACATAACATTATTGCACCTAATTTTTTCTAGTTGACAATATTGTACTCCATTCACAAGCAAAATGTCTTCACCGATTAATTACCTCAATATCAACTGATGGTTCGTATTCACATACCACGTCTTTATTTTATTGCTTCAAATACTGAAACCTAAGTCATTTTTTTAATGTTACCCCTGTTATATAACCTTCTATCATTGCTTTGGTGACGGTCACGTGGCTTCAAATATTTCTGTTGTTTTCTTTTATATCAGTTTCCCTTCTTCAATTCTACTCAATACTTATACAGTAGTTAAAAAATTTTTTTTAACAATTAATGATTATTAAAGGCCAAGATAATTCCTGTAAGCGCTGGGCTACGCATGCGCATACTTGACTTAAACTCTGCATACCCCTCCGACCTACAGTTAGATGTACAGTCACAGTGTTGTTGAAAATTAACAACACCAATAATTGTATTTTGTAGGCAAGCTGTTCCATTGTTGATTACATACACTGCACTATTACAGTAAATACAAGACTAAACTCATGCAGACGCACGTTTTGTCCAGCGCTCTATTTACGAAAATCAGGCTATATTTACTTTTGTAAATCCACTACTACTGCTACTATCATAATAAGTTATTTGTGGTATCATTAACAGGAAACTAGGTTACAGAGCTAGAACTGAGACAGTAGTAAAATTCTACAAGGTAATGGCAGCTCCAATCCTTCTTTTTGGAAGTTAGTCATGGGTTACCACAAAACGCCAAGAAAGTAGGATCCAAGCAGCTGAAACGAGGTTTTTAAGAAGGGTGAAGAGCTGCTCGAGGCTGGATCTAATACATAACGAGGAAATTAGATCCAAGTTGGGCATATTTAGCTTGCATGAAAAAGTTGAGGAGTACCGGAATCAATGGAGGCAACATTTGGAACGGATGCCAGAGGAGAGAATACCTTTAAAAGTGACGGAGTATGTTCCAGTTGGAAGAAGAGAGGTGAGAAGACCTCAAAGAAGATGGCAGTAGTTGAGATGTACGGGCTGGAATGTCTCGTGTTTGTGTAGACGTACAGGATGGTTTATGAGTTCGGAACAGGCTTATGCCAAATCCTTGATAGTAAGAAGAAGAAAAAAAGAAGACTATCGTAATAATATTATTTGAGCGTTTTTGTCATCAGTCTCTCAATTGGTTTGTTGCAGTTCTTCAAGGTGTTCTATCCTGCACAATTTCTTTCATGTATACATACCTGTAACACCGTACATCTTTCGTAATTTGTTTGAAATACTCTAATCTTTGCCTTCCCCTACAATTCACTCCCGTAATATTATCCTCCATCATTTATAGAGCAATACCTGGATGTCTTAAGATATGCTCCACTAGCTTATCTCTTTCTTCTGGTATGATGTTCCCTCATACTTCTTTCATCCCCTCGTTTAAGAACCTCCAAATTACTTTTTTTATTCACCCACCTAATCTTTAACTATAACACCACATTTCTAAAGCTTCAATTCTTTTCCTTTCTACAGCCCGTATCACCCACGTTTCACTCTGTACAATTCTATACTCCAAATTTAGTATTTTAAGACATTTTTCATAATCTGTAAATCAATGTTTGTAATCGTTTCATATTTGTGTTATAAAATACCAATTCTATAACGTCATATTCCCAAGTATAAATTGTTAATTATTACATATTGAAAACAATCACATATTCTACTGATTATAAATTTTCGCAAAAATAATTTTAAAAAAATATTGTTGAAAATCGTACGGAAATAAAATGAGCGACCTTAGTATAGACAATTGATTAATCGATACCTTTGTTTATCCTTTACAAAGAAGATTTATGATTATCAGCTTTTGATGATTCGTTGAAATTGAAACCTTCTACATTTGTTACACCTTTACGTATTAGTTACTCTTCAATAATTCTTAAAAAAAACAAAAAGCTGTTCAATAACACTATTTATAGGTTATCATTCACAGATTTGTTTCTTTGTACCTTTATTGAATTTACAAAAAAATAAAAATATATATAAAATAAATTGTGAATGAGCAAAGTGAATTTTATTAATAGTACTACATATTTTTTATGTATAATTTTTATATGTTTTGCGGCTTTACGGGTTAACACGGTTAAATTATATAAAAAAATTAAACTATATGGTACATTGTAAATTTGCTAGGAATACTGAGATTCGTTTTCTTTAAACTTATTAACCTTGAAAAATTTTTATGGTTGATTGAATCGAATAAACTGTTGAATTATTTTGATATAAGTGTAGTCGTTAATATGATTTCTATTAATAGGACGTCTTCATAACAAAAGAGTTTTATAAACTAAATTAAACTGAGATGTGTAATTCATGAAGTAACTTAATTAACGTTTTTGTACTAAAATAGGCAATTTCAATTTCACTGAGAATATGGAACCGCTTAAGTATATTTTGTAAAAATAAAAAGTTATTCCTGTTTTGTTTTAATTTTAGTTATTTTTTTATTGTTTTCTGATTAGTTATTGGTTTGCAACTAACAGGTCACGTTTCTTCAGTAATCTTTTTAATCAGCAAAAATTTCTCAACCGCGTTACTAGTTCTTAAATTAAGGTTATAGAACTGTTTATATGATAAATCTTCGAATCTTGGTGTATCAAAACGGGAATACATTTTTTGGTAGTCTTTTGTGACCCTTGTGTTATTTTAACAAGAAAATAATTTTGTCCATCAGACGTTCTAAAAGAGGAACGTTTTTGTAACTGTTCTAATGTATCAGTCAAATAAAAATTTTAAAATACAATCCTGAAGTTGAAAAGAGTAAAAGCCTAAATTTTAGATACAACATATTGACGCAAGGAGTAGGTAGTGTAGGTATCAGAAGTACAGTATTCAGATGAATTGAAGTTCCCTAGCCGAGGGAATAAGAAATTTCATAACGCTCTCACTCGATCAAGCCATACCCAACATTCCAATAACATTGTATAAATTTACTCATTGTTGTGAGCAAGCGTTTATGCATGAAGTAAACTAACAAGTAGTCTTATTCTTCTTTCTTCGTCCGTTGAATTGGTTTTTTGGGATGTTTTACAATATATTGAAGTTCTTTCAACAGGTTTATTAATAGAGACATTAAGTCTATTAAAATTAGCTTTCTCCTCACAGAACTTTAATATATATAATATCAGATTTCTTTCTCCGCTATGAATTGTTTGCCCGCGTTTACGAACAGTTACATCAATGGACATTATTTTTGTCTTCTTCTTCTTCTTCTTCTGCCTTTCAAGAATTAGGCATCTCTGCCTTTTCCGAAATCTCTCAAATCTGCCCATCTCTTTCTCGGGCGTCCTCGTTCTCTCCTGCCCTCCGGCTTATAGCCCAGTGTCTGCTTAGGTATCCTATCCTCCCGCATTCTGTTCACATGCTCTAACCACTGCATTCTGTTCTGAGATACCTTGTCGTTTATTTCAGATGCTAGCTTCATTCTTCATTTCAGATGCTTGCAATCTACTCTCCTCTCGATTTGATAGCACCCAAGTTTCACTGCCATAGAGTAGGGTCGGTGCTGCTAATATTTTATAAAATCTCACCCTCGTGTTTTTGCTGGTGCTATTTTTTAAAGTGCGGTGGATAGTTCCGCATATTTACTGAAATCGGCGCATCTTATTGTAAGCATCTTTCTCCTGTAGGTATGTAATGTTGCAACCTAGATACTGAAAGTGGGAGATCTGTTCCAAAATATTATTTTTTGTAACAATTTTTCTTCTGACTGGCTCCTTCCCCCAATGCCATTACCTTTGTCTTCTTCGTCGAAATTGTCAACTTATATTCTTTGCAGAGTTTATTCAGCATGAAAAGCACTCTCTCCAGGTCATCCTCATTCTCCCGTGGCTGTTGCTGGGTCTGCTATCGGGAGCCGCCCCCGGCGATGGGGACACTCGTCAACTCTGTTGAAAAGTGCTGAGAAAATAAAGTACTCAGGGAGAAAAAAAACCAGTGAAGATGGTCAACGGCTCCAAAGGCGGACATGGAAGACATTTCTAACGGCGGAGGAGGCGGAAGAGCCTAGAGCGGCATCTCGAAGGAACTGTCCTGCAGGCTCATATGCAGTGATGTGGCAATTCCACTAATGGGCTTAATCTGCGCAGCGCTCGTAACGCGGCCAGAGGATTTTCTTATGAAGCCTCGGATGATGGACCGAAATTTACGGATAAGTTAATGAAGTTACATTATTTTTCTGCCATTAAAAGCACCGCGAAATCTCGATTTCAGTTAAAATTATATGTAGGCTAGTAAGATATTAAGGGTCCCACAACAAATACCGATCTAATAAATATTTTCGCAAGAGAACAGTGTATAATATGAAAAGAACGAACAAACAAACACACGCGCGCGCGCGCGCGCGTACACGTACACAGTAGCACGGGCCAAGATAACGACTGTAGAATCTTTTCAGATCTGAATTATAACGATAAAGACATTTGAGTGCATGCGTAGTTATGCCACATACCTCCCTCTCACTCACTCGACTATGGGACTTCAATTCATCTGACACCTTTAGGTAGGAGTTTTTTTTTGGGGAAAATCGCTAGGCTTTTATCCTTTCTTCTGTTCACCTGGTGTTCTGTTTTTGATCTTCATGGAAGTTCTTAAAGTCCGTAATTAGTTACCTGAATTTGGTTCGGTTCATTAATGTGTTGTAGGTTCATCATTTTGCTGTTGTACGATAAGAGGTTTTATTTATTTTCAGGAGGGAGGATAACGAAATATAATTTTTACTATTTAAATAAACTTTAAAACAGACGTTTGTAAAATTATAATTGCTTCTAATGCGTACGCTACCCGTGGTGCTATCATTAATCACTGATAAACAACCGGTTAGTAATTTAATATCAATACTGTTGTTGAAAAGTACAATATAAACTTTATTATACGTACAAAATAGTTTTATTCTAATATTCAAAAGAGGGAGTCCTTGTACTCGGATATGCTTACTGGCTTGTGAGCAGGTGGTTGCAATCTGCCATGGAGTACTACTAGATGTACTACCAAGCTGCTGTTAAAACTTTCAAGGCTGATTCTAATCACATCTCGGATTACACCGTGGGACAGTGGAAACTGCAACTTGTCGTAGTTGTAAAATAACTGAAAATTCTTTTTTTTCACTTATGACTTGCCACCTGTCCAGCGGACATCAAAGAGCTTGTTTAATATTGTTGGGTCTTGGTTAGGAAAATCATCTATTGGGACTCTCATCTTTAATTCCATTATTTTTTTTTTTTTAATTTTTAATATTGTAAACTCATTGTCGGAAAGATATATCTAGAAAGTGATGTCTGTTAAGTTTTCTGTTTAAGGTGATGTTGTCCAAGTCAAGTTGATTGCTCTTGAATTTTTATAATTTTCTTCTATCATTTTATTTTGTCCGTGAGATGGTTAGGGTGATGTTTTCTAGTCTTGTGTGATACTTTATGCATGTACATTTTTCTTCTTTAACTGTGAAGATCTTTAATTTAAAATGAATTTTCTAGTTAATCGTATATCATGGTGCTTTCAGGATGATTCTAAATTGTTTCTATTTGAATCTTTGGAGAATTTTAGTAATATAATTCAGTGCTGTTTCCCACAACTGTAATACCATATGTCCTTACAGGTTATAAAATGCACTTGTGAACTAATAACTTGTTCTCTGCTAATTTTTGCTAATTATTTAATAGTTTAGAAAATGAAACTTCAATTTATTTTGTTCTGTGCGTGTATTTCATGCTAGTTTTCTGTATGAATTAATTACGATATATTTAACTTCATTTAGTTAGTGTTAATTTTATACTGTATTTCGAAATGCGACCGAGAAATTTCAAATAATTCGTTTCGGTTTACTTAATTTTTGTGTATTTTGAAATTAGGTTAATTGGTGGCAATTTTTATAATTTTCTTCTATCATTTTATTTTGTCCGTCCGTCCGTTACACTCAGATATCAGCAACTACAAGAGCTAGCAACAAACGGTTTTCAAACTCGTAATCTACCCAAAAAGTTAGTGGGCCTAAATAAGTTTGAAGTTCCGGTTTTGACCAGAAAATGGCTCACTACCGGAAGTTAAAAATCAAACTCAGAAACTACAAGAGATAGGCAACAAACGGTTTTCGGATTCGTAATCTATATAAAAAGTTCGTGGGCCTGAATTGGGTTTCAAGTTATGGTTTTGACCAGAAAATGGCCCACAACCGGAAGTTAAAAACCAAACTCAGAAACTACAAGAGATAGGCAACAAACAGTTTTCGAATTCGTAATCTACACAAAAAGTTAGTGGTCCTGAGTTGGGTTTGAAGTTCTGGTTTTGACCGGAAGTGGCCCAAAGTCGGAATTTGGAAACAAAAGTAGTGTTATTCGATTGCTCTTGAATTCTTGATAGCTCTTGAGTACATACAAAAGTAATTGGATTTAAAGTTTTGGTTTCAACCGAAGAAGTGGCCCAATACCAGAAGTCAAGAAATCAAAGTTGGAATTTAGAAACAAAAATACTATCAATCAATTCTTCTGAAAGAGTAGATACAGAAATCTTGGGTTTGAAGTTCCGGTTTTGACCGGATGTTAAGAAATCAAATTCGGAATTTGAAAAGAAAGATGTCATTCAATTTCTCTTAAAGAGTAGATACAGAAATCACCAATGGTTTTTGCCGTGTCAAAGATAAGCCTTTTTAAAAATTTCCACCAGCCATGAGACTTGTTGCCTCATGAAAGGTATTTTTATGGATTACAATATTTGGTTCTGAATATATCTTTGAAATTTCTGGCTCCTCTCATATTTTATGACCATTAAAACTGAGTGGAAAACGCCGGAGGTATTTATCAGTTAAAAATTGGAATTAGAGAGAAGGATTTTTGTTTAAAATACGAATGAAGCATTCGACTATGGTAAATAATGTCTATACATGAATCTTTTATAATTCTCATTTGAGTCTTACGATTATAAATCGTATTCTAGTTTTTTTTTTTTAATTATATTGATATAATTTAAATCAAATAGTTATACATTTATGTATTACATAGTTAATCAACCGTACATTTATTTATTTATTCAAATGATGTTTAGCTATAAATAAATATATAAAAATAACACTAATTCAATAGACAGCTGCTGTCTATTAAATATATATAATAGCCTTTATTAATATATAATAAGCTGCTGTAAATAAATATATAAAAATAACACTAATTCAATAGACAGCTGCTGTCTATTGAATTAGTGTTATTTTTATATATTTATTTATAGCTAAACATCATTTGAATAAATAAATAAATGTACGGTTGATTAACTATGTAATACATAAATGTATAACTATTTGATTTAAATTATATCAATATAATTAAAAAAAAAAAACTAGAATACGATTTATAATCGTAAGACTCAAATGAGAATTATAAAAGATTCATGTATAGACATTATTTACCATAGTCGAATGGCTAGTCCGTTAGAACGAGCGGAGTGCGATTGGTATAACGAGATCCTATTGTAAAGAGGAGTCAACCAACTCTTCTTCTTGGGCGTATAATCAATCAAACGAAGATGATACCCCTCGGACATCCTTGCGTTTAACAACTTTTGCCCTTTCTAGATACTCTTTCTTTCTCTTCGTCTAGATTCTGTTCGTATCCTTTATTATTCATCTTCTGATGATATTACAGTATTATGTATTTTCCACCTTGTCGCATTCCAGAATTATTCTATTACATTATATTTATTACTCCATAACATACTACGTTCATGTTATCTCAAAATACATCATATTGAGAATACATTAATAATTTATAAAATATATATTATAGTACTCGTAGCTTGTAAATTTTTTAAATTAAAAATGTTCTTAAAATATTAATTAATTTTATAAATTTGCGTCGGGGTACTTATAGTATAACCTAATAATATTATGTTCTAAATTTTTATTGGATGTTTAGTTTTTTATTTTATTTTTTTTTGAGGAACTTCCAGTGGAGCAGAATTCCACTGAATCTGATCCAACTGATAAAATTGTGGAGAATTTAATAAAGGCCAAGCCAATTGCTGTGAGCGCTGGGCTACGCATGCGCATACTTGACTTCGACCCTGCATACCCCTCCAACCTACAGTTAGATATACAGTCAGAGTGTTGTTAAAAAGTGAAAACACCCTTGGTATTTTGTGAGCATGCTGTTCCATTGTTGATTACTTACACTGCACTATTGCAGTACATACAAGACTATACTAATACAGACGCACGTTTTGCCCAACGCTGTCCTTACAAAAATCAGAGTATATATAAATTTTCAATAACATTAATCTTAAATAAAAAATAATAAAGAACGAAATTTAAAATCTATACGGTAAATTCAATACACTAAATATTTTAAGTCTTTGATATTTGGAATCTTTATTATTTAGCAAATTTAGTACCAGATAATTAGAATAACGGTTTAGCCTCTATTGGTAACGTTCGCTGAACCATGAAATGTCTTCTTTAACAGTATTGACATGTAAGTCATGATATGTAATTGTTACAGATGTACAAGGAATTTCTATGATTTGTCTTATTATTTTTGACTGGAACCTTTCTAAAATGTCACTACTTGACTTGCTTGCTGTTCTCAATAACTGTAATCCAGACAAGCAGAAGTTATAAAACAAAACAAAATTTGGTTTTCGAAAATCTCAAAAGTACTGTATTTACCAATATGGAAATAATCAAAAATTAATTAACTCACAAACTGAATATGACAAAAGTCCAGTTAAGTTAGCAAGACTGTTTTAAATGTAGATATAGAAATATACTAATATAATTGACTATTCCTCATCTACCACGATGGAAGTAGGATGTTTTAAAATTATAAATAGTGTAAAAAATTATTGAAGATGTGCTTTTTAACACGAAAGTGGAAATTGCTAAGTGTTTACTGTTTACCGTATTCCTGGCGGTTTGAAAAATATAATATATTTCGATTAGGCCTATCAATATAGTATTATATTGATACTGAGCCGTATGGCTGTTAACAATACCCGTAAAAGATATTTAATTAAAAAATAATAATTAAAATATATAACTATAACTCAGGCCAAAAAGATCTTAGCTCCATGCTCTCAATAATCGTCGAAGAGGATTATCCGGAAGTCAGTCTGTATGCATTTGGCGAACTTTAAAGTTCCTAACTTAACTAGTTACTAATCTTTCTAACTTTTGATGAAATTTTTTTTGAAGTTTCATATGTATGGTACTTTTAGGTGCATTGTGGTTGCAGAAACCGTAGACTACCTTTTAGCATATAACTATAGAGCCTTCAATTTTTCCAGTTTTTGAACAAACAAGGTCTTTTTTAATTTATCTTATATAAAGTTTATCGTTCAAAACCACATGCAGTTTAAAAATTAAATTTTTATATTTTTCATAAAAACGACAGCATTATTAATTTTTCAACATATTATAAGTTTTATTTTTGATTGACTTTTAAAAAACCGGAGAATTTGAAAAAATGATAAAATTATGCAAGTTTCATAAAATAACAGTAATTTAAATTTATTACTTTATGAAATACTCTTATTTTATAATAAATTGAATGTTTTTATATGCAAAAAATATCTAATATAAATTGCATTCAAAAATATTTTATATTTGAAATGAAGTCATAAATTTATGTTAATAAAATAAAAACTAGATATATTCCAGCATGATATTTGAAGGTCATGCATGTACATGTGGTTTTAATCAACAGTTTTACATCAATTAACTGTTCATTTAAAAGAATCAAGTTGCAGTACCTACTTTCTTATTTAATACCAAGAAATACTTGGTTATATTTTTTAAAGATTACCCAACCACCTCTGTGGTTCAAACCTCTGTATTTCAAACAATATTAGTTATTTATTCATTTTTAAGTTACGTATAGATAGTGAAGATGATGCAGCAATTTTACCAACTTAAGAAAGATAAATTACAGCAGTAACTCATTTAAACCAGATATGGTTAATGTTACAAAGAATGTTTCACGCTTTAAGTTACTATAAAATTATGATCGAATAGAAACAGAAATAATACTTTAAAATAAAGGAGTCAAACAAATTGGTTCATTAAACGCTTCATTAAATATTTTAATTAGATCTTGAGTGCGTATAATTAGTAGTGTCATTTCGTTTAAGATATTTAATACAACCTCTTTCTGGTTGATTACGTTCTTGTTACGATATACACCGTTGCAATTAATATAATTAATTTTTATTCAATTTTTAAATTATTTTAGCATTGTGTAACTGGTTATAGTCACATTGTTGCCGTTCTTGAGTTAAGGGTTTTCATTTGCTCGTACGTGTATGAAAGTAACTATTAGGTTTTTTGTGACAGAACCTAAGTGAAAACAGTTATGGAAGTCATAATCGAAAGGAAAATACCAGGGAATACCTTCATTAGAACTTGACCAAAACAGCCTTGGAAGGAATGATGAATGGTTCGTATCGAAACTAAAGAGGATAGCGGAGAAGAGGAAAAGCGAAGAGCTCTTACTAACTATAGTCCGATTCACTAAAAAAAACACCTGTTTTTTAAGAAAAATATCTTTTTAACCGTTTTATGTAAAAACGATTAGCATACATCAAATTAAAGCTAGTTTTATTGTTGGTTTTTGACAAACTTCATCCCTGCATATAAGACATTATTAATAATGAAAAATTATGTCACGTTTTCCAATCTGGTGTTAATATGTAACCGTCAGTACAAAAATTATTTCCATATCATTAATGGTTGCCGAAATAACAATTTGTTTTTAAAACGGCCGCCATTTTAAAACCAGTCGCCCAAAAATTTATATGCATTACATGTAGAAACCTTACTTTTATACTTTGTAGTCCTATACATTTTAAAATACGCGTGAACAAAGTAATAGTACCTTCAAGTTGGGTATACTGGAAAAGTATACTCAACTAAGTACAAAAGAAAAACAGGGTACTTTTTATGCGTGATTCGTTATATTAAATACAACATTGATTTCCAAAAATGTTAATGTATATCCTGTAACCAACAATAAAAGAAGCTTTAATTAGATGTATCGTTATTGTTTTTACATTCAACGGTTCAAAAGATATTGCTGTTAAAAGACAAGTGGTTTCTTTCGTGAATCGGACTATAATTTAATAGAGATGCTAACTAAAACAAGAAGGCCAACATAATTTTGAGATTTCTGTCATAATACAAGCTTTGTAGCAAATTGTATTTAAAACTCACCTAAAATTGATTACTTTGAAAAACTGAACTTAATATTGTAACACCGTAGCCTAGGTTCATCAGGATCTGTGTAAAATAATAAATAGACTTCTTTAAACTTAAAACAATTAATTAGCTATGTACACAATTAAATTATTAAACTTAATCTACTAACAAACAATAATACTGTATTGTATTGTACAATAATATTGTATTTGTTAGTATAGGCTACCGGGTGATTCTAAATTACACGGCAATCTCTAGAGAGATGATTCTGTAGCTAAATAAGAAAAACGTTTATAAAAACATAGGTCCGGAAGTGCTTAATTAGCGATTTATGCCGGGCGAAGATTTCACCATGATTCCTGGGCAAAGAGTGCCCAGGAAATAAAGCCATACCGAAATTCTGAGAAAGAAAATTAAGGGGGAATTTCAATGGTTTCTTATAATTTTTAACCTGGAAAACTTAAAAAAATAAGTCCCAGAACTATATCGCTTTTAGTTTTTAAGAAAACTACGTGAAAACATTAAAAAGTAGGGTTAAAAAATTTACTTATTTAAGTTTAGGGAAAGTTAACTTTGTTTAATTGCGAATAAACACACATAACGTTTTAATGAAAATTGTGGAAATTTTGAATTCTTATGTATAAAATAATTTATCTCATTAAAATGTTTTGTGTGATATTCACAATTTAAAAAAGTTACTTTAGGTAATCTTAAAAATTTTTTTATTTTTTAACAATACCTTTGTAATGTTTTCACGTAGTTTTCTTAAAAAATAAAACCGATATAGTTCTGTGACTTATTTTTTAAAATTTCCCAGGTTAAAAACCATAAGAAACCACTAAAATTTCCCCTTAATTTACCTTCTTACAATTAAGTACAGCTTTATTTCACTGTTTGCCCAGGAATCATGGCGAAATCTTTCATTAGCCATAACTCGCATCTATGTTTAGATGTGCTTTTTTATTTCTAGCTATAGAATCATCTCTCTAGAGATTGTCATGCAATTTAGAATCACCCAGTATAACCTAATTATTAGGTTATATATATTAAATCAAGTACAAAACTTAATCTTAAACTAAACTTGACAATAATTAAGATGCTGTAACAATAAACTATTAAAACAAGATATTTACCTATCCACAACCACTTTTGATAGTACCCGTACGCGTACGCCCTATTAACTAATTCAAAACCGGTCTCGAAACGACGCTATTTCAAACGGCCTGAAACTTTCCATTTACAATTCAAGAAACAACTGATTGACTACAAAGACGCTAACTGTTTTTATACCTGCGGTTTGATATTTTCCCAAACAAACGAGATCTTTTAACAATTACAGTCCGTTATTCTTCTACATTGTAGAAAGAATCAAAATAATAAAAAAACGTTTCTACTAGTTTAGATTTCTTAGAACTTCTATACGAAACATCGCAATTCACTATCTTTGTTCAAAACAAAACAATTTATAGAATACACCATCACTTAAAAGGAAAATTTGTTCCGTCAAATATTTTTAGAATATTTCCCAATGTTAGAACATTTATATGAGTTATTACTTGCTTTCATCAAGTATTACCTTAGATTTTTTAAGCTACACTTTACAAATTTTTAAAGTTTGTGGTAATTTGTTGATGTATTTTACATTCTGCTTTTAAACAACATTGTAAATATATTGTTGAGAATGATGAAGCTCGGTAGCATGTCCGAACACAGTTACGATAATTTCCCTTTTATAATAGTTACTACAATAATAATCTTGTTAACGTTTGATAACACAACCGCTATTAGGTATAGCTATTCCTATTTTAAAAAGAATTCTAATGTCATTATTAACTTACCTAACAAGTCCTAATGTATAACCTTTATGGTCATCTTAAACTAATTAAGTAATTTAAATAATTCACAAAAGTTAACGCATAGAGTTATAATTTAATTGTTTTTTTAAATTGCTTATAAAATAATTATTATGGAATTGAAATTGTAGTTCGTGTTTTTAATTAAAAAAATAACAAAACCTTGTAATATTTTATAATTAATTAATATTTTTAACCATGATTTTAGTATAATTTTATGCTATTTTCATCAACCATAACATAACGAATTTTATGGTTTTGTTTTTAATCGTTGAAGAGTACTATTATATTTATTCAAATGTTAACCAATTATCATAGTTACAGATGCACAAAGTTTTTTAATCTGTTATTTTAATGTTCCTTAAAATTATTCTGAGTAGATCTTATTGTATAATAATTCGTAGCTACTCAAAGTAATTTTCTTAATTTATTTTTAATCCCTAATGTTTGTGTGTTGCAATCTGTTCAATTGAAGAACAGAAATTGTTCTTAATTTAAGAGTTTAAGAATTTAAAATGTCATGGCTCAATGATATTACGATGATATGTATGTTATGCAAATATGGTGTAGTCTTGTACAGACACAGGCTGACAATTCCTGACAGAGTATGTTTAATTGAACCCCGACCATCGAAGTACACCGGTAACCTCTTTCTACAATTCAAATTTGTTTTAAAGTTTTTTTGTCATCAGTCTCACGACTGGTTTGATGCAGTTCTCCAAACTGTATATCTTGCGCAAGTCATTCGTATCTACATACCTGTTACACCCTACATCTTTTATTATTTGCTTTAAATATTTTAACTTTTGCCTCCCTCTACAATTCACTCCCTCAATATTACCCTCCGTTTTTGATAGACCAATACTTGGATGTCTTAACAATGCCCCACTAGCCTTTCCCTTCTTCTGGTAAGATGCTTCCATATACTTCGTTTTTTGATCTGCTGAACTTCACACACAAAACGTATACAAGCTATTCAAAACAAGATTCTACGAGCGATAACGCAATTCCCTTTTTACGTCACAAACTTATTGTGCACAAAGACTTACAAATCCCATACGTTAATGACGTCGCGAAACAACTATACAAGACGATGCACGACAAATTTTAATTACATGACAACCCTCTCACACGAAACATGTACATTAGGGCGATACCGAGTACTCAGCATGACGTTTTAAACGCCTCTGGTCAAGGGATCTTCTTGGCCAATTGTAGGACTGTAGTGCTGACTGCAGCTCCGGCAAGTAATTCAAGTTTTATTTAGAAATTGTTATATTGTTGTAATACAAGATACTAAATTTTCAATTAGCAGTATCAAAAAAAAAAAAAAAACAGTTAAATACCAAATTTGTCCGGTATTTTTTAATGTTTTATTTTCATTATTTTTTTAAGAATTTGAACAACGATACTATGTGATGTTTCATGACATCCACTCGCCTAAGAACCTCTAAATTACTTATTTTGTCCACCCACCTAATCTTTGACATTTTCCTATAACACCTCATTTCAAAAGCTTCTATCCTCTTCCTTTCTACAGCCCCTATCACCCACTTTTCACTCCCGTATAATGCTACACTCCAAACATAGTGTTTTAAGAATTTTTTCCTAATCTATAAGTCAATGTTTTTAGCCAGTAAACTGTTTTTCATTTCAAAGACTTTTCTAGCTTGAGCAATTCTACTTTTGATATCACTTGTGCTTCTACCATCCTGAGTTATTTTACTTCCTAGATAGCAGAATTCCCTAAATTCCTGTATGTTTTCTGTATAAAAGTAACTACCTTTAATAGGATTGAACCAGAATTCTTCGTTTCCTAAAATCAACTGTTAACCAGCTGATTCGCGGCCACTACCCGGTGAGTAATTACCATAAATATTTTCAAAATTAATTGATATTTAAATTTAATGCATTCTGCATATGTGTACGGACGTCATACAATTTAAAGTGGAACAACAGAAATGGCTTTTACCAACGATAGATAACGAAAGGAATGATTACACCTTATATCTGCGAGGTCACTAAACTTACTGTTATTTTGATTTGTGGAGACCTGGTTTTTGAAAAAGAGACACTAAATTGACTTATCCTATAACATGGAAGACGTTATTGGTTACAACAAACAAGAAGTTTCATTGGTAAATTTCCCAGAATTTAACAGAAAATTTTCCCCACGTTTTTTTACGACGAGTGTTACTGTAAACTTTTAAAAGCTTTATATTTTAAACTTCTTTTTTCAATGTATAAAATATCCACTGCATAGAAAACAAAACTTGCTCTTAGATATTTGGTTCTAGTAATTTAATTTAGAGAATTTATGTAGAAATTTCACCGTAATTTAAAGCCAGGTTATCTGTTAGATGGACAGGAACCATACTAAAAGCCGGTAGCTCGATAACACAATACTTTCACTTGAGCCAGCGTCACTAATAGCTACTTAACAATTAATATTTACGCTCTGTTTGAACTAGAACTACAGGTTCGCTCCACTTTTACCATCATTTTGTTCTGTAATTGTCTTTGTAAATTATTTAACTTAAGTGTTTTTAACAGCTAAGGAAAGGAAATATTTACAGATTTTTTTACATATTTTTATTTGTTATTGTTATTTAAAATAACTACAAATGAAAGGATTAAAAATATAGCATGAATGACATGAATAAGATAATAACCCACGTGACTTTTTACAATTTTATCTATATTGTATTTGTGTACTTTCTCACTGAGTGAAAAATTATGCTTATCAGCATGCCAGGCCCTCCGAAAAGCACCCACTTTCCAACCTGCAAATGACACCTTCACTTCATTCACCCCAGGGTCTAGCTTTATAGTGAAATTCATTACTATCAGAGGATATAACTCTGACTAGTGCCTTTTACCCCTCTAACTCTTCTGTTCTTAAATAGTTCAGTCATATAATTGGCTGACTATGTGATAAGATACAGAACTATTTTTTGCAGCCCTGGAACCAACAGATCGAGTGCAATTAATTTAACACTCCACCTGCTCGTTATGGGCATTATTTATTATTATTATTATTTACTTTATATTATATATTATATTTATATTTATTATAATTATATTTTATATAATATATTTGTTTTATATTATATATTTTTTATATTATTATATTGTTATTTATGTAATTTATTTAATTAAATTGTAATCCTGTAGTTAATATCTGCTCCATTTTTTCTTTAACATCCTACGAGAAAATAGTATTTTGTCATCAATCCTTCTTATCAAAGCTAGAGTGCCCAAATGAGCAATTCCCTTCTGCTCTACCCACACACAATCCCTTTTGATTCCCAATTTTTTTTTCAGTTCCTTCATTCTTTCTTCACATTTAGGAAGTACTCTGTTATCCACGCTCGTTTCCATTTTAAAATTTAAAAAAAATAAATATAAATGGAAAAAGGATTTCTTCTGTATTTTTGTTTATTTAGTTCATTTCTTTTATGAATTTTAATGTTAATTGACCAGTATATTTTGTGTTGTGTGTCTGATAAAATGCGTTTCTGTAACTAACTTATTTTGCCAATAAAAATATTATCTTAGGAGGATGGTATGTATCACCTGGTCTCGATCCACTATGTTAGGTAAAAAGAGAGGCACCTCTTGTAGGAGCAGATGTGTACTATGCACATAGAAGTGATGTCTTCAGAGGGTAGTCGGAAATTTGTGTTTGCTGCTTACCTGGGAGCGCAAAAAATCTTAAATGCTACCAAACCTTCATCTTCTGATCCTAAAACCGAGTTTTCGACCCTGTGGGTAATGACTGGGTTATAAGATGTATACAAAAAATTTTTGAGTTAGTTTCAGTGTTGGTCATCAGCCTAAAGGCTGGTTTGAAACTTCTAGAGGTTTTACTTAGTAAAACGAAGGATGAGGTAGTTGAACATTGCCTCCCTCACTGAGCGGAAAAGAATGCTTATCAGCATGCCAGGCTCTCTGAAAAGCATCTACTTTCCACCCTGCAAATGGCACTTTCACTTCATTCACTACAGGGTCTGGATGTATAATAAAATTCATTACTTTCAAAGGAGATAACGGTGACTAGTGTCTTTTACACCTCTACCTCTTCTGATCTTTAATGCTTCAGTCCTATAATTGGCTGACTATGTAATAAGATACAGAACTATTTTTTGTAGCCTTGGAACTAACAGATTGATTGCAAATAATTTAACGCTCTACCTGTCTATTATGGGATGATTAGTTTCAGTAAGCAACCCAAATTATGACGTTGAAGGAATTCACTTTATTAGGGCATGGTTAAGATTAGAGGTAACAGTCACATAGACGTTCATGTGTTACCTTTCATAACTTGTTTATTACTTACATAGAAGTTTTTATAATAGTATTATTCCATTACCATATAAATTTCATCTTACATTAACCGCATAATAAAAAAAACTTATTCAAATGGTTCGCATAAAATGTACCGTAGTAAGATGAAGAGGTTAAAAATATAACATAGAATTATTTTCATTAAAATACAATATAAATAGTAAGCAAATCCGAAATTTCCTATAAAATTTAACGATGACTTTGACCTTCACCCATATTCTATTAACATGAACAGAACGAATTGTTAAGTACATTAAGTAGATGTTAAGGTTGCCTCGCGGTCTACCTGTAAATTAAGTTTTACTGTATAAATAATCCTTATGTAAATTTTAATTAAAATTTCTCAAGTTATTCAGACAGTTCTTCGTTCATAAAATATCGTACATTGTGGCAAAGAAACTTGCAAAACTCTGTTCAGCACATGATTTCATCATTGCCAAAACTCTCTGCAAACAGCCAAAAATAAGGAGATATATATGAATCTTGCCAGGAAATGTGGAACGTTACCACATTGACTACATATTAGTACGAAGTAGTTTTAAGAGTTAGATAAAATTGCAAAATGTTTTCCTGGAGCTGACGTGGACTTGGGCAATAGTCTGGCACTAATGTTGAGTCAGTTACAACTTAAGAAGAAACAAATTCGTAAAACGAAGAGTAGATGAACATTGACTTACAGATTAAAAAAAAAAAATTTAAAACACTATGTTTGGAGTGTAGCGTTTTACGGAAGTGAAACGTGGGTGATAGGGGCTGTAGAAAGGAAGAGGATATAAGCTTTTGACATGTAGTGTTATAGGAAAATGTTAAAGATTAGGTGGGTAGACAAAATAGGCAATTTAGAGGTTCTTAGGCGAGTGGATGAAAAAAGAAGTATATGGAAGCATCTTACCAGAAGAAGGGATAGGCTAGTGGGGCATATGTTAAGACATCCAGGTATTGGTTTATCAGTAATAAAGGGTAATATTGAGGGAGTGAATTGTAGGGGGAGGCAAAGGTTGGAATATGTAAAGCAAATTACAAACGATGTAGGGTGTTACAGATATGTAGGTATGAAACGACTTACGCAAGATAGAACAGCTTGGAGAACTGCATCAAACCAGTTATTAGACATGACAAAAAAAAGTTGAATCCTTGTAAAGATTGAGAGTGACAAACAAGCATAGTATCATTTTCAAAACTGTGTCACATCAGGGCAATTTCAATTCGATACTTTGTGAGTGGCATTCGAGATAAATGGCTGTCTTACAACACAATCTTAAAGGGCTCCGAAAATATTGTATTTTATACGTTGGATTCATGTAGTAATTAATAGTCGTATCAATAACAAACAAACACGTTTTACCATGATATCAATTAATTAATAATTCTTCAATAATTAATTAAGAACTATAAATACGATTTTAGTTTATTTTTATTGAGTATCATAAAAACTCAAATCCTGCTGAGATTTTTAACTGCGTGATAAAAACACTTATTCATATATTCGCATAAAATTTTACCGCAGTATAAAATATTACAATATATACAATCTTTATGCAAATAAAATAAAATAAATGTGCCGGCCGCATTGGCGTAGTTGGTAACGTGCTCGCCTCTCATCATGCGGTCCTGGACTCGAATCCCACTCAGGCACGGCGTATTTTCATACGTTCCAAAAAATCATTTCATCCTCCATTGTACAAAAGTTACACCCCAACGTCGTTGCTAATGACCGTTGTAGTTGATGCGACGTTAAATAAAAAAATTTTAAAAAATGAAATAAAAAAAGTAACGATTAAACAAAAGGTTTACATTAGTTAATGCTTTTAACTAATTTTAGCGTTTAAATTAGTTAATTTAGTATGTTTTACTAGTTTATAGAGCATTAAGCTTAAAAAAATAATTCATTTTTTTATATGTAGAAATGTAAAACATAATTGGTTTGCATTATCACGACCTAAAAGACAATTAACAGTTTTTTTTTATTAATAGTAAAAGTAGTTTTTAGACGGATATGCGACAGTTTTGGGTATTTTACCATTCAAATACAAAAATATTGTTATAATAATCAAAATCTTTTATAAAAATATTCACTTTAAAAAATTAGAACGTATTATTCAGTATTTTTAATTAAACTACAATTGAATCTGCCATTTTAATTAACTGGTAATTTACTATGTTTTAATAAAAAAAGAATGTTAAAAAATATAATATTTTTAGAGTGCTGTTCCCCTTTAGTATAAAATGTATACTTTTGTCTTTTTTAAAGATAAACCACTCGTTTAAAAAAAGATTAAAAATTTTGACTTTAGGTGTTTCTTAAATAAATTGGTAAAATGTTAACTTACGTTGTTTTCTGTAAAATTCGTTTTTAGATCAGAAGAAAATTATGTTATACAATAGTATTCATTTATTTATTTCACAAGTCTACATTAGTTAAAATAGCTTTTTGCAATAATAAACATTTTTAAGAAATTAAAAATTATTAATTAATTATTTTTAAGGAATATAAATTAATTTTTAAGAAAGAAAAATGTTCTTTTTCAGGACTATTTACGTTCTTCGTCGTAGTCACAAACAGTAGTTATGTCCCTCAAAAAGACTTTTCATAGAAATTTGTAAAGCCTCTTTCTACTAGAAAGCGTAGCTTAAAGCTTTAAAAATCTTCCATTTTCATTTTTTAATTAGCAGGAAACACTTTATATCACTTAGGATATAAATCCTAAGTGATATAAAGTGTATTATATCACTTAGGATATAAATCCTAAGTGATATAAAGTGCTGTAACTTTAAATGTATCACTAAATGTAACACTAAGATAACTTAGACAACTTACATTACTACTTAACTAAAGCCAGACTTATGTGATTTTGGAGGGATGGTGTGTTCACATTCAGTTAGTCCTAAAATGCACTTTAAAAAAAATGTAAAATTTTGATAATGGGCTTTCTGAAATGACTGATTCAAGTAAAAATGTAACAAGCTTGTAATTATATTTGAAAATCAACAAAGTTAAAGTAAAACTGTTATACGTATAATTAAACAGTTTTAAATGGGGAAAATCAATGTTTTTACAACATGATTAAAAAATAAGCCTGAATTTCATTAGTCGTTTAAATCGTTAAGTACGTAATTTAAAAACAGTTTCCTTATGACATTGTTTTGTATAATGACTTCTTTATACCTATGGTAACATTAAGTAATTTTGAAACGATTTAAAAACAAATCACACGAGAAGAAAGTACACTTAAGTTCTTCGACCTGGTACAGGTGATTGTAGTGCAATTTTGTGTTTTTAAGCGTATTTCGTTATGTATAAAGTAGCAAAGAAGAAGGAAAGAGATCAAAAAGGGAAGGGGGCAAGGCTGTTATTACGTACAATTTACTGTAGAATCTTGACATTTAAAATCCTTACAATAAAGATACGATTAAATTTTATTTAACTGCTTTATAACGATATAAAAGTACTGTAAAATAAGACCTTTACTTATAAATTATTAGAAAAGAAACAAAAAAGAGAACATTATACTGTTGTTTCATGTAAGCCTATATTTTTTATGTCATACCCTATATATACGAGTATATTGTAACTTTTAACCCAGGGTTCTTTCGGGACTTGGTTATAAAAACTATTATATTTTTTAACTCTTTATTATAACTGTTTATTAACAAAATAATAAATTACAATGCATTTTTACGCTTAGATTATTAATAAATTGCATTTAAATTACGTACATTAGTTTAATTACAAAGATATACAGGCGTATAGCTTAAACAAAACCTAACTAAAAAAAAATCCCTTCCTTGAAACGACACGTCTCATTGCTAGTAGTAATTTTTAAAAGGCTTAATTTTGATTTATGGCAGAAACTACTAGTGATTTCTTTATCTACTCATTAAGAGGAATCGAATTACACTATTTTTGTTTCCAAATTCCGACTTTATATTTCTTGACTTCGTTTCTGGCCACTTTCGGTCGAAACCGGAACTTCAAATTCAATCCAGGCCCACTAATGTTCGTGTAGATTACAAATCTGTAAACTGTTTGTTGCTATCTCTTGTAGTTTCTGTCATCTGGGTGTGACGGACGGACAAAGAAAATGATAGATGACAATTTTAAATGGCCACCAATAAAAGATTACGTAAAAATCGACCCTTTTCTACTGAGTAGCAAAGATTTGATTGCCCCCTACGGAGAGGAGCAGAATCGGCCCGCTGTTAGCCTTCTTAATAAAACTATTAATTTAAAAAATTATGTATTTTTATAACACTGTAAAATACGCATCTCTTTTGTTCTATTAACTTTATACTATAAATGAAACTCTTAAAAAGTTATTAATGATTTTAAAAGAAAGAAAACAGCCGTGCAATAAGACGATTTATCGTTTCCACGATGACTTGATAAAATTAATGAAATTTCATATACGGGATCATGATTTACCGGGAACACTTACAGATCAAATTAAAATGTATATTTGTCAGTGATTTATATTGTAACCACTTGTTTTGTAAAAACATTCGATTGAAGTACGACCGAACTTGGAAAAGTCTTGTCGCGAGAAAGTTGTCGGCTTATATTATTTTTATATATAAATGCAGCGTACGAAATTTAGTTTAAAGAGTGATCTTATTTTTTGTGAAAGAATCACGCAAATTTGATTGTAGATTCATATTTTAATATACATATTTTATTTCATTTAAATACATTATATACAAACTGTAAATTCACTCATCTACAATCAATGACATTTTCAAACGCCAGCATTTAGAGGTCCTTAACTTTTGAAGGGGTCATCAAAACTGCGTGATTATTTCACTAAAAAAATTCACTTTACAGCATTTTATAGTGTTATAAAAATATCTATACAACAAACTGAATGTTATTGAAAAGGCTAGTAGCGGGCCAATTCTGCTCCTCTCCGCAAGGGGCAGTAAAATTTGTACCACACAGTACAACCAATTGTATACAAAGTATTCCTGTACGAAGACCTGCTATTCTTAACGTACTTATTACAATGCTTAATAAACTAGTTAATAAAACTAACACTATACGTAACTGATTTCATTCATATCCGAGTTTCAATTATAACTGGCCGACAAAGGGGCTAGCGGTTTATATACTTACCCTAAGATTTCTTAGAATTTCTAGGAAGACCGCGGAAGGAGTAAACGAACAACTACCTTAGAATTAACCGGAATAAATAGAACTTAAAAGGCTGTAAGAGTTGTGATAGTGAAAAGGAGTACTAGTAAGCCTCCACATGACAAAAGATTTGTTCCCGTGTATAGTAGTAACTTGCAGCGATTATAGTCATCTCCCACTCTCCACGCACCATATGAGCTGGTGACACCAGTACTTGCTAATAATTTTGATCACATAAAAATTAAAAAAAAATTTACAAAAAAATCACAGAAAAAAAATTACAAAAGAATCAAAAAAAAATTAAAAAAAAATTTTAAGAAACGCTATTATTTAACAATTAATAAAAACAAATGAACTAAAAAGAAAAAAATAAAAAAATTTACAAAAAAAAAATCACAGACATTACAGTTAAAAATAAAAGCGTGGCGCATTAATATATATAATATTTATTGTAAAATATTCGTTGTAAAATATTATATATATTAATGCGCCACGCTTGTATTTTTAACTGTAATGTCTGTGATTTTTTTTTTGTAAATTTTTTTCTTTTTTTCTTTTTAGTTCATTTTTTTATTAATTGTTAAATAATAGCGTTTCTTAAAATTTGTTTTTTTTTAATTTTTTTTTGATTCTTTTGTAAATTTTTTTCTGTGATTTTTGTAAATTTTTTTTATTCTTTTCTTTTTAGTTAATTGTTTTAAGTAATTGTTAAATAAAAGCGTTTTTTAAATTTTTTTTTTAAATTTTAAAATTTTTTTTTACAAACACCTCCACAGCGAATTGTCATCGAAGATAAACAAGTGTGCAAAGTTTGATTCATATTGATACGGTAGAAGTATTAAAATTTTAAGTTGCAAGATTTGATGGATCCAAGAGTAAGTTAAATAAAAGCGTTTAAAAACTTGTAATTTTTGGTTTGAACGCTTTGCACATTGAAAATAACTAACGTACTATAGTTATTCTGTTTAACATTTGTTTTGCATAATTAACATTGTAGTTGTTTATTTTGAAGGTGCTAGAATTTAGTGTAGTTAAAGCGGTGAAAAAAGGCGGGACTGTATTGACATTATTAGATATAGACGGAATATAACCTTTACGCCGTAAAAGTAAAATACGTAAATAATTACTACACAACATGGAAATCCATTCATAATATTCAATTCCATTTAAAAATACATTAAAGTATTTATTTTCGTAGGTTTTGTCATTATGTAAATCAACATAAGTAAGTACAGTAAATTATTTTTTAATATATGGTAATATTACAGGTTGTTTTCAGGGTCATTGACATTATTATTTATTTTACTTAATTCTTTTTTTATGTATTGTTTGAATAGACATATTTTTGACGTCATTGTTTATTTTTTGAAGTGGATTTTTTATGAGTATTTTTAACTTCAGAAGAGTTTTGTATTTAGACGTTGCACTGTGTTTTATGGTAGCGTGCGTGCGTTTTAATTATCAGTTTTATTTTATTTATATAATATTTATGGTGATAAATTTAAAAGATCAACACAGTCAATGCTAAATATTTTTAATTTATTTATTTTTAGTTTTTAATTGTTATCGGGAACTGCACATTATTGAGAACCCATTTTATCTCAAATTTTTTACCCATTGTTAAATTTGAGTTGACGTGAATTTAAACAGAGTCCCCTAGTGAAGTTCATTAATATTTCGCTGTCAGCTGGTCACAAAACAAAGTTGTAACCAGCTTTAGGTTGGTCTAGAGGTAGGTAGTCGCCGTGAGTTAGCTGTTTAACAGTTGATTTTCGGATACGACAGTTCCTGGTCAAATCATAGTAAAGGTTTTATGCGGATTTGAATTACTACGATCGGTTTCATAATCAAAGACACCCGAGTTTGAACCCTTGCGTCTCCAAAACTTTGAGTCAGATTTGAACATATTTTACATCAAAATTTAGCTCATTTTATTCTGCGTTGACCTATAATAAACCTATCTTTTTAATGTTGTTTAAAAATTACCATATCGAGGTTGGAAGGCAAAAAGACCCGGTCTTGTTGCTACCGCAACAAATTTCATGCGTTTAGGGGCGTGTAACTCGATAACTATTTGACCGAAAAGTTTAAAATTTTAACAACATAGCCAATTATATTTTTACAGCGTGTACGAAATTTAAAATTCGTACGTTATTTAAATTTTAATTTATTAACCTACATTCTGAATCTTTGCCATCTCGGTAACCACTCGATAGTTCGGCACGGGCAAACTATCGTTTTCTTCAGCGTAAAAACCATAGTACAAATATGTTAATAACATGAAATATTGATTGGCCAATGTTGTGGTTTATTGCCCATTTAACAAAGTTATTGTACGAGAAACATAAAAAAACTGGAGTTATTACCCCGTTTTACCCCAGATGTCTCAAAAACTACTAAAGATAAGGTTCTGAAACCAGTTTTATTCGCTTTTTTATAAGAAACCACCACTTTTGACTCTTTTTTTAAACGGTTTATAATTTCATTACGGACTTATTTTATGGAATTAGCCGAAATCCGGACGAAAAAAATCTCTAGCCGTATCACGCTAACAAAGCACTTCTGGACCTATGGTTGTATGAACTTTTTCTAATTTGTCGATGTAAGTTAATCTTTCAAAATAATTCCGTTTTTTCGTGAATTATAAAAACATTTAAAAGTGTGAAACTACGCGAACCAGGATTAGCAATAGAATATTTAGACTAAATAAATTAACGGTTCTGCTACTTATGCTCAAATGAATTTTCTTACACAAACATTCGAAAACTAGAAAAATTAATAATACAGTATTTACGTTTTTTTCGTTGTACAATTCATATGAACAGAAATACAACCAAAACGTTTTAATAAAGATAACTTTGAAGATGGTTTGGTCAGTCTTCTTTTAGTACGTTGATCTATTCTCAAAATACTTGGTAGGAATGCCTACAGATGTCGTTTGCGTACTCGTTGTAGATGTTTTATGTTTTAAAATACATTTTTGGTCTACATGTAATGAACATTATCTATGGTGTTTCAGTATAAAATATAATTTATTTTTAGCAAATTTTTTATTATCTTTTTTACAGATTATCATTATCTTTATTAAATATTAACCAGTTTTATTACATGCTATTTTAAGTTCAGTTATTGTGTAGTCTTGTTTTAGTCGCAGGTAAACTGATGCATGTAGTTCGACTAAACAGCACTAGATGGCGGTAGAATCCACGATTACGTTCATGGGTATTTTAAACGATGTTCATAATGAAGGGTCGTGACGTTTTATAGTAGTGACGTCATAAGAAACGTTTTACATGCTGGAACACAATTTATTAATTCACTCTATAGTCTTACAACAGTAAAAATTTGAAATCTTTACTCATTCATTTCGTAAATATTTTCCAATCAATCATATTTTAAAATGTTGACAACACAATGCCAATCTCGTTTCTGGTATACATACTTAGATGAATAAAAGCCCCCGCCGCTATTAAATTTATTTAAGCCAGCTACCCAAGAACCATTTTCTGGGGGAAAAATCTTTCATCCTTTAGGATTCCTTCCCAAGGAATGGCATAACTAACATCACCATCTCCACTGTGGTAATTCAGTTTCTTGGAATCAACAAGAGGAAAACTTGTGGCATCACTGATATAAGATTTCATGATCGTGCAGCGGTGGGTGATTTTATGTTTGGAGTTAATACTTTGTGCTTTGTTTGTTAAACTGTAACGCGTCCATTATACTTTGTCCACTAAATAGCTGTTTCATTGTATTTATTGCGTAAGAATGCCTATATACCGTTTGAATCGTGCATGAAAGCCTGGCATAAAAGTCTGTTGCTGTGACCTCTACACCTAAGAACCTAACTAGATGTGACTGCACCTCCTTTGTGTATTTTTTTAAAATTACGTAAAAATAAACTGTAGACATTCCTGAAATCCAGGATGAAAATATGGGTTGACGTTTTTGTGTTGTACTACTCAATTCGGGTATACCGATATTTTTTTGAAACAGTATAAACTTTACTAACTAAAGTTCATATTACAGGTAAATCCAGCAGCTTGTTTTGGTGAAAAGTATTTGTTTTTATGTTTCTTAGGTTATTCTTGTAAGATAATAAGTTTTACTGAACCAATATCTGAAGGCAGTTTCGGTAAGTTAAGGATTTACGGGGACTTAAGACTTAGGAGGAAGAAGACGATTTTTAAAACAGGTTACTTAAAATTTACGAAAATTAAAATATTTAATTGTAGATTTCCTCACTTCAAAATTCATTACTGCAATAAACCGATATTTATTAATTTATATTCAGAAGAATTAAAATATTTGTGTTGATTGTCAAAAACCAGAATTCAGTAAAAAGAGTTATTACTTATTTACAGTTAAACTACCGAGTGTGTGTATAAGTAGCCTATGTTACAATTGTGGGAGTGACAATAAGAATCGCCATTATTATTCCTTCTAATCTTCAAAGCCGTGGTATTACGTCATGACGAAAGTTGGACGATAATTGGTCTGTTGCATCAGCTAATCAGATTATCTGCTTTCCGACATTATTAAACTTCATTTGTACTGTTTTGTCAGTTCAGTGAAAACTGGAATAAACTTTTGCAGAATAAATATTTTTACAGAACTTTTCTTGCTTTCACTATTGTTAAATTAGAGTGAATTTTTATTTTTATCTTACATAAATTATGTAATTATTTTTTTGGATAAAAACTGGGTTGTTAAACAAATGTTGCGGTATTCGATTACCGCCTTGGGTCTGGAAGTAACGAAATTATTCTTCGTTATTAAGATTATTTTCCAATACCATTTTTCGAGTTTATCATTCTGTTAGTTTTCCATGTGAATTCTTATTATCTTTTGTCCCAGAGTAGACACAAATTGGTGTCTTGGCCTCCATCTTGTACCATCTTGTATTCATCTTGTACCTTTAAGTTGTACTGAAATACTCCCTTGATATCCGTTCTCATTACGCTACGATGCTTTGACGTGTCCATGATTTTGTAAAAGACCACTATAGGTTTCTTAATGGAAACTTCTTTTCTAATATCTAATATAATCTTATCTAATATAATATCTTATTTTATGTAGTATTGCTTTTTTATACAGCTTTGTTGCATGAAAAGAACCACATATCCTTCTGAGCAATTGATCAAGGATTTTCAAGACCTAGATGTTTGTCAACCTTATGCCCGGGAACGAACGGTACAGGCGCACAAAAACATATTGAACTTACCGAAACGAATCCATTTCTATAATACTAGAACCACGTATTTGATTCCTTTACTCACAGCAACTAAAACGCTGTTCCAAAAACACATTTTTATTACCTGGCTCCCGCATTGTACAACCTGTTTCCCTGAAAGTACAAAAGTATATAGAACATCATAAAGTTTAAAGCGAAAGTTGCAGAAACGGATCTTTGGAATTGGTAGGTTAGTACACACAGAAATAAATACACTTTGAAATCTTCGGGCTCACATCTCCATATTTAGATTCTGGATAACCTAGAGTTTGGATATAAAGGCACATTAACCTTTTGTAATGTTTTGGTAAAAAAATCCTTTGATAATTTAAATTTTTAACGTAATCCTAAAAATAAACCAAAAGTCCATCGTATGGAGATATTTAAAGGTGAAGGTAAGTCAGTAAAATAGTAATTTAATTAAGTAAAAGAAGACTAAAATGGTCCTTATGTCTCTAGGACATGGGAAACCATTGTTTGGTAGGTTTATTTAAATAAATTTAGAAGTAGAGAGAAATATAATGTACGATTTGTTTCTTGTTAGGCAAAATGTCGATCTCGTGAACTGACTTAGGTATTTTGGAAGCTTGTTTGTACCCCACATTATTTTCGGAATTCGTTCGCTGTAGGCTTTTTTTTCTCTTCTGTCCAACTGATGTTCTGTTTTTGATTTCATAAATACCTTAAAATCAGTAGTAACTAGTTGTCTAAATTTGTTTCGGCTCATTACATTTTCTCAGAATATTACAGTTTTCTTAATACCCCTTCAGACTTCTTTAAACCATTATCCGACGCCTTGGGTGTATTGTTTAGTTCTTAAAAATTTGTTTTATCAATCTTTGCACGACTAAGGAACCCGACTCGAACATTTTTATCAAAATCAGTCAATCGGAAGTAGTAGTTTATTCGTGAAATTTTTCACATTTTGCGATTTACTCAAAAACGGCTTCTACAATTTAAAAAAAATTGCCTCATTTACTACTTTTTTATGCTTTACAAGGTAGGGTAAGGGCCATGTCTGTTGAAATTCTTGGAGAGGCTGTGGTCTTGTAGAAAAAATGATTGTTTTTAAAAATATTTCGGCCCTATTATACATTTTAGAGCAAGAGTGTATATAATTAAAGTTGTAGAACGTTTAAAAACCTACAACTTTTATTTCAAATATTTATTTGTATGCTTACTTTAGCGATGATTAAGCCTAGTGATTTTATCTTTTTTCATAAATATCTGTAAAAAACGAATATTTTTAAGATTGCGGCCTTAGTATGAATTATATGAGTAAAGTTTATAAAGTCAAAATTATTGGAAATTTAAAAACCTACATTTCTTATTTATAACATTTTTCTCTACTGAGCCTACTTTAGAGGAAATAACCTGTTTTGTATTTTTAAGTTCTGCAGAGGTCAATTTTCTTCATGTACGTCATTTACTCATGATTGAAATAAGGTTATGTTTTTCATTTTATATTGTTTAATCATGATTAAAATATAAGTTATAATGCTCATTATTTACATTAGAAAGAGAAAGTCGTGTGAGTGTTTAACACCGGATTTTTAAATAAAAAACGAAGTACAATAACCGCTGTTTTATAGAATGACATTCTATATCGTACAAAAGTTCATGGTACATAAATATCGTAGGGTAATTATTCACAATACACTAGCTAGAATAATTTCATTGTTTGCATTTTAAAATGCATCTTATAAATCAGATACATTTAATAACCGCTGTTAATTAGACGTATGATTGTATATTTGTGTGTTTGTATATAAAATGTGTCTGTCTGTATATTTATATAATTTGTATAATTTTAATGTATTTCTGATGGTACGTGTGCGTGTGTAAATGCAGATCTCTTTTGAATAGCTTCGTGTTCCATATTCATAAATCAAAACTTCGTTTACGGTTTAAATTATTTATAGCATATCAGAAACGTGTGCGGCTCGTAAAATACTTGTCAGTGTTCATTCCATTTTGCAGCACTTGCTTTTTTATACGACTTAAGTGTTTTTTATACTTTTCTTCTGTTTTAACACTTATTCCTTGATACTGTATCATTTAATAAAATCTATACTGAAAATTTATTGGCTCAATTGAATAAATTTAGAATTTTAAAAATACTTTTTATTTACTTATCGTCACTTTGTAAAGGAGAATGTATTATAGTCAAGAAAATCTAATGACCTTTAATTTTTAAAGATGTAATCCATATTCTCTGTAATCAAACATTCCATTATTGGGAAAAAATGACTGTTGGTAGCTTAACGTAGTGGTAATTTAGTAGACTACAAAGTAAAAAAGTATGTTCCTATGTTCCTATGCATAATCACTCCACTACGGTAAAAAGAGCCGCCATTTTAAATTAATAAACACTCAGAAGATAAAAAGGCCGGTGATTATGCCAAACTCTACCCTTTCCGTCTCCCCTGAAATCATAAACTAACCCCTACCTTAAATTATACCTTTAGTCCACGTTCAGTAAAATGCATGCCTTCCCCTCACCAAAATAATAGGCCTCCCACAAAACTGAAAAAGGCCACTGAAAAATAAAATAAAATAAAAGAGCCGCTCTTAAACCCACTTGTCCCTTAATTTAAATTTTCCACAAATAACTTCTAAAAATAAATTACCTCCTTTCAAGTCCCAGTTCCAATGTCCCACGAACCAGAATCCTATTTCCTATTTAAACTATAAAATTCCCCCTAAATTTCTTGAGGTTGCAATTATTCTGTTATATTGTTCCCCGAGCGACCAGGTGTTCCTTAACACGATGTCGCCATCATAGGGCTTCTTAGCCCTCTCAACCAGGATTCAGGATTCAGGATTCAGTAAAAAAGTTTTGGGTTCAATTCATGGCTATGGACCAGAAATTTTTACTTGGTCAAACTGTTCCTTAACTAACAATGATCTTAATGACCTTGACACTAATGCACGTTCAGAAACTTTAAACAATTCGATACAGTAAAACCCCGATTATCCGTCATAATGGCAGGCCGATTGTCGGGTGATCAGAAAGACGGATGAAGCAGAATTGTGAAAAGAAAAACCAGTTCAATTTCGATGCGAGTTTTATACTAAATGATCGTTGCTTATAAAGTAATAAACAAAATAATAGGCTAGCTGAAAAAGTGCCGTTAAAACTTGAAAATAAAACTGATATGATGTAGGCTAAGTTACTATTTTCTTTTTTACTTTATGTTATTTTAGAACTGTATGTAAATAGGCCTACAACTAGTCAATTTGAGGATGGCTTTTTGCGATGGTGGGTAAATACTGTGACGTGAATGACTTAAGGGAGAACGGTATTCAGTAGGCCTTTTAAAACTCCCACGGGTAACTTATATTACATTTTTTAATAAGATGTTGTCTCTAATCGAGCTTTTGTGAAGTTATGTTCATAAAATTCAATCTTTAAATTTTTTGTGAAATCCTGAAAATCCTACGATCCCATGTTTATAAAAATCGAAATTTTCCTAGGGGTAACGGGCATTTTAAATTTGGTATTTTTTATGTACATTTTTGTATGTATCAGTAGTACTTAACATATAAATATATTATCACTTCATTAGAATCATTATTGTTCTTCTATACGTGTTGATCAACTTGATTCTATTCATGAAATGAAAAAATCTGGTGTGAAACACTCACAGGACATTTACTTACCTCCGTTAATTATGAATCATATAACCTATGTTTAATCATGAGTAAACAATGTAAAATGCAAAACTTAACCTAATTTTATTCATGAGTAACGCTAAAGGAAAATCAACTTCTGCTGGTTTTAGATGTTCTGATGAGAAAAATACGGAAAATTTGTAATACCCGCTAAAATAAGGGTTGTACAAAAAATTCTCAAAATAAATAAATACATTTTTGACGTAAAATACATATTAAGTCCACTATCTTGAAAAACCCTTTTTTACCGATTTTAATTAGAAAAATACAGAAAATCGCTAAATTAAGCGGTGTAGCAAAAATATATTCTAATAAACGTTGTAAAATTTTTTAATTTCTACAACTTTAATGACGTAGCCTATACTTTTGTTGTAAAAGCATATTAGCCGGCCGCATTGGGGTAGTTGGTGACCAGCTCGCCATCATGCGGTCGTGGGTTCGAATTCCACTCAGGCACGGCATATTTTCATACGTTACAAAAATTATTTCATCCTCCATTGTAAACGGTTACACCCCAATGTCGTCGCTAATGACCGTTGCAGTCGTTGCGACATTAAATAAAAAAAAACGAAAAGAAAGAAAAGCATAGTAAGGCCCAAATCTTAAAGAATTTTAGCAGACATGCCTCTTACCCTATCTTGTAGAACACAAAAATGTAGTAACCAAAGCAATTTTAAAGAAAATCGTAGGAGCCGTTTTAGAGAAAAATACAAAAAATTAAAAATTTCACTAATAAACTACTACTTCAGGTCGACCGATTTTGATGAAATTATTTGTGTCGGGTCTCCTTGTGTTACTTAACTTAAGTTTAAGATTGAACTTTTACGGTATTCCTTTCTTGAAATTTTGTTCTCACGCACACAGACCAATCAGTAAAAACATGTGTTTTGGGTGTTCAGGGGGCCTGAAAACGTGTATTTCCGGTGAAAACTCGATTTCAAAAAATCCACATAAAACAATTTCTTTCTTTCCCTGTACTTTATTCACAAGGTAACAAAAAGTAAAAATAGAGGTTATATTTTTTATTTCCAGTTGTGCCTGTTTTGAACATAGTCTTTGATCTATTTTGGTACATTCAGACTATATCGCTTGTTTTTCAATACCTGTATTTTTCATCCTCACGTACACATAGTATGTTAGTTGCTAAGTTATTTAACATTTGTCCTTAAATTTTCAGATCATAATCCATTGTTATCGAGTTAACTTTAAACGTATCATTTTTGATGATGGAGAAAAGAAAAAGCTCTTTTTCAGCTCAGCAGATAAACTTCATTTCAAAAATCCGTAAGAACTTAGTAAGAAATCTAAAAAGGACGTGTAAAAAAACCTTAAGTTTTGAATAGAAAAAGATTTATTAGTTATCACTGAAGTCGCTTCAGAGAAATGTGTACCCAAATAAGTATTACCAGCAATAAGGGCGCACCAATCCTGATTAAAATAATTTCAAGAGTTTTAGTAATTAAGAGGTTTGTAACAGTTGCTCCTGTCATATAAGTTTAAATTCATTTTATTCTCTAATAAATACCGTTAAATGGATTTCGCAATGCAATTGTATTTTGTAAACGATTTATTGATTATTCTATAAATAAATTCATTGTGTTTATTTTGATCACTATTAATTGCTTTCTAAAATCCTTATGGGAATATTATCGTTTTAATTTTGTTTTTTTGCGCTAAAAATAGTTGTGCAATGATCCCGGTTCCACATTACTGAAATAAATTATTTCCAAATGTAATAAAAAAGTTAATTTGTTTGTCTGTAATTTTGTTTAGTTTTATTGTTAGTATTTTTGTCTCACTTATTCAATAGGTTTGTAAATTTTTAATCAGGCTGCACCACAAAGTATTGTGACATTGTTAAATGGTGTCTATAATGTTATTGTATTACAATTATTGTACGAATTACAAATATTGTATTGTACAATAATTATTGTCCAATAATAATAACGGGCAGGTGAAGTGTTAAATTAATTGCACTCGATCTGCTGGTTCCAGGACTACAAAAAATAGTTCTGTTTCTTATCACATATTCAGCCAATTACATGACTGAACTATTTAAGAACAGAAGAGGTAGAGGTGTAAAATATACTAGTCAAAGTTATCTCCTCCGAGTTTAATCAATTTCACTATACAGACAGACTCTGTGATAAATGAAGTGAAAGGTGACATTTATACGGTGGAAAGTAGATGCTTTTCGGAGGGCCTGGAATGATGATAAGCATACTTTTCCACTCAGTGAGGAAGGCATTTGTAAACCACCTCAATCCTCGTTTTACTTAATAAAACCTCTACATCACCAGCCTTCGGCTGATGACCTAAAGGACAACAATAGTTATTGCATGCTGTTGTAACAGGTGTGAATTATAGCAACGAGTGCAGCCCATTAGTCTATTAGCCCTTATATCGATTTTATTTTCATGTATTTTTTTCTATCATTTTGTCTTCCTTTCTATATGTTGCTGTTGTTTAAGTCATCAGCCGAAAGGCTGTTTTAAACCTTTAGAGGTTGTACTATGTAAAACGAAGAGTGTGGTGGTTTACCGTTGCCTTACTCACTGAGTACAAAAGTATGCTTATCAGTATGCCAGGCTCTCTAAAAATCATCTAATTTCTACCCTTCAAATAACACCATCATTTCATTCACCACAGGTTCTGGCTGTATATTGAAATTCATTACTTTCAAAGTATATAACTGTGACTAGTGTCTTTTACATCTCTACCTCTTCTGTTCTTAAATGCTTCAGTCATACAGTTGGGCTGACCATGTGAAAAGAAACAACTATTTTTTGTTAGCCCTGGAACCACCAGATCGAGTGCAAATAATAATTTAACACTCCTCTGGCCTGTTATGGGCGAATTATTTTTTATACATTCCAATAATATGTAGATTTTCTTGCGTTCAGCAGAAGGTTTTTAAAAGTAGCAGTGTACGAAGCATTTTAAGTGAATATCGTCGAATCGTTTGCAGTGAATAGTTGAACGAAGTTAAATATTGAAAACCAGTTGGTACATCATAACAAGTGCGTATTTGAAAACAGGCCTGCATATCATAACGTATCGGAACTAATATGGTTTAATTGTGTTCTAAGTAACAAATTTTCTGTCTTCTAGAGAATTTTTCCTTTTCTTTGTATTGTCAACAGCTTTACCACTATCAGTGGCTTGTTTGTGTTTGAAACGATCGATTTTAACGTGTAATAATTTTTAAAACCTATCTAGTAATCCAACTAGAGACTTTATGTTTTGTAGTTTTGTGCGGCAATGCGTACACCACGGAGGCGGCTTTTATAAAAATTTGATTCTAATATTTAAGTTTATTTTCGAAATATCTTTTTTTAAATCAGTCGTACCACTCTATACAAATTTTTTTAAATTGGTTTTGCCAATGTTTTATTGTATAATTTAGTTTCTCATTTACATCACATAAACTTTTCAAGAAATTTATAAAGGAGTTATTGTTATAAAGTTTTAATGTATTATTCCTAATACTTCCAGCCCAAGAATATTTGTAAGAATGTTTTGAGAGATGTCAGTTTGTAAACTCGGTTCCAGATGCTATTTTCTGACCCTAAGAAATTATAAAGAATAGACACGAAGCTTAAGCTTAATATGTTATCGGTATAAACCACAGCTGTTAGTTTAGCTTCCAGTTATTTCGGTACGTATAAGCTCGTCTCTCCCCTCGCATAATCTACCTTATGTCAAATATTTTTCTTGTGTAATTAAATAGATGTTTTAAACTTATGTTTCGATTTGTTTTGAGGTGGAGTAGCATTGATTAAGTCGTTTATTATGTACATTAGAACTGTATCTTCACTTTTTATGTTATGATACATATATTTTTGTCAAAATGTTGATCTTTTTAAATTTATTTATTTTGTTTTATTCGGCTGAATTTTTATCAAACTCTGGTTTTTTAATCTTCCGTTCAATAATGACGAGTTAAATTTTACTTTTTCGCCCTTAATAACATATCATTGAGAAAGTATTGTCATTGTGAAAATTTTTTATACTTTGATTTCAATTAAACATAGGGATATATTTCTGCTTTTGAGGATTAGCGCAGACCTGAACATAGAAAATGCTCATGTTTGAAAAATATTGAATACTTAACACACATGAGTATGTACGTTCTTTATTGGGCGGCTCACGATACAGAGCGATTTATCATTGTTTTATCCATCTTTATTAATATAGAGATAACACTCTAAGAAGAAAAAGAATCTTAATACACTAATCTTATAGTAACTCATCTGATTAACTTTTTTAATCCTTATGTGTGAACAATGCAATCTGCTTAATTAGGAACAATAAGCAACCTCATGACCCATTTAGATAAGTATGATATGTATGACTTGTAAATGAGGTATATTCTTGTACAGAATTAGGCCGAACTATTTCTGAAATAGTATGATTAATTGAACCTCAACCATCAAAGTACACCGGTAACCGCTGCCTTTTATTCACATTCGTATTAATAGTAGTTATCTTTGCTAGGTACCCACTATCAGTAAATGAGTTTATCTTTTAAGGACTTACTAAGAGCCCAACGACTACAAAGAGAACTGAGAGCTGTAAGAACTACAGATGTTGTTAGTGTATTGGGGGATGGAGAGACGTAATATGTGACTTGCACAGAACATTTCATCTGTAAGGCCGTGATAATATTATCAGGCTTGTTGGTTAAAAGACACAGCTTTATTTTGATGGTTCTTTAAAATACTTAAAACTTTTTCGACATTTTAACTTTTGTTGCTATGAGTCAATTTATTCAGGTTTTTAGGTTCTGTTACTGCACATTATTTTAGCTTCAAGAGGCGAAGTTGATCCTTCCTCTTCGCTGCGTATGACCATGTCTACAGATTAAAATTAGTGGGTTTTAATTTTTTTAAACTGTCAAATTTAAAGTTATTTGCCTTATATTCTTGTGTATTGACTTAATTGTAGGCAAAAGTATTTAAAATGTAACCATTGAAAAGTTCCAGTTTCTCCTTTTTGAAATAAATTTTTCGTATGTTTATAATTTTTACCTGTGAGTAACAAAATCCAATCTCAAAAATGAGTGCGGGAATTCTTTTGTTGCTCAGTTACTCTACTCAAAAATTATAAATTTTCACTTTATGTCTGTGTCTTTAATTTATTAGTTTAAATTTTTGAATTTCATCGGGGACTGTGAAACCACGAAATTAGATTGTTTCTTAAATTTTCAATCCATTTGCTGTTCTTGTGAGCAGTTTGAAAAGGGACATGCAGTGGTTTGCGTTCATGATTGGCTATCAGCTCCTCACATTGTCAAGTCCCAATACACATTACTTAACTTTTTAAAGGAACTTTCAATCGTTATCTGACTGACTAACGTGGTCCAAAGTCCAACAACTTAATTATTATAGAAAAAAATATAAGGATATTTGTATTCATTGAAAACGGTCATAATGAAATTAAATACAATCAGAAGAAAACTATAATTCTTTAATTGCAATAATTTGCTTTTAAGATTCGTCTTTCGGAATATACATTATAATTATGATTATAATTAATTATAATATAATAATCATTATAATCTGATCACTATGTCTTTAATAAAGAATTTCAAATATATTTTTAATAATTAAAATGGAAATATTATAACATTTTTCAAAGAATTTAAAATTCTAACAAATTATTAGTTTGTAACAGTTTTGTTAATTTTTTTTATTATTTTGTATAATTATGTATTAATATTTTCACCATTATTATTATCTTCATCTATTGATTTTAATAATTATTATTTTAATATCGTAAATTAATCACTTATTAATTACTGCTATGTATAAATTAATTATTTTATAAAATTGTCCAAGTAGTCCGTAATTATTTGTTTATTTATTTTAAAGATGTTGATGATTCTTCTCTTTTTCTTCTTCTTCTTCGTCACGTATTCTTTCAATTAATACAGGGGGATGAGTTCTTGTTTTTTAATTATCTTCTTTTTCCACTATACACTCACTTATCACATTTTTTTATTTTATATATATATATTTATATATTAAGGGGTTTACAAAGTTACAATAGACCACAATTATTTCTGTCTGGTAAAATTAATTATTTAAATTAGGTTATGGTTTCTTTGTTCGATTCGACTTGCTAATTAAATTTAAGCTAGTTTTATTTTTAGTGAAGTTAGTTTTATATACTCTAGATTTTTCATAGTAACTTATTCTGTACTATTACATGCATAAAAAATTTTGAAGAGGAAGATTAGAAATTTTTAATGCCTATGCAAAAATGTATTATGTTTAGATTTTAGGTTACCATTCTAGACGATTATATTAAGATTTTATATAATTTAAGTGCACTTTCTATTTAAGAAAATTTTACATATTTTTCTAAAACTTGTATAGAATTTTCAAAAGATTTAATGCTAAAGTTTTTAATATACTGGTAATTAGAATCTAAATAAGAGCAATATTCTAAAGGCCTGTCCACGGTACACTTGTTTGTGTTTGAGTTAACTATCATGTCACAATCTAAACCGGACAAATAGAACTAGCGTTGGGTTCGTCTGGCTCCATCAGCTGTCGGACCATGAAAAGGATTTCATGAACGACAAATTAAAGGATTTGAGAAGAAGCTTTTCGCTATACGCAATTATCATTTTATTGAAAATGGACTAAACGAACGATTTGACAATTCAATTTTTCTGCAATTTGTTCGTTAGGTATAGCTTTTTGAAATGTGGTACTAGCCTTGGCTGTTTTTGATCCCACCAAATTTGTTAGAGTTTTAATATCGGATGCGGGTAACTGCAAATATTTTGAAATATTAATTTTCAAATTCGTCATCCTTTAGTATTTGTAGAATAAATAGAATTTTACGCTGTAAGGCTCTTAGACTATCATTTAGAGTTAGATTGGTCCACGGTTTTGTGTTCTTGGTGTTATTATTTGGGGTAGAGGCTTAGAAGCTAGTCAATAGTGAGATAAAAATACTTGATTCCTTTGAGATATGGTATTACATGAGGTTGCTGTGAATGTCATTGAGGATAGAATTAAGAAACAGAAGTTCCTATGAATCTAAATAAGGAGATGGAAATCACGAATACTAAAAAAGGTCCGAAAACGGAGTACTTAGTTAGATCATGTGGTAAGAAGCAAGAAATGTAGAGTGCTGCAGAATATCATGCAGGAAACAATAGAATGTAAGAGTGGTCCATGTCAACGCAGCCACCATGGTCAAAGAATTTTGAAGACTGGTATGGTGTGAGTTCGGTTACTCTTATTTGGCATGCAGTCGACGTAACCCAAGCATCAGAGTTACCAGAGTCACAAGTCGCCTGAAGAAGAAGATGTCACCAAGAAATCATTCCCACTGTATGTTCTATAAAATTTATGGTCATCCACCATCAGTGTTTCTTAGATCTTTCTTTTTCCTGTGATGTCAGGCACATCACTAGAAAAAAATATCGGCTACGTGACACTTTAAATTTACCATTTTAAAATATTATAATCTACATTAAAATTTTGGTGTTTTTTTACTTTAAAAATATGTTTTATTACTTTACTAATAAAACAACTGCTGCAATAACTCAACTGTAACCAGTGGAACGAAGTTTTATTTAAAACTGCAACCCAGTTTAATTGAAGTTGTTTAGATAAAGTATAAAAAAGATCAAGCAAAATCTAAATGAGTCTTTATAAAAGGATGAATTATATGAACAAGTAATGTAAGTCTGATTGATATAATTCTGAATTTGGATGTTGTAATAATGGTTTATGTCCTCACCAATCTTTCTATAACTGTTACAATTAAAAATTATGTATACAAGTAAAAAAAAAACCATCTTACTTTATCTCACTCAAAGAAATTAGGCCATGGACAACTTAAGTACTGTGAAAAATTGTCTCAAATGAAGGATTTTTTCTAAATTGTTTAAGTTCAAAAAACTTTGCTATGAAACATTATTTGGAAATAGTGAACACTAGACTTCTTTCCGATTTCTAACATTTTATAGGATACATTGAATCAATTAGTATATATGTTAATGTAAATGTATTTTGTATTTAATAAAAAAAAAAAAAAAATTAATATATTTTATAATAGTAAAATAGGTGTGAGACGTAGTTTACTGATTAAATGTTTTTAAAACGCCTTTAAAAATAATGGTTGGAGTAAAAAAAATAATCAATATTCTTACATTATAAAAGAATGCTAATAACAATAATAGTTAGTATTGAAAGATAAATTATTGGAAAGAATTTGCATACTTCATTCTTGCATAAAGTTTCTATCGATTGATTTCCGTGTTTTTTTAATTTTCGTTTTCATCAGTAGAACGAGGTGACAAGATAAACATATAACTAATTTGTTACTCCGTTATAACGTGACATATTGGTTTCGTTCTAAACAAAATTTTTCTCTGAAAAGAAAATACTGTATAAATTTCGTTCTGGCTATCGTATAAAATAGTTTATTTGTCATAATATTTTTATCTAAATAGTTTAATTATGGAATTTTAAATTTAATACTTTGTTGGTTTATTTTATTTATGTTACAATTAATGTAACTGGATTCTATACTAGAGGTCCCGGGTTCGATTCCCAGTTCAATCTGGCAGTTTTTCATCACTTATTTTCATCACCATTTGTTTCATCGTTAATAAGCATAACAGTCGGGTGTAAAATAAAATAAAATATTAACTTAAATATACCTGAAATAAATTATGAGAAAAATTAATTAATTAGGGAAACTATAATTTAAGCCAAATAATATAAATTAGATTGTACAGGACGCCAAGATTGGTTATAGAAGGTGCGCGGATCGACAGGAAGAGGCAGCTGACGTACCTTGGAGTTGAAGTGGACAGAGGTCTCACATTTGGACCTCATTTGATGAAGGTGTCAAAGAAGGTCGCTGTGGTGGCAGGGAACCTATCGCGGTTGATACCCAATGGTGGACCCAGAGAAAAGAAAAGAAGGTTGTATGCGAGTGTTGTCCATTCAATAAAGCTCTATGCAGTGCCGGCCTGAGTCGATGTGATGACAAAACAGGTACATAAGAGGCTGCTGTCGCTTCAGAGACAAGTGGCATTGAGAGTTACGGCGGCATACCGAACAGTTTTAGCGGGTGTGTAATGGTAGTTGCAGGCATACCCCCTATAGATTTGCTAGCCTGGAAAAGAAGTGAGATATCTAAAAAAAATGAAAACTGGGGAGAGAAGCCAGAAATAGACTTCTCTGGTGGTGGCAGGAGAGATGGGATGAAGAGGTGTCCGGTCGATGGACACATAGATTGATTCCGGATCTAAAAAAATTGCTGAGATGGTGTACTGCGAGGTTGGTTATTACCTTACGAAGACATTGACGGGGCATAGTTGCTTTCGGTCGTATCTCCACGGGTTCAGACAATCAGATGAAGCAAGCTGTCTGGATTATGAGCCGGAGAAGGACAACGCAGTACATGCGATTTTCGACTGCAGAAGATGGAAACCAGAGAGAGAGGTTCTAAGGACCAAGCTTGGATCACCGATTAACCAGAAAATCTCTGTGATTTTATGATTGCAGAAGGAGAAAGATGGAAGGCCATGGAGGAGTTCATTCAGAAAGCGATGAAGAGCAGAGAGGCTCAGCTGCGTTAGTCCCAAAGGAAATCGCTCAAAAAGGGGGAAATGGGTGAAAAGAAGAGAAATCGCTGAGATAACGTTGTCCAGCTGATAAAGAATTTCCGGCTTGTTGTGAAGTTATGCCCGACGGTGATCCCGCGGCAAGTCGGGATGGGATAGAAAGGAACTGAGAGGTTTTGGCGGATGAATACCTTCAGTAGAGCTTCGCATATCCCAGGCAAAGACCTGCCTGGGTACCGGTAAATTCGGTTTCCTCTCGTAAAAAAAATACAAAATTCTTTTATTGTAGAATTTTAAATTCTAGGAAATTTATGGAAGTTTTTATTGTACTTACTAGCTTCTGTTTGAATAATAGATAGTGAGTAGTTTTAGAAAATGAAAACTTATTAGAAGTAGTGTGTTTGAAAAACATCTTCTTAGAACCAGCTAATGTAGTTTTCGTCGCCGGTAAACTCTCTCTGTTAGATATTTGTTTCAAGTCCTACCACTTGCTTATCTTATAAAACGTATAATTTATTCGGCTGTGGAAATATAATGAAAAAGCACAGAAATAACCCTAGTTTATGTTAAAATACCAAATAATTCAATAGCAGAAGAGATCTAAGAAACAACATTAGGAATACAACATTTATTCTTGAAAGTGATTTCTGAAATTAGCAGCTTGTTTCAATACGAAGATGGTAAAGGAATCATTATTACACTTATTATTTATATGTCAAATAACAATCATCTGTTAGGATCATATTTAAGAAATCCTAATCAGTTCTTCGTTACTTCATAAATTAAATTTTTTCCTGAGGAGTTATAAATTTATTAAATATTTTTTTACCACCGTAACCCATATTTTTCTACCGTTGTGTTTTAACTCAGCATAATAAATATACATTTATATTACTTGACCGTTTTTTTTTTGACATAAGTCTCTCGACTGGTTTGATGCAGTTCTCTAAGCTGTTCTATCTTGCGCAAGTCGTTTCATATCTATATAACTGTAACACCCTACATCTTTTGTAAATTACTTTATATATTCTAATCTTTGCCTCCCCCTACAATTCACTTTCTTAATATTACCCTCCATTATTGATAGACCAATACCTGGATGTCTTAAGATATACCTGACCGTACCATACAAAATTCAAGTTCTTATTACTTATGACGAATATAATTGTGGTCTATTGTTTCATAATTTGACAGGCAGAGATGTTATGCGGCAGACGGTTTATAAATATATATTTTTTAACCTTAAGGCTAAAATAATGGCGCAATATGTTTCGATTCCGGTTTTAGGTTCCACGTTAAGGCACTTTTTGCTGACACCAAGCAATGATACACTGAAAAGCTGGACGACATGTTATGTATGCTTGGTCCTTTTAAAGAATAAAAAATAACGTAATATTATACAACCACTATTTTAAAAAGTTCAATTCATGGTACAGTTGATATCTTCATTTATTTGTTATTATACAATCTTTGTGATTCAAAAGTAAAATATTTTGGAAAAAGTTCTTTTATTTATTAAAGTAGTAAGTATGTACAATTTAGGTTAAAATTTTTGCAAATTCCTCGTTTGAATACGAAGAAATGGTTTTTTTTAATGTTGTTCTTGGTTAAAATTACTTCAATCTTTAACGTTTTGATAGTAACTTAAAAATGGAAAAATATATAAATATCTTGTTTTACAAAGATTTACATCACGTTTTTAATTTGGAACAATTCAATTTGTATTAATTGATTAATTCGACATTTGATAAATATATCTGACGACAGGTGATTGTAGTTTTCAAGGTCACTGGTGGGACGTTGCCACTTCATTGCTACGTTGCCACCACTTTCACAACTAAGGTATTGATGGTAGCAACTGCGTTAATATACGTATATTTTTCTGTATTGACTCTCTCAATTGGTAAACATATTACAATAGTTTTATCAATACCTATTTTAACTGTGAAATATTATACTGGATGATAGAGATTTATAAAGGAGTTGGTTTCTTTAAAATGAATATTACAAAGAATAATAACTGAAACGATTATTATATAAATTTTTAAATCTAATAAACATTCATTATCAACTGTACCGTTATAAATATTTTATTAAAAAATACTGAAAAGAAAATTATTACAAATTTTTATGTGAAATTATATAAGTACAAATAAGTATGTTTTATAAGAATGGTTCATACAAATAAATCTACCAAAAGTATTGATTGCTAATAAAAATGTTTTTGCAAAGTTATTGAAATTTTGAATTAAGTTGAGAATTGAGTGAAATTCCTCAAAGTTTTAAAGGTTCTGAAAATAAAATTAGTATTTTATACAATGGTTTGGATGATATCGTATTATTTTGTTCTGACCGTAATAAATAATACTTTTTAATACCGATTGAACGTTAGTATATTATTTTTTTCTAATAACATGCTGTCTCTGTTCTTTTCTAAAATTATGGTAAATGTAAATTCATAAAATAGATCAGTATTATCTTGAAAGTAAATAACAACAGCACCAAAAGTTTTACTGTAATTGAAATTCTTGTTAAATGTTCAGGAATACTGAAGAAAATATTAACAAACTATTTAAAAACGTTTAAGGTAAAAAAAAACTCCTGTCTTACTACACGTTAACATAAAGGGACTTTTCCAAAAAATACTAAACAATTTTTTTTTAATTTTTATAAAAATTTTACTGAGGAATTATTTTACATTGGCTAAATTTTTCTGACATGATGAGTTTGACAGGAAGCTAGAACTTTATTTGAAGGTTTAAAAATTAAAAACTGGTGCTTTAATTTTTTCAAAAATTAATAATTTCCTAATTTTTTTCACGGGAAAAACACAGTATGTGTGCTCTATGTGTTTAAAATTTGGGGAAATTAACCTAGCAGGGTTCGAAAAAATGTTCCTAATGTGTTATAATAAAATTATCATATTTTTGGAAAGAAGCAAACTGTGTAGAACAATGTGAGTTTCTGTGCAAATGTGCACTTATTACTTAATACATTAATTGTATATCATTTTTCAATTACAATTTTTAATGGATAAATCATTAATGATGAAATCATTATTTTCTATAACAAATTTTGTTATAGAAAATAATAAGTATTATATTCATTTGGATTGGAAAATCCAAAATGTTTCAGACAGCGCCAAACTAAAAATAAATTGTTTTTTTAATACTTTTGATTCCATTTTACCTTAGTAACTATTAACAAATTCCGACAAAATTCATGTTGAAAGGAAAAATTGAATGATGAAAGTATTTTTACTCTCGAAGAAGAATGATGTTAATATTTTTATTGGAAAATTTAAGGGTTTCAACATATTTGATAAACCCCTAGTTCTTGATTATATTCTTGAACATACCTAAATAACTATGGCCTTTAAAAAATTATTTTATTTTTACCGTCCAATGAATTTGAATATTTAGATTCATTCAATTGACATCTTTATTGGTTATAAACATAATTAATTTATTAATAAATATATTATTTCTCTCAATCATATCGTTTATTCAAATTTTCAATTATATTGCAAATAAATTATGAAAATTTCATTTAAATAAAAATTAATTAAAATTAACATAATATATTAAAGATTTACTTGGTTTTACTCGGAAATTATGAAGGATTGTATACATTTTATTAAAATTGAAACTTTCCAGTCTGTTAAGTGAAATGTATTTTCAGCAGATTTAATATTATTGAAATATTATTACTTAATGTAAAAATGGTTTAAATTTATGACATGCGATGATGTTATTACCTTATTATTGACTAGTAATTGATATATTTATATTATTCAAAATAAGTTAGATTGTCCCAAATACGTATTCATAGTAGAAAAGGCATTCAAATAAAACATATTTATTGAGTTTAGTAACAAATTACTATTTTAAAATACATCTTTCATGTTATTTTTATTATTTGGCTACTATAGAGCGACGTCTGTTGTAGGTTATGTTTATTTATCTTAAAATGTGCATTTCATTTGTATAACTAAGTAAAAAATAATGAAATGAAAATAACTTGTAACTTATGGGTGCGCATATAATGAAATGTTCGTTTTAAGTATGTAAATGACAATACACTGCTTAAGAGAATATTCCGTAGATTAAAAAAAATAGCAAAATTAATAAAAAATCATGTTTTAAACACTTTTTACTGTAAAACTTCAAGAACAAAATGTCAAAACTAATATCTAATTTCAATAGACATAAGAAGATGTATTTTCACCATTACTTTTTAACATCATTTTAGACTAAGTCATGAAGGAATTTGGAAAAATCTACCAAACAAAAAAAACACTAAACGTACAAAAGAAAGTGTAACTAGTTATTTAATGTTTTTCATTTGTGAATGATTTGGTTTTAAAAATATGGAAGAAGAATTTTTTGCATGTGGAACAATGAAAGGAAACTACAGAAGTTGTTGGTTTGAAAATTTCCTTGGGAAAACTCCAAAATCATATCTTGTGGAAAGATATTTCTTAAAACAAAATCACCAAAATTAAATTGTTAGATAATTCAAATTCATTTAGTGAATTAATGGGAGAACCCATTACCCGTGCACTGCACTGCAATGTGGGGGAGAAATAGGAAATGGAAGGACTTCTTTTTCACTCCGAAAATCTTTATAACAAGAAAAATATTTTACGAAACGCCAAAATTACAAAATAGAATACAGTTTTTAAACCTACGATTCCGCGCATTATAGAAACAATATTCCAAGACAAAACACAATTGAAATAATATTTACAAACAATGGGAAGAAAAATTCTTTGTAAGATTTATGGCGCAAATAATATAGAAATATGTTAGGCCTATGTGCACAATATTTCTCTTATTGTACTTTTCTCTTTTTTTTGATTGTTCAGAATTTGATTATGGACTCATTTAAAAATTTTCATAATGTTTTTTTAAACTGAAGATAATTTTTTCAGCTAGCAGTTATCATTGCACTTCTACAATTAGTCCTCCTTAAAAACATATTTTATCCATTTTAGGGAATTCACTTGCCCATGGATACATATCTTGTATGAGACAATTCGCATACCATTCAAATCTGTCGTACATTTGACATCCAAAAATAAATAATTTTTCATTGTTTTTCTCAGCGTAAAGTTTAAGATGTATAAAACGGGTATGGCGTTATTGCACGGACAATTTTGTTAAAAAATTTCTATTGCTGTTGATTGATATTTCTCTATTTGAAATTAACTTTTTTAAAGCAAAACATTATCATGAATAAAATGAGTTTCAAGTATCAAAGTGAACGTTTTTAGAAAAATTTAATGTAATTTACTAAACATTTTTAGAAATATAAAAATTATTAGATGTTCTAAGAAAGAATTGAGAGTTATATTTTCTTTATCATAGCTTCTAGAAGAAGAAATTGTCACCCATCTTCAAAGGAGGTTGTGTTTTTAGTAGGTACGTTACCGTATTGTTAATGAGTGTGTCGTCCCGCCATTAAAACACAATAGTACTATTGATTATTTTTCTCTTTTCGTTATTGATTTTTTTGAAACTGTGAGAAAAAAATTGTTCATTATTTAAAAAAATCCTCTTACGGTTGAGATACCAAAGTTTTACTCCATTCAAATTTTATATACGCATCCATTACACCATAAAATAAATTGTTATAAACGTAAAATGTATCTAAATACTAAGTAGTACATAACAATGTATAAGAACGTATGGACTATAAATAAAAATAATTTTAATTATCATTTAACTAAAATGTAATACGTGATGGGGTTAAACAAAAATGTTATGGAATAAATTTGAGAAACAAGATAAGGTATCTTTGCTTATAATTAGAACTTTAAATTCTAGGATCATTAAATAATGAATTCTATGAGTTATTGTTGATGAGCTTATATCACTGAAGAGACTAAGTATCCCCGTAAAGTCATATTTGGTGATGAGGTACTCAAGAATTTTGAGGACAAAAATCTTGTAAATTATAATATTAGATAATATATGTGAGTTTCAGTGGGATGTATTAACAAACTGGTTTATCGCCTTCCTGGGTACACTACTCGCTTAATTTTTTCAGTACCACTTCAAGAATTGTTGATTTTCAGAATTATATTTATATAAGAAGACACAGAAGTAATATACAACAATAATAATATATTTGCTGTTAGGTAGTTACCTGTTAGGTAATATACCTGTGAGTGGTTTAATCCCAAATGATTTTATTTTCCTAAGAATGACTTAAAAAGTAATTATACATGTATTGAGGAAGATATAGATATAAAATATATTTCTTCAGGGTTTTCTTCAAGGAGTATCGTTTAGGCACAAGTGATTGAAAAACAACTTTAAATTTTCTGTTATGTTTAAATGATAAAGAGTTGGTTAGTCAGTCGAGTGTTGAAAGCTTTTGCATCTATATTTTATGTAGGTATATGTGTTGTTGTTTAGGTCATCAGCAGAAAGGGTGGTTTGAACCTCTAGAGGCTTTTTTAAGTGAAATGAGGAGTGAGGTGGTTTACAACTGCCTCCCTCACTGAGTGGAAAAGTATGCTTATCAGCATGCTAGGCCCTCTGAAAAGCATCTACTTTCCAACCTGAAAATTACACCTTCACTTCCATTCACCACAAGGTCTAGCTGTATAATGACAAAATTCATTACTCTCAGAGGAGACAACTCTGGCTAATGTCTTTTACCCCTCTACCTCATCTGTTTTTAAATGCTTCAGTCATATAATTGGCTGACCATGTTATAAGAATCAGAACTAAATTTAACATTCCGTCTGCCTGTTATGGACATTTATACATGTATAATAAATTTAGCCTATTATAAAACCGTTTGTTCAATTTCACTAAACGATTAAACAGTGGAGTGACGGAGGATTGTTAGTTTTCAAAATTTTTTTATTTATTTTTTATTACTAATTTGTGTACGTTGCAATCTGTTCAGTTTAAAGACAATAAGCAACCCCATGACCCAATGAGATGAAAATGATGTGTATGACGTGTAAATGAGATAAAGTCTTGTGCAGACCCAGGCCGACAATTCCTGAGAGAGTAACCATACTCTCTCACCATTGAACCCTTACCATCAAAGTACACCGATAACCACTGACTAGTATTGAAATCCGTATGAAAATAACTACCTTTACTAGGATTTGAACCAGGAACCTTCGTCTCCGAAAATCAGCTGTTAAACAGCTGACTCGCGGCGATGATTTTATCTAGACCAACCTGGTGGGTTTTTAAAAATATTGATGTTTATAAATTATCTAGACAGTTTTTATATTCCCCTAATTTTGATAAATTCTTTTTTTTTTGGTTTTGGAACATATTGTTTCTTAAAATTTCAGCATAACTGTTTTCTTAATGCCACCTTCTGTATTTCATATAAAAGATTAGAATTTCTTGTACAAACTTACGTGTCTCAAAAGTCTCAAGTGTTTTATAAAGACTTTTAAATTAATTATTTGTTCTTTAAGATTTGTTAATATTTTTTTGTAACATCGACGTTAGGGTATCTCAGGAGAGTTAGTGTGTACAGGTATTTCTTTACTTGTGTATAGTTGGCCAGGATGAGGAATGGAAGATAGTCAAATAGATTGCTTGAAGATAGACGGTTAGCAGATAGGCAATGTAGAGAATGTCTTGCAATCAGATGCGGACAGCTAAAAATAGGACATAATGGATAGCAATCATGGAGTCCTACGTTCAACAGTAAATGCAAAGGGCTAGTTGATGATGTCCCTTTAAGAGTTTAAGTAAACCCCATTTGAGTTTAGAATTTTATTTAAGTTTGCAGACTATTTTGGAAACGAAATCTGTATTATTTGTCTAAATCTGATCTGCATCTTTGTTTGATATTTTAAAACAATTTCTTCTTAGATTCTTTAGAGCTAGTGATTGATTGAACGATTAAAAGTTAAGTTAGAGGCATAATTAAGTATTTTATGTTATCTGAAATTTAGTCTTAATGATAATAAATAAAAAAACTGAAGCTCAGAGCGAAAAAGTATATATTTTCCGTATTCGTTATGTTAAATATTTTGTAGGTATAACAGACAATTTATCAGTGAAATAAGCTCAAAATGATTTCGACTGTAAAAAACGATATTATTTATGTATGATTATAAATAACTAGTATAATTTTATGAACTTAAAATCCGTAAAATTTAACCTAAAACCCACTTAGAACTTAAATAATTAAAATTTTTATCTTATCACATTTTCCAATTAAAAAAGATAACAAACTTAATTATATTTACCTCAAACAATAGAAAACAAATTAATTAAAATTATGAATAAAAGTATTTTCAATTCAATTCATAAAAAACCAATTAAACCTTAATTACTACAAAAACTAACCTGAAAAAATACAAAACCAACAAATTATTTACAGTTACGTAATAAAATAATATCTAAATTAAATTTTATTAAAATTATTTACAATTAAAACTATTTACATTTAACTACAATTTTCTTTAATAACGAGAACAAAAAAAAAAAACTAAGTAACAAATCATAGCAATATATGAATAACTATAAAATATTTGGTAAAAATTATAACTATGGGTTCTTTTCTGTACTCATCAGAAATATTAGAAATAATTAAAAACATTATTTTAAATAATTTTTTTTAACGAAGACTACATAACAAATTTTGTTTGTTTGATTAATTGTAAAGTTGGTTTTAAATTATGTTTAAATTATGTCTAGATACATTAACTTAAGAAAATGTATAATATGCTAATGTTATTACTTATAATTTTTATGTAAAATTTTGAAAAAAAATTTTCTTTCAGTTTTTTTAACGGTTAAGATTATTGCAAGGCAACTTAAAAGTTCTTGAATGGGGATTTTTGATAAGTACAGGATAATCTATTGTTTTACCTCATTCCAACTTTATAGTCACATTGCATTGTTAATGTACTTAATTATCTTTTAGTATATGAATTAAAGTTTTTGATCAATTGCTATTGTGATATGGAAACATAATCTATAATATTATATTTTAAATTCAGTTTGGATATCCCACCAATTTAGAATTGGTTGAGCAGACTGGTTTTTCTAGGAAAAATAAGGTTATTTTTATCTTTTCTTAGAAACAATTACAACAGTAAATAAATACAACCAAAAGTCTTCACGATGCATGTAAATAATTTCCTGTTTTCGTCTTGATTCAGAAAATCACCCAATGGTAAACCTTCGTCTATGCTTTATTTCCTAAATCCCTAATCAGCTTCATTTTAATCACCTTTAGGTATTTTGTGGTAGGTGTCGGTTCGATAGTATCGTGCCTCTAGATTCGTGTGATTTATTATTTTTAATGAAAACGAATGAATATTATTTTTAATGGTCATGTGTTGAGGTCTCAATGTATGATATATAAAAGGGATTGCATGTGATTAAACGTAGACATTTGTTTTGAAAAGCTTGTATCGTACGAGTATAAATTTGCTTGTATCATATAAATACTCGTATTTATGTTACATATTTCACTGAACGATAGATTAGGCTCCGTACATAGCTTCACATCGGACAAATTAGAGAGTTGTAACAATTTAGTTTTGGGTAACTGGTAAGTACGATCAATGGTGGAGTAGAGAGTACAAAGTTCTTAACCTATGATGTAACGAAATTATTTTTTATCATCTTAAGTCTTTAAAATGCCCGAATACTTAACTGTGTCAGTCTGATGTATTAGATTATTGATATAGTGTATTGATGGACAATTTTTCTGACGGATTGCGATCGTAATGTAGTTTTATTTTGTGTTATCAATTTAATTTTCTTTAGTTTACACCAGCAAAAATTTATTTTTACTTTTCCCAATAATTACAAAATGTTTCTAATTTACCCACAGTTAATTTTTTCCCTAGAGAGAATGGGTGTTTTCCATTTCACCGTAAATTTGTGGTGTATTAACAAATGGAGATTCCAAAAAAATGTACGTAATTAAAATTATTACATGATCAAGTTGGTAATTTATTTAAAATGTATTTGATAAACACGAAAACCGAGGAGTATGTTTACAGAATCCATGTTTTGGCCTACAGTATTTTAACTAAAGCTAAGACTGTCGACAAAGATAATTTTTTATGGTTTTATAAACGTAGAATTTAAGTTATTGGATAATTTTACAGAATTCGTAAAACAGATTTTAAATGTTTTGTGAACAGTTTCACGTTGTTAAAAATATTAAGATTAGAAATATTCAGACATTACTGTCGTAATTAAACACCGTGTGGTGACCAAGTGGAAGATCACTTTATTTTTCGTAGGAAAACCAGTTTTTACAATTTCGGTAAGAAGCTTCATCTTCTAATTCATTGTAAACGAATTATAAATAATTGTTTCCATACGTTTTATGAATATGTTAACTTAATATAATTGTCAGTAATTATTATTAAAATGTATCCGTATTACAATTATTTTCTGCGAAGATATTAAAATTATAATTATTATAATAAGTAATATTTGAGCGGAAAATTTTAACCTCCTGCCACGAGTTTTAACTCTGCAAGTCTGTTGTTATATTCAACGTTGAATTTCACTGATAAAATTTGTAACGTCTTATAATTATAAAATTGTCCACTATATTTAAAATTTTCGATATAACTTTTAAAATTAAATAAAAATGGAAAATATTTATGGCAGTGTGTAAACATTATATTTATAATGAAATCTAAAAAGATTTCGTGATATCGGCAGCCAATAATCAATTTAATTAATTATTAATTACTTAAAAAATATAAAATTTAACGAAATAAAATGTATAAAATAGAAGAGACTTGAGTCCAGCAAGCGAATTGGAGACCGAGATTAGAATTCGAATTGTGATTAGTTGTCAGACAATAAAAATTCGATGACGTCTGCTGTCTTCAACCAATGGAAAACTCTCCTCGCTTCTGCTGTAGTCCTTCGTCAGCGCGGCCTTCCAATCCGCCAGCGGCGACGACCCACGGGGCTCTAAAGTGCGGCATCGTCTGTGAACAATACAGTTAAAAAATAGATATTTACTATTTATGTATTCTAGTTCGTGAAGGCATTTAAAAGAAAATCTCACTGTCTACGTATGACATTCCGTGTCTGCTGTGTGATGGAAGAACGGATGACCCGACCTTAAGTTTTGAATATGCAGTACGTTGCTCAACAGTGCGTACTATGAGTTACAGCTAATCCTTTTAATCTTTTCTTTTGATGTCTTCCCGGAAAGTACCCGGTTAATGCCCAAGGTTCTCTTAAGGACCAGATCGGATGGTTTGGTGAATGATTGGGAAGGCCGCGTAAGTAGCATCTCATGTGTTTCTTTGCCGACAGGAAGTTCTTTTTCCTTTGGAGAGCTCGTTTGAACGATATACAGAGTGCACAGCTGAGCTCAAAACTAGATCACTTTTTCGAACATCCTTTAATTGGGAGATTTATTGACCACCGTCCACGGGCAATAGGATAGGCTACGTTTTGCATTATATCTATGCCAGAAAATTGAAATGTTTTTATATCAACCATTTCGCATGCAGTTATTTGTAAGATAAAAGTACTAAATAATTTTTCTTTTATAACCCAGGGATGTCTACAACAGGTTTGACTCAAACTCTATCATCCACATTTTTGTGGTAGGAAGGGTGTAAAAATTGCGGCCGAACAAAAATTACAAAGAAATATCGTAATTATTTATAATTCATCATGTATTAAAGACGATAAAAATTAGAAAGCTTGAGTATTTGGAACATATAATGCGCAACGGGGAAAATATGGGTTGCTGCAATCTATATTACAAGGAGAAATAGCTGGAAAACGTAACGTGGGGGAGAAGACGTATTTCCTGGTTGAAAAATCTGAGAATGTGGTATTCGAAAACGATAACACAGCTGTTTCAAGCAGCGGTGGATAAGGTTCAGATTGTTAATATGGTAGCCAACATCCGGAACGGATAGAAACCTAAAGAAGAAGAAGAAGAAGATGTATTAAAATCTGCAAGTAGGCTTGTTAATAAATACATTTCTGAAAATCAAATTTATATAAACGTAAATCAAGCTAGTTCTAAATTATTAACGTTAGTAATATTAATAAATGAAAATGAAAATTTTGTTGTCACGCACTTAAGTGTTAACTATCTAAAACAAGGAATTTGTTTTAATTTCCATTCGTGATTAAAAAACAAAACTTGTCAAATATATTCCATGTAATTGTCAAACTAACAACAAATATAAAGCAGAAAACTAAATTAAAAAAAGAAAAATCATAAGTTGTAACTCAAGGATGAGGTGTTAGGAAATTAGCGGAAAAAGTTTTTCCGCATAATTTAAGTGTTTTATTATATCATGGAAAATACATTATCCTTCTGTCTGCCACTTTGTCGTGTAACATGTTCAAATGTCTACTACAAAAGAAAAAAATGGAACAGTGTTACGTGACTCTATGTCAACGTTTGCACGAGATTGCTTTTTCAAAAAGAATCAGGTACCTTGTTTTACACTATTATTATTTGTTTATTTCATATTTATTGTCTCATATTTTTTAAATATTTTTCCTCTGAAAAATAAACTGTTGTAACATAATTTTTTTCACTTGGATAAATTCTTGATTTTAGGTAATTAAAATTTCTATTTGATGAAAGTTTCCCTCTTTTTTAATTCATAATTATGTCAAGATTCTTAGCTCCTGTGGCCGGTCTTAAACTTTTTAAACGCTAAATAGAATAACTGAATCGATTCTGGGACCTTTAACTTTAGAGTTGAACACACTAATAAGGTGGTCACCTGATCCCAGGAAACGATCCTGCTAGCTCTGCAGCTAAGGACACCGTTTACCTAACAGCATAGCCTACAATTAACCCTTTTCCACGATGATGGTAGATGACATCTCAATCGGAAGTTTACTGATACTGTATGCCTGTAACTTGATGGCCTCCGGCAGAGGGGAGAAATATACGGATAGTAAAACCATTTCAGAAAACATTTCTAATTTTTTTTAAGTATCTAAAACTTGTCGGAATTACGTATTTTTATAAAACAAAGTATTTTGCATGTTTTTTGTTTCATTAAATTATTTCGAAAAACACACGTTTAATGAGATAATGACATTATCTCAAAATTACACATTGTGTAATTTAGTCAAAGTTTATTTTTGAAGAAAAACTTATATTTTTTCAAATACATCGTCATTGAAAATTTTCTCTTTATTCCGTTTCGTATATGGTTATCGTACAGTTATCTTTAAAGACCAAAAAGTTTCTCGCATGCTGACTTTTTTTATGTCGTGCTTCGCGATTTTACAAAATTTATTTATGAAAATACCTTGTAATGTAAAAAGCAATGATTTTTTGTTACATTTTACTGCATCATAATTTTCCAGAATTATTGCAGAACAAACCTGCCAAATATTTTGTTTATTTGTGAAATAGTTGTTGAACAATTATGTTGAATAAATACGGGTTTTTCTTCAAAAACGAAAATTTCACTAAATTATACATTATCTCATTAAGCGTGTGTTTTTCTAAATAATTTAATAGAAAAAAAACCATGCGAAATACTTTGTTTTATAAAAGTACGTCTTTTTCGACAAGTTTTTAAAAGAATATAAATGTTTTCTGAAATTGTTTTACAATCCGCATATTGCTGCCCTCTGGAAGCCATCAAGTTACAGACAGTACATTAAACATCCAATGGGCACTACTGTCACCAACAAAACTTTCTTGGGTTCAACAGTATATCTTTGAAGACCAATCAGAAAAATTTCATAATCGAAGAAGTTATTACAACATGGTTGGAAATTGGTCAATCAGCAATATCACATCAACGCTTATTTGCAAACACCAACAAAAAAATGAACACACTGCGGTTCACCAGAAACACTAACTTACCTAATTTTAGAGAACAACATCAACTACTTCATAACCGTAGCAAAATATCAAACATTTTTAAAACATTGTTAATGAATTATTAAAACAATTGCAAGAACACCCGAAAATTTCTTATATTAGGTGATAGCGTTGGTCTGAATTATTATTTTCAATAATTATTCTATTTATTTTGATTGTTATTAATTGTAATCATTTATCTTTCTTTTTTAAATCTATAATCTGTGTACATTCCCATAACAGGCAGGTAGAGTATAAACTATTTGAACTCGATCTGCTAGTTTCAGGGTTACAAAAAATAGTTCTATTTCTTATCACATGGTCAGCAAATTATATGATTGAAACTTTTAAGAACGGAAGAGGTAAACCTGACATGCTAATAAGCATACTTTTCCACTTAGTGAGGAAGGGTGTTGTAAATCATCTCACTCCTCGTTTTATTTAGTAAAGCCTTTAGAGGTTCAAACCAGCCTATCGGCTGATGACCTGAACAACAATCTGTATATGTTGCAATCTGTTCAATTAAGAACAATAAGCCACCCAATAACCCAATGAGATGACAAAGATATGACGTGTAAATGAGGTGCAGTCTTGTATAGATTCAGGCTGACCATTCGTGAGTCTATATGGTTAATTGAACCCCAACCATCGAAGTACTCGGGCAACCTCTAATTATTATTCAAATCCATATAAAAGTAATTTAAGAAATCTTTAAGAAATCATTATTGAAGGCAGAAAAGTGGTAATGTTTTAACATTCTGCGTTATGTGAGAAAAGTTTAATAACAGGAATTACATACAGGTTATATATAAATAAATATATAGGTTATATGTAGTACGTAAATAAACGTAAATATACATACTTAACTTTTTTGAACATTATATTTAATTATGAAAAAAGCAAACAAATAACACCACTAATATATATGTCCATCTGTAACTAATAGCGAATTTCCATTACGTATTTTTAAAATAGTCATAAATTTTGAGCGCGCATTAGGCGGGATTTATTGCGTATTAAGCGAAAACAATATACACGTTTTACCTTATCAGTCAAGGGACTTCATGAAAACCGCATTTTAAGCAGAAAATCGTTTCAGCCGTGGGCATATTATACGGATACTACTATATTTATTTTTTTTGTATTGCAGACAGTAAGAACCTCGTTGTTGATTCAAGTTTAGTTTAAAGATTACCGATCAAAAACCAGCTTCAAGCGGCCTAGTAATTGAATCGCATTTAAAATATATTAGTTACAAAAACAATACGAGTTGTTTTTAAAATTATTATTGAATTAGAAAACAAAAACTGTTTACATCTGGCGGTATTCTATCGTGAAATTTTATTACAATATAATTAAATTGAATAACTTTGATTTGGTATAATGTGTCAAAGTAGATTTTTGATAAAAATTTAATACTTTTAAAACAAGATTAAGAATGAAATTCCAAATTTTATTCCTTTGAAGTTATCGCTTATTTTTTTAAAAGTTAATGTAATATCTAAATGAGCATAAAACTGTTAATTTCACGGGAATTAGGTCAGCCAGTTAAACATGTGTCAGGTGAGAATTGATAGGTTGTACGTTATAAAATACGGTTGTGCGTTTTTGAATTTGTGTGAGTATGTTCCTGTAACACGATGTTTTCTGTGTTTGGCCTCGTATGGAATCTTGCGTAAACAATACTAAACTGGCAACATCCCACCTAGACTATTATTCCACTAAGGTCAGATCGTGTTAGTTGTTTCTGATTGAACGCCAAAACCACACACATTTTCTTTTCTTAAAAAAGATAAAATAGATTGTAAAAATAGAGTTATTCGGTATTTTTTAAAAAATGATCATTCATCTAAAATAGAAGAAAGTATAGCCTACTGTATTTTTTTCTTTTGTATTTAGTAAAATTATGAAATATTTTAATTTTTCAACTGGAGTTATCTCTGTACTTTAATAACATGAGCTAAGAAGTAATTTCCAAAGCCAGGTTCAGTATTTCAGTTTACGTTTTAAGAACTCTGAAAACTTGTGAGTTCATTATTCTCCTAGAGTAACAATTATCTACTTGTTTTTGAAGAATTAAAGTTTTCAAATTTTTTCGGTTAGGGTATGTTTTCAAAAGTGTTGAAATAATTACCGATATTCAATTACAATCAAAATTTAAATGGCTGTGATACTTCTTATATTCGCTAAATTTAAATGGTCGCTGGTTTTTTTAACAAGTTACAAGTCTGAATTTAATTATTTATTTAAAACTTCTATTGTTCATTAATAAATAATAATTTAGGGCAAATTATATATTATTTTGTTCATAAATACATAAATAATTAAACGGGCCCAGGCTGAGACATATAATAATAAAGATTTTAATGGTTAAGTGGATTAAAAGGGACAAAAAATATTTTTATCGCATTTTGTTAGCTTGAAATAATTTTTTCCCCTGTTTAGGAAATTCATAATTTGTTGGAAACAATCAGTGAATGTGATAACAAAATTTGGAAAAAAATAACATGATAAATAAACGTGAGTGGAGACATAGTCCAGTGACAGAACTCCGACGTGAATAGATAAGTATATCATTAAGTGCAGCATTTAGAACACTGTAATGGATAGTCAATTACAGTACTACGTTAATTGATGAGGTCCCGGCTCCATCGACGTTTTAGACGTCTTATTGGATTGTTTGGGAGTGTCTGCGTAGCCAGATTTGAGATCAGTGGGTTTTGTTGGTCCACGGGTTACTTCCTAAATTTTGTAGAGTTTTAAGAAAACGTCATGTATGTAGGGTACGTTTAGGTCTGAGTGTAACGTTTTATTGGTTTCATAATAGGGGCGTTAACTATCCTCCGTAAAAGCTTTGATTGGAAACGCTGAATTTTTACTAATACCGATGGTTTTGCACTGCAGTAAAGCTGACTGGCATAGCTCCATATTGGTCGAAGGTAGGAGCTGTAAATGGTTAATTTCGATGTAGTTGGTAACTTGGATTAGCGTGAAGAAGTCTGTACAACTGTTTGAACCTGCCCTGGAGTGCATTTCTCGTTTTATCCACGTGTACATTCCACATGAGCAATAAAACAATTAAAATGTTTTTTTAATAAAGTATTGTTAGAGTTATCTAAGGGGAAAGTGTTGTTCCAGAGTTCTCTAGCCGGTTTTTTAGAAGTGTAAATGTAAATAATAATAGTTACGGGTTATTTCCAAAAAATGGTTAGAAATATGGTGTATAAATGGTTAGGTATAGTATAGGCCTATTTTTGTGACAACTACCTGAGAAGGGTAGGTGTATCTATAGTATAGTTAGTGTTTTTGTTATGGTGTGATTTTGTAATGTTTTCTATTATTTAATTTAACTTTTGTTAAGATTCATCCAGAACCCTACAGAAAAATTTTGTATTTTTAGTATTACATCAAGAATCTTTGTTCGTCTCGAAATTTCCGTAGCTTAGGTATGCAAGCGTTTGGTTTGGTCTTCAGTTAGTCTTGATCTGTCTTTGGCGAGTGAATTGTGTGCCGCGTAAGTTTAGAGTTACGTTTAGAGAAGGTCGAACCTCTACTGTGTATCGTATAATTGGTTGTACTCGTAAGTAGGATTCAGTTAAATTAAGTTGGAGATAATTTAGTATTTAGTTAAGTTCATTTAATGTCATTAATTGATTTTAGTAGTTTTTTTATTTATTAAAAGTTTCTTGATTGTAGGAATCGCAATTTATTTTGTAGATTTATGGAAGACTATTTTTTTTAAATTTATAGTTTGTAATAAAATCCTATTTGTTTGTTATTCTAAAGATAGTTTTTTTGTCATCAGTCTCCCGACTGGTTTGATGCAGTTCTCCAAGCTGTTCTATCTTGCGCAAGTCGTTTCATATCTACATACCTGTAACATCCTATATCTTTTATAATTTGCTTTATATATTCTAACCTTTGCCTCCCTCTAAAATTCACTCCCTCAATATTACCCTCCATTATTGATAGACCTGCATGTCTTAAGATATGCCCCACTAGCCTATCCCTTCTTCTGGTAAGATGCTTACGTATACTTCTTTTTTCATTCACTCGCCTAAGAACCTCTAAATTACTTATCTTGTCCACTCACCTAATCTTTAACATTTTCCTATAACACCACATTTCAAAAGCTTTTATCCTCTTCCGTTCTACAGCCCCTATCACCCACGTTTCACTTCCGGATAATGCTACACTCCAAACATAGTATTTTAAGAAATTTTTTCCTAATCTGTAAATCAGTGTTTGTAGTCAGTAAACGATAGTTTGTTAATTATTTATTTTACGGTAAGTGACTCAGTATGTTGAACATCTGACTCTATGTGTTGGATCCGTAGTTAAGAAAAGTGGAAAATATCATTTGTTCTTACGGTTAATGGTTTATTAGTTGTATAAATTAACGTTGATGTATGTTATTATCACAAGAAAGCGTTTGACCTTTCACACTCACTCAGAAACGGCCTGGCACTAAAAGGGTTGCTATCGTTAAGTGTAAAGAATTATAAATTCGCATTTAGTATTCTTCAATAATTATTTCTTTTGGCTTACTTTTGTACTGTTAAAGAGATAGTATGCCACACAAACCTTTTAATTTATTTTCTTCATTGCCTCATCCAGGCTTCCATTAGTGCGAATGCATACTCCCAGATACTATTATTGTACACTTTTTCATAGTTTCTGTATCTTAATCCATTGCTACTTCTTTCCGTTATCTCCTGAATCCCTTTATCTTTTTGTGACGTGCATGGTCTCACTTATAGAATGTCTATTGTTTAGTGTACTAAAACATTGTTTTGTTAGCCAAATTCATTTTTAATTTTAATAAAAGTTTCCGTAAAAATTTATATATTTTCTGATCGCCTTTTTAGTTTTCCTTAACCAGTTCTTGCCTGTCTCGTAGCGTCTGTTGTCCATCCACTGTCCATCAGAATATCTTTTTTCGAATTTCCTTGCTTCTTTTAGCTTCCCCTTCCTGGTTTTTTAAGGAACTTACTGTTGTACTAATAGTAAAAACTTTCGTTAAAATTAATGGACAAAACTCTATAATTATTTTATGATGCAGATTTTTCAGCAATTAATTTCATTTATAGCATTTTAATTGAGTTTATTGAAATTTCATTGTATAATAAATTCACAAGGCAATCGATTTAGTAAGAGTTGGAAGTTATTTTCTTGCATTTTTCTTTATATTAAAATGCCAGAATAAACCGAGTTTATTACTTGCATTCTCAATCCTCCGCTGCAGCATGAAATTTTCAAAATTTTTGTTCTAATATAATTGTTGGTGTTGCTGTTGTTATAAAAGTTGGCAACTAGAAATGTCTTTATTATTATCAGTGGTTTATACTAGAACGAAATGCCATGATGTTCGAATACCCGGACGAATATGAAGCTAGATAAAGTAAATTGTTGGCATCGCTTTCTTTTCTTCCATGTGTCTAAGATAGGTATAAAAGTATTACTCTGTACACCTGTCACTAAAAAATATTTTCATAAGTATTAAAAATAAACTTCTTTCATAATTTTTGAATTTTAAATTTATTTCCAATAGATTTACATTTTAAAATTTAATAGCTGTGTTTTTTGAAAAGTTACAGAAAACAATGTTGCGTAAAAAGCAAATAAGTTTCGTGCCAATATGTAATTAATGTAAAGGAATTTAAGTCTTTGAATTTTAACTCAACAACTGTTCAGTTTATAGGTAAAAACAACGAAAAATATTATTTTTTTTACCATCAGTCATAAAATTTGAACACAGCACCCTTGTTGTAATAATTTTGGCTTCCACTCAAGGAAATCCATCATCAGTTGAAAACGGTAACGGTAGTACTCATGTGTAGGCCTTTAAAAGATATCTGTATTTTTATAAACCACAAATACTAATACTGAACATCTCAGACATGGCTTTTCTATGTCTGATTCGTTTATTTATTTAAGTTAAGGATGAAAACCAGTAGAGTGACACAAGTTTTTGTTTAATTACAAAATAAATAAATGTATTTTTTATTATTTTATTTTTTATTTTCTTAACCTATTTAAATGTTTTAACTGTGGTACCTTTGATCTGATGTTTTTATTTAAATACTTAAAAAATGGTATTGTAATTTTTTTATTTTGGATACAGTAATGGTACTCGAAGTGGAACACTTCCGTATGGGATATTAAAAGTTATTTAACGAGGAGTGAGGTATTTTGTTTCCAAGAGAAGATGTATCTTTAGTTGATTTCTCGTTCAGAATGCAGTACGGGGAGTCCATAAGCAATGCATTTCATATGGGAGTTTGAGCGCTCCTACACTAACTAAAAATATCGACTCCGCGCCACAACACAAAGTACCTTTACCACAAAGTACCAAATTTACCATTAGACAAAGTACGCATAACCATTATGATTGGCAACGTCCGTATAGGATATGGCAGAAGAAGAATGAGAAACAATATAGCTCATGCTTAATTTGCTTTTTTGTTGATTTGTTTCCATTTCCATTTTGTTTTGAAGGTATAAATGTTTCTGTCTGTTTTCCAAATTGATCGTATTAACGCTAATATTTACTCGGTTATCTGATCGGGATTATCGACGCCCTACTCTATGTGTATTCTAGATGAAGAAAATACAGCCCCTCAATCTATGTAAAGAAAACACTTTCCAACAAAAGTCTGAATTTATAAATTATCTTAGTTTTAAAATTTAAGAACATTTAACAAAAATTTTGCAAACATTTAGAAACCCATGAATTTTTGCATACCTAATAATATTTCACAATTTTTTCATTATTTTAAGTGTTCCAAAGTAATTCCAATATTTTAAAATCTACGCGATATTTAAATAAAGCTATTAAATTTTAGTAAAGATTTTACTCTGTCGTACGAAATTAAATGAGCTGTACATTTTTTTATTATGTTACTTTATGTTGTCAAGTACTAAGGAAACAGTAGTAAACGTTTATGTTATTGGTTGGAAAATTTATGTGGAAAAATACTTCATTTTAATAAGACTATTCATGTCCGTCAGTCATCGATACTAAATGCAAATGACATTATTGAAATAATTATGCAATTTCTTAAGACGAAATAAGAAATATAATTCTAGTAAATGACAATTTTGACAAGGAGTAACAATTCCACATGAACAGCTTCTGTGATGTAACAACCGTCGCAAATTTATTCTGACTGATGTGTCAACAATACTAAAAAATATTATTGTCATATTTTACTCGTTTATTTCATTTTTTTAAGTAATTCGTCCAAGAGTTTATACTTTATTGCTCGCCTACAGTGTAGACTGCTCTAAAATAAGTGGTCAAAAACGTAATTGCCATATTTGTGAAACGGAAAATTTATCAGTTTATCAAAATAATTAGATTTTATTGTTAAATTCAAGTTTTTATTTTTTTATCCAATATTTTATATTTTTTCAGATAGAGTTTACATCCACCGACGCTGAGATCTACGAACACTAAATCGACAAGAAGTAAGCGCATACTTTGCTTAGATAATGTTCCACTTCTATTACCCGTGGTGTAGTGGTCAGCGCAACCGACCTACTCCAGGGATCCCGGGTTCAATTCCCGGTTAGATCTGGCTGTTTTCATTACTGATTTACTGTACCACTCTTCTAATATCATTCTCCAAATTGCAACATTCGGACGTAAAACTAAAAAAAAAAAATACAGGAATTACTAAGAAATAAACTGTCAACAGCTCTCGTATCGAGGCAGAAAAGAAACAAAAAGGGAAGTCGCTGGTCTATTACAGGAAATTTAAAGGATACGGCTGTAGGAAAAAACCACTTTGAATTTCTTGTAGGCTAAAACTTTACAACTTACTTCCGGAGAATATTTGAGAAAATATTGTGTTGTGTGTGTGTGTGTTTAGGTCAACAGCCGAAAGGCTGGTTTGAACCTCTAGAGGTTTACTTAGTAAAAACGAAAAGTTAGGTGGTTTGCTATTGCCTTCCTCACTTAGTTGAAAGAGTATGCTTATCAGAATGCCAGGCCCTCCAAAAATCACCCACTTTCCACCCTCCAAATGACACCTTCACTTCATTTACCACAGGGTCTGGCTGTGTTGTGAAATTCATTACTCTCGGAGGAGATAACTCTGATTAGTGTCTTTTACACCTCTATTCTTAAATAGTTCAGTCACATAATTGGCTGACTATGTGATAAGAAACAGAACTATTTTTTTGTAGCCCTGAAACCAACAGATCGAGTGCAATTAATGTAACACTCCATCTGCCCGTTATGGGCAAAATCTTATTGGTCAAATTTCAGCCTAATCGGTTCAGTAGTTTCTTTTCGAATGAGTACGAAAACAAACACAAACAGAGGCTACCTACTATACTATTAACTACGAAATCGCGAGCTTCCTAGTAAACCATGCCATGCACGTGGCTTTAAAATAATTGCTTCACTCAGTCAGTTCAATGCAAACATGACATACACAACGTTTCGTGACATTTGTGGGTAGTTTTTTGTAAGTCATTTTCGTTTTAAAAGTTTGTTTATTTTACAGGCCTACCTAGAAATTATTAGGGAAAATATTTCAACAAATTACTTCATCTAAGGTAGACATTTCACTTGTTTTATTGAGGTTTACTTTGGGTCTTACTTTAAATTATTTTAAGGTTTATTATAGGCCTACTGGGTTTTATTTATTCACTAATATTATGTTATTAGAATCGTCTTACTCTTTATAAGTCAAAAGAAAAAGTACTGGTATGTAGAGATAATTTTATCCCATGGATACCACAACCTAACATATTTTTTATACAGTCATGAAGTTTGTTGATAATGAGAAATGCAAATGGCACGCTCCAATGAGCCAGCAACCTCAGTTAAAAAAATGAATAAATCTCTGAGTTAAAAAAAATTAAGTGTTTAAATTTCATTTTTTCCTGCTTATTATTAAAATATTCAACAAAAACAAAACTGATGATTTCATATAAAAAACGTTAGTAACCTTCAAAGCTTGTACTACTACTGATTTTTTAAAATTTTCTGTTACTTCTTCTTCTTTATCAGCCCATCATTATCCAGTATTGGATTTAAGTCTTTCTGTTTGGCTCTACATTTCCCTCCAAATTGTAGCAAACTAGTATAAAGAAAACTACTACTATTCAAATACGCTATTATTTTTAATTCATTATTGTTTTTTTGTTTATTGTTTCATGTAAGTCCCGTAATCTTATTTATGAATAACATATTACTCGTTTTTGGTATTGTACTTAATTGGTATGCAAGTTGTACTGTATGTGGCAGATCAAAGGTCTAATGTTTATAAAACTGGCTTGTACACGATCAATCTTTAATTAAATGAAACGTCCAGGCCAGTACTAACGTTTTTATACCACGGGCATTGAGATCGGGCATAAACGTACTATGTTAACAGTAATAAAATAAATTGTAAAAAACCTATAAAACAATAATAACTTAAAATGAAATCGTAAAATTGTAATAATTTTGAACCGTTAAAATATTTTAACAGTTTGCATTACAGTTATTTGATGTATGAGTAATTTTATTACATAAACCATTTTTTGAGATATTGCCACAAGAACTTATGAAGTAGTGTTAAAATACAAGATTGTAAATTGAAAAGAAGGGTTAAAGGGGAAGAGCATTCGATTACCGCATAGTTCATTTCGATGCACATGACCGATCCGTGGCAATTTGCCAAACAATGCATTATGCGTTTACATATATGACTATCATCCGGTCGGTTGATTCCGCCTTTCAGTTCCCTTATCAGCGTTTAGTACTTAAATTGTTTGTCGTTTCTTTTTCTACTTCTCGTGATTATGTATTGTTAGAACTGACTGATTTATTCTTTTCGGTTTAATCAAAAATATTGAAGGACTTCTAAATAATCTTCATTACAACACTAATATATCAATTTCTTCTATGATCAATTCATGTATAGAATCACTGAGCCTACTACAAGTTGGTTTACGAACTAAAAAGATTGATGTTTATTTTACAATTTTAAGATTATTCGAGATTTAACCTTCTTCTTCTTCTTCTTGATGTACTTTGTCCTTTCTGAACGTTTATAACTATATCAGCAATTACACTTTGTTGGCAGCTAGTCCATTTTAAAAGTAAATTTGTATCTTTAGCATACCAGTCCAGTGGGGTTTTATCCTTGATGTTTCTTTTGACATGGATTACCTATTATCTTTCCTTGCACGATATTTTGCAATAATCTTTATTTCTAACCTCTCATCTCGCGTCTAAAATATTTTTCTTAATCGTTTCCATAATATCAAATATTGTATTGTACGTAAACGTTGGAGTATTTCGGAGCTGCAAATTTTGATTTTTAAAAACTGTAATTTAATTTAATATTTAAAAACACTTCTGATTTTCTTTCGGTGGTGCAGTTTATTTTTCAAAAACTAAGGTCCCAGTTTATTTTTCCAACGATTGATTATTTCACCTTCAGAATGTCACTGAAATATTTAGAAAACTGTCAAACTAATCACTGATGACGTTAACAGTTGATGCGATTGTTGTTGTTTAGGTCATCAGTCGAAAGCCTGGTTTGAACCTCTACAGGCTTTATTAAGTAAAACAAAGAGTGAGGTGGTTTATCAATGCCTTCCTTATTGAGTGTAAAAGTATGCTTATCAGCATGCTACCCCCTCGAAAAAGCATCTACTTTGCACCCCTGAAAATGACATCTTCACTTTATTTACCACAGGATCTGGTTGTATCATGAAATTAATTACTCTAAAAGGAGATAACACTGACTAGTGTCTTTAACACCCCTACCTTTTCTGTTCTGAAATGCTTTAGTCATATATAACTGGCTGACCATGTAATAAGAAACAGAACTATTTTTTGTAGCCCTGGAACTAGCAGATCGATGGAAAATAATTATTATAATTAATAAATACTCCACCTGCCTGTTATGGGTATTTGATGTAATTATAAATACACTAAAAAAATTAGTATATGTGTTCAAATTTATAAATTTTATTTATTTATCCTGACAGTTGTTTTATCAATTTTACTATTGAACGTCAAAAAATGCATTAATTTTCTGTTTGCATCATAGCATATCAATCAATTTTATTATAAGAACATAAAATACATCAGTCATATTATCGTATTTTTTAAATTTAATATACTAGTTCGTTGTTTATCGAATGATTTGATTAATGAAAACAATTAATTGATTTATAGATTGTAGAACGCGGAAATAAATCTGTTCTTTTACAATATTACAGTCAATTCTAGTAGCTAAACGCATTATGAATAACGCTGATATTGAATCATTACGTTAATACGTTGGTAAAAATAAAATTTAATACAAAGAACATAATTTATTTTTTGTTTGTAAACTACATTTTTTTTATTTAACAGAATACAATTTACAATGTATCCGCGCAGCGACATTGAACAAATAGTTTAACGAATGGAAATAATTTGTTAGAAGAGCACCCAGCGACACATTTTCTTTACTAAGCAATAAATGATAATAGGATTGAATGTTTAAAGGATTTGGTACGTTTACTATCTTTTATTTTATGCTGAATTATTTAAACATTAATTTTATAAAGTTTGAGACAAAATTTACCCATAATAAAAAAATAAAAAAGCATACTACCGGTGATTCAAAGAAATGGGAAATTTTGAAATTTGTGTTGGTAGCCGTGGGTGATTGTTAACTATGAGTAACTTACGCTAGTCTGTCCACGCCACCTTGCAACATTTAGTTGTCATGGACACTTGGAGTGATGCACAACGTACTTTTGCAAATAAAGCGTTTTACAATAACAGCGAGAGGGTAGAGGCGGCACTTAGCGAATTCCGCCGCCATTTAAATGTAGGACTTCACGATCGTGTTCCATCAGCACATGCTTGACGCCTTTTGTTGCGCAAAACCTACAGACATTTCCACAAATGTTGAACACGTACTGCACGAATATCGATGGCAGCTGTACGCCAATTGTTTGGCGAACGTGAAATTTTGAGAAATGGTGATAATCCATGGCCTCCCAGAACCGTCTGCTTGTGATTTATTTTTGTGGTGTCACCTTAAAAACAAAATGCATCTTAGTCGACCTGCTACAACGGAAGAATTGAATGTCAAAATCCGAGAAGCAATTGCCGAAATTTATGTTGAGATGTTACGTCAATCCATGCACAATGTAACGAAAAGATTGCAGGAATGTTTGCATAAAATGGAGCTCACCGGTCATCTTCAAGAAATAAATTGTACTGTATTATGTATTCTTAAATGGCATTATTTTTACTATTTAATGGCAAATATAAATTTATTAAAATTTTTTTTCGTAAAATTATTAATTTTCAAAATTTCCCGGTTCTTTGAATCACCTGGTACATTTTAGAGAATAGATCTTCAGTAATATTTTGCAATTCGTTTATGCCGGCCTATAGTAAATGTTACAACAGAAAATCATTTAAAAAAACAATGGTCGTTATTAAGACAAGTTGTAACTTAATGATAGAATTAATAATAAACTGAAATATGAAATAATTTAAAAAGTAAGTCCTAAGTAAGTAGGAACTTAATGACAATTTAAGTTTTTTAAGAAGGAAGTAGTTTTAGCTATGTTAGAATTTAACAGTAAGAGGTATTCAATGGCGAATAACCGTATGAACATCAAGATAAGCAAACATTGTGGGGTAAAATGTAACTAATGAGTGAATTACATAAAAGTGAAACCTAGGTAACTTTAAAAAAGCACAATAAAACAGTATTAGAAGCAATGAAGCTGTGACTATAAAAGCGAACGCAGAAGTTAGCTGTGTTGAAAAAAGACGAGTGATTTAGCCTTACTAAAATTCAAATTCAAAAGAGAACTCATGGCAAGCTGAAATAGAAGTATAGAAAAATGTATCTGAAACATTATGAGACACAATGATTATTTCATTGTGGATATTTTAATGATATGATTCTGAGTTAGAGAAAGCCGCACACTTGGTTGTAGATGATGAAACCCCAAAATTCAGTATTTACGTCAAAATGAAACAAATGATTAATGATAATAACTTATGAACTGAGTAAAAAAAATAAATCCTTTGTAGAATAACAATATTTAATTGTTAAATGTAGATTATTAACAGTAAAATTATTAGTTTCTAAAATTATAAATTTAAAATTCTATGGATATATAAATTATTGAATACATAATTACTTACCTCGCTGCGTGGTGGGAAGGCGCAAGTGAATGTTACGCGTCCTGCAGGTCCGTCTTGTGATGGCCAAGTCTTGCAGCTAATTCGTGCATTACATCACGAAAAATAATAGCATCGATATTTTCGCCTAACATATAAAATAAAAACCAATCACCCATTTTCGATCGCCTCACGATGGCGTCTATCGCATCTCGTCTTATTAACCTGAAACGGATCCGCAGGAGGTATACCCTCATCCTTGGGCTCAGGATTATCACTATCCTAATAAAAGAAAAGAAAACAAAATATATTAATTATGTATACCGTAAGTTACATAAAACGCACAAGATGTCATATAACACGTTAATTACAGTTGTTGAGTTTTAATGGTAACTCTAACCTTGAGAACACCGTGATGGAGTGGGTAGCAGTGCGGGGTCATTATCGTACATTTCTACAAACATCTTTCACACATTAGTCATAACAAAAATAAATCATTCCGTTGAGAAGTGATTGTTTGATTGAATATATTTTAATGGTAGTTTTAAATATAGCCTATTTCTATATTTCATGAAATATTATTTTCAATTTCGAATTCACGTACTAGGTAAGTATATATTTACCAACGCGGACGATGTTTTTAGTTACACTAGTAGCAGACAGGCTCGGCTGGGTGAGAGACATTGTTTAACCTCACGGATTGTACCCACTTCATTATAAATAAACTACTGTAGAAAAACCTAGTAGAGAACAATAAAATTGTAAATTAATTTGGGATGTAAATAGATTTTTTGTGTTTGGTACTACAGTGAATGTGGTAACATACTTGTTATGTATTATCTTCTTTTTAACAGCTGATAAGTAACAAATATAAACCAAAAGAGCGTTTCAAATAACATATCTACGGTTCCCTTCCATGCCCCGCTGACAGTGTGTAAATTTTTTTAACCCGATATTTCCCTTGTAGTATTATATTAACAGTTCCGTAAGAGGTGGAGGGTTTTTTGCTGTTGCCGGATCAAGTGGCCAGGCGGCGGGTTTTTGGTTGTTAGGCGGTTACGGCCTCCTTGAGGCTGGACGAGGACGTCTCAATTGAGTCCAACACTACTTCCCCCCATCGTGAGGGAGTGAACATGAGTTTTCTCGCCGCCTCAGATACAAAGTAAAACTACTTTACTAAGTAAAACGAGGAGTTAGGTGGTTTACCTATGCCTTCCTCATTGAGCGCAAAAGTTTGCTATCGGCATGCCAGGTTCTCTGAAAAGTATCTACTTTATAATACTGCAAATGGCATCTTCACTTCATTCACTGCAGTGTCTGGTTGTATAATAAAATTCATTACGCTCAGAGAACATACCTCGTGACTAGTGTTTTTTACACCTCTACCTCTTCTGTTCTTAAAATCTTTAATCATATAATTGCCTGACAATGTGATAAGAGATATAACTATTTTTTGTAGCCCATGAAACTAGCAGATCGAGTGCAAATAATTTAGCACTGTACCTGTCTGTTATGGGAATTACGAATTATTATATTAAAAATACAAGATTGATCAAATAAAATCAATATGGCGACATAGAAATTAGTGTTTACAAGTGAGATTAGTTATTAAAACGATTGAAAGAGATTGGGAGAAATCTTATATAAATCATTTTAAGAAGGAAAGCTATTTGGCTGAGACAATCTAATAAGAGGATAAGGTTTAGTTAAAAATATGTTTGAAGGATCAGTAAAAAGCAAAAAAAAAGGATGTCGAAGAAACAAGGTTATATTTAAAACGACGTACAAGCTATCAAGGAATTAAGAAGATTCTGGAAAACTAAAAAACTTTGAAGACAAATTTGGCGAACGGGATCTGCCCCAGGGCACATGATGAGGAACTATGACAAGTTTTGGTAATAATAGAATAAATTGAATGTGTGAATATGTATTGCTTATTAAAACTCTTAGAGAAATGTTATTTATCTTTGAATCATAACCCTTGTGATTCAAACAAGGCAACCACACAAAATGTAAATATTTTATAATGTACTTTATTCGCGTTATTTTTAAATTTTCTGAAAATACGAGTCTTAAGAAAATTTATGTAAAAATTTCATCTGGTCTTTATAATTTATTTAAATAAACAACTTATAGAAAATAATTCAAAACTCTTTTGAAGTTTAATATTAAATTGAAGTGTATTTTATTGCATTATATTTATAGAATAAAGTAATAAACACTGTTGTTAAAAATAATAACATTGGTTTATTCATAAATTACAAACCAATATTTCTGCTTTTGATAAGAAGTAAAAATATGGACTTCATAACTTAAATAATATGTTGTGTTAATATTAGAAAATAAATTTTGTATCATTGTTCTTAAACCATAATTTCTCTCTTTAAAAGTGTAATACTTTCTAACTGGTTAGTAAAATGAAGGTTTCTCATAATTGAAATATAGATGCTTTTTACAAGGTCTGCCATGTTGAAAATACTTTTGAGCATAATGTGTATACTCTCAGAAGAAAAGCTTCGAAAGAAACAGCATAAACTACAACGTTTTATTTTCCAATCGTTCTTAATGATTAGAAAAACTTGTACTGTCCTTCCAGACAAATTCTTTTTAATATCTTTAAGAACAGTTAAGGATGTACATTATGAAACGATTGGTTAATGTAGACATCCGTGAAAAACTATCATTGCAGCAGTTTATACAAATCATCGTTGTATAGCTCAAGGCAAATCGGAATCAGGATTTGGAACAAATCTTGAAGTGACGTTACAAACTAGGTAGTTGAAGAATATTGGGGTGACCTAGAAACAGATGGAGGGATGTCTTGATTCCTGACCAGGTAAATGCCTAATCCGTGTGTGGGAGAAACTTATAAACGTAGCGGCGAAAGTAGCATAAAGTAGAAAAGCATGGTAAACTACTTCACTACAATTTTACTTAATAAAATTTCTTTATATTCAAATCAGCCATATGGAGAAGACATATTTAATACACAAAACATAAACCAAAAAAGACACGTAGGTAGGAAGGAAATCAAACCCTTAAATAAAAAACATTTCCGATGTATAAATACATTGTTGATGTGTTGTTGTTTCGGTTATCAGCCGAAAGGCCGGTTTAAACCTCTGAGAATTTACTAAGTAAAACGAGGAGTGAGGTGGTTTACCATGCCTTCCTCACTGAGTTGAGAAGTATGCTTATCGGCATGCCAGGCCCTCTGAAAAGCACATATTTTCCACCTTGCAAATAACACCACTTCATTCACCTCAGGGTCTGGCTGTATAAAAGTTCATGACTGAAATTTATTACTTTCAGAGGAAATAACTCTGATTAGTGTCTTTTACGCCTCTACCTGTTCTCTTTAATGATTCAGTCATTTAATTGGTTGGCTATGTAATAAAAAATAAAACTATTTTTGTAGCCGTGGAACTACAATAACTACGTAAATATATTAAGATTAATAACTAATTTATTTGTTGTAACTATTATATTTAAAAGATTTAATAACTATTCTTACAACTTACCTATATAAAACGACACCTAATGTTAATACACCAAGAATGAGAAACCAGAACCAAAGAAAGATATATATCTTTTCATTTACTACATTTAAGGGAAGTATACAAACTGCGTCATGTCTTTCTACTTCCCCCGAAACACCATATTTGTAAAAAGTGCACTTGGTCATCCTCGGGAAGATAAAGATCATCGGGTCGATCCTTTCTTCCTGGTCGCTCTCCATGAACGAAACCACGTCGATCCCGAATGTCAAAAAGGCACCGTCAAAGAACCTGTTCATCAGGAACATTTGGCCTGAAAATTAACAAATTAAGTATAATTATTATCTGCTGATATCTCTGTATATTATTAATTTATAATTGAAAGGTTTTTTGTGTATATTTGCCAATTTCATGGCAATTCTATTGACCTTGGTGTACATCATTAAAATTTCTAGGCTTGCTATGATTTATTTTACTAACCAGTGTGATTTACTGTAGGGAAGTTGGAAGAGTTTGGAGAAAAGCTGCAAAATATTACCATATTTTTTATCGTTCAGTACCTTTTAGTTTAGGTAACCACAGATTTAGGTACATTTTTTATTTGGCGCCTTTCACTAATGATTAAAATTACGTTGTTTTTTGACGTTAATTTTTGTTTATTTCTAATGTTTTATTACTAATATTAGGTTATATTGTTAATTATTTGGACTGGCAAGAGAAAGTCGTGTGAGTGTTTAACACCAGATTTTTTTTTTTTTAATAATTCTTCAACAGAGAATGAAAATTTGGTTATGAATTTTCCAGAAAGTTGTACCGCAATCAAATTTGATTGTGATTTAAGTAAATTCGTAAATAATTACATTTATTTATTGTTATTTACTCGTATTTGTGCACTTATAATAAAAATATGTAATGTGAAAATTCATCAAACGTTGTTTGTAGTAAGCCATTCACTATTTCCCGATTTTTTCCCGTTCAAAATTGGAACGAAACGCACGATGAATAATATATATACCATCCATGGCAATATGGTTGGGGCGGTCGTAGTTTTGATTTTCTACGTAAACCACCACCTGACTCCACTTCTCTATCTAAAATCCTCATACCTACAGGCCTCTATCTTGTTTGTTATTGGTGTCTAGAATTCTTAGTTATTGAATACAAGAAAACAAAAGAACCCCTAAATCAGTTCGATTGTTTTTCTTTGTCAAATTTTTAATAATTTTATTTTCTTATCTACGAGTATGAGTACTTGATTACTTTTTAATTAATTTATTATAAAAGGCGAATGAAAATTATGTTAATATGTAACATATTTCTCTTTTATTTTTCAGTTTTATTTCAGAAAAGAATTAAACTGTAGAAATACACAACGAGAAAATATTTGTGTATAGTTGTGTATCAAGTTCTGTTTTTGTCAGAAGAAATTACCCTATGACAAAATGTCGCTGGAATTTTGTACAATAACCTTATTCCAGTATCACTGTAAAATTATTTGTGGATTTTGTGGTAAATGTATTTGTTATAATGTCCAAATCTGGATTTCTGTGATTCTTTCATTTTTAGGGAATAAACTAACAGCATATACTGCCTGTAAAAAAATCAATATAATATTTTGCTATAAAAATCTTAAACTCCCACTTTGAATTCGATTGATCCATTATTATATGTTTTCTGTATGCCATTATCAAATCCGAATTCCCTGAAGGGTTACACAATTCTTCCACTCCTGATTGGCTCTAGCGCGCCAATCTGACAAGACATATTCCTCCGTAGTGTCAACTTCACTCCGATTTCACAGTTAGTTACTACACAGTCTACTATGAACTTTTTAGAGTTACTTAATAATATTCGAACGGAATAGCTGAGTTCCTTCAGGAAAGGGGGTTATTGCATAATTTCAAATGTGACAACTAAAAAAATATGTGTGAAACACTCCTACGACTTTCTCTTCCCGATGTAAATAATTAAAAATAAAACGTAATATTAATGTAGTAATAGAAAAAAATTAAATTAAAAAAATATAACGTAATAAAAAATGTAGCAATAGCAAAATAAAACAATCAAAATAAGAAATAAGACAGAACGAGTAACATAGTACTATATACTGGGGCTGAAAAGGACGTGTGTATGCGTGTGTGAGTGTGTCTATCTCAGTATGAGTATTCAGTAAGGCAGGGAGTGGAAGAAATAATTACGTGTGTAACCCTTCAGGGAATTGGAATTTGGTAGTTCCTAGCGCCACAATTTGAATTATAGTTGAAGGGTTGAGGGCGCCGCTGTAGCTTGTATCGTAACCGCTCATCGCACACTCTCCGCCAGTACGCGCCGTAGACAGTCGGTTCGTCCGCTTTATTGATTGCAACGCCTTTCCGCACACCCGGAAAACGGAATACAACCTTGAAGTCTCCTGTGAAGAAATCGCTCCTTGGAAGAAGACAGGAGTGTAGCGAGTATACCTATCACTTATTCTTGTCCTTCCTGTTTTACCCCCCCCCCCCCCACTCGTCACAAGTACTATTCACACTGGAAAGGGAGGTAAGAGGCTGCTTCATTTTGTATTTTTGTACATCGCATTCCGGGTAAGCCAACCAAATAAAATGTGCACAAGACGCGCAGCAGAACACGCATCGTATACAGTCCACTGCTGTGGAGGAGGTTCCCGCAAGATCCTTCCTTGATTTCGTTTTTGTCTCCGATCGGAGACAAACGCACCGCACAACGCACGCAACCGCGTTAAAAATAGTGGCATACAGAAAACGGAAAAAACCCGTTTTCGGGGTTATTATATGGTGTAGAGGCTTGGATCAAAACGAGATAAGATGACTTGAGGTGTATTAGAGATGTGGTGTTACTGGAAATTTCTGATGATATCTTCAGTATAAAGTACTGGCGTAAAGAGTAATGTCTGACCAGATTAGGTAAAGTACCAAATGAGGACATTAGAAGGTTGAAGCAAGTGCAAGAGGATGTAATTATACAAATAGAGGAAACGTGGTTGCTATGGTATGAACATGTCAGAGAAACGGAGGCCGGATTGATTCATTAGACAACGGAAAGGAAACCCAGGATAAGGAGGAGATTGATAGGCTGTAAAAATTATTGAGAGATAAGGTGAACGAGGCTATGGAAGAGGGAGGCTTCAGTGATGGAGATTGGGAGAATAGCTGCACATATTTTATTAATAAAAAATTGTGGACAGATGTAATGAAGAATTTAGAAGTCTTGGTGAGATTCGATATGGACATGTAAATAGTGAGGTTAGTTGAACACAGACACTGGAGCACTTTTGTCGTGTGAAGAGAGACGGAACGTACAGATTGATTTAAAAATTTTTAATTATCTTTCACAGAAAAATCTTAAGAAAATTTTACAGAGCCGTTAAGTATAGTTTGTTGAGAATTTAGGTCGAAATTCTTCATATAAAATTAATAATATTTTCTACTTCTGATTTATTTTGAAATTCATACAAAAGGTAAATATGTTTAAAATAAGAAGTTTTTAAAAATAATTTGGGCATGAAAATCAAAATCAAAACTGGTTATAAAAATAGATTTAGATTCGGTTGAAGTTTTTTGAGTTAAGTTTAGGTTAAGTTTTGATTGTTTTTGTAAGTTAGTGTGTCTTGAGGTATCATTTATTTTAAAATACATTCTACTAGTAACTGTTTCTTTAATTGTGTTGAATGTAGTTAACTTAATGATAAATTGAGATTTGACAGATGAACTATTGTTAGCTTTCATTGGCATGTCTTTCGTGCTGAATATAATACACCCTGGTTTTAGTGACTTACTGACGTACACACGTCTAAATCTAATGTGTAAATACTAACGTACACTTATTCAGTTTTCATCAGCTTCTAATTTATTCTTAAATTAAAAATGATGAATTGTATTTCTGATTCTTGTCAAGTGTATTCTTGTTTGCTTCGTTAAAACAAGATGCCATTTAAATAAAGGTCACTTTAGCGTATTTTAAATAGCGATAAAACAGTTTTGTTTGTTGTATTGTATTATCCGAAACATTTCTTTAAAAACCATTGATAAATTATTTATAAAATTTAAGCCAAATGTTTTGGGTTCTTTTTTTAATACCTAGCCTATATTTAAGAATAAAAATTTATTCATTTGAATTTTACATATTTTCCAAACATTTTTGTTACAAATATGGTTTTTTTATTCTTCATTATTGTTTAATATATCCCTATTCTTTTTCTGGATGTTGGCGACCATCCGCTATTGTGAACTTGTTGACCTTTCTATATGGCACAACTCTGCAGATCTTTTATCAAACCAAGCTCTGAAATTGACGAGCCAGAAAATTCTGTCATTAGTTCTTTTTCCAACTATCTTTCCTTGCAGGATGCGTTGTAGATCTTCATAAAAGTTTTATTCCTCATGATGTGCCCAAGATACTGACGCTTAATATGACATTTGTTTCACCTTTAGTCCTTTACTCATTCTCCGTAAGACTTCCATGTTGGCGGATTTCCACGTCTATAGTATCCTCAAGATTCTTTTACACAGTCAGAGTTTAAGGATTCGAGTTTGTACTCGAGGTAGTCGCCCTGTTTAAAGTCCACATCTTTACACCATCCAAAAAGCTGAGAACATATAGTATCTCTGGAGCCGCAGTTTGGTTTGTAGGATTACGTCGTGATTCTTAAATTCTGAGCTCATTGTATTAAAGCCAGTTTTGTTTTTTCTAAAACGATGTGAGTTTCCCACTCCACGTTGATAATGGTAACCAGGTATAGATATTGCGAGAATCATTCAGTTTTTGTCTAATTATGTATAGTTTCAGGCGCGGATGTCCTCGCTGCTAATGATCATGAATTTCAAAATACCAGGCTTATAAACCCCAAAAGCGAAAAATGATTTTTAGTAGCTCGCACTTATGTGTTCATATGTGTTTTATCTGTTTTGAAGCAAGAAGTAGTTTATCAATTGAACTGAATTTCAAAAAATAAGGTTCTCTTAATAAAACCAAAATGGGTTATTGACATTATCCATGTATCTCAAAAATTAAGGACACTTCTTAGGTGCAAAAATACTAACATCTAGTTCTTTAAACCAGTTTTAAGGTTAAACCATTTCGTTCACTATCTGGCCATATTAAGATGTCATGAATAGTATTCCTAAGAAAATGATTGGGAATGTTCTAATATGATTTTGTTTAAAACAAGTTATGTTCATATCAAAGTTACGGCCTTACGATTAATTTTAAAACCAAAAAGAACTGCTATTTTGTACTTCATATACACCGTAGATATCCCTCCCCCCAGATAGTGAATGCTTCCTTTGATGGTGTACTTTTATACTCTCTTCTACCGATAACTTATACATCATGCTACCCATAACATACAATATCACCTAGAATTGCTTGAATCATGGTTTAAATCATGATGTATCAAGGTTAAACGCTAAGATGACTTACTTTCATGCTAAGGTGATACATCCTTAACACACCCATGGGTTTGTTAATCACCCATGCATCCTTAACACACGCACACGGGTGGTGTGATAACTATTCTCCTTTGTATCTGTACAATCAAGTGCTACCACAAAAAACTTAATTCGATACCGTCATGTTGTCAAATGTTTTCTTTGAACAACCACGTCGACGTTAAAAGTAAATTATTAAGAAAAAATACCGACTACTTTCGATCTAAACTATCATTAGGTTCTAAATTGCTAACACATAAAACGTTAGTGAGACCGAATCAGACGCATAAGAGCAAGATATACGCCTCAGTTAAGGGGACCCGGAATGCCTATCTCCGTAATGTTAATGTAAGGAACATTTTCTCAAAAACTGTTAGAGTTATCGTGTCCAATTTTCTTATGGTTACTTTACAGGCTATTCTACACTTATTGAGTTAGTAGCATCTTGATATATTGTTAGGAAGATAAGATCTTTTTTTGTGAAATTACCACTTTTGAAAATCATAACTTTTGCCTATTGAAGTGGAAAATAAATATTTAAACTTATTATTGTACTGCAATATTAACTCAATACATTGAAAATCAAAGTTCGTTGAGAAAATGTTCCTTATGGATTAAAAATTGCTATTTATGGGAGACAAGAAAAAACTAAAGAGGACTTATTTTTTGTTAAATAATTCAGTAAGTTATTTTTTACAGTTCAGAGGTTTATTTAATATATTCGCAGGTGGTATGGTGTTAACTTGAAGTTTTAAAACAAAATATATATCGCACAAAATAAAATAAATATGTATTTATCTGTTGTCATTCAAAAAATAGGGATGTTATGTAAATGGTAACGTTTAAAAATAACATAAGAATTCAAGATATTTTTAATTAAAAAAAAAAAAAACTGCAAAACCCCCAACAAATTATACCTATATTGTTGGATGCAGAAAACTCTGAATTTTAATAATTTTTAAAATAACGGAAATGTGAACATTTTCAATTTCCTTCGTTCCGGGTACTCTTAACAGAATAATTATCTAATAATTCAACAACAAAATTTTGTACGATGGCCACCAAGTTCCATTTATCAACGAAAGATAATCCTTAAATCACCACCTTAAAATCTTAGGTACGTTTAATAAAAATTATTAGTAAATAGGCTATAAGGTAATATGGCTGAAAGTTTCAGAAACTTAATTAGTTAGAAAATATAATTGAAATTATCTTACCGATTACATTGCCAAAAGACAACAACTCGCAGAGATAATATCTGTAACACCACCAATTGTGATACCTTAAGTTTTCCCAAAGGTAATCCAACAATAGTTTTTTCTTTTGTTTCTTTTCTACTTCCGAACAGATACCTATATCTAAATCCATCATGAGTGCGTGTATTTTTCCTCCTTCCCAGTGTTTCCATAACCAGCGTGGTGTGTAAAATAATATCGCCTGTAACATAAGAAAGAAAAAACAACATTAAAAATTATGATAAATCCATAGTTTGATAAAATAATATACTCTTTAATAATACTACTTTAATAATTCTATTTTACGAAATAATTTCCTTTTTATTTGGAGAGAAACATTCACGGAAGGGTATACAATATGGGGGAAAACTAGATGGGTAGGTTCGTTCCGCTGCTTAATTCGGTTCGGTCCACGCATTACGTCAGTCACGTAACACGGGGCACTACCATCTAATGTGTGGTAAAGATTTGATCGCGCTTTGCGGAGAGGAGCAGAATCGGCCCGCTGCTAGCCTTCTCAATAACACTTCATTATGTACCAAGTTCAGTGTACTAGTTAGTTATAGTAGTACATAATGAAATGTTATTGAGTAGGGTAGTAGCGGGCCGATTCTGCTTTTCTCCGCAATGGGCAATCAAATTTTCGCCACACAGTATGTTTCTCTGCTTTTGACGATAGTTATTACCACTAAATACTGCATAAGGAGGCGATTATAGATTAGCTTCAATAACTAATACTAGAACTTAACCTGCCATTGAAATCAAAAAGTAAGATGTTAAAGATCGCTGAAAAATATGCACGAACACACCTACAACTCATTACTACAGAACAATACACGGCTGAACAGGAAACGAATGCGACCTTGTTTCTGTTACGGTTAGTTGAGGAATGATATCCCAGTAGGATAAAAAAACATGCTTACCGGCAATCGGTAACATGCGATCGGTTGAAGGTAGGTAATCAACACGTTACTCATTTTTATTTCCTTCTAGAAAACCTCAGTAGTGTAAATCAAGAATTCAAGCATAAACATACAGAAATATACCGGTCTATCCCGAATTCTTCAGAAAACTTTGGGTTATTTTTATAATGAATGGAAATCAGGATTACCCTTAATATAGAAGAAATTCTGGGATAAACACGGCAAAGTCGGCGTAATCGAAAGATGTCTCCTAAATTCAGGATAACTGAGGACTATGTAAAACAAACCTCTAGTTCAGAATCATCAAGAAACCGTTGGTGAACTTAGAATATTTTGTACTTTTTTGGAAAACATAAACGAAATAATAACAGGAAATTCGTAATAATTATTTTACTCTAAAAATCCTCCAGAAAAAAACACTAGAAGATTTCGTGATTATATATTTTCTTCATTAGACTAATATTTTTAAGGAAATTCGGTATAACTAATTTACTGCAGAAACGTTCAGAGGTTACGCTAAGAAAATTAAGGATAACATTTTTAAACCCTGGAATTTTTCTTCAGAAAGTGGTGTAATCCCGGAAAATGTTTCAGAAAATTAGGAGCAGTCTATATATTCCTCTTATATACCCATGCCCCTTCATCTACTTGTATGACTCACGCCCCCCAGTTGGTAGTTGTCCCCATGTTCCTATGCATAATCACTCCACTACGGTGAAAAGAGCCGCCATTTTAAATTATTAAACACTTAGAAAATAAAAGGCCGGTGATTATGCCAAACTCTACCCTTTCCGTCTCCCCTAAAATCATAAACTAACCCCTACCTAAAATTGTACCATTTGTCCACGTTAAGTACGGTGCGTGCCTTCCCCTCCCCAAGACAATAAAACTCCCACATAACTGAAAAAGGCCACTGAAAAACAAAAGAAAAGAGCCGCTCTTAAACCAACTTGTCCCTTAATATAAATTTTCATCCACGAGTAACTTCTTAAAATACATTACCTCCTTTGAAGTCCCAGTCCCAATCCCAGAAGAGCCAGAATCCTATTTCCTAATTTTATACTATAAAATTCCCCCTAAATTTCATGAGGTTGCAATTATTCGGTAAAATTGTTCCTCGAGCGACCAGGTGTTCCTTAACACGATGTCGCCATCATAGGGCTTCTCAGCCCTCTCAACCAGGATTCAGGATTCAGGAGCAGTCTATTTCAGTAACGACTAGAAACCGTTTAACAAATTTAGGTAGGTACTTTTTATATCCGTAAAATTTTTCAGAAAATTCTGAAATTTTTGTAATAATTATCGGAAAATTTGGGATAATTCTGAATGTCTGTGCTCAAATTCTTGTGTTTACTTTACTGATATATTTCTAAGTGATTATTCTTGTTGTATGACGATTGCAATAATGATGCCAACCTACGTTGGCATCTCTCTTTAAAAATGTTTCTTCCTGATTAATTTTTCATTTGTTTTTTATTCACTTGTTTGCGTTTAGCTCAGTAAGAAAATCCTCAATTGTTTTCATTCATGGTTTAAAAAATTAACGTTCCAATTCCTGTTTACTGAATTTGTATCTATGGATAAATATTATTTATGCAGGCCTACATATCCGTTCTTTTCATAAATTATTATTAAATAAGAAAAACAATGATAAAAGTAGAATTCAATCATAGACCTTTTGATTTTAATGTAAACTAAGATAATTAAATTTAACAGGATTTACGACGAAACAAATTTATAAATGTACATTAGGTATAACAAAACCATTTGCTTCGGTTGTTGGTAAAGTTAAAAAAAGTGATGTGTAGGCCCATATAAAAATTTTGCCTTGTTTTATTCAGCTGGTTGGAGCACTGATCATCATTTTTGTAGCCCCCGCATAATTAAGAGATGGTTTTTGAAGAACAAATCGTACATTTTTTCGGGAATTTTTATGACTAATTTACTTTTCTATTAGCAGTCATTTCCTGTAGAATACATTGACGACGATGTATTCAGATCATTAAATTATTTTAAACTTCTCGCATGGTATTGCTATTAAAATGACTAAATATTTAGTTTACTCCTTACATTTTATTCATGGAAGAAGTTTTAAAATGATTATATTTCTATTTTTGTGAGACCAGATTCATTCTTAACATTCATCATCGGGTTTTCCGTACTGAATAAACAGTGAACGTTTTAACGTCATTGAATTATTATTAGAGGTCAAGATGTAAACTGACAGATTTTTTTGCGGTTGGATTAGTTCAGTTCATTTCAAGCCTATTAAAAAATATCTCTGAACATGAATCACCTAACTAATACTCGTATTATTAATATGTTGTTAATCAAAAGCTTCAATTTAGTATTTGTTTAAGCGATTACTGAAACTGATGATTACGGGTTCGAGTGTAAGATATAATCCTTAATTAGCACTAGTCTACATAACAAGTAATGTAAATAAAAAATTCTGACAAAAATAAAATAGTGAAATTTTAAAATTCTGAAGGCTTACTGCAGGTCTAGAAAATGTTATTTACAAAACCTCTTTTACTAAAACTATAAAAATTATTGCAGACGCACCCTGTTACGTAACTAACGAAACGTTTCTTAACGACTTACACGTACCATACATTAACGACATCATTCATAATTCTTACAGAGGTTTTAAACGAAAACTGTGTCATCATCGTCTCTTTTGATTAGGTACTGTGCGCCGGGGCGACAAAGCTTCCGACATACCGACAGAGGAAAGCCGCAAATAGTTACCGACACTAGCGGTAGGCCTGTGTCGGCACTGCAGATGGTTAGTAACCGCCCATACTACAGCGCTTTGGTGACTATATAAGAACGCTCCACTCTGCCCGATCGTCATTCCATTCCGCTCTACAGTTTCGACTAGATATCCATCATCGGCACATTGCTACCGGACTGCGACGAAGACCCATCGACGACCACGCAAGAGAGAAGATAATGCTTCCACTCGCCGAACCGATACCGGAACCGCCGTCGACCGAGCCTTGCGCCAATGGGATCCCGAATTAGCAGTCATCGACGCACTACTGTGAGAGAAGAAGATGACGTCTCCGCTGGACGACGACACGCCGTGTAGCCACCTCCTCGACCGCCACGACGACTACGATCGACTCTTCCTGCCTAGAAGGCCACCGCTTAAAAGGCCCTTTTTAGGATCCCAAACATTTAAGTTTGCCCCACGCCGCTTAATGTCGCTATCCGGTGACATCAATGCCGGCCGCATTGGCGCAGTTGGTAACGTGCTCGCCTCTCATCATACGGTCTTGGGTTCGAATCCCATTCAGGCACGGCATCTTTTCATACGTTACAAAATAATCATTTCATCCTTCACCGTCTGCATTAGCAGTAATTGCAGAACAGTCGGACGTTAAACCAAAACAAAAAAAATATATCCGGTGACAACTGACTAATACAAAACCTCTACCTTTCACAATTTACCCGGTAATCCTCCACGTTGGAAGAAGTACTCCAGGAAAATTAAAAATTTAACCGGTAAATTTAACCGTTATAAAACACGGTAATAAAACGGTAATAAAACAATTAACCGGTAATCCCCCACGCAGGAAGTACTCTATGAAGAAATACTCCAGGCGTTATAGAGGATGGAGTAGAGACATCTTGAAAAAATTACCAATGATTGTTTTGCTACTGTATGCTGTTCTCCCTTAAGTTATTTAAATCATGTTTTCACTCAACATCGCAAAAAGTAATCCTCAAATTTACTAGTTCTGTGCACAATACAGTTTTAGATAACATTATACATTAATTAACAGTAAAAGGGAGTATAATATAATTTTTAGTATTACGTTTTTTTGTTGAATCTTAACTTATGTATTATTGTAATACTATCAATAAATTTCAACACATCGATCTATATTGCATTTTATATGAAATTAAGACTTGCAGTTGATGCGACGTTAAATAAATAAATGAAGACTTTGTTTTGAAATGTTGCGTTAATACTGTTTTCAAACTTCTTTAGGTGAATAAAAATTATTATTAGTATTAGATATACACGCCAAATTTTATAACTGTATTTATATTGGAACGTTTTGAATGTAATCGTATTTAAAATGCTATTGTTCCTAGATATTGCCTAAAGAATACGCATATAAATTTTCATAACTTAGTTGTTTAGGAAGGTATTGTATAATAATATGTACTGTTTTAGGGTTGTCACAACTTTTACCTATTGATTCTAATCGGTATAATTACTGTTTTGTAATAAAAAGTAAGCTTTGAATAAAAAAACTGCCAATATTAGGGCTGTTCCACCGGGTTGGTCTAGTGGTAGGCCTAAAGTCGTTGCCGTGAGTCAGCTATTTAACAGCTGATTTTCGGAGACGAATGTTCGTGGTTTAAATCTTAGTAAATGTAGTTACTATTGTATTGTACGGATTTGAAAACTAGACACTGGTTAACAGTGCATTTTGATGGTTGGGGTTCGTTTAACCAAACTCTTTCAGGAATGGTCGAACTGAGTATGTACATGACTACACCTCATTTACACATCATACATATCATCCTCATCTTATTAGATTAAGGGTTAGTTTATTGTTTTTAAATTGAAAAGATTGCAGTGTACATTAGGGATAGAAAAACATATTATGTAAATTAATACTAAAAAGCATAATGGTTTGTTTCATACTTTATTTTATGAATCTATGATATCTTTTCGTAGTTTGCATACTTATCCTTAATACATTTCTGTTGTATACTAGATTCAGTTTTATTAGAAATCAGCAATTTACTCACTCCATGTTTTTCACAAGAATCAAAAGGGTTGTGTTAAAATTGGAGTTGTAAACATCATTGGGTTGAAGTTTTGTAACACTTCATTTTGCCCATAACAGGCAGGTGGAGTGTTAAATTAATTGCACTCGTTCTACTAGTTCCAGGGCTACAATAAAATAGTTCTGTTTCTAATCGCATAATCAGCCAATTATATGACTGAACTATTTTAGAACAGAAGAGGTAGAGGTGTAAAATACACGAGTCAGAGGTATCTCCTCTGAGAGTAATGAATTTCTTCATTATACAGCCAGACCCTGTGGTAAATAAAGTGAAGGTGTCATCTGCAGGGTGGAGAGTAAGTGCTTTTTAGAGGGCCTGGCATGCTGATAAGCATACTTTTCTGCTCAGTGAGTAAGGCACGTGTAAACCACCACATTCCTCGTTTTTCCTTAGTAAAACCTCTATTGGTTCAAACCAGTCTTTGCTGTTGACCTAACAACAACAACAATTCATTAGAAAATAACGGTAGTAATTATCTTCCAATAAGCATTGTTGTAAATAAGGCCTAATGTTTTCTAAATAACGGTCAACAAAAACAGAAAATAATAGTGACTTTTTATAGTCTAAAACAAAAATTTCAAAGAAAATTATTGTAACTTAAATACGCAGTCAATAAAAATTAGTACTAATGTTTAAAATAACTTGCTTGGTTTTATAACCGTAGATTTTTGGAAAGGTATGGCGATAATATTTATTGCTTCATGGTAGTTATCTCCATTCTACCCCTTATGTGAAATTGGTTGAAATTCAAATGCGTTAGCTTTTTCATTTATCCCCTAAGGAAAGAATTTCAACTCTATAGGTTATCAGGAAGTGATAGTGAGTGAGTGAATTAGTCAGTCAGTGAGGAATTTCGAATTTATACAATAGCTGTATAACTTACAGCTTTATTACTTTCTCTTGCCCTATTTGATATGTAGGTAAGGAAAGTTGTTTTCATATAGATTTTTTGAAATCGAATGTTAATCGGAAATACACTTTTCTCCTGAAGCCAAGAAACATTTACCAATATGTATGTGTGTGTCCGTGCGTGCACGCTTGAATAATAAAACTCAAAAATTGAAAATAGTACGAAGTTTTAATTTGGAACTTAAATTAAAAACCATGTGGGGAACCGACAAGAACATTTTCATCAAAATCGGTGTACCAGAAAAAACAGTTTATTTATGTGACTTTCAATTTTTCCCAAAAATGGCTCCTACAATTTTCATTAAAATCTCTTCATTTACTACAATTTTTGCACTAAAAGATTGGAGGAAGGAGAATGTGTGCTGAAATTCGTAGGGGTGCTCTGATTTTGTGGTAAAAAATGGTTTTTATTTCTGTGTTTGCGGCCTTACTTTTTCTGGTAGAAGTATTGTATTTAATCAAAGTTTGTTGTTGTTGTTTAGGTCAACAGTCGAAAGGCTGGTTTGAACTTCTAGAGGGTTTATTTAGTAAAACGAGAAGTGAGGTGATTTACCTAGCCTTCCTCACTGAGTGTGCTTATCAGCATGCTAGGCCTTCCGAAAAGCACGTACTTTCCACCCTGCAAATGACACCTTCACTTCATTCACCACAGGGTCTGACTGTATAGTGGAATTCATTTATCTCAGAGGAGATAACTCTGACTAGTGTATATTACACCTCTATCCCTTCTATTCCTAAATGATTCAGTAATTTAAATGGCTAACTATGTGTTTTTAGCGTCAATAGTGATTTCACGTATTTTGCTCATCCAAATAATAAGTCCATTAGAAGTGGATTTTTATATAGCGTCATCCCCTCATGATTAAAATTAGGTTATAATTTTCATATTACAGTTTACTTATGATTAAAAATAGATGTTATTTTATTTTTTCATTATTTATATTTTTCAATGAAACAACCTTTGAAAATCAGAACAGAAAAATATTTAATTATATAGTGTTAGAAATTCATGATTTTGTTTGTTGATTCTAAATACAATATTAAGTAGTATCTATAGGAAAAATCTTAACTTTTCAAAGAATGGTCATAGATTTTGTCATTAAAATGGTTTTAGGGGTGTAATAGATAGAGAATTTGTTATTTTTTCAATTATTGCGGGTATTTTCTCTTATCCCTCTCCACCACATTAGAACTACTGAATTTTACTATCTTATCTTATTGTAATGTACTTCGAAATAGAAAATATTACAGAATGTTTTACACAAGCAAAACCATGTTGTAAAATAACAAAGGATGGTAGAAGCACAAGTGATATCAGAAGTAGAATTACTCAAGCTAGGAAAGCCTTTGAATTAAAAAACAGCTTACTGACTACAAAAATTGACTTACAGGTAAGGAAAAATTTCTTAAAACACTATGTTTGGAGTGTAGCTTCGTACAGAGTGAAATGTGGGTGATAGGGGCTGTAGAAAGGAATAGGATAGAAGCTTTTGAAATGTGGTGTTAGAGGATAATGTTAAAGATTAGGTGGGTGGACAAAATAAGTAATTTAGAGGTTCTTAGGCGAGTGGATGAAAATAGAAGTATATGGAGGTATCTTACCAGAAGAAGGGATAGGCTTGTGGGGCATATCCTAAGACATCCAGGTATTGTTCTATGAATAATAGAAGCTAATATTGAGGGAGTGAATTGTAGGGGGAGGCAAAGGTTAGAACATACGAGGCAAATTACAAAAAATGTAGGGTGTTACAGGTATTTTGATATGAAAAGACTTGCACAAGATGTAACAGCTTGGAGAACTGCATCAAACCAGTCGAGAGACTGATGACAAAAAAAGTAAAACCAAATAACTCAAAAGTATGAAAAGTAGGCCTAGGTTAGTATTCAGTTACTGTTGTACCGTACGATAAGAAGCTGTACTGCTACTATTACGATGAATTTGTTCGATTTAGTTCTTTCTGTTAATTCAAACGAAAAGGCTGTGGAATGTTTACAAGATCGAAATATTCTGCACAAACAGTCTCTGAAAAAGGTCATGATATGACTTTGTCGCTCTGAGATATAAACAACCTATGGCTTTGTCGCGCGTGTCGTGTTGAAGTTGGATTAAGGGTAGGTACGTGGCTTAAAAGTAAAAGATTATCCCTGAAAAAAGTTGTTTGATTCATTTACAGTTAACCTATTAGTGAAGATATAATTACCGGTGGTGGAGGGGTAAGAGAAAATACCCATTTGTTCATATTAAAAAGATTTACTATGTTTTCCGTATAATTATTAGTTAATAATGTAAAATTATTTCTTTTCATAAAAGCCTGCAATACTATTTCTTTTTAACAAAGTCTGTTTGAAAAGTTGGTAAGAAATCACCTAGAATACGCTTCAGTTTTATGGAACCACAAATTAGCTTGTACTACAGCAGCTGTCAAAACAGTTCAGAAAAATATAGGTGAACATAATGTAGATAATGCAAATTTAACCTATATTTATTCATGAGTTAACAGTGTAAAATAAAAATACAACCTAATTTTTAATCATGAATGAATTACGAAAAATGAAAATTGACCTCTGTAGAACTGAAAAATACGGAAAATTAGTAATTGCCTCTAAATTAGACTCTGTAGAGAAATCTTTAAAATAAAAGTTTAGGTTTTTCCATTTCCTAGATCTTTGAATTTATCCATTGGTAAATAAATGCATTTGATTATACCGGTTGTCCCACGGAATCTGAACCGTAGGGAAATAGCATTGATTTTCATTAGCTTGTTAATATTTTCTTTCCACAAAAAAATTAAGACTTGTTATAGTCAAAATCATTAGAAAATGTTTAAACCTTTTAAAAAATTATTGATTTTCATACATTTTAAGCTATATTTTAGCTTAAATACATAAATTTGTAACCGTTTTCTATTTAAGTACGGTAAATGTCATCCAATTGTCATATTGTACGTTTGGAGTAAAAGTAACGTTTTGGTATGAAGACGTAAAGCGAGGTAGGTCGAATCCATCTGCGGTAAAATTTTTTATTGCAAAAAAAATATTGGAAATATTAAAGAAAATTAATTATTTTATTTAATTTTTAATATTGATAGATTGTTTTATCATCTAAAATTATTTACTTAAAAATTTGTATTTTTTGAAGGCAAATGATGACGATAATGTTTTTACCCTTCGGTTCAAATTCCGTGGGACACCCGGTATATTCTTAATAGGCTGATTTTCTGTTTTCGGAAAATTTACTACTACTGCTCGGTTTAAAAATGGGAGTTTACTACCGCATTATTAATTCATATTTCGATTTTTAATAATTTAAAAAAATATTTTAAAATATTTAAGCGTTTATGTATCAATGTAATTTCCAAATGGTCGTATAATATGAGATACGGTGGCTATACAGTGCATTATGTTTTATTCCACTATCATATTGATTTGGAATAGAAGAAACAATGACCCAAATACATATAAATATGTATTATATGACCCTGCTGTCCATTCTTTACAACCCCTTGCGACTATCTAAATAGTAAATATACTATATTTATACATAAATTTATGAATTTAATGCCATTTCTTATACAGTGATTTGTAAGCAGACACTATTGAATTAGCTGCTTGGTTTAGCTCATTTTTTGTGAAACGTTTGATGTCGTGGGTTCAATTCTTCTTATATAATTCTATTTTTATGAAATTATAAATATTCAAATATTTGTTAAATATAAGCTGTAAAATGTATCTTGAAACTGTAATTTTTAACAAATTAGTTTCTTTATTGTTTACGTCTACCAAATGAATGAAGTCGTTTACAATCTCTCTTTTTGTAAAAATCTTTATTGAAAATTTAGTAGCTGTTATTACAATATTATAAACATTTCTAAATTTTATGATATTAGTTCCAAAACTTGAATTACTTGGTGGAGTTGCAGACAACACTACAGTCTTATTATTGGCTAAGAGAATCCCTTGGCCAGAGACATTTTTTAAACGTTTGTGCTGAGTACCCGGTATCTCCCTAGTGTACATGTTTTATATGAGAGGGTTGTCATGTAATTCAAATTTGACTTGCCTAGTTGTTTCGTGACATAAGTTACGTATGTTGTTCGTAAGTCTGTGGGTAACATTAGGTTTGTGAAGTAAAAGGGGCATTACGTATGTTATCCCAAGTAAAATTTTGTTTTAAATTGCTTATTTACATTTAGTGTGAGGTTTAGCAGATTTTTAAATTTTTGAATCCTAACGTAGAAAATCGAACGGTTATTCTTTAGTTTGTTTCACACAGATTGATTTAAAATAAACACAAGGGTTTATGCAGTCTGATGTAAAACGAATTTTTCAAAAATGAAGAGAGATCAGTCTAGTTGTCTCATATATTTTATTACTAAGATAATAGGCATGTATTACCCATAACGGGCAGGTGGAGTGTTAAATTAATTGCACTCGATCTGTTGGTTAAAAGGCTACAAAAAATATTTCTGTTTCTTACCACATAGTCAGCCAATTATATGACTGAACTATTTAAGAACGAAAGAGGTAGAGGTGTAAAAGTCACTAGTCAGAGTTATCTCCTCTGAGAGTAATGAATTTCAGTATACAGCCGGACCCTGTAGTAAATAAAGTGTAGGTATCATTTGGAGGTGGAAAGTGGGTGCTTTACGGAGGGCCTGGCATGCTGATAAGCATACTCTTTCAACTCAGTGAGGAAGGCAAATAAACCACCTCACTCCTTGTTTTTTACTTAGTATAACCTCTAGAGGTTCAAACCAGCCTTACAAAACTGCTAACTTATTCAAAGATACAAACAAAACACTAGGTGCCAGTGTTAATAGACCGGAAGCTTAACTACAGATTTTATCTAAGAATATTTATTAGTTAATCAATCTACTCTTTAACGAAACACAATGATTGTGCGCAGTAAACCTTTTACCGCGTTGAACTCTTTGTACTCTTTGGTACAATTATTGTAAAAAGTATCATATAAATAATTTAAGCTTTTCAATCAAATTTCTTAAGAACAATTACAAGTGCCTCTTACTACATTTCAATTTTAACACTTAACAACGATCTAAACGTGTTGTTAGTCAAGTTGCTCAATCGACGTATTCGACAATCCATAACCTACTAAACCCCCATTAAATTCCATTAATACAACAGTTAAGAAGAAGAAACATACCAAAAATTAGAAGACTAAATAAATGAAGTCGTGATTTACTAAGTTAGGAGTAAAAAAGGAAAAACTGACAACTGAAAGTAATAATATCAATGTTTTTTTTTAAATTATCTTGTAATTTGTGTTTTAGTTATCCTAGTTAGCGGTTATACATTGCCTAGGATAGTTTTAAGCGATAATAATTGAAGTAAATAAAAATAATTCCCGGCTCGTTGGTGTAGTGGCGAACGAAATTGGCTTCTATGCCAAGAGTCCCGGATTTGATTCCCAGTCACGTCTGGTATTTGGTCACAATACCATTAAAAAGGCTTATGTAGGCAACACCAATATTAAACATTTTAGAACTTTTATTTGTGATTTTAGTTTTCGAAAAAAAAATGGTTTAAATTATAATTTTCCCCGTATCTAAGGTAACTCTGATTTAGTCGATGACCATGGGTTTAGTTCTCCTCTTTGAATTTGGAGAAAACTGATATTTTTACATAGGTAATAAAATAATTTCTACTATAGATGCTGAAGCGAACTAATAAATTTGCGTTTAAAAATTTAGTTTCCAATTTTTTTGTATTATTTGGTATTTTAGAATTTATAAAGTAATTTTGTAGGTTAAGTTTTTCGTATTTTTATTTTTAAAAATAACAAAACAAGGATAAAATATTATTAACTTAAAATATTTAAATTGTTTAAAGAAATAAACATTTTAAAATACTTTTTTTAAGTTGAGTGATAGAGATGAATGTAACTAAAGTTATTCTAAAATACATTTCCAATTTTTAAACAATGGATTTAAGTTATGTGTTTTGGCATGGAATAGGGTAGGTTGGTGAAATAAAGTAAATATATGACTTAAGTCACCATTACAACCACAGTCACGACTGGACTGGGTTTCCAAAACCAATATTTAAACAACAAGCAGTACAACCTTCTTGCTCAAAGTAACTTACTTTCATATTTATTTTTCATCAGTGCAATTTTTAAATCTTTGCTATTTTTATGCAAGACGTTTCTTCCTTGTAACTGACGCATTGGTGCAGTTAAAACTGTGAATCATTTATTTATTTTTAATTTACTATTTTCTAATTTAAATGGACCCATTTACAAGTTTCCGGTCGTATATTTAAATGAATAATACAGAGTATTTTTTTAGTCCTGTTATCGAATTGTTAATGTCTGGTACGTTTTTCTAAGAAAGGGAAATTTTGTTTTGTGACACAAAGTTGGAAGCCCTACTCAACCGGTATAGGTATGGCAGTGTGAGTTGATTCTCCTTAAGCTGTGTAAAGTTTTGTGCCGTTTCAGTCATGTTACGAACAGAATATCTTTTACCCGAGAAAAATCGCTTGTTTAAATCTGGAGACTGAAGCTCTTGAATTATTCGTACGGGATACGGATACAATTTCAATTTTTTAGCAGGTTTCTCAACACTTGAATATGACAAACCAACTTGCAAGAAAAGTTTTCGTAAACTTTTCCATGGACAGTTGAGCAATGTTATTTTCACATTCTCTAAAACGTCATCTGTCAAGAGAGTTGGTCCACCACTACATTTTATGTCGCCAACACTAGCTGTCTCTCAAAATCGGTTTGTTAGCCTAGAAATTTACATCTTTTCTGGTGGAGGAACACCAAAAAATTTAATTTGGAATGATTCTTTTACACCCGCGTACGATTTCTTTGCAAAATATTGTTCAAGAATGAAAACCCGTTGTCCTAGGGGTAAAAGACATTCTGTTCGTAACACGACCACAAAATTTTACACAGCTCAAGGAGAATCAACTCACACTGCCGTATGTATACCGGTTGAGTAGGGCTACCAACTATGTCATAAAACAAAATTTCCCTTTCTTAGAAAAAAAAATTACCGGACATTAACAACTGGGTAAAGGGACTAAAAAAATCACTCTGTAATTCATTATTTAGTCTCAGGATTTATTAGAAACATAGTAGTTCAATTTTACTTCCCGTGTATTCCATTTTTATTTATAATTAATCATCTAGACATATAATATATTTTTATTTGCAATTAATTTATCGTTGTTAAAATAGTAATTGAAATGTTAAATTCCATTGGAGAGACTGATCTACTGAGACTTCATCCATACATTTATATCACATTTGAACTTTCTCATGAAAAACATGCACACTAGGGCAATACCAGGTACTCAGCAAAGACGTTTGATTATTTAACCCAGTTGTAGGAATCTTCTAAATGGAGGACAATTTATAAGACTAGTTATGACAAAGTCCAAACAATTAATTATGTTTTCAAACAATTAATTAGTGGTAAAAAAAACACAAACGTAGATATTATTAAAAATATGTTCACAGATTTTAGATAATCAACACTACGTTATAAATATTATTAAGGTTTTATAACTTTAATAAAAATCCTGTTGGAGGAAAAGTAAGAATAAATTGGTGAACAATATTAGTTGTGGGCCGTCTCCGTGGCTCTGTGATTAGAGCGCTAGATTGTGCAGCACAATGCAAGGCGGAAGGGTTAGATTTTTGGCTAGGGTCTGGAATTATTACACTTAAAAACCTACCAATTCTGAACCGTAACTTAAGTAGTCGCTAATAACCAAAGCATCTGATGCTGTTTAACTATACAAACTAAACAGAAGTTAGCCTACACTTATAAATAGTTCACAGTGATTTCTTTCTTGTCAGGGATTGTGTATTCCTAATTGCCTGTGCATTGCGATGTGGAAATATTGACAGGTTTGCAATGTTTCTTATTTTATGACAAGGTAACAATAAAAAATCTGGTTTGAAACATTCACACGAATTTATCTTGCCAATATACAAGGGATAAATTTTGATGGGGAGTATTTAAAAAATTACTAACTACCACAAAACAGATTAAAATATAAGAATAATGTCCGGACAATAGTATTGTAGAGTTCATAATTTTCAATAACTTTTATTATCTGTACCTTTACCAAATTAATAACACTGTAAATTCAGAAAGACAAATTTCCTAAATTAGTTTCATAAATAATATTTAGCAGTGTTACAAAAAATTCCATTTTTAAAGCGATTAAAAATTATGCTTTTTACCGATTTAAATGAGAAAAATATGAAAAAGCACTAATTGACGCCAAAATAAGCGCTGTTAAAAATCGCTTGAACAAAAAGTAGTAAGTTATTTCTTTTTCTTTTTTTTCTTCAGATGCCTATCCATTTCGAATGTTGGCGACCATCATAGTACTGTATTTCTCACTTTCTTCGGCACTGCAAAATTGCTCATCTAGGCTTTTTCCAAACCAAGTCCTCAGATTTTGAAGTCACGCAACCCTTCTTTTGTTAGATTTTCCTTTCCCATGTATATATTTTTCTCTGGAGAACGGCTTGCAGTAATGAATATCGTGATTCATTCGTGTTGGTTTCATTCAATAAGTGCAGGTTATTTTTAGTTTTCTATAACTTTAATTTTATGCTTTATTCCCCAAAAATGCGTGTAAGGATGAAATCTTATAAAAAACTAACATTTTTTACCACTAAAGCACAGTTTCTCCCTCTTCCCATGCCGGACATGCCAATTGCCACTTATCCTATTTTGTAAACCACAAACAATTTAGTGAAAGAGGCGATTTTAATTAAAATCGTACAAGCCGTTTAAAAATATCAAAAATTAAAATCTGTGCGAATAAATTGAATTTCGGGTTAACTGATTCTGATGAAAATGTGTATATTTAAAAACCGTGTAGCCGGTGAAACTTGAATTTGAAAAATGACACGAAAACATAACTTTTCTTACTTATATTTCACGTAGGGCAAGAGAAAGTAGAAATAATAGGTTGATGTACTCGTATTATTTTAAAATTTCATGTTAAAGATCCGATATTTTGATATCCAAATAAATACTGTATACAATTAATAATATTAAAATATGATTTGAAAATATTTAACGGGGATAACCGTGTCAACTGAAATTCAATACACATGTCGGTTACCCGCAGTGGTTTCATGCCGCAGTACTGTTTTCAGTACAACATAATGTAAAGTTATACTATCTAATAGGCTTGAACTAGGGCTTAATGTAATGATATTTGAAATATTGTTTTTTAGGCTAACGTTAGTCGTTGTCTCTGTAGTCTCACGGGTACAGTGAGTGCTATGTTGTGGGGAAGGTATTGTTGGAGTAAAAACACGTGTATACATTATTTTCAAAACCTCATACTCTCCTTCGTGTTCCTGATACAGTACAACAGTGACCTCATGCCACAATTAACCGAAACAACAATGACAAAACTATTCATTATATCCACTTTTTGTGTGTATTATTTTAATAATATATTTCATAAATATATTTTAAGCACTTGACATATTATGCAATTACTATGTGAATTATCATAATTTATTTTGTCTTTGTGAATAAAGTAACTTACCAGATAAAAATAAAAATTAAACGTAAAAGATACATTTCACGATTAATTACAAAAATAATATTATTTATTTTTCTATTTATAACAATAAAGTCTATTAATGATCAGCACAACCCAGGTTTGACTCTCGATCAGATCTGGCATGTGCATCAAACCAAATATCTTCCGATTTGACGAAATTATACACGAAAATTGTATTTCTCATTTTTATTGATCAAAAATACTTTATTACAAAATACCTCTCAGTTTTTTTTAGTACATTTCCGTATAATTTAAATACACTTTATTGTTTTAAAAAGATAAAGAATATTTAATAATAATTTTAGACATTTTTAGAATTTAAAATATTGCGTGGGTTTTCTTATAAAATGATTTTCTTCCTTGTCAAAAAATAATTAAAAATACAATCCGAAGCCTACAGTAAATAATTTTCTGTCAAAGGACTGTAGTTTGATTTCTTGTCATATTTTATATTTATTTTAATGTTTTAATCAAATTTAGTACACTATTTATTATAAACTTTTTAATTCTGTCAATTTTATTAATGACTAGAATCTGCATTCAAGGTTCCTGTGTGAAAACAAGTTTACATATTATATAAAAGTGTTCCCATGGGAATTACGATATTTAAAAAATAAACGCTTGCGCCACCGAGGTCTTTTACTATCTTGCCTAGGCATATCAATAGTAGGAAGTTTTCTAAGTACAGTTCCATTTACTACTTTCCTATTTTCTATTTTAGCTGAATACTACTTTTCAATTGATTTGCAACGGAAAAGTACGTGGCGTTTCTCGTCGCTAAAATTCATCCGGTTACTTGATAACTTTTCATTAAAACTGTAAAAAAATGGTTTTAAACTTACCACAAATTTTGACCTATATAAAACACTGGTCCATTGATCATTTACCCGAAATAAATTTAAAACTTTTAAAATTGTGAGAAATGATAGTTGTGGAAACTGAAATATTTCTTTCTTTTTTAAATATATATTGGAAGATATAAACGTATACAAATCATAAAGGTTTCAGATGGAAATGAAAAATGAAAGGAAGGATGAAAAAGGATTTGGAACTCTGTTAAGATTTAGGAAAGAAGATGATATATTTTTTTAAATAAAATGAAATATTTAGTTGTATTTAAACGGAATAAGTTTGAAGGTTTATGTTACTTTGTGTACCAATTATAAAGTATTTATTAACCTTTTATGTGTTTATCCCACATTCAGTGGATCCTTTACACCTCCATTTATGTTATAAGTGTTTAATATTTTGAAAAAGTTCCTGCAAGAATTCAAATAGTATTTTGTTTTGAATTGCCATTATACTGCTCACACTTGGGTAGTTTTAAGTTAGGGTTTTAACTTTTGAAGCCTAATTTGAATTGTTGACAACATTAGTTTTTTCGTAATGTAATAGGTTTCTTGGTATTGTTGTTTTTAACAGAGTTGTCATACGAGCTAATGATTATGATAGTCGATGTTCGATAACTTAATCTTTAATAGGCTTAATATTACAGAAACGTAACATTTGTTTTTGTTTATAAAATTTTTTTTTTCTGGTTTAACGTCCGACTGTTTTGCAAATTGCTGCTAATGCAGACGGTGAAGGATGAAATGAATTTTTTGTAACGTATGAAAAAATGCCATGCCCGAGTGGGATTCGAACCCAAGAACGCGTGATGAGAGGCGAGCACGTTACCAACAAGGTAATTTAAGAAACCACTCAATTGATTTTAAAAATTCTTTCACTGTTGGATATTTTAGAGCTCTTTTAAATAACGTAGGATGTTAGGTATTAAAAAATAATTAAGAAGTTAAATTTTTTTAACCCTAATTTATTTACGTCTCAACCTGTTTCATTTAGAACGGTTAGCAACCCCATGACCCAATGAGATAAGGATGATAAGTATGGCGTGTACATGAAGTATAGTCTTGTACAGACCCGAGCCGATTATACGTAGAAAGTATGGTTAATTGAGCCCCAACCATCAAACTACACCGGCAACCACTGTCCATATAAATCCATACAAATCCATATAAAAGTAACCTTTACAAGGATTTAAACCAAAAACCTTCGTCTCCATACATCAGCTGTTAAGCAGCTGACTCCCTACAACGACTTTACTACTACACCAACCTTTTTTTTTTGTTTAACTTCCGGCTGTTCTGCAATTACTGCTAATGCAGACGGTGAAGGATGAAATGATTTTTTGTAACGTATGAAAATATGCCAAGGCTAAATGGGATTCGAACCCAAGACCGCATGATGAGAGTTACCAATTACGTCAATGTGGCTGGCTACTATACCAACCTGGTGGGTTAAGTTTAAATTAAGTCTTAATATTATAAGAAGGCGTGAAGCGTAGCGAGCGGGGGTTGCTATTAAAAAGTAACAAAATTAAAACAATGAAATATTTTTAAGAGCTCAAATTGAGGTCACAACTGAAACGAAGGTGGAATAGGGATCTTCTCCGACCACCATAACAAAAAATCAATTTAACTTGTCATGCCTGTGTCATTTCATAAAAACAAAAAATCATTTCATATAAAAAAAATCATCATCATAGTTTATATATTGGAAAATATTAACACCACATCCTTGCAAAATTTCACACCGAAATCGGTCACTGGATCGATTCACATTCCCGCGATTTTTCATTCATTTCATCTCATTTACTAGTTGCGCTTTAAAAGAAATGTACAGTTGTAAATAAAAAACAGTTGAAGCAAAAAAAAAATTGAGATACAAAATAATTTTGATAAATATGGTGAACACTTTATGTCAATGCTCGTGAAAATACATAGTATATTTTATTTAATAAACTCTAAAAATATACTGATATTAGTAGCTTGTAACATTTTCTTAACACAATAGTGTTTCTTTAAAATTTAAGCGTCCTTGAACCAGGACGCAGTGATTGGTGCCAAAGCTAATATTAAGCTACCGCAGCGTTGATTAAATTTATTATATTTTAATGAGCTTACTGCATTAGTGATTTATTATCTATCGTAAACTCAGATAAAATATAAAGAGAGAAGAAATATAGAAGTTAAAGAAGAAAGACGGAAATATTTAGATTAATAGTAGTAAAAATGCATTCTTTAATTTGAACGATAAGACGATCACAGGTTTATCATTGGATCAAGTATTACCGGGGTATCCAACGATTCTGATACTAAATTTAAATATTATTACTTTTCGAGTGCTGGTCCACACAGTACGGAATTGTGCTGTGCTAGAGTCTGTATGTCTGGTGGCTAGTGCTATCTGCTTTTAAATATGTAGGCCTACTTAATACTTTTAAGTAGGCCAACTTGAATATAATAGCCAAGTTCAAAAACAATAAAACACTAAGCCAATTTTTAACATTTACTGTTTGTTCAATTGTATATACAGTGAAATAAAAAAGTGGACTCGCCCAATATTCCGAATCTGTTTATTAATACGTATAAATGGAAAGAGGTATCTATAGAAAACATCTGAAACCGTCTCGTTTTTATTCAATTCATTTTTACGAAAGAAATTCTTCAAGAACAAAAATTGAAGTCGGCATAAAAGTTAGTTTGCAAGCGCCGCTTATTGCGCTTCCTGACCAATGAACATAAAAAACCTACAAAATCTAATCATAAATTTACATAATTATGCTATTCTTCCGTTTGTATAATCGTATTTTTCCACCGGTTAGAGATATTCAAAAATATACAAATTCTTTTACCGTATTCTGTGTACTTTGCAATCTGTTCAGTTTTGAAAAATTAGCTACCCTATGTCACAATGAGATGAGGAAGATTTATGTATGACGTATAAATGAGATGTAGTCTGTACAAAGTCAGGCCGACCATTCCTGAGAAAGTATGGTTAATTGAACAACAAGCATAAAAGTACACCGATAACTGTCTAGTTACTAACCTTACACAAAATTTTATTATTGGGAATCTTGTTTTGTATAACTGATTTAATTCTGCATCTATATGCTGACTGTTTCTAACTAAACTCACACGAAGGTAAACTTCGATAAATGTCCCGTTTAACGCGCTTACCTTTGTTGTATAATTTGTTTAAACGCTAGCAATAATCAGCCTTTTTAATGAAAACTTATAGATAAGAAAGCTTATTAACCTTAACACTCATTAATACTATTAATAATTTAATTTATCTGAAATAAAGTGAATTATTTCTTTCATTTTCTAACGTTTAGTTTGTCTAATTTTATTTTTTCTAAGTTGTGTTTAGAACCTTTATTAACGCGTAATTTTTGTGGGTTTCGTTTGGTTCTATTTTCTATGTTTGATTTTTTATTTTATTTATATTCATTTTCTAATATTTATGATTCTACTCGATATTTGAGTTACCGACGTGCTCTTTTGATTACATAAAATAGTCCTGATTATTCGTGAATTAGCGCCTTGTTGCCATATTCATAAAGTTGTTTAATTATCTAACTAATTATCTTATATTTTTAACTTTAAACTTCACATTCAACCCCTATAACGCTAGCATTAGCCCACGCGAAGCGTGGGTGCAGTTGTTAGTATATTATTGTACATATAATTAATTCTAACAAAAATAAATAAAAGTAATTTAAAAAAATAAGAACCTAACAAAGTAATAAATATATAAGCTATTATTTTATTACATATTTTCAGAGTTAAATTTTTTTAACTTTACGGCTAATACCTGACAATACTGTTACTATTTTTAAATAACTTTTATAAGAAAAATTTTATAAGTTGTGCAGTATCTTGACCGAAAGAAAGCTTACAAAATCTCGGTTCGACCGAACGCAATCTTTTTCACCAGCCTCAACTTAGCTTAAATATTTTATAAACTGTGGGCTCAATGAACTGACACTCTGCCTTCTAGTAATCAGCACTGTTTTTCCGTGTTTATACACTTATAGTACTGTGTAAAAAGTTCTCGGGAAAACCCAACACTATTAAGAAAATACTTTAAAATTTTAAGTAATGCCATAATATTGAGGTATTTTTTGGCATTCATAATACAATAATAAATGTAAGTTTTAATTGATCTATATTATTCTCTTTAAAAAACAATAGTTTTTTTTATCTACCGTTTTGTAAGTTTTAAATTTCGTTTCCGTTTTGAACCTTAATAATTTGTACATAATTAGGCCAATTAGGTACCGTGCGTTCGGAAAGTCGCTGTGCACTGGAATTGTGACTATGGATTTATGAAAATATGTATAAAGAAATGACTAAGCATTTTGGAAAAAAATTTATTCAATACCTTAATTACATTGTTAAACCGTGATTACATTGTTTATAGAAGGTGTTCGAAATGACCTCCATTGGCATCAATACAGCATTGCACTCGTTTCATTTTGTTTGCAAACACCTTTCGCAACTGAAGAACAGTGATTCCTTGAATGTATGCCGTTATTGCGGCTTTAAGTTCGTCAATCGTGTGTGGTCTGTTCCGATACACAGTTTGTTTCGCCGCACCCCATAAAAAGAAATCGGGGGGAGTCAGATCAGGAGATCTTGCAGGCCACAAATTCTTTGAAATTATTCGTTCACCAAACACGTTGCATAACGTTTTATACAGTTGCGAAAGGTGTTTGCAAACAAAATGAAACGAGTGCAATGCTGTATTGATGCCAATGGAGGTCATTTCGAACACCTTCTATAAACAATGTAATCACGGTTTAACAATGTAATTCAGGTATTGAACAAATTTTTTTCCAAAATGCTTAGTCATTTCTTTATACATATTTTCATAAATCCATAGTCACAATTCCAGTGCACAGCGACTTTCCGAACGCACGGTATTTAACCTAGAAGTTCAATTGAACAGGTTATGAAAATTTTACTTCCGTATTTTATTAAAATGAAGTCTGTATTCTGTCACATTTTTCTTTGTGAACCGTATATTTTTATCTGATTTTCTGAGAATAATTTAATAGATTTTTAAAAGTTTATTATAGTACTGTAATATATATAAGTTAGAATAAGTAAGATATAGGTAGAGTAAGTTATAAAATAAAATGTAAGTTATAGGTAGAGTAAGTGGATAAAAATTGGTCCAATAAATCGACCATTAATTATTTTTTATATTATCCATCAATGTCCTATAGTATTAATTTAAAACTTAATTGTTTCTTTTATCAGTAGTAATGTGTACGTTGCAATCTGTTCGATTCAGAACAATAAGCAACCTCATGACCCAATGAGATGAGGATGGTGTGTATGACGAGTAAATAAAGTGTTGTCTTGTACAGACCCAGGCGGATCATTCCTGAGAGTTTTGCTATAATAGGAGCAATGTCTTCAATTTTACCCAAATGGTGTGCACGATTTATATTAACACTATTTGAAACTCCTATAGTCGTGCTACAAAATTTTTTAACAATTTCGCAACAATCACTCCCCTTGTTATTAGTGAGCCCCTTAAAAATTAAATTATTCCTTCTAGAACGATCCTCTAGATTAACAATTTTACCCTTCAGAAAGTTGTTCTCGCTCTTTAATTTTGATACCTGCACTTTTAAACCGACATTTTATTTTATTAACTCATCTATAGACTTTTTTAGTTCATTCATGTCGCTTTTAGATGCTAAACTATTTAACTTTTTTTTCCAAAAGCTTTCCTAACACTGCTTCCATATCCTTTACTGAAGCCTGTGTCGTTCCAGAAATATTTGATCCCGAAGCCATATCTTTTGCGGTTTTCTTCTTTTCTTGACCCAGATTTTCAGGGAAACTTAACGACCGCGGATGCTTATTCGATGAAAAATAATTTTCACGTGCGTTCGGCATTCAAAAATACATTAATTAAATATTCTTTAAAAAAATAACACAAAAATAAATGAAAATACAAATACTAATACATATGAATACAATTTTTCACTATCGGACAAGCCGCTACACGAACAACGAATATTTAAATACCTAGTACTTATCTATACTGATACGGAGAATGTCAAATACGTCTTCTCTACGACTGCCAATTTACTAATCTCATTCCTGAGAGAGTATGATAATTTAACTACAATTATAAAAGTATACCGGTAATATTCAAGTCTTTATAAAATTTACTACACTATAAATAAACCTTTTCTAGGATTTGAACCACAGAATCTTTGTCAAAAAATCTGCTGATAAACAACTGAATTGCGGTCACCTTGCCACTGGAACAATCCGGTGGGTTAATAACAAAAAAGGAGAACCAACCATACCGCTGGAACATTGTTTTGAAAAGTTTGTATAATTCTTTACTGATTTTATATGCAACGTCGCAGTCATATACCATAAATCCAGATGGGTTGTAAATTATGATTGAGTACTGTAATTTTATTATGAAGAGGGATTAGCGACTGACGTTTCAGTAACCAATATAATTTTCAATATTTTGGACCCAACTCAGCTTATTTTATCCGAACATGATCCTTCCGTTTAAGTTTTGAATTTAGTGACATTCATAGAAATTTAGCTGTGGTCATATTATGCGGTGTAGTATTTCATAGTGATAAATTAAGAATCTACTTTACTATAAATAGTGTGTTGTTTAGGTCAACAGCCGAAAGGCTGGTTTGAACTTCTAGAGGTTTTACTAAGTAAAACCTATACTATTGCCTTCGTTAATGAGTTGAAATAGTATGCTTATCAGCATGCCAGGCCCTCCGATATGCACCCACTTTCCACCCTGAAAATGACACCTTCACTTAATTCATCACAGAGTCTGGCTGTACAGTGAAATTCATTACTCTCAGAGGAGATAACTGCGACTAGTGTCTTTTACACCTCTACCTCTTCCGTTCTTAAATAGTTCAGTCATATAATTGGCTGACTATGTGATAAGAAACAGATATATTTTTTGTAGCTCTGGAACCAACAGATCGATTGCAATTTTAATTTAACACTCCACCTGCCCGTTTTGGGCATACTATATAGTATAAGTTATTAATTAAATAGTGTCTAAATAATTTGCTTTGGAAATGTAACAGTTACTGTCCATGTGTTACATTATATTTAATAAGTTATTGTATTTCTTCTTCTTTTTATAAAGAGCTTGTACTGTATTGAAAATATATATATTCAAATTCTTTTGTACATTTTAAATTGATCAACCGGAAATTAAAATGTCACTGAATGGTTACCGATACTCGTTTTCTGTTACATTACACTTTAAAGGTATAACATTAACTTGATATTTTCTGGTTATAAAAACGGTATTTGTATGAATGGAAAATTATTGATTAATACTTTTTTAAGTACCGTATTATAATATTCAATATCAGAAATGTAAAATGTGTTTTCATGAATGTTATGGTTTGTAACATAGTACATATTAATTTCATTATTTTGTAAGCTCAGTTGCGTTCGGATCAAATGATAATTTATTAATTTATGTTTTACTTTGTCATTATTTGTCTTTTTGACTGAATGCTATCAAATTGAATATGATTTGAAGAATATTTTAATTGACTATTGTTACCACTGGGCGTAGCTTAAAAGTCCGTTGAGATAGGACCGGCCAGATTGGTAGGGTATCCGGCGGAGTATCTGAGTTCAAAAAGGAAAAGGGTTGGGGAGAGAACCTTCGCTGCTCCCTCAAAGAGGAGCGGCCGTTGGCTAAGCGAGTATCGTCTACACCGCTGCCTGGAAGTCAGGAGCGGTCTCCGACGCGGCGTCAGCTTTCGCTGCTGCCTCGGTGAGGAGGAGCGGTCGTTGGTAAGGCGAGGTTCGTCTACACCGTTGCCTAACGAATAGAAGCGATCGCCGGCTTAGCGAACACCGTTTACCGCTGCCTCCAGAAGGATCAGTCGCTGGTGTAGAGAAGCGATGGGAAGGGGTCAGTGTGGAGTAAATAAAGTGCTCAGTGTTGAGTGATCGATCTATAGACCATCTCTATAAGAAGACCTCGAGGATCGATACTGACTAACTCAGTTCCTTCAAACACTGCCTGGCCAAGACCGTCGTGTATGTCTTACCCACTTGCACAAGTGCTGCGAGAAGTTTGCTGTCTGCGCTATCTGCCGTCAGCAGAAGCAACAACGCTCGCAACGCAAAAAGCGGGCAAAACACTAATGACGAACCGGCGTAGAAATAGTACACTATTTATTGAATGATAGTGTATTTGATATTGATTTGAATGTATTGGTTGTAAGAATTTTCATTGACTTCTTCTTCTTCTTATGGTGCCTATCCGGTTCGGATGTTGGCTATCATGATGGCTATCTTGACTTTGGAAACAGCTGCTCTGAAAAGTTGGGTCGTCGACTGGTTGAACCACGTTCTTAGATTGTTCAACCATGAAATCCTTCTTCTACCGGGACCTCTCGCACCATGCACCTTTCCTTGCAGAATCTTCATTGATGCTAACCCTAAAATATCCCTTCCCCCCTTTCATACCGTATGTCTTCCCTTTTAACTAGCAGATTAAAAACAAGTGATATATGCCTTCCAAGATGAGTGAATTTATGACACCTTACTTACTTATGTATGCTACTTAATTCTTAATAAATGTATATAATTTGAAACAAACTGTAGTTCGAGGTAAGTCTATAAATGGTTAATTTAATAGGTTGAATATTAATAATAAATTGTTTTTTTTTTGTGTAGGTTGCTTTCATTGTTAAGAAATTGTGTATTGTTTAGTTGTGGAGTATTTTTAACAGCGACAGTAAATTAAGATGAGTTACATGTTTTGAAAAGGAATTCTAAGAATTCGAATGTAGTAGAAAAGTTGTTTTCGTTTAGATTTCTTCTACGAGGAAAGTACTAGAATAACTAAGAAAGGTCTTGAATGTTTGGGAAACTATTATACCGCTAGTATTAAAACGTTAGCGCTTTTGTAGTCAGTCAGTTTAACAACTGAATCGTAAATGGACAATGTCGGGCTGTTCGAAATAGTGTCGTTACGGAATCAGTTCTGAACTACGTAAAAAGGGTAAGTGCGTGCGGGTAGTAACAAGCGGTTGTGGACAGGTAACCCAATTATTATTTTGATTTCTATAGGACTGTAATCTATATTTTTTAATTTTATGTAATTGTATTTGTTAGTAGGCTAAGTTTAAACATTAATTGTAAAATAAGTAAGTAAATGTTATAAGTTTAAAGTTAGTCTGGTTTTTATTTCTATATTCAGATCAAACGAACCTAGGCTTAGGTGTTACAATATTGATTTAAGTTATGTTAATTATCGTTTCTATTGTCATAAGTTTCAGTTAATAGGTTTATTTGAAATTTAATCTCAATGTCTTCGTAATTTTATAACTCTCGTTTTAGTTCATAAAAAATATTAGTATAGTGACAGGAGGACCAAGAATGGCGTGAACGCTTTTCTTAATTTGTCATGTTAAATTTCTTCTTCTTCTTCTTTTCACGGCATAGGGCTTCTAGCCTTTTCCGGAATTTAATTTTTTAATTTTTACTTGAGTTTTCGAATTTCATCTCCCTTTTTTTTGAAGATGCTCCACCCATTTATTGCAGTAATAACCGATTCACTTATTATCGATGTTGAATTTAAGCTTAACTCATCGAGTTGGTCTGGGGTAAAGTCGTCGCCGAAAGTCAGAGTCAGCTGTTTATCAGTTAATTTTCAGAACCGAAGCCCCCTGGTTCAAATCTTACTAAAGTTAGTTACTTTTATACGGATTTGAATACAAGACGGTGGTTACCGGTGTACTTTAATGGTTGAGGTTCAATTAACCATACTCTCTCAGGATTAGATAGTCTGGATCTACAAGACTACACCTTAAATTACACGTCATACACATCATTCTGATCTCATTGGGTCATGGGGTTGCTTATTGTTCTGAATTTAACAGATTGCAACGTACACACATTAGGAATATAAAAAAAATAAAAGTTTACTTGCTGTTAATTATTAATAAATTTATGTATAAACAATTAAATAAATTCAAAGGTACCTATTAACCCGCAGATGGTTAACCTATTTAAGAGCGAAAAGAACTCAAAATGTGACTTATTACCCATGGTGTTTTAGAGAGCATAAATTTGAAATAATTTTGCAAATAAGCTGTTAATATTTTAATTAAATTATATTTTTGCAATAAATAGGCTCGTTAATTATTCGTTAAATTTGTAATTTTAATGAAAACATACAAAATCCGTTAATTCTATTTGCGTGTTTACATACTCCTTTACATTTTTATAAAAATAGATTTATTCCTTTTAACCTTACTGGCCAAATTTTATCAATGTTATTAAACACTTCAATGTATATTAAAATAATACGATAAAATTAAGTATATTTCTTTAACATGAACGTGAACGGGTATTTAAATATTGTATTTTATATTTATTGTATTATATAATACAATAATCTTAATAATACAGGGTGGTCCAAAGGTTTGTGAATCAGCTGACTAATAGATTATTATAAACTTATATTAGCTCATCATGGACGGAATTCTTTTCATATCTCAGATGGTTTAATTACACAAATATATTTTTTTATTAAACGTATTTTCTTGGATGGAAAACTGGTTTTAAAGGCTCAGAACCACGAAAGTTTCATTACATATTTTTACTTTCTCTTGCCTATATGAATATAATATAGGAAGGAAAGATTGTTTTCATCTTGATTTTTCGAAATCGAGTTTTTACCGGAACTACACGTTTTCAGACCTCCTGAACCCAAAAAAACATGTTTTTACCGATTGGTCTGTGTGTGTGTGTGTGTATGTGTGCGTGTGTGTGTGTGTGTGTGTGGTTGTGTATGTGTGTGTGTGTGTGTGCTTTTTTAAAAATCGCCTCATTTACTAAATCATTTATGCTCTACCAGATAGGGCTGGCGCCATGTCTGCTGAAATTCTTGGAAAGGCTATTTTCTCGTAAAAAATTGTTTTTTTTTAAGATTGCGACTTTAATATGCATTTTAGCGCAAAAATGTATCATGTAAAAGTTGTAGAGAATTTAAAACTCTACAACTTTTATTTCTAAGATTCTTTTGCATAACGCTTAGTTTAGCGGTAATTAGCGATTTTCTGATTTTTCTTGCGAAAACGTGTAAATAAGCGATTTTTTAAAGTTTTAACAGAGCCTAGTTTAGCGTGAAAGAGTGATTTTCCGTATTGTTAAACTAAACTGAGGTTGATTTACAGTTTGGCTCTTTCACTCATGATTAAAATAAGATTATGTGTTTTCAGGTTAGTTTTTTGTTTATTTCTAATGTTTTATTACTAATTTTAGGTTTTATTGTTAATTATTTGCATTGGCAAGAGGAAGTTGTGTGAGTATTTCACACCAAATGTTTCTATTCACTTTTTCAGTAATACTATAAGCGGATATATTCATCTTTAGTCCTGATTGACGTGACGTATGCGGACATATTGGTAAATTAAACTGACTGAAAAGATTATTTATACGTTGAATTGCAGAATAAAAGAAGACAAAGATTGTTTAAAGAAATATTTTGATTAAATTGGTCGAAAGTAACTTACGTAAGTATTTCTGAACGGAGGCAGCTCGACTGATATGGAATACCGATCTCGTGGCAGTCAGGAAACAATGGCGGACAGTGCAGTTGGAATGTTTAGATAGTTTGGCATTATTTGACATTTGTATGACTATTAAGACAAATTTTTGTCAAAATCATTATCATTTAATTTTTTAATGTACGAATACACCGCAAAACAGCCTGTGGGAAAGATTTTTTCGGTGGATATATACGCAATAATCCAAGAAGGGTTAAAAATGTTTTGAGTCTTATTAGTGGGTAATCTGATTAACCGTTAATTACTACAGTATACTAGCGCTCGGGCTACGTGCGTGATTATTTCTAGCATAAGGGAACTTGTAACAAATTTGGGGTAGCAAATATCAAAGGGGGTGGTTGGACAAATATTGTGGTATTAAACAAATTCTATGATTATCGAAACAGAGAAACTAATCCTATAAAAGAAAAAAATCAAGATAATACAAGTAATCGAATGGACCGATTGTCAGCTATCAAAAGCCATAAACAATGGGCACGAAGAAAATTCACATGAATTACAAAATATGTAAATAATGAACCGAAACACTACATAAAAAAATTAATTGAAGACAAAATAAACGTCAGAAAATGGAAATGAAAACGTTAATTTTACTTTTATAAATTAGTATTTTTTACGTAGATTCTAAAAAATAGATCGCCAAATTGATATAGGGTACCCTGGAATTATTTGATATTTTACGGTCAAATTTTTAACGGTAAGAACTTTAAATATGGGCTCGGGGAGAACATTTTCGTTTTCTATCCCTATAAATCTGTAACAGATCTTTAAACGGATCGGCGAAATGCTTTAGATTTTTCAGAACAATATTATAATCCCATAGGAAACTGAAAAAAACACCCGTAAAATTGAACTAATTATTCTTCATGGAGGTCACAAATTGATAAAGCACAGTTTCTGTTCGGTACTTTTTCATAGAATCGGGTTAAAAATAAACATTAATTTTCTATTTTCTGATGAAAACTTTTAAAATTACGAAGATCTACGAAACTTTTTGGTCATTCAGTATTGTTTTATAGAGATTTTTAATACCGTAAACAGGGAAATTTTAAAGAAACATATTTATACTTATTTCATAAAACAGTAAAAAGGCAAAAATATAGTTGATTTCCTTTGTTTTCTTGTAGGTAATATAATATGAAATATAAATTGCAGTACCATTGTTGATAAATTCGCAGTGCTAATCGATCTGTTTTCTTGTGGAATGTAAGATATGCGTGTTTTCTACCACCAAGGCACAAGGCAGCTACCGTATCACTGCATTAACTATCGTTATTATTACTATTTGGAACAAAAAAAAATACTTACCCTATTTTTTATGTTAATTGATAACATTGGCATACTATTGATTAACCTCAAATTCTTTCATAAGTTTTGATTAACGATTTTTATTAATTTGAAATTTATTTCTGTATTATTTTAGTTCTTATTAGGTCAATGTTATTAGAATCGTACGACATAAATATTAGAATTGTCAGTACCTATTGTTTTATGCGGTTTAGCCTATACAGAAAAATGTTTTTACTGTAAATTCTTTTTCCAGAATGTAAAGTATTGTGTGATTTTTAAATACTTTCATAGAAAGTTTGGATATACGCAAAAATTATGATTATGTTTTTTTTTGGCAAAAATTGGTAAGATTCAATAAGCAATTATCTTGTGTGTCTGAAGATTATGTGTTTGATTCATTTATCTCATGTAGATATAGTAATGAACTAATAGTCCTTGACCTTTTGGCCTTAAGGGCTGTAAAGATAGTTTTGTTTCTTAGAAAAAGTAGATGACTAAAATATGTAGTCCGAGAAGAATCCATTACACAAGAACAGTCTGTATGCTCAGATATTACCTGAGCATTGAATGATTTTTTTTCATTAAATTTTATTTTAACCAAATTAAATTTTATTAATTTTAAAAGTTCGTTCGTTCAAAACTTTACGATGAACTAAAAGTCAAGGCAGAACTACAATACATCCGTAACGTATGTAATCTTACTTTGCCATAAGGCGTAGTTTGGCCGCCAAAGGGGTTTGGTTGATGATAACAATTAAATTTTCTAAGTGGATGGTAGTCACGGACCAAACTTCAAAGCGCTGTACGCCCCGGTTTAGGTTTATCTATTATTTAAAGTTTAAGTTTGCCGGTTTAAGGTTGCAGGTTTTAAAGTTTGAAGTATGTGGTTTGGAGTTTGAAGGTTTGAAGTCTGAATGTTTAAAATTTTGATGTTTGAAGTTTGAAGGTTTAAAGATTAAGGGGTAGAGCTTGACGTTTCAGGTTGAGCATCTTTAAATTTCTAGGCCATGCTGGAAAAACATCAGACGAAATTTCAGACAAGAAATTTTGTATGAATTTTTTTCGGTTGAAAATGTTTTGAGGCGAAATTAATAAATAACATGAAACCCGGGTATGCCAAAATATCATAAATATCAAAATATTGTTTTGAATTTAAAAATGTTATAAAAGCGCTCATCGATTTATAGTTTGTTCTACAAAACTAGATAAAAAATTATAAAGGCAAAATAAATCTAACATTTGTTTGGTACGTTTTTAAAAATTTCATCAAATTGTATTTGGCATATTAACTGTTATAAATGATCTTCTTTAATGATTTAATTATGCAATTTAAAACACAAAGTAATTCTAATAAAATAAATAAGTTATTATGAAATAATTATGTACCACTTTCATGTTAGTTATACAGAAAATTGATAATATCTTCTGGCATTAGCAACGTAGCAATCCTTTGCATTCACTTGTTCCATCCCTTTTGAAACTTGGCACGAATAATAATATATTTAATATTTAATAATCGCATCTGTAACCAAAGATTTCATCCGTTACATCTAAACTATTCCAGTTATCTGCTATACATTCAATTATTTTTATATTTTTGGAGTAATTAAAAAATATTTCTTCTTTATTTATTTAATTCATATAAGGTATATCAGTTGTCTACCAATATGTTAATTGGAGATTTTTGATTAGTTAAGGTAGCTAACGTAGTAATTTATTAATTTTGTAATTAATTAACGGTCTTTGATAGGATTAGAACAAAATGAAAAAACTAACTGAAAAATTTTAAATGAAGGTTTCTCATTCAAAATACTTTAAGGTCACGATACAATTTAGTTCCTTATTTTTCAATTTGGGAGAAAGTTGGAATGTTGAACAATAATACCGTGACGATACGGTTTCTATAAATTTAATATTACCGTTACTTGAATTTCCAATTATGTAAAATTTTTATGCATTTATGATATCTTTTTGCCCACAAAGGGCAGGTAGAGTGTTAAAGCACTCGATCTGCTGGTTCCAGGACTACAAAAAATAGTTCTGTTACTTACCACATAGTCAGCCAATTATATATGACTGAACTATTTAAGAACAGAAGAGGAAGAGATGAAAAAGACACTAGTCAGAATTATCTCCTCTGAGACTAATGAATTTCACTATACAGCCAGACCCTGTGGTGAATGAAGTGAAGGTGTCATTTGCAGGGTAGAAAGTGGGTGTTTTTCGGAGGGCCTGGCATGCTGATTAGCATACTTTTCCAATCAGTGAGAAAGGCAAAAGTAAATCACCTCACTCCTCGATTTTACTTAGTAAAACTCTTGAGGTTCAAACCAGCCTTTTGGTTGTTGACCTAAACAACAACGATATCTTTTAAAATAGTTTTAGCTAACGTTGAGTAAGTATAACATTTTCTGAAAGACATTGTGTTCACACCCACAATAAACTTTATCAATTCTTCCGTTCAAAATATATTTTGATTAATCTTCATAGAAATCGTTAAAAATCAGTTATCCATAATCTGTAATTGGTTCAGTTTAATACAGGCTGTACCTATCTTCTTCTTCTTACTATCAAGGATTAAGCATAACCCTGTTCCTAACTCACAATTAACACTGTACTCATACACAAACACGAAGTATTTCATGCTGTAACATCTCGACTACTGCCATCTTCTTCGAGTTCTTCCCATTTCCCTTCTTCCAACTGGAACATATTCCGTCACTTTGAAGGGTATGCTATACGTATTATATCGGTTTAATTGATTTCTTACCGACATCTGCTTATCGAACAACATCTTTAGTCTACTGTTTGGTGTCCTAAAACTTTATTTAATCAATCGTTTGTCATACATTCTGAGCAGATAATCTTCGTTTCATGATCATCTCCATTCTTCAGTCGTTTTCTTTTTTCAGTTTCTCATTTCCTCATAATACGTAATGTCTGTTTAATAATGATTAGTAATGTCTAGTTTGAATTATTGTTTTGCGTAGGATCAGTTACTAGAATTATAAAAGACGATGCACGAATTACATGAAAACCCTTTCATACAAAATATGTATAGTTGGCCAATACCGAGTGCTAACTACGGACATTTAAAACGCCAAGGGATCTTCTTGCCACATTGTAGGACTGTAGTGATGACTGCAAGCTCCAGGAAGGGATTCAAGTTTTGGAACCTTCAGCGCCATATTAAGAAATTGTTATAATATTGTAATAACAGATACTAAATTTTCAATATACGTAAAATGAGTCAAAAAAATTATGGTCTGCGTTCGCAACTATTCTATGAAACGTTTGATTTTAGTATCTAATGAAGATATGAGTGATATTTTACGATTTTGTTGATTTTCTTTTTTATTAACTGGTTTTGCCTGCGATCTGTTTTTTAAAAACAATAAATACATTTCCTAAAAAGAAAATTTAACATAAATGGGTAACACTCAACGCGATACTTCACAGTAAAAAAACAATTACTTTTCACATAATATAATGTCGTCCACAACAGGCAGGTGGAGATCTGTTCCAGGGCTACACAAATAATTCTGTTTCTTATCACATTTTTTGTAAATTAATTGACTGAATCATTTAAGAAAATAAGAGCTAGAGGAGTAAAAGACTTAGTTATCTCCTGAGAATGTAATGAATACAGCCAGACCCTGTAGTGAATGACTTGAAGGTCCACAAAAGGCAGGTGGAGCGTTAAATAAGTATTTGCACTCGATCTGCTAGTTCTAGGGCTACAAAAAATAGTTCTGTTTCTTTTCACATTTTCAGCGAATTAATTGGCTGAATCATTTAGGAACATAAAACGTAGAGGTGTAAAAGACATTATTCAGAGTTATCTCCTCTAAAAGTAATGAATTACATTATACAGCCAGACTCTGTGGTGAGTAACGTGAAGATGTCATTTGCAGGTTGAAAAATATGTTCTTTTTAGTGGGCTTGGTAGGATGTTAAGGATACTTTTTAACTCAGTGAGGAAGGCAGTAGTAAACCACCTCACTCGTCATTTTACTTAGTAAAGACTCCAGAGGTTCATAGCAGCCTTTCGGCTGATTACCTAAACAAAAATACAATAATGAAGCTAATTTTTTAATACTTTGTTAGTAATTTAATTTACTAAAAATATAGTATGTCGTAGCCTTCGTTTTAACTTTCATATTGTACTACCATTGTCTAGTAAATATAGCCAAATAATACCCTTCAAACCATTTTTCATATGCTAAGTTATAAAAATAAAAATAGTTCATAAAAGTTTTATAATTTCGTCTTTAATTGTTGCAATATGTAATTTAATTTACTAAAACATATTACTGCGAATATGATTATTTGTCATTTAACAGCTATTAAGACATTGGAGGATTTTTTTATTAAAAACGTTGAATAATTTTGATACTTGATTTTTTGCATGAGCCTCCTATTTGATAACCGTATTTACAGAATACGGTTTAACATATTCAAAAATTATTTTGAAGTGACAATTTTAATTTTTTTGTAGAGCAGCCATAATTTTACAATTTAGTCGTTACCATTATACTTTCTCTGGCCTGTATGAATATATTGGAAGGAAAGTATTGTTTTTCATGTCGAAATATTTTTCCGAAATTGAGTTTTCGCCGGATATACACGTTTCCAGACCCTCTGAACCCCAAAAAACATGTTTTTAGCGATTGGTGTGTGTGTGAGCGGGTGTGTGAACAGAATATCATAAGAACGGAACATCGTACAAAGTTGAACCTTGAAACTTAAGTTAGGTACCACCAGAGGACTCGACACAAACATTTTCATCAAAATCGGTCAACCGGAAGTAGTAGTTTATTCGTGCATTTTTAACTTTTTGCGATTTTCCCAAAAACGATTTTTTTAAAAATCGCCTAATTTACTACATTTTTTATGTTATACAAAACAGGGTAGGCGCCATGTCTGCTGAAATTCTTGAGGAGGCTTTGATCTCGTAGAAAAAAATTGTTAATTTTAAGATTGCGGCTTTAATATTCATTTTAGCGCAAAAATGTATATAATAAAAGCAGTAGAAACTTTAAAAACCTGCAACTTTATTTGAAACATTTTTTTGTATAACGCTTAGTTTAGCGGTAATTAGTGATTTTCTGTTTTCCTTTTTATTAAAACTTGTAAAAAAAATTTCCTAAGATTTCGGCCATAATATCCATTTAACGACAAAATTGCGGTAATAAAATTTATTGGAAATTAAGAGATCTACAAGTTTTATTTCAAGCATTTTTCTCTAAAGAGCCTAATTTAGCGTCAGAAATTAATTTTTCTTATTATTTAGCTCAATAAAGGTTGGTTTTCATTTTTCATCATTCACGATTAAAATTAAGTAATATTTTTTTGAATTTAGTTTTTTTGCTTAGGTCTATGTTTTATTACTATTGTTAGGTTATACTGTTCATTATTCTCATTGGCAAGAGAAAGTCGTGTGATTGTTTCACACCAGATTTTCTACAGAATGTATGTTCTTCGATTCAGTCATCCGTCTAAGTGTATCGATGATATTTTGGAATTGGAAGGTGATGTTGTAGAAATGAAAATTTTTGTTAGTTAAAGAAAAGTTTACAAAACTATCCATTTTGTTGTTTGTTTTCTTTCAGTGATAAATATTTTAATGTAAAGTAGATGGTTTCTTCTTGTTTGACGTTCATTCTATTTTGTAAAAAGGTTGAACAATATATATATTTTGTTTTATAAAAGTCAGAACTTTTGTGGCTATAACTTCCGTACATAATGTTCAAGTTAGTAAGTAAAAAGAATAAGTAAACACCTAAATGTAAAGTAATATTCAAATTCAGGTTTGAAAATGCATCTCACACACATGGATGAAGATTTCTTGAGTGAACCAAGTGAGTGACATCTTGAATGTTTAATAGTGTGAAGACGAGATCGAGATCGAGCGAAAAGATACACCTGCAATGGCAGCTGTACTACTATTACTAGAAACTAAACTCCCTCAGGAATATGCAATCAATATTGTAGCATAGTGGTATGCAGGACACAAAACACAAACACAGACTTAAAATCTATATAAGGCTAAATAAATTCAATGAACCATTATGAACCCGACGATTTATCAATTTCAAATTGTAACAAAAATAAAATTTTATACGGGGTTTCTGTTGTATTTAACCAAATGAAATAAATTTTATCATGAGATATACTTTATGCCCTTAGGAAAACTCAATATAGTTTTGTTAGCTCTAGGAACTGACCTGCTAAGTGTGAAACGATCTGAAATTACCAGTTACTGTTCTATTTTATACTACAGTAGAGGTATTTTAAAATGGAACATATCTATTACATTCAATCGTACTTCCGACTTTATATTTTTATTTTATGTCAACCGATTTAAAATTTATAAAGTGTTTTCTATGATTTTTTAATGATTTTTACATGCGCTTATTCTTGAATGAAATTTGTTGTATTATTTAAAATTGTACTGAATCCTTCAGCAAATATTTTATAGTTAAGATTCACCATTGAATTTTTTTCAAAATGTTTTAATTACAATTTCGATGATTATAGTCTAATAACTCTTATTAAAACAATATTAAATGCTGTTCGATTCTCTAAGTATTTGATTTGGGTTTGTAACTTAACTGAAGTGAAATTTGTAGACCTAAACGTCTTTTGTGATACAGTATACTGCTTTTGTTGAAGGTTTCCTCCTGTTGAGCTGTAGTTTCTGGCGTACTATAGTTCGATTCACGAAAGAAAACACCTGTCTTTAAACAGCAATATCTTTTTAACCGTTGTATATAAAAACAATTACGATACATCCAGTTAAAGCTTGTTTTATTGTTGGTTACAGTACATACATTAACATTTTTGGAAATTAATAATGTACTAAATACAACGAATTACTAAAATTATTTCCGTATCATTACTGGTAGCCGAAATAACAATTTTTTTTAAAACGGCTGGCATTTTAAAACCAGTCGCCCAAAAATAAAACAAAACTACACGTAGAAAAATAAATTTGACATTACACGTGGAAACTTTTATTTTATAATACTTTGTAGGCCTGTGCATTTTAAGGTACGCGTGAACAAAGTAACGGTATAGATACTTTAGTCACGAGATTGCCTTTTGCGTATGAGATATTCTGTTCACACACACACACACACACACACACACACACACACACACACACACACACACACACACACACACACACACACACACACACAAAACATGTTTTTTTTGGGTTCAGGGGGGTCTGAAAACGTGTATATCTGGTGAAATCTCAATTTCGAAAAATCGACGTGAAAACAATACTTTCCTTCTTATATATTCATATAGGCAAGAGAAAGTAAAAATTGGTCAGAACCGTCATCCTGGAAAATTAAATTAAAGTGTTTGATTGCCTTGTAAATTCACCGGACTTAAATTCCATAAGAACGTGTCAAATGTTTAAAGCAGTGACGTTTAAGCAATATAGATTAAACAAAAATAACGTATGATAACTAATAGTATAAAATTGTCGTTCCACGATTATGAAGTCAAAAACATGTGCATTAATCTAGTAGAGTCAACGCCGAAACGTTTTCAAGAGGTCATTTCTGCTAAAGGAGTACATACTTAGTACTTACTAACACAGGTTTTTATTCGTGTATATCACGGCTTAGAGTGAATAAAACTTACTTTGTTGAAAAAGAGTGTTTTCCTTTGTCCCAATCAATTTTCACAGTACAGTATTTGTATAGTTTGAATAATTAATGTATTCAACTACTTTTTTTACTGAGACTGTTGAGTGTTTGTACTTGTGGAAATGATTTGTTATAATATGATTTTGGAGTGGCGCACACTGATGTAGGATGTTTTTTCTAATAAGGTGACAATATGTAAGATATGAGAACTCTATCTTAACCATGTAGTTTTAACTTAGTCCCTTCGTATCAGTAGTTGAAAAGTTGGGTTGTCACACAAATTCTTCTTAATGGTAAATAATTTAACATGGACTTGTCAGTTCATATTTTGTTCCAGGATTATCAAACTTTTTTTGTAAACATTTTGTAAAAACAAAAAATTGTTGTAAGTTTGAGTAAATTTTTTTTAGCAATACACTATATTTCTTTTTATAGTAAAAGACATACATTGTGTGTAGAAGTATTAAAAAAGAAAAATATGAGAGACAGAATAAAATATTCTTGCCACTATAGAGCTAATACTAAAATATAAAAGTTTGTGCCAACTGCATTTATCGTGGAGGCTAGTTTATTATTTGTGTCGGCAGTTGGCAACACTTACATGCCACACTATACAAACAATACAGCTATTTCAGGTATCAGATTTCAACTACTAACCCTCCATTAATCTCAACAATTTAGTCATTATTTTTAAGAGAAAGAAAGCAACAGTTTTATAAATCCATTCAAGAAATTACTGTTTTATTTTAATTTAATTCATTAGATTTATATCAAAACTCATGGTAGTGTAATAACTTATTTATTCTCAACGTGTGTTTGTTTCTTTAAATTACAAAGGAATGATGAATGACAGCAATGTTATTTATTTGTGTGACTCAAATATATTAATTATTCTTCAACCGTTACGTAGTTTAATTTACTCTTCTATTGTGACATTTTTATTATTTATTTATTAAATGAAGTATAAAAGTACATTATGAATTTTTAACAAACGCCGAAACGTTAGAATAAAATGGCGGGAATCATGAACAAAAAAGGCGGGAAGATAAAAACTAAAATATTCGGAACTCAGTTATGAAATTCGGTGTGTATTTTTAGATATACAATCAGAGATGTAGTTTTAATAAATCATTTTTATTACCGTATTGGTTTTACTGTGTAGTTTAAAAAATATTAATGTAGTAAACATTGTAAATTTTTAACCTCAATTATTTCTGTTTTGGTTATTAAAAAATCCACAACTGGCGCTTTCTTTACCGCTGCCAAGTTGTACTTATTCTAACGCAATCGTGGTTTTTCTGGTTTGTTTTATTCATTACATTGTTAACGTCGTCCCTCAAGTTACACCTTTAACGATCCTTTTTTGTTATTTTTTTCTTTTGGTTACATTTTAAATTCTTCTTTACAATGTTGTAGATTTTGCGTGTATTCGTTGGTCTTGGAGTCTTTTAAGACTTTGTTTTTCAATTTTTTTCTGGTAAATTATATACATTTTAGTTATATTTATTATTAACTCTAAATTTATTTCAAAGAAATAATTTAAATAGGCTACTAACTTTATTAAAATAAAATTTGTTACACATTTTTTATTTACTGCATTGGCAAAGGGTGGATCCATGTAGTAGGTAATCTCTTATAAAATAACCTTCATTCCTTCTACCGACTTAAATCATGAGCCATAACACATATTTGCTACTTATTAGTGTGATGTATTAAATACTAAATAAATAAAATAATGTATAATTAACTTATTGTAAACTAGTGTCACCGGATGGCGGCATTAAGTGACGAGTTGAAACCTTTACTTTTTGGTGGCCCTGAAAAGGGCCGTTTAAACGGTGGTCGTCGTGGCGGTCGAGGGGCTGGGCGACACGGCGTGTCGTCGTCCAGCGGAGACGTCATCTTCTTCCCTCGCAGTAGTGCGTCGATGGCTGCTTCGTCGGTTCCGGTAGGCGTAAGGCTCGGTCGAGGGACCGCTGTGGGCATCGGTCGCGGCAGTGGACGATGCCCACAGTTCTTCTCTTTTTTAGAGTCGTCGATGAGTCTTCGGTGGAGTCCGATAGCTGTGTGCCGATGTAGGACGTCTCGTCGGTGATGTAGAGTAGCGTGGAATCAAATCTCCTCAGGCTTAGCGGAGCGCTCTTTATATAGTCGCCGAGAGTACTGTGTTAGGGGGCGGTATTTGGTCTCGGCTTAGCGATAGTGGTCTTTGTCGGTACGCCGCTACAGGCCTACCGCCCCTTTCGGAACTATTAGCGGTTTCCTCTGTCGCTAAGTCGAAAGCTTTGATAGCCGGCAGTACAGTACCTAATCAAAGGATACGATGATGACACTAGTTATTCTCTCAAAAAACATTTAGAAAGTGAGTGGAAAATATCGAAGGCAATACATTTATGATTAACACACAATATGCAGTACAGCTTGACGTACTCTGAGTCCCGAATTGGTTATACTTGGAGATGGACATCGGCGTCGATATGCGCAAAACCTACGCTATTCTGACTTAACGGCCGAGTTCAGTGTCATCTCGGTACGACTCTACGCATGCCCACATCACTTTCAATACTGGAAAGAATCACATCCAGTTAGAGGTGGCCTGTATCTGTAGGTCAACTGCCTAATCAAATTCTACGCGAGTAAATAATTATAAAACACTGTATTATGTTATGTACCATTGAATGCTTCATTTATAATATTCTTTCATATTTAAGTACTTAATATTTATCGTCTACGTCAGATAACCTATAACCTTTTGAATATTCGCCACTGATTTGTAAAGAAGTGAACTTTTAAATTAGAAACTTAATTAAAGTGGCTGTTCGACCAAGTCTATGAAGGTTTTAATTATTTTCATGTTATGCTAAAAGCGAAAAGTCCTAGGGTCTAGAAAATTATTACAAGTTCAAACTCATCATTCCTTAACGCAAAGTAGTCGCAATTAACGACCGTTTTTGATGCGACTTTAAGTAAAGTAAAAAAGTGACTATTACTGTGTATGTATTACCTAAAACATTAGCTCGAGATATTTAGCGTTTTGAATGGAGATAATTCATGTATTTTTTAAATTTGGCAGACATATTCCAGAAAACTATTTGAATAACAAATCAAAAGTTCCCGAACTGAGTTGAGATTTGTCCGTCACATACAAAAATAGTGGAAAATTCGTTTTTTTTATTACGTTCTTATTTGCAGCGGCCAATCGGTAAGTGTAAGTTCATTATCTCAAAGAAATCATCTGTAGAGAAAAGCAATTTCTCGAAGAGAGACATGTTCGAGGTTTAAGTGCAGCTTCAAGTTGAACGAATTTGTTTAAGTTACCCATTATCGTTTCAGATAATCTTAAATAATATTCTTGGCTTCCTCCAGAACAGCACTGATGGTCAGAATCGCTTTAACGTCAGCATATGGGGTTTAAAAATTATATAAATTTAATATAAAATGTACTAATTTGATTTAAAATTCTAAACTGTTTTCCGAGATCTGCAAGCAGCTACCTAAGATTTGATGCCAGTAACATTTTTTAGTTACATTTAACTCAACTCATCTATTAAACTTTCTTTGTGTTCAAACAAATATCTTTGATTTTTTATAAAAGTTGATATTTATCATCTTACAATAATTGTTTACATAAAATAATAATAAATGATGTTTATAAGAAATTATGTGATGTAGAAATTGCATGCTACTCATTTACCCGTACCAAGTATATTTCGTACAGGTATGATTCACTCTTGAATGCATGTGTTGAAGGATTTAAAGAATCCCAAAATATTGAACTTGTAACGAATATCTTTCCTGGAAGTATAAAATATTTTCGTGTTTATTTAAACATGTGTTTTATCTGATATCTACTGTCTATGTGCATTTATAACTATTGGTTTACTCATAATTGTTTACATTGATTACATGTATTCGCTTTATGTTCGTGTCTGTTTACAAGTTCGTTGCATTAATGAAAGTTAATGTTTTTTATGCATCTACATTTTACTTCTACAGACTTTTTCTCGTATTGACTTTAGATATAAATAGAACTTGTTAAATTTGATGTAAACAAGTTTTTAATCTAGTGTGAATTTTATATTCTTATTACAGTATGTTCAGAAATTTCAAGATTTGATTTTATAAAACTAAACTTTTGGAGCATGTACCTATCCTATTTTAAATATTTGGGATGCTACGGGTCTTTCGCAAATAAACTACTTCTTCAGCAAAGGAATAAATTAAATAAGTTTGAATGTGTTTAGGATGGTACATAAAACGTCGAAGCACTGGGAAAGACACACGTTTAAAGTTTTTTGAGTTGATAGGGATACCTGTGGTGCTATATGGAAGTTAGGTCTGAGCACTTGCCAAGCGGGAACGAAATAAGTTTCAGTAGGCGGAAATAGTTCTTCCAGGAGTGCACCTTGGAGGATAAGGTAAAAATGCGTTTATAAGGGATGAAATGGGTATTATTGGCCTAGATGTTGAAATAAAAATACATAAGAGGAACTGGTGGAGCCATTTGGAATGAATGGGGATGCACTGATTGCTTCGTTTAGCCCAAGAGTACAAACTCACGCGTAAGAGGAATGTTTGACGTCGGAGAAGAAGATGGTTTCCGGAACTGGTCGAACAGCTGTTAATCTATAATTTTTATGAGATTCTGCCTGGACTTTATGTCCGTATGAAAAAAATATATGTTGTAATTTTTAGTACGAGCACATCCTGTAAACATCCATTTCACGAAGTGACGCGTCTCATGGCTGGTAGCAATTTAAAAAAAGGTTTAACTTTGAATTATGGCAAAAACCATTACCTAGTGATTTCTACGTCTACTCTTTAAGAGAAATCGAGTGACACTATTTTTGTTTTCTAAATTCCGACTTTGATTTCTTGACTTCCGGTTTTGGGCCGCTTCCGGTTGAACCCAAAACTTCAAGCCCAATTATTTTTGTATCTACTGTTTTAGAGGAATCGAACGACACTATTTTCGTTTCCAAATTCCGACTTAAGTTTCTTGACTTCCGATTTTTGGTGAAACCGAAAATTCAAACCCATTCAGGCTCACTAATTTTTTTGTGTAGATTACGAATCCGAAAACCGTTTTTGGTATCTCTTGTAGTTTCTGACATCTGGGTGTAACGGACGGACGGACAAAACAAAATTATAGATGACAATTTAAAAAATTCCCAACTAGATTATACATTTTTTAAACTTATATTTAATTATTTGTTCCTGTTACTTTAAAAAAAACTACATATGATAAATACATTTGACAAAATGTGGCATGAATGACATGAAAAAGCTGATCATGCACATGACACCATATTTTGAGTAGTAGCCTACGTGTGTAGTATGTTTTAATTATATGTTAATCCTGTCATAAATTTATGTGTCATTTTCTATTCAACTTTCTCTGGTGAACGTTACGTAGGTGTGGTGTATGCAGTCTTTTAAATAAAGTATTTTTTATGTTTGTAAATTTTTCAGTGAACTCGTTAAAGTAGACTACAGTATTTTTATTATATTAATAAGATAAGGGATTCGTAAATCACTGTATAAGGTTTTGTTACCTAGGAGAGTACTTAAGCAGTGGAAGCGTATATTTTAAAAGTACATGACCAAATAGGCTTTAAAAGACTTTCAGGCAGAACATCTTTGTTTCTACGGTAGGTAAAAAGGCTTTCCAATATGATCGTATAGAAATATAGATTTGAATTAAAAATTATATTAAGCGTAAAGTAGGGCAATTTTAAGTATTGAGCTACTTTTGAAGTGGTTAAACTTACTAAGTTTTATAGTTCCACATAAGTTAGTGTATTATAGTATTAAAATTTTAAATACATTTGTAGAACTTTTCTTTAAATAAAATTAGCATTTATTGGCCCATCTTCCGTGGTTTGATAATTTTGAATTATTTCACTTTTTAAACAAAGGCGATATTTTGGTGTTTTTCTTTTGTTAATAAATCATGTATTACAGGAAATAGTTTTTATTGGTTTATGGTAAAGTTTTCAACAACTTATATAATTTTATTACCAATTTGTGAAGTATCAAGTAAGACGTATTGAAGTTTTCAGACAGTTTTTTTCATCTTCAAACTAATGGCCCTTTTTCAAGAGGTTATTGTCCTCTTGTAAAACTCTAATATAAGGGGAAAGATCTACGCACACGTTCACGTGCAAACGTATATATACGAAACAGATGTGGTCATCTAAAAACCTGTAAGTCTATAATACATCAGTGCACCCGAATGTCATTTTGTTCATTTTAAAGTGTCTTTTATTTGCGGAAACATCTTTCAGTATTTGTAGATAACTACATCATTTTAGTTTATAATGCCAATTTTATTCGTGTTGTTTCGGGTAATAAATTTCACTGAAAATAAACTTATTAAATCTCATGTCCTAAAGATCTTATAATTTTCTCTCGTTACTGACAAACAACCGTTTCACAAAAATACTCCTTGAACTTAATTATTCTATGATTTTAAGCGATGTTTTTCACACACACACTTTCTCTCTATTTCTATCTATCTATCTACTCCCTCTTCCCCTTTCAGTCTTTAACTGTAAAACTAAAACGTTCTTTTACGGTTTTTACTGGTAGAAAATGAATTTTTCTTCACAATATGTAGGAAATTTAGACTGAAATAATTTTTTTTCTTTTAGTTTATTTAAGTTTGCGTCAACAGCTTAATTGTTAGCGACTACGGTGGGGTTTTATAATTATAATTTCCAGGTTGTAGTAGGGAATCAAACTCATAGAGATCAGGACCTCCACGTTGTAGACTAGCGTGCTACCACTAATCTACGGAGGCGGTTAAAATAGATTTTTTTAAAGACTAATAAATTTATTCGTTTAAATGTTTGTTTGGGCGCCTTCTCGTATCGGTGGTTAGCTATCATAACGGAAATTTTCACTATTTACACTAAATAATTCCACAGAGAATCAATGATACCGTCTCACACGTTTTTAACTAAGGCGTTCTTCGTCTTGCTACGTCTTCCTCTCTTGCTTTTTTCCATGCATAATTGACTTCAGCAGATGAAATTTTTCTCTCGAATTCCAACAGGGTTTGAAATAAGCTTACATTTTAAAAATATAATGTACTATTTCATATCCCACAATAATCCCTATTGACCAAACTGTTGATTAATAATAAACTAACAGCAAAAACACCCACAAAGGAAATCTGGTTAGTTTACCCAGTAATGCATGGCTTAGGGTATGAGTTTTGAGTCACATGAACTACTAAAACTATAACTACATTTTATTATTGTGATTTAAAACTTGTAAACCCGCCGGGTTTGTCTAGTGATAAAGTCGTCACCGTGAGTCGACTGTTTGTCAGCTGATTTGGAGGTTCTTTGGTTCGAATCCTTGTAAAGTAGTTACTTGTATACGTATCTGAATGCTAGACACCGGTGTACTTTGATGGTTAGGGTTCAATTAACCGTACTTTCTCAGGAATGGTCGGCCTGAGTCTGGACAAGACCTGGTATATATAACTCATTTACTCGTCGTACATATCAACTGCATCTCGATGGATCATGGAATTGGATATTGTTATTAAATTGGACAGATTGTACCGTATACACATTACGGATATAAAAATTTGTTTGAAAAAGTAATATAAAATGTATCAAATCTCTGTTCTACCCGACGTTTCTATTGTAGTATTATATTAACAGTGCCGAGGGAGTGGAGGATTTTTGCAGATGCCGTATCAAATGGCCAGACGGCGGGTTTTTGGTTGGTAGGCGGATGCGGTCTCCTTGTGACTGGACGAGGACGTCTTAATTGAGTCCAACCTCCCCATCGTGAGGGAGTGTGAATACTCCCTTACAAGGAGAGTCGCCTTGGATACAAAAAAATACTCTGTTGAACAGGATGGTGCATACGCGTCAAGTAGAGTATAAATTTTTCTATAGCCATATACTGGCATGTATTACCGTATTGCATCGAATTTATGACGCACCTTTTTGCAGTATCTTCGTTCGTAAAATCAGGGTGCGTCTTAAATTCGCTGTATTTCAATACAGGGATTTATACCTGTTATGTATGAAGCAATTAGGCCGCTTAGGTTTACGGAACCCTTACTACTACACTCACAATTCACAGACACGCGGAACAAGTTTTGACTTTCAGTTGAAATGTAAGGAAAAAGCATTTATAATGTGTATTTGTGGGCCGCCTCCGTAGCATAGTGGTAGCGCGCTGGCCTACCACATGGAGGTCTTGGGTTCAATTCCCGGCTAGGGAATAAATGTGTATTTGTGGGTGGTGATAAGGGTTTCAGTGGCCAAGTTCAAGCATTACATCCATGTTTGTACCGAATCCTCGTTCAACCAATTCCCTTATTTTGTATTTTTAATTACCTAAATACGACTCTTATTGGAACTCGCAACAGGATCATCAAAGTTTTAAATATTAATTAAGTTTATAAACTAACTGCAATCAGGGCCATTTATTTTAAGGAGATGTACAACTCAACACTTTTAGCACATAATACATTTTTTTAATACCTACTTTTTGTGTACGTTAATTTTACCTTTCTTTATTTTTTCCCACAAAATATGATTATATTTTGGGGTGCGTCTTAAATTCGATGGCGTCTTAAATTTGATACAATACGGTAATTAATTTTGCAAACTACCGACAAGCATTGAATATAGATAGTCTAAATTTAATTTAGACGGAAAAGTGAACTCTGGCGAGTCAGGCGCTTTCACTGTGTACCTAGGAATGTGTAATAAATAAATAAACTTTATTGGCACGTGAAATAATATAAATTATATATGACAAGTAAAAAAAATATAATAATATAAGTAACCGTAAAAATTATAAATTTAAATAATACGCATTATAAAATGATTAAAAAATGATTCGGATTTATTATAATCGTTTCAGTGTCAATATTTACAATTCAATTTAGTAATTGTGCATTAAACACTTAGAATTTTTATTAAAAAAAAACAACGACAGATAAAAAATAATTATATGACAGAATAATTTGATAATACACATTTTTAAACCCATAACTTATTTGAATAATTTTAACTGATACTAAATTTTATTTTATGTAGGAATAATAAAAATAACTTTATATAAAATTGCAATTGTACAAAAAAAATGTTTCTGTTTTCTATTATATTTAAATTTAACTCATTTATTTAAGGTTGAATCAACAATCGGTCATTAGTGACTGCAACTACATAATGAGTTTTTTACAAAACATGATTTAAAAAAAAATCAAAAATATCAACAATTTACATTAAAATATCAGATATTTGGTAAAGATTAAGAATAATTTATAATTCTGAAAAATAAAAAAATTTACAAAGGAACGTAATAAACAGTAACTAAACATTACAAAAAGACAAAATAATCAACAGAAACTAAACGTTACGTCTGAAATATCAAAGAACTATATAAAAAAAGAACAATTAATTAATTGTAAACCGAGAATGTAAACCTCTCATTGGATCATCATTGTTCAATTTATCGATGAGTTCTAGGGGCGATTCTGGACTCTAAAAGAGTTGCGGACTTAGAGTTTGTTAATTTTTTTTGAAATTATAAGTGTTTCTCTTTTTTAATTTCGAATGTACGTCCTTAGAATTGTGTTGTATCTTTATTTTTTATTTTTACTTTCTCTTGCCTATAATGAATGTATAGAAAGGAAACTTAACTTATTGTTTTCTTGTCGGTTTTTCGAAATCGAGTTTTCACCTGATACACACGTTTTCAGACCCCCTGAACCTAAACAATTTTTTTTTAGCGATTGGTCTGTGTGTGAACAGAATATCTCAAGAACGAACATCGTACGAAGTTGAAACTTGAAACTTAAGTTAGGTACACTAGAGGACCCGACAGGAATATTTTCATCAAAATCGGTCAACCGAAATTAGTATTTCACCCTTGTCATTTGTCACTTTTTTGCAATTTTCTCTAAAACGGCGATTATTTTAAAAATCGTCTTATTTGTACATTTATGCTCTACAAGATAGGGTAGGCGCCATGTCTGTTAAAATTTATGGGGAGGCTGTTCACTCGTAGAAAAAAATTTATTTTTAAAGATTGCAATCTTAATATGCATTTAGGGCAAAAAAGTGTATAATAAAAGTTGTAGAGAATTTAAAAATCTACAACTTGTGTTTCAAACATTTCATTGTACAACGCTTAGTTTAGCGGTAATTTTAGATTTTCTGTTTTTGTTTAATGAAAATCTGTAAAACAAAGGATTTTTTAAGATTTCTGTCTTAGTATGTGTTTTACGGTAGAAGTATATATAATAAAATTTATAGAAAATTAAAAGAACCACAACTTTTGTTCTGAGCATTTTTTTCTACAGAGCCTAGTTTAGCGTCAAAGAGTGATTTTCCGTATTATTATGTCAAACTAAGATTGATTTTCATTTTGCATAATTCACTCACGGTTAAAATAAAGTTACGTTTTTTGAGGTTTATTTTTTTGTTCATTTCTAAGTTATTATTAATGTTAGGTTATATTGTTCATTACTTTCATTGGCAAGAGAAAATCATGTGAATTTTCACACAAGATTTTTTTCATATTATTTCTCTTTTTTAATTCCGAATGTAATCACATTCTCAGAATTGAGTTTTATCTTAATTTTTTTTGCAGTTAATAAAAATTAGTTTGTAAGAACAAAGTGTATTTTATTCAGCCTCTTTTTGGCTGCTACAATTAATATTTTTATAACTAATCTTTTTTAGTTTTTGGTATTGAATTTGAATAATATTTCTTAAAAACATTGCTAATTCTGTATTATTAAGTAAACGTTTTAACAGTTTCGTAAGCTTAAAAAAGAAGCTTGTAATATTCTGGGTTTTCAGAAGCTTCTGGTTATTAGTTATTAATTTGTTGAATGATAAAATAAGAATTTGTGTAAAAATATTTTAAATCCTGATCAAGAATCCAGGACTTTCAGTTTATCAGTTGAATAGTTTTCTAATTGAATTGGTTAATGCAGTTTATTTTATTAATTTAATTATTTAGTGAAAAAATAATTCTGGTTAAATTACAATATGTTTTTAGTGTGGAATAGCAGTGTGGTCTCCCCTCCGTATTCGCCGCTGGAATATGTGTTTGTTTAAGGGGAAATGTAAAATATCGTGGTAGCCCTACTTCCTACAAACATGACTCTCGTTCACTTGTGTACAGTAAATTATAGAAACACGCATTCAAGCTCACTGTATTATTTACAATACTAATAAACTAAGTAACGTTTCACATTACGAGAAACCTTTAAATTTCATTAGTGGTCGGATGTACAATTAGCACTGCAGTTTGAAAATAGATAAATTTCTTTTTAGGTGCTTGTTCTTGGTGATACTCTCATTGCTTAAATTTCTTTCCTCAACTTTTTATCTTTAATGTGCAACGTTTCTCAAATTAATTATCTCTAAAACTAGAACATTTATTATAATCATAATTCGAAAAATCGTTTTCACTTTCTGTGGTATAACTTCTCATCTCACTACCGTTATTATACAATATATTAGAAACCAAATAGGTGTCTATTTCAGTGAAAATGAAAAAAAAATTAATCCTTTTATGAAAAAACTTTAGTATGAAGATGTAATAATTACATTTATTTTAATTTTAGCGTTATCTGTCAAATATCCTCCGAGCTTTAAAAGCTGCGTCCTGGTAAATGACAAATAACCACATTCACAAAGACCTCTATGCATCTCAACAGTTAAAGAAGAAATTTTAAATGTTAGTATTATAAATCTTATCTCCGGTCTGTTTGGATGTATGCCTCCTGCCAAATCTATGGAACTGCTAAGATATCCGTAATTTCAAAGTTCCAACGATTTCAGTCAAAATTCTTACGACAAATTACAAATGCTCCGTTTTACGTTACCAATGACTGTTTGCGCATTAACCTCAAAATTCCGTACGTAAACGACGTATTTTGTAAATGTTACACAAGATTCCGTAAGAAATTATCTCAACATAGCACCGAACTTGTACGCTACCTATACTTACAATACCTTCCCGGAAATTCCCGCAGACGTCTACGTCGACGATGGAGTACGGACATAATTTTGTAATAAGTAATTTCTAATAGTACAAAGTTATGTCATAACCTTTGATATTTAAGTTGTGGCATTCAAGGGAAGATGGCCGGTTTGCTCAAAATCCAATCTCCTTCAACTAACGATCTCCTTGTTAACAGACGACTGAAACGAAGGTGGAATAGGGATCTTCTCCAACTACCATAAAAAACATTTCAATTTAACTTGTCATGCATGTTTCATATCATAAAAAAATCATCCATCTTAGTTTAAAACTATTAACATTCAAAATATTGGCACCACATTCATTGTAAAATTTCTCGCCGAAATCGGTCACTGGATCGATTTACATTCACGTCACATTCTCGCCATTCCTCATTCGTACCATCTCATTTACTAGTTGTGCTTTAAAAATTGTACAGTTGTAAATAAAAATAAAGTTGAAGCCAAAAAAAGATTATTGATTGTACGATAATACTGTCACCGGATGGCGACATTAAGTGGCGAGTTGGAACCTTATTTGTTTGGTGGCCCTGAAAACGGCCGTTTAAGCGGTGGTCGTCTTGATGGGAAGTGTCGGTCGTAGTCATCGTGGCGGTCAAAGAGCTGGGTGACACGGCGTGTCGTCGTCCAGCGGAGACATCAGCTTCTTCCCTCGCAGCAGTGAGTCGATGGCTGCTTCGTCGGGTCCGGTGGGCGTAAGGCTCGGTCGAGGGATTGCTGTGGATATCACTCGCGTCAGCGGGCGATGACGGTCCTGTCGACGGCTGACGGTGACGGGTCGGCGAGCGGAAGCATCATGTTCTCTCTTGTGGGGTCGTCCATTAGTCTTCACTGGAGTCCAGTAGCCGTGTTGCCGATGGTGGACGTCTTGTCTGCTGTCTGGATCGGAATTGAATCTCTCGGCTCAGTGAAGAGCTCTTTTTATAGTCGCCGAGAGCGCTGTGGTAGGAGGTGGTTACTGACTCGGCTTTGACAACAAAGCCCTCTGTCAGTACGCAGCCGAAAGGTTTGTCGGTACGCTGCCAAAGGGCCTACCGCGTTGACAAGGGCCGGGAGAAGTATTGAAGGTCGGCAACACAGTAACTGATTAATCAAAATGGGTGGTGGCGAAAATAAAATATTTTTTTTTATGCAGAAAAAAGTGTAGATTAGTTTAAGTTTTAAAACAAATACATTTTTTTTTCCTCCAAATTGTGGTTAAAGAAAGACGTTTCTTAAAAAAGAATTAAAAATAAACTGCAGTTGGCGTTAGTGATAAATAAACTTATTGCGTTGATAAATTAATTAATGCAATTCATTCTGGAAAAAGTGACTTTATTCTTAAAATAACAGATAGCGGAAACTTTTTAATTTGTTTGGTGCAATAACTTAATTACTTAAATTAGGTCCAAGATTTTTGGTTGGAAAGAGAATAAGAAACAATGCGGTAGGTATAGGTATTTTATTGTCTTATACATGATGTAATTTTCTAAAGCAACTCCACCGAGGCATTATGTATTGCCACGGGAAACAATGCAAGGCAGTCTTCCCTTTGGATTTAACTTCCCTAAAGTTGTGGTGGACGCGTTACTTATAACTGTACGACTGTTTTTGGTGGTTTGCAATTTATATAGAATTAAGGGATAATAAAATTTTATGGTATTGTTTGTTTTAGAGAATTTGTTTCGTAAGGATACTAAATTATGCAATTTTATACACTTAATTAAAATAAAAATAGAATTGAAATAAATGGTGTTAAGTATACGCAAGTCTATAAAGCTTAAGGTCTGAGTTTGATTCTCGTCTAAGGTCTTCATACTTTTCTCACCAAAATCGAAGACCAATCTAAGTTGATTTTCATTTAGCGTCATCTAATCATGATTAAAATTAGATTATGTTTTTTATTATTTACATTGGCAAGAGAAAGGTGTATGAGCGTTTAAGACAGATTTAAATATTAGGCTATACTATTGGAGTTTATTTATAATATAATTAATATCCTAGTACAGTGGAAGATTTTTAATAGGATTGATAGGTTATTATAAATTTTGTTCATTGGTTTAGTTCGAACCCTTTTCTATGCTTTGTAGTTGTAAAATATTTTTGTATCTGTTTATGTATTAATGAATATGAATATATATATATATATATATATATATATTGTGTTAGTCAATAAAAAATATTTTGAGCTTCTAGTGTAAAACAAATAATTAAAACATTGAAAACACAATATTGTAAATATTTTAATAATTTTCTCAGCCTTTTAAATATCATGTCACCCGTATTATAGTTTACCATTTACACAATATTATTAGGCCTTTTCATTACCCTGAACAAAATGACACCATAGTCTCGTATTCAATGTATTTAGTTTAATCCAGGGACGTATCCATCAACTAGTTTTCGAATAGTTTCAGAACACCCATAGCATATTGGTTGGGTACACCAGTACCGATAAATACATATTGATGTTCATTTAAAACGTAATGTAGTAACGTAAACAGAGTGTAAACTGAATAGGTTAGGTAATTTAGTTTAGGTACGTTAACCATTGATACAAATGAGTTACCCTTTGTATAGTAGGCTATTATTATAGACTCATTGTTAACCATTATTATTCAATGTTTCTAAGTAATTACCACATTTATTTAAATTTTACAATGTCTAATGTAGGTTATCTTTGTTTTAGGTTGCTTTCAATTAAATTACTGTAGTATTATTAATCTTAAAGGTATTTTTATTATTCGGGAGGAAATCCCTTTAATCATACAATGCTCCGTTTTCGATCAGTGTATACCTTCTCATACGCTGTGGGCCTACAAATATGATCCTTTACTAAAAGCTTCATGGAGACCTGTTTAACAAATTGACTATTATATGACCCAAATATGTGTCACACTTGTCTTTAAAAATGGGCCATGTGCATCAACAATGAGCCACAGTACATTACTCATTTTGAAGTCTTGTGTTACTAATGTGGTTTCAAAAGCTATGGTTTCAGAAAGTGACATTGTACACTTAGCTTTTTCAAAAAATAGGATATTGCGTATACAGGTAGTTTTTATTGTTGCCCTGTACTAGAATGCTACTATTATTTTTCTTTTTTCTTTTGCTTATTCTGGTTGATTGAAATAATCTAGAGTACTTTGAAACTAAATTTAGTTGTCTATTACATTTTTTATTGCCGCAAAAATAGTCACATGGCTCTGAAATGTAAAATGATTCCAGCAGGCCATGTAACCCAAAAGTGTGTCACAACTTTATTTTACAAAAAAAAAACAGTATTTAATAATTCCAGCAGGCCATGTAACCCAAAAGTGTGTCACAACTTTATTTTACAAAAAAAAAAACAGTATTTGTTTATAAAATAAAATAAGTAAAATAACAATAAAAATGAATAAAATGTGAAAAAACGATGGCCGCGCTGTAAATGTCACAAAATTTAGTGTGACAGAATGTAAGAAAATAACACCACGGAAAAAAGTTTTACGAATATAGGATGATATTCACTGAAATACAAATTTAATGTTACAAAAATTTATACACGTAACTGTTTTAAAATCTCATCTATGAATTTTTAAGTGGGTTTGTTCTAGATTTGTCTCATGTTAAATATTACCAAACCAGAAAATTTATTTGTGTTTCTTCACTGATTTATGCAGGGAAATTTGGGGATTAAGGTAGTATAAAATTCATGGAGAAATATTTTCCTGGTTCTGAAAACTTAGGTTAGTAGATGATTTTCAGCCTATTATTGTACGTAAGCCAAACTGCAGAACGTTAAGTTAGTATAGCATATATAAAAGACAACGAATATAGCTTATTTCAATGAAATAAAGTATTTGAAATTTTTATGATAGTTTTCAGTGGTAAACTACTTTAAAGTTTTACAGAATAAATTTTTGTAGAATAGTCCATATATTGATTTTATCGTACGATGTAAGTATAATACTTTAATATGCTCGTATTTTATGTATTGGATTTATCAGTTGCGCCTGCTCTGAGCACGGGTTAAATGGTAATCTCAGACGGTTGTATTAAATGAACTAGTTAATTGATTTTCCTTTAATGAAGATATAACTTTCGGAAGTAAATTTGGCATGGTTAACTTAACTTAAACGTTTAACTAAAAACTTAAGTAATGTATTAAAAATCAGGTAAAATTTTATGCCTGGAACGTGGGTTTGCTGATTGAAGTAGAAGTCAAGCTAAGAAAGTCGTCTTCAAAAGAAAATTAAAGGGTGTTATGAGATTGGTTAGAAACTAAATGAAGATATAAGAAAAATCTTTTTGTGTTTTATATTCACGAGAGAATTTTGTCATACAGAAAGAGGATGTTGGTAGGTCCTTTTTTAGAAAGAATGGAAGAGATCTAAATTGGATTACAAATTAATTTATTTAATGTCACCCTTTGGAGAATAGTAGGACAGGAAGAACTTTCAAAATATGAAGGCACCGGAACTGATTATGACAGATGTTGAATGTTTTCACCAAATTTCATTAAACACAATCGATTTTCACAATATTGTACCTCTTTATCACTCTTTTCAAGTGATTAATCTGCTAATACATTTGTTTTAAAAAAATCACATTTAAGAGGAGTTAAAGAATTACTGTAGGGATGATGCAGTTAGTCTGTGAGAACTTTTGTATTCATAAATAAATATAAAAAAACATAAGGCTCTTCTTGAGACTAGAACCTAGAAAGAAAATTACTCTTAATTTCATTCCAAAAGGAAACAGCTGGATTTAACATTTAGGAAGATGTATTGGCTCGTTGGTAGGCGTTCTCAGCTTTTGATTGACAACAAACTACTTTTGTACAAATCCATGCTGAAGCCGATTTGGACCTAAGGAATTCAGTTATGGGGGACAGCATCAACTTCAAACATCGAGATTCTGCAACGGTTTCAATCAAAAGTTCTGCGGACCATACTGAATGCACCGTGGTATATTACCAATGCCGATATACATCGCGATATGGATGTGCAGACGGTACGAGAAGAAATACGAAGTTTCAGTTGTAAATACATCGAACGTCTAAACAACCACGTAAATCACTTAGCACTGAATCTCTTAGACAACAATAATGATGTCAATATGCTAAAACGTGCTACAGTACTGGATCTCCCAGGGCGATTCTAATAGTGTGATTTTAAAGTGTTGTAAATATTATAATGTTAGTATTACTGTAGATGACTGTCGTGTTTGAGTGTGTACGAGTATGTTGTAAATAGCTGAATGAACGTTTTAAATTATCTCCAGAAAAGTTAGGTGTAGCTACATTCGGAAGCATGTGTTTATTATTTATTACTTCTTATTTGGTTTTTCGTTTTGAAGGAGGTTTTTGTTATTTATTTTATTTTTCTTGTTTTTTTTTATTTATTTATTTTAAAAATCACTATATAATTTTGATTATTAATATTAATTAAGAACAGTATAATATGTTTTCATGTTATAATTTGTTAATTACACCAGTGGGTTGTAATTTTTTCATGAGTTGTATCTATTTGATAAGTTGCATTTATTGTTATATATAACAGATTATGCATTTAAAAAAAAGTTATATGAAAAAAAAACTTCATTCCCTTAAAATTGTACGTTAGTATACAACACTGATTTTGTTGAGTATATTTTATTTGATTGCAATGGGACCTGTGTCCAGCACGGACATTTTTTTTGCAAACGTCCCTAAGTGAATAAAAATTGGTATAGTATTAGAATATAATGGTGATTGTTAAAACTGTATATAATTTTTGAAAATTATAAAGTCAATATTTATTTCTGTAGAGTGGTACACTCATCTTAAAACCTCGGGTGCGATTGGTCATTATTAAAATTATTTATTTTGTGAGGGTACTTCTTAGACGATAACAATGAAAGAGTTTTGTTTAAACTAATTAGCGGATAACCGAATTTTGGCAAACATTGAGTATATATATCGAGAGTAGTGTAATAATTAAACCCGAAAATTCCCCACGTGTACTCCATTTGCTTTCCTCTTGCGTGCTCCCAAACCTTGATTTTGCAGTATTTAGCTCACAAGGGTAATCTCCTAAATTTGAATTTTTAAATCAATTTGATTTGTACATTTATTATTGTAGAGTTATATATGTTAAATCTTCATATCTTGAGTCAAATATACAAAAGGTAAAGGATATTGTAAAGTTTATAAAATGATCCAAAAGTATTATTTGAAATGTTTGCTTTTTTAATAATTTGAGTACAAACATTTATTTTATAAAAAATCTATTTTTAACATTAGTTTAGCGAACACTAAAAAAGCTTCAGACATCTAAAAAACTAACAAAACTATTTTTTAATGTATAATTTTAAAAAATCTTGAAAAAACTTTTGCGCAGATAGGTTTAGTTTTGGAGAGATATAGACTTGTTTGCAAAACGTTGCAAATTTAAGGTTTGGGTGAGAGCAGGGGGAGGAACAAGTAAGGTACAAGAGGGAAATTATTATAGTACACTACTCCTGATTTCTACTTCATGTCTGCAAAAGTGCAGCTTTCCCCTAATTAATTACAGCTTTGACCTATTACTCATGTTTGCGTTGACTGAACTAAAGGCTGTAATACGTTATTGACAAAAGGTATCGTTGGTATGCATCAGATGTCGTTGATAAAACTATTTCATGATTCAGGGAATTCTCAACCAATTTTTGTCGATTCTGAGTACTTTCTTTGTATTACGTTAAAAAAAGAGATAAAAAATTAACATCTGTATTATGTTGCGTACGTTCTAAGTCTTGTAGACCTTCAATTACATAAATATTTTACGAAAATAATAGAAATTTTATTGTAGCTCAAGAAATAACTAAAGTAAATTTTCTGTTGAGAATAACAAAACATTAAGTTTTATGATAAAGCATTTTAGTTTTTACGATTCTTCTTAAAAACAAATACTTGGCTCTTCATACTTCACTAAAAAATTATCTAGCTTTGTAATCGTTTAAAGTACTTGTCAGGTTTTAAGTTACATACTTTTTTGTTAAATTTTACTATTTCTATTAAATAATTATTTTGAGTGGCTTTACGATTTATATTCTGGTAGAAATTGTAAAATATTTTTCCATTTTATTATTTTAAATTTTATTGTAAGTGTAACTACGTACATCTTACGAACAATTTGGGGTTAGTCCAATTTTGGAATTTTATTTATATTCTGTCTGAACATTTAAAAGTAAATCAAGGTTGTTAAATCTAAAACAATGGAATTTTATCGACAACACAACCTTAAATGATAACAAAACTAACTAAAATTCAGTGATAAAATTGAAATTAAATATAGATGAATTTAACAATTTATCGCTTGTCAGATCCGAATCAGTGTATCAAATTAACATCTGAATCCAACGAAAAATTAAATGATTCCTAATTTTTGAGCAGTGCAGTAATTTTATAAATCTTTTAGTAAAAGGGTATGAATAACTTCAATTTAAATTTATTTCTATATTTTTTTTACAATTAACTGACATTACATGATCATAAATGAAAAAATACATCTATACCTTAACAAATGCTTTTTTTTAATATTAATCTAAAACTAATTGCGTAATTATCCTATAATATCGAATACTAAATCTATTGGAATATTTGTAACCGGATTGCCGTATTGTGTGTGTGGGTAATTTACATTTATTTTATAAACCGTTGCATTGCTCATATCAGGCAGATAAAATTATTTGCACGCGATCTACTAGTTCCAGGTTTTTAAAAAATAGTTCTATTTCTTATCACATGGTCAGCCATTTATATGACAAAAGCATTTACGAAAAAGACACTTGTCACAATTATTTTCGTCTGACAATAATGAATTTCATTATACAACCAGACCCTGTGGTGAATGAAGTGAAGGTGTCATTTTCAGGTTGGAAGGGAGATACTTTTAAAAAGGCCTGATTAACTGATAAGCATTCTTTTCCACTCAATGAGAAAGACAATGGTAAACCACCTAATTCCTTGTTTTACTTAGTAAAGCGTCTAGAAGTTCAAACCAGCCAACTGATGACCTGAACAACAAACTGTTGCACTTGCAGATATATATGTTAGAGACATTTTGAATACTACAATCGTGAGAAAATATCCTATTGGTTTTTAAGAATAGATTTTTTATTGACGCCGTTGTATATTTGACTCGTAAAATTTTGGGGAAGTAAAGTTCCACAGGTTTGCAATCAACATCATTAACTTCGTTTCATGATACACAATTATTCGAAAATAAATTTTTAACAATTTTTTTTGTAAAATTGAACGTAAGTAAATGGTTGTAGTGTTTTTTGTGTGAAAAATATTGATGTTATTATAATTATGTTGATGTTCTATCTACCCACTACAACCAGGCTCGTGGTAACGCCCTGAACCCATTAGTTTTATATCTGTATGTTACGTTCGTAATTTTCCTTTTACAATTTTTACATTAAAACCTTCTGGTTTAATATTTAACCTACTAAATAAAAACAGAATTTACAAGTCTAAAGAATAAGTTTTGTTCAAATATTTTGTTTTTCTATTGGTTTTATATGAAAGGTAATTTCCCAGTATTGTTTAAAATTTAATCATATTGTATGGTGTGGAAACATGAAAATTCTGAGTATGTGGACCTCGTACATGAATTGTTTAGAAGCTTCGAGTTGTGGGTATTCCAAAGAATGGTCAGGATTTGTGAACCAGTTACGATACCAACATTGATGTTTCGGGTTGTATGAACCGTCAGTTAATGAACGTAATAAAAAAAAGAAAACTTCGTACATTTGTCATTTATACAGGAGCGTTAAGTATGAATTTTGGAGGGAAAATTTGAGGATTTGGTACAGACCTATACGAAGGAAATTCTAATAATTGAAGAATATTAGAAACCGGACACATATGTGTACGCACACGTTTTTGAGAACGATTTACCAGAGTTGTAACCAATCTTAATTGATGGAAGGGGTATTTTAAGAAGTTTTTTACAGTTTGTGATTTTTTTTTTTTTTTTTTTTAGAATTTGACGTTTCCGAATTGGTACAAAGTTTAGGGTTACTTCTGTTACAATATTGAGTATGGGTTTTAAAATTTTACAAAAAGAGTTTCATTTGCTTGCATTTTCTTTCTGTTGTTTTTCTTAACAATAGTAATTAAACCGGGAGGTCTTCCTTCGCAGGCGGAATATTGTAATGTATAAATCTTTAAATTCACTTTGTATTATTTTAGTAATTTATTCTTATTCAGTTATTTGTTAATGTTTTCGTATTAATTGAAATTTAAAAGTTCTTTTGATTAACCTTGAAAACAAAAGAATATTACACTATTCAAAATAAAATAAAATCGCGGTTGCTATCTAATAGTATTTTTTCATAAATTAATTTGTACCTATTATGGGTGTCAACTAGTACTGAAGTGTTATGTAGCTTTGAAATTTTTTAAAAATTGAAGTATTTAAAATTAATTTGTTTTTTAGTAGATGCCAGATTATGAAGTAAAAATCTCAGTTATGAGGAGCTCTCAGTAATTCTCAGAGCATATTTTGGTTGACGAAGAAATTATCTTAGTTATTATCAAAGCTTTCTCAGTACAAGTCTTCAGTTATAAAGAAGTTTCAGGTACATATGTGTAACTTCATAGATTTCATAAAGTATAGTACATCAACCAGTTATTACATAGTATATGAAGTGTAAAGTATGTTTTTTAAAAAAAAGTACTAGCAATTTCTAAAAAAAAGGTAAAAGTTATTTTCATTAAAAAAAGGTAACGAATGTGTTTTATTTCAAAAAAAAGTTTTTTTTTATTATTCTATCATAAATGTGGTTTCGTGAAGTTGTTTTAAAAGTTCAATTAATTGTATTTTTCGTTAAAATATAAAATAGTTCACACGTTAAAAGTTAGGTAAAATTAAAAGGTATTATTCTTTATGGGTTAAAGTATTTGAATAAATGTTGTTTAACCTGATCATATTATGTTTCAGTGATTTATTTTACGTTGTTTAAATAGCAACAGCGCGTTACATTACACTTCCGATGGTCTGAAATCATTGAAAATATTAGGATATCAGTACTGCATCTAGCACGTATCAATATTTGTGTATTTAACCCAATTGTTTTGGTAAGGTCCTATATGATATTTTTCTAAATTTTATTTATTAATAATTAATATGCTTTATTCTATCCATGATATTGATACTATAATACTAAGCCGATATGTCTATAAGTCTGTCTGCCTAAGCCTGTAAGTCATTCAAAATTTAATGTCTCCTTTATATTTCATAAAACTAACATTAAGTATTTAAGAGATTCTTTATGTATGTGATTACATCTTTTTGTAACATTTAATTTTATTTACCCATTTCTGTGGCTATAAATAGTGAAATAGATAATAAAAGTACAAAAACTGACTTTAAATTACTTACAGAAGAAGTACTCAATAGCAGAGATCCAAATGAAAATAAAAATTATTATGATAACTTATTTTACGTTGACTATTAATTTTGATTTCTTGCTTTTTGTATTCCTAATGTGTGTACAGTGCAATCTATTCAATTTAAGAACAATAAGCGACCTAATGAGATGAGGATGTTATGTATTACGTGTAAATGAGGTGTATTATTGTATAGACTCAGGCCAACCATTTCTGAGAGAGTATGGTTAATTGAACCCCAACATCAAAGTACACCGGTAATTACTGTCTAGTATAATTCAGGTCCGTATGAAAGTATTGATGCCGGCGTATAAGATTGAATTTCTGCTAGAGAGAGATAGTGTTGGCCGGAAGAGGTAGGCGATGCAATAGTCATGCCTTTCTAATAACATAGTATTAGTATAGTAATGCTGAGAGCTGAATTTTTTATACGTCATCACACTGTCAATAACAACTATGACATATTATCTAAATTGATATCAGCTATTTCCTTTAATTGTTGTTTTTAGGTACTGTAGTACACACGTTCTGCGGGTAGCACATACAAGTGCAATTTTATACGCCGGTTTCAATAACCACCTGTGCAAGGATTTTAACCGGGTTCCTCCATCTTCGAAAATAGCTGTTAAACAGCTGAATGTCAGTAACCTTAGAAATTTGGTTGGAATTTGGAATTTCTTTTGTAATGGAACTTTGTACCAGTATAGCTGAGATAATTTTATATCGGTAAAAATCAAAGTTATTTATATGACAATTTATTAATTTAATTTTTTTTTTTAGAATGGACTTTTATAATTATCTATGGCAGAATAAATATTTAAAGAGATTTTCTTTTATATATTTTAATATTTCTTCCTTAATTATTTTTATTGTTACTAACTGTTAATGTATTAAAAAAAAAATATTGGAACTTGAATTTATGGATGTCAAGCATCAACAAGGATAGTTTTGGTTTCTTCAGTATTTACGGCCATATTGTATTAAATATTATAATATTATGTAATATAACAAATTTATTGGACATCTGAAGTTGTTTATTTTTTGAGTCTATTAAAATAATAAACATCTCCAGCTGATTGACAAAATTAATACTTTAGAATTATTTAATTCACATTGACAAAATTATTTAAAAAAAAAGTTATTTATTCTAGTTACTAGGTAACTAAGGAAGAAGAAGCGATTTTTGTATAAAATATTTTAATGGACGGTTTAACACCAAATTGTTAACATCAAATAAGTTTACCGTCCATTCATTCATTCATTAAGTCTTAAAAATAAACTAATGAAAATATAATTGATAGAAACGTGAACGCATAATATTGAATACGAAGTTCATAACAGTAAAAGAGACACTAACAATTATAATTTAAAATAACAGTGATTATTCCGGTAGGCTTTCAATAGCATATGTACATGTAAACAACGTTAATAATTCATTCTTAAGTTTTATATGTGATTTAATAATATGTGATGAAGAATAAATATGAATAACTATATTTTAGAATGAATTGCTTGTGATTATTATTATTTTTCAAGGATTTTAATTACGTAACAGAAAGGATGATGATGGTAAATGTTTTAACTATACAATATAATTTAACTATCTCTTAAAAATTGGCATACCCTCGTGGAGAACTATGAGCAGATATTTAATTAATGTAAGAAATTTTAGTTCATCTTGTGTGTAAAGAATAAAATTATCTCTTACAAATTGTTGATCCTTATGAGGAGCTATTAAATTATTCTTTCAAATTGTCGATCCCTTATGAAGAGATATTTAGTTTACTTCAAATTTGCCGATCCCTCGTGGGGAATATCGTAGGGAATATTTTATTTACTTCAATTATAATAATATTAATATTGTATTAAATAATTCAATTTCAATATAAACGATAACTCTATAATTATTGTATTTATTATTTTAATTTTGTCAAACAAACGGTTACGTAACTCGAGTTAAGTTACAACACTTTTTTAAATATTATTTATTTTATGTAAGAATACTTTTTCAGAATATTAAATAGTAACTGAGGTAACACCAAAGATGTGAATTACTATAACTTCCTGCGGAGCCGTAGGTCTTACTGCTATGCATCCAATTTGGTTTCATGTAAGCATTTCATGTTAGCAATTTAAAGTCTATTGATATTTAGATCGACAAGAAGATTGTTTTCTTAAGTGTGTCATCTAATAAATCACTGTCAAGAATTTATAATTACTGAATAAAATAATTTTAATCCGTTATAATATTTACTTATTTACTTTTTCGGTGTTGACTCATACATGACAAGATAAAAATATTTAAATTTCTTTTAAATACTTAAAAGAATTGGCACAGGTTTGCTTTGATTTACGACATTTTTAATGTAACTTAAATGTTACAATGGTTGTTATACCATTACTTTAACATATTTTATTGATGTAACCTTTCTTTGTTTAATAGATTATTTTAACATTTTATTGTACTTGAAGAAAATGGAACAAAGGATGAATTCCTTAATTTACTACCATTCCAAATTATATTTTCAACACGTATTAAATTTCTAGTGTAGTTCATGTTAGCTTATTTAAATGGAAGTAATATTTATTCATGTTTTATTTTAAATTATTTTAATTAAATTTATAATATAAATAAAATTACAGTTAAGTTAGTATTTTTAAGTACCGTCACTAAGTTTGTTACCTTAGTCTTTAGTGACTTAATCGTTATTTCCTTATCTTTAGTCACGATGATCACTCTAGAGAATCACTTAAGAATGACATTCTGTTCACGTCTTAATTAACGTAAAAGATAATTTAGACCTCTTGAACTTTTAAAAAAATGCTTACCTCCAATTAAACAAATAATTTTGAACGATTCGTCAAAATTTATTATTTTTTTGGACGTAACAGAAACTAGGTCATCAAGTTTATAAAATATTGAAAGTATTTGGTGATCTTAATCCCTTTAAATCACAAATTTAAGAAAGATTTGGATCAGTAAGTCTTTTAGAAATATTTTCTTAAACGGTGGAAAAACACAGCGTAGTTGTTTAAGTAGGTAATTTTATTTTTATTGAAATGTTTTACTTTTAATTTTAATGTTAATCTAGTTTGTTTTGTATCTATTAGTACTTAATATAGAAAGGAGATAAAACAAAAATATTTACTTAGTCGCAAATTATTAGAAAACTTATTCGTGTCTAAAATGCACTTGTTATTCAATTCTGAATAAAAATTATATTAAAACTTTACCCTTGTCCTTTAAATAAAAGTTAGAAAAGGAGCCAGATTATCAGCATTATCTTCTTAATATTTTCACAGTTGGCGCTGCCATTTTCATTTTTATCATTATGATCTCTATTATAGTATGATTACCTCATTCTGGAGGATCCTCCTCATACTGGTTGTGATCCCTCCTTTTAAGCCTTACAAAAGTTTCTCAATTCTAGTGGTTCTGCTACTATGTACAATATAGTCACAAAAGTGATAAGATATAAAACAAATTCACAAAAATTTGTTGGTTTTGTAATGATTTTTCCTTTATTTACTATTTATTTATTGGGTTAAAATAATTTTAATTCACAAAAATGTAAGCCTACCATTATGTTCAGAATAAATTTCTTTATAAAAATAAGCTTATCATAAATATTCCTTAAAGATAATTTTTAAAGGCAGCTTAAGTAAAATAAATAAATCAAATTTATTTTTATTTAAACTTATATAAATTTATACGAAAAGTCAAAATATTTGGTTGGGAGTAAGAATCTTTTTTACTGCGGAGAATGCAAAAAGGAGAGGTGACAAGTGCATTAATAATTACTGCGCTTAAATTTTATCATTTTAATGTTTATCTACGGGTCATTAGTCTAGTCATTCGATTTTGTTGACAGTAGAGTGAATGGAGGCTAATGTTTGTGGTTGAAACCGTAAATTAGTTCCTACTATTTGCTGCATTCTCTGCCCACAGTTACTAGTTAAAAGGCTGCCTCATTTTCTCCTCCGCTTTTAACCTTAATAGTGAATATACCAACAAAAATAAAATATACCAATTATTACGTCATTGCAAATATAAATTATTTCTTTACGGGTACAATCTTAGAGTTTTTGTACCTAGTTAAACAAAATTCGTTGATTTCAATGTAGGTATTTTTTAGTTTCTCTTACTGTTTATTGTTTTCGTATCGATTTTTGAAATTGAATTTTCATCAGAAATACATGTTTTCAGGCCCCTGAACCCAAAAAATAAAGCTTTTTACGATAGGTCTGTGTATTTAAGTGTGTTTGTGTGTGTGTGTGTGTGTGTGCGTGCGTGTGTGTGTGAATAAAATATCTCAAGAACTATATGCCGTACGAAATTAAAATTTAGAATTTAAATTAGGTATCACTTAGGACCCGATTTTATCAAAATCAGCCCACCGGAAGTAAAAGTTTATTTGTGAAATTTTTTTCTTTCTTGCGACTTTCTCAAAAACGCCTCGTATGATTTATTTTAAAAAATCGCGTCATTTACTAAATTTTTTATGGTCTATAAGATAGGAAGGCAATGTTAAACCACGTCCCTTCTCGTTTTACTTAATAAAGCCTTTAGAGGTTCAAACAAGCTTCGGTTGATGACCTAAACAACAACACCAAGACTGGATAGGTGCAATGTCTGCTGAAATTCTCGGAGAGCTGTGCTCTCAGGGAAAAATAATTTTTCTAAGATTGTGGCCTTCATGTGCATTTTAGCGCAAAACCGTATTATAGTGAAACCCGTGTTGTTGTAGTCAGCGCAACTGGATTCTACGCCAAGATCAGGGTTTGATTCCCGATCAGGTGTGGATTTTTCCATCACTCATTTTCTTGTATATCGCCATTCAACGTCTGCATTTGCAGTAAGTTCAGAACAGTCAAACTTAAACTGAAAAAATTGAAATAAATAATTTTTTATTAAGAAATTATAGAAAATTTAAAATAAATGAATTGAATAAATTTTATTTAGTCTAAAAATAACCTTTTGAAGTCTTACTGATGAATGATGTTTCTAAGTCATTAAGTAAGTCATTTTTAATGTTTTTGTCATATTCGCTAGTTGTAAGTTGTGTTGCTGTTTAGGTCAACAGCCGAAAGGCTGGTTTGAACCTCTAGAGATTTTCCTAAGTAAAATGAGAAGTGAGGTGGTTTACTTTTGCCTTCCTCAATAAATTGATAAAGTATTTTTATCAGCATGTCAGGCTCACCGAAAAATACCTATTTCCACCCTGCAAATGACACCTTCACTTCATTAACCACAGGGTTTGGCTGTATAATAAAATTCATTACTCTCAGAGGAGATAACTGACTATTGTTTTTTTACACATCTATTTCTTCTGTTCTTAAATAGTTTAGTTATATAATTGGCTGAACGTGTGATAAAAAACAAAACTATTTATTTTAGCCCTGGAACTAGCAGATCGAGTGGAATTAATTTAACACTCCACATGCCTATTATGGGCCATTGTAAGTTGTACAGATATGAATAAATATTTTAAAAAGTTTACAAGATTGATTATATAATCAATATATGAAAATAAAATATCATTCAGGGTATTATTTTGTTGTTGTTGTTTAGGTCAACAGCCGAAAGGCTGGTTTGAACCTCTAGAGGTTTTACTAAGTAAAACGAGAAGTGAGGTGGTTTACTATTGCCTTCCTCACTGAGTGGAAAAGTACGCTTATCAGCATGCCGGGCCCTCTGAAAAGCACATATTTTCCACTCTGCGAATGACACCTTCACTTCATTCACCACAGGGTCTGGCTGTACAATGAAATTCATTACTTTCAGAGGAGATAACTCTGATTAGTGTCTTTTACACCTCTACCTCTTCTGTTCTTAAATGATTCAGTCATTTAATAGGCTGACCATGTGATAAGAAACAGAACTATTTATTTTAGCCCTGCAACGAACAAATTGAGTGTAAATAATTTGACACTCCACCTGTCTGTTATGGGCAGATTATTTTGTTAAAAAGTATATACGTATAACTACATTGAATAATTAAATTTATTTAATTAGTTTTGTAAAATAATAACTGTTGCTTATCATGTAAAAGGCACCATTAAATCAATACTAAACAATAATTATTAATAAAAAAATTAATTATTTTATTAATCAATTTTATATTGATGTAGAATTTAGACATGGTATGGATAAGGGATCTTACGAAAATTATGGTAAGTTAGTATAATACTATTTCTGAAATTTAATAATGAAAATATTACGGTTGAAAATTGTTTTACAAAGTAGTGTTATTATTGTAATAAGATCCGTAAAGTTCTTGTTGAAACAGAAACAAGTTTTCGTAGCTCTATATAATAGAGAACACTGATTAGAATACTGCGCTGGTCGGGACAACCTCAAAATACCTGCATTCCGCAGTGTACAATACAACTCTCTAACACAACCTATTGTATTATCGCGGTGAAATTAATACGATTCACCTACATTTTATATTAAGATTATTTTCTTGTTGTTTCTATTCATGTTTCATTATTTATTAGCATCAAAAATCAGATGTACAGAATTACTTTTTAGTTCGGTTACCCAATTGTTAATGTCTGGTAATTTTTTCTAAGAAAAGGAAATTTTGTTTTATGGCACGGAGTTGGTAGCCCTACTTAACCGGTATAGATACGGAAGAGTAAATTCTCTCTCTGAGCTGTGTAAAATTTTGTGACGTTTCCGGTCGTGTTACAAACAGAATGTCTTTTACCCTAGATTCTAGGGTAAACATGGGTAAATATGGGTAAACATGGTTCTAGGGCCTAGAACAACGGGTTTTCATTCTTGAACAATATTTTTCTACGAAATCGTACGCGACTGTCGAAGAATAATTTAAAATTAAATTTTTTGGTGTTACTCCACCAAAAAAAATATAAATTTCTAGGCTAACAAACCGATTTCGAGAGCCAGGTAGAGTTTGCGACAGAAAACGTAGTGGTCGACCAACTCTCTTGACAGATGACGTTTTAGAGAATGTGAAAACAAGATTGCTCAATTCTCCACGGAAAAGTTTACGAAAACTTTCCTCGCAAGTTGGTTTGTTATATTCGAATGTTCAAAACGCTGCTAAAAAATTAAAATTGTATCCGTATCTCGTACGATTAGTCGAAGAACTAAAGCCTCCAGATTAAACAAGTGATTGTTCTAGTCTAAAAGACATACTCGTTCGTAACACGACTGGAAACGGCACAAAATTTTACACAGCTCAAGGAGAATCAACTCATACTTCGGTATCTATACCGGTGTAGTAGAGCTACAAACTTCGTATCACGAAACAAAATCACCCTTTCTTAGAAAAAAATTACCAGACATTAACAATTGGGTAACAGGACTAAAAAATCACTCTGTAATTTGAATTTCAGTTATTAAAAGTAGTTTTTGAGATTGCTGATACCGTTACGTTGAGGGTAAACTATATTTATGGGAACCCCTAAATTAGTTGAAAACTATTTTAGATAAAACACTAACCACCTTTCTCCTCGTTTTTACTTAGAAAAACCTCTAGAGGTTCAAACCAGCCTTTCGGCTGTTGACCTAAAAAACAATTTCTTCATCGTTTGTCGTATCAAATATACAACGATTTCAATCCAAAGAGCTCATATCAAATTCTTCGTACGTACGTATAACCTTCGTGTACGTGCAACCTAAAATATTGTAACATAAAATTGATATTCTAGAAATAGATAAAAGAACAAATATTTTTAAGCCCCAATTTTAGCCCTATAGTCAACTTTCAGTCTTTAGCGAATCGTTTGATTTGTTTTCTTCTATCCCATATTTTTTTCATATTATTATATCTGGCAGTCCTCAGGTCGTCAATTATGTTATATTGTCGAAGTTTTCTAGGTTATTAAAGGCAAATTAAATTTTTTGGCCCGTATTGGTCCATCTTCTCGTCGTAGAATCATGTTGTATGTTATCCTCAAATTTTAGATCGTTGTTTATCTCCTGTAGTCAGCCTCCAGTGATTTGTATTGCATGAGAAGATTGAGAAGTTATTACAAATTTATTCTAAGAAATTAATTATATTGTAAAGAAGATATGAGTTACCACTGAATGAAATTCTTTTGAATTCTCGGAAACGCGGTTGAGACTAGAAAGGTCTTTATTACACCTATAATTTATTATTGATTCATTTCACTACGTTGCGGATTGTTCTGGTCAAACGGATTAGATTCTATAAAGGTCTCTATTCTAGTCTTTGCACTCGACCTGTTGGTTCCAGGGTTACAAAAACTAGTTCGGTTTCTTATCACATAGTCAGCCAAATATATGACTTAACTATTTAAGAACAGAAGAAGTAGAGGTGTAAAAGATTTTACTAAGACTTATCTACTCTGGGAGTAATGAATTTCACTATACAGCCAGACCCTGGGGTGAATGAAGTGAAGGTGTCATTTGCAGGGTAGAAAGTGGATGCTTTTCAGAGGACCGGGCATGCTGATAAGCTTTATTTTTCAACTCAGTGGGGAAGACAAAAGTAAACCACCTCACTCCTCGTTTTTCCTTAGTAAAATCTCTAGAGGTTCAAACCAGCCTTTCTGCTGTTGATCTAAACAAACAACAACATATTCTAGTCTCGCCGTACCGTTCTGGAACGATCACGGTCTCAGGTATTTAAAAGCGCTAGCCCCTTTATCAACTGAGTTCAAGCCTTGAAACTGTATGAGTGAAAGATGTCGTTAGGAGGTTTTAGTTTTTATTGTAACAAGTACATCTGGGAAAGTGTCTTCGTACTTAAATCATTGTCAAATTGACTTTAGGTAAGAGACAAAATGATTAAGTATAAAATAATTTTTATTGTTAAGTTAGTCAAAGTTTAAGTTATGTCATTAATTTAATTTTAACTTGTTAGTAGTCTAAGAATAATAATTAATAATATATATATAAATAATTGTTATATAAATTCAAAGGATGTTTGTTTATTATTTAATATATCCAGATCCCGAAAATAAATTTAGCTTAAGTGTTATAATATTTCTACTATTTTCATTAGCTTTAATTTTTTTATTTACTTTCTCTTGCCATGTATGAATGACAATATGTTTATTTCGTTGTCTGCGAATTAAAATTAAGAAGAGAATTGGTTTTTTTTTCAATGTAGTTCTAAATATTTTTGTTTGTAACTTGTATTAATTTGTAACAAAGAAAAGTATTGTTTCTTAGAATCTTTAGAGTAAATTAATTTGATTTTAGAAATATATGGACAGGATTAGTGTATTGGAGTATAATAGTGTAATAGGTATTTCATTAGTATTAATTTTAGGTTTCACTGAAATTATTCTAAGTGAACACAGGTTATGATAAACCAATATCAAAAGATAATATTGTGTTTGAAAAAATGAAATGATAAAAGTAGTAATATTTTGTTAACGAACATAAAAAAGTAAAAGAATATGAATGTCAAATATTGTTTACACCGAAAGTAAGTGAGTTAGTATAAACAGAATACATGTGATTCGTTCGTTACATGTTGAACTAATACATTTTTAATATCTTTGTGAAATGTATTCAATGACCGTAAATCCGGTTATTACAAATTCTGAAAACGGATTTTTAGTTACTTGCCCAAAGATTGAATTTTATTTAAATTTAATGTAGTTATACATGACCTTTTTTATTTGCATTTTTTTAAATTATTTTTTACAATTCTTCTGTACAATAAAAGTATTTTGTATTCGAATCTGATTTATTTCATAGTTTATTTATATAAATAAATTTAATATAAATACATAGTATATGGAACTATTTGTTTCTAGGAATAGTTTTAAAATGATTACTCATTTTTATCAGTAATCTTCAACATCAAATTAAAGAATTTATTCAACCTAAATTTACGAGGCATAATTTTTAATGTACTATTTTTGTATAGAATAATAGAAATTATAAATACATTCATATTCTTAATATTTCAGCTGAATTTTAGATTTATTTCGTGATATGTATAAATTTGAGCTATGAGTTATTTCTAAAGTAAAAGTTTTAGGACAGTTACATCTTATTACAAGAAATTTTAATTGAAACCACGTCGGAATGTAGTTGCCCATAACTGACAGGTGGATTGTTAAATTATTTGCACTAAATCTGTTAGTTTCAGTGCAACAAAAAATCTTATCACATGTTCACCTAATTAAATATAATTAGTCATAGTTATCTCCTTCAAGAGTAATGAATTTCATTATACAGCCAGACCCTGTGGTGAATGAAGTGAAGGTGTCATTTACAGGGTGGAATATGTGCTCTTCAGAGGGCCTGGCGTACTGATGAGCATAATTTTCGACTCTGTGAGGAAGGCTATTGTAAACCACCTCACTTCTCGTTTTAATTAGTAAAATCTCTAGAGGTACAAACCAGCTTTTCGGCTGATGACCTAAAAAACAACGGATTGTAGAAGCACTCTTATTTTAAATATATGTTTAATTGAAATGGCATCAACTGTTTATAGTTACTAACGACTACTATGGATTATTGTAAGGAATGGGGAGTTTTAATTTGCAATAATTTTCAGACTCTAACCGGGAATCAAACTCAAGACTTATACTTTGTAATATGCAATACAGAGCAGCTTTTTAACCATTAAACTACGGAGGTGGCTTTGATAGGAAATAAATAAAAATGTGAAATACAATCGTCAGAACACAAATAAGAGTGTAAAACTGTTAACGATTTTGAATTTTGGTCGATTTAGAAACAACTGTAACTGTAATTTATTAGAACAAGCAGTATTTATGGTATTGTACGAATGAAATATTCCCTTTTCATCTTGATTGAAGAAATTACCTATTGGCAAAGCCTTATCAGCGTCCTACATTCGATCCTTAATATCTTTGTGGATTCTGTGGTAGATGTGGGTGTGACAATGTTTGTATTTCTGGATCTGTGTGATTAACTAAATTTTAATGAAAATCAGGAAATTACTTTTAATGATCGTATTTACTACTACGTCTACATTGAGATCATGACATATGTTAGAGTTTTTTTTAGAACTCTGCATGCGATTAAACGTAGAAATTCGTTTTGAAAAGTTTATATCATCTGTATATTGGATATTGATGTACGATTTTATGTTTAACCGCACTTACACACTTTAAATGTTTATGTTCATTTTGTTTGTGTAGTGTAAATATTTTGGAAAGTTATGGAAAATTCTTTTTTGAAACTTCTAGAAGGCTAGCTTAGCAACCCAAAATTAATTTAAACCTTTAAAATAAATTTAAAATATATATACAGGTTTATGCTAGTGAATCTTGGATGAATTTTGTTTGTGAACTTGAGTTGTAAAGTTGAATAAAGTTGTTGTCATTCAGAGACTTTTTAAAAACGAATCATACTGTTGTTTATATTTTCACCGAACCATAAATTTAAGCTTCGTATACCTACATTAGCCGAATCAGGTAGTTGTAACAATTTAGTTTTTGTTCTACGCTGGAGCAGAAAGAGGCTACTATATTCACTTGAGTCATTAATGTGCGGTTCATCAAAATTCTTTTTTGTCTTGTGGATGTTCCTATATCAGATTTGAAAAATGTGTGGGCTAATTGTAAATTTTTATCGTCTCATAATCTTCTGTAGTCAGTAAGAAATTAATGGATGGAATGGATGAAAAATAAACTAGGTTATGAATAAAGATAATATCAAAGATGTTTACTTTTCTGATCTTGTTATCATAACTTCAAACATTTTTTTTCATAAGATATGTCCAGTCCTTGTCAAATTTAAGATGATTGTACCATTTTTAAGACCTAATTTTTTAAAACTAACCGAAACAAGTCTCTAGCTTGAATGTTTGTGTTGTTCCTGAATAATTTATTTTTCTTTATATATCGCAATGTAATGAGATTTTAAAATACCGATGGATAGAAAATCTGAGCATTTCCGAATCTTTTCCACTGACCCTAAAAAAAGTAGTTACTTGTCTTAACTTATAAATAAATTATAATAAATTAACATTGGATAAAAATATAAAATGAAAAGTAGAATCGATTAAGTTAAGTAAACCAAATTTATTATAAAAAGGAAGGGTTTTACTTAATGGTTGCAAGATCAACTAAATACGGTGCGAATTGTTTTTACAGTGCGAGAGAACAGGTTTAATTCTTTAAAAAATAAAACTTAATTTTCCCACCTGAAAAAATAAGCAGAATGCTACCCACTGATAGAAACGGTACACTCTTCGATCTTCAGCATTTCCTCCACGAGTGTTGTCTACGCCTGGATATGGTACATCAACTCCGACTTGTTTAGTGAAGGCCGCAGGTACAGTATAAGTGGAATGAATCCAACACCAAGTATCGATTACTTCCGGAGGGATATCTTTGCCATGGACGCACTCGATTGGATTTCCAACAAACTGTTTAGCGGCTAACATTAAACAACATGCCACTAACGCAGATGTTGTCACTCGATAATGTAATCTAAATACAGTGGAGTCTATGTGAGTCCGTTTCGTTTTGAACACGCTCTTTACCCCCCCAAACACATCTAGCATAGTACCAATCGTCATCTTGTTTCACCACTTCCCCTAGTCGAGCCTAGGATTTCACCTAGGCTCCGACTTTCTTGCTATACCAATAAAATATCTGGCTTCCAGCTGGAAATATTATTAATTGTAAGTAAAACTATATTTCTTAAACATTTATTCATATTGTTTAATTACCCTAATTTACTGTTATTACGATTCAATTTAATTTCCTAATATGACCGGTAGAGCTGTACAGTAGGTTCGATTTAATGAGACAGTATTATTTAAATAAGGAACTTATGAAGTGGTTAAAAAATGAAATTTTTTCATAATTTTGTAAATTACCACATCAGCTATTATATCATATGATATTCATATGGTTAAAGTTTTAAGTTGATAACCAAATAAATTGATTTATTTATACCGGGTATTACAAGAATTTGTAGTTAGCATTGTAAAATATAGTTTAAATCGTTCTCAAAACTTTATTATTGAAAAAATATTTAATAATAATATATTTTATAATTACCGACAAATTAACAATACAACTTTTATGCTAAATAATACACAATTTAAACTTGTAATAACGACAATAAAAAATATTGTAGAGAGAAATTTTTAATTTCAAACAAGGAATTTAAAAAAAAATCTAAAATATCCCATAGGATAAACGTTACTATCTGCATAAATTTAATTTACTGTATCTTAATAATAATGTAATTATAATAATTTTTTTGTAAACCTTTTAAAAATGTACCAAATTATGGTTATGTAAGCAAAATTATTTATTTTTTAATGGATTAAATAATTTGATTTAATTTATTTAAAATATTTAATGGTGTAATTTGTTATTATAATAAGATTATTATTAAATTCTTCATTTCAAATAATTTTGTTTATGAATAATGTACAAATAAGCCTATCTCCGTCTAGAAATCAAAGCCTTGAATTTACCTGTTGATTAATGGACGCCCTACATCATTATGAAAACGTTTTGTGTAAAGTTTCTGTTGATGAATTTATTGTACGTTATATATCGGCTCTTAAATTAGTGAATAGTAGTCTATTAGAAAAATTTGACGTTCGAGTCAGCATTTCTTATAATATTATTTGTGAACAACTGTTCTAAAGTATTTTCTACTGGGAAAACTGTGCGTTAATTAAGAAATTTTCTTTTTTGAACCAATAGAACTAATAAAAATGTAGGTATTAAAGTTCAGTGTGAATATTTTACTTTTGATTTTGGAAACAAACGTGTATTATGAACAACGAAATTTCGTATAATTATGATACTATAAGTAATTTAGGGGTGATGGGGAATTTTAATGCCTGGAGAATAAAAATATGCCCAACGGTATTTTCTCTGGTAGGAACCATGCATGTTAATCGTTATTCAGATTTAAAGATTTCTTCTCCATTTCCACTTTAGATGCCTTGTGGTTGAGTAGTTCTTAAATGCTAGATTACGAGTTATTTGGTGGTTGATTGATAACAATATTAAGATAGAGAATTGAGAATTAAATGCTTTCTTAGTTTATATTTTAAAGTCGCATCAACAGGTTGGTTATTATCGACTATGGTGGGTTTTGACTTGTAATTTGTAGACCTTAACCGGAAATCGAACCCGGAATCTCCGTATTATAAGCTACCCCGTTACCATTACGCTACGGAGGTAATCTATTTTTTTTCAAATATTTTTTTACTTATGTAATGCAATTTTTGTCATGAATATTGTTAAAAATCGATTCCATTCACAAAAGTACATCAAATGTCGTTATTACAGAAGTATATTTAAAACATAATACTATATTTTATCATTGAAAAGCCTTAATTTTTTTAATACTAAATTATTTACATATCAGCACTGATCTTCTATTATTTTCAAGATACTTAGATAACAGCTAATAATTTGCACTGTAGATCGATACTTCAACGATTCAAAGAAAAATTTGTTTCATATCCCTCTATATTTGTAGAATTTAAGTCTTTAAGATTTTATATTTTGTGTAACTCTTATATTTCTGGGTCCTCCTTGTTATCGGAGATTGGTGATCATAACAGCAATTGACACAATATTGATCCTTACTGACACTGTTCTCCAAAACAGCTCAGTAGTAGAGCAATGGTAACCAGTCCCGCCAGTTATTTAACCAAAAGGTTTTTTGACTTCCTGCGCTACACTCTCCTCTCTCTCCTATTCATGTAATAATTTTATAACAGGTTTATCGATCCATAGAATTTCGACAAAGAAAATTTAATTTTTCGTAGATATCGATATATTGAGGCAGCGTTTTTAGATTTTTGTTTCATTTATGTAGGTCTTAATGAAGATGACGCAGTAATTAATTATCAGTAAAATAAACTATGTCTATAACTTTATAATTTATTTTATAATGTTATTTAAAACTTAATTTTTATTATTATTTTTATTTTAAAATAGGGTAAGTAGGTTTTATTAACATGGAAGTTTTTAATTGCATAAATTTAAAGACAAATTTAAATACGTGTTCATTTATATTCAATTTTATAGTATGTGTTGGTCATATATAAATCGATTTGAGAAATAATATTTATTGTAACTGGTTTTCAGGACACAATAAGTAGTAAATGCAACAGATATATCTAACTCAATTCCGTACTGCATTAACATTAAAAGCCATTTAACACAGTTTTGTAATACAAATACGTCATATAATAGAGTCTGCTAGACTAACCAAACATTACAATATTATCTACTGTAAGCTTAAAGCGATATCAAATTTTTCTAATTTCTAAAAACAAATTAACCGTCTAGTAGGCTTTACTTTTAAATAAATTCTGACTAAACTACTTTAGCTTTCAAGCTGCTACATTATTTTTATCTACAAATAATTATTTTCATTACTAAAAAATATTCTAAAATTATTATCTACATGAAATTTGAAATCATATTTTTACTTGATTACAATAAATTAATTTTACTAGAGAAAGAGTTAATAAAAATTGAAAAGCGTTATTTGATTTTTGTATAAGTGGCAGCATTATTTTAATTAATAAATAGTTATTGCTTCTGCTATTTAATCTCCATACTTTAATTTTCTAACCTTCACGTTTAGTAAAGTACCTACTCAGCCATTTTTCAGCGTTAAAACTCTTTAGTTGGCACAAAAATATTTTTTACTTCCTTAGGGTAGTTACCTCTTTTACCTTTTTGGAGCAAATGTATGAAATTAAATTTTCACTTTTTATTGATACATCAGTTACAGGATACGGATGACGATTTTTACAACTGTAAATTTTTTGGGAATATAAAGACATTTTAACTTTCTCTAATATCAACTCATTTCAGAATTAGTGAGAAGTACAACGAGTTTATTATAAGAGAAATTTATAGTTTTTACTTTATTTTATTCATAAAAAGACAATTTGTTTCTGTATTTGTTCAATTAAAGAAGTCGAAAGAATTGTGAAAACAGATATATACCGAGAAAATAAAATGAATCAAATCAAATTCAAACAATTGACTTGTAAGACTTCCGCGAAGAGCAAAAGCAGAACACCGGATTGACGGAAGAAACAATTAAAGCTTTCAGTGAACGAATGTTGAGGGTGTGGACTGCAAATAGAGCTTCATAAATTGGTAAAATTACTTTAGGTGGTCTAAAATTGTCGTGTACGAAAAAACGTGTAAAAACATCGTGTTCATTTCAATGCTTTTTTGAAGCAGTACTAGATGTCTATTTATCTATCTGGTCCTTGTGATAGTTTAGAAAAATGAACATCAGCTTAGCAATCAGTATTTCTTCCAAATGTTGTAAAGTGAATGTCATTTAGAAATCCTTATTTGGCTTTTAATTTAATAATTACCTTTTTGAGTTAATAGCTTTTAAGGACATAAAATGTCTGTTGTGAGGTTGAGGAATTATCAGAGTACGTTTGAGAATTCCACTAGTAAAGTTTAGAAATTTAATATGATATTGGAAGATCCTAAAGATACAAAAAAATTTTAATTTGTTTTACAGGTTGATCCTTATAAAGTTTCAGTGATCTCGTCTATTCTGATATGTCAAAAATCTTTGAGAGTGAGTCTTTTACAGCACACTCGAGTGCCGATTAAGAAATTATCTTTACAAAATTTTACGGCTAATTTTTTCTCGTTAGTACAAAATGCTTAATTTTTGTGAAGCATACGAAATTTAAATTGACTACACTTGACTTGTTAGTGCAATTTTATAAAGAATAATAGTGTTCTTTCTCACTTTAGGCCTATCAGTAAATTAAATGACTCAAATACTAAAAAACAGAAGAGGGATAGGTGCCAATAACACTAATTCAAATTATCTCTACAGGAAGTAATGAATGTCATTATACAGCTAGACATTAGTGAATGAAATGAAGCCGACCTTTGAAGAGTGAAATGGCAGTGAATTTCAGGGGGCTTGGCATACTGAGCAATACTGAACCGTAATATTTTTCAACACAATGAGAAAAGCAATTGTAAACCATATCACTTTTCTTTGGAATTAAAACCAGCTGTTGATCTAAACAATAACTCAATTCGGTAAAAGAAAAACAGAGTGTTTTTTGATTTCATTAAAAACAATTGATAATCCATAACTGAAAATTGAAACCACAATCTCCAGCTGATTAGTCAAGTATTTTGTTCATAATTTATTTTATGTTGCCACTTAAAAAAGTAAAAACATAACTAAGTACTTATTTATGTCATCCTTAATTCTTTTCCATCTGTTGCAAGAAAAATAATGAAACGAAAAATTTTAGAATTAAATAAAATTAAGCTAAATTAAATTTTTGAAGCATTTTAAGCAAAATTATATTATAATCATTCATTAAGCAAATCTAATTAATTAGTTTCTGATATAAAAATTGTCTGGATTTTTAATTATTACTTTCTTTAGAAATTTTTATTTTTGTTTACTTTATAATAATATAAACGTATGGAAGTAAAACTTATGTAATTTTATACAGATAATCTTTATTGATTTTTCCTTTTCTGCGAAAGAACTTCCTAACAAGTTTTTGGCATCCCTCATGCGGGTGACAGTAAATGGTTCTCTGTTTCTTCAATTCTTCCCTTAAACTTTTATTTTCCCTGAATTCATAATAATTTTAATTTTAGGTTTCTAAAGTAGGACAAATATTTCTTAAATATTTATACATATCAGATTTATTTTATGTACAAAATATAATTTAAATATTTTAAAATTAATTAGTATACATCATTTTTTAAATTATTATTCATAATTAGTTGATGTTTTTTTTCATTATTTACTTAAAGGTTTATTTAATTTGTGTTTCTATCTTTATTTTGTTCAAGATCGTTAAAAAAAAAGTTTGTGTTATTTAATATGAGTTTTATGTCAATGTATTGTTTATTTAGTGTTTTTCTTTAAATTTGTTTGATAAATCAAAATTTGAATGTTTATGTAAGTATTAATAGTTTTTGTTTTACAATTTCATGATTCTTTCATTCTTTTGGTTCTTTGAAATGTATTAAGTTCTCATTGGCTTTAACTGATAAAAATGATATATTAGCGCATTTCACTACAAGCGATATTTTACTAATGATTATGTAATTAAATGTGCTTTTAATTGAGTATATATCTATTGTGTGTGTATATGTAATAAAAATGAATTAATAAATTAATTAATGATTGAATTAACTAAAGTATTCATTATATTATAAATCACCTGAAAAAATAGACAGAATGCTACCCATTGGTAGAAACGATAAATTTTTCTGTCGCCAGTTCCTCGGGTGTTGTCGACTCCAGGGTACGGTACTTCGACGCCGACATTTTTAGTAAAAGCTGCGGGAACGGTATACGTCGAATGGATCCAACACCACGTGTTAATTACTTCTGGGGGTACATCCATACCATGTACGCATTGAATCGGTGTACCGACAAATTGTTTAGCGGCTAACATTAAAAAGAATGCGACTAACACGGGGCACGTTAAACGATAATGTAATCTAAATATGGAAGAATCAGTATATGTCCTTTTCACTTTAAACAAACTCTTAACACCCCCAAAAATGTCCAGCATAGTACCGATCGCCATCTTGGCTTAGTTTTTTCTTTGAGCCTAGGTTACCCTAGGCTCTCTCCTAATACTAAAGAGAAACTCCTGGCTTCCAGCTGAAAATATTTAAAAAAATATAGTTTCTGAAGATTTTAATTATTTTAAATTTATCATACAACACCCACTTATTTATTATGAAGACTTCTTATTTAAAATATCGTTTTTAAATACTAAAGAAAAATTTCATATTCTGTAATCTTATTTTTATTTATAAAATCCATAAAGCATTATTATTATTAATCTGTACACTATTAAGTTAAGGTAGTAATTTCAAGTGACAAATTTATTCAAAATCTTCATTAGGTTTCCCTTTTAAATGCCTAAATAAAATATTAGGTTTGTTAAAAGTGTTTAATTTGATTTTTGTTATTGAAAGTTCTCCAAAAATGTATCTATCCATAATTTACCGTATACCCAAAGGTAATACCAGTAGGTATCAATTTTTGTCTGTTTCTAGTTATTTATTTGCTATGTATTACGTATATCACATTTCCTTGTACTAGGCTACAGTTGAACATTTAAAATATTTTTAAAATTGTAATTATCATAATCAGGATCCTGAAGCTATTCCTTATTACAAGTTTTTGTCATTATCTAATTTTAAATTGAATGTGTTTAATTAAAGGTAAATCAGCTTTGATAGTAATATATAATTTTCATTTACTAAATTATAGCGCAGTAAACTCTCAATTAATGTGCGTTGTAGATTACCCGCGGCTTATTCTTTTGTTTTATTTTTGCACAAAATCACAAGATCAGTTTGGAAGAAGTAAAAAATATTAAACTGATTTTCTTCACACAATCTTTATTACATTAGGATACGCATAATAACATTATAATTAGTATGATTTCTTATAGAACAACATAATATAGCCCTTAGTAATACAAAAGTTTAGTGACAGGTATTTTAAAATTGTTAAACTAATGTTCTATAGATTTCATTTTTCATTAATAACGTGTAAATTAAGAAACATGTCAATAATAATTATTGATTTTAATGTTCAATTATTGTTTAACCAGGTCACCTGCCTAATGTTGTGGTTTACGAGATTAGTAAAATCCTGGGTAAGATTCACAACTTTTAAATGGAAATGTCAACAAATTAATACCTACTCTTTCATAACCCACAGGTCTTTTAACTTTAATTCTTTATTTAGAGCTATAGAAAAAAGGGCACAAGGACCAAATTGTTAAACAATGAGCAACGGCCTCTTTTTTTTTAGAAAAAATAGAAAATCTGGAACTTGGGACCTATCCGAAGTGTCCCAAGTACGTAAAACGTAGAAAGATTTTTACCACAGTAGTGACTTATAACCATGCTGATAATGGGACTAAAATTTTATTTATTTTTTGTAAGAAAATTGTCTTATTAATAATGTGCATAAGGAGGTATTGTAGATGAATCAAAATTTATAATTTTTGTTTCACTCATTTGAATAAATATTTCATACAATTAAATTCATTCAATTTCATGTACAATATCCTTCGATACAATATTTTCGTTGGTAGTGAGCATTTTTTTTTAACTTTTATTCCTTATTCAAAAACTATGCAATAAAGGATAACTATCCAAAAGTTTAACAACTATTTTTTTGATAAAAAATGACGTGAAAAAAACAGAAAAATTCTTTTGGAGTGATATTGTTTAAGAATAGAACAAGAAAACTAAATTAATAAAATTAGAATAAATAAGAAAAATTGAATAATAAATATATAAACGATAATAACATAGAATACATAGAACAAGAAGTAGTGTAGAAATTAAAAATCTAAATTATTAATACTGTATGATACGTGAGTAATAAAAACATGAACAATGTAAAATAAAATAAATTACAGAAGTAAAATTTTAAAGTTTTATAAAATCTGTACAATGAAAAATAATATACGAAAATGTTTAAGCATTGTAAATTGTTTTTTAGGTCCAGTCAAAAGTCTGTTTTGAACTTCTAGAGGTTGTACAATAGCAGTCTATGTTCCAGTACGTCGTTGATCGATGATCCAATTCAACTAACCAATTGTTGTCAATTCAAGAAATAATTTTAAAATAATCTTAAATAATAATCAAAATTAAACAATTTAAAAATTAAAAGTTAAGTATAATAAACAGTAATAAAATGTACTAAGATGAATTATAAGAAGAAAATAAAATATTTGAAGAAATTACTTCCAGAAACCAAATACTTCAAATTTAACCAAGAAAAAAATATTATCTAATTAAATAATTTTTGATAATAAGAAAATAAGTAAGGAAAAATAGTAAAACATCAAGAATCCAATTAATTATGGAACAAATTAAAATGAATTTAATATTTTAAAAATTATGAAGACAAGATTTTAATAAAATTTATGCATGTCTATAAAACCAACTGTAACAATGACTTAAGCCCCCCATTTGATCCAGGTCAAACAACTATTTTTTTAAATTAAATTTTTTTTTAATTTTTGAAGGAAGGACGAGCAACAAGAGAGGAAGACTCCAATATTAATTAAAAATCGTAACTATAAAATCAATTTTTTCATGAGCTCATAGATAAAATATATTCACTAATATTCAATTTAATACTGTAACAAATATTTATACATTTCAATAATTTATTTAATAGGTACGTCGATTTAAACAAAGTGTCATCAATAAAACAATTCAAACATTAAATTCTGTAACACATACGTATTATAATTGTTAATTTTTCCAAATTTTACGTTTTTCATTAAATTATTTTACACAAAAGAATTTAATATTGGTTCATATAATTCATAGTACATTTAAAATCTCTTTACATTTTCGCGCCCAACGTGAGGCCAGAAAAAGAAATTTATATAGACGCATTTAATATAAAAATTTCATTAATTTCTTTACATTTTGGCGCCCAACGTGGGGCAAAGGTTGGATTATACCGACAAGAATCAACGTAACGGCAAAGGTTGCTATGCTTATCAGCATGCCAGGCCCTCCGTAAAGCACATACTTTCCACCCTGAAAATGACACTTTCACTTCATTCACCACAGGGTCTGGTTGTATAGTGAAAGTCATTACTCTCGGAGAAGATAACTTTGACTAGTGACTTTTATACCTCTACCTCTTCTGTTCCTAAATTATTCAGTGATTTAATTGGCTGATCATGTGTTAAAAAACAGATTTTTTTAAATTACTTTTTCAATTCATTAGCTCTGTACTCCATTTTTATTTCCGTAGACGGCGGCGTGTTAAATTTTGTATTCACATTTACTGTGTTAGAGGATTGATGTGATCAGTTAATTTTCTGTTAAATTTTGAATATTTTATTTTAGCAGGTTCTGTTACAAAAAGGATTTTCAAGTCAGAATTCAATGGAAAATATTTTATGTAATATGGGGTGTTCGTTACTAAGCGAAGATGGCATTTTAATTAGACTTTTCAACACCTGCGGAGTACCGCAGTATTTCTTCCACTTATTACTGCGAATAATCGAGAGTTTACTGTTTATTTCTAATTTTTCTTGCTCATTAGTTACAAAAAATATTCTAAAAACATAAAAAAATCACATAGTAATTTCAGTTCAAATTTAATGAAAATCTTTATTTACTTTCTCTGTTGTTGAGTGCCTTAACAAAATACAAATCTATAATATAAATAATATCACTTCTGAGATATGATGTCCATTCAAATATTTTTATTTAGTAATTTTAAAAAAGAGGAATTTAAAAATATATGTTTCCCTTATAATTCAATTTTGAAACTCTTTTGCGAACATTGTTCATCTGCTTATATTCTAAAAATACTGGAATAAAAGAAAAAAAATTATTAGTTTCTGCATTAAAGTATATTTATTATTAATACCTTTTATTGCGTTAATTTTACTCTATATAAATAGTTTTCAATTATGTATGGTTTTTTTATTATCCCTCCATATGACACAGCCTAAATATATTTAGTGTTGCTTGAAACAACATCTGTGCTTTATGAATTCTGTCACTAACAAAACCCTCGGAAGTCAATATTTCCTGTTAAAAAAATACACCACAACAATATAACCATTCAACGTTTAGTCCAATTTTGTCAACAGATAGCGTAGTTTTTGTTTATTATTTTCAATTTTCTTTAATTAAAATCTATGTAACACTTTTAATAAATTTTTCAAAATCTCATTTTTATTAATTTCTTTTCTTTCTTTATAGTAATTTATTATGATACAATTATTTAATTTCTCAAAAATAAGTTCAAAATGTTGAATACTTCTTAATTTCCCTGTATACTATCCCTGTGCGGCTATACTGAAAATCTGTGTTCAGATATTATATGGTAAGCTACCTTACTCCTCGTTTTATTTAGTAAAGGTTTTAGAGATTCAAACCAGCCTTTCAGGTGATGAAACCAAAAAAAAACTGGTTTATGATAAATTGAATTTTTAACGTTAGCTAAGAAGGTATAAAAGATAATTTCACCAGAAATATATTTTGATATTGTGTTTAGGTCAACAACCGAAAGGCTGCTTTGAACCTCTAGAGGTTTTATTAAGTAAAAACTAGGAGTGAGGTGGTTTAGTATTGCCTTCCTCACTGCGTTGAAAGAGTATGCTTATCAGCATACCAGGCCCTCCGAAAAACACCCACGTTCCACCCTGCAAATGACACCTTCACTTCATTCACAACAGGGCGATTTTGAGATTTAAGTTCTTTTAAAATACCTTTAGATGTTGCAAAAGTAATTTTAGTTTCCACACACGCAAAAATGCATGTTTACAAAATAATATCTTTAGTATTCATTAACGATCGCAGTACTTAAAACCATAAAAATGTGAACTAATATTTCAATTTATTTAACAACTTTTGAAATTAATTGAAATTTTTAAACGAAAAAACCGTGGCTTTAATTATCGTGAGATAAAATGAACTACATATTTCAATTAACTGTAGGCTACTTTTAAAACAAACTCTAACAATACCGATTTTTAATTAAAATTAGTATTACTGATATTAGTCCCGTGCCTACGTTGGTCGTTATAAGTGGAAGAGTTCAATAGTTCGGTCGAATAGGGTTCATGGGAAAACACTATGACCTTAGTTTTCTCTGAGAGAGTATACTCATACATTATGAGCTTACGATATTTTTTTCTGAAACAATCTCCTTTGCAATTTCTAAACAGTATTTGAAAATTTACATTGTAATTAAAAATATATTGTTTTAACTTTTTTTTATAACATCTGAGTAGTTTATATACAATCGGTTTAAAAAGAAAAACTATAAGTAAATAATGTGGTATTTCTTTCAAAAGAAAACAAAATAATTTATAATTTTTGAAAACATTAAATCTAGCTAAAAGATGAATTACAGTAATAGATTTTTTTAAAACAAAATTAATAGCGATGATAGTATAATGCGTAGAGGAAGAAGATGATGTTGATAAAGATTAATATGGACTTAAATTATTTACAATGTAGGTTAGTCGGTAAATCTAAACGGAAGGTCAAGCAATTTTATTCTTTTTAGTCTTGTTACGTTTCGCTATTATCAAGTAATTCAGGCGCCAAAGAATTTGGGTAATCTGCTAATTTTTTGATATTTAGAACTTAGCTGTGTAATTTCTTCTTTCACAGTGTTGACACGTAATTCCTTATGCAGGTCATATACCATGGAGCATTTTTTATAATCCGTAAAACTATTGGCTAGAATCGTTGGATGATAGCAAGAAATCCCTCAATTTTACAGCTGATTCCCAAAGCGGTAACCCATAAGTCTTCAACGGTTTTGTTATGACTTTTTACAATAGGAGCTTGCTGTCTAATGACAGCTGTTAACGTTTGTTCATCATCCAATACAAATCTGCCAGCTTCAATTCTTGTTTTCTGCGAGTGTTCCAAATATGTTTGGACCAGGTAAGGTGTCGATCGAAGTGCATTCCCAAGTATTTCACATCATCTGACTGAGGAACTTTTCTGTCATTTATTCGTATCCGTGGACATGTATCTTTCCTCAAAGTAAATGAAATATGTCTCGATTTGTCATTTATTTTAATTTTCCATTTCTCACACCAGTTCTCAACTCAGATGTTCTTATAGTATTTTAGTAGCCCCAAAGGTAGAGTCGTGTGTTTCTAATAGAGCTGTGTCATCAACAAAAGTATTTTTAACATAATTTCTTAATTTTTCTATTACGAAGCGGTCAATAGAAATATTTAATATAAATCTTATATATGACAATTGAAACTTTAGTAGAAGGTTACACATTTATGTGATTAAAGATAAAAATTCGTTTTTAATAATGTTTTCATTTCCTCGTAACAAAAATTATTTCTAAAAGTCTACTTTAGTAAAATATGTTTTGTAGTGCCAGTTCAATACAAGTAAGAATAATCTTTATTCCACGTATTATAATAATCTACAACATAATGGCAAATATTTTTGTTAATTTTGTCTATACGTTGGTACTTCTTTGACATCATATTTTGATGGATGGTTTCCTCCATCACGGCTTTTGCTACAGGAGATACCTAGTTCAACATTTTATATAAAATTCCTATTTAATTTAATTTCTTTTCATTGTTATACTGATTTGTGTATTTTGCCTTTATGTTGTAGGCTATTATAATATGTGAAATAAAGATTATTTTAATTATTATATTTAATACAAATATTTCCGTATTGTTTAATTTTCATGTAGGTACTCGCTGATTTAATTTAAATTTCAATTCTGTATATATTGTGACAATATCTAAAGGGAAAGTGTTGTTGCAGAATTCTTTAGCAGGACTGAGATTTTAGAAGTGTTAGTGTAAATAATAATAGTTGATAAATCAGGTTAGTTCCAAGAAATGGTTAGAAATTCAATGTACAAATGGTTAGGTATAATATAAGCCTATTGTTAGGACGGCTACCTGAGAGAGTCGGTGTGTCTAAATAGCTCTTTTGTAATGGTGTTACAACTCTTTATTCAATGTGTTTATTTCCAGAATCCGACAGAAAGACTTTTTTTAATATTATGTAATGATCTTTGTTCTGGTAATTTCCATAGCTTACTATTATAAGTGCAACCGGTTTGGTTAGTCTCAGTTTTTATTTGTCTTTCAGTGAGTGAATTATGCATGGAGTTACGTTGGAGAAGATGTAACGCCTTCTGTGTATCGTTTTACTATGTATCGTGTAACCGGTTGTAAATAGAATTAAGTTTAATTAATGGCGAGATAATCTAATTACTGATTAAGTACATTGTCATTACTTTATTATAATTAGTTCATTATTTATTATAAGTATCTTGTTTGTATTAATTGTAATTTATTAGCATATTTAAGTAAGATTAATTTTTATAATTTACAGTTTGTAATAAATACTTGTAATTTTCACAGATTTTTTTATTTGATTTCTTTAGAAGTAGAATATTTCTATTTATATTCTGTGCTAACTTATTGCTTATATATAACTTACATACCAAAGTTCAAGCTTACATTTTTTAGATCTAGAGATTTTGTGTTTTTTAATGTCAGCGAGTGAATTTTGCATTTATATATATAAATTATGTATTATCAAATTTGATAAATTTATATTATAAAAATTTACTTGTATGTTTTTCTGTTTCAGGTATCATGTTGAACGTCAACTGTTCATCACAATTTACGGTATGTTTATTTTTTGTGAACGTAACTTAATAATTTTATTACTAATTTTGAAATATATGTAATCAAATTTATGATCATTATTTATTATATTCTGTTTATATAAATCCTAGTGGATAGACAGACAGACAATAAAATCTATATTCAATTTGTACATTTAAGAAAGTCTAATGTTTTGTTTTATTATATTCCGATATCGCTACGCCGCACGCATATGGTACAGGTACGGTCGTTGGGGGTGAATTTTCGTTTTACATGCACACATGTTGTGTTTCTCGTGTAAACATCTTAAACAAAACAACAAAGCAATTTTTAAAATTTAGTATATGAATTTTTTCTTAAAGTAAAATGTAAACACTCGTACAATATATTTTTACCATAAAAATAGTTTGTTTAACTTAATAAATAGCGCCTGTATCGTGACACCGCGTGGTTTTACTCCCGGCAATACGTGGTAGTGAAAGCCTTCTCGTACGCTATAGGGACTTTAGAGAGGTCAAATCATGAACCAAAATGAGTAAATTCTATAAATGCTTACAGATTATTTAAGATATATTTTTACAGCTAGTCTTCTAGCTAGAATAATAATAGCTAGTCTAATAAGACGTAGAATTAGACTGTACAAGAGCCTTGTGCGTCCTGTTTTCGAATATTGTTTGACGGTATCGTATTATAGAAGAGACGTCACAGATAAGGAACCGGAGAGAGTGCAGAAAAGACTGATTTATTAGTTGGAATATAGATCTGGTAAAAAATTTGATAGTATGAAGATGCGCCCTCATTCTACGGGCTTCAAAGTCTAAACGCGCGGCGTAGAGTGTTGGAAGTTATATACATTTACAACATTCTTCATTCATGGGTTGATGTTCCAGTTATCTCAAAGATATTTGTGAGGGTACCTTGTACAACTTTAAGAAGTATCAGATTGTTTACTAGACCCACAAGAAGTAGAATAGCTCCAATTAATAGGTGTATAGCTACAGCAGATGATGTAAATGGACAGGTAGATTTATTTCACAGAGATACTAAAATTAAAGGAAGATTATACAAGATACTGTGAAAGAAGGCTGTGAATATTTCGTGATGTTTATGTTATTTTATGTGGTTTGTGTTCTTCGTGTCTGGGTGGTATGTGTTGGGCTTGGCGGCTGAGTGTTTTTCTGGTGAAAGAAAAAAAATTATAATGATAAGAATATAATGGTGCAGTATACCAAGGTAATATTCTATCGCTGTTCTACTGTACCACTTCTCATCCTTGGCCAGCCCGTTGGCGTAGTGGTTAGCGCAACTGGCTTCTACGCCGGGGTCCCGGGTTCGATTCCCGGTCAGGTCTGGCATTTTTTATCACTCATCTTTCATACATCATCATACTTCACCGTCTGCATTAGCAGAATTTGCAAAACAGTCAGACGTAAAAAAAAAACATTTCACATCCTCGCAACCAACCATAGCGTGGGTGGAGACAGCTGGGTGTAGGACAGTTTGGGAGCCCCCCACAAAAAAAAAACGAAAATTTCATGAGATTTAAAGAGTCTTATGAGGTTTAGTAACAGTATTAATAAAACAGTAACGATACCACGTCAGCATTAGTTCAGATCTGTTCCTTTAAAATAAATTGATTTTTGATTTAATTAATTTTGATTCGACAAATAGTTTTATTTATTACTGATGAGTTATGATTAATCTGCTTAGTATAATAACCTTTTTATTTTTGAACGTCTCATGTCATCATTAGTATCTTATAGATTAGGCTAATAAATATTTAGTGGATTGCAATATCTTCGAGGAATGTTGAGGTACTTCAAATCCATTTCGTCAATTTTTCTACCCACTAGTTAGAAAGTTAGTGTTGTTTTCACATACATTAAGAAGTAATAAAAATTTTGAAACACTGTAAAATGTACGAACTAAATTCGCTGTGGTAGTGCTAGTATTTATGGACAACATTTAAAACTTTTTGGTCATGAATTTTTTACCGGAAGGGTAATAATAATTTAATGAAAAAGTATCTGTTTGAAACATATTGGTAATTTAGAGTAAACAAACCTGTACAGTTGTTTCAAATGTAGAAACAATCAAAAAACATATTTTAATAAACAATATACGATTTATAAATGTGATGGGAATGTGAGTTATCTATTACAATTAAGCTTTATTGTAGAATTATTTAATTTGTTTAAAAGGGTTATTTAAGTTGTTACAGTTACATTTTTTAACAATTATTCAAATTTTTATAATATCATACAGTTGTATACCAATAAAAGCACATTATTTAAATTTAGGTTAGTGGGCTGAAAAATATTTTCGTAATTTTGCAAACGAAATAAGATTTGTTTTATTCATCAGATTGTTATCTTTGTGCCTTCATAATTCAATACAATGCATTAAGTATTGAGGATGTTCATGGTAAACTAGCCATATTGTTATCAATTATTTTTACTTCAAAACTAGGTTATTTTCTTTTAAATCGTTTGTATTATTTATCAAGAGAAATTTATTTCAATTTTCAATTTTATTTCATTTCATTTTAAGAGACAGTTAAATTTTATTTGTAGAAAGAATTTCTTATTGAAGATTCAGGAAATTATAGTATCACTTTATCTTGATCACGCAATCTCAATGTTACTTAAATGTAAATAGGCATTTTTATAATTTTAGGTCAAATGTTCATAAATTATATTCGCTCTATTTTACCTGTGTCAAGGTCATATTTATAAATAATGTATCAATTCATTTGCCATTATCTTTATAAATTTCTCCATAAATTATCTCAATATATTTGTGCAATTGGCATATATTTTAATATTACTATTTATTTTTTTTATCATACATAAATTTTGAAAAATTCTAAATTATTTATAATAAAAATCGTTTTGAACAAAAATTTTGTAAATAATTTATTAAATATTGTTCAGAATTTTTTATTTAAAAAAGAGTGGTACACTTCTGTTTACACCTCGGGTGCGATTAGTCGTTATTTTTTTTTGTTTTTTTCTCTTTAATTCTTTATTTACAACTGTAAAATGTTACAACAAGCAAATGTGATGATTATCATAATAATGTAAATGACATGATAGGCATGAGAGGGGTAGGGCCCCCATTGGTGCCTCCCCAAGAATGAAATTTGTATATCAAATTAGCAGGTCTCTACTCCAGCGTCTTTTAAGGCGTCTAGGGAGATTATCAGGTAAATGGACGGAGGAAAGTGAACGCACCAGGAGGTTCTCGTGTTCGTGTGACTTGTCGTGAAAGCGTTTGTATAGGTATTCAATGGCATTTTGTACAAGTGGTGTTTTCAAATCTGTATGTAAGGTTTTGTTGCTAACGTAAAGAGGTGCATTTGCTATAAGGCGTAATGTTTTTGACTGGAATGCTTGAATTCGTTGCAAGTTAGAGGGTTTGGTTGAACCGTAAATTTGGGATCCGTAGGTCCAAATAGGTTTCAAAAGAGAAAAATATATGCGTAATTTTTGTGCCATTGGTAATTTTGATCGTTTGTGAAGTAGGGAATAAAAAGTAGTCGTTATTAAAATTATTTATTTTGTGAGGGTATTTCTTAGACGATAACAATGAAAGAATTTTGTTCGAATTAATTAGCGGATAACCTAATTTAGGCAAACATGGAGTTTATATATCGAGAGTAGTGTAGTTATCCCGAAAATTTCCCACATGTACTCCACTTGCTTTCCCCTTGCGTGCTCCCAAACCTTGATTTTGCAGTATTTAGCTCACAAGGGTAATCTCCTAAATTTGAACTTTTAAATCAGTTTGATTTGTTCATTTACTATTGTAGAGTTATATATGTTAAAACTGCATATCTAGAGTCAAACACAGAAAAGTTAAAGGATATTATTATTGTCAAGTTTATAAAATGGTCCAAAAGTTTTATTTTAAATGTTTGTTTTTTAATTTTTTTTCCTCTTTATTTAGGAAATTCACAATTTGTTGGAGACAATCAGTGAATGTGATAAAACAAAATTTGAAAAATATTTACATGATAAATAAACGTGAGTGGAGATACAGTCCAGTGAAAAAAAAACATCACTAAGAGTTGCTGCTTTTAAAATGTTATTGATAATAGGTTAGAACTTACTGTTGTAGATTTCAACAAGAAAAATTTACCTTATGCAATTTTTCTTGTTCAAAATCTTTACTTTAATGACTAACTTACATGTTTATTTTATCTTAATTCAAAAGCAACTACAAATATAAATTAATTCATCCGGCCGTCTTTATGTTAATTTAAATATTTAATATTCTGCATAGGTCTTCGTTAAGAAAATCAACCTGTTAAAAATCTTCATCTATATGTTATGCGAGATTGTTACTAACATATCTGTTTAATATTTGTGGATTTTGTGGTAATTGTGTTTGTGATAATGTAAGAATTTGTGTGATTTTGAATAAATTTGAGTGTGTTATATTTTATTGGTTATGTATACGGGGTCTATGCTGAGGTTTTAATGTAATTAAATTACGTACGTACAAATGTATTTCAAAATACTTTTGTTCTTTGAGTCAACAGTATCAAAACAAATAATGTTCACTTGATACACCTTTTTGAAAACCACGAAAACTGCAATATTCTTATATTATCAAATAGAATTTATTTGACTCTCCGCAATATTAAAAATATTTTATTCCAAACTGATTTAGTTTTACAAATTTTATAACTAAGTTAATTGTAATTAATTAAGTTGTACTCTACTAGACAGAGCTAGAAAGATAATTTTAAACAGATAAACTAAATTTCAAGAAAAAGTAAATAGCTAAAAATTATAATTATATTTATCATTAAAAAATTGAGACCTTGCTCTGATCCTACACAAATTGTATTTGAATTTTTTCACCGAACCATAGATCAAAACTCTGTTCATTCATTTTGGCTGAATTAGGTGATTGTACCAATTTAGTTTTTGTTTGATAGAAAAGTATACCAGTGGTAAAAAGTACAAAGTCTTTATACTGTGATTCAGTGAAATTCCTTTTTGTCATGAGTAGTGGTTCCATGCCAGTTTTCTGTCTAGTGTAAAACCAAAACATTTAACTATATGTTTTTGACATAGTTTGTGTTTTAAATTTATTTATTTTAACACAGCAACATGTTTTCTAATGGTGGTACCTTATTGTTAAATATATTTTAATTTACTATTTTCTTGTAAAGTTCAGTTGTCGGGTACGTATCATTAGTTTTGAATGGGCAGATGGTTAGAATATACTCGTATTACAAAGAAAGTTTAATGATAATTTTTTATTATTTTTATAACCAAGTTGAAACAAATCATGAAAATAAATCATTAATTCTTGTATCTTCATTTGTAAAATTTTCTCAGTTTATAATTTTATACGTTGTTTCCAAATTTTATCAAATTTTATATAATTTGTTTACGAACCTAACAATAAATTTGTTTATTTACCAATTTCTTTGACCAGAATTTGACAATTTAAAGTATCAAATAAAATTTAAAATGGTTTTTTGTATCACCTAATCGTATTATATTTTTAATATCTAATGAATTTCTTACTTTTGTGTATATGAATCCTAAAATTAATTGACTAAAAATCATACATGTGTAGATTTTTAAAATTGTGAAAAATATATCGGTTAAGATAGTACTAAAAACACACGAAACAAAATCATGAGATATTATTTTCTAAATGAAAACCTCTTTTATTTTTCCAGAAACAGGAAATTAAATGAAAGCTTCTACTTCGTGTCGCGGTTTGTGACTGGTCAATAATTTGCGAATGTATCAGTTGACAGAATCTAAAATAATTGTTTGTATTTATTACATTTCAAGATATACATATATTTGAATTTTTTAAATGTGAAAAAATTACGTATAAATTTGTCTTTTATATTAAAAAAAATGAAAAATGTTAAATGATTTATTTAAAATAATATAATTCGTGTGGTTTCTGTGAATCAAAACAAGTTTAATTTATTGAAGTTTTCATTAAATTTTATTTATCAGAAAATGAAAATACTCGTAATATGAAAGAATGCAAACATTTAAAACAATATAAAAATGTGCATTATTATTCTTTAATTTATTTATATTTCAAACCTGCATACAATATTAAATATTATTGTTTTTTTCTACATTACAACGAAAGTACAATATTTCCCTATGTATAACTAGACTATAAGCAGATGAGTTTGCTTTTACATGTCATGACGGAAGAAAACCTTCCAATAGAGGAACTTCGGAATATTATTATTAAATTAATTATTATTTTTAAACTTATCTGAATTAAGTTATTACAAAGTTATTTTATGTGTTGTATTGTCATTTTAAAATAAGTCCGTAACATGTTTCCGTGTCAGTCAGTGAGTGTCGTTTGAATTAGCTAAAAGTGAGATGATTTTATATGATTAAACTTATCATTGGTATTTTGTACTGAACGGGTTTCTTGTTCAAATGTATGAATTTTTAAATATCTTTCTAGTAAAAATATAAAACTGAATTTATTGTCAAGAATATGGGACGCTTATATTAACATAAGATATTTTTAGTACAATTTTTAGCGCTTAAATTAGATAGCCTAATAATGAGATGTTATCAGAAATATTTGAGTAATAAAGTGGTTATTTTCTTTTTTATTCTTCTCCAACAATCTTTTATTGGTTAAACTTTACACAGACAACCTTCTTTTTAACTTTTAGTACCCATAACTTAATTTGATATGTCGTAAAGATTTCTAAGCTATTTGACAATTATAACAATTTGAGCAGCAATTTTTTCAGAATTGATTTACATTCAGTTTAAGACTTAATATTTGTCTTAACATTTGGTGTATTTGCACAATTGTTTGTCTCGTCTAAATTTTATTCATGTTCATATAATAAATCTTTCTGAGAACATTACTGTTTATTAAACGGTTTTTCATTTGTTTTATTAAGTTTTATTATGAAGCAGGATCGAATTGACACAATCAATGGTTACCCACGTGAGGCTTCATGATAGATATAATTTATACAAACAAAAATATCTTTAATGTTTTATCAATTAGTTTTAGTATGGTTCGGTCTACATTTTGTAATTTTTAGCAGCCACGTTACAGATAAAAAAATGAATATATTACTTAAGAATATTAGAATAATGTACGAAAGGTTCAAAAATTACCTTGGTGTAAGTTAAGAATGTTTGTCTTATTAAACTATCCTTACAGTGTTAAAGATTTTACAATTTGTAAAATTTAAGTGTTTTGATATAGTAATGTTTATAGTTGACGCAATCCTTGTGAGTGTCTAGTATATGAATTTGTCTCGTTGTGGTGTTCAGTGTAAGACATCCGACTAGAATGTGTTGTACAATATTTATTTTGTGCTGCAGAGATTAAGTTTATTAGATTTTTTTGCATCATAAGGTAACTGTGTTTCAGTTTAATTTGACCAATTCAAATTCGTGTAATTTTGTACATGATTTAAGTTATATTTTTACGTTTATTTTGTAAATTATAAACATATAATTAATAAAATATTTTACGTAAAATACTTTTATTAGTTGTTTTTGTATTTGTTTTTTGTTTTCTGTATAATTTTAATTCAGGCTACTTTATACATGATTAAATCGTTAAAAAAGTTTAAAAGTTGTTAACTTACAGGAAGACAACTAAAAAAATCGTATTTCATTTAAAAAAGTTATCATTACGTGAAAAACGTTGTCTAAAACAAATTCAAACCACATTATCAGGTCCCTAAGTTTATCGTGTTATGTTTTTATTAACCATATAAAATGTACAACAGTTTACAAAATGATTTGTGAATAATACAACCAGCAATAAAATTTAATAAACAATATACATTTAAATAAAGAAAACCAACTAAGGTTGAAAAAAATACTTAAAAAACAAATGTGATACAGTACTCGGAGAATAAAAGTTTAGATACAAATAAAAACTTCCATGTTTAAAAAACCTTCTAAAGTAAGCAGAAAGAGCACTTTTAACACTATGGATCTCACAACTACTAAAACTCTAATTAAAGAATTAAAAGTAAAATGTATTCCCGCGCCCTTGTCCTTTATTTCGTTTTTTTTTCTTTAATCCTAAGAGAAAACACTGCATTACTTTTTCAGTTAAAATATTATGTTCTATGAACGTACATCATAAGACGGTAACTTTGGTCAACCGCTTAAAAAAATTAAAAACTAACAATCTTCCCTAAAACTTTTAGCTAATTTAAATTACTGTAAATGTACACGAAATTTGTTAATTATTTCACCAGTGTCGTGACGACGATTTGAATTATATTTACTCCTTCATTAAAAAGAATTTTTAACGTAAATACAAACAAATTTCATTATTTTGAACTTTGAACTTTAATTAATTAATTTTTTTATAATTTTCTGTATTTAATTTTTATTTAAACGAATAATAAATCAATGAAAATTTCCTAATAAATATTTTATTTATTCTTTTTACCCAAAATCATTATTTATATGTTTTTTAGATATTTACATCGTCATTAACACTTTATCATTTTAACTTATAAACACTTACCCAATCATTTTCAATTGTTTCATTTGTATAAAACTTAACTTCTCGTCTAACTACATGATAGTAAACGAAGTAGCAACCCTAAACCGCTGCATTTTGTTCGTTTATAAACATTAAAAGCCAAATAAATAATAACTATAATAATAATAACAATAATAATAATAAATATGCCTGAAGAATCGGTGTGCTAAATGTACATATTACTAATGAATAATTTAGGTGCATAGTAAGAAATCATTGGTTATGGAATTAAGATGGTTAAAGAAGCGAAACTAAACGGCATGATGTTATTGAATATCGGTAATATTTGAGTCAAGTTTTTAACTTGGATAACGATAAATATATCATAATTTTAATAACATATCTTATGACTGGATATTTTGGCTTTAAGTTTTCCATTAAGATCGTTTTTAATTCGAGAAAAAATTTTCTGATTTAAAGAAATCAGTTGTTAATCGCGTGACTCCGTATTTTATATTTTAAGTTGAAAAAATATTTGACGTTGTAGTTGTTATTTGATATGATGTCATGTTTCGGTTAATTAGATTCGATGTTTTTTTTAAAATACAATCCGACGGACAAACGACACTTTATCGCGCCGCGTGATATTCCGTTAAATTTAGAAAAAAGTTTACGAAGACGATCGCGTGATTTAAATCGAATCGAAAATTGGCCGATTTAAAGGTTAGTACAATAAGCGACGGTTCGTAGCACACTGTAGTACCCTCAAAAACATACTGTGAAGGGCTTTAGTCTGCCCAATGCAGAAACACGATGGGGGTGGTTTCGCGGGGGGTGGAAAGAGAGAGAGCTGGTCAACATAACCCGATCCTTCCCATTCCATCCTTCCTACAACAACCCTTTTACCTCCCGACCTATCCCCCTTAAAAACTCCTGTACAGGAGTGAGAGGAAGATCTGTGCTCATCCCTCCTTCTCACTCTAGTTTCTCTATTATTTAAAATAATTTTCTTTTTTCTTTTTCCCATCTTTCTCACAAAGATTCCTCATTTCACCAGCACTTCATACAACTTCTTAAAAGTTAAAAATTATAACCGCACAAATTTTTACAATTTTTACAAATTAAAACAATTACAATGAGATTGTTTATTAAACACCACTAAACTGTGAACAATTTTAGTAAGGTAATTAAATTTTTTTATAATACAATAATTCATTAAAGAAACACATGTATAGTTTTGTGTAATTTTACTTTTATTAATTTAAAAAGATTTTGCATCTCTACTACAATCGCGCAATTAAGTGAAAATAAAATGAAAACAGTTAGGCAGTTTCAAAATCGGAAAATGAAGTCAAAAATTTATTTGAGAGTGTTAATTTTCGTTTTTAATAATTAATTTATGTTAATTTATTCGTACCGTAATATTTGTCATCTGGTAAAATACAGATGAGGACGATGTAAATCTGCATTGAAGCCAGTAAATAACCATAAGGTTTGAGTGTTGGAAAAATAAGTTAAAGTGATGAACAAAAGCTAGAGGCTCTATAAATAAATGAGTGGTTAGTAAGCTTTCGCTAGGTCTCCAGAGTTCTTGGGGCTGGACAAAGACGCCTCAATTGAGTCCAACACTACTTGCCCCATCGTGACGGAGTGAACATGAGTTTTCTCGCTGCCTTGGATAAAAAAGGTTTCCAGAGTGGATCACCTGAGAAAGACACAAAGCAAACGGACCGGTTCTCAGAACTCCTTAGTGGACCAGGTCGTTGCTATGGTATGGCCAGTTCAAAGAATGATTACAGAAAGATTGCTTCAATGGATGTTCTCTTTCTGTCCAGCAAATAAAAGGATAGGTCCCCTCCAAAAACATGGATACAGTGAATCAAAAACGGTATGGCAGCAAGAAATCTCATAAGAGTGACTAGGAAGACAAGAGGTGATGCGTTGTGAGATACGGACAGCGGAGAAATCAGGGGGACCACTGCAAAAAAGTAAAATCTAATCTCTGCAGGAGATATTACCATTTAACTAAATAATAAAAAAATTACATCATGTATATATTTTTACTTTCTTTTGCCCTATATGAATACATAGGAAAGGAAAGATTCTTTTCATGCCGATTTTTATAAATCAATTTTTCACCGGAAATACATAACGGTTTTTAGATCCCCTAAACCCCCCAAAAACATGTTTTAAGCATTGGTGTGTGTATGTGTGTGTGTAAATAAAATACCTCAAGAACGCAACATCGCGTCGTACAAAATAGAAACTTGGAACTTAAGTTAGGTACCATAAGGGGCCACCACACAAACATTTTCATCAAAATCGTTCACCCTGAATTACTTTTTTATGCAATTTGTTTATTTCTTGCAATTTTCTCAAAATCTGCTCCTACGGTTTTTTAAAATCGCCTCATTTAGTACATTTTTTTTGTCCTCTACAACATAGGAAAGCGTCATGTCTGCTGACATTCTGAAGGGGAAAGATTATGGCCATTACACACATTTTAGGGAAAAAGTGTATGCAATAAAAATTGTAGAAAATTAAAAGACTTACTTTTATTTTAAACGTTTTTTCCTAATACGCTTGGTTAAGAACCAATAAGTGATTTTCTGTATTTTCCTCATTAAAATCAGCAAAAAATGGTTTTCTTATTGCGGCCTTAGTATGCATTTTCAGTTACCTATAAAACATAAAAAAACCTGGAAAAGTGTATAAATATCAAAATTATCTATAGAAAATTAGAAAAACCTAAAACTTGTATTTCAAGCACTTTCTCTATAGATTCTAGTTAAGCTTCAATTAATGATTTTCTGTATTTTTAAGTCCTACAGAAATTAATTTCTATTTAGCGTCATTCAATCATGATTAAAATTAGATTATGGTTTTCATTTTACATTGTGTTTTCGTGATTAAATAAGGGTTGTGTTTCATTATTTAACAAGAAAAAATAGTGTGTGTTTTTCAATAATATTATTGTAATAAATTAAGATCTTGGAAAAATTATTTAATGAAACTGTCAGGTATAATGTATAATAAACAGTTAGGATTTAAATATAATTTCTAGAATGCATTGTTTTTTGTTTTAATAGTTTACCGGCTTCAACACGCAATGCAGAATACATTTTTAGTTAGCGTTTTGAAATAATAAGAAATAACTTATTAAAAGGTATTAAGAAAACAAAAATTATATTTGACAGTTTCGGGGTGCATTTAATTAACAACAAAGATGTTTTAGTAGGTTTCAAATTCAGAGGTTATTGTTGCTATTAGCTGCAGTTCAAGGAAAAGAATTTGTATGGATACCGTATAAATTATTTTATACGGTTTATTTTATACAGACCAATGCTAGTTGATGGAGTATTGTATTACTTACTGTATTTAGTCACTTGCCCCTGTCAGTTAGATTGTTTCCAAGCTTTCATAACGATCAAGAAGTGATTTATCAACGTTTATAATTCTTGCATAGAATCTATCGGCAATAAAATATTATAAGTTCAACTCTACACGAACGCAACACAGCTACTATTGAAGTGGTAAGTAGATGAAATTGCTACGTAACAAAAGTATGGTTTTGAGAAAAATGTGATAAAAGTTTTAATAGTTACATCTTTTTGTAAATTTTCTAATTTATTTAATTTTTAAACCAGCTTAATCCCGCTTCACGAAAATTTATTCAATGTATTCAAAAGAGCTTCAGACGTTACTTTCAATATCACTTTTTTAATGCATGTAACGTCTTCATTCACTAAATATTTTTTCTGTAAATTTTGTCTGCTGAGAATTTATGTTTCAATAATGTAAGACAAAGTTTATCATAAATTTTTTTTTAAGAAAAGCTTAATAACACCTTTACGAATTGAGATAAATGTTTAATACCACACTGTTAACTTTTTTTGACACTTCCAATTGAAATTTAGTATCTGCTATTATATAAATACAACAATTTCTAAATGTGAAGCTAATGTTTCAAAACTTGATTTACTTCCCGGAGTATACAGTCATCACCACAGTCCTACAGTTGGTCAAGAAGATCCCTTGGCCAGGAGCGTTTTAAACGTCTGTGCTGAGTACCCGGTTTCGCCCTCGTGTACATGTTTTGTATGAAAGGGTTGTCATGTAATACAAATTTGTCATGTATCATCTTGTATAGTTGTTTCGCGACATTAATTACTTATGGGATTTGTAAGGCTTTATGCAACATTGAGTTTGTGAGGTAAAAGAGGCATTGCGTTATCGTTCGTAGAATCTTGTTTTAAATCGCTTGTATACGTTTCGTGTGTGAAGGTTTAGCAGATCCCTAAATTTGAACTCCACATGTCCAGATTGGTCTTAAGACTGTCTTTTAGATTGTTAATTTGAGTGACGTTTAATTTAGAACGTCTATCGAGTAAGCGTTTCAGTTGATAGAAGCGTGTTTTGAATTTGTGGCGTGTGTATGTAACGTGTGCGTTCCATGTAAGTTTTCTATCCAAGTGTAAGCTTAAATAGTTATTATTTAAAAGAAATAATGTATCACATTCCAGTAGAAGAAGGTTTTAAATGATTTTAACACCTTTATCTACTGAAAAAAACATAAAATTATGTAGTTCGTAGACCCTTCATCCACTATTATTCCCTTAAATTGTAAATATAGAACATTCAATGTCATCTGCATAACTAAATGTGCACTCAACACCTAGTTAATCAGAAAAGTAAGTTTTTAAAAAATTGTCACATAGCACCTTCATCCACTTACCTCTTTAATTCAACTATAAAATTATCGCCGATTGTATAACTAGTATATTTCTTTTAAGCTGAGCCCTACTGTAAACACCATTTTATGAAGTAAGGTTGGATCTGTTGTGTCTACACTACGTGTAACCGGATAACTGGCGCTTTTCGACCGCTTTCATTTCTAGATAATTCTACACCATTATATTATTTGTAACCTGAAGCCTCTTGAGTTAGTGTGGGCTCCGGTTAAGGATTACGTGGCTACAAAATAATAAAACATTTAAGCTCTAAAAAGTAAAAAATCTTTTGAAAATTGGGGTTTCTAAAGTATTGGTGAATAAGTGGAAAAACTTGTGAATTTGGAATATAATTCAAGTAGTGACAAGAGGATGATGTGTCGTCTGATAAAGTTTTACTGGGTGTAGAAGAATATTACGATAAGGTTACCTATTACAGTACTTTGTTTACGTTTAACAACCTTTAGCCTTGTTACAAATAAATATTTACAATAATATTATAATTATAATCTTCTTCTTCTTCAAGTGCTGTCTCCGCGTCGGAGGTTGGCGATCATCATTGCTATTCTAACTTTCGAAACAGCTGCTCGGAACAGCGACGTGGAGTTGAGACCATACCAATCTCTCAAATTCTTCAACCAGGACGCTTTCCTTCTGCCCGGCCGGCGCTTTCCTGCTATCTTTCCTTCCACTATCAGCTGAAGAAGTCTGTATTTCCCGTTTCGAAGAACATGGCCGAAGTACTGCATAATACTGCGTAACTGTATAATTATAATAAGAATGTAAATTAATTGTTATTAAAAAATTAACTTCCTGTATAACGAACGTAAACTTTTTTGGATGGATTGCATATATATTTTTCTTTCAAACTGTTTTGACCAGGTCTCAACTTAGCTAACATGAAGGATAGTTGTGTTGTCGACTTTGCAACAACAGCTGAACGACACCTTGTTGTTGTTTAGGTCAACAGCCGAAAAGCTGGTTTGAACCTGTAGAGGTTTACTTAGTAAAAACGAGGAGTGAGGTGGTTTACTATTGCCTTCCTCACTAAGTTGAAATAGTAGACTTTTCAGCATGCCAGGCTCTCCGAAAAGCACCCACTTTCCACTCTACAAATGACACCTTCACTTCATTCACCACAGGGTCTGGCTGTATAGTGAAATTCATTACTCTCGGAGGAAACAACTCTGACTAATGTCTTTTACACCTCTACCTCTTCTGTTCTTAAAATAGTTCAGTCATACAACAGACAACTCTGACTCGTGTCTTTTACACCTCTACCTCTTCTGTTCTTAAAATAGTTCAGTCATACAACTGAGAGATGACTGAGTCAAATAGCTGACTAGGTGATAAGAAACAGAACTATTTTTTTTAGCCCTGGAACCATCAGATCGAGTGAAATTAATTTAACACCACCTGCCCGTTATGGGCATAGAGCGACGCCTAGAATTATTATTTCTTCTTCTTCTTTAGTTTTCGCTCCAATTGGAGCATTTGAACCATTCCATGTTCATATCTTTGAACTACGAGCTATGACGTTAGCTTGCTGCTGTCTCTTTCGCTTCTATACCAGTTTCATATTTGTTGATCTGGCAACCCTCATTTTCTCTGTTATGATATAGTCGAATTATTTTCCTTTCTTGAAGGGGAGTTGCCAAAGCTCACTATCTTTTAACATTTTCTTTTCTTCCCGGATTTGAATCATTGCCTCGGTTATGATTAAGTCTCCCATGTCGGACTTTATTTCCTGGAACCATTTATTTTGGGTCTTGTTTCTGAGTTGGTAGCTTAGGAGCTGCTTAGTGAGTTTTGTATCAGGTAGTCTGCAGAGGTGACTGAAAAAATAAACTCTCTTTTTCCTCATAGTTTCGATTATTTCTTGGTGTTTCTTAATCTTAGTTTCTTTGGAGACTATGTCGTCACAGATTATCCACCATTTACCATGGACTTGATTTTTTAAATTATTGGCTGTTCTCAATATTTTTTGTCTAATTTTTAGAGTTTGTCGGTGGTTGATTGGGTGGTCAATTTGAAAAGGGTTTCATTGGCATTTTTGGCTTCTGGTTTGATTACTGCGTTGAAATGTCGTATTTTAGGATAGATTGAGAGAGACTTACTTTTTTATTGATTGAGATAAAATTATTTATTAACGAAAATTATTCAATTTTTTTCAGTTACGACTAAATTGTATTTTGAAGAGGAAGCTTATTTGTTGCTTCTATTGTGTCGTAGAAATAAATTGTTTTAGGTTCAATTCATAATAGAAAATAAAAATGAGAGCCAGTTTAAGTCACTATTTCATTCGTTAAGAAAGTATGATGACAATTTTTTGAATGTTTTAAAATGAATAAAAGTACTTTTGAATAGCCTACATATTATGTCCTGCCGTTTTAGTAATGAAAGAATAACACAACTAAAAATACAAGTGGACACACCGTTGAAAACAATTGACAACTTTTCGGACTTAGAACGAAGTATTACTTGTGCCGTAATATACTGGGAGTTGAACGAGTGAACTAAGCGCTGGGATTTGTTGGATTGCCGTCGTATGTGAGTTGGCTCTGACTGCAAGTAATGATATTTTTGTCGCTGTCCGACAGTAGCTCTGTTGCCGTCGCGTCGCCCGTGTGTGTACTCTCATACGTTTCTTATTAAATAAGACAACAAATTTTTCGCCGGTTGCGGATAGTAACAAAATTCAATAATCCCATTGAATTTTGTTACTATCCGCAACCGGCGAAAAATTTGTAGTTTAATTGTCGTTGGGTTGTCGTTCGTGTGAGTTGAGCTTTATTTGAATGTAATCGCGATGGAGAACACAGTACGTAGGCCTAATTAAGTTACAATTTTTAGCCCTCAGGGTTTAAAATGTAAGAAATTGATTGTAAATGCGTTTCCTGCATTAACAATGTAATAAAAAAGTGTTAGAAAACGTGTCTAGTGGGTCTGACATTGACCAGTACTGTGGTAATCACCACGAAAAATCTTAATGAAGCCTATTTACGACTGTTAATAAAAGACTTCTCAGTTATTAGTATTTCACCAAAAGTAAAAGTAATAATGGTTTATTTTCCTGTCCCACAAGTTTACCTTCAATGAGGGAACAGAAACCTACATTTATACAGTTTTTCTTCGACAGATTTAACAAAAGTTTATAATCATGTAAATTCAAATCTTGAAGTATCTACGAAGAGTCAAGCAAAGCAGTTGATAGAATAGAAGTATTTCATGGAATCTTTCTGAAAAATCTTTCTTTCTTTCTGACTTGTTGTAATATGCATCTAAACGAATTGTTAACGCGGAATAGGTAAATTCATTATTATAAATATTTTTTGTTATGGAGATCGCTTGATATCCGAATGCTTTACGTTACTATGGAAATGTTTCCGTAAGTTTTTATTTGTGTTTAATTAATTTTAAGTGTATAGGTTCACACTATGCTCCATCACCCGCAAGTAATTCTCCTGTAAATTCACTGTTCTTTCTTCCTTTTCATCAATATCGAAATCTCTTCAAATATTTACAATTTCTTCAATAAAAATTGATAACACATAATACCCCTCCCGACTAGAAAAAGCGTCCCTTCCCACGACAATGTTCTACCTTTTATCCCGATTCCAAGCTCAGTTTTCCCCTAATTAGTTTTCATTAATCCCAAACTAAGAAACATCTCAAAAAGGCCTTTTACCTAATTCCCCGAACGACAAGGCAGCCTAGCTACGATGTCGTCATCCCGAGCGCAAGCTCATTTCTTTCAGGATTCTAAGTCGGATTAGTATTGTTATACAGGTGTATGTATAATTATCTTTACAATAATTATAATGTTGGCCAGACGGCCTCTTGTTGAAAATATTTGTTACTAAGTTTTGGTTCAGTTAGATTTCTATGTTTTACTTTTCTATCGTGCTTCTTGATATAAGAATTTTTTGCCTTAATGAAAAAACTAATTCACCAGTTCTTTACCAAATTAACATACTGCACAGATTTTCTAGTTTTTCCAACTGTACTTATCCCATCCTTTTCTTGGTCTTCCTTGGTATTATTTTAACCTCGCTTATATACTTCCATTACTTTTTTAGATTTTGTTTTCTCCGTTAAAATCTGTGTAGTTGACCTAACCAAATGATTTTTTTCTGCTATCAATGATTTTTAGAAGAAAATTTTTGAGATTGCAAGTTGTGATCTCATAATAACATATGAGCTATGTAAGCTATATAAGCTATGTTTAGAACAAAATATTCCGGAGTTTCAAGTCTCCCGTGCGGATCTCCGGGGGAGGCGGTTATAAACAGAGTCGATGAAGTTGTGATGACGGGAAGAAGGAAGAACCAAATGGAGGTAAACATGAAAATCGGTACGTGGAATGTGAGGTCATTGGCACAGGCGGGGAAATTCATAATGCTATCCTGGAAATGAGGAGATTGAATATCAAAGTCATGGGCATAAGCGAAATGCGTTGGCCGGGTACGGGCTGTTGCGATATTGATAATTACAGAGTTTATTATTCAGGAACGTCCGATGGGAGTTTCCAATATGGAGTTGGAGTTGTAGTATGCAAGTCAGTTGCAAATAATGTGACAAATTTCATACCTGTTTCAGAACGAGTCATGCTGTTGCAAATGAAAACTGCTCCCACTCTTTTGAACATAATACAAGTGTATGCTCCAACAATAGACCATACAGATGAGGAATTGGAAAATTTCTATTCTCAGGTTTCAGAATTCTGGAGTCAGTTACCAAAACAGGATTTGAATATACTCCTGGGAGATTTCAATTCAAAGATTGGAAAGGGACGTGAAGGCGATTGTATAGGTCCATATGGACTTGGAGAAAGAAATGAACGAGGTAATCGCTTGAGCATATTTGCGAGAGAGCAAGGTTTGACAATAATGAATACATTCTTTACACTACCACCAAGGAGACTTTATACGTGGAAGTCACCGAGAGATTCACCCAGTAAGATTATCAGGAATCAAATCGATTATATACTAATTAATAAGAGATATAGGAACAGCTGCACCAGTGTAAAAACATATCCAAGTGCTGATATCCAGTCAGATCATACCCTGTTGGTAGGCAACTTCAGAGTCAGATTGAAGAAATTGTTAAAGAAACATAAACCTAGCTATGATATTAGCAAACTGAATGATCGGATGTTGAAGGATAGAGTAAAGGATAGGATGAGGGAAGACATTGAATTGATTGCCAGTATGGGGAATGTTGAAGAGGAAGTGAATGAATTGATCACCATTGTTGGCAACATAAAAGAGGAATTTCTAAAGCCAGATATCAAAAGGAGGAAAACTTGGATGACGAATGAAATTCTTGAAATGATGGAGAGAAGGAGACTTTTGAAAAATCATCCAGAGGACTATAGAGAGTTGAACAGAATTATCAGAAGGAAGGTGAGCGAAGCTAAGGAGAATGAAATGGGTGAGAAGTGTAAGAAAATAGAGACACTCCAATCACGTCATGATAATTTCAACATATTTCATAAAATCAATGATTTTACTGGCAGAAATAGGAGGAGACCTGTGAACAGACTGGTAGATGAAAATGGAATAATTATTGTTGACAAAGATAGAATCAAATGTACTTGGAAAAATCATATAGAAAAGTTATTCAATGACGACAGAATGGAACCTCCCAATATAAACTGTGAAACAGGACCAGAAATTTTGTTTGATGAAGTTGAAGAGACAATAAAAACCATCAAGGTCGGTAAAGCATCGGGCCCAGATAGTATTCAGTCGGAATTCCTGAAGCTTCTTGATGAAGAAAATATAACATGGCTAACATCTTTGTTTAATCGGGTGTATGACAATGGAAGTATTCCAGGAAAATGGCTGAAGTCAGAGTTTATTCTCTTGCCTAAAAAAGCAGGGGCTAAAAAGTGTGGTGAATACAGGACAATAAGTCTCATGAGCCATCTCTTGAAAGTATTTCTGAAAATAATCCACAAAAGGATTTATAAACTCTGTGAAGAACAATTGTCTGATACACAATTCGGGTTTAGAAACTCAGTTGGAACAAGGGAGGCTTTATTCTCTATCCAAATGTTGTTCCAAAGATGCAGAGATGTGAACAAGGATGTATATGCATGTTTTGTGGACTATCAAAAGGCATTTGATAGAGTCCAACATCAGAAGTTGATAAAGATTTTGAAGAATTGTGGGATCGATGATAAAGATTTAAGAATCATAATCAACTTATACTGGAATCAGTCAGCATCTGTGAAACAGGAAGATGATAATATAGACAACATAAAAATTTTAAGAGGTGTCCGACAGGGCTGTGTGCTGTCTCCATTGCTGTTTAACATTTATTCTGAGCACATCTTCAGTGAAGCCTTGGGAAATATGGAAATGGGTATTTCTGTGAATGGAGAGAGACTAAACAATGTGAGATATGCTGATGACACAGTAATTTTTGCAGAAAGTTTGGAGGATTTGCAAATTCTGTTGGATAGAGTGTCAGAGTGTAGAGAAAGGCACGGTCTGGATATCAACATTGGTAAAACGAAATTGATGGTCATAAGTAAAAATAAAGTCCCCAGACGTCATCTTTTGTTAAATGGACAGAATGTTGAACTTGTGGATAGGTATACATACCTTGGTACTGCTCTGAATAGCCGGTGGGATTGTTCACAGGAGATTAAGATCCGTATAGAAAAGGCTAGAGCTGTATTTATCAAAATAAGCTCCTTGTTTAAAAGCCACGATTTGACAATGGAATCAAAAATGAGATTTCTCAAATGCTATGTGTTCCCTGTTCTTTTGTATGGAGCTGAATCATGGACATTGACAGTTTCAATGGAACGAAAAGTGGAGGCATTCGAAATGTGGCTATATCGAAGAATTTTGAGAGTATCTTGGGTGGACAATATCACGAATTATGAGATTCTGGGAAGAATAGGAAAAGAAAAAGAAATTCTCAATGCCATAAAAGTAAGGAAACTTCAATACCTGGGACACATTATGAGAAATAACAACAGATATAAAATATTGCAGCTCATAATTCAAGGAAAGATATGTGGCAGAAGAGGTCCTGGAAGAAGGAGAATATCGTGGATCCAGAACCTAAGGACTTGGTTCTCCGTGAATACAGCTCAATTGTTCAGGGCAGCAGTCAACAGAGTCATCATAGCCAAAATGGTTGCCAACATCCGGAACGGATAGGAACCACAAGAAGAAGAAGAATAACATATTTGTAACTCCATACCTTTTTCTATCTTCCCTCAAAATTTTACGTATTTTTCACAGTTGAAATTTTGAATACGCTACTTTTTATTTGTGAGAAATAAACTCCTTCACGACGGTTTCAAAATTCCGACAGTAAAGGAACTAATCGCGTCTTTTTAGAGTAAATTTCGCGAACTACAAGGTAATCATCCCAACCAACTCGTGCCCTAGCTACAAGGAACTTTCCAACTACGCGACGTCTAAAGCGAAAAAGGACTTGGGACCTCTTCGTCTGAATAACGGACAACAACCACAGTTCTAGACGGAGAATGTACAACAGAGTTCCTCTTTTCCTGAAAGTAAAATACCCCACCGCCCGTTTCATTAAATATCATATAAGAAAATTGCGCAGCTCATTGTTCAGCACCGCAAAAACAGTAAAAATTATTTTTAAAAAACTGGTGTGAGCACTCACAAAACTTTCTCTAGCCAATGCAAATAATTAACAATATAACCTAACAATCGTAATAAAACATTACAAATAACCAAAAAAAAAAACTAACCTCAAAAACGTAGGCCTAACCTAATTTTAATCTTGAGTGAAAGACGCAAAATGAAACTAACCTCAGTTTGGCGTAACGGAAAATCACTCTTTCACGCTCTGTAGAGAAAAATGGTTAAAATAAACATTGTCGATCTTTTATTTCCTGTAAATTAAATTATAGATATACACTTTTGACGTAAAAAGCATACTAAGGCTAAAATCTTAACGAATCCATTATTTTACAGATTTTCATGAAAAAACAAACAGAAAATTACTAATTACCGCTAAACTAAGCGTTATACAAAAATATATTTGGAATTAAAGTTGTAGGTTTTTAACGTTTCTACAGCTTTTATTATCTACGTATATACATTTTTGCGCTAAAATGCATACTACTGCAATCTTTAAAAAAAACATTTTTTTTAACGAAAAAATAGCATTTCCAAGAATTTCAGCAGACATGGCGGACCCTGTCTTGTAGAGCATAAAAAATTTAGTAAACGAGGCGATTTTTAAAAAAATCGTAGGAGCTGTTTTTGAGAAAATCGCAAATGTGAAAAACGATACGAATAAACTACTACTTCCGGTGGACCGATTTTGATGAAAATGTTCGTATTGGGTCCGGTAGTAGTATCTAACTTAAGTTTCAAGTTTTAAGTTCGTACGATGTTCTGTTCTCGAGATATTCTGTTCACATAAACACACACACACACACACACTCACACATACACACACACACAGACCAATTGCTAAAAACATGTTTTTTAGGTTCAGGGGATCTGAAAACGTATATATCTATATCCGGTGAAAACTCGATTTCGAAAAATCTACATGAAAACACTTTTCTTCCTATACATTCATATAGGCAAGAGAAAGTAAAAATTAATTAAAACTTTTTGCAGTTTAGTTTAAAAATAAAATAAAATTAAAGCTTTATTTCAGAATAATTCTTATACATATTCGAATTGTTTTATTGTTTATTGTTCTAGTGGCTTATTTTTTCTTAAATGCCCATATTAATTACCCTAGACGGTTAATTGTAATACAATGTTAACAGAACGAAGAGGGATGTGAAACTCCATTCCCATGAGAACGTCAAAGTTGTAACACAACTTGTGGTGTAGGTTATACCATTATTACAATTATATTCATGTTAGGTTATTGTAGTGGGGGGGTTAAACTAACCCTTTAACACTATATAATTTCACAATTTAAATAGTTTCAACTTACTATAATAGTTTTATTTCATTCCTGATTAATCTCAGAAGTACGATTCTCTTATTATACTACTATTATCTTTGATATTAAATTTTTTTACATATCTGAATTCTAGTTACCTATTGCAAAATAATTTTTTATTTTTTGCATCTATTATCTTAGGGAAGCAACCTAAAATTTCCAGGTTTGGAAACCATTGCATTACTAACTGTTGCACCGGAACAGTGATTTTTTTTTATAAAGTATGTAACAAGAATTAAAATTAGAAAATTACTTCGCACAGAAAAATTGAACATCCAACCGAGGTTAGTAATTCTAATTTTTTTACTGCCAATTTTTATAAATTACTCATATACAACTCTGGCATATATTCAGCATTCACGACAGTGTTCATTTCACAGACATTAAGCCACAATTGCACAAGAAATACAAAGTATATTTGGCACCAGTACTTACATCCAAACTTTCTAAAAACATTAAACAGTTATATTTACCAAACATATAAGTACGCTTAAAAGTATGGTGCTTTATTTTATATATCGGGTACGATGTAACCAACTGATAATTACAAGTACTTATAAGAGAATCCATGCCCATAACAGGCAGGTAGAATGTTAAATTATTTGTACTTGATCTGCTAGTTCCTGGGCTACCAAAAATAGTTCTTTTAGCTCTTGTTTCTTATCACATGGTCTGCCAATTATATGGCTGAAGCGTTTAAGAACACAAGAAGTTGAGATGTAAAAGACACAAGTAAGAGTTATCTTCTCTTGAGAGTAATAAATTTCCTTATACACCCAGACCCTACGTGAATGAAGTGAAGATGTTATTTGGAGGGTGAAAATAGATGCTTTTCAGAGGGCCCTGGCATGTTGATAAATGTACTTTTCCACTCAGTGAGGAAGGCAATAATAAACCAACCCAGTTCTTGTTTTACTTAGTAAAGCCTCTAAAGGTTCAAACCAGCCTTTCGGCTTATGACCTAAACAACAAGAAAATCCAGTAAAGATCTTGCCTTTTCCTTTTCCAACGCGTTGAGTAAGATTTTTGGAATTTTTATTGGTGCAATTGTTTAGGTTTCTTCGTCCGTTTTGAGATATTATGTAATACATTTTGTAATTTGATATCCAAATTTTCATGATAAATTTGTCTTAAACGTCATTTTACTTATTATTTTCACTTTCTCTTGCGTTTATGAATATATATGAAGGAAAGTATTGTTTTTATGTCGATTACTCAAAATCGAGTTTTCACCGGATCTACACGTTTTCAGACCCCCTAAACCCAAAAAACATGGTTTTAGCGATTGGTCTGTGTGTGTGCGTGTGAACAAAATATCTCAAAACGGAACATCGTACAAACTTGAAACTTAAGTAGACACTACTACTGGACCCGACAAGAACATTTTCATCAAAATCAGTCAATCGGAAATAGTAGTTTATTCGTGTCATTTTTCACTGTTTTGCGATTTTTTTAAAAACGGCTCCTACGATTTATTTTAAAAGTCACCTCATTTATTACATATTTTTGATCTACAAGATAAAATAGGCGCCATGTCTGCTAAAATTCTTTAAGAGGCTGCGCTTTCGTAAAAAAAATTGTTTTTTTTTACGATTGCGGCCTTAATATGCATTTTAGGTGTATTAAAAGTGTATTATAATCAAAGTTTTAGAAAATTTAAAAATCTACAACTTTTATTTCAAACATTTCTTTGTATAACGCTTAGTATAGCGGTAATTAGTGATTTTCTGTTTTTTTTTCATGAAAATCTGTGAAAAAATGAATTTTTTTAAGATTTTGGCCTTAGTAGCATTTCACGGCAAAAGTGTTTATAAACAAATTTATAGGAAATTCAAAGATCTATATCTTTTACTTTAAGCATTCTTCTATACAGAGCCTTGTTTAGCGTCGAACAGTGATTTTCCGTATTATTAACCCAAACTAAGGTTTGGTTTTCATTTTGCATCATTCACTCATGATTAAAATTAGGTTATGTTTTTGAAGTTCGTGTTTTGTTTATTTCTAATGTCTTATTACTATTGTCAGGTTATATTGTTCAATATTTGAATTGCAAAGAGAAAGTCGTGTGAGTGTTTCTTACCAGATTTTGAATATAATTGTAGCATTTTTAATATTCTTTATTTTTTTGCCTAAAGTAGACTTTTTTTGCTTTTTACTATGATGATAACTGGTGAAACAGATAATAAAATTAAAAAAAGACAATGAATTTGAATTAGTTAAAGGATAGCACCGCTCCTTAGCAGTGTAAGTTATTAAAATTAGTTCCTGAACCAGTGGATTTCATTTGAGTTTAATCTAGTTTTAAACTGTCGATAAATCTTTAAGGTTTCATTAATATGAAAACCATGAAAACCGACATGTCTTGTAAAATTTTGTTTGATAGTCAATGAGGAGTATCAGAAATTTTTCTTATATATTTGCTTCATTTATTGACTAAACATTTGAACTGGAATTATTAAACCATAGATTTTGGCTACTATACATCCAAATTGGTTTTACTAGAACTTTATATGTGCACTATTCCTGAGGTTATCATTTTCTTCCTTAGAAGTAGAATTCTTCAAAATCGTTTTCGAGAGCATTTACACTGAATCTACTCAAAAAGGAACTTGCATACACAATTTCTAAGCCTAAGTTTCTAGGTTTCATGATTCTAGAAATTATGTGATGAACAAATCAATGAGTGTATTTTGTTTGTATTCGTAAATACTAAAATAATTATTTAAATTTTCGTTTTTGAATTAAAAAAAATATATACTTAATTTATTAGATAAATTCATCCGCATTTTAAATCATTACAACTTTATTTTAATAATAAAAACTCAATCAATAAAATAAATAATTCAATTTTTTGTATTTTTATTTTTTAATTTATTGACACGAATCTCGTTTACACTTATACTTTATACTAATAATTTCTAAAAGTTCAACTTTTACGAAAACAAATTATTTTATCGTCACGCAATCTAAGTATAATGAAAACTATTTTCATAAAGTATAATGGTGTAGACATAAAAGGAATGTATTTTTTAAATAAAAAGATACATTTTTAATAAGGTTATAATTAATTCGTAAAAATACGTGTGTAAAGTAAATCTTAACATTAGCTACATTTATTGTATTTGAAGTTTAGCGTACTGTTATGTAAAGTAATACATGAGTCTGTTAAAATATCTACCGTTTTTCATAAAAAATTATAATATTTTTTATATAGTACATCTTCCTTGTTAAAAGGAAAACTATTTTTTTTAATTATACTCTTTTGTAATTACAAGTGTTATGCTAATTTTTATCTGTATAGTTTTGTACTATTTATCGTTGTAACACAATTGTTAAAAAATTAAAAATGATGTATTGTTTAATTTAACATGGTTTTTATTAATAAAATGACTTTTATTGTAATGAGGATGTGACCCTACGAGCCAATGTGTAAACATGTCAGCAGACTGAGGGAGGATAGGATAGCTAAGCGAAGACTATGCTATTAACTGGAGAGAAAGAGAGAACAAGGACGCCCGAGAAAGAGATAGGCCCTTTTGAGAGGTTCTGAATAGGCAGATATGTCTAATTCTTGAAAGGTAGTAGAAAAAGACTTATCTTTTAATTTTCTTTTTTTTATAAAATTATTTGTTCAACTTGAAGACCTCAACCAGGAACTTCTGCCTTGTAGTGTAGCACGCTTACCATTACACCACGGAGTTGGCGAACTACAAAATTATTGTATCGTAAATTATTGTAAGTTATGTATTATAGTATTGTAAATTATTGTATAATTCTATCGTAACTATTTTAATGACATTAACCTTCATTATTTTTTTTTAAATTGGACACTATGACTTCCCGATTTCTCATTACAAAATGTATCTAAGCCTACTGAAATTTATCACTTCTGGAATACAAAACGCTACCCAAGAGGTTGGTCCCGTACGGATTCGAAAACCTAGTTCTAGATACAATATTATTTTATGATTCTAAGAAGTAAATTGTAAAATGATTTTCAAGTAAATTCTGTAACTTTTCCTATTTAAAAAAATAATCATTGCAAAATACTTTTAATTCATTAATTTTTAAATTTATTTAACTACTATAAATACGTATATTAATTTTTCCCGATTCGTTCCCAGAGATTTCGTTTAGAAAATCACACTGATATCCTGTAATATTATTCACAAGTATAAAAATTATGTATGAAATTACTTTCTTAAATCAACTTAAAATCTCATTGTATTAGTTAAACCACAATTATTTGCACGTACACCTTATTCTGTAACTACATGATAAAAATATATGATTATAAACTTCACAATCATTTAAAATTTCAAGACACTGATAATAAATTGTATACCACTACGAACGAGTTAACTTAAATAACTTACCTTAGAATTTTATTGAATCCGGCGCACAAATCGATCAAACCATTGTAATTTTTTACATACACGTCCTTAATAACAAAATTTATAATGATGTATTAAATTATATTTAGCGGTCGGTTAAATCCACAGATACAAATGCCTCTTAAATATCTTACATTTTGAATTAAGTAGAATGTTTCCTTTTCTGAGAAACCTTAAAAGTATTCGCTAAGAACAGCTGACTCAGAATTTGAAGTAACGTACGAGGTTTCTACTCTATTAAGCTTCCTGATCATTTTCACACTTTATAAAGTATTTGTAATGCTATAAGATATTTTATTTCATTAGGTTGGAGTATTCGAAATATTTCTTTAAGTTTAAAGTAAGAGGTATTAATTTTATATTTGACTCGTTCATTTAGTAATAAAAAATGGGTTTTTATTTATTAGCCGGCCATTAGATGTAACTATGGTATTCTGGATATTCTGATCTGACCGTAGGAGGAGAGGTGTTTCACTTATCCAATCCCTAGCTTAAGGTAGAGAAAATGATTTTGAGAATTATGGGAATGGTACGAACTGGTTTTCCATATAAGTAGCTTTTTGGTAACTCTAAACTTCTTCTTCTTCTTCTTTCTTCTTTCTTCTTTGGCCTTGCCTCTTCCCGTTACGCGGGGTCGGCTTTCCCAATCAGAGAGCTCCACTTGTTACGCTCCTGTGCGTCTTCCTCGGATAAGCCCAACATTTGGTAACTCTAAACGTTAAAATAATAATAAAAATAATTGACGCTAAAATAAGCGCCGTAGTAAATAATTATTGAATAAAATTTGTAGTTTTTTTTCATTTTTAATGATTTTATTTATGTACACATTTGCTCTAGAATCCATATTAAGGCTACAATCTTAAAAAAAACATTTAGGCATACTACAACAGCGCAGCTCCCATGAACTTCAGAAGACATGCCATTTACCCTACTATCTTGTAGAGCACAAAAATTGAATTAATAAGGCAATTTTTTTCAATTTTAGGAACCGTTTATTGGAAAAATTGAAAAAAAATTAAAATGAACGATTTAACCCTTTTGGTTGACCCAGTTTGATGAAAGTGTACATGTCGAGGCCCTTATTTTATCTAACTTAAGTTTCAGTTATGTACGATTTTCCGTTTTCCTTATCTTTGACGCTCTTCTATAATTTCATACCGTCGAAATACTCGTGGACAGAACGCAAATGGCTCTTATACAGATTAAGTACTGACTTTTCAAATGTAAAATCACGACTAATCCAAGCTATGAGTCCTACATTCCTTCGATCTTTTGCAGCTATTGAAGCAACTTGCTCACGGAATAATAACTTGGAGTCAAACAACACACCAAGATCGGTAGTACTGATCTTCCTTAGGATTTCATCATGACCAATGTTGTACCTATTGGGTCCATAATTCATTCCTAGAATAAATGTGATAACCAAGATGTTTTGTTGAGTTTAATCAGAGATTATTTTGCAGTGACAATAGATGTATTAAATTAATATCACTCTGACCTACCCTGCATTTAGCTGCTTAAAGATTATGTTAATTAAGAAAATAGTAAAACGGATAGTAAAGAAGTAAAATAATTATTTAAACAATTTAAATATCTTCCAAAAATCTTACACAAGTAGTTCACTATTATCGTATTTTGTATTTTTCTGAATAGATAGAAATAAAAATAAAATTTGTTGAATCATTAAATTCTAAAGGTTTTCTGTAAATGTTTTACTCAAGATAGAGTCGATGTATTACAAACTGTTTACTATAATCATGTACTTTTTACCGGTCTTCTGCACGTAAAAATAGGTTGACTGAATTTTATTCTTCTAGCACAAAGGTACTTTCGAATTCCGTTCAAGTAGGCTGTAAAATTGTTTGTTGAGACGATATTCTAGTCTAGACTTCAGTCGTACATTCTAAGTCATTTGACAGTAAATCTAATTTATTATTAAATGTACGTATCGATTACTTTTAAGTAATAAAATCATTGTTCGAATATCTTATCTGTATTTGTAAAATTCAGTAATTGTGAAGTTTTGATATTTAGTTATTTTGTAAATAATTACGTGTAGTTTAAGGCTATAAAACAAATATATTAATTTTTTATATTTACTATTCCAAAGGATCATTGTTTCAAATTTCTCTTCTACTTTTAGAACAGTCTTCTTAGTTCGTTTTTCTTCTATTAGTTTATTTTAACTCACATCGAATCTTGGTTATTAGTGACTACTGTGGGTTAAGAAACAGTAGGTTCGAACACGTAATAATTTTCCTGAAAATCGGGTATCGGACTTGAGACTTTCTGCAATTTGCAATATTCTGCAAAAACGCATTAAAATCGATTCTTTAAAGATTTTATTTTTGGCCACAACTACAATAAAACTCTAATTATTTGAAACCCGGTTATCCGAAATCGGTTCTTTTTTACGCAGATTGTGTAGGTAGAAGATGAACTACTGCTGTACTCAATCTGGTAGGCAACGCTACGTGCAGGTCTACTACAAGTCGTTAAATTTTAATAAACTTATTTACCGTAAAACGTTAAGTGGATTACAGTACTGTACATACTACATTTCAGTACAACATAAGGGGATTAAAAACTATTCTATTAGGCGATAACGAAGAGGAAGTAATTGAACTTCAAAAACAGATGAATTTAAAATCATGTGCATTCATGATTGCTGAAGGATGGGAAAATGTTCAAAATGTTACGCTACAAAGGTCTTGGAAGAAGATTTACGATTCTGAAAGCGACAGTTCTAAAGATCAGGTCCAAGAAGAACAACCACTCTTACCATTAGTTCAACAAATAACCCTTTTGACGAGAGCAATGAAAATGACTTAAACGAATTAGTTTTGAAAATACGTGTGCGGATCCCGGATGGCATATAAAAACAGACGAAGAACTAATTGAATCTGTTCTGCAGGTACCAACAAAATATGCCGACGACATACATACAAATTACTGATTCTGATGTTCCTGCGCAAACAAATAGTCAAGCATTTGAAGCAATAGAAACAGCTTTAATTTGGTATTAAATGCAGCCTTTTTTTTTTTTTTTTTTTTTTTTTTTCCCCTCTTTAATTCTTTATTTACAACTGTAAAATGTTACAACAAGCAAATGTGATGATTATCGTGATTATGTAAATGACATGATAGGCATGAGAGGGGTAGGGCCCCCATTGGTGCCTCCCCAAGAATGAAATGTGTATATCAAATTAGCATGTCTCTACTCCAGCGTCTTTTAAGGCGTCTAGGAGGATTGTCAGGTAAATGGACGGAGGAAAGTGAACGCACCAGGGGGTTCTCGTGATCGTGTGACTTGTCGTGAAAGCGTTTGTATAGGTATTCAATGGAATTTTGTACAAGTGGTGTTTTCAAATCTGTATGTAAGGTTTTGTTGCTAACGTAAAGAGGTGCTTTTGCTATAAGGCGTAATGTTTTTGACTGGAATGCTTGAATTCGTTGCAAGTTAGAGGGTTTGGTTGAACCGTAGATTTGGGATCCGTAGGTCCAAATAGGTTTCAAAAGAGAACAATATATGCGTAATTTTTGTGCCATTGGTAATTTTGATCGTTTGTGAAGTAGGGAATATAGAAGTTTAAGTCGGGAATTCAGTAATAAACGTTTCCGTTTGATATGTGTGCTCCAAGTTAGTCGTTTATCAAAAGTCAGACCGAGATACTTGACCGTATCTGTTTTTGTGAGAGGTTCATTGTCTATGTATACTGGTGGGCAATCACCATGACGGAGTGTGAAAGTTACGTGAAGGGATTTTGTCGTATTAAGTTTTATTTTCCATGTTTTACACCATTCGGGCTGCATTCAGGCTGCATTTTTACAAATGCAGCCTGAAGCAGATTTTTCTATTCTCCTGACTGTCAAACGAGTCAGGGATCTAGCTGCATTAAAGCAAAAGAACAATGTTAAACAACGCAAAATAAGCAATTTTTTTAAACACAATAACCTGCATTAGATAAATGATTTTTGTTTTTTATAACAACTTATAATATTTTATTTTAACGTATTTATATTTTTATTTATGACGATTCTGTATAAATTCACAATTTTCATTGTTTTTCCTCTATTAAAATTGATATTTTTCACTACTAAGTATATTTAACTTTTTATTATTGTTTTTCCCGAGTGTGATCAATTATCCAACAAATCGGTCATCCAAAATTGTCATGCCCTAATTATTTCGGATAATCAGTACTTTACTGTACTTAGAATATAAATTATATTAAATTAATTGCTTTCTCACCCATAGTTCAAGGGAAATTTATTATGGTTTTCTCGTATATTGGGCGAAAATTTTGTAGAATAAATTGTAAATACAAGATATTCTATAAACTCAAGCTAAGCTAAATAACAAAAATAATTCTATTACAATTTCTGGTACATTGATGAAATTTTATTGTGAAGTAAATAAATTACTTTTATTAATAATAAATAAATAAATTTGAAGAAATATTTTACTGAAGTAAAACTGTAACAGAAATTAAATAACTACCACTTACTGGAAATAATAAAATAAACTATTAATTGAGATATATGACTGAACTACTTTATAGAGGTAACATAAAAGTCCATGTTCACATCAAAGTACCTCATAAATTATGTTAATATGGGATACAGTTATAGATAATCTGAAGTTCTTTACATTTTATCGTTTTATTTAATGTTATTCAAATTTTTATGTTTCCTTTAAATTTATAAGAGCATTATTATTATTATTATTAGTTTAATTGTCATTAAAAATATAATACTGCATAAATAATAATTGTTTAAATCAACGTAAGTGTTAATCAACATAGTTTTACGGCGTGATGATTTTTCAAAGGATTTTTATAGTTCTATGGTATTTGGAAGTTTATAAATAAAAAGGTTTATTAAAAGTTAGCAATAACCAACATCCCCCTACGTTTCACAGAAAACAAAACTTAATAGATTTTACTTCTCAGAATATTTTACCCGTTGAAAGCCAAATCACTGTTGTACAAATAAAGTCAATATTAGTGACAATGGGATTATTGTTGGTCAGTATGAATCGTCATTGGAAGGGAATAATATAATCTGAAAATATATTTACTATAAGTTAATGTTTTATAAAATCCATTGCTTAAAAAAATTGTGCTATCTTTGATTTTTGGAAGATTTTAATTATCTACGCAGAAATCAGGTGGGTCATTCGTATTCTATCTTGTCTTATATGAATATGTAGGGAAAGAAAGTATTGTTTCTTGTAGATTTTTTGAAGTCCAGTTTTTACTAGTAATACACGTTTTCAGGCCCCCTAAACCCAAAAGACCCGTTTTTAGCAATTGGAGTTTGTGGAAATATGTCAAGAACGGAGTAGAGTACGAATTTTTTTTTTTTTGGACACTGTTCTATTGAAAATTTAATATCTGTTATTATAATATTATAACAATTTCTAAATATGACGCTGAAGGTTCCAAAACTTGAATTACTTTCTGGACCTTGCATTCATCACTACAGTCCTACAGCCGGCCGCGTTGGCGATGTTGGTAACGTGCTCGCCTCTCATCACGCGGTCTTGGGTTCGAATCCCACTCGGGCATGGCATTTTTTCATACGTTACAAAAAATTCATTTCATCCTTCACCGTCTGCATTAGCAGCAATTTGCAAAACAGTCAGACGTTAAACAAAAAAAAAAAAAAAAAAATACAGTCCTACAATTGGCTTAGAACATCCCTTGGCCAGAGGCGTTTAAACTTCTGTGCTGAGTACCCGGTATTGCCCTAATGTGCATGTTTTGTATGAAGGGGTTGTCATGTCATTCAAATTTGTCGTGTATCGTCTTGTGTAGTTGTTTCGCGACTAAAAAATTTTTATAAACTAAAAATGTTAATTAGTTAACACAAGGGGACTCGGCACGAAAATTTTCATGAATTTCGTTCAATGGGAAGTAGTATTATTCGTGAAACTTTTCACTTTTTGCGGTTACATTAAAACCGGTTCCTACGATTTTATTTGAAGTCGCCTCATTTACTACATTTTCGATGTCTACAAGATAGGGAAAAAGGAATGTCAGCTGACATTTTGGGGGGCTATGCTCATGTTTTTTTTATGTTCAGCAAAAACATGTTTTTTTATGATTGCCGCCTTAATCATTTAGAGAAAATTTTATATGAACAAAGTTGAAGAAAATCAAATAACCTACAACTTTTATTTCAAACATTCTTCTACAACGCTTAGTTTGGTGTCAACTAGTCGTTTACTGAATTTTTAAGTGCAAAAGAAGTTGATTTTAATTTTGAGTCATTATCTCATGATAAAATTAGGTTTTTCTTCATTTCATATTGTTTACTCATGAAAACATAAGGTCAGTGTTTTACTGCCGATTTTTTTTGTATCTTCCGTAAAAATTTAAAAAACTTTTGAGGAAAGAAAATAGTAAAGGATGATGTAGTGTGGTACTGTACCGTAAATGGTTGGACCATAATAGAATACATTCTAGAAAATAAAATAGATATGCAACACAACTGACTATGTACTAATGAACAAAAAACAGATAAAAATTAACAAATGGTTTTATTTTACCTATCATAATTTTTTTCCAAAATTTAAAAATTAAGTAATAAACTAAGACTATGTTACTCAGAAAGCTATTCAGAAATGTTATGTTACTCAAAAAGTTTTGACTGGGCTTTCCAATATTTGTTTTGAAATTGGCTGAGTAGCTTCTGAGATTACCTTAATAAACAAATAAAATATAATTTTTGTATAAATTAATTTAAATTACCCAGTAAATAAACTAATAAAATTCCTATCCAATGTAAAAAATACTATTCATAAAAGTTTTTGTGAAGAACTTTGGAAAATATGTATTAAACTAGTGATGTCGTGTAATAATTTTATAATTTTCACGATTTTTAGCCTGAAATTGAATCCGAGACTCCTATTTGTAGCGTAGCATGTTTACTACGTAGGCGGTAAAAGGAAGTAGGCTATTATGTTTATAAATAATGTGTTTTACAAATGTTTTTCATTACTCTGAATTCTCGCAAAAATAAATGCAAGACAATTTTGATATGGTAGTCATTTATAATAGTTGCAATATTAATTCATTTTAATTTTGTTATGCTTAGAGCACACGTCGCTTTTTATTAGTTCTTGATAATTGTGTTTTCAAAGTAAGTAAAATAGGTTTGCCAAAATGCTTGGTACGAATTAGAGCTCCTTTATTACTTTTCTATTGAAAAATTTCTGCTACACATATACAGTTTTATTACTTGACGAATTAGAGCTTTTAAGAGTTTCGTTATACCACAGTCTAACATATAGTCACGCAGTTTACTGCTAGCAAAAAATGCAAGGCACACTAGCATTCTAAGAAGCAAGGAAGCTTAGTTATAAGAATTCTTAAATCTCCAAGTAAAAATTTAGTTGTCTTTCCTGCATAATACTAACAAAATAATTTGGTGTGAAACACCAACACGTCTTTATCTTGCCAATGAAAAATATAATCTACGTTTAGTCATTAGCAAACAAAGTAAAATGAAAAACATAACCTAATAATCATAAGTGATGACGCAAAATGAAAATCAACTTCTGTAGAATTTAAAAATATGCAAAATCACTAATTGATGCGAAACGAAGCTCTGTAGAGACAAATGCTTTAAATAAGGTTGTTAATTTTTAAATTTTATATTACTTTAATTCTACACTTTTGCTGTACATTGTAAAACAACCATTTTTTACCAACTTTGATGAGACAAATACAGAAAATCACTGATTAATTGACGCTAACCTAAGCTTTGTTGGGAAAAGCGTTTGAAATATACGTTGTAGGTTTTGTAATTTTCTGCTACTTTAATCATTTATACACTTTTGCTTTAAAATGCATACTAAGGCCGCCATTAAAAAAAATTACCACGAAAGCACAGGCCTTCCAAGAATTTCACCAGACGTATCGCTTATCCTATCTATTGTAGGGGATAAAAAATTTAGTAAAGTGATTTTTAAAAAAAATCATTGGAACCGTTTTGGAGAAAATTACGAAAAAGTGAAAAATTGCGCAAATCATCTCATTGCTTTCAATGAGATGATGAATATGTATGACGTGAAAATGAGGTGTTAGTCTTGTACCGACTCAGGCCGATAATTTCTGAGAAAATATAGTTAATTTAACTCCAGCCATCAAAGTACACTGGTAACTTGTGTCAAGTATTCAAATATGTATATAAGTAACTACTTTTACTAGGATTTGAACCACTGAATCGCTGTGAATATTTTAACATTAGGACAACCCGGTGGTTTAAAATTATAAGGCATATGTGAATGACTTAAAATACTTGTAACAATGACAATATATAGTTATTATCAATAAGGAGAATTAAAAAACCTTAGTGTTTCAAATTTACTTTGTAATGATTAACAGCAGCAAATACAAATAAAACTGATTATAAAGAGGAAAATGTAAAATATTAATTTCCGGTGCTAGTATTCTTCTTAGGAAAAATTCTCAAAAGTTTAACTAAAAATTTTATTGCTCAAACTGATGCATATACATCTTACACTATAGTTATTATTATTTCGGAAAATACATGTTATTTGATAAAGGGTGCATAGTTGAAACTTATTTACCCTCAATCTGTTCGTTGCAGGGCTAAAATAAATAGTTCTGTTTCTTATCACATGGTCAGTAAATTAAATGACTGAATCATTTAAGAACAGAAGAGGTAGAGGTGTAAAAGACACTAATCAGAGTTATCTCCTCTAAAAGTAATGAATTTCATTATACAGCCAGACCTTGTGGTGAATGAAATGAAGGTGTCATTTGCAGGATAGGAAATATGTGCTTTTCAGAGGGCCCGGCATGCTGACAAGCGTACTTTTCCACTCAGTAAGGAAGGCAATGGTAAACCACCTCACTCCTCTTTTTTACTTAGTAAAACCTCTACAGGTTCAAACCAGCCTTTCGTCTGATGACCTAAACAACAACAGTTGAAACTTAAAGTATTAACGAAGATAATTAAACGAAATTGATGACTGTTTAAAATTCAATAGCTGTTTATCCCAAGCTCCATTTAAAAATGTAAGATACAAGACATTAATATACAAATAGTGTATGGCTATTGACAGAATATCCCAATAGACCTATGCGTCTTATCATCATGCCAAAGTATAACAGATTATAGACCTATAGGCAAAGTTTCTATGAATTTCTAACTAGAGGGTGTTAAACAATAATTCCCTGCTTGTCGTTAGTAATACAGTTGTTTACATCTATCAATTAAAATGTTGTATGAAGATTAACATATAGTAGAATGAAATTATCATAAAATAACAATGAAAAAATAAAAATGGTTTCCATTTTGAAACGAAAACATAAAATTTCCAATAAGTTTGTTCATTAGCTATCGATTTCGGTTCGAGACCTGTTGAAAAGGGTTTGAACATGTTTAAATTTACAGAATGTAGTCGGGAATCAGACCCGGGACCTTTTGCTTTGTGATCTAATACGCTAACTACGTTTAAGCTTTTTACCTTTTAAGTAGTTTGTATTTTTACCTTCTCTTGCTTTATATGAATATACACAGGTAAGGAATGTATTGTTTTCATGTCGATTTTTTGAAATCGAGTTTTCACTGGAAATACATATTTTCAGGCTCCCTGAACTCAAAATACTGATTGGTCTGTGTATGAACAAAATATTTCAAGAACGGAATATTGCATGAAGTGGAAACTTGGAATTTAAGTTAGGTACTTCTGACCCCGTACGAATATTTTTATCAAAATTAGGCAACAGGAAGTAGTAGTTTATTCGTGAGGATTTAACTTTTTTGGAATTATCTCAAAAATGACTCCGTTTTTTTTAAATCGCCTCATTTACAACATTTTATATTCTCTTCAAGATAAGGTAAGCGTTTTGTCTGCTGGAATTCTTAGGGGTTGTGCACTCCTGATAAAAAGTGTTTTTTTTTAGATTTCTTCTTTAATATGCAATTTAAGACTAAAGTGTATAATTAAAATTTTAGGAAATTAAAAATTTAAAAGTTTTAATTTAAGTATATTTTTCTACAACGCTTAGTTTAGCGTCTATTAGTGATTTTCTGTATATTGCTCTTCAGAATTTGTAAAAAAATTCGATTTTTTAAAGACTGCGGCTTTATTCGTATGCATTTTACTATAGGTGTGTATACAAAGTATAATCAATGTAATAGGAAATTAACAACCTACAACTTTTATTTTTAAATTTTTTCTACAAAGTTGAGTTTGGCGTCAATTGATGATTTTCCGTATTTTGAAGTCTTATTTGAGGTTAATTTTCATTTAGCGTCTCACTCATGATTTTAATTAGGTTTATAGGCTTCTATTTCACTATTTACATTGGCAAGAGGAAGTCGTATGAGTGTTATACACCAGATTGTTTTTGTTGGTAAGGATCGTTGTGAGCGAAAAATGTTATATTATAATAAGGAAAACACTAGAAAACAAAACAAAAAACATGTAAGTATGTAGGAATAAAAACGTTTAAATTAATAATAATGTGATTATTCTGTTTAAAATATGACAGTAATAAAATAATAAGTACATTTGCAAAATTAACAGTTCCAAGTGGCATACAGCATATCGTAGTATTGATGAATGATGAAATTGGGGTAAATGGTTGATGTTGTCAAGTTCAAACGCATCGATAATCAGAACATGAGTGCATGTACATGTATCCAAACAAATAGCGTTAAGTAGTTTATATTTCATAGGCTTCACTTTGAAATTCATTCTGATGAAACGAGTTTCTGTTCTGAATATTTGCCTTTCTGATTGATTAGATTAAAAGATATTGAAACTGCATGTTAAACAACCATACTTTTTTTTACAAAGTGTAATTCTTTTCCAATCAGATTTTCAAATGTAGCCTATACATTTTAAGCAAAGACGATAACAGTTTGAAAAATATCTTTCTTAGAATGGAAACATAAAACACTTTCAGTTGTGTGTTTCAAAAAAGATAGAATTCTGAACTAAAACCAAAACTAAAATCGACACAACTGGTTGGGCATTTTAATATCTTGAACATTAAATAGTTTAAGATGACGATGACTGTGATAAAGATGAGAATGATGCCGACTATGATGAGATGACTATAATGAGATGACGATGATTTTAGGGTAGTAAGAGTAGACAAAATTAAATAAATTAAATTATTACTATTAGCTGTGTGTTTATTTCCCATTTAACGTCAAGTCTATTTATTGTACGACAAACAAAAAAAAACAATGATTTTTACCACTACTTATTTCTGTTTTACCTATATTTCTCAAAAACTACTGAAATATGGTTGTGAGACCCATTTTATTCGCTTTTCAGTTCAAAATCATAAGAAACCACTGTTTTTTATTCTTAATTAACGCCATAAAAATTTAATTACGAACTTAAAATTTATGGGATGAGCTGAAATCCGGACGAAGTTTTTCTGTAGCCGTAACACACTAACGAAGAATTTCCGGACCTATGTTTATATGTTTTTATTTTTTTATGCAGATTCATCTTCCGAAGTATTTCCCTTTTTCATAAATCATCTTGTATAATTAGCTTCCGAGATATTGCAGTTGAATTTTTAATCTCGCTACTAGAACAGGAGAGGTAGTGGTGTAAAAGACACTAATCAGAGTTATCTCCTCTGATAGTAATGAATTTCACTATACAGGCAGACCCTTTGGTGAATGAAGTGAAGGTGTCATGTGCAGGGTGGAAAGTGGGAGTTTTTCGGAGGGCCTGGCATGCTGATTAGCCTACTTTTCCACTCAGTGAGGAAGGCAATAGTAAACCACCTCACTCCTCGTTTTTACTAAGTAAAACCTCTAGAGGTTTAAACCAGCATTTCGGCTGTTGACCTAAACTGCACAAAATTATTAGATGGTGTATCTAATGTAAAATGAGAAAATTAATTATAAGAATTCATTTACATTGATAAAACGCTAAGTGCTTTTTTAAAAGAACTGTTACGTCATAGTATAATGTCGTACATCATCCGCTGTTCTACTGTGCTAACATATCATTAAAAACACACATTGAAAGATGTACAAAATGATCTACGAAAATACTTGCAGACTATCTAAACTTACTTTAGAAAAAACCGCATAGAATTAAATATTCATCAAAGGACTCAACCGATCTAGGTATCAGGAAATAGAATGGTTTCCTAATAAAAATTGAGTCATTCAGGAACTAAAAAAGAGAATTTTATTTGCTTTTTATTCCTAAAAATTCCATGAAGTTTTTATATTCATCTTGAAATTACTTGATATTACCATAGAATTTCCTAAAATTATCTAATTTTGGTAATGTTGTTAAAGTGGTAATTCGGTTTCTGAGTACCTTCAAATTAGGGTTTCAACGTCACGAATTACGACAATACTTACACAGTGATGTCTTCTTGACAGTGTAATTATTTTAATAAAACTAAACTTCTTAGTACCTACAAAATAGAAAACATTTTAATTCTAGATTGTTAACTTCTTCTTTTGTTTCAGCTTAGCTTTATCAAGCACTTTCAAGTAGTATGTCCCTAACACAATTATTAATAACGTAGATGTTAATTCGACTTTCGTTTAGTGATTATGCCTCCATAAGTCTTGACTTGTGCGTAGGTAGTGATATGAAGTAACAAACAGATAAAAAAGTAGACTTAAAATTTTTTTAAATCTATTCATTATGTAGAAATTTTGTTACATGTCTGATACATTACAATCTGTTGACATGAAATAGAACAATCAGTAATTTTGATAAATGTTAATTGACATGATTACAATCATCTGTTAATGAAATTGAAATTAGTAATAATTAATATTTGAGAAATACAGTGATGAGTTTGAAAAATAGAAACTATATCAGGTAGAAAAAATTATAATAAAAGTAACAATGTTCATTAAAATCTATAACCTAAATCGAAAACACTCTGTCTTTTCAGTCTTGAAAACCCGGTATGAATGTTGTTTAGCAGATTCAGAGCCACGAATTTTGTATGATGGTTGAGTCTTTCTTCATACTTACGGCTGAATTTTGATATAGTTTTTTTCACAGTGTCGGTATTAAGATCGACATAGATATAGTTGTTTTTGAACATTGTAGAATACTCGTATTGTGTGCGCATGATTTATTTGTACAAAAATATTCTGACGATCTTTATACAAAAAGGTAATTTAATTTTTCATTATAAATGCTTAAATATGTTTATCTAAATCAAACTTTTTAATACCAGAGTATATTGCATTATTATAGTTGCCGAATAACCATGCTTACTTTTATTGGTACAGTAATCCGCAAGGAAAGACAAAACAAGCGTACGAGGTAAATTTATCTAAGATACTATCAACTTCAAATTAATGTTCTTTCCAACAAAAAATAACACACTATTAATGGTTTCACATATAATTAATTAAAAAACAACAAACATACTGCTGCGTAACAATACAAGTGAAACGAATAATTGAACAAAAGGCAATGATTTTTTAAAGAATTTTTATTGTACACGTGCTTAACAAAACAATTAATGTGTCACAATACCCGAAATGTATTATAAAGTTTTTTCCTTTAGTGAAATATTTAGAGTATTATTTAACAGACACTATCAAAATCTCGGTCTATCTTTTGATAAAAGACTGACTTGAAGCAGACACACCAACCAAAAACGTTTATTGTTAAATTTTTAACTTAAACTTTTATACATCCTGCTACATAAACGCTCAAAAGTACCAATGGCTCAAAATTTGAGCAAATATTTTTCACTTAAGAAATTTACATAAATTTATAGCTCTCAAATTTACAGTTCAACTAACCATTCTAATTTACCATGAATGTAGGAATTACAGTTGAAATTATTACATCTTTTTGTTGAAATAAACCATTACATTACTAAGAAACAGACTTACAGATATCTCATACAAAAATTTTGGTACACAACACCTATACCTATACGCTTTCACAACAAGTCACAAAAATAGGATAACCGAATTGTACGTTCTCTTTAAAACTTATATTTACCTGGCAATCCCGGAAGACAAAGATTCTAAACTCAGGAGATTTTGTAATAATAATCCTTCAGGAGGCACCTTCGGGAGCAATGCCCCTCTCTTGTCATTTCAACGGACTTATTATCATCATTATAATATATTTTATTTGTTATTTGATTCTCATAGTTAAATATTTTTTGTTGTAAACTTCATGGGTTTGGTAGTACTGGCTGCTCCGGAAACCACCTTCTCCTCGGAGGACCAGCACCCCTTCGATCATTCGGCTTATAATTCAAAGCCAATCTAGGCAAACGGTTTCCCTTTTTGCGTTCCAGATGACTACTCCAGTTAATTCTGTACTCATTGATTTTTTTCTTCAGTGTAAATAAATATTTGCAACACTTGTCTTATAACGTCGTTTTTTATCTTGTCCAAAAGAGTGCAGCCCTTCACTGCCAAAAGAAATTTTATTTCTTTTAGCTCTGACTTGGCTTCGTTCTCTGTTTAAAAGCACCCATGTTGCCATACATTGTAACTGGCACCGACTACATTATAACCTCGACCACCTCTTCTATTATGGACCTTTCCACTTTCCAAAAATCCTCTTTTCCAGAAGTCCTCTCTTCCACTTTTCCAATGGACTCGAACCCGTTACCCACACTATCCATATGGCTCCGTTCACTCTCCTTACATGTCCACACCGTATCGGACTCTTTTCCTTAATATAACTCAAAACATCAATCTCTATCGTCATTCTCTTTCGTAGTTCCCCAACGGTAACTCGATCCATTCTTGTCAGCCCACAGCTTTGCCTTCAGAAATACATCTGCCTCTCATTAATTTTTCCTCTAATTCTTTTATTTACTACCCAGCTATCAGCCACATAAGTTTATATGTTTTGTACAATTGTGTAAAATATAATTTTTTATTTGTTTTTTTGATGTGTTTGTATGCTAGTATTAACTTACCGTATTAACGTTCTGGCTTGCCTCAATTTTTTTAAATATATTATGAACAGATTTTAAATTAACAATAGTTTTATAAAAAGAAAAAAATAATAAATTTGTCCTTTCAATAAAATTTTTCCGAGAATAGAGATTTCTTAATTCAGTAGCCTACATCATACAAAAATACTCTAATGTAAATAATTGGATAATTATATTGATTGTATAAAAGAAAAAAATTTTCATCGAACGTGATTATAAAACTAACAATATTCATTTAGTTATAATAGAATTAGCAATATCCAGAATTAAATTTAAAATATTTTTTAAATCTTTGGTTACTTCACAACTTTACATCTTTAGCACACTGATATTTAAATTATATTTATCTGAAAGTAAAGTAATTGTGATAAAAAATTATAAATTATTTTTTTCTAGTGAAGAATTATAGTTTTATGTAGTTCTAGGGAACGCCTCGTATAGTTTCAACGTTCTGACGATTACATCACGAATCAAGACTATTCTGAATGTTACATAATTTTTTTTAATAACAAAAATCGATTTCATGAACATTTTTGTTAAAAGAAATTTCGATACTTCGAAACATTTTCCAATTCATTTGCTCCATTTTTCCTATGTCACATAAATTGTTATTTTACTACGAAATTTTTCAACATAACCCTAGATTTAATACTACTGATACAGTTTGGTTACAAAAATAAAAGGTAGATCATATTTAATAGTAGTTTCAGTTAGATTTTAGCAAATTTTCGTTGTTGGATGTTTTTTAATACAGTTCAATAACGTGGCGCAGAGAATAGGAAAACCCCAACTAAGGGAGGCAGGTTAATTCAGCGTTGAACGGCTGATTATCTTAACTTGAAAACACGTTCACGGTACATAGTATGTTATTCACCATTGGCGCATCCCTCTGCATGAAACCTCTGACCTCACTTCATCCTATTTTGCATTATGCATAAGCTATTGTTTACATTTTTGTCGCATTTTTGTCGCATATTCAATATCACATCCACCCCGCTATTCTTGCCCCTCTCCCTCCTATACACTATTACTATATTTTAATATTATTTTTTTCTACGACCATCTATTCTCCGGTATGTTTCTTCTCAGCTTTCTATTTCATATTCTACATAATTTTATATTCTTCTAAAACAAAAGAAAAATCTATACCACAAAATTAAAATGTAACTTTTAAAATATTTATAACGGTGTGTCTAACAATCATGCATTTTTATTCCATTTTTCAATTGTTAAAATATTCAGTAATTATGCTGCATTTTTACCTGTATTCTATTTAGTACTGTAACCGCAATAACCAAAAATAAATTTATTCATATTTATAAATAATCCTTAAAAAGTTTTTATTACTTTTTGTGACAATTTACAGTAATTATTTCTGTTTTTTTTTCAAATCACAAACACCGAGCTAAGACCTCTACTCAATCAATGGACCTCCTGTTTGCTACTCTTCGTCATCTCATCGTTTTCATTACTCCAATCATCTATTGCTTTACTCTATCAACAGTGATTTAACACCACCGATTGCTAGCTTTGGACCTCATTTTGCAAGAGTTACGAAAACGGATCAGGAGGAGTATCAATCTCGTTAAAAAACTGGGATTTATCAGGCTCCATATAGTAGCAAGATGTAATAAGGTATTGCATTTGTTACAGGAAAGATAGTGAAATATATTGACAGCAGAGGAAGAAGAAATTCCCAACGCCGCCGTGGAGAGGGAGGAAGAGCCTGGAGTAATTAACCTTGAATTATAATCAAGGGTAAAAATAAAGCTTTAAAGCCTTAGAGAACGCTTTCTATATTTTATCAGTTCATCTGTGTATCTCAAGGTGATAATCGTCACATAAAACGTAATATTGTAGAACCTAGGGTAATAATACAAGAATTGAATGAAGTATCACACAAAGCAGGTCTAAAAATAAATTTAAGGAAAATAAAAGTAATGAAAAACACATAAAAATAATGGTAGATAACCTATAGTGTAAAGTGCAATTATACACGAATTTTCAGGAAAATTGTTCGAGCCGTTTTCGAGAATAGCTTTTTTTGGTTTTGCATTTGTCTGTTCTGCAATTTCTAATAATGCAGATGGTGGATAATAATGATAATGAAAATGAGTGATGAAAAAATGCCAGACCTGACCGAGAATCGAACCCGAGACCCCCGCGTAGAAGCCAGTTGCGCTAACCACTATGACAACGGGCCGGCCAGCTGGGAACAGCTGAGAACAGCTGGGCATAAATACATATACATACGCCAAGTTGTCGTATCATATTATATAGATACTGGGTTAATAGAGTCAATAACAGGCAGGTAGACTGTTAACTTATTTGAACTCGATCTACTAGTTTCAGGGCTACAAAAATAGTTCTGTTTTTTATCACATGGTCAGCCAATTATATGACTGAAGAATTTAAGAACAGAACAGGTAGAGGTGTAAAAGACACTAATCAGAGTTACTTCCTTTGAGAGTAATGAATTTTACTATACAGCCAGACCGTGAATGTGAATGAAGTGAAAGCGTCACTTGCAGGTTGGAAAATAGATACGTTACAGAAGCCCGGGCATGGTAATAATCTTACTTTTTCACTCAGTGAGGAAGGCATGGTAACCCATTTCACTTCTCGTTTTACTTAGTACAACCTCTAGAAGTTCAAACTAGCCTATCGGCTGATGACCTAAACAGCAACAACAACAGAACCTAAAATTCGAACGGGTAAACAAATACGTGTATCTAGAACAACTATCAAGATATAACAGAGGTAACTAATCAGCAAAAGTCATCTGAAGAAAACCATTGAGTTAGGCAGAATTTGAAAGATTGAATGGTATTCTGAGAAAGAATAAAGAAGAACTGGATGATCTAGTTATTTGATTCAGGTATTTGCTCCCAGTACTAACGTATGATACGCAAACGTGGGTGTTAATTATTGTAATATTGGCAAGTTAGCAGAAACATAATATGCCTTGGAAAGATCTACAATGGGGTAACAATGTAACCCTGAAACCCAAACGATTATTTATAAGAAATATCAGTAAAGTTTAAGACATCATACAAAAAAGTAACAACAAAAATTTTAATGGACATGGTATAGTAAACAGAATGATAGGTGGAACAGTGCTATTAAAAAAGTGGAGATCATGACCAAGAAAAAGGGGCGCGGACGGTTACTTATGCGATAGGGAGACATGAAATCTCTGGTGGGATTGAACTAGTCAGCAAACGACAATCAGGAAAACGTGGATAAATTTTCAGAAGCTTATGGTCAGCATTGGACAAACGGGCTATTAAAAATAATATTACAATAATTATTTTATGATGTACGGGGTATTTAATTTTGACAATATTTTTCATTCTATGCAGAAAACTTACGATTAATGCGTAGGTATAAAATAAATTAGCTATTAGTATAGAGAATACGGAATTTATTTACGTCCCCGGAAGTACGTTTTAAAAAGAACCATTTTATTACTATAATACATAACAAAGAATAGCTGCCATGAAAATTTATTACCGTTAATAATTAAATTTATTCAATATTATATTAATATATTAGATCATAATTTAAGCAATAAATAACACTGACAGTTTATGATAGTCTTTTGAAAAGAAGTAAATTATTTATAACAATACAGTTCAGATTACGCATTAGATCATCAGGTATTTTCAGACAATTCCGGATTAGGTCAAAGGAGGATTAATCAAATCATCCTACTAATTTCTCTTATACCAGTAATTGATTTCATTCAAGCAATTTCAATGTGAGATCCGTAGTAAATTTTGTAAAAATAACTTTTATAGTGTCTTTAAAAATCTAATTAATTTCTATGTTTACTTTGATATAGTACTTTGTACTACATTGAAATAGCTAAATTTCTCGGATTACGCCTAGATATAAGATAAATTGGAGAATACAAATTCAGCAGAAATGGAAAACTAAACTTAAAATTAAAACTATTTCATTAGCTAAAAAAATCAAAATTATTGCTTTAAAATAACGGTGCTACTATAGTATGCAGCCTACCGCATTATGTTTAGTGAAGTTTGTATTTGTTGATGTGGTAGCACTGTCCACTAGCACTTTTCGCGCGTAAATATTCACATATTTTACATTAATGTTATCTCTTTACTACAGTTAGTTTATGTGTTAACTAGACGTTTAAATGATAATACTGTGTGGCAAAGATTTGCCCTTTGCGGAGAGGAGCAGAATCGGCCCGCTACAAGCCTTCTCAATAACACTTCATTATGTACCAAGTAAAGTGTACTAGTTAGTAGTAGTACATAATGAAATGTTATTGAGAAAGCTAGTAGCGGGCCGATTCTGCTCCTCTCCGCAAGGGGCAATCAAATCTTTGCCAAACAGTAAAAGATTTTTATAGAAATGAAATTGCTAATGAAGAAATGGCTGTGGCTTTTTTGAGGCAGCACAACCTACTCGGACACAGCGCAAACATACATAAAAATTTAAACGATATGTACGTACCTATATATAATATTTAATATACTTTTAGTATTATTAATTATACAGAGTAATTTTTAGTCCTGTTAGGTACCCAATTGTTAATGTCTGGTAATTTTTTCTAAGAAATTTGTGACATGAAGTTGGTAGCCCTACTCAACCGGTATAGATACGGCAGTGTGAGTTAATTCTCCTTGAGCTGTGTAAAATTTTGTGCCGTTTCCGGTCGTGTTACGAACAGAATGTCTTTTAACCTAGAACAACCGATTTTCATTCTTGAACAATATTTTGCTACGAAATCGTATGCGAGTGTAAAAGAATCATTTCAAATTAAATTGTCGGTGTTCCTCCACCAGAAAATTTCAATTTCTAGGCTAACAACCGATTTCGAGAGACAGGTAGTGTTTTCACATTCTCTAAAACGTCATCTGTCGAAAGAATTGGTCGACCACTACATTTTCTTTCACAAACACGAAATTAACTACAGAAGGACGCGGTTAGTTTTTTACTGTCGGAATTTTGAAATTGTCGTGAGGGCCAGAAGCAATTCTTAAGAATTTTGATTGAAAGGTTTGGATCGATTTTAAGTTACTCTCTCCCGCTACTTCAAAGAGCTGGACACCATGAGTTCAGGTTAGTCTCAAAAGGGTTTTGTATGTTAAAATTTTGGAACGGAGGTTAAATTTTGATCTAGGGTTAATTTAAGAATTTAATATAATTCTTATGTAAAATTAGCTAACAACTTTGTGGCCTATTGATTAACTTGCTACGCTGCAAAGCGGAATTCCCCGATTTGATTCTCGGCTAGAGTCTGGAAAGTTATTATACGTTAAACCCACTGTCCCTTAGGCCAAATGACCAAGGTGTTAATGCGTCTTTAAGAAAATTAGCTTTAGCAAATTATACTATAACTTAAATAGTAATTTTGTTTTCCTTTTGTACCTTCATTGGGATTTATCTTTTCGTGTCATTTTTCCTTTTAATAAATCTATTTGTTTGTATTAATTTTATTCAATTGTTTAAATTACATTTTTATTGCATTAGGCTGTTGGTTCTTGAACTAAAAAAATATTTTTTAACCTGTTAACGAATTATAAAATGTGCCTTCTGAGGTAATTTATGAAATAGAGTATATTTAGCTTTAAAATTTTAACTAAAAACAACGAATTTGGTAAAGTGCTAAATTTTGAATGCTTCATTGTTTTAGTTTTTAAGTAGCTACATTGATGTTAATACAAAACTGCATGAATTTAAGTTAGGATTCCATGTATTATTATTATTATTATTATTATTATTATTATTATTATTATTTACTACATTTACAAGTAAATCCTACGTTCTGAATTTAAATTTACATTAAAATAGAATATCAAGAACTTAAATAATATTTTAAAGGCATTGTATATGTAATAAACCAACACTAAGAGCTTTTGTGGTTGGTATATAAACAAAAGGACTACTTTCTATCTCGTTAATGAATTAAATTTACTATTTACAGGATTTATTTCTTAGTTAGAACGTACTATACAGTCCTCTTCACCTAGTTTGTCAGTAAGAATGAAGCTGACTGAATCAGTGATAAAGAGGGATTTAAGTCCCTGTGTTGGCAGCACAGTATATTTAAACTACTCCTCAATAAAATTATGTTTAGCCTACACATGCAGGGAAAGATTGTAACAGCAGTAATAAATTGTCTACATAATACCTAAATCGTCTTAATGTCATGTTACCTAAGTACAAGAGTGTAGCCCTAAATATTTCTAATTCTTCTAATAAAAACAGTTTTTTTTAGGTTAACCTGGGGAGTTGCTAAATTTTAATATGAGAAGCTTACTTAAAGTAGGGTAAATATTAACTAGTGGTTGAAGGAATCTTAGAAAACTAATACTTGGTAACTGATGGAAGTGGCGTACTAGAAATAAGTAGCCTACAAGTTTCCGAATGCTCGAGAGTCGTTTCTAAACTAACACAATTCAACAAAGCAATGGGAGGGATAAGGTAGAAAATGTTTGCATTTAATACTTATTGCATCACAGTACAAATTTATGCGTAAATCAGGTTTGAGGCTTGTATGGTAGTAAAATAGATAAAAAATCTCATGTGAAACACTTATACGACTTTCTCTTGTCAATATAAATAATGAAAAATATAACCTATGTTTAATCATGGATTAATGACGGTAAATGAAAATCAAGCTGTTTCACTAAAAACGGAAAATTAAAATTGACGCTAAAATAATATCCGTAGAAAAAAAACGTGAAATGAAAGTTAAAACGATTTATATAACTTAAACTTTTGTTGTAAAATGCATTCTAAGGCCGGAAACTTAAAAAACTCATTTCTATGAGAAAATACGGAAAACTACTAATTGACACTAAACTCTCATTTAAGCGTTCTATAAAAAAATTTTACTTCAAAGTTGCAAATTTCTTATGTTTTTACAACCTTGATTATATACATTGTTACCCTCAAATGCATATTAAAGCCGCAAATCTGAAAAAAATACTACGAGGCGACTCCCCTACGAATTTCAGTAGACATGATGGTTACCCTGTCTTATAGAACACCAAAAATTATAGTAAATGAGGCAATATTAAATAAAATCGTAGTAACCGTTTTTGAGAAAATTGTAAAAACGTAAAAAACGCACGAATAACCTACTAGTTCTGGGTGACCGATTTTTATGAAAAATTTTCTGTCAGATTCCCTTTCTGTACTTTAGTTTAAAGTTTCAATTTCGTACGATATTCCGTACTTGAGATATTTTGTTCACACACAGACAGGTAAAAACAAGATTTTTGGTACAGGGGGCCTGAAAATTGTTTTCCGGTGAAAACACGATTTCAAAAAATAGATATGAAAAATCCCTTTCGTGAGACGACGCGTCTCATGGCTGGTGATTTTTTTAAAAAAGCTTACCTTTGACTTATGACAAAAACCATTAGTGATTTCTGTACCTACATTTTGACAGACAATATTTTTGTTTTCAAATTCCGACTTTGATTTCTTGACTTCCGGTTTTGGGTCACTTCCGGTCAAAACCGGAACTTCAAACCCAATCCAGGCCCACTACCTTTTTTGTAGATTACAAATCTGCAAACCGTTTGTTGCAATCTCTTGTAGTTTCTGACATCTAGGTGTGACGGACGGACATAGGAAAATGATAATGACATTTTTAAAAATTGCCTCTAAACAATTCTTTCCCTTTTTATACACATAAGGCCTCGTGTTTACTCCTCAGACACAGGTCTTCGTAATTATAGTTCTTTATTATTCCTTAGTACCCTTAATAGAATATGTGTCCTTATTTTCAGAAGTTTAGTTTTTTTATTTCTAGAAGTATAATAATTTGTGTTTCTTTAGAAAAAGTGGTTAAAATGCAGATGTTTGATTTTTCTGTTCAATCGGTAAGTAATAAAATTTTACCCAATTTTGGCTGTCCAGGTGACCGGAAAGTTAAAGAATCATAGATGAATCAGTTAGAAATTCTGATTTATCTATAGAGAAAATACGAATAAAATGATTTAGCATTATCAGATTTTTTTTTATTTTAATGAAAAACACAATTAGATGTTTCGATTTTTTGCTACTGACTGAATATCATTATACAATAAACAAAAGTAATTGCTTGTAATATTTGCCTTGATATATATATAGGCCTACATATACATAGAATGATAAAGAAATATTTTATGTTTTTCCTAATAAAATAAACATCTATTTTACTTATGTTTGTACTCATACTAACAAAAACTATAGTGAAAAGTGCAATAATATTTCATAAATTCCGTTATTATATCACATTAATCACAAACTTTGTAGCAAGAAACCTACAACTATATTCTTCATAAAATAGTTTATATTTCCGGTTATAATTTAATTTTCTTTATTATACAATTAAATCCTTTTATTTAATATAAAATTGATATTTTAAATGCAATTTGTTAAGTTACTTATTCAAGAGACGTATTTATGTATAAAACTTTATTTACCTGTAATGTTTTCTCAGGTTATTTTAAAACGTCTGAAAAAGTCTTGTTTAAGATTAAAAGATTGTTTAAGATTAATTTAATAGCAATGAAAAAGCATGTTTTTAGGTCATTCTATTGTTAAATTAACCTGTATTTTATTTTTTCTCAAATACATGTCGTTTGTGTTGTGGTTAGTAATTAGTTTATTTATATCAGGACGTTTTCCAGATGTTGAAATAAAAGCGTACAGAAAATACTATCACTACCTGTTTGAGTTGTTTTCTTTTTATAAACGCTTAAACTTTGTAAATCATTGTAATTTCTTAATTATAGAGTTAAGCCTACCGTTATCACATCTAGAGGCTCTCGTAGAAAAATTGATTTACTTAAAATGGCGGCCTTCATGTGCATTTTAGGACGAAAGTATATGTAATCAAAGCTGTGCAATATTTAAAATGAAACCCTAGATGTTTTATTTCAAATATTTCTTCGTATAACGTTTGGTTTAGCGGTAATTAGTGATTTTCTGTTTATATTTCATAAAAATCTGTAAAAAATGGATTTCTAAGATTTAAGCCAAACTAAGGTTGGTTTTCATTTTGCACCATTCATGATTAAAATTAGGTTATGTTTTTTTAGGTTAGTTTTTGTTTATATAAAGTCACATCAATAACTTAATTATTAGCGACTACGGTGGGTTAAGAAACTGTATTGATCGGTTTTGACGCTTAATAATGTCCCGGCCCTACCCGGGAATTGAACCCGGGACTATTGCTTAGTCGGGTAGCGAGCTATCCACTATGTCACGAAGGCAGTCACTTTTCCGTTTTTTTTTTACGTCGTTTAATAATATTCGGTTATGTGTTCATTATTTGCATTGGCAAGAGAAAGTCGTGTGAGTGTTTCCCACCAAATTTTCGTCTACATTCGAGTAACTTTCTCTTTAAGTCAATACGGCTTCTAAATCAATCGTCTGTCAATATGCAAACCAAAATAGCGAACTTAGTTGCTCAATTAGAATAAAATTTTACATAAATTGTCATATTTCTTCTTTGTAGTAATGAAATATTTAATTACACAATTAAGTATGTACTAACAAATGTGCAATTAAATAAATTATGTATTATTTAGGGATTATGTTTTTGCAATAATTATGCAATGTCGGAAGGCTTGGAAGTTTGCCATTATGATGACATAATAATATCAACTTGTCATCGAACATTTGCAAATATTACTCTGTGTTTTGTAACTATTTTAAAATGTATTATATTATAAAAATGTACAATATAACTCCACAATAAAGTTATTAAAACCAATGTTAACACAGATGTCTTGTTTTATACTAGTTAACAAAAATGTTTATTTAACAGATGAATAATATTTTTAAGTTATTTATTTCGATGATCACTTTTATAATTCAAACACAAACAAAATGCTGTAGAAAAACTTTAAATAGATAAAGATAGAAAATGTAGAAAGAGATAAAATATCGTTAATGATGTTTATTTTTCATATCCTGTTATTTTTTTACGTTCCTCCAGGATAAATAAACTTATAAAAGATGCTGTGAATGTTAATTGCATTTCAAGCAGTCGTTCACCTAGTTCTTCTTAACTCATCCGTCTAGTTGTATTATTGTAGTAGACTGTTTTTACTAAACAGATTTTTATTGATATAGGCTACTGTTCAAAATTCAGTAATTTTATTAGCAGTTTTTAACATTGGTGGTTTACCAGTAAAGATGCAAATGTTCCCAAACTTCCATGAGGAACTTCTTTTACCCTTTCAGTGCCAAAACAATATTTAAAAATTTGACCTAAAGTCATTTAATTTGAATAAGCGTGGACAAAAGGTGCCAGTCCTTATTTCGAAAACTTGCAAGCGTAAGCCTGCAAGTTTTCGAAATTTTGCCAACCAAAATTTCAACAGAAAAATAAAATTTCTTGTTAAAAATTAATTTTTATTATGTCCATTAAAAAAGAAATCGTTCTAACAATAAAAATATTGAAATTTTTTTTATTTAATTTAAAGTCGCATCGACAGCTTGGTCATTAGCAACTACTATGGGTTTTGGTACCTTAACGGTGGTTTTAACGTGTTAAAAAAAACCCGGGACCTTTCGCTTTGCAGGCTAGCGCGCTACTCATTACGCCACGAAGGCGGTTTCAAAATACATTATTCCATTAATTTTTGTTTAAAAGTTTTTTTTTTTGGTTATCAGGACGTTGGCACTTTATGCATAACTTACGGACATCCGGTAAACCGGATGTGTTCACTAAGTAAAATATATCGACGTCCTGTTTTCCGGACTTTGGTACGGAAAGGGTTAAGGGGGTTCGGAGGGTGAATTATTAGAAATTTTTGGATATTTCTTTTATTGATTTTTTCTCTGTTCCCTTACATTTTAATAATAATCTAACACCACTCCCATCACTTTCTGTAACATAGCAAAATTATATTTAACTTTAAGTGAAGCAGTATCACACGTTTTATGCTTGAAACTTAGTTACTGCGCGAGAACATGATTGCTTTACAAGATAAGAAAACACAATCTGTCTATACTATTCATACTTCATTCTAAGCACATGCACATTCCTTAAGTTATAATGAGCGAAATCAAGCCTATATATTTTAAAGAATTGTCAGATCATACCCTACTGAAGAAGTGCCTAGATGGAAAGTCGCAGATTCCGAATGAATCCGTAAATGGTATAATTTGGTCGCGACTCCCCAAAACAGTTTTTGTAGGCCTAAAACTATATAGTTTGGTGTTTATGATGCCATTTTGAGTTTTAATAAAGGAAATGTTACCAGGTGCTTTGATCTGAAGAAGCTTGGAATAACTAAGTCAAAACACTGCTTCAGTGGTTTGTGAATTAAACAAAATAAGAGTGCGAAGGGGCGAGCGAATGCTTTCACAACTTTTGAAAAAAGTACGACAACTTTGTAAAAGTGCCAAGAAGTTAGAAGAAGTTTTCGCAGAAGAGGAATTCCCAAACCAGCCATCCTATGGTGCTGGGATGCACTAAACAGTAATTTATAGAATAAATAAATTTTATATATATTGTGTTGTTCTAAACTTTATCAGTTTTTTCCGAAAACTAAGTTCTATTTGTAAAATGATGCAATAACTCAGATACTACTTAGGATACAGCGAAATACTAGAAAACAGTAAGGTTATAATGGTACGCCACTTGATAAAGCTAAGAAGAAATCTAACCAAACAAAAAAAATTTATCACAATGTCAAAATCCGGGGCAATTAAGATCCCGAGCATGTTCTCTTTGGATTCTGGGACTAAACTTCAAAAACCGGGACGTCTGGTCACCCTTTCTCATATACATTTAATATACATTTTAAGAACATTAATTTCAATGAATAATTAAACTAATGTCGCCAGTATGAGCTCGGTTATCGTTGAAAATTTTGTTTAGACTTATTCCTGTACGGTAACATTGTAATTTATAAACTGAAGTTTCGCGCGGTTTTGAACTGTTTATTACGTTTTATAATTAAAAAATTGATTCTGCCAGTGAAAATATTTGTGCATTAATGTAATAACACAAAAAAAAACAATTTTTTTGAAATGAATGTTTCTATTTTTAAATCTCGTGTAACTATGATATACAGTAGAATTTCTTACAATAGAAATTTTATCTCTAAGAAACATTTTAATGTATCTCTCTTAATGTATGTGTAAGCATTAATACTTTTGTTTGAGAATATGTAACAGCAAACAATACAGTCTTAAAAAGAAATAAACTGCACAAAAGGAACAACTGAATGGTTATTTAAGTCATCTTAAAATAACCAACTACAGAAACAATAACTAGGCTTGACAAGTGTATGGCTTGAAGTGTATGAAGTATTCTTCATTGTTGAACCTTTTGAAAAAAATACGCAAAAAGTACTATGAGCTCTTAAATCCTGATGCAATTTTGTACTTAGTACTTTTTAAAATTACCTGGTAAAATATCATAAGTATAAATATAATTGTTTTTATAATAATTATCTTGGAAAACAAATTTTACTTTTAGTCGTAAAATGTTATTTGCGTTTCAAAATTCGGATACGCTCCTAAATCTATTGAATTAGTAAATTAACTGTAAGTTATTTGGTCATATAAGATAGTAAATTTATGATTGAAGAGGTTGTTTCCAAAACCCAGTAAGTCACATTTTTAAAGATATTGACTTTTTACTTACATATTATTCAGAGGGCACAGACCCATTGATTGATAGCCTACAGTAGTTTTTTCCTAAACCTACTAATCGCTACAAAATAACATTCATGAATATCGGATTTTTCCAAAAACTACAAAGTTCATTTTTGTTGTTTTACGAACTCTACTATGTTAGCCGCGCATGCGCACAAGTTGAGCCCGCTACTTTATTCTCGTGATGAGTGTCAAAAGGTTATTGTTGTCATACGAGTTAAGTACGTGTTTTAGTGTTAATAAAAATAAATAATTTGATTTAGACCGAAACAATTATTTTTTTAGGCTCGTGTAATATTTTCAGTTCCAAAGATATTTTTTACATAGGTTGATAAGTTTTTAAAAAGTAGATGTAGGCTATCTGTTATTTTTATTACCTATGTCCAGGATTTAGTTATGTATTATTATTAATAATAATTAAAATATTTTGTATGCATAAGTTAAGGATACTAAGCGTTTTATTTGAAAGTTATTTCAAAATTATTCCTTATACTTGTGAAATAACTTACAGTTCAATTTATGAGTACATTTTTTTACATTATACATACTGTTAGGTATGTTTTCCAAAGTACACGCAAAGTCCACGCGTTTTCCAAAACTGAACTAAGTTCATCGACTTAATGCACTTTTGGAAAAAATTGCGATGAATCTGTGAATATTTTTTTGAAAAAAGGCCAAATTGACAAATACAATTATCTATTAATGTACTAAGAGTAAAAATACATAGTAAACATTAACAAATTTAACTGGTTGAGCCTAATTTAAAAAAATTTATTTCCTGAAAAATTACATTTTTGGACTTAGTGGCTTCTGGAAAGGAGCTCTTAAATTATTAATATAATATATTATTATATAAGTAATTGTTAATAATTGTGTAAAGACACTAGTCAGAATTATCTCCTCTGAAAGTAATGAATTTCACTATACAACCGGACCCTGTGGTGAATGAAGTGAAGGTGTCATTTGCAGGGTGAAAAATATGTGCTTTTTAGAGAGCCTGGCATGCTGATACGCATACTTTTTCATGCATGAAGGCATGGTAAACAACCTCATTCCTCGTTTTATTTTGTGAAGCCGTTTTATTTTGTTTTATTAAATAATAAGGTTGACCTAGAGGATATTGTTAAATACATTTTTTTATTATATACCTTTTGTTAGATCCAGGACTTTTAATATGTTTTATTTGCCTAAAGTGAACACTGTGCAAATAGTTCAAACTAGCCTTTCAGCTTATCACCTAAACAACTATCTTTGGGTATGATTTGTTTGTTCAACTCATTTGATTTTAGATTTAAACTCATATACCTATGTTTAAATTTAGATGCTTGTAATAAAATAAATGTTCTTAAAATAAATGTTAAGAACACTGTTTTTTGTAGTTTAGTTAAACCACTAGATCTGTACAGATTTTTATCGTGGTAACCTACCCTAATTTATTCATGGCTTCGGATTTAGTTCCGTAATGGCCTGTTTAATGGCCAAATAGTTTTTTTAGTGCTAATACTGTAGTCCTCGTGATATTTGTATTTTTCATTCAACATTGAATCATGCAGTATACAGTAATATCTACAGAAGAACAGTCAGCCTCGATGAATAGAAAATAAATCACTTTTACATCATTTTACTTTACTTTTTAATTATAAAAAATAAAATTATTAATTTAATTTTATCCTTAATTTTGTAAAACCTTTTTTAAAATTTTAAACAATACTGAAATGCACAAAATAGATTATTGCATCTCCTGTATTACAAAAAATATGGTATGTCATGCCCTTTAGGGTTTTCTACGGAGACGATAAAAAGAATTTTTGACATAAAATCCCTTGAAGTCAGACGAAATGTGATGTGTATGCAATTTGTATATAAAATATTAAATAATAAGGTTGACCTAGAGGATATTGTTAAATACATTTTTTTATTATATACCTTTTGTTAGATCCAGGACTTTTAATATGTTTTATTTGCCTAAAGTGAACACTGTGCAATACAGTAATACTTTCTTAATACGGACATTATCCTTTTTTTAATAAATTTAATCTGGAACTCGATCCTTATTTTTGATAATTATGAACAATTCTCATCAAAATGTTATCAGGCGCTCACCAACCAATAAATGTCATGAATTCACAGAGCATCCTCACATCTTTTTTTTCTTTCTTTTTTCTGTTACTTTTTCCTTTCCTTTTATTAATATTATTTTTTATCAAGTTTTGTTGAACTATTTTTCAGTGAGAATTTTTAATTTTTTTCTCATTAATGTTTTATAGTAAGTAATTTTATTGAAACATTATTTCATTTTTATGAGAAAAAGAGACAAAAAATGTATTAGCTTGTATATTATGTAAATAAAATAGTTATAAGCAAAGATTGTTTTGTAAACATGTAAATTTTTTATGACAATAAGGCTTATATGGATAAGTTCTGTTAGCCTTTATATTGTTGTAAATAAATAAATAAAATGTGGTAAATTAATGTAAAAATGTGGCTGAAATAATAACGTACATAATAAAAATAATAATAATAATGTGTAATGTGGCTAAATGTGGTAAAATACACCACGTACTTTATCTAAATCCCGTCTAAAGCTTAGATATTAACGACTACAATTAGTTCTAGAATATCATAAAAACTATTTTAAAATTTTCCTTAGTAGCGGAAATCAAACGCAGGACCTACGATTAACAATCGTTTGGCGATAGTACTGGGCAAGCAGTGAAAGTAATTTAACTTTTAGATGGCATACATTGTTAAGTTGCCCATAACAGGCAGGTAGAGCGTTAAATTATTTGCTCTCAATCTGCTAGTTCCAGGGCTACAAAAAATAGTTCTGTTTCTTATCACATGGTCAGCTAATTAAAAACAATAAAAAAGCAATTAAAACAGAAGTCGCGGAGTTGTAAAAGATACTATAATGCTTTTCACCGTTGATGAGCTCTGCTCTTCCACCCGTTTAGACCAATCAGAACGTTTGCCAACTGTGTCAGATTGTACGAATGTATCAGCCTGACAAACATTACGCGCGCATGCGTATTAAAGCTACAGTAATTCACTCATGGTTTGCATCTCGTACTGAACACGTCGATTATAGAGCGTGTTAACATGCAATACTTTGTAATATAATCGGCTGGTTGTATGTCCATAGGTTATAAAAATTGTTATTAAAAGACCAAAAAAATGGATTCCTGTTTTGCTAAATTATGAGTAAAAAAATAGCCTGAAGTAACAGTGTTAACGTCAATGGATATTTAAAGCATTCATTGCTACTTTTTTTATTTTTTTTAAAGTCGCATCAACAGCTTCGTTATTAGCAACTACGGTGGGTTATCTAACTTCATCGGTGGATTTTGACTTGTAATAATTTCTAGACCCTAGCAGGGAATAGAACCGGGATGTCCGTGTTGTAGGCTAGCGCGCTATCACTACGCTACGAAGGCTTTTTATTTATTTATTTTAAGTCGCATCAACAGCTTGGTCATTAGCTACTGCAGTGGGTTTTGGAACGTTGGGTTGTGACTTGTTATAATTTCCAGACCCTAGCCGGGAATCGAACCCGGGACCACCGCGTGGTATTGCTATTTTTGTTTGCTCCTTAAGTTACCTTATGATTACATATCGTATGCATAGTTCAAAGTGTGAAATAAAAGTGAAATTTCATTTTTTAAGATATGGCGTAAAATTCAAGCTTTTTAAAGTTTCTATAGTTATGTAAATTTTATAAAATACCTATAATTAATTTTTATTAAAATTGTTAACAAACTTTTACGGTACGTACACCTGGTTCTATAAGCTATATTTTACGGTATAATGTTCTGTATTTGATAATTTATTTACAACTTAAATGTAAATCATAAGAGTAATTTGTTATGAATTTTCTTCCCACAATGTAATCGATGAAAATGCTATTTTTAGTAACAGACGGGAAATGCATTAATAAGTGATGTGTCTTTATTTCAAAAGAGCCTTTTCCTTGCCTTTTTTATTTTCTTTGTAACCAAATCATGTAAAGAAATTGAATTGTGTGGAGGTATATATACAAGCACACATAGAAAGTTATATTGTGATGCATATGTGCGATGTACTGGTTTATATAGCCCGCTAAGAAAATAACATACACACTGCCTCCAGAATAATGATATTAGTATCACGTACGTCGGGGCGTAAAAGGATATTTAAGGTGATTGCTGATGTAAGACAGTGTTGTGAGCGGGTCTTGTCTTGTATAGTGTTGAAGTTGTAGGAGAGTGGAAGTATATATATGGAAAAGGGGTGCAGATGAAGGGGTAGCGAAGTTGGGATGTAGTATTACAAGTGGCGGTGGGGATGATAGGGCGAGAGGCGAGTTGAGTCTTATTCACATGTTTTATTGATGCGAATGCGGCGTCTCTGACGCACTGTGAACCCTGATCGCATTACTCGACCCTCTAGGCCATGTCCTTCCTTCTCCTTCTTCTTCTTTTTATTTTAAGAAAACTACAAAGGAAAATTTTTGTAAAGTATAAATAAAAAATCTGGTGTGAAATACTCTCACAACTTTCTCTTGCCAATGCAAATAATGAACAATATAACCTAACATTAGTAATAAAACATTAGAAATAAACAAAAAACTAACCTCAAAAAACATAACCTAATTTTAATCATGAGTGAATGATGCAAAATAAAACCAACCTCAGTTCGGCGTAATAATACAGAATAATCACTCTTTAACGCTAAACTAGGCTCTGTAGAGAAAAACGCTAAAATAAAAGTTGTAGATCTTTTAATTTCCTATAAATTTGATTAAATACATTTTTGTCGTTAAATGCACACTAAGGCCGAAATCTTAAATTCAATTTTTCACAGATTTTATGAAAAAAAAAACAGAAAATGACTAATTACTGCTAAACTAAGCGTTCGACAAAAAAAAGTTTGAAATAAAAGTTGTATGGTTTTAAATCTTTTACAAGTTTGATTATATACACTTTGACGGTAAAATGCATATTAACGCCGGAATCTTAAAAAAAACATTTTTTCTACGAGAGCAGCCTTCCTAAGAATGTCAGCAGTTATGGCGCCTATCCTATCATGTAGAGCATACAAAATTTAGTAAATGAGGCGATTTTAAAAAATATTAGAAGCCGTTTTTGAGAAAATCCCTAAAAAGTGAAAAATGACACGAAAAAACTACTACTTCCGGTAAACGGATTTTGATAAAAATGTTTGAGTCGGGTCTTCTAGTGGTACCTAACTTAAATATCAAGTTTCAACTTCGCACACACACACACACACACACACACACACACACACACACACACTCAGACCAATCGCCAAAACATAATACTTTCGTCTCTATATAAATTCATATAGGTAAGAGAAAGTAAAAATAGATTGGTCTATATTACTTTAAGAAATTTATTATAATAAAATTAATAACATGTAAATTGTCGCTGGCAAATCAGTTTGTAATTGTATTTCATTAACAACTTCCCATTCGCTGCGCTTCGTGGAAAACTAAACGTAAAGGATTTAATGTCTCACATAACCTCACACGTTGAAAGCTAATAACGACTGTACATACAACACCAGTTAAGAATGAAAACAGGATATTTTTATATCAGTATGAATCACCAATGAAAGAGCGTAAACACGATCTGAGAATAACTGAATTTGCGTTATAAGAAAATGTAGGTAAAATCTGTTTATTAAAAAATCGTATGGTTTCTTTAATTTTTGAAGGTTTGGATAACTTTCTGTGCAGAAATTGGATGTAAGATTATTTTTTTAATATCCTATATCGTAATAATTTTTAAAATTTTTAAAGAAGGCAATGATTGAGGATGATGTAATATTACAGAGCGTACGGAGGCTTATACGTCATAAAAAAAATTTTAACTGTATTTATTTTGCAATTAGATTTTTTATTAATACAGTTATAATCTTTAAGTAAAGATGAGAAAATCTGAGTAATGTCCTTAGAATTAAAATATAAACCACACACAGTAATGTGTTTCAAAAAGACTAAACTGTGAAGAAGAAAATGATGCTACTAGAACTATAGTATGCGGCCTACCGCGTTATGTTTAGTGAAGCTTGTATTTATTGATGTGGTAGCACTGTCTACTAGCACTTTCGCGCGTAAAGACTCACATATTTTACATTAACGTTATGTTAACTAGATGTAAATGATGTTAAAAGATTTTTATAGAAATGAAATTGCTAATGAAGAAATATCTGTGGCTTTTTTGAGGCAGGACACCCTATTCGGACACAGCGCAAACATTCATAAAAATGTAAACGATATGTATCTACCTATAATATTTAATATTATTTGCTATTATAAATTATCGTATTATTATCCTTTTTTTGTAATTTATCTTTTTATTGTCCCTATTCTATCCTTTGTTTTCTAAATTATCCTTATATTGTAAAAGTAACTTACGTATTGCTTGTGGACAGTGCTACCACATCAACAAAAAATACAAACTTCACTGAACATAACACGGTAGGCCGCATACTATAGTAGCACAAAAAAACTTAACTTGATGAACCATGAAGCAACATCTTGAAACAAAATTAATAAGCTTTTACTAAAAATGTTTATGAATTATCGCATATCTTCTTAGATTTGTGTTCAGTAAAACTTTTCGTAATGACTTAAGCATCATCAAAAAAGTGACATTTTCTTACATTTCTACAAGCGTTGTACAAAGAAATCATCTGCTAACATTAATCTTTTTTATGCCTATAATGCAATCCCAAAACCTCCCTGATACCATGTTAGTTTGGAAGGCGATGAAGTAGAGTTATGATGTACCTTACATAATATTACTTGTTCTTTTTCCAGTTGAGAATATTTGTTACTGAGTATTGTTGTTCAGGTCTTCAGCCAAAAGGCTGGTTTGAACCTGCAGAGGTTTTAATAAGTAAAACGAGGAGTGAGGCGGTTTACCGATGCCTTCCTCACTGAGTGGATAAGTATTCTGATCAGCAAGCCAGGCCCTCTAAAAAGCACATATCTTCCACTTTGCAAATGACACCTTTACTTCATTCACCATAGGATCTGGCTTTATAATGAAATTCATTACTTTACGAGAAGATAACTTAATTAGTGTATTTTACACCTCTACCTCTTCTGTTCTTAAATGATTCAGTCATTTAATTGACTGACCATCTGATAATAAATAAAACTATTTTATTCGCCCTGCAACTAACAGATTGATTGCAAATATTTAACACTCCTCCTGTCTTTTACGGGCTTTACTGAGTATTATTCACCTCCAAAATATTTTTTCACCTCACTGTTCCATTATCATCACAATTATTTGTTATATTTGTAAATTTATAACGTTAAGAAAAAATTTATTTTCGATGTTTCATTCATTTTCTTCGCATTGTTTTACGATCTGCGTCAAACTCTCTTATTAATATACTATATAAATTTTATTTAGAACTGAAATTCAGGATTTTCAAATGGAGATTTTATATCAAATATTTTTTTGAATTCTGGCAAATGAAATGCGAATTTTTCTTATGGATTATTGCGAAAATTATTTTGGCTGGCTGGACTGTTTATTCTACGGATGATTACTACTTGGCTGTACGTAATAAATTAATTTAGATATATAACAAATAATGCTGTAATAATACATTGTTAAAATTCTGGGTCGCTGTAAATTAGTGTGTTACTAGGTTAATTGTTTGTCGTGCCAGATGCTCCAACATTCTTAACAATGCAGACAGATTTGCAACAACAAATCTTCACGACCATTGCAACTACTTGGCACGCTAAACTGTGTTGTAGTTAATCTTGTTACGTGTAATTAGTTAGGTGGCACTTTGTCAATAGATCCATTGATAATTAAACCTATCAATCAGGTCAGTTACTTAACACTTAAATAGTGAGAATCTGAAGGTTACTGCGTACAGAAAAAAAATCTTTTTAGTGTAATATGAAAATTGCTTCACGGAACCTGTATTAATATTTAACATTACTTTACGGCCCAAACATTTGGTCCTTACAAATAAGATTAAAAAATTCTTGAAATCTTTGAATCAAAATTAAACATCCAGAAACATAGTTAAAAGAACGGTAGATCAAGATGAATCCACAGAAATTAGTTCATATAACTTTCATTCTCCTACCCGAAATACTCGTGTGTCCAAAGATTACTCTGCGAACCAGTAATTCCCCAAGAAAAGTGTATAAAATACCTCATAGAAACCTAGAGCTGTCACTTTAAAAACAAACAAAAATGTAATTTATGTGAAAATGAGGTCTTTCAATTCAAAATGTGAAAAAAATTACTGTACAAATCAATACTACAACCAGTTTGGACCTACAACAAAAAGTACTACTTTAAAATTGAGGTCTTTCAATCAATTAATTATGTCAGGCATAACATCACTGCATGATTTCACGATGCTTCTTGTAACGGACATAGCCAATAACGTAAATTCATAACTGTATGATAAGTTTCCAAATTTGTTTTGACTTCGAAAATGGTGGAGTACAGATATTTTTTGCAGCTTCAATTCCATCTTCTTTACTTCTTCAGTTCTCGTTGAAAACAAATTTTATTTCCGTTTATCTTAGCGTGGAAATTAATCCGAACACAGATGTTATTTAATAAAAGGTAATTTTATTTACAAAAACAATTAAACACGTACAATTGTGAATATTTAGGAACTAATATATCTTCTTTTATTCTTTATCACTTTACGTATGTGATTTGGCATAGATTCCATTAGTGTGCCATAATTTTTTTTTAATGTTTTAAAATGAGGTTATTTTTGTAGTAGGCCTACAATCTATTTTTTAGAGTCAGTTTTTCACTACTGTCCAAAGATTTTCAATGGGCTTATATTTGGGGAATTACCTGGGCATGACAACACTTTAATGTTTTCTAGTTCAAAAAATGTTTTCACTTTCTTGGCAATATGGCATGGGGCTAAATCTTGTTGGAACACTCCATTGCCATGTGGGATTTTTTTAAGTTGTGGCACAACCTTTGACTTTTAGATTTTGATATATTAATCGCTTTTAACATAACATCTACTGAAACTAATGAACAAGGGTCTTTGAGTATGAAACAATCCCAAAACATTTTTTCTGGGGATGTTTAATTGATTGCTGGATATGAGTTGTGTTCAGATTAATTTGCGCGTTACTGTAATTATTGAAACGAGAAAGTTAAGTAGTAGTAACAAATGAAACTAATTCTTAAGTAATGAATTTTAACTTAGTATTAATATTTAGACATTAGTTGTCTAATCTTGACATGTTCTTACATCTTTATGAAGTCTCCTGGTTGGAGTTAGTAAAAGAAAATTAAATAAGAAGGAGTGAAAAATTAAAAATACCACGTTAAGTAGATAAATGTGTTAAAATTAATAGGTTGCGCTAGTGTATATGGCTATAAACTTAACGATAAAAGAATCCTTATCAGTTTTTAACGGCTGGTCACATCAAGCGATCGGCTAAGTACAAAGATTAGGTATTGTCTACGTCGTCCCCTTTGATTAGGTATTGTGCTGCCAACTATCAAAGCTTCCGATTGATCGATAGAGGGAACCGCCAATAGTTCCGAAAGGGGCAGTAAGCCTGTGGCGGCGAACCGAGAGAGGCCTTTGTGGCCAAGGCCGAGACCAATAACAGCCCCTACCACAGCGCTCTCGATGACTATATAAAGAGCGCTCCACTGATTCCGGGAATTTAGATTCCACATCGACACACGACAGCATCGATGAGACTTTCTGTATCGGCACACGGGTACCGGACACCAGCGAAGACTCATCGACGACCCCGCTAGAGAGAAGATGATGCTTTCGCTCGCCGACCCGATACCGTAAGCCGTCGACCGGAACAGTCATCGCCTGCTGCCGCGAGTGATGCCCACCGGGTCTGACGAAGCAGCCATCGACGCACTACTGCAAGGGAAGAAGATGACGTCTCCGCTGGACGACAATACGCCATATCGCCCAGCTCCGCGACCGCCACGATGATTACTACCGACGGTTCGCCAACACGACCACCGCTTTAATGGCCCTTTTCAAGGCCACCAAAAATTAAAATTTTTATCTTAACTTTTTAATTTATTTTCAAGTTTTACTAGGAGTGCTTAACTGTTACCACGATGAAGAATATTTTGTAACATAGCAGCAGTTCGTGATTGTTCTAGAAATGGTTGATGGAATAGGTTGTTTAATGTAAGAAATTGTGTATTGTATGGGGTGGAGTGTGTAGAACAAGGATAGCGAATTGCGATGAATGAGATATTTTGAAGAGAATTTATGGGAAATCGAACCGGCGTTTGTTTTTATTCCTTCTACAGTGTTCCACTAGAATGGAGAAAATATTCGAAGGGTCTAGATTAACTATTAGACGGTAGGTATAAAAACTGTTAGCGACTTTGCAGTCGGTCAGTCAGTAATTGAATTGTAAAGGAAAAGTGTTGCCAGGCCGTTTGAAAAAGTGTCGTTACGGGACCGGTTCTGTACTACGTTAATAGTGCGTATCCATGCGGTTGGTAGCAAGTGCTTGTGGAAAGTAAATCAAAATTTTTGTTTTGGTTCTTAAGGACAGTATTCTATTGTTAGTCAAGTTTAACTTCAGCTTAAGTTTTTTTATTAATTTAATTGAAGTAATCTAATTGTATTTGTTAGTAGGCTAAGTTTCATAATTAATTATAATTATATATTAATTTTGTCATTAAATAATAATTGTTAAAAGTTTACAGGGAGTCTTTTTATTATTTATCATACTCAGATCCCAAACGAACCTAGGATTAGGTGTTAGAGTATAGCCTATTACTAGGTATGAAGTTAATGATAAAGAATTCTTATCAGTTCTTTATCTGCTGGTCAGACTAGGTGGTGGTCGTTCTGGATTCAGATCAGATAAGTGTCATCAGTATTTTTATTATTGTCATTCAATATTTCAAATCTGTGTATACTATATTTACCAAATTATACTATATTTACCAAATCCTCACTCACTTTTTTACCCATCACTAATTCTCTAATTTACAGTTGTGGCAACTAATTATTAGGTACTTCTGAGATTCAGTTTAATGAAAACCTGATGAATCGAAACCAGTTAATTAACAATACGCGTACTTCATTTAAATACAAAATTCTTTTCATACACTATTCGCGATTATGTATAATACTTAGAAAATTAACAAATACATTTCTCATTACAAAAGTAAATTAATTAAAGTAAAAACTTACGTAACGAAATAATAATGAAGATTTTTGACTGGATTTCAGCAAAACTTACCTGGAAAAAAGTAAAAAATTATTATATATTTTTTTGTAAACAAGTATTAAATTATTAGTAAATTGAAAATAACTTAAACACTACCCTTGAATTATTAAAATAGAAAAACAGTTTATTTTTTGTTTTTATGTACGAACTTAGATCATTGACTTAAAGGGAGCTTTAGCAAGCTGTCACAGAATGTTACTGTACATTGGAGGAGAAAAGAATGAATATGAACAAGAGAAAGAATAAACAATGAAAATTGAAGGATAACTGGAGGAATTGGATAAAAAATGGAAAAGTACATCATTGGATTATGCTAACAACGCTGTAAGGTAGAAGGGAATGATGAGGAGGAAAAAAGAGCATTGAAATATTTGTCAAGCAAAATTACATTTTCTAATTTTTTTATTGTAGGGAAATCCCTTATTTTCTAACTAAACTTTGTCATTGAATTTAACCTTATCATTGTAAATATGAAAGTTCTCGCTGAATCACTCATCACTAATTCCCGATTACCGATCATCTAGAGATTCGGCACATTTGTTTCATTAGGTTTAAAATGAAACAAAAGCATTTGCATTTCAATTACTTTCACTTTACAGGTAAAAATAAGGTGACTATCTAAAGTAATAAACAATATTTCTATACTTTCCCGAAGATTTATATTTCTAGAAATCGGCATATATTGATCTTTAAGCTATCACTAAGAAATCTAACATAATTGTTTAATTATTGTATATCTTCTTGTCCTCCTTACTATCAAGGATTAGGCATAAGCCTGTTCCGAACTCACAAACAATCCTACATACGTACACAAATACGAGATATTCTAACTCATACATCTCTACAACTGCCATCTTCTTCGAGGTCTCCCCACCTCCCTTCTTCCAACTGGAACATATTCTGTCACTTTGAAGAGTATTCTCTCTTTTGCCATCCGTTCCAAATGTTTCCTCCATTGATTGCGGTACTCATCCATTTTTTCATTCAGATTATTTACATCCAACTCAGATCTAATTTCCTCCTTATCAATCCATATGTCCATAACAATCCAGCCTGGATTGTATATCTATTGTATGTAATTCATTGTTATGTTACTTATTTTTACTTAGAATGTTTTTCAAAAATGTCTTGTAGTACGGACTGACACTCAAGACTTACAACCAGAATTTTTTGATTACAGACAAGACCACGTGACACTTACACGGCTACAAATTGGTCACACTGAACAGACTTACAGTCTGTCACCGGATGGCGACTGAAGTGGCGAGTTAAAACATTTACTTTTTGGTGGCCCTGAAAAGGGCCGTTTAACGGTGATCGTCTTGGCGAAACGTCGGTCGTAGTCGTCGTGGCGGTCGGGGGCTGGGCGACACGGCGTGTCATCGTCCAACGGAGACATCATCTTCTTACCTGGCAGTAGTGCGTCGATGGCTGCTTCGTCAGATCCGGCGATTGTAAGGCTCGGTCGAGGGACCGCTGTGGGCATCGCTCGGAGCAACGGGCGATGACGGTCCGGTCGATGGCTTACGCTGTTGGGTCGGCAAACGGAAGCATCATCTTCTCTCTCGGGGTCGTCGATAAGCCTTCGTTGGAGTCCGGTAGCCGTATGCCGACGGTGGACGTCTTGTCCATTGTCTGGATCGGAATTGAATCTCTTGGCTCAGTGCAGCGCTCTTTTTATAGTCACCGAGAGCGCTGTGGAATTGACCTTGGCGACAAAGGCCTCTATCGGTACGCCGCCACAGGCCTACCGCCCCTTTCGGAACTGTCGGCGGTTCCCTCTGTCACTACGTTAGAAGCTTTGTAGCCGGCAGCACAGTACCCAATCAAAGGGGACGACGGTGACGAGTCACTTCATGATGAAGCAAGAACCTAATAAATGAATCGAACAGTGCAAAAACATGTTAATCCACATACACAAAACATTTATCACTGTCCGATATAAAAATATAGATACTGCAACACAAAATTAATTGTACAACTCATCCTTGTAAAATGCCTTACCTTGTACATTATGAGAAGACAATTTCACCTACCGGTCACAAAGATTGTGTTATATGACACTACACGAAAACACTAAAATTTACAAAATGTTTAAATATTCATAGTCAATTTTAAAATAAAAAATTACATGAAAACAATACTTTCTTTCCCTATATATTTATATTGGGTAAGAGAAAGTAAAAAATACAATTTATGTAAAATGCTTTAAAAAATCTAATACGAGTAATCGTTTTATTATTGTAAATTATTATTGTAAACCTATTGTATTCATTGTTATGTTACTTGTTTTTGTTATTTTATGGGTGTCGCTAAAAAACTAAAATTGTTGATGGGACCATGAGAAAATGAATTCAGTTAAAACTATGAAATAGTTTTAACTTAATAATTTCAAATGTCTCATGAGTAGCTATTAAGAATGGAAATTTAAGTTACTCAAGTTGAATTTAAAGTTAAAACAAAAAGATTAATAATACACTATGAATAATTAAATGGTTTAACTAATTCAATAACAACCACTGAATTTTAAATTATTCACTTTTTTAACATGCGTAAAACTATTAACCAGAAATAAACATAAAAATGTAGCTACACTGATTTCCATTAAACCAATATAGTCGTCGCACGTCATCGCGTCAATCAATGACGTCACAACGTTTTCGAAGAATGTCTGCAGTTGACATTCAGTAGTCTTCATCCGTAACGATCGGACTACGAATAAATGAAAATATATTTGCTTATTGCAGCTTTTTTGTAAATATAAAACATTTATAGTTACATTGTTAAAGATGTTCTTAATTTTTTTCGTACACTTCACTTTTTTAATGATGTTGGTTTGAAAATATATTAATTTATAATAGTCTATCAATAATATCTTGCTTTTCTTATACGGTCGTAAACAAAATTAACGCATCACTTTAAAAGATGCTGCAAGAATGGTTTCACAGTATTTTGATGACTACTAGGTATTAACCGTATGATCTGGCCAGCCAACAGCCCTGACTTAAACCCTATTGAGCTCGTTTGGGTTATGCTTAAAACAAGAGTTCGTGAACGTAATGCAGTGAATCTTCAACAGCTGTGTCTTGTGGCTATAGAAGAATGGTAAAAATTCGACCAGGAAGAAATCCAAAACTTGATTCAAGGAATGCCGAGACGGATGGTAGCTATAATTAGTAATAATACAGTAATAGTAATAATTTATTTCAACTCAAAACATGAGTACAGTACATTTCGTAACATATTACAACAGAAATTAAACAATTTAAAACCATACGCAACATTACAACAATTAGGTATAACAAATACATAAAATAAAATACACTTTATACTTTACATGGAATGGAAATTAGGTACCTCCGAAGGTTAAGCCTGACTTGGAGGTTACCATCACTTACAAATAAACTTAAAAACGAAACGAGAAAAGACAAAATGACACTTAGTGCGAAAACAAAACAAACAAAACATTAAATAATTTTGTGCCTACTTCAAAAGTTCTAAGAAAAATACAATAAAAATAAAAATTACTCTCATTCAGCCAAATACAAATAATAGAACATAAAATAATTCTGAATTATGGTACACAACTTCATTTGAACTGAAACATAAAAATTAAAAACTAATAAGTCTATATCTCTACCAATTCAATGAAAGAAAAATTATTAAGAAATACTTAAGATTATTAAATACAGTAAAATCTCTCTATTGCGGAACTCTCTATAGCGGAAATCTCTCTTTAGCGGCATTATTTGCCGACCCCGACCATTTTGTATACTACGGTAATGTATTTAGCTCTCGTTATAGCGGCACAAAAATCTCTCTATAGCGGCTATACAATATCTTCAGGATATGGATTTAGACGCCTATGTAGGGGCAGAAAATGAATTAGTCACTTCATCACTTAGCTACTTCACTTTGCAGTAATCGAAAATGTCTTAGGCCAAAACAACGAGGAAGAAAGTGAAGATGACAATGAAATGGAAACAGAAATGGTGCCCCTTCAAGTAAAAAGGCACTACACGCTATTATTGTTGTGTCCACGTACTGTCATTGCCAATATGTAAATGAAAATTTACAAGTTTTAAACATTGAAAATGAGATTGAAGAGATGTTTTATGAATTGAAAACGAAACAAAATTTACAACTTATTAAATGTACTTCACAATCATTGTTTCCTTAATACTGAAAAAATATATACTGTACTGTGTATTTTTTTTGTGTTTGCGTAGTCTATGTTTTAGGATATTTTAATTGTATGTATCCTATGTTTATTATTGTTCAGTGAAAAACGAGTTTCAGTGCTAATTAATTTTTGGCTATCTATTACGGTATGTACTGTTTAAATGATTATTGAAAAAAGTTCAATACGAAAAGTGAAATTCTATTGTTAAATATTAGTAACACAACATCTAATAAAACCAGTTTGTATCCAAATTTCTTGTTAAGTTAATAACCTACACTTTATGTAATTAATTTAAATATCTCACTGTATTGAAGTAATCTACTGTATTAAACATTCGTCATAAATTTATCTATTCAGTAGTTTTTCAAAAACTTATTCCATGCACCAATTACATACGCATGTAAGTTATTTTGTACAGCAAAATTAGTTACTCCAACTCCAACTCCGGCAATTACTCGCTCTCTCTATAACGGAACTCTCTTTATAGCGGCGGTACCTCATGGTCCCTTCAATTCCGCTATAGAGAGATTTTACTGTATAAATATTATTTATATAGTAAGTACGTCATAAGACAGGAAGCTGATCAATAGTTGAAAAAAATATTTCTGCATTTGGATTTTCTAATATTTTTTCAATAAACAACCACAATTTTTAACAACAATTAAGGCAAGAGGGGGCTGTACTCGTTACTGAATTACTAATTCATTATAAATTACATATTATTCATTTACTTTTAATTTTTCCATTATGTATAAACTAAAAATAGAAAACTTTCATTCAATACTGTAAGTAACCCTTCCGTTTTTGTTAAATAAAACTGTGTTTTTAAAGCTAATTAATATTACTTTTTTCATTAAATTAACATAAATCAAATTTAAAACTAATTTTTTGTTAAAAAATATTAAATTTTGCTTAAAATTATAATACAAAGAATAACAGTAACAGAAATGAACCTGGCACAGTGATGAAAAATATATTTTTTGCACTTTGCCCAAAATCTTACATGATGGGTTAATTTTGTCCAGGATTTTGTTTTGTGTAATCGTATTATTTGTGTGTTTAATAATTAGTTTGTTTCGTAAGTATGTTTCCTTTAGGTTCCTGACAACGATGTTTCGATCTGTTGGTTATCTAAATGTTTATAAGTGTCAATCTCTGGCGAAACAAAACCATCCGTTAATGAACTTCTAATTTCTGGGTTTCCACGTATTATTACACAATTTTCTCGTCTTTAGTTTATAGTAAGTTTGAACATATTTATGTCATACTATAAAAGGTGCGTGAATACTTTCAGTGGTTTTTTTAATATTATTTTTGTTTAACTACTATTAGACTAAGGAATAATTTTTTCAAACCCTGAACTACATCACGTTTACAGTTAACGTAAGACAACTCCTATGACTACTCTTGTTTTGTAACGGTTTTTTGACATATAATCCTAAAGAATTGCCCTTATTTTTTATGATTAGTATATACTTGTAATTACATCTTTTAAATATTGTTGTTTAGGTTATCAGCCGAAAGGCTGATTTGAACCTGTAGAGGTTTTACTGAGTAAAAACGAGGAGTGAGGTGGTTTACCATTGCCTTCCTTACTGAGTGGAAAAGTACGCTTATCAGCATGCCGGGCCCTCTGAAAAGCACATATTTTCCACTCTGAAAATGACACCTTCACTTCATTCCCCACAGCGTCTGGCTGTATAATAAAATTCATTACCTTCAGAAGAGATAACTCTGATTTGTGTCTTTTACACCTCTACCTCTTCTTTTCTTAAATGCTTCAGTCATTTAATTGCCTGACCATGTGATAAGAATCAGAACTATTTGTTTTAGCCCTGCAACGAACATATTGAGTGTAAACAATTTGACACTCTACCTGTCTGTTATGGGCAGTTTTAAATATTAATTTACTTTAATACAACACTTTTCTTACATTTAATAGACACATAAAAAATTAAATATTGATAAAATTCGAAACAACCTTGTAGCTACTCTTAATTTCTAAATACAATCCTCTCATTTTCTGAAATGAAATACCTTATTTACTAAGTCAAGTAAACTCTGGGGTACAACAATTCATAGTAATGTTGAAATAATTCAAAGGTTTCAGTCTAAATAAAATACTTCGTAACATTACACAATCACCGTAGTACGTACCTAAAACTGTAATTCACAGAGTAAGAAACACTCCCACTTTACACGAAGAAATACAAAAATTTTGCATCAGTTACCAAACACGACTTGAAAATCATCAGAATCTAGAAGACACCAATCTCCTACACAACTCTGTAAAACACATAAAAGCCTACACATACTACAACCTACAGATTTATTTTAATACATTATTCTACTTATATTAGGTACATTCCCGTCAAAAACAAAACAACTTGAAATTTTTAGAGCGATACTAGGGTATTTTATTCACCACGATTAATACTCACAATACTACTATTCATTATATTAAACTTTACAGTAATAAATAAAATAAAATAATAACCCTTAAAGTTTAAGTATTCTGGCGTACATTAATAAAATAATCCGGTACATTAATAAAATAATAAGATTTCTGGCGCTTTTGATAGTGCTAACGATATTTCGTTACAACCAAATTCCTTCGACAAAATATTGTAACATAGTAGCAGTTATAATCAACTGTATTAACCTGTTTGTTGTAATCAATTTGTATTGTATAGGGTGGAGTTTGTTGAAAAAAGATAGTGAATTGCGACGAAAAAGATGTTTTGATTTAGTATTCTAGGAAATCGAAAATTGCAGAAATGTTTTTTTTTATTTTGATTCCTTTATACTCTATTCGAGAATAGCGGAAATTTTGTGAGGAAAAACTCGTTTGTTTGGGAAACTATCAGATCGCAGGTAAAAACACAATTGGCGCCCTTGTAGTTAGTCAATCAATAATTGAATTTTGAAGGAAAAGTCTTGTCGAGCCATTCGAAATATTGCACCGGTTCTGCATTACGTTAAATAGTGCGTGTGCGTGCGGGTGATAGCAGTTGGTTGTGGAAAAGTAAATCAATTGTTGTGGTTCTTAAGGACAGTTTCGTTTAAACTTAAGTTGTTTAATTGACGTAATTTATGTAATCTAATTGTATTTGTTAGTAGGCTAAGTTTAATCAGCAATTGTAATTATTAATTGTGTAAATAAATGATTAATTCTTTTAAATTTAAAGTAAGAATGTTTATTTTTTATTTTACTCAGATCCCGAACGGGCCTAAGATTAGGTGTCTCAATATTTTAAGTTAATAATAAATACCAAGATAGTTTGTGCAAATTATTTGCACTAATTTTTTTATTGTAAGATAGTTATTTTAAAATTTTATACCATCATAAAATGTAAATTTAGACGAAACAATTAAATTCACCCACGTTATAAGATATTTAAATTCATTTAACAATGTTAATTATATCATGAAACGGCTTCAATTTTATTACTTCGTTATAATGTAGGTAACAAATAGTTCAAATTCTATTGTTTCTTTTTTTTATTCTTGTCGTAAGTATTTGGCAGAGTATATTTATGTATCAGAATGAAATGTTCATTTATTGACGTAGACGTTTTGGTATCTGTAAGATAATAGCAGCTATTTAGCAAGTTGCAGTTAATAGATAAATTGATAAAGTAACTTAATTCTTAATGTAAAAGTGGGATTAAAGGAGAGCTTAATTTATGTATTCTTGTAGTCCACTATTACTTTTACTAAACCAGAAATTGGCTAAGGCTCTGGAAGTTCTTGCCAGATGTGTTTTTCGTATAGTGGGTGTAATGCTGTGTGTATGTGTGTAATAATAGTAATAATCACATGTGTGTAATCTTCAGATTCGATATCATATGTGATGTCTCAGTTTATAACTAAGTTGATTTTCACCCCTTCTTCATCATCATGCGTGCTCTTCAACCAATACAGTGACAAGAAAGAAAATTTTGTCATATGTTTCTCGGTTTTGTGACCTAGTTTTGTAAGGTTTCTAACATTGCTTTATAGGTTACATTTTATTTCTTTTCAAATATTTATGTAATTTAACACATTAAATCTTTTTCAAAATCAAATCTGTTTATATAACTAACTATTCTTATGACAACAATTCTAATAAATCAAGTTTATTTACATTTTCTTTCTTTATTTAGTAACAACTCCAACTGTACATTTATTCAAACAGAAGTATTTATGATGTACGTGGTTAACCCTTTGAGTGCCACGGTGGCGATAGATCGCCATTTGATTTTCATGCAAGAAGTGCCACGGTGGCGATAGATCGCCACCCGTTATCCGTGCGAAAAGTGCCATGGTGACGATCCATCGCCACCGCGTATTTGTTACGTAAATAATTTTTTGTTACAGTATAAGCTTTTTGAACTACTGTGTGATATATACAATATCTTTCTTATAATTTTTTATGGTGTTTGGGGTCAAAAAGGTTGTCCTTTACTATAAAAAAAAGTAAACAAACCCACACTACAACACAGCTGATATTATGTTACCACTGACGGTTCACAATGTGTGTCGTTCGTTGTTGTAGTACGTGAGGTTATATCCGTCTTTCTACGTAGTGCATTTGTAAATAAGTTTCTTTGTTTTTAGTATATAGATTGAAATTAGCATATTTCCCACAGATAAATTATTTTTTGTTTAGTAGATAAAATGGAAAATTCTTTAAAAATTTTTTTTCTTTTTCGTTTCTTTCGGAGTTGTTTTAACTTAAATTTTTTTATTGTGGCGGAATCCAATTCATATGACTAATCATTTTCTAGCCCCAAAAAACTGAACATTTTGATGCCTAATATGTTAAAATATTCAAAGTACTACTCAGTATGAGGCATTTTTAATGCAGCTAGGAAATATTACCGTATTTAGGCCTGGCATTTTTGGTCGAATCTGTACATTTTAGGTCTGGTAATAACATTTTCTAATTTCGAAAATTCACTCATGGCACCTAAAGGGTTAATGTCCTGTTTTCGTCTTGATTGAGGAAATCACCCAGTGGCAGACCCTCGTTGCTGTTTAAGATCCCTATTCCAATATCTTTTTAATATCTTTTGTGAATTTTGTGGTAGTGTGGGTGTGGGAATTTTTGTATCTGTGCATTCGCATAATGTATTAATATTGAACGGAAACAAGTGTATGATTTGTTATTGGTTGACTACACTGTGTCTACTTTGAGGTCTCGATGTATGATAGAGTTTCGTTTGTTGTCGCCGACCAGTGCCGATGACACGTGGTAAAACCTTGCTTGCAGAGTTGGTGGCCCTAAAAGGGCCCTTTAATTGGCTGGGGGTCCTGAGAAGGACTGTTTGGGTTTTTAAGGTAGCCCTGAAAAGGGCCGTTGTTGGTGGTGGAAAGAAAGCGGCGAGCCGGCTTGCTAAAAACGGAGCCCGAAGATGGCTCGGCTACCAGGTTCAGGCCTAGTTCTCCCTCAGCGGCAGTTGGGTCCCCACTGCAGCGTGACAGTGGTGACCCCCAGTGCCCTCTGTAGTGTCGGGTCGCAGTAGGCCGTCGGCCGATAGCGCGGCCGAGGCGGTTCTCTCCGTTCCCGCGCTGAACTCGATCTTCACAGTGGTGCCATCAGGCACGAATGGGCTTCTGTCGGCGGCCGGGTAGGCGAAGGGTGACCGGTGCGGGAATGTGCATCCGCCACCGGTAGTGTCGACCAGGGATGGTGTATAAATATGGCGTCGACAAAAGTGTATAAGTATAATAACATTTATAGGAAATTACAAGATCTACAATTTCTTTTAAGCATTTTTCTCTACAGAGCCTAGTTTAGAGTGAAAGAGTGAGTTTCCGTATTATTAAGCCAAACTGAGGTTGGTTTTCATTTTGCATCATTCACTCATGATTAAAATTAGGTTATGTTTTTGAGGTTAGTTTTTTGTTTATTTATAGTGTTTTGTTTCTAATGTCAGGTTATAGTGTTCATTATTTGCATTGGCAAGAGAAATTCGTGTGAGTGTTTCACGCCAGATTTTTTTAATTGAAATCACACTATCAAAATTATCAGATTTGAAAAGTTCAATATGTTCAAATTAAATCATGTTAAATTTATTTTTGATTTTACAAAATGAATTTGAGTATTGTAAAAACAAGAAAGCCGATAGGTAGGCCTGATATAAAAAAGAAAGGCCTATTTGTAGATTGTTTATATTGGCAACAACACTTGACTTGAACTGTAAATTCAAACGGTCGTAACAAGAAACTATCCTTCAACAATCATCACTATTTTCTTCTGCATGAATAAAAAAAAGAACTATAATACGTCACTCATTAAATAAACACTTGTTAGCTTGCGTAATTTATTGTAGTTCTATATTTTTACATTTTGTTTAAATTTTCATCTATTCTTGGTTATAAATTATTATAGTCTACTTTATTTAAAATATTCGTATATCAGTTTTTTTAAATTTTCTGATAGATGTTTTCAGAAAGTACCAAACACCGAAGTTGTTATGAGGCACAAAAATACTAACTATAAAAAATTCTGTGAGTTAATTTAACAAATTACACGCAGTATTACTGTATTATTTATATATCTATATTAACATTAAAAAAATAAACTGTCACCGGATGGTGAGTATGATTGGCGTGGGGAAACCTTAAATGATTGGAACCCTAAAAAGGGACGTTTAAGCAGTTCAGGCGGGAAGAGACGGTCGAGGAGGTAGGCGACACGGCGTCTGGACGTCCAGTAGAGACTTCATCTTCTCCTCTCGTCGTAGTGCTTCATCATAACCCAGTGGGCGCACCGCTCAGTTGAGCCCGCTGACGGTCCCGGTCGACGGCGGTACTGAGTATCGGGTCGGGGAGCTGAAGCATTATCTTCTCTCTTGCAGGGTTGTCGATGGGTCTTCGTTGGAGTCCGGTAGCCGAGTGTCGATGGTCGATGTCCGGTCAGAGCTGTAGAGGAATGCAATGACGATTGGGCTCTGTGAAGCGCTCTTACATAGTAACCAGAGGAGGGGTTACTAGCCCTCTGCAGTGCCGACAAATGTCTTCCAGCCTTGTCGGCATAATAATTTGTATTGTCGGCTCCCTCTGTCGATGTGTCGGAAGCTTCGTCGGCCGGAGCGCAGTACCTAATCAAAAGGGGCGACGGTGACATAACGTGTTGGTTTAAACACAAGATAATATCAAAAACTGAACCAATTTCAAAAATTCTTTTACTGTTGAAAGCTTGGAGTTTCCTGAGTAATTTAGGTTATAAATTCATTACATTAATTCTAAATTTTCGATGAAAAATTTGTGATAGGTAAAATAAAGTAATCTTTTGATTAGTCAAGGTTAATTCTTTTATCTGTCTATCCTATTGTATGTATGTAATGTATCAGGTGCAGTACAATACGATGTCATCCTTTTTTTCAAGATTTTCCTTTCTTTTTTTCAAGATTTTCCTTTCTTTTTTTCAGAATATTTTAAAAATTATTTTTGGGTCAGATATCCAAAAAATAACGTCATATCCGATTTCTGCATAAAATTTTTGTATACCTTCCAAAAATCAAAGAGTCGTACCATTTTTTGAGAAATAGGTTTTACCTACTTCTTTATATTACTCATATTCAGGTCGTATTTCTCCCAGCCTGTTGGTGATTCATACTGATGTTAACAAAATTATTTCCAGTACTAATTGGTTTAATTTGTATTGTAGTGTTTTGTCTTCAACATGTTGGGTTGTGTGAGAATCTCTCTTTTCCTAATTTATGGATTAGGCACATTGCCTCTTCCAGCTTCTATCCATCTTCTTCGTGGTCTACCCAATGAAGGCACTCCTTGCGGGCAGTATTGTAAGGCCACTATCAAATACTGATTCTCTGGCATGCAACATACGTGTTGTAACCACCTCTCCCTATATTGTTTAATCCTCTGCCTCACGGATTCCGTTCTACCCAAATAATGCCGGATTGTCCCACTCTTGATGTGACCTCTAATTGTTGCGCCTCTCACCAATGTCAAAAAACGCATTTCAGCTACTTCCAACTTCCTTTCCTCAGATTTCCTTAGGGTACATGTTTCACTACCATACAACAAAAGAAGCAGTGCCATTACCCAAGGCATTTGGTTGAGGTGGTGAGGGGCATGTATAGAAATACAAAGATTGCTGTAAAGGTTGGAGAAGAAATAACTGGAATGGAGCTGATTAACAAAGGAGTAAGGCAAAGCTGTAGTTTGTCTCCAACTCTTTTCAATATATTTGGATGATATGAAGTGAAGATAGAAAAATAGAGTGGCCCCAGGTGTGTGTTTGGCTGAAGGGGTATTTCTTGAACTTGGTGTAATGCAGATGATTTAGTGATCATTCAGGAATCGGAGGACGATCTTCAGGTGTCGATATTTCTGCTAAAACAGCTTTATGTAAGAATTAAAAAGGTTTTATTTTCTTTTTTTTTCTTTGATATTTATTAAATTTTTAGCTTGTAAAATGCAAGTGAGGCAGAGTATTCTGTATGATTGCCAACAGAGCCGATGCTCAAACCAATAATTTTCTAAATTGATGCCAGTAAATAATAACAATTCAGACACAGTTGAGTCTATTATAGCTAACTTAAATTGTGACAATCCAAAGACATTTGACAAACTATCATGGACTCAAGTAATTTCTAACGACACGAAAATAGTTTTAATCCAGATATAAACAATTCAAAAAGATGAAAGAACTGGGATCCATGAGTTACCAATAAAGATACGATATAAACAAATTTACTGTTCTTTCGAATGAAAATCTTAACATTGAATTGGAGAAAGATAAACCCATTGTTAGTCAACACAATAAAAATAAACAACTGCAATATTTTTGAAATCAGAGGTTCAGTATTCATAGGTGCTGCAATATCTTCAGGCTGTCAGTAGCCAAGATACTTTTCTGTCTCGGCCATTAAAGGGCTAACGATATTTACCCTGCCACACCGGATGCCTACTGGTGGATAGTGAAATATTTTCGGGAAAATAAGGCTAACTTTAATACTTATCAGTTAATGAAGACAAAGCGTATCAGGTCATAAACATCTCAAAAATTCCAAAATCGAACAAGGTTAAATACTTAGAACTTACAATTGACAAAACAATAATATACTATCTATGCCTACCTGTTAATGAATTTTTCATAAATTTTTATTTTCAAAATGTGTTTTCAAAATACAAAGTACTGTATTACTTCGAATTTAAGACGCACATTTTTAACGCAATTAAAGGACTAAAATAATGGGTGTGTCTTAAATTCGAGATACATGTAAATTGACCATATGTATTAGTGTACAAGTACTTTTCAATGTACTATATAGAAACACATTGTCTATAGTTCTCGTGTATTTCAGTTGACGCAAATGTGACCATTCCCTTACACCAATTGGCAAAATGAAACAAGCTTCCGCAACTATGATTGTTGAATGGATTTCAAAAGCTTGGAAAAATTTGCCACCAGGTATCATCATTAAATCCCTTTTGAAATGCTGTTTTTGAATGCGTTTGATGGCTCTGGAGATGATGTCCTTTGGAATCACAGTGACGCAAATGAATCCGATTCAACATCTGACTCCGATGTAACTGACGATGACGACTCGACAACAAAGAACGAACAACGTAATTAGGAAGTTAATGAAACAGACTACTTATTTAGCCATAAAAATATTAAATAAAAAAATAATAGTTTATTATATATTATATTTCATATAAATATGGTTTTTGTGAAATGATACTGTGTCAGATGTACTTTTTAGTTTACATAAATGGTATGTAATGTTAACTGATTACGGTACTATATTATAATGTACAGTTTTTACTATTTCTATTGCGTATTTTTATTTCTTCCAAAAAATTGTTTCCTAAAACATTGGTGCGTCGTAAATTCGAGGGCGTCTTAAATTTGAAGTAATACGGTAATTAACTGTTTGTGATAAATATAATTATAAAAAAATTAAATTATAGGTAATTATTATAAAAACTATTATAAAAAACTACAAAAGTCAATAGGTCCTTATGAATATCATATAACTATCATCAATTGTAATAATAACGGTGCTACTATTCACATATTTTACAGGTCATGTGATATTAAGAAAAAAGGACAAATTACATAAGAAAAAAATAATATACTTTTTTAATTATTATAATATTACGTACAAAAATTTACAATAACAAATAATACTATAATTTATTCACGATTCAAATAATACTTCAATAATTCAAATAATACGATAAGGATTCACCCGGTTATTTTTAGTCAGTCTGCACGCAGTACACACTGTGAATGTCATTGAGAAAAGCAACAAACAAACAGGTTCTACTTTTCTTATAATTTTCCATGATATATGGTCGAGGTGCAAATGAAATAATTCTTTCGGATTTCCTCTTTTTTGTTTAAGAATGTTTACTATTGCGTCCAACTACGATCTCTCAATTGCTAGTGTATTGGCTCCTGTTAGTGGATCTACATAATTTCGCTGATGGTTAACCGTTGAATGCAGGTAACCTAATATTCACATAACCTAATGTAAGATCATGTAACCTGTAAAATATGTAAATATTTTTTAATACCTAATGTTCACATAACCTGTAAAATATGTGAATATTTATGCGCCAAATGCTAGAGGACAGTGCTACCACATCAAGAAAACAAAGTTCACTAAACATAATGCGGTAGGCCACGTACTGTAGTAGCACCAATATAAATATATTAATGCTTGCGCACTTTCATCAGCTTGTTGTGACAATATCAAAAAATAAATTGTGCTGAATAAATAACTATGTGATCAGGTTTACCAACTTCATAATTTTTAAATTTTGTTTGGTGGTTTATTAATATAAATATTAAGAATGGTTTTATTTTTTTGTTTTGTTTTTTGGAATGGTAATAGTGATAGGCCTGAATATTTTGTAAATCCATAAAATAATGTCTCCAAAGCTCTGCACTTTCTAGTTTACTTCAAATGGTCTAGGTATATCCACTTCTAACAGGTATTAACTTCTAAAATTGATAGAACCCAAGCTGTAATACTTTAAAAAAAACGGAAAAATAAAAGTAAATAATGTATGTGAAAATTAAAAAGTACCACTAACACTGTTGTCGTGCCTGTTAGTACAAACAACAACATATAAACCTTTAGCAGTACCCTTTTTGGAACCAAATATGAAACAACAGAAATTGTTAAACCCGCAGAAGAAGTGGATGTTAAAGAAACAATAGCTCAGCGCAACCTGCTGCGCCTGTGAGGCATGGTGATGGTAGTTTATAGTTAAATAAAACACTCTGTATATAGTTAATTTGACAAAAACAAAATCAACAATTTTTTTTTAATGTAGTAAGAAACTTTATAAAAAAATCATTTAACTTTTTTCTAACTTAATCAGATCTTTAAAATAAAATGTAACTTTCAAATAAAATCCAGTTATCTTCGTTAACAGCATATTAAATTGTATAATGTCACTTATTCAAGAAGAACAAATTTACATAGTTGTATTTCATATCTGAAGCTTCAAATATACCTACTAAATATTAAAGATTAAAAAAAATAATTGCGTAGATTTGTTGTTAATTTTTTTGATGCCTCAACCACCAAAATGGCAGAAAGCCAATGAAGTTCATTAAACTTACTAGACTTGCATCGCTTCGTTACAGTCTGTCTTTTGTAAAAATTTATTACTTTAACATACATACAGCAGCGTAAAAACCTTTTTATACATTAATTAAATATTATCAGACGCGTTAAAAAATATTTTTTAAGGTAAATTTAAACTAATAGTGACTTCAAAGTTATTTCAAAATGGTTACTTAATAATTTTAGACTATTATATCAATTATTTTTTCATACGTCATCAAAATAAAACAATCTTATTGTATTCAATACTTATGATACAAAATTTAAGAACAAATTTGTAATTTATGAATGTTATTCGACCAGAACAAGAATTTTTCCTTATAATTAAGTTTATAAAATAGTCTATTTTATTTAAAAATTATACAGAACTCGTACCATAGTTTTCATTTTCTTTCATTAAAATAAGAAAAATAATTTAATAATAATTAATTTTAATAGAAGCAGGCACTTCCGTAAAGTACAGCTATCAGTTAGTTATACTGTTTCACGCATGGTCTTGACAGTTTGTAGAAGATAATTCTTTTCATATCTTGTATTAATTTTTAAACTTGTTTCCAAATCAGTTTTTATTTTCTCTTGCCCTATATGAATATTATAGGGAAGGAAAGTGTTGTTTTCATGTTGATTTTTTGAATTTTGAGTTTTCATTGTACATACACGTTTTCAGACCCTAAGATATTCCACCTTGGGTAGTTATTTAAATAACATATATAATAATTATTATTCATTCTGAGACTTTTAAAAAATTGTACTTGACTAATAAATAAGTTAATTTTTTTTGTACTGCAATTAGTGATTTTTTGTTTACTATAATAATGGAACTATAATGCTTTTTATGGTTGATGAGCTCGATGGCTCCACGCGTTTAGACCAATCAGAACGTTTGCCAGTGTTTTCAGATTGTACAAATATTTCAGCCTGACAAACATTATGCATGCATGCGTATAAGAGTCGCAGTAGTTCACTTGTGTCTTGCATCTTAAACTGAACACATCAATTATAGTGCGCGTTAACATGCAATACTTTATAATATAATCAGCTGATTGTATGTTCATAGGTTATAATTGTTATTGAAAGACCAAAAAAATGGCTGAATATATAACAGAGCTATGAGAGCAAGAAAATTGGCAATGTTGCTGGCAAGTCATTGGCTAACTATGAAGTGGGTAGGGGTTAATGCGTATGATCAGAGCTCTGATAATATTATCTATCTACTTTTGATACCTAGGCTGTGACATAAAATTTGCCATAGATGACAACATCAGCCCAAAGTTGAATAATTTCAGGCTATTTGCATTACAATAAAAAGATCCTTGCAGAGGAAAACACGGCCAGAAACCAACTGAAATTTTACAATGGCATGGCAGTCCCAACTTTAATTTTTTGATCTGAAACATGGGTTCTATCGACAAAGGACAGTAGTAGAATACAGGCTGTAACACAGAAGACAGAATTGATACTGTCAATATTAGACATGAATTTCATGTGAGAGCCATTATGGATCGAATATGGCAATATAAAGAGAACAGCTGGAAACATCATTTCGAAGAGTGGATCTTGATAGACATCCTTGTGCAGCTATGGAATGTGTATGAAAAGAAAGATGATGTTTGAGAAGGCTGAGAAAAAGATGACAATAAATTTTTTAGGGACCAGAACAGGGGGTACGTCTAAACTGTGTTAGGAGACGACAATGACGGATCATATTAATAATATCTTACTGTGGACAGTCTCCTGAAACTTATATGAGCGAGGGGTCTGTTTATGGTGTGAACAAGAAAGAATGGGATAATACAATAGGCTTTCGGGATGAACAGTGTTCAGGGACTGAAATGACCTCTTACGCTTATCAAAGAACAGTACAAAAATTAACTCCCTTGGTTTAGCGTACAACCTGGAAATCATTTCTGGGAACATTGAAACGATTATAGAATAAATGAATGTGTTAACAAAACACAGAAAAAGTGGGACTTCAAATTTCCTTCAAATACTTAACTAACATCAAAACAGCTTTACTTCACTTGAAGACAAATTAGAGAAAATTAGAGAAGTTGAAAGCTTCAAGCACCTTGGAGAGAGAATGCAAGATAAATAATTACAGGAGATGAAAGATAGCTACTAAACCACAACCAGTACAAAAAGCAAACACTTTCAAAACAAGTCAAGATCAGACATTATATCATTATAAGACCTGTGTGTCTGTATGTGAGTGAATGCTTTAGAAAGACTAGGAAAGAATGGTCTAAGAGAAGCAGAAGTCTAGAAGTTCAAAAGAAGGATCATTTTTGAGATACTAGGTTCAAAGATGGTAGACAGACAGTACAGGACATGGGGAAGATAAGAAATGTACAAGGTAAATAAAATGATTATTGGAAATGACCAGAAAACAAAGACATGGGTAAAAAAATTTGTTAGAACATTAAACAATAGACTAAAATTGTTGGATAGGTGGTTTAACTAAATCAGAAAAGAATTTTGAAAATCAGAATAAACCAAGAAAACATAATGGACTGAATAAAATTCAGACAACTGATTACTGACTTCAAGAGTTTCCATGAAAAACAATGGATGGATCAAAGAAACGAGAAAAGGCTGTTATGAAAGAATACTGAGAGTGTTGGTAGTTCAAATTATTTAAAACGAGAAAAATTTAGGAACAACTTTAAAACAAACCTAATAAGTACTCAATTTTTTTTAAATAGCCTAACAAAAAATATTAATAGTGTTAACAAATACTCATGTTTTCCTTTTTTATGGTAGTTTTTAAACAACTTTAAATTATAGACAGATATAAAAGCAATGGCGTATGATTAAGATTGGTAGTTATCTATACAAACATTTAATTCACCCAAGATAATTTGTTTCCATATACAAATAGGAGCTTAAAATACATCTGTGTTATACTCCTTCAGAGAATACATCTGAGTGTAAACAAAACAACGGGATCTAAAAATGTTTTCAGAAAGATCATGATCTATCTATATAATTACACGCTACTCATCACCTTCTTGTAATCAAGACTTTACTTGTTTTAATGAAGTCAATGGAAATCTATCTATGTTAAGACATTACTTAACGAACTTGACTGAAAAAATTGAGTGTTCTTAATAATCCAGAAAAAAAGCAAAAGGTGTATATAAATTAGAACAATATCATATTTTGTGGAGATCAACTTTTTTAGGAACATTTTTGAAATGTTAATTAGCAGCATTATCTGGTGTAAAAAGTGATCAATGTGTCAAATTGGTCAATATTATCTGCAAGTAAAAATATAGTCATCAGCAAAGAATATTAAAAGAAAAATTACTTCAAGTAGAATGAATTTATCAAGTTGGTTGGGGTCTTAAAATGTAGGTAAAGGTTGGGAGTTCTTTTACATACCTCATAGGTTTCAATACATGCTCCATTAGTTGCATGGCAGACATCAAGGCGATAATTTATTTCTGGTTATGTACGCTGTATCATTTCCAGAGTTACAGTAGCGACAGCAACAATAATCCTTTCACTGCAGTAAGTCACGTATTTTTTCTCTTTAAACAATGTTATTAATGTATCCCCAAAAGAAAAAGTCCTGTTGGAACATGAAATTGGTTTCTGTGCAATTTTTATGTAAGATGGGGTGTCATCGCGTTAAAAATTAGACATACACACAGCGCTGAACGCCCAGTTTCCTAATGGTTATATTGGAAGAGGTGACCCTATTTTCTGGCTGCCTAGAACCCCAGACTTCACTCCAATGGACTTTTTCTTATGGGGATAGATTAAGAACATTGTTTATAATGAAACAATAGATGACTTAGTGCATCTCTGTGAAAGCATTATTGCTGCTGCAACTACGGTAACTCTGGAAACGATCCAGCGTAAATGGGCAGAAATTGATTATCGCCTTAATGTCTGCCATGCAATTAATGGAGCACATTATTGAAACGTATTAGGTATGTAAAAAAACTTGCAACTTTAACCTACGTTTTAAGACCCCAGTGAACTTGATACGTTGGTCAGCTCGTTGGCGTAATGGTTAGCGCAACTGGCTTCCACGCCGGGGTCCCGTGTTCAATTCCCGGTCAGGTCCAGCATTTTTTCATCACTCATCTTCGTGTATCGTCCTTCTTACCGTTCATCCTAAGTGAAATAGTAATTTTTTTTAAATAAGCGCATTCTTTTTCAATGACTCTGTATTTGTACTTGCAGATAATATTGACCAATTTTAAATATAAAATAAGATAATGCAGTTCAGTTCTTGAGAGTAGAACAAAGTTCCTATGATTTAGTTAAATAATAAATAAAAATAAATCTTTATAATGCATTTTGCAGCTTGAAATTAATTCTATTGCATGAATATTATAAATTTCACTAACCGTTTCAGCTGCCTTGATCCTTATGATCTACTTGCATGTATTTCAATGGATCCACCATAATCTGTGTACATAAAATACCATATAAAGTTTTAAAAACTACAGAAAGTGTTGCAACTATAGTCAATATGAAAGAGTTTTGTATAGGTGATTGAAGATTCAACATCTTCTGTAGTTTTTTTAAATTTCCATATAGTATTTTATGTACTCTGATGATGGTGGATCCACCAAAACTCGTAAGAAGATCATTACGATCAAGAAAGCTGAAAACGTTAATGAAATTTATAATATTTGTACAATAGAATATTAAGAGAATCTTAAAATAAAATTACCGAATTAAATGTTAACAGTTTTGTACAAATGACTGAAGATTCAGCATCATCTAAAGAAAATGTTTAACAAATTTAGTTTAAAATTTTTAATTTACATAAAATACGATTGAAATTTTTAAAAAAACTACAGATAGTATTGTATCTCCATTTAATATGGAAGAGTTTTATGTAAATGACTGAAGATTCAACATCTGTAGTTTTTAAAATTTCCTGTGGTATTTTATGTACTCTGATATTGAATTCGCCAAAACATTTAAGTTAAATAAATAAAACAATAATAAGAAAAAATGAAAATTATTAGCTGTGAAAAGTTAAAAATATTATAAAATTTTTACAATAGGATTCATTGTAGGTCACGAGGTGCATTTAAAAAAATAGTTGTAAATTCAGAGATATGTAAAAATAATTTTAAGAATAATTTTTCTGAGAAAAGTTTTTAGTAATAAATAAGGAACTGAAATGAGTTAATATTGTGTAGAATTAATGCATTTTAGAGAGGTAAGAGTGGATAACAGCCAAAAACAATAAAATCTGACAATGACAATGGGAAATATTTTTAAAGTTTTAAAATAAAATTTGATGGGAGAACAAAAATCTTGAGAGAATTGCAAGGATGTTTAAATTTTAACATCTCATAAATGTCATCACTAATTTGTGTATTCAAAATTTTACAATGCAGTTACTGTAGCCTTAGTAAAAATATTATAAGACTATGCAATACATAATACACTATTTTTAAATATCTAAAAATAAATATTGTTCAACCACATGTTCATTGTTTTGGGTTTAACGATTTACCAGTCATGTGGAAGAACGAGATGTGTAAAAAATGTTTATCTTGTAATATGAAAAAGTTGAGTTACTGTTTTAAACGTAAACTGTTTATACTTTAAACAACAAAGCAGATTGAGAATTTCAATCAATCTCGGTTACTTCTTTGAAATAGTATTGACAAGAATAATGTTTTTTGATGTACTATGAGGTGCAATTTAATAACTCAGGTTATTTGATATGATATTGTTAATTTAGTCTGGAAAAAAATTGTTGCTCCTAAAGAATCTATGTCTGTTTATAACATTGATATTAAAGGTTATTTACTAGCTGACCTATGTGAATCTATTCACGCAATGAAAATAATTTATTTTTTAACAACCAATTTCACCAATTACATTAACACTTAAAAAACCTATCACAATTTCGCGAAATATCATTATACTTTAATTTTTGTAGGTCAGCCGGCCGCATTGGCATAGTTGGTAACATGCTCACCTCTCATTATGTGGTCTTGGGTTCGAACCCCATTCAGGCGTGGCATTTTTTCATACATTACAAAAGTTCATTTCATCCTTCACCGTATGCATTAGCAGTTATTGCAGAACAGTCGAATGTTAAGCCAAAAAAAAAAAATTGTAGGTTAGTATAATATCATCTAGCGCCGATATGATTTTCTTTAAAAATAGCTCAGACTTTAAATTATAATTTTTTTCTATTTAAACAAATCAACTTTACTTTCGATGTTCCAGAGTAATTTTCAAAACTATCAAACCGATGTTGATGATTTTCTGTAATTGGAAGTTCAATCTATTTGTAAAGTCGTGTTTTTAAAATTTCTATGTATTTGAGCAAAGTCTTGGTTGGTACTGGGCTTTGTTATCAATGTCCCAGGGTTGTTTTTAAGACTAGCAAATTGATGGAGATTTAGCGCGTTTGACGTGTTTAGTCATTAAAGGGGTTTGGATTTACAGTAAAACCTCGTTTATCTGGCCCTTATTGATCCGGATCTCTGGAATCTGGATCAGATTTGTAGACTATGTTTAATTTAAAGTTCACAATTTTAAATATGATAGCAAGAACGTTGCTCGTTATAGGCAGGTGGAGTGTTAAATTAATTGCACTTGATCTGTTGGTTCCAGGGCTACAAAAAAATAGTTCTGTTTCTTATAACATAGTCAGCCAATTATATGACTGCACTATTTAAGAACAGAAGAAGTAGAGGTGTAAAAGAATAGTCAGAGTTATCTCCTCTGATAGTAATGAATTTCACTATACAGCCAGACCGTGTGGTGAATGAGTGAAGGTGTCATTTGTAGGGTGGAAAGTGGGTGTTTTTCAGAGGGCCTGGCATGCTGATAAGCATACTTTTCCACTCAGTGAGGAAGGCTATAGTAAACCACCTCACTCCTCATTTTTACTAAGTAAAACCTCTAGAGGTTCAAACCAGCCTTTCAGCTGTTGACCTAAACAACAACAGCATGAACGTAATTATAAGTACGCAAAACATTCACTTTTTATTTTGATTAAATGTACTGTCAAGTTTAAGAAAGCTAAAGCTTTCTTAAAAGACACCAGTAAACTAGGGTGTCTATCCAGCTGAACTATTAATGGTAAAGCGTTTGCGTGACCGTGGTACATTCAAACACCACACATGTTTGAAAAAGAAGACATTGAACCACTTATTTGTAAAGAAATGATGTGAAAAGTTATTTTCATATAATTTTTAATGTCTTTTAAACAATTTCTAAACTCTGTATAAAAGTTGAACTTTCTATTTCAAGTTGAGTCGTACTCTACCACTGCACCACAAAAATGGCCTCTGTTATGTATATTAAAATGAGATCTAAAAAGGAAAGGAAATCGTTTTTGAAAGTAGGTTAAGTTGTTGGCTTACAGAGCATCATAATTCATTAAAACAACAGTCAGCTAAAACATGATGTTAAATGCCTTCTTTTAGTCACATTAAAATAGAATTGAAAATGGGGAACACCATCCATTTTTAGAATGAGTTCTTTTTAGAATGACATACCTTAGTACACGAGTTGTATTATTAGGAGTCATACATAAAAGAGTTAACTTTAACTACTTTAAAGAAAGCTTAACCATTGTTGTTTTGTTTATGAATTTTAATCTCTATGTAAGAAGTTGTTATTAGTATACCACTATACATCTATTTGTGTTTTATGTATCATTTACTTTTCATTTGGTAATGTTCATATACTGCTGATGCATGTATCTGATATTTTTCTTCTTTCATTTTCATTTTTTTACTTTCTTGCATTCTATCCACAGTGTATAGAACTCTTGAGAATAACCAGTGAAGTGTTTTTCATTAACCGAAAATAAAAATTAATTTTGGAATTTCTTCAAATGTTCATGCAGACACCATATTACAGAAGAAAATTGATCGCTGAACTGAAAATTCTAGTATACCTTGAGGTAGCGGTTAAAATTATGACATGATGTGTGGTCATCCTCACTGGTCTCGTAAGTTTCTTCCACTTTTACTAGAATGCTATTACACTCCCACGATATTATTGAAACATTGGTGAAAATTTTATCAAAATCGGTTTAATAGTTTTTGAAATTTTGCAAACAAACAGATAAATATTCCTCATTATTAAATTGTAGAATATATACTATAAACCAGTTTTTAAAATGGTCATTTACAACATCTCTTTCGAGTTTCCTTGATCAGGCCCAACACAACTCCCTTCAATCTCACCTCTATTGCTCTCTTAGTATCACATCTTTTCCTCAATTCACCTATAATTATAGTTGGGAGATGACTTGTTTGCTAGTGAGGGATGAAGGGCAAGGGGGTCTGGCAACAGTGAGACGTGATGTCATAGCAACGGTTGCTTTAAATCCACATGGCGATGTGTGTACTGTACATTCTGAAAATATTTACTTTTCAAATTTATCAGTTACTGTGAGACCCATTCACTGTAGTGGTGTTAATTCACTAGCGGCTTGTGAAGTTATTAATCTAATTATTGTATGTAATCTAATATTGCTATACGCGGCCTATTTATAAACAAACTGTTATAAAGTATAACACTCGTAGTAAAATATTAAAAACTAATACATTTTTTTACTTTATTAGGGTATTATAATAATTTTTTAGTATATTAATAAAATATTTTAGAATGTTGTTAGTTTAAAATCTAATAAAATGTTTTGGTACTACAGTAGTTATTTGAAATGGTTTGTGAAAAATATTTTTAGAACAGGGCGTACTAATGGTATTATTACTACTACTAGTTAAAGGAGGAGGGGAATCGTACAAACAATCCTCTCCGACCGAATTTCTTACGCTAAAAATCACGTGAGCTCCCATCTATAAACCCATCCACTTAATTCTTGGTCTGCTCCTTGGTCTTTCTCTTTCCACCTCCAAGTGTAGCATACATATAGGCATTGTACCCTCCTCCATCTTTTGTAGGTCTATTGAGAGAAAATTTTGTTTATTGCTAAATTTGTGCCAATATTGTTTTACCCGGAGGAAACATGGACAGGTGGGAGGAAAGCAGAAAGTAAAATGGAGACTTCAGAAGTGTAGTTTGTAGAATACTGACAAGATAATTTGATCACTGGTTCACGCATGCACAGTTAACACATTCCCCGCACCTCCTATAAAATACAGGCAGTATAACACACAACAAATCAAAAAGTTTGCATCATAGAGTTGCTGTACGTGTCTAGTTTGTCTTATTTAAATATCTAGTTTATGTAGAAATAATTTTAAATAACAAATTGAAGGAAACCCACAATTGATTAAATAAATGGAGTTTAGAAACAATAAATAAGCCATTACAAAAGAAGATTTGTTTATAAAAGAACAAGGTTATGTTGTGAACAAATACAACAATATGCAACAAATTGAATATTGTAGCGAATTGAATATATACCTAATCATATTGTAGCGAGGGTGCTCACTTAAAACGAGAAGTGACTACAGCTGCACTTGTATCGCCACTGTCAACGGTCAATTTATCTTGCCAGTATTCTAGCATAATCTCTTGGTTATATTATAATCATAAAAACTATTTCTAATAATTTTATATTTTAAAAAGTGTAAATATTTTAAATTCAAACCTAAACTTCAAAACAGCCACGCATCAACTGAAGACAATGCGGAAAAATTGGGAAAGTTGATACTTAAAGTATCTTGGGGTGATAATACAACCGAAGATCAGAGTAAAGGAAGCGAACAATAACACAGATGAGGAAAGATGGCCGGTGCACTTCGAGGAACTCACTACTTGTGTAAGAAGAAAGCAGTCTCAAGACAAGCCAAGATTACACATTATAAAACTGTGAAAAAACCTATTTGTCTGTACATGAGTGAGTGCCTCAGAATGAAAGCTGGTTTGAGAGAAGCAGAGAAGTTTAAGAGAAAGATCCTCCGCAAGAAAATGTTTCTGAAGATAGTAAATGGACAATTATAGGTTATGAGTTCAAGAAGAACTGTACAAGGAAAATGGAAACGATTAAAAAAAGAACACTACAATTTTATAGACACCTGCATAGAATGGATGACAACTGGTTGACAAAACAAATTTTTAAGACACTAAAAATAGAACTAAAATGTTGGATAAATGGTTTAAAGAAGTCAGAAAGGATATTGAGAAAACGGGAATAAACAGAGAAAACTTAATGACCCGAACCAAATTCAGGCTACTAATTATGAACTTTAAGGGCTTCCATGAAGATCAACAACAGAACTCCAGAAAACAGAAAAAAGGAGAAAAGCCTTCAGTGAGTGAATGCTGAGAATGTGGATTGCGAAAACAACTTCCAAAAACATCTAAACTCACCTTGCATGGTCTAAGAATTTAATAGACGTGAATTTTTACACGTAGAAAAAATATTAAATTGTTTGGTAATTTCAGATTTAAAAGCATTTTACTGTCACATCCATTGCATAATACACTTGGTTTATTATATAGTTGAAAATTCATTAGGTATACATTTGAAATCCACACACATGTATTCCTGTCATTTTGTTTCTTTTCGTTTGTGACTATAATTTAATTAATGTGTTCTGGCACTCCAGCTGTACTGCAATATGGAGTTCAAAGGTAAGTTTGACTGTCGCCTTAATTTTGATTAATTTTGTCAAGAGTGTGGAATGTTAATTGTCAACTTGGTGGAATTATTAGTGTTACTATTTAATTTCTTCATATCATTTGAATGTTATTATTTTTTCACACATTAGTACGGAAAGATATTGTACTCTTGCATCTATTTTTAATCTTTTATAGTTTTTTAGGATTTTCAAAATTTGTATCTCAAACATGTTAGACATTGTAATGTCTAAGGTCTCTGTATTTATACAAAGGTAGTTTGGCAAACTTCATGAACTTCCTTGCTAATTTTCAAGCACTACTATATCTCTCATTTTTATAACCAATTTTTATGTGATTTTCACAACAGTAATTTTGTGGGATCAACCTTGTTGTGTAACTCATTTTGGAATGAACCAAATTTTAATGTGAATTTTTCAGATAATCAAAAATTAATGGTCAATTAAATGTTAAGAAGAAAAATATTAAATACAAAAATATCTATAAGCAGATATGATTATCCTTAATTTTTGACATAATATGTATTCTGTTACATATTACATTTTAAGTCTAATGTCAGGACAAACTGAATTTAATGCTGGTTTTCTCTCAAAATTACAAATTGCAGCTTAACTAAACATTGGACCATCTCTGAGTGGATCAGTAAAGTGGAGCAGAACTGGAGCCAAACTGCTTGATTAGACAAAGGGAACAAAGGAATGTCAAATCCTTTTGGGTAATCTAAAAAGCATACCAATTTTGAAAAATGAGAATTTGTGGCTTTTATCAATTGGGAGAAAGCTTTTGATAATGTTCTTTGAGGCCGTCTTTGGAATATAATGCTGGAGAAAGGCTATCCAAAACACCTTGTTGCTGCTATTCCAATACATACACAACAACAGATATAGGTAGTGATTTTTTTTGACAGTGACAAGAAAACAAAAAAAATGAAAATAAATAAAGGCATACAACAAGGCTGTCCAATGTCTCCAACGTTATGTAATATGTACATCCTAAGTAATATGAAAAATGAAGATTTTAACAATTTGGAATCAATTAGTTGACTCAGGCATTCAGCTTTGGAATAATGTTAAATTCTTTGCTGTACGCAGATGACACTGTTATTATGTTTGACACAGAAGACAGACTCCAATATGCCATTTATAAGTTGCACAGCATTAATGCAGAATGAGAATGAGTTTGGCATGAGAATATTGGCGCAAAACTCAAAAATTATGACATTTAAGGGAAGATGGTCGGTCCGCTCAAAAGTTATACCTGGCAACAGAACTATAGAACAAGTTCGAGATATAAATATTTAGGATGCAAGGCTTCCTATGACAAAGATGATGGCATGAGTGAAAAACTGGTGAAATTCAGCGCTCCGGTTCTATTTACAGGACAATAGGAAAGACAACAAGACAGGATACACAAATGAAATTTTATAGAGTTACGGCTGTACCACTCAAAACATACGGAAGTGAAACATGGGTGTCATTACAGAGGAATGAATCATGTGTCCAGGCTGCTGAAATGAAATTTTTGTGGGGAGTCAAAGGTTGTACCTGGTTAGGTAGAGTACATAACAAAGCTATAAGCACCAAGTTAACTGTTCAGTCACTGTTGGAAACATTAAGAATATATAAGAGAAACTGGTCCAACCATTTACTTCGCATGCCAGTACACAGACTTCCTCTACGATCAAGGTAATATAAACCTAGAAGGAAATGAGGCTTGGAAGACCTTAAAAGTGATGGATGGCGGAACAGGCCATTGAGCCTAATCCTTGACAGATAATAATGAGAAAATTTGTGGCCAAAAAAGCATTTCCCTAGTGAAAATTCAATTTTTGAAAGTTTGACATTGATTCAATACGGATGCGTATGTTTATTTACGAAGTGGTAAGGACTAAGTGTAAATAGAAATATATTAAGTGTATTTATAGGTCACCCATAAGATTTTATGAATACAATACAATATTTTAATAGAAATGTATTAAAAAAAATAAAAACGGATCATATGAGTTTTAAATGTATATTAAAATGTGTAGCTATTAAAAAGAAAACTTGGTCAACAAAACTACTATAAAACATGCAATAACTTCATGTAAGTTTATATGAAATTCATCAACCACTACAATAAAAAATACAGAATACTAAAAACTGATTTATTTACAATAATAAAATATTTTTATTATGTTTCCAAAATATTGAATGCATAAATAAATTTTAAATGCGCTCAATCGGTTTACAATGAAAATTGTTTTTTAAATTGTGTTTTACATTACACTTATATTTATTTATTTAAGATTTGGAATAAAGCCATTTGTCTTCATAATGGATTCTTACATTGTTGTTCTGTCATTAAAGTTTAAATCAAGAAAAGTTCTCTCTTATTGTAAATCATATATTGCTGTCAATATTTATTTTCATAAATTAATCAAACTTATATGCTTTGTCATTTACGACAAAGCAATTTCGAACAGGAGTTATACACTTATCACTTATCTAAATTAACAAATCTGTTGTTATTTTGAAAAAAAACTGTTTATGTAACTAAAAATTATTCTGTCAAAAACATTAATTATTTAACTTAAATGCATTGTTCTGATTCCAGAAATCCCTTCCACATAAATTAGTATTTGAGTACTACTTTTTAAATTCCCATACCAACTGAAATAGATTTTTAAATGAACTTTCACACCAACACAAAAAAATTCTGATGTGGATACCATTTTTGTAAAGCGTATCTGTAATATTCTGTATTATAATTAAGTAGCTAATTTTTTTAGGTATGTATTCATTTAAAATGAGGTAGAAATTTTGTTAATTGTTAGGTTGGGAACTGCTGTTCTAGAAGATTCCAAACTGAATGTTCCAGCATCTTCCAAACAGTTAACATAATACAAACAGCAGTACAAACATTAAAGTGTGTGAATGTGGTTATATATAATATTGTATACGTCAGCGTACTGTTATATTTGTTTATTTAAGATGCATCTGCAGTTAAGTCATTAGTAACTACTTCAGGGTAAGGAATGGTGGATTTGAATGTGTAATCAATTTCTACACCCTGTTTAGGAACCAAACGTAGGACCTTCCACTTTGTAGCATAGCTTGCAAAACCCTTTGTCACGGAGGTAATTCCTATTTGTTTCTTTATAACACTTTCTTTTGCCTATAACAAGCAGGTGGAATGTTAAATTATTTGCACTCGATCTGCTAGTTCCATGGTTACAAAAAATAGTTCTTTTTCTTATCACATGATCAGCCAATTATGTAACTGAACGATTAAAGATCACACAAGATAAAGGTGTAAAAGACACTAGTCAGAGTTATCTCTTCTGAGAGCAATGAATTTCATTATACACCCTGTGGTGAATGAAGTGAAGGTGTCATTTGTAGGGTGGAAAGTAGATGCTTTTCAGAGGGCCGAGCATGCTGATAAGGATACTTTTCTGCTCAGTAAAGAAGGTAAATCTCGTCACTCATTGTTTTACTTAGTAACACTATAGAGGTTCAAACCAGCCTTTCGGCTGATGACCTAAGCAACAACAACAACCCTTTTTTTACTTTTCCTCTCACAGAGGAAGGCATGGTAAACCACCTCACTCCTCATTTTACTTACTTAAGCCTCTAGAGGTTCACCAGCCTTTCGGCTGATGACCTAAACAATACCAACAACCCTTTTACTTATACTTTTCCGCTTACAGAGGAAGGCATGGTAAACCACCTCACTCCTCGTTTTACTTAGTTAAGCCTCTAGAGGTTTAAACCAGCCTTTGTGCTGATTATCTTAACAATAACAACAATGTGAGTTTCAGTTAACGTCAGCAATATGGAAAAAGTGGAGTTTGAAAGGTTTAACTGGTGTGGACATGTGAGGGGATGCCTCAAGTGGTATGGGATTGAGGATGAGTTTGTCCTGGTGGGAGACTGTTTTTCAGGTAATATGGCTACTGTTTAGAAACGCAAGGGAGGATGACCGGCAGCATAAGAATGAATGAAGGTTAGGCTGCTAAAAACACTAAAGGAAGTAATCCACTTACGCATGCAGAACTGCTTGATGATTAATGAGGGAGCTACTGCAGTCTGCCGTGTTTGAAATCGGTTTTATTTCATCAAATTCCGGTCATTAGTAACCTTTATTTTGGAATCCTTTCTTTTGTATAATGATCAGTTATGTGACCAAACATGTCATTGAAAGTGTCATATGTGACTCATAGCTGTAATAAATTACATCTGACCATGGAATATTAGTAAATCCGTGTTTAACCTGATTTAAATTGCAACATACGTTCTTACTTGAAGAAATTATTATCATGCATAGGTCAAGAGTTATGTAAAGAATTTCTTTATTGAAAGTTTTTCTCTTACGAAACCTTACAAATGATTAAGAAATAAGAAGTGTATGTAAATGTTGAAATGCACATTTCATTTGACCTACTATAGTTTCAGAAGTATCATATCTTACTAAATAAAATCATAGAAATTTATGTAGGTACAGTAAAACCTCCTTTATTGCTGCTTCAGATTTATATGGATTTATATATTTATTCACAATTTTATTTCCCTTAACATGGATTTTTTACTGAAGACTATTTAAATTTTAATCATGACATTAAAGCAAATTTAAGGGATTATGAAGAATCCATATAGGTACACTAGTTCTTTAATAGAAAGAAATTAGAAATCAGATGTTTGTTGTTTAACATTCAAAGTTTTGGGTGTCAAACCATCAAAGTACACTGATAAGCACTGTTAAATCCATACAAAAGTAACTGCTTGCACTTGGATTTGAACCAGGAACCTTCGTCTCCGAAAATCACCTTTAAACAGCTGACTCATGGCAACAACTTTATCACAAGATCTTCAGTAATTATAACTATATTCTACATAACCTTATGCTCAAATAAAAAATCTGGTGTGAAACACTCACTTTCTCTTGCCAATACAAATAATGAACAATATAACCTAACATTAGTAAAAAAAACATTAGAAATAAACAAAAAAAAATCTCAAAAATATAGCCTCATTTAGTCATGAGTAAATGATGCAAAATGAAAATCATTCTCAGTTTGGCTTAGTAATACAAATAAACACTCCGATGCTTAACTATGCTCTGTAGAGAAAATGCGCTAAATAAAAGTTGTAGATCGTTTAATTTCCTATAAATGTGATTATATACACTTTTGCCGTAAAATGCATAGTCTGGAATCTTAAAAAAATCAACTTTTTACACACTTTCATGGAAAAAAAAACAGAAAATTGCTAATTACCGCTAAACTAAGCATTATATAAAAAATGTTCGAAATAAAAGTTGTAGGTTTTTAAATTTTCTACAACTTTTATTACATACATTTTTGCGCTAAAATGTATTTTAAGACCACAATCTTAAAATACCATTTTCTCTATGAGAGCACAGCCTCCCCAAGAATTTCAGCAGACATGGCGCCTACCCTATCTTGTTGTAGAGCATAAAAAGTTTAGTAAATGAGGCGATTTTTAAAAACACCGTAGGAGCTGTTTTTGAGAAAATCGCAAAAAGTGAAAAATTACACGAATAAACTACTACTTCCGGTTGAACGATTTTGATAAAAATATTCGTGTCGGGTTCTCTAGTAGTACCTAACTTAAGTTTCAAGTTTCAACTTCTTATGATGTTCCGTTCTTGAGATATTTTGTTCACTCACACACACACACACGCATCCACAGACCAATCGCTAAAAACATGTTTTTTGGGTTCAGGGGTCTGAAAAAGTGTAGATTCCGTGAAAGCTTGATTTCAAAAAATTCACGTGAAAACAATACTTTCCTTCCTATATATTTATATAGGCAAGAGAAAGCAAATATGTAGTACAGTATTGAAAAAATTATGAACCAAGACTGTAAGAAATAACAAAAACACTACCTAATTAAAAATAGCAAGAACTACAGCCCATTAGTACATAACTACAGTTTTATACAAGTGACTGAAGATGTATCATCTTCTATAGATTTTTAATAAATAATGTTTTTAGTTTCAATTATATGTTATTTACTCTGATGATGGTGGATCCACCGAAACACGTGTAAGTAAAATTAAAATAAAGGTGACGCAGTTTAAAAAGAAGGTTAGTGAAATTATTGTATTAATTCATTATATGAAATAGAAATATTTAAAACTGCAGGATGCATTATAAAGATTTATTTTTGAATACAGTCCATTACATTCTTTTTTGATATGAAACATAAAAAAATCATTCATTTCTGTTAATTTCTTATTGGTGGATTTATTTAATAACATATCCAATTTATTAAAATGGTATCCTTCACAGTCCACTCCATATTTGTCTAAAGCCTCAATTGTAGACCTGAGTCACATATTCTAAGACTTCCTTTGTTCATTGTCATTCACTTCACTACACATTCAACTTACAGTTGGAGTACATTTATCCTATTTTACTGTACTACAAAAATAATCACCACATGTATTTACAACCATCTTAATTTCTTAAAATTATTCCTCCTACTTGATTGTAATGTACGAGTAAATGCAGCAAAATAGAAAAATGCGATCAAAAACCCAGGAAAATTTCAATGTGATTTTGTTAATGGAGTTGTTGTTTAGGTCATCATCTGAAAGGCTGATTTGAACCTATAGAGGCTTCATTAAGTCAGGTGGTTTACCATTGCCTTGCTCACTGAGTGGAAAAGTATGTTTATCAGCATGCTAGGTCCTCTGAAAAGCATCTACTTTCCACCTTACAAATGACACCTTCACTTCATTCACCACAGGGTCAGGCTGTATAATGAAATTCATTACTCTCAGAGGAGATAACTCTGATTAGTATCTTTTACATCTCTACCTCTTCTGTTATTAAATGATTCAGTAATATAATTGGCTGACCATTTGATAAACAAAACTATTTTCTGTAGCTTTGGAACTAGTAGATCGAGTGCAAATAATTTATTACTCCACCTGCCTGTTATGGACAATTTTGTTAATGGCATTTGTTTTTTTTAATTTGACTGTAATTACCAGCTTATCAGATTAACCAATGAATATAATAACCAGCGATTACAGTTCATCAGTTCTGTCTGTGTTTCAAGCCCAACTGTCAAAATTGGGACAAAACATTCTAAATTCTCTATATTTATTCATAGGTCCCTTGTATCTGTTAATCAACCTCATTTTCAGAATCTATATAAAAAAAATTCATGATTGCAAAGTTGCATTCGTTTTTTTCATTCTAACACTTATTAAAAATTCTCACTTCAAGTATATCTTCTATTCTTTAAGAAGTTTAAATTTCTTAAAAGTTCCCCTTGCTTTAAATTTTTGAGGTAATAATGTATATCAGGCAAAATACCTTTATACAGAATCTTAATGTCTTCAACCACAACATAAGAAACAGAAATGATCACTACGTATATAATCACATCAGTGATTGTTTGAACAAACACTTACTTATTCAGGGAGAAATTATATCAATACATTACCACTATCAGTTATGCTCATTTAAAATTAATTTAATAATTAAGCAAATGCTGAAGAAAAATGTGTATGCTACTGATGAGTAACATAAATGTTTTAAGATTACATCTATAAATTATAGAATTAAGTAAGTAAACATGTAAGTTTAGTTGGTTATTTTTTTAATTTAAGCAATATGTGTATTTAGGTAATATGTATTAAATTAGCTTGAGTTCTTGACATATCCAGTACACTCTTTAGGAGTATCATAGATGCAATTAACAAAAAACATATTTTTTCTAATTTTCAATGACCTGGTCGGAATTTATTTTAATTTGTCATTTGCGTAACAGTTGCTTCTGTCTCTTATTCATATTTTCAATCTGTATCAAATTTTCTCTGTAATTTTTTTGTCGCATATGAACCCATGGATGCAATTGCTGGTTTATATTTACGGTAAAGTAGCATTTTATTAAAAATACATGAAAATGTAATAAGTTCGATATATTGACCCACCAGGTTGGTCTTGAGGCAAAGCTTCGCTGCAAGTCAGCTGTTTAACAGCTGATTTTCAGAGACCAATGTTCCTGGTTCAAATCCTAGTAAAGGTGGTTATTTTTATATAGATTTCAATACCAGACAGTGGTTACCGGTGTAATTTGATGGTTGGGATTCAATTAACCATACTCTCTCAGGAATAGGTTGCCTGACACAAGACTACACATCATCCTCATCTCATTGAGTCATGGGGTTGCTAATTGTTCTGAACAGATTGCAACGTATACATATTAGGGATAAAGAAAAGAAAATTGGATATATATTTGTTAATAAATTGGTACAATAAATTAGACAGCTTATCAAACACATTAATTTATGTTGTAAGGTATTATTCTAAAATTACACAACATACGTATATATGCATGGATTTATATAACAAAAAAAAACTGATTGGTAATGAAAAAATATATATTTATTTTAATTACAAAATTGTTCATTACAATAAATAAATACTAACATAAATATATTACACTTAAAATGAGATCAATTAACAATATATTTTGATACTTTGTCACATCTTTAATGAACTGTTCTGAAGATTGTTTGTCTTTATTGTTGTTTACTATGTTTTTAAATAAAAATTTTAATGATAATAGTTAAAACTACAATGTGAAATTAAACTATTCTTAGCTTGAACGTAAAGGTTTATCTCCATGACTTGACAATCCTATTTTTATGTAAAAACCATTATTTCAGACCAAATATAACAATATTTTATTCTGTTTTTGCACTTAAAAGGATGAACAAGGTGTGCCTAAAACTCACTTTTATTTCAAAGGATTCAGTGCAAACTTTTAATAATTTGTTTTAGTTTTGGTTTTTGCGACTTCATTGGTTAAGGGACAGAAAAATTCATTACTTTTATATCAAAATTTCCAGATCCTAGTTAGGAATTGAACCTAGGATCTTCTGCTTTGTGATCTACCATGCTACTGCCAGACTACGGAAACCTTAAGTACTTTTATATTTTAGAATCTGTAACCAAATTTTATTTGTTAATTTAAAAAAATGCTTATAATGTAAACAATAGTAGAATTCTATTACAATAAACTGGATATTATCTGCTGTAATGAAAACCAAGACTACAAAAATGGAAATATATTACACTTTATTGTTTTTCACATAGTTAGGTCGAAAGACACTTGTAAAAAGGAAGAGGAAACACTGCAAAAGTTTTAAAGGAAAATAATTGAGCGTGAAGTCTATGGACTGTTTAATACATGATGGATCAGTCGTAATAAGGAAATATAGACTACCTACTAGAACAGGAGGTTAAAACAACAATGAAAAATCTGGTGTGAACACTCACATGACTTTCTCTTCCCAATGTAAATGATGAATAATATAATCTAACTTATATTTAACCATTAATAAACATGTAAAATGAAAAACATAATTTTACATAATTTTAACCTAATTTTAATCATGAGTGAATCAACTTTTGTAGAAAAAATATGGAAAATCAATAATTGAGCGTAAATTGGGCTTGGTAAAAAAAATGCTTGAAAATTGTTGGTAGGTTTTTTGTTTTCTACAAGCTTTTGCGCTAAAATGCAAAGTAAGGTAGAAATCTTTAAGAAATCTTTAAGCACAGGCCCCCAGAAATTTCACCAGGGGTTCAGGGGACCTGAATTCCCCTTGTGGTACTAAATTTAATTTCCAAGTTTCAACTTCGTATGCTGTTCCGTTCTTGAGACATTTCGTTCACACAAAAACCAAATACTAAAAACATGTTTTTTGGGTTCAGGGGACCTGAAAATGTGTACTTATTACCAGTGATAACTCAATTTTGAAAAATCGACAGGAAAACAATACTTTCCTTCTCTGTATATTCATATACTAGAGAAAGTAAAAGAGGAATACACAAAAAAATGTGGTCCTTGGTAGGCTGAAATGTTAAAAGAAGAATCAGAATCACAGAAATGAGTAACTCAAAATATTAGTTAATTTTTCAGGATGTAACAATTTTATATTAAAGTAATCTGAAGTAGAAAAAGACAGACTTCTTGAAACTAATATAGTACAAATTACAATATTTATAATTATCTAGTATAAAAAAACTTTAATTTAATCTTAAAATGTTTGATTTTTTTACTTTTTTGATGATTCAGTTGAATTTTTACTATTAACGTCTAGAAATGAATTAACATTTAAATTTTCAAGTTCTGCTTGAAATAAAACATCATTTATAAGTTTTTCACTAATTATCCGTATTTTAAGCGGTAACCGACGTAGTTTAGTGGCGACATTCTTACCAATGTAATCAAATTCATCATCTGTGTAAGATGTTCTTGAATATGATGATGCAGTCATGAAAGGTGGTTGGTTTTGTTGTCGAGAAATGTGGGAAGGTGTTAATTGTTGTTCAGAAGTACTACTTCCATCATCTTTTTCTTGATTTTGTACATACATTTGTGTTTCTAAATTAGTATTATCAGGTAAAGGTAACTGATCCCAAATTTCTGTACTATCTTCCACTGTTATATCCTACAATGATAAATTTATAATTTAACAAAGATTAAAATTAAGTAAATTTTATTAATATGTAGTAAATTTATTTAACAACTAGTTGCTATAATCATCTTCATGCCGTTATCATCATATTTTTACTATGTTTCTCTGTACCTAGCGGTAAAATTAAAACAAATTTAAACATGTATCACTATTTTAAAAATGATTTTATTTAAGTTTGTGGGATTTGCCCTTTTTTTCATTTTCCACAACTGTTCCCTATTTCTGAACAGGTACTCAATTTAGATTCTTTGCTGATTTTTGATTGGGAGGCTTGGAATTGAACCAGGAATTCCTGTGATTATGTACTTGTGTCTGTTTAACTGGTGTAAGTTAACTTCTTGAAATGGAGTTTTACAAGCTAGGCTGGTGAAAAGTCTCTGATAGAGGAAAATAAATATTTTCATTTTTTAATATCACAAAACTTTAAATTAATTGCTTGTTAATTTATTCACCGCATTTTTAATAATTAGCTGCATTCAATTTTGGGTGATCCTAATACAATCCAGATCAAATTAGTTTCATGTTGCTAGTCTTTCTAACAATTCAAAGTTGTCTTATGTTGGAAGAAGATTCATCTGCTCCTGATAAAACTTGTTACGTGAACTGAATTGTTTGGACATGAAGTACTTGATAATTTTGTTGCAGATAAAAAAATAATAACGATAGCACAGTAAGATTATTGTTCTTGGTGGGCTTCGAACTAACCAAATGAGTGATGGGTGACTCATTAGAAACTCATACTTTGAACCGGTTACAAGTAAATATTAGGAACAGGAAAGTATTTTAGTTCTGGTTTTGATCATGGTGGACAACCTTGATGAAATGTAGTCTTAATGCTTAGTAGTCATAAATGACTAACGATTAACATTAGTCAAATTAGTTGATTATTAAAACTATTGAATCATTCGAATGATTTTGAAAATATTATTTAAATATCTTTCTCACTCAACTCCGCACATGATTGACTATTATAACTAATCATTAATTGAGTCGGTACTTGAATATTTCTGTCATCCACTTGATTAATTTTACAAAATAACCTGAAGAATACTCTCAAAAAAAATATAACCTGTGTGAATTTTATAATTATCATAACAAAATAACAGTTTAAAATAAATAAATATTATGTTACAGATGTTATGTTATTTCTACTGTCAATCGCAATTATTACAAAATTTGTAGCAAAAATGCACCAAACCATGACCCTCGCCTTGCATAGCCCCTTCCATTGCACCTCTTCTAGAATAAAGGTATGTTTTTACAATATTGTGGCCATAACAGAGACTATACCCACACACTAATTTCTGCCCCTACCAGCGCATCAACCATTCCTCTGCACCGAGGAATTGAGTTTGGTACTTTTTTGCTTAGCATCATTGCACTCAGCTTTTAATATCCAATCTTGTTGTGTCAAGAAACGTCGCATTTGATCCTAGTGCTATAGTACTGTGTGCTTTTAATTTTATGGAACAAGTTGACAAAGAAAAACTGATTGAGAATATTTTCCTCCGGGCACCTATACGGGACAAAACCATTTCAGATTTACATGTTTCTAGATTTTGAATTAAATTGTCAAAATGTTCTGGGTTTCATTCTCATGTAGTCATAAAATCTTCCTCCATCGTGTCTTAAATCTGTATATAAATGATGCAATTCACTGTACTGCTCTCTTTTTTCATCAATGAATGAACATGAATTGTTTTTTTATTCAATAATATGTATTCTGTTATTACTGATTCTAATATCATATCTTCTTTTGAAGATAATGATGAAGGGAACACAATCACTCTATAATATGAACTGAACTGAACAAAATTGTGTTGCTTCAGTATGGCCAGTCATGGTACCAAGGGCGATTGTTGAGGTTCAAGTGTGGTGCGTTGTTGTGATCTTGGCATATCACTTAGTATAGGTACCACCCAAATAATGTGCAAGGGTAATCAGTAATTTACTGATAACACAGAATGTAGTACCGGTTAGTTTTGCAGCACACCGATTTTCTGTTACTAGTAGTCTCCTTGTATCCAATGCGAAGCATTACTATCGTATGAATCGCCCCATCACTAATTGAGATAATATTAAATTATTGAAAGATCGGGAACGAAAATGGTTTTGCAAATGTTTTGTATTTTATTCAAATCATATTGTTCAAGAAAAGCTTACAATTTAAAGATTATGAAAGAAAATATTCAGCATTCATTATGACACATATAAAAACAATACTTCTGTTAATTTTAATTGAAACATTTTTATTTAGTGGCTACAATACTAAAATTTCTTTTGAGGCTTATGAAAAAGTTTTGCATTGTTTGAGTAAATTGTAATTTTCTTAGATTAGTCTGTCCAGTACAATGTCAAACTTATGAAATTTAGAATAAGAAGCAAATGGAAATTTAAATAATTCATTTATCAATTAATTTACCCTTTAACTACATAACCGTTGCATATACTGCAATAATTTAAAATCTTTAAAGCAAACTAATGTAGATACTAATCACTTTCGTTTTTAAAGCATACATATTTGGCTAGCCAATCATGGAAAATACAACTTCACCGAAAATACTTCAAATATGATAAAATCAGTATTATTTAACAGTTGTACAAAGCATCAAAAATATTTGTAAAACTGCTGCACTTTAAAATTGAAAGGAGTAAATTTGCATCAGTTTTTAAAACCTTTTCGTTTAAATTGTACATAAACTATGACAGAAGATCGCTTTAGTTTAGTTCAGAACATTAAACTTTCTGTCAAGTTTAATTTTCAACAGAAATTCATTAAAATTTTGTTGTTAGTTTTTATACTATGTATTCTAAAACCGGTAATGTTACAGAGAATAAAAATATTGTAGTAGTCTTAACTCGTAACTTCAAAAACCATTAAAACTGATCTAAAAATTATTTTTCCAAAATATTATCTAATTTGTCGAACTACGTACGGATGGATTTACTAATAAACCGATCTAATAAAATGTGACAGATTATTCCAACGAAACAGAACAGTATCGTATTTTTTGAGGTTACGTGCATGTTTTGAAATGTACAAGACGGTGGTCGTGTTGCCAACATGAGAATTTAATAATTTTAAAAAGTAAACAATTCAGTCGTGCGTAAAAATACAAAAACTATTGCATAAAGAGCAACATAAAATTTTTCTCAGTTTATTATCCTAATAAATTTTAATGTAAAAAAATACAGTTAGTGTCATGTAGTTTAAAGTTTACACTATTAATACTTCTAAAATATTTCAGGAAACATAATTGGTTAGAAAGTATAATACCAAATTTGCGCGGATTATGTTTTTTTCATACAAAAAGCTTTCTGAAATTTGTTTTACGTCAGACTAAAAAAAAGTTAAGTTACCAATGAGTTACGTTGCCAGCCCAGTTAGTTGGGTGGAAACTCGCTTTAAATTGTCAAGTAATATGGTTAAGTGAACAACTTTGTGTGGTTAAAACACTAAATACACTAACTGGGCGTCCCTGTTCAAATTTATATCTATTCACACACATAACAGTTCCCGACTAAATAAAATGTTAAATCTTTTTACTACAAAGTAGTGTAACTTGTGCAAACTTACCTCGTTACTAGAATTTTCTTCCATTTTGATGTACTCAATTCGATCTTTGTTCGTTTCAATATTAATGTTAAAATCATCATCTTGAGCTTGATGTTCTGTTAGAAATAATAAAAGATCGAAGTACCAAAGATTCGGTTTATAATTTTGTCCGGCGCGCATGTACGCACATTTCTTTTTGTACTCTTTACGGAAACATGTTCTGAACGAATTTATCTTTTTAAGAACAGAAGTACGATCGGCATTTGGATCAACTTCACGCAGTTTTGCCGCTAATTTTTCGTACGATGAATCTTTTAAACGACGATTCTTATATTCACTGCTTTTAATTTTCCAAAGGCTCGGTTCACCTTTGTACAGTTCAATAAAATCACGTAGAAACTGTTTTGAATAGTATCGCATATCAGACATCACTGAACAATGGTCGCTCATGTAATAACGGTGAAGTGGCTGGCACCAGTTTCAGATCACGTGATTGAAAGCGGAACTCTAAATGGGTGTTTATACTCCCCTCTACAACTCTACAGACTTGTGTGTCAAGCACACAAAAAATCAATACCGCGTCCTTGGCAACTACTGCTGCGTTCTTCGCTTGCACAAACCTCGCACGCTGCTGTTATTGTATTAACGGTACACTGATATAGCTTGTCAGTTATGACTGCAAAAACGTAACACAGACCGATCGTCTCTTTAAAATAATCTTGCATTAAACTGTCGAGGTTTCTAATACCTTTATAATTAGTTAAACACGAATATCTTTTAATACAGGTTTTTTTTATATATATTTTATGGCCTACAAAGGACCACTTTAGTCATTTTACATTTAAAGTTATAGTTATTTTACATTTAATACAGTTTATAGTCATACGAAAAACATTAATCAGCCATTAGATATTATTAATATGATGTACTAAGATACAAGATATTATTGTTATACTAAGAAAATAATAGTGTACATTATTTTATTATATATACTCGAATAAAATAAGCCGGGTCTTTTCTGTTATACCCCTCACACCAGCATAATTGTCACAATTTGTGAATGCTTTAAATGTAATCTTAACAGTATTTTTAACGATAAAAACGGGGAAAATATTTTAAAAAATCCTATATCAATATTTTTAAAGTTAACGTTAAACTATTTATTGACAGTTATTCAATTATTTTATTTAATGATGTTAAATTAATTGATTTAATTACATTAATAAATTGAATGATTAATTTATTTAATCATTCAACAAGTTGTAATCAAAATTATTAAATAAACTGCTATACAAAATATATCTAGTTAACTTAACCCTAAAACCTAAAAAAAGTATAAGTGAGCAATTTTTTTTTTTTAGTTTAGTTTCAAGTCGCATCAACATTTTGGTTATTAGCGACTATCTTGGGTTGAGGGATGGTGAGTTGAATTTGTGATAATATTTCACACGTTGGCCAGAAATCGAACCCAGGACCTCAGCTTTATAGCGTAGCACGTTAACCACTGGGCCATGGTGGCGGCAGAATCAATATTTAGGTATTTTCCAACCATTGTTTCTATATTATTCCTCTTCCTGCATTTGTTATCCATTCCTGTACACTAATTTTGAGCTGCCTATTGTTCAAGTTCTTTGTGTAAAGGAAAATATTATGTAATATTTTGGGTGCTTAATAGCCGTGGGGATGGTGCTCTTTTTGTCAATTGTGGAAGTATTAGATGTCTATTTCCAATGTTGTAGTGATGGTCTGTGCTTTGTAGATATAGACTAATCTTTTTTTATGTACTATAATTAAAATTTCTTTATTGACAAAAATTTACCTTAGGCTATATAAATCACTTAAATCGGTGAAAAGTTATTAAAATTTAAAAAATTTGCTTGTTTTTTGTTGATTCTGAAACTTAAGGATGGAGCTTATCCTCAAAAATATAATATGATTTAAAAATTTTGCAGAGCAAATTATTCTGAACAACGTTGTAGTCTGAGTGACTAGCGCGCTAGCCTTCAAAGCGAAAGGTCCCGGGTTCGATTCTCGGCTTGGGTCTGAAAATACTAACACATCAAAATCCACCGTTACAGTACCAAAACTCACAGTAGTCGCTAATGACCAAGCTGTCGATGCGACTTGAAATAAACTTAAAAAAAATGTAATCTATGTATTTTTTTAATTAATAGGTGTTTGTTTTACGTCAATAAATAAAAACAAAAGCAAATGTCATAGCTAAATTACTCGTTTCTTTTGTGAACAATTCTTTTGTCAATAGCAACGCAATTAAATCGTAATAATGGAAAATCAGATTAAAATCGAAGCAATTACTAGACTACTTAAAACTATTTTTTAAAAATTAGCAACGCTTCCAGAATTTATTTCTGACATAAAATTCCCCTGATTCATCAGCCTGCATGCTTTATTGTGTAACCTATGAAAGCGTTTTTTTTTGAGATCGGAAACAATTCACAGGAGCGTTAGGTATGTGACTATATCTAGTAAATCATGCCTACTTTTGCTGTAGTTTCTTATTTTGAATAATTCCTTTTGCTATCGGAAATTGGTGATGAAAACAGCAATTCTTAATTTTGACACTGTTGCCGTAAATGTTTCCACAAAGCAATGCTACGAATCTGACACCTTCGTGGCCCATTGGTTTGCGTATTAAGCTGCAAAGCAAAGGTCTCGTGTTCGATTCCCGACCAGGGTCTGAAAAATTGTTACTCGTTCAAATACACCTTTCCCTAAACCAAAGAAGTCGCTAATGATCAAGAATGTTGTGCGTTTGTTTTTTAATTATTGAATAATAATTACATTACACAATCAATACGAAGCTACTATAAGTGAATGATATAATATAAAATAACACGAAGGAGAGGGCTTCCAATAAAGCCCTTCCATAAAAAAGCAACTAAAAATATATTTTAGGCCTATGCAATTTAACTTTTATTTTTATTTAAAAAATTGTTGTTAAAAGTCATTTGTATTAATAAAATATATAGCCTGTTAGTTATTTATAATTATTTTTTTATTAATTGTAAGTTATTTAGTTAATTAATTTTTCTTTTTTTTAGTTTTTGTTTTTTTTATAGTCTGTCACGTAGACCCAAGACATGATGCCGTTTCAAAATATGGTGGTTTGACTATTATGTAGTAAATTAAGAGCCAAATTATTTTATATGTGTCGAAATGTAACGTGATATTTTTCGCCGAGACTTCTTATTTCTTCTTTAACAAATGGAATGTTTAAGTACCATGCACTTCGGTGTTTCTTGAATACCAAGGAGCATTTACCAAATTTTTTAATACTTCATTCTGAAACCTTTGAATAATATTTAATATTACTGTTACTAGCAGTCCCCCATAGTTGAAGGCCGTACTTTCAGTCAGAGCTAAGGATAGCTTTGTATAGGCTACTACTATTTAAATACTGTATAAAAATATACCAAATTTACAGGTTTTTTTCTTCATCGTTCTGTGTTTATTTCTCCTGCTATTTTTCTTTGTACAGACCTAATCAATTTCAGGAGATGGTATTTTGATTCAGTACATGTCTGACTAGCTTGAGATTAATGATTTTTTAACTGACACAAGGATAAAAAAATCCAAGGAGATTGTACATTGAATAAATAATACATTTTTTAAAATTTAATGTATTTGGAATAGAATTTATGGCAACATAACAAGGTGATACGAATAAAAAGTAAAATTTCTGTGGATTTTCGATAGAAATACATTGCCAAAATAAATTAAAAGATATTTTTGATAAAAATTAAATTAATCAGGCGTGTTGCTAAATGTTCCGTGAAACTGTGTATTAATTTGTACAATTTATAAGATATTTTAATCGGGATGGAAGATCGTAAGATTTAAGTAAATTTTAATTTTGGATTTTTTCTTTTTGGAATTAATGAGTTTATATTTTATTATGACCATCCGAATAATATGAAGTGGTAAACTTAAAGAGCGAGTATAAAACAATTTAGTACACAGCTGTTGAGATTCAAGTTTAAAAATAAATGGACAAAGTCGAAGTCGTGTAGTAGAAAGCCTTTTTTAATATTCTGTTGGACAGCATTTGGACAGGTGCAACACTGGCCAAGTTTTTTTAAAAAGTAACATGGTGCCACCTGGTGACTACAAAACCAACTTGGTTATAATAAGATTTTTTAAAAATAATAAACATTTATTTTAATCTTGTTTTAGAAATATTGCTTCAGTATTGTTACTAGGTTGTTTTTGGAATCTACAGTGAAAAATGTTCTTTTGTTACTACCTTTAGATTTACAACATATTAGGTTTTTAAAGCTAAGATATTTTTATAGAAATTTTTATCGGTCACAATGAAATAAAATATAAATAAATTCCGGTGGTTTGTGTTTTACTTAATTATTGTATTTTAAATATATTCAATTTTAGCGATTTATTTGAATATTAATGTACACAGTTAAATTATTAAAAATTGTTATAAAATTAACACAGCTTACAACGAATGAAAAAGTTTTTTCAACCCATTGCATTTCATTTTGCAACTGTACAAATACAACCAGCAAAAATTGTCAAAATGTGTGTTCATTAAAAAAAAAACCCGCGTTAATAAATTTGAGGAATAGGCCTACATTACCCAGTTATTGTGCTTCAGATAATTTAAAATATGTTAAATTAAGACATTATATTGAATTTATAAATACTATTAAAGTTGTGTCAATGTATTATATCTCTACTACATTTGCGTTTCAGTCGTCTTTGTGGGATTCCTGGTTAATTGGGAAAGTATATTATGTTGCATATTAAAGGATTATTATAATTTTGAACTGGAGAATATGGAACATGGAATCTCTTTGAATGGAAAGATAATAAATAATGTACGATATGCCGATGGCACGATCATATTTGCGGATAACTTGGAGTCGCTGTAACTCCTTATGAACAGCGTTACATCATGCAGTGAGAAATATGGTCTACTATCGGTTTCATAATCATAGACACCCGAGTTTGAACCCTTGCACATCTAAAACTATGAATCTGATTTAAACATATTTTACATCAAAATTTAGCTCATTTTACTCTGCGTTGACCTATAATAGTCCTATATTTTTAATGTTGTTTAAAAATTGCCATATCGAGGTTGGAAGACAAAAAGACCCGGTTTTTTTGCTACCGCAACAAATTTCCTGCATTTAGAGGCGTGTAACTCGATAACTATTGGACCGAAAAGTTTAAAATTTTAACGCAACAAAGACAATTATATTTTTACAGCGTGTACGTAATTTTGAATTCGTACGTTATTTAAATTTTGATTTATTAACAATATTCTGAACCCTTGCTATCTCGGGAACCGCTAGATCGTTCGGCACGGGCAAACTGTCGTTTTATTCACCGTAAAAAACTTATTACGAATGTTAATAACATGAAATATTGATTGGTCAATGTTAAGGTAGAATTTTTAACATTTTGAAAAATAGACTGTGTAATGCGGGGGGTGGGCGTTACTATCCATTTTGCCAGTTTGTGTACGTGACATCCTGTCGGACAGGCTACCTGAATTGACAGACTGCATTGTCAATTCAGGTACAGTCAGATTCAGGCAACATAGATAGTAGTAGCGCCCATACCCCGCATTACCATCTATTTTTCAAAATTTCAAAAATTCTACCTCAACATTGGCCCATCATGTTATTAACTTATTAATTTCATGTTATTAACATATTTTTGTACTAAGCTTTTTACGCTGCACATAACGTTAGTTTGCCCGTGCCGAACGATCGAGCGGTGAAGGAGATAGCAAGGGTTCAGAATATTGTTAATAAATCAAATTTTAAATGACGTACGAATTTGAAATTTCTTACACGCTGTAAGAATATAATTGTTTATTTTGTGTTAAAATTTTAATATTTTCGGTCAAATGGTTATCGAGTTACACGCCTCTAAACGCATGAAATTTGTTGCGGTAGCAAAAAAACCGGGTCTTTTTGTTTTCCAACCTTGATGTGGCAATTTTTAACAACATTAAAAATATAGGATTATTAAGGATTAACGTAGAATAAAATGAGCTAAATTTTGATGTAAAGTATGTTAAAATCTTACTCATAGTTTTGGAGATGCAAGGGTTCAAACTCTGGTGTCTTTGATTATGAAACCGATAGTAGATATTAATATAAATAAGCCCAACTAATGGTTATTAGTCAAATTTATCGACCAAATTGCAGTTTTAACGATAATAATCACTATATTGAACGTGTCAGTACCTACAAGTACTTGGGAACGACATTGTATGATAGATGGGATCATTCTCCAGAGATTATAATAAGCATTGCAACAATAGCTCGTTGGGAATTTAATAGAATTTGTAGAGTATTCAAAACATACGATATGAATATTAAAATAAAAATACGACTATAGCGATGCTATGTTTTCTCGGTTCTGTTTTATGGCATGGAGTCTTGGACGCCCAATGATTTCATGAGTAAAAAACTTGAAGAGTTTGAGATGTGGCTCTACAGAAGGATGCTGAGATTCTCCTGGGTGGATCGCGTCTCTAATGAGAAAGTACTGAGATGCGTGCGAAAATCAAAAGAAGTCATGAATACGATAAAGATTGGAAAGCTTGAGTATTTGGGACATATAATGCGCAACGAGAAAAAATATGGGTTGCTGTAATCTATATTGCACGGAAGAGTAGCTGGACAACGTAGTGTGAGGAGAAGACTTATTTCCTGGTTGAAAAATCTGAGATCGTGGTACTCGAAAACAACACAGCTGTTTCGAGCGCAGTGGATAAGGTTCAGATTGCTAATATGGTGGTCAACATCCGGAACGGATAGGAACTTAATGAAGAAGATGATTTTGAAATCTGTCTCATTGTGGTACAATTTAGAAATATGTCGTTGATGTAAGGGAGAGTAAGTCATCGTGTAGTTATTGGATATGTAACTGGGGGAATTGTAATGAGTCGCAAGAATTTACCTCACACATAATATCATCCTCATCATTTAGTCATGGGTTGCTTATTGTTCTGAAATTGAATGTACAAACATTAGGGATTGATTATACAACTGTTTTTAAACACAACAAACTAACGTCTGATTCTCACCTAAAGAAAATTCATTTCTTTTTAAAATAAATTTGTTCTTGCTTGTTAACTACTTATTAGTACTACAGATATATAGAGGTAATTGATGAGAAAAATAAAGTAATTCAAAAAGTAATGGTACTAGTTTGAAAAACAAAACCTATAAATAAATTTTTTGTCCTTTAGTAACAATAATTAATCAATTGAGTTTTTTTACTTGAAATCATTTTAACGTAAACGTTATATAAACTAGTAATATTAAAGAAGTAAGCAATCAAAAAAAAAAAAAAAAAAAATGCTAAGTTTCTTAGTGTTATAAAAATTTGATCTGATACTTTTGTAAAATTAACTACATAATATTTATTAACAAACGAAATTTATTAATAGACTATTTATTAATATAAATGTCACTATTTTTAAATCGGTACACCTTTCACTAATCGTGCGTAATCAGCTCGAAAATACCCGTGACGTGAGTAGCCTGCGTGTGTCCACATTGAACACTATTCCAGAACTGGCTTCTATTATAAGAAACTATTATGATATTTTTTAAATTAAATATTTTTCAACTTCTTTCAGTTAAACTATTGGAATCTACTCAATGTCTTTCCTCAGGAAGCTGAAATTTAAAAAAAATATTGTCTAAGTGTTTTTCATATTTTCATGGTAATATTTTTAGATCACTTAACACACATGATACAAAGATTTAACTATTTTATTGTTTTATTTTAAGTTTTTGTTGTTCATCGGCTACAAGAGATTATTAGCGACCATAAAGAATTTTAGATATTCCAAATTTTTTATAAGCCCTAATTAGCTAATAGGAACCAAACGAATTGACATTTTTATTGACACTATGTTTGATTAGCAGCTTAGCACGTTCAATATTTCACGTTAATTTTAATACTATAGTTATATAATTTAGAAGACTAACGATTTTATTGTTAATTTTAAATTAAAGATCTCTACGAACATATTTACCATCACAAATATTTTTTAAAATTATTTTATTTAAAATTTTTCAACTGTTTTTTTTTTCAACTGTTTTGGTTATAAGGGATACGATGGGTACGGGATTGATGTGGTACGGATTTGAAAGTATAGTAATTTCCAGGCGGTAGTCCGGAATCGAATACGGGATCTTCTGTTTTGCTGTGTGGAGCGCAGTTTAGTTCTTTAACCATTGGGTCTCGAAAATGGTCTTTATTTTTTTAGTGCATCAAGTCCGTGGAGAAAACTAAACAAGTTTTTGTAATAAATCGGATTTAAAGTAGTCACAGCACCGTGTCAGCCTCTAATCGATTTGCGGACCCTATATCGACTAAGCTTTTTTGGAGTAATTTTTTGAATTCTGTATTAACTTCTGTTGTTTTAAACAATAAAATTACAGATTCTTTAATTTGTACTGGAAACACCGTTGATGGTATCAATAAAACCCTGCAAAGAGCGACCGCATTAACAAGGCTTCTTATTTTTCTGTTCAATTTTTAAATTTTTTTCAATTTTCTTCTTACGTTTCGTGCAGCAAAGTAGCATAACTTTATATTGTCATCTATATTGTCAGACCTATGTATATCGTGTATATGACATAGTAGTCAGCGTGCGATACTACAGAACAGAAGGTCCTGGGTTCGATTTCCGGGTTAGGGTCCGGAAATTTTAGTAAAAACTTCCCGATCCAAAACAACACTAATCGACCAACCTGTTTAAGCTACTTAAAAATATTTATGTATGGTAATAGTTTAATTGAACATTTAGAATCTGTTAGTAAAAAATATTTTACCAATTTTACTAAATTTTCTGCAAAACGGTTCAAAACGTAATTTACTTGTTTGAACTTGCAATCGTCTTTACAGTTGGCTCTCACCAAGAAGATCCCGTAGATGTATTTTAAACATCTATGCAGAGTATCGTAAAAAACGCATGTACGTTAGTACATGCGTACATGATCTGTACGAGAGAATTTGCGTGCAAATCAAATTTGTCTTGCATCGTCGTATGTAGTTTCGTGAAGTCAGTTACTAAATAAATATATTTATTCTATTTTAGACTATAGCTATCTTCAAAAACCTATAAAATCGTGGTTATGAGCGACGGCGTTGAGTTTATATTGTAATTTTTGATTGTTGTTGTTGTTTAGGTCATCAGCCGAAAATTTGGTTTAAACCTTTACAGGTTTTACTAGTAAATTGAAGTGTGAGTTGGTTTACCCTGCCTTCCTCATTGAGTTTAAAAGTATGCTTATCAGCATGCTAGGCCCTCTGAAAAGCATCTACTTTCCACCCTACTAATTACACCTTCACTTTATTTACCACAGGGTCTAGCTGTATAATGAAATTCATTACTTTCAGAGGAGATAATTTTGACTAATGTTTTTTACACCTCTACCTCTTCTGTTCTTAAGTGATTCAGTCATTTAATTGGGTGATCATGTGATAAGAAACAGAACTATTTTTTGTAGCCCTGGAACCAACAGATTGAGTAAAAATAATTGAACACTCCACCTGTCTGTTATGGGCATAATAGTGATCGTAAACGTTAAATAAATATGTAAGCCCTAACCGAGTATCAAAACCAGGCCCTTTTTTGTTGCAATCGAGTAGCCAATCAACCGCCCCACTGGAGCAATCATTATAGGCCCTACTGTTATGTTTTAGAATTAATTTCAAAGAAAACTTATTAAATTGTATGTACACGTAATTAAAAGTTTACATAGTTGCTATAATATTTATATTAACAATACATTACGCTATAATTATAATTAAAAACATGGTACATTAAATTTTACTGCATGTTAACTGCATGTTCTTAATGAAAATGTCATATTAGTTACATGTTTAATAATGATTTGCACGAAACTGTACTAACCTACAAGTTTTACTCATGGTTATAAGCCGTTACTGTAGACCTAGTAATTTACTTCAACATTTAGTAGACTTTAGTTTATTTTCTAAATTCCTTGTCCTAAATATAGTTTATTCAATTCAATAAATTTAGATGGATAATTATAAAATAATTTAAATGATTAATCTATAATTTGTCCATAACTGGCAGATGGAGTGTTAAATTATTTGCACTGGATCTGCTAGTTTCAGGGTTACAAAAAATAGTTCTGCTTCTTATTATATAACCAGGTAATTATATGACTGAAGCATTTAAGAAAAGAAGAGGTAGAGGTTTAAAACACATTAGTCAGAATTTGTTAAAACTTTAAACTCGCCGTCTTCCCTCGCGTTCGACTAGTGCCGCCGCGTGCTTGCAGCAGAGCGGAATCTACACGGATCAGGCTTTTTCGACAGAAGCATTTTTTAAAGTGCGGTGGATAGTACCGCATATTTGCTGAATTCGGTGCATCTTATTGTAAGCATCTTTATCCTGTTGGTATTTTGAAATTATAAATTTATTTTAAGTTCATGTTCTTTTACAAAGAACATTGTTGTAAAATTTTAGTGGTACTTGGTACTTGAATAAGGACGAAAGAAGGGTCTCTTGCACTTAAGGTACGTTGTGCTTGAAGCGACTTTTGAGATGATCGTTGAGCGATGATCGCAGAGTACTGCTAGCATTGTTTTATAAGGTTCCGTTGTCCTTGGAGCGATTATTGCCTTATACATTGCCTCGTACATTCATATAGGGCATTCATATAGAAAAAGTAAAAATAAAAATGTTCTGTATTTGACTCGTGTAAATCTTGTGTTTGAATTGGTAACTGACAAATAGTTTACCTATTAATATATATATTTTTTTATTTTACGGAATTCTACAATTTAAGGGGAGATAGCCCGATAGTTTTAAATCAAAATTTTGAGTTTTGGTTTTTTGTTTTTCGATACCTAGTTTAGGCCTAGATCTACCAGAAAAAACATTAAATGACGTCAAAAAAATAATTTTTTATGAAAAAATAAGGTTTTTTTTATCAAATTTACACAGAAAAATTATCATGTTAACATGAACGAATATTTTTCTCAATTTTATACTGCTTGTTTTAGTGCAAAGAGAATTTTAGTTTTTAAAATATCTGCATCACTGTTTTTTGTATTCTCAGCTGTTGGTTCAGCTTTCTAAACAACTGTTGATGGGAAATTTACTTGTTTTTGTACATTTTGCTTTTGATTTGTGCCTTCTTGTTTCTTGCGTCTTCCCGTAATCTAACACTAGGTAGATTTTTTCAGAAACCAATAAACCTACCAGACTGAAATTTTTACCAGTTAATTATCTTGTATAGCCACATATACCGACATTTTTATGAATTCCTCAGGTGCTCCAAAATTATTAATAGGCAAAACACGTGGAAAACAAGTTGTAAAAATTTTATGTTATTCGTAATTTAAAAAAAAAATGATATGGTCCAAAGATTAACTTGAATAAATGTCAGTAGCTCAAGAAGAAACCCGACACCTATACTGTGTAAAGTTTCATTTCCCTATCTTTCACCAGTCCTATGAAAAATGTACCTAAAAATAGCAAGTTTAACATTAGCGGGAAACAAAGTACAGTCTCCCCTTAAGGGTTTGTACGATAGCCCACTGGAAGTTTTTGGTACTGTATGAAGCTGTGTTAACGTTTAGGATCCGAGCCGGTGATTGAACCTGGGTTCTTTAGCTATGAAATCAGGCATTGTACCATTATGCTAACGACGCGGTTTGCTTGTTGTTATTTTAAAATACTACTATTTGTCTTTCGTTCTAACTAAAAGTATTCTCCACAGTCATACGGAAAATTTCTTTGTAAATCTTATCGAAAATAGACAGATATATTTTACATATGGCCTACAAAAATATTTTACGGATAATTAAAAAATATAATCTTTGCATTTTTACTTTTTTATTTATCATTAAATAACATATATCAGTTTTTAACGATTGTAAACGTCTGTTAATTGATATAATGAAATATGTGAAACTTTTTACATGATAGACTCAAACAAGTAATTAATTTATACGACTAAAAAGTTAATTTGCTACTTTAAACTAACAAAATTTGGCCGTCTTTATCAACATAACGGTTGTATGTTCTACTTTTTTTCTAATGACTTGTTACACAATAATTGGTAATATTGTTAAAACTTCAAAAACAATCAATAAATTTCGGGGGTAACACAATTTACCTGTCCACGAGAAATTTTTAATTATGTAAGTTTGGTTTAAAGATATACTTTTGAGACATCTTGTAACGCCTAATAAACGAGTAAAAAATTACGTTCTTACTAGGATGGTTACAAAATTGGAGGATTAAAGTGAATGAAACTAAATCAGTCCACGTGATATTCACTCTTCGTAGAAGAACGTGTTCATCAGTAATATTAAATAACATTGCGCTGCCACAGTCAGAAGGTGAGAAGTACGTGAGGATTCACTTAACCGCCAATGGACATGGAAGAAACAAATTCTGACATAATTTACTCATATTAACATATATTTACTGGTTGTGCAAAACCGCAAAGTTGTAACTGAAAACAAATAAATTGAAAAAATGAACAGATTGTAATTTTGCAACCCAAATAATTTAAAAAAAACTTACTATAGGTACCTTAACGAACTAGAGACTGCACATGAAGGCGGAGCATAGTGACCTAGATTTCAGCACAGAGCCAATTGACTTCCGTTAATCGTAGTCTGCGTTGTCACGTTGTAGTCCCGCTGTGGATGACAGCCTAACAAAAAGTCAGCTGGAGTTCGGTGGAACAGAGTGTGACTTACCGAAGGGGGAACCTCACATCCGACCTTGGCTGTTATTGGCTAGATCTCATCTGCAGTCTTTAGTTCGTTGGGGTATAGAAATTTTCTGCCCAAAACGGGCAGGTGGAGTGTTATTTTAATTGCACTCTATCTGTTTGGTCCAGGGCTAAAAAAAAATAGTTCTGTTTCTTATCACATAGTCAGCCACTTATATGACTGAACTATTTAAGAACAGAAGAGGTAGAGGTGTAAAAGACACTAGCGAGAGTTATCTCCTATGAGAGTAATGAATTTCACTATGCAGCCAGACCCTGTGGTGAATGAAGTGAAGGTGTCATTTGCAGGGTGGAAATTGAGTGCTTTTCGGAGGGCCTGGCATGCTGATAAGCATACTCTTTCAACTCAGTGAGGAAGGCAATGGTAAACCACCTTTATCCTCGTTTTTACTTAGTAAAACCACTAGAGGTTCAAACCAGCCTTTCGGCTGTTGACCTAAACAACAACATAGAAATTTTAATAATTATTACTACTCAATCTGGGCTATAACGGGCTTCTGTCGTCAACTGGAAGGAGACCCCTTAATTCCTTTTACAAAAGGCTTAAGGGAACCAGGCGGGATAGAAGGCTAGTGTCCTATCCATACATTCACGTTGTGTGGCCTGTTAGTAACCATGTGACCGCTCATCAGCACGATAACCGGCTCATGGTGAATGGAACTGGAAGGGCTGCCCATTCCACCCTGGCAGACGGTGGCTTGGGGCACTCAGTCTGCCAATCAAAAAGCTGAAAGCAACAGTAAACTACAGCTTTTTCTGTCTGACTAGAATTATCGTAAGGAAACTCCTTCATGTATGATTCTGGTTAGGCTTACTTAGTATATGCAGATCTTCAAGAACTTCGAGAACTTCAAAATATGAAAAATTTATGATGGCGTCCTCTCTGGTAAAACATTCCGGAGATAAACTAGTCCTCCATTCAGATCTCCGGGCGAGGACTATCAGAGGGGACTTCATCAAAAAAATAAAAGTTTCTGAAATTCTGCGAGTTGGAACATGGAATGTTAGGAGTTTAAAACAAACTGGTAGGTTAGAGAATTTAAAAAGGGAAATGGATAGGTTGAAGTTAGATATTGTAGGCATTGGTGAGGTACGCTGGGATGATGATCAAGACTTTTGGTCCGGGGATTATAGGGTTATTAACACTAAAACCATCGGAGGGCAGGGCGGAGTGGGTCTAGTAATGAATAAAAAAATTGGACAAAGAGTGACTTATTATAAGCAGTGTAGCGATAGGATTATCATGGTTAGAGTAGATACGAAACCAAAGTCTACCACTATAGTGCAGGTCTACATGCCTACGTCTTCACACAGAGAGGAAGAAATAGAACAAGTATATGAGAAATTAGATGAAGTAATAAAATATGTCAAGGGTGATGAAAATTTGATAGTTATGGGAGACTGGAATGCAGTAGTTGGAGAAGGAAAAGAAGGAAAGATAGTCGGAGAATATGGTCTAGGGAAGAGAAATGACAGAGGGAGTCGGCTGGTAGATTTCTGCTCCAAATATAATTTAGTGATAGGCAATACACTTTTTAAGAATCACAAAAGGAGGTTATACACTTGGATGATGCCAGGTGACAAGGGAAGATACCAAATAGATTATATAATGGTTAGACAAAGATTCAGAAACCAGATTATGAACTGTAAAGCCTATCCAGGTGCAGACATAGGGAGTGATCATAACTTAGTAGTAATGGATAGCAGGCTTAAACTTAAAAAACTGAAGAAGGGACAGGGAAATGCTAGGTGGGATGTAGACAAACTAAGAGAACAAGACAACCAGGTAGGTTTCCAGGAGAGTATTCAAAAAGGGATAGAAGAAAGAGGTAATGACACAGGAAGTGTAGAGGAGGAGTGGATAAACTTCAAGGAGGTGGTAGTGAAAGCAGCGGAAGAATGGTTAGGACATACTAAAAGAAGAGGTAGGAAACCGTGGATTACTAATGATATTTTAGAACTGATGGATGAGCGAAGAAAATATAAAAACGCAAAGGACGAGAGAGGTAAAAGGCAATATTGCTACTTGAGAAATACCATAAACAAAAGGTGTAAGAAAGCGAAGGTAAAGTGGATCAGAGCGAAATGTACGGACATTGAAAGTAAAATGGCAGTTGGTTAAGTGGACGCAGCTTATAGAAAAATAAGGGAAAACTTTGGAGAACGAAAGATGAAAGCTGTTAATTTACAAAGCGCAGGTGGTAAACCATTGTTGAATGGCCAAGAGAGAGCTGAAAGATGGAAGGAATACGTAAATCAACTCTACATGGGAAAAGAATTAGAATATGATGCGATAGAACAAGAAACTGATGTTGAAGAAGATCAAAAAGGGGACCCTATACTACGAGAAGAATTCGATCGGGCACTTAAGGATATGAATATGAATAAGACACCAGGAATAGATAACATACCATCGGAATTATTATTACGATGTGGCAAAGTTGCTCAAAACAAATTATACAAACTTGTGTGCAGAATGTATGAGAGTGGAGAGGTACCATCGGACTTTAAAAAAAATATTATGATTCCAATACCAAAAAAGTCAGGAGCGGAGAAGTGTGAACATTACAGAACCATCAGCCTAACATGCCATGCAACTAAGATACTGACAAGAATTATATACAGGAGAATAGAACACCGAGTAGAAGAAGTATTGGACGATGACCAATTTGGATTTAGAAGGAGAATGGGAACTCGAGATGCAATATTGGCTCTGAGACTGATTATTGAGAAAAGGATACAGAAAAATAAAACTACTTTTATGGCATTTGTAGATTTAGAGAAAGCATTTGACAATCTGGACTGGAATAAAATGTTTAAAACTTTGAAAAGGCTAGGAATTAAATACAAAGAAAGGAAAGTTATCTACAGTCTGTATAAGAATCAAACGGCTGTTTTGAGAATCGAGGGGTACGAAAAAGAGGCTGCTGTAAGAAAAGGTGTACGACAAGGTTGTTCTTTGTCACCACTAATTTTTAACTTGTATATAGAAGAGGCTATAAATGAAGTGAAGGAGAAATTTGACGTAGGAATAAAAATTTAAGGAGAAACAATAAAAATGTTGAGATTCGCCGATGATATAGTAGTATTAGCCGAGGCAAAGAATGAACTAGAGGATGCCTTAAATGGAATGGATGAGATCTTGAGGAAGGATTACTTCATGAAAATTAATAAGAACAAAACGAAAGTGTTGTGCAGCAGCAAGAGTGGTTTAGAAGAGATGGGAAATTTAAAAGTAGGCAACGAAAACATACAGGAAGTTGGGGAATTCTGCTATCTAGGGAGTAAAATAACAAAGGATGGTAGAAGCACGAGTGATATCAAGAGTAGAATTGCTCAAGCTAGAAAAGCCTTTGAAATGAAAAACAGCTTACTGACTACAAACATTGATTTACAGATTAGGAAAAATTTCTTAAAACATTATGTTTGGAGTGTAGCATTATACGGAAGTGAAACGTGGGTGATAGGGGCTGTAGAACGGAAGAGGATAGAAGCTTTTGAAATGTGGTGTTGTAGGAAAATGTTAAAGATTAGGTGGGTGGACAAAATAAGTAATTTAGAGGTTCTTAGGCGAGTGGATGAAAAAAGAAGTATGTGGAAGCATCTTACCAAAAGAAGGGATAGGCTAGTGGGGCATATCCTAAGACATCCAGGTATTGGGCTATCAATAATGGAGGGTAACATTGAGGGAGTAAATTGTAGAGGGAGGCAAAGATTAGAATATATAAAGCAAATTACAAAAGATGTAGGGTGTTACAGGTATGTAGATATGAAACGACTTGCGCAAGATAGAACAGGTTGGAGAACTGCATCAAACCAGTCGAGAGACTGATGACAAAAAAAAACTACTCAATCTCTACAATTATATAAATTCGAAGCCCTCACACGGTAACAAATAGGGAGGTGACTGCCTTTAAATAATTCACATTACCTCTATACCTACCCAGTGGGTTACAGTTCTAAAAATCGGCATGCATACACTCAGGGGTTGCCAACCTCTAATTTAATTTTAATGTTTATCGTTTAAACCTCACAAACAAACGAATACTACTACATTATTTGAACTGAATTATCTTAAAAATATTTATACTCATAATAAAAGTCAGGAATGTTAAACAATTTTTCCAGTTTCTATAAACTTGGCATTAAATTTAATTAACTTAATCCAATTTTGATTTATTATGTTCATGGATTTCAAGTTAAATAGCAAATCATATGAACCTGAAAATAGTGTTTCATAACACGGATAAATTTCTTTCTGTTTTATGAGCAATTAAATGAAGAAATAACAAATTATTTGATTTAATGTTTAACTTAACGTACTTGCTATTTTGTTTTTAAAACAAAAAAATGAGCATGTAATTCTATTGTACAATTTTATGCGTTTTCATTATTTTCTATTATATTGGTGTTGTTTCTTAACACAGTCATCAAAATATTAAAAAAAAAAAACGAAATGGTTTCTATTTTTGAACTTCCTTTTTTAATAATGCTTGTGTATCTACAAATTTTATGTTGGAACAAATTTTTACATCCTCAAAACAAAACTTAGATGTACTAGTACGTTTGCTTTATAGGATTTTTATTATTATTAACTATTTTCGAGAGACTCCAGAAAAAGAGGATATGCTTATCAAGATAAAAACTGAGTAGTCTATATATAATATTAACACCGTGCTAAATTCATTACTTAACAATTCATTTATTACCTTTTTATTGCTATTTCTTACCTACCTACTGTAATAAGTATAATATCGTCTAATTATTTTTACCCAATAATATAAAATTTATCATAGCGTTTAGTTAGAATTTTTTTAATAAATTTGAACAAAAACTTATTTATGCAGGAGGAAAATAAATACATCAAAAGATAATCAAAAGTATTAAAAAGTTGTGGTGATCTGTATTTGTTTAAGGGGACCGTAACTGGGAAATATAATTTTTTCACGTTTTTTTTTCATTTTATGAAACTGCATAGTATTCTGAGTGTTTTTATATATTATTTATGGTGGCAGTGGAACTTTTACGAATATAAACATTAAATTATTGTACGAAGAACTGGGGCTGAAACCTGGAAAGAACATGCTTCGTGCAATGGAACGACTGGGTTCAGGACGAATAGAAGACGCTAAAAGAAAAATGTCTGAATTTGAAAAAATAAATACGGGAATTTGGGAGTTTAAAAAGAAAAAACTTGAAGATTTATATCTTCGAAAAAAGGATCCACATCAACCATCGTACAGCGCTGGACGTTATTATAAAAGTATAAGGCCTGAGTTAAATTTACAGTCAGTTCGCGGAAAATCATGATCTTTGAAAGTTTATGCAAGTTTTTCGGGAACGGTTAAAGATATCAGTATGAAATTTCCGGGACACATTCTACTCATTATGTGCTAGTTCCGCACGCAAGATTATTTAAGAATTTTCTATACAAAATATTTACGATCTTTGTCATTATTTTTTTCTCGGTATTATTATTTTTTTTTTTTTATAAAAATTGTAAAACAATTTTTAATACTTTATTCAAAAATAAGCTTCCGTGCGTAACTAAATAAAAGTCTGAAGTTAAGTTTAAAATAAAAATTAAGGTTCTAATTTTTATAGTTTTTGTGAAAAGTTGCAAAAATTTAACTTGTAGCCTAGTTATATAGGGAGTTATGGTCCCCTTAAAAAATTGAAAAAAAAATCCTCGATTGATTGATGAAAGTTTTAATACTGTCAAGAGAAAGTCGTGTGAGTGTTCCAGACTAGATACTTTATATTATAAACATAAAACAATTGTGTAATATAAATTATGTAACCTTTACAATGCTTGAGCAATGTTTAAGCTTTATAAAGAAAAAAATAATCATTCAATTTTTATGCAGAAATAAATATGTCTTATTGTTTGATTACGTTTGAGACAGACGACAGGCAGACGTATAATTTAGCAGAAAACTGTGTAATAAATTGAGTATAAATAAGTAATTCAAGAAAAGATATAAAGAAGCCAGATAAATTGTGAACAAATAAGGATTTATAATATAAAACGAAATTTTACTGTCAATTTACCTCATGAATAATCATTTATTTTATTGTCAAATACACCGCTCCAAAATACAGTAATATAATTCAATATGCATGCTGGACGAATGCAATCGGTGGAGAAATGGGTTACATAAACATGCGACGGAAATCGATATGAAAACCTACCTTCCAATGCAGGATTCAAAATTATTTCTTTTATACAGACAGTCTTTTATAATTATATGTATTCACTAGTGCAAATAATAAAATGATTGCCAAAATTATTATACTTCATACCAATTATTTAATCGTTATTCTAAAATCACCACTACAAATTATTTCTCATAGTTTTAAAATTTCCCCTAGAAAATTTTCTTTTTCGGAAAAAATACTAGAAAATACGTAAATCGTGAAAATATTTTATGAAAAATAAGTTTTTTTTTGTGAGTTTTATCGTTATTCTACGCTGTTATTCACGTGTGTCATTTTTACAATTTCAAATATTATAATAGCATCATTTGCCGATTACACGGTAATTCTACCTACCCATGAAGACCCAATGCGCTAATTTTGTTACAATTAACTCCTTACAACCTTTGAAAAATGGTTAATGTTATTAACTTTAAAAAATCTGGTGTGAAACACTCACACAACTTTCTCTTGCCAATGCAAATAATTAATAATAAACCTAACATTATTAATAAAATATTAAAAATAAACAACAACTAACCTCAAAAACATAACCTTATTTTAATCATGAGTGGAAGACGCAAAATGAAAATCGAACTCAATTTGGCTTAAAAAAAACGGAAAATCACACTTTCACGCTAAACTAGGCTCTGTAGAGAAAAATTCTCTAAACAAAAGTTGTAGATCTTTTAATTTTCTATAACTTTTATTATATACACTTTTGTCGTAAAATGCATACTAAGACCGAAATGTTAAAAAAATCGATTTTTCTCACGTTTTCGTGAGAAAAAAACAGAAAATCGCAAATTACCGCTAAACTAAGCGTTATACAAAAAAATGTTTGAAACAGAAGTTGTAGGTTTTTAAATTCTCTACAACTTTTATTATATAAGTTTTTGCGCTAAAATTTATATTAAAGCCGTAATCTTAAAAAAACAACGTTTTTACGTAAAAACAGCCTCACCGAGAATTTCAGCAGACATGGCGCCTACCCTATCTTGTAGAAATTAAAAAATTGAGTAAAATAGGCGATTTTAAAAAAAATCGTAGGACCAGTTTTTGAGAAAATCGCAAAAAACTGAAAAATTATACGAATAAACTACTACTTCCGGTTGACCGATTTTGATGAAAATGTTCGTGTCGCGTCCGGTAGTGGTATGTAACTTAAGTTTCAAGTTTCAAGTTCGTACGATGTTCCGTTCTTGAGATATTTTGTTCACACACACACACACAGACACACAGACACACAGACACACACACAGACACACAGACACACACACAGACCAATCGCTAAAAACATGTTTTTTGGATTCAGGGGGTCTGAAAACGTATAGATCCGGTGAAAACTCGATTTCGAAAAATCGACATGAAAACAATACTTTCCTTCCTATACAGGGTGATTCATGAAGTTCTCCCCCCACTTCTACAGCACATTGTACTAGTAAAAATAATGAAAAAATGTTATATAAACATAGGTCCGAAAACGCTTCGTTAGCGAGTTACAGCTAGCGAAAGATTTCGCCTGAATTCCTGGGCAAAGAGTAAAATAAAGCCATACTGAACTTTTGGAAAGGTTAATTAAGTAAGAAATGTCGTGGATTCTTATGTAATTTTACCTGATAAAGCTAATAAAATAGGTTTCAGAACTGTACCTGTAGTAGTTTTTGAGGGATTCACGGTTAAATGCAAAAAATTGGGGCACGAAACAATGTTTTTTTAAGTTTCATGTACAATAACTTTGTTAAATTGGTCATAAATACATAAAATCAACAAACATTAATTGTAGAGAATTTAATTCTGAGAAAATTGATATAATCAAAGTCTAAAATAAAACAGAAATAAGTATCAAAAAATCGATTTTATTCAGTATAATACATTACTATCTGTAAAGAAATACCGTACGGTATTTAGTTAAAATAAAACAAAAACAAAATGTTTGTTCCTTAATTATGAGATAAATTGAGAAAACAAGATGAACTGTTAAATAAATTTGTTTGTAAATAAAAATATCATGTTTTATTACGTTGTATTTTTTTTTTTAAATAAAAATTTACATTAAATGTTCGAAAATAAATGAAGCAAACATTTTCCAATTATTGTTTACTAATAATCGAAATGCAGTTTTTTGTTTTATTAATTTCTAAGTTGGTAACGCACGAATAACAGCTGATCAACAATGGTATTCTGTACTGTTACGTTAGAACTGTGTATTAGTGGTGTTTTGCAAGCTACAGCAGGAGATCGGGTTCTGTGAATCGTGTTATTAAATGCAATTTTTTTGTGAGTTATAATTCGATTGTTTATTCAGCGAAAAAATGCCTTACTTATTTACATCAGAGGAATACGCTGATATGGTTTTTATTTTGGGTTACTGTAATGGTAATGCTAGAGCTGCTGTAGTAGAATATGAACTACGTTACCCTAATAGGAGGATTCCAGATACCAAAACAATTTCAGGAACTTTTCGTACTCTTCGGGAAACAGGATCACTACCAAGTACTAGAACCAATTATGAACGAGCTGTCCAACTTGATGATGATATTGTTATTAATGCTGTTCATCGCAGTCCAGGTGTAAGTACACGACGTATTTCTAGGCGGATAGGAGTTTCGCAGTCAACGGTGTGGAGGTCACTAAATCGAAACAAATTTTATCCGTTTCATAAACAAAAGGTTCAACATCTACAGCCAGGGGATGGTCCGCTTCGCTTGGAGTTTTGCAACTTTTTGAATATTAATAATCAACTCTACAAGCGTATTTTGTTTACGGATGAGGCAAAATTCACTCGGGATGGTGTCAATAACTTGCACAATGAACACTCATGGGCAGAAGAAAATCCACATGAGGTAGTGGAACAGAACTTTCAACACCGATTTAGCGTCAATGTCTGGTGTGGCCTTTTGCACAATCGGCTGATTGGACCTTTCATATTACCTGGACGCCTAAATGCTGAGTTTTATTTGCATTTCCTTCAAGAAGAGTTGCCGCAGCTGTTAGAGAATGTTCCTTTACGTCTAGGACAAAATTTGTACTTCCAGCATGACGGAGCACCTCCCCACTTTTCACGTGCCGTTTCTGCTTATTTAAATCATCAATTTCCTGGACACTGGATTGGTCGTGGAGGGCCTCACCCTTGGCCACCAAGATCCCCAGATCTATCTCCATTGGATTATTGCATCTGGGGATGGATGAAAGACATTGTATACAAGACAAAAGTGAATTCTCGTGATGAATTAATTGCCCGTATTATGGATTCGGCTGTGCAGATACAGGGAAGCCCTGAAAAATTAAGAAACGCAACAAAAGCAATACACAAACGTGCTGCAAAATGTATTGATAATGATGGCCTCATTTTCGAACATCTATTATAAAAAGGTGCGTACGGTTGGCCCAACCTGATTAATTTTGCTTAAAACTAGTAATGTATTATACTGAATAAAATCGATTTTTTGATACTTATTTCTGTTTTATTTTAGACTTTGATTATATCAATTTTCTCAGAATTAAATTCTCTACAATTAATGTTTGTTGATTTTATGTATTTATGACCAATTTAACAAAGTTATTGTACATGAAACTTAAAAAAACATTGTTTCGTGCCCCAATTTTTTGCATTTAACCGTGAATCCCTCAAAAACTACTACAGGTACAGTTCTGAAACCTATTTTATTAGCTTTATCAGGTAAAATTACATAAGAATCCACGACATTTCTTACTTAATTAACCTTTCCAAAAGTTCAGTATGGCTTTATTTTACTCTTTGCCCAGGAATTCAGGCGAAATCTTTCGCTAGCTGTAACTCGCTAACGAAGCGTTTTCGGACCTATGTTTATATAACATTTTTTCATTATTTTTACTAGTACAATGTGCTGTAGAAGTGGGGGGAGAACTTCATGAATCACCCTGTATATTCATATAGGCAAGAGAAAGTAAAAAATCTTTATTTATTAAATAAAAAATACATTAACGTTAACATATTTACTAATTACCGCATAGGACGAGCCTGTGCGCGGGAATGAGTTGTACATTATCATGTGTATAAATTATTGATAAGTAATTACTAAAAATATTTTTAATAATTTTTATTACTCAGCTTATTGAAATTTAATCTAGTTATAAAATTTATAATTCTAAATAATTAAAATTTACGGTATTATAAAATTTACTTTCAGCTAAATAAAATTTACTAAAACCAATAAATTTCCTACTTTTTTTTTTAATTGTATAGCCCTTTTAAGAGCGCACTAGTTATGTAATTAAATTCATTTTCCCTTAAGCTGTTTTGAGAGCTGTCGCCTCCTTGCGTGGTACTCCCTTATCCTCCTACTCACCACCTGTCTCTCCTCCTCTGTCCAGATTCTACTTTATTAAAGAAAAATTACACTATTTTCTGCAAAAATCCCCTTAGCTCATTAAAAGGTTCAATTTTGATCGAGATTAATTAAGTAGGAGAGTAGCTTCAGGCGGCGGTTAAGTTCTAAACGTTTTGTAATTAATTAATCTATCAATTTCAGATGAAGGCTAAGGATCTATGGATTTAAAGGGGTTTCATTTTAACATTTCGGATATACTTTTCATAAATTCTCACTACTTTGCTACGTTCGCTGATGATACTGTTCTTTCATCCTCTGATTACCCTGTTCATGGTCCAAACGACATTCAATATCATCTTGACATTCTCGAAGTATGGTTTAGAAGATGGCGTATAAAAATTAATGTAAACAAAACGTACCAAATGACCTTCACCCTTCGTCGGCAAACGTGTCCACAATTATTTTTATTCAGCCAACCTCTTCCGCAAGCAAACAATGTTAAGTACCTTGGGGTATATTTAGACAGGCGGTTGACGTAGAACAACCACGTCAACCAAAAGCAAAAACTAATAAATAACAGACTGAAGCAGTTGTACAGGCTATTAGCCAAGCGGTCAAAACTACCTATAGCTTCAAAACTCTTGACGTACAAGGCGGTGCTTCAACCGATTTGGATGTATGATAGTTAAATTTATGATGCAGCAAAGCCATCACTAATTTCACGAATAAAACGTTTTCAAAGTAAATTCTTACGACTGATTACTAATTATCCGAGTTACGTATCCAATCGAACACTACACGATGACTTACGCGTTTCTTATGTCAACGAAACATATCTAAAACTGTACCGTAGATTCAGAGACAAAATTCTCAATCATAACAATCCCTTACTTTGCAATATGAATTTTGTGGACCTACCAAAAAACGAACAAAGAAGACTGACACGCCGATGGAGTAGAGACATGATACATTACCGCAATTGTAACATTATTACGTATACAAAAATATAATTTAAATGAACACATTTTTATCGTTATTTGGAGAGCTATCGCTGGGTGGTGTCCTCCTCAAAACCGTTAACGCGGTTGGTTTTTTTATTAATTTAGTTGTGAACGTTTTTGCTTGTTCTTCTGCAGTTGCAAAATTAATAAAGTACGTAATTGAAATCCTAGTAAAACTTCCTAATAATTTTAACAAATGCAGAAAGAGCCATCTTTATCCTTCTGTTTATTTCGGCTGTATGATCTTTATAATTAGTTGTATTAACACTACTTGGAATTTTCTTTTTGAAACCTAAAATTTAATATTTCATTTTGGAATTTAATTAAATCTCGTCGGTTAAATTCGTAGAGTTAAACTTCAGATGATAAAAAATAAAAAATTAAGATATCTAAATGTACAACTAAGGGAAATGAAACTATGAAATTCAGAATTCTACCCATTCATCTTATTACAAAATATGCACACATACTTTTTAAAAAAATACAATAAAATTCAACACACAAATATTACAGAATTAACATTTTACGTAAGTAGAAATATTAAAGACAATAAAAAATTTATAAGGACTACTATTTTTAGAGTGTTACAGACACGACAAGTGGTGAAGTAGTAAGACATGATTTATTGCAATCGAATTTGAAAGAGAGGGAAATATTATAAGTGGTGTGGGGGAAAGGAGAGAGATTCCTGGCGCATACATGGGAATAACTCACGCACGAACACCATAATGTTGGTTACCTAAGGGATATTAGCATTTAATATCTGACAGGTGCGTTTTTAGAGGGGGTTAGTTAAGTTAAGAAAGACTTAAAAACAGAATGAAAATATGTTAAATCTAAATTTCCATTTAGACGTTCTTCTTTATCCTTATTTAGAATTCTTCTTCGTATATTTTTGAATGAAAAAGGAAATAATTAAGCTAAAAGATCTAATCGTTAAGGTCATTTTGTTATAACAATTTTAATATTACATTTTTATTGCAACCAAAAAGGTTTATTTTAAATTCTAATACATATAATGAAAAAATTGTTTGGATAATTAAATTTAGGTAATTGGAAGTTAAGTTGATTTAGGATGTATACCTTTTTAGTACCATTGTAATTAGAGTCGTTTGCAAATATATTAGCATATTTCTTATTATTCACCTTCAGTGGTAATCTTAAAATTTTTCTGATATTATAAGTTACAAATTGGCTGTGCATTCGTATGGGAAATAAAAGAATAGTCCGCCTCCATAGCGTAGTGGTAGCGCGCTTGTCTACAACGTTGAGGTCCCAGATTCAATTCCCGGTCTGGAAATTATAACAAGACAAAACCCACCGTTTCAGTTACATAACCCACCGTAGTCGATAATAACCAAGCTGTTTATATGACTCTTAAGGCATTTTTTCACGATGCTAATTTACTAGCACCGCATAGTTACCTACTACCGCGTAGTTGTCGGTTCCCACAGAGCTAGTTAACTAAAGTCAGTGATCTGAAGACATACGTGAGTTGTGCTGTGTATTACTGTACAAAGTACAGCTAGCATACTGCAATTAGCAACGTTTCCAAACGTTCACACCGAGCTAGTTTACTAGCGCTAGTCAATCACGTGACTTTTTCTTTTTTACTAGCGCTAGTAAAATCAAGCGTGACAATTACTATGTGAACCTCTGCGGGAAAACCCGCACAAAAGTGTAAATTTGTTTTTATAGAACGTCTCCTGTCTCTTGGTCTTCCCCTAATGGACGACTATTCATTAATTTCCTGATGAATGGCAATAGTTTTTAAAAAGAATCGAATAAATATAATAGCTCTGGAAAGAGCTGTTAAAAACAAATGCAAAATATAGCAGAGCTCACTGTACACTACTCTAAGTAACAACAACCACGTTGGAAAGTCCATAGCGATGTGTCACTACCAATGCGTTGGTATACGTTAGTTAGTTGAACTTGCCCCTCCACCAACCTGAAATAGCTGTGCAAGATGTGGGAGGGATAGAGAAATAGAGAGATGTATGCGTATGTAGTACTGCATTGGTACACAGACGCATCGCTTACCGTATCTCGTTCTTATTAACTTCACGTATTTTAGACCTCTTATTTTATGGTCATAAATCAAAATATATGGTTTTGGTTAGTTTTTTGCAAATCTACTCAAACAGACGATTTATTTGAGCCCACTTCGGGAAAATCGGTGAAGGTTTAGGTGGATAAAATCGTGTTGGAAAAAACCTGCTCGCTACTAATATATAGATAACCTATGAACATACAACCAGATGATTATATTATAAAGTATTTCATGTTAATGCGCTCTATATCGATGTGTTCAGTACGAGATACAAGACACGAGTGAACTTCTGCGGCTCTTATACGCATGCGCGCATAATGTTTGTCAAGCTGATACATTTTTACCACCTGACAACGCTAGCAAACGTTCTGATTTGTCTAAACCTGTGGAATAGCAGAGGTCATCAACCGTGAAAAGCATTATAGTTGCTAGTAGGCTACTAGCGTCTTGGGAATAGAGGGCTTTAACAAAAAAAGTATAAAACAAAATTATTTTTTTATTAAAACATTTTTATATTATCTGTTCTTAGAAGAATAATAAATATATTTGTTACTAAGATAACTACCATAAAAAGGTATTTTCCAATAGAGATACAACAAACACTTTTCACTAGTTGATAGGCCTATCACAAGGGAAACGATGATGAAATTTGTAATGGAAAACAGTACGGCTTATTAGTAATATAAGTTAATAAACAAGTAAGTCTGTCGATTGCCTTTGTTTAAGCCGTTGTATTATTGTTCTACAATAAGTGATTATCAAATAATTTTCGTGTGATTGATTGAAACCGGTTTTTAATATTTTCTAAGTTTTTGTGTATTAAAAATAACAATTCTTGCAAAACACCGATGGGAGCTCTACCCCTCTCATACCTTTCATGTTATTTCAACACATTGTCATCTTACTACTTGCAAAATTATTTTTGTAAGTAAAGCATTAAAATGAAAGAAAAATATACAGGATTATTCTAAATTGCGCGCAGTCTCTTGGGAGATGATTCTATAGTTAAAAACAAGAAAAAAGTTCGATATAAACATAGGTCCGGAAATACTTCGTTAGTGAGTTATGCCTGCCAAAAGGTTTAGCCATAATTCTTGGGAAAAGAGTGAAATAAAGTCATACTGAAATTTTCTGAGAAGGTTAAATTAAGAGGAAAATTTTTAGTGGTTTCTTACGGTTTTTAACCTGGGAAACTTAAAAAATGAGTCCTTAGAACTGTATCGCTTTTGGTTTTTAAGAAAACTACGTGAAAACATTAAAAAGTAGGGTAGAAAATACATATTTTTACTTTCTCTTGGCTATATGAGTATAGACCCTATAGGAAGGAAAGTATTGTTTTCATGTCGATTTTTGGAAATCGAGTTTTCACCGAATCTACACGTTTTCAGACCCCCTTAACACAAAAAACATGTTTTTAGCGATTGGTTTGTGTGTGTGTGTTGTGTGTGTTTGTCTGTGTGTGAACAGAATATATCAAGAACGGAACATCGTACGAAATTGAAACTTGAAACTTAAGTTAGACAACACTACCGGACCCCACACGAACATTTTCATCAAAATTGGTCAACCGGAAGTAGTAGTTTACGCGTGTAATTTTTCATTTTTTAGCGATTTTCTCAAAAATGGGGTCCTAAGTTTTTTTAAAAAATCACTTGATTTACTAAATTTTTTATGGTCTACAAGATAGGGTAGGCACCTTGTTTGCTGAAATTCTTGGTGAGGCTGTTTTCACGTATAAAAAAATGTTTTTTTTTTTTTAAATTGTGGCTTTAATATGCATTTTACCGCAAAATGTATATAATAAAAGTTGTAGAGAATTTAAAATCCTACAACTTTTGTCTCAAACTTTTTTTGTATAACGCTTAGTTTAGCGGTAATTAGCGGTTTTTCTGTTTTTTTTCTCACGTAAACGTGTGAAAAATCTATTTTTTTAAGATTTCGGCCTTAGTATGCATTTTACCGACAAAAGTGTATATAATCAAATTTATAGGAAATTAAAAGATCTTCAACTTTTATTTAAAGCATTTGTCTCTACAGAGTCTAGTTTAGCGTGAAAGAGTGATTTTCCGTATTTTTAAGCCAAACTGAAGTTGATTTTCATTTTGCGTCTTTCACTCATGATTAAAATTAGGTTATGTTTATTGAGGTTAGTTTTTTGTTTATTTCTAGTGTTTTATTACTAATGTTAGATTATATTGTTAATTATTTGCCTTGGCAAGAGAAAGTTGTGTGAGTGTTTCACACCAGATTTTTAAGCTTAGCGTAAAATAACTTAATTAAATTGCGAATAAAGAAATAGAACGTTTTAATAAAAATTGTAGAGAATTTTATTAAAATATAATGTGTAATAACATGTGAAATGTAAACTCATTAAATCGTTTTGTACGTTTATTTGCAATTTAACAAAGATTTTTACGCTAATTTAAAAAAGTGTGTTTTCTAACTCTACTTTTTAACGTTTTCTTTATCATTTATACTTCAGTTTTCTTGAAAACTAAAAGAGATACAGTTCTGGAACTCATATTTTTAAATTTCGCAGGTGAAAAAACTGTAAGAAACCACTAAAATTTCACCTTAATTTTCTTTCTCAGAATTTCAGCATATATTTATTCATCTTTGCCCAGGAATCATGGCGAAATCTTTCGCCAGGCATAACTCGCTAACGAAGCATTTCTGGACCTATGTTTATATTGAACTTTTTTTCTTATTTTTAGCTACAGAAGCATATCTCTAAAGATTACCATGACATTTTTTTATAATCACTCTGTATATTTAGCATCCAAGGAGAGATAAATTACTAATCTGTGTAATCATTCTAGAATTTATTTTTAAATACCTTGCAGTATTTATATCTTGATTTAGCATAAATCCTTCACTATAATTATTTATAGAGTAAAAAAGTGTTGCAGTGAACTTCAAGTACGTACACTTTAAAAAGTAAGACTAATTTTCTGGAAAATAAACTACTGTAGTTATTCCTATTAAATAGTTGTAGAACTTACAGAAGAATTTATCTTACTGTTATGCGTAACATCTTCTTTAAGTAATGTATTCTTAAAAGTAATTAAAAGTAAAACTAATTACTGTTTTTCTTTTAAATAATGAGTTCATTTAATACACTTCACTTTACTTTCGCTTTTCTTTAGAATGTACTGTATATACTGCATAACTTGATAAAGTAATAATAATAATAATAATAATAATAATAAAAAGTTGTCTTTTTGATGGGATTGGAGCACTCATATTGATGTAGTTATGCATAATCTAAAACACGAATATTCATAAATTAGGTTATCTTTAATTTATTATAAATTTTTGGCTAACTCCGATGCAATTTCTCTATATAATTAGGTAAGTTTTACTAAATTTTCCTTTTCTATTTTGTTGTTGTTTAGGTCATCAGCCGAAAGACTGGTTTGAACCTGTAGAGGTTTTACTAAGTAAAACGAGGAGTGAGGTGGTTTACAATTGTCTTCCTCACTGAATGGAAAAGTACGCTTATCAGCATGCCGGGCCCTCTGAAAAGCACGTATTTTTCACTTTGCAAATGACACCTTCACTTCATTCATCACAGGGTCTGGCTGTATAATGAAATTCATTACTTTCAAAGGAGATAACTCTGATTAGTGTCTTTTACACCTCTACTTATTCTGTTCTTAAATGATTCAGTCATTTAATTGGCTGACCATGTGATAAGAAACAGAACTATTTATTTTAGCCCTGCAACGAACAGACTGAGTTTATTTTGTATAAAAAAAGTTATGTGAAGCACTCACACGAATTTTTCTGGCTAATGTAAATAATCAGATGTTAACTTAGAGTAATAATGGGTGAATGGCACTAAAAATCACCCTTTATTAGACTTGATCAAAGTTGATGAGAAATTACGGAAAATCACTAATAATCCTTAAATTTTAATGTCGGTAGAAAAAATGATTGAAATGAAAATAGTTGTAGATTTTCAAAATTTTGTATAATTTTTGTTATAATATCCTTTTGTCGTAACATGCACACTAAGGCTGCAATCTTAAAAAAAATTTTTTTTACCGATTTTATTGAGAAAAATACAGAAAACCACTAATTGACTCTAAACTAAGCACTCTTGAAATTTATATGCTTAAAATAAAAATTGTAGGTTTATATATAACTTTCTACAACGTCGATCATATTTTATACGCTTTTTACATAAACTGCATATTATGGCCCTAATCTTAAAAAAACAATTGTTGACCACTCGAGCACAATCCCTTCAAAAATTTCAGAAAATATGCCGCTTACCCGTCTTATAGAGCACAAGGAGAAAAGGATTTTTGGTAAGAGATTTTGGGAAAGATTTATGGGGATATGTGATTTGTCCTGCAGCACAGAAAACCAGAAAAATGGAGGAATAAGGAACAGGAGGAGAAGAAAAAAAGAAGGTAAAGGAGGAGGACTTCTCTCATTATAAAATTACTATGCGTTTGAGAAAAATATTTAATAAAAATTGCTGATGTAATTTATTTGATTGTACATTTTTTTCAAAAACACCATAAGTTATTAATTTTCAAGAAGAAATCGCTGATTATTACCAAAAAGAGATCTACCCCAATATTTTACTGCCAGAAAGTGTTGAATTCTTTATAAAATGTGAAAGTTAGTATAGTATTAACGGATGGATATCCTATCAAAATCGTGAAGATTTTTAATTATGAAGTACCAACAAACCCGTTAGTGGAGTGAGTGGTCAGTGCAGCTAGCTTCTGGTTCAATTCCTGGTCATATCTAGAATTTTTACTCTACATATGAAATACTGCAATGCATCCGCAAGGAAGAATAAAATGAAAAAACTCCTGGCCGAAGAATTTTGTGGATTGATAATTTGATACTCTGGTTTGGTAAAAGTTCGGCGAAGTTATTCAGTGTAGCAACCAACAGGGTTTGATTAACTATGATGATCGCCATCATCCGAAACGGATAGGAACCCTAAGTAAATAATTTATATCTTCTCAAAATCTTTACCTACGGATCATCAATCACTCAATAAAATACAATTTGATCGAAGTTCAAAGCCTTTATTTTTATTATAAAAGAGACGGTGGTTAATTCTTGTTGAAAATGGTGGGAAGAGTTTACTTAATTAAGTACGATTTATGTTTGATTTACTGGGAAAATAAACACTCATTTAACGATGTGAACATTCTGGTGAAAATCTTTTTATTGGCTTTTGTTGGTAGAAAGTGATAAAATTTTCGCACGATTGTCACAATTTTCTGCTATAGAATTGCAGTAAAGTAGTAAAGTTATACGGGAAACTATTTTTATTTGTGAAATGAATTAGGCTAGATGTATCAGTTACTTTATTTTATCGATGTGTAGGTATGTTACAGTAGTGTTACGTTACCAACTTGGCAGCCCCTGCGTGACAAGTTTAACGATTTAAACGGCAGACCGTGGCAAAGAATGCAGCAGTTTAAAAAGCTATCCATTTTTATTTCAATTCGTGATTTCAGTTTTTTTAGTAGAGGTTTTTCTTAATATTTACAGTAAATATTTTAATTTCACTAATCAGATTAATGTTTTCTTGTTGGTAATGGCATCATGTTTTTCACGGTAAAAATAGTTGGTACGTATCAAGAATTGTTAGGAGTGTTATATTTTGATACGATTTTTTTGACTTTAATAGATTTTTTGTTTTGTTTTACGTCTGACTGTTTTGCAATTTCTACTAATGCAGACGGTGGAGAATGATGATATATGAAAATGAGTGATGAAAAGAATGTCGGACCTGACCGGGAATCAAACCCGGGACCCCGGCTTAGAAAAATTCACAACTGTACATAAAAAAAACGCGTGAATGAGATGATTATTAAATTATATAAAACGTGCTTTAAAACTCACAGGAGATCACCTCTCAACAGTGGACCCCAGCTAGAAATTTTCTGTGAACGGATTACATAATTGTGTGTACTGTCGGAAATTTTTTTTTAATTTTTTTTTTTTTGGTTTAACGTCCGACTGTTTTGCAAATTGCTGCTAATGCAGACGGTGGAGGATGAAATGAATTTTTTGTAACGTATGAATAATGCCCGAGTGGGATTCGAACCCAAGACTGCGTGATTACTCATTACCGTGTCGGAAATTACTTATTACAAAATGATGTCGCTTAGCTATCATCAGCGTAGACTACTGCGGGTATTTCCGGGAAGGTATGGTAGATATAGGTGGCGTACAAGTTTGTTGCTATGATGAGATAATTTCTTATGGAATCTTGTGTAAATTTTACGAAATAAGTCATTTACGTACGGAAGTTTGAGAACATTTTAATACGAATTAAAATTTTTTTGTCAATAAAGCTTAACCTAACGTGCCGGTCTAGTGGTAAAGTCGTCGCCGCGAGTCAGCTGTTTAACGGTTAATTTCGGAGTTTTTTTATACTTTTATATGAATTTGAATAATGGACAGTGATTACCGGTGTACATTGATAGCTGGGGCTCAATTAACCACACTCTCCCAGGAATGATAGTCCTGAATCTGTACAAGACCTCATTTACACGTCATACCATCCTCATATCATTGGGTCATGGGGATGCTTATTGTTATTAATTTGAACAAATTGTAACGTATACACATTAGGGATAAAAAATAAAAAATAACTGTAAAATTTTTAAATTATTTTATTTTTGTTTTTGTTTCCTATTATCAAACGTGCCCATAACAGCTGCAGAGTGTACTCGATTTGCTACAAAAAATAGTTATCTTTCTTATCACATGGTCAGCCAATTATGTGACTAAAGCATTTAAGAACAGAAGAGGTAGAGGTGTAAAATACACTAGTCGCAATTATCTTCTTTGAGAGTAATGAATTTCATTATACACCCAGACCCTGTGATAAATGAAGTGAAGGTGTTATTTGCAGGGTGGAAAGTAGACACTCTTTAGAGGGCCAGGCCTGCTGATAAGCATACTTTTCTACTTAGTGAGGAAGGCAACGGTAAACCACCTCACTCTCGTTGTACTTAGTAATGCTTTTAGAGATTCAAACCAGCCTTTTGGCTGATGACCTAAAGGATATTTATCAAGCGCTAGAATTTTATATTAATCTTAATTTATATTTAAAAGATTCAAAAAGAGTGCAGCTACATCAATATTATTTTGGTTTATGCCGTTATAAGTTAAGTCGGCTTGACAAAAATATTTCATCTAGATCTTGTTAAGTAACAGTCTCACTATTGTTTATCTCTAGCTGCTAATCATTTTGTTTGAACATTGAGAAAAAATGTCGGGTTACCTTCCATAAAAATAAGCAAATCCACGTCTTTTTTTGATAATTGAGTAAGGCAATATAAATTCACCTTACGTTATTCGATTGTTAATATTTGGTTTTTTCTTTTTATTCCTTAATGTGTGTACGTTGCAATCTGTTCAATTTAAGAACCATAAGCAACCCCATGGTCCAATGGGATGAGAATGATATCTTTGACGTGTAAATGAGGTGTAGTCTTGTACAGACTCAGGGCGAACATTCCTGAGAGAAAATGGTTAATTGAACCCCAACCATCAAAGTATACCAGTAACCACTGTCTAGTATTCAAACCCATATAAAAGTAACTTATACCCATAACTGACAAGTGGAGTGTTAAATTATTTGTACTCGATCTGCTAGTTCCAGGAGTTCTGTTTCTTATCACATGGTCATCCAATTAAATGACTGAAGCATTTAAGAACAGAAGAGGTAAAGGTTTAAAAGACACCAGTCAGAGTTATCTCTTTTGAGAGAAATGAACTTCATTTTACAGCCAGATCCTGTGGTGAATGAAGTGAAGGTGTCATTTGTAGGTTGGAACTATGCTGATTAGCATATTTGTACACTTTGTGAGGAAGGCAATTGTAAACCACTCCTCGTTTTACGTAGTGAAGCCTCCAGAGGTTTAAACCAGCCTTTCGGCTGATGACCTAAGCAACACATACATAAAAGTCTGTACCTTTACTAGGATTTGAACCAGGAACCTTCGTCTCCGTAAATCAACTGCCTAACAGCTGACTCGCGGTGACGAGTTCATCTCTAGACCAACCCGGTGGGAAATACTTTAATTTATTAAAAATATTATTGGCCTTCGGGCCAGCCCAGTCAGTCAGCTGGTAGAAAGTCGCTATTATTTGTTAAGTACCACCGATTGGGCGAGCGACTTTTTATGGTGACCAGCTGACAGCCATGTACGAACAAACTCTACTGGGGGTCCCTGTTCAAACTCACGCCTAATCCACGTCAAAATAATACAGTCAAAAGCAGCGATCAAATTGGTTAGTTGTCAATAAGTACAGTTCCCGATAACAAACAAAAATAAATATTATTACTTTATTTAATTATTGTTTTAATTTGTTTAAATAAATAGGTCAACGTCAACTTTTATAAAGTAACCTGTAGTATGATTAGATATAATAGCGTTAATTTTTTTAATTAATATAAATTAGATGTAAAACAAGAAACTATTTCTTTTATCTATTTACAGTTATCGTTTGTTATACTATTAACATCTACTAATTATTTCAATTATCTATTACGATTTCTTTTTTTATTTTAAATAACTTTTTTGTAAAACAGTGAACTAAATCGCATAAATTCTTTTGGAACATCAGTTTTAACGAAAACTAATGAGGTACATAACCCTTGTGTTATGTAATAGTGTTTCTAAAAATAGTAATTAGCTGTTTTGTGTTTTAACTATTTCTTCAGATGACCTAATAACATTAGGTCTACCCGAATTATTATTGTTAAAAATCTTAAGTTTAACCAATTTACTTCAATTTAAAAGAATACTAATTGTTTTTAATTAAAACGCTCCAAATTTATTGAATAAATATTCTTTTAATTTACTATTTTTATGGTTTATATCAAACCATTTATATGCTCATTATAACGACGTTTTTTTTTAAAGATGTCTTAATATATGTATATATATATTACTATCCAAAATTCTGAGAAATAATAGTAGTTTAAAACAGAATTATTTATCAGTTCAACTCGATATAAATTAAGAACGTAAATAAAAGTACAACAGTAAAGTAAAAATATTTAATTTACATGTGGTTTTAATGCAGACAAACTGTAGACACTTCTGGAAAATGTATTCTCATCAGCCATAAAAGTCAGCTAACCAGAATTACGTATTTATTTCTCGCGAATATTTTACTAAATCTTCAATATTTATCTCAAAAATTTCATTTTAGATTTTAATTTATAATCAGTAATGAAATTTAAAGAGTTTGTAACAAGAACATCATGATAAATACTACCCTAGTAGTTACTTACTGAATGACAATATGTTTTTTTTATCAGCAAACTCTAGATGTGTTCAACAAGGAATAATGAGCAGATTTGTGAAAATTTGAAAAAGAGTAACATGAAAAATATTCCTAGAATCACCTTAAAAAATCGTCTTAAAAATAAATAAAATTTATCTAAAAACTTAAATTAAATTTTATTTACTTATAAATAAATATATGTACAAGATTGTCTTCTACGAGTTATTTTCACTTTTTATTCAATTCATGATCACTTTAAAAAATATATAAATAAAGAAAAAAATCGACATGAAAACAATAATTTCCTTCCTATATATTCATATAGGCAAGAGAAAGTAAAACAATAAAATAAGTCCGTCGGGTGTTTACTTTTCAATCGTCTGGTTGTATTACCAATAAAATTAAAGCTACCATTTAATATTTTTATGTACTTTCTCTTGCCTATATGAATATATAGAAAGGAACGTATTGTTTTCATTTCGATTTTTCGAAATTGAGTTTTCACCGGATATACGCGTTTTCAGACCCCCTGAACCAAAAAACATGTTTTTAGTGATTGGTCTGTGTGTGTTTGTGTACAGAATATCTCAAGAACGGAGCATCATACGAAGTTGAAACTTTAAGTACTTAAGTTAGTCTATGTTAGTTATTAAGTTAGTTGTACTTAAGTTAGATACTACTAGAGGACCAGACATAACTCGTGAATGTGCAAATTCTCAGTTTTACAGGAGAGCAAAAATCAAATTCAATGCTTTCTTCTTTAACACACTTCATGTATTTTCGTAACTTTACAAAGGCTGTATCTCCCTAACCAAACAAGATACATATTTGCGAGTTTACTACAACATGTGTTGGGTTGTATAGGCTAGATCAGCATGCACTAGCCAACTCATATTCACAAAATTTGCACATTCGCGAGTTTACCATTGGAGGGACGATATTACATTTCTGAAGTAACTTTCTAATCAGAAATGGCATTTTACATTAGTTTTGTATTTTTTTTTTGTAAATAATCAGTTATTCTACCGAGAGTAAAAGAAGCTTGAGAAGAACCCTACAACACCGGTAGTAATTTATTGTAATTCAACTTTCTGATAAAACAAAATATTTTGATGCCGAAACAAGCTGAAGGCATATGCTACAAAAAGAAGGCTGAGGATATCAGTACGCACATAATGATATGGAAATAATTTATCTGGTAGTTTTTCTAAATTATTTTTTTTGTTAGAAATAAGGTCTTTATGGTGAACTGTAGCCTGATGATTACCAACATATTTTAAAATAATATTATGAACTTGAAATAATGCCAAATTGCTTTCAATTAACAAATAGACCTGTTAGATCTTTTTAGTATAGTTTAATAGTTAACCGATAGCTTTGGATAAATAAATAAAATTTAAAGAAAGCTTGCTATTGTACTAAATTAATAACGGGTCGTGTGTATTTATATACCAAGTATTTATTCGAATTATCCTTAAAACTATTGTACGATTTTTGGGTTCCTAGAATATCATTAAAATTTTTTAAAATTCTTTGAAGTCTCAATCGACATATCGTAAATTATTTTTTTTATATTAAAATTGATCTATTTTTATATTTATTTTAATTAATTACAAAGACATATTAGTGATATTCTGAGAAAAAATAAAATTATTTTGAAAGTATTTAAAAATACTTCTCTAATTTATCAAATAAACTCTATGAACTCAAGATAATAAGCATTTATTAACTTCCCCTATTTTTAAACCTCTGATTTTTTACGATTTATTAATGAGTCTTATACAAAATTGTATTTATTTTAAAATATATTCACAAAAAAAGCGATTTTATTCAAATTGGTGTGACGTAATATAACTTATTGTGAAATAGTCTGAAAGTTGAAATTAATTTTATCACGTCATTGGTAAACATCAGTGTTTAAAAAAATTGTTTGTAGGCTTTATAAAATTGTAATTTTATATTTATTCCTACTATCCCACTGATCTGTTATTTCTGCCATGAGGAGCAATAATTGACGGTGAAACACATTTTATATGATTGTAGTTTCACAAAGGTTCAAAGAAGAAGATTTCAGCTTCAAGATGTGTCTCAGAGTAATCGTTTTTGCCAAGAAAACAAGATTGAAAGTGCGTTGCAAGTGATGAAGAGCCGAAATTTGTAAAACTGTACATAACTTATATGATGTCTAAGTAAAACACTGTAAATAATTTTGTGTACATGTAAATGAGTGGTGCGTGTCTTTGTGTACCTTGTACGGTAACAGTAATTTTCTGCCACCGATTGAATTGTGAAGATCAGTCATTGGTATTATTTAATTTTTTAAAAATTTGTTAGTAATTATTCATTGTTGTTAATTTTGTTAATTGCATTCAGATTTGGAATAATGTATTCCTAAATGCATTGCTGTACGCAGATGACACTGTTTTATTTTTGAGACAGAATACAGGCTCCAATATGCCATTTTTAAGTTGCACAAAGTTGCGCAGAGTTTGGCATGAAAATATCGGCGTAAAAATCAAAGGTTATGGCATTCAAGGGAAGATGGCCGGTTCGCTCAAAAATTATGCTTGGCAACCGAACTATAGAACAAGTTCGAGATTTTAAATATTTAGGATGCAAGGTTTCCTATGACAAAGATGATGACGTGAGTGAAAAACTGGCAAAATTCACCGTTGCGGTTCTATTCGCAGGACAATAGGAAAGAAAACGAGACAGGATACACAAATGAAATTTAATAGAGTTATGGCTGTACTACTCATAACGTACGTGAGTGAATCATGGGTGTCATTACAGAGGAATGAATCACATATCCAGGCTGCTGAAATGAGATTTTTGTGGGAACCAAAGGTTTTACTCGGTTAGATAGAGTACGTAACGAAGCTGTACGCGTCGAGTTAAATGTACAGTCACTGAAACATTTAGAATATATAAGAGAAACTGGTCCGACCGTTTACTTCGCATGCCAGCTCACAAACTTCCTCTGCAAGCATGGAAATATAAACCTAGAGGGAAGCGGGGCTTGGGAAGGCCGTAAAAGAGTTGGGTACCGGAACAAGCCATTGAGCTTAATTCTTAACAGATGATGATAATGATGGTTTTTGTAATTTTGTATCAGCAGTTTATTGTATATTGTAATCATTTTGTTGTATTAATTGGTCGCTAATGACTGCATTGTTGATGCGACCTTAAATAAATCACTTAAAAAAGAAAATTGTAATTATAAAAACATTCCAGAAATAAATTATATTTATCATTACAGGATGTCTAAAAAGTCGATAATTAAACAACACATAGAGATCTTAACATCAAAACAGTATACAGGAAATAAAAAAAGAAACCTTACACATGTTTCACAGCAGATTACACAATCACATAAATCCACAATCACTTTCCACACCTCCCCTACTACACAACCAACCGATGAGACTGTAAATACAATAAATAGATTTAAGATATCTCGCGATTTGAGGCGCTATTTGAACGGCTTTCTCACACAAATAATATTATTCAGATAGCACTATTGGCGTCATAACTTCTGGTTTTATTTTCATATTACACAGTTGTAGATTTTTATCTCCAATATAATAAGCGTATAAATAATAACAGATAATAAATGAACGTAACGGAAAACAATGTAATAGAAGAGATTTGTAAGAATCCGTAGAACAAATACTCCTCTGATAGAAAACTAAAAGACAATTGGACGTGATTTCGAAAAATTATCATAACAGAACGGTATGTGGTTAAGTTCGAACCTACTATTATTATTCACAGAGAATTGTTACAATTAAATAAATGAACGACAGAAACCATAAAAAATTATTTTAATTCGTACAAAGACTAACCAGATCGGCGGTCAGGCAGCTTTTAAAAATATCTCCGTGACGAAAAACGCTTTTTCAAGAACTCATTCTTAAATTACTATCCTTCAAACCACTTTTTGTCTATGATTGTAAAATACCTGTTTAACAAATAAAACGCTAATAACTTTCTGTTATTTTTTTCTAAGATGTTAAGTTTACAGTTTTAACGAACACAGCATGAAAATTAATTTATACATTTTAAGGTAAGTTTAATAAATTTTCATAAAAATAGATAAATTGAATGAAAATTTATTTCGGTTGATCGGTTCACAATTTGTTAACAGTTGAATCAGATTCATTGGGCTTCCGATTCTGTTAATGTGAGATCCTGTTGTTAGAAAAATGACTTATTGTTCTCGTATTTTATAGAACAGACTGTAATGTCGCAGATTTGTTCCTAATAAAAAGAGTTAAAATTCAGACATCTATCTTTCCTGTTTAAAGTTAATATTTAACATTTAAAACTGATTACAAAATAATTGCTCTGTTTAAAAAACTACACCATATTCATTGTATTTTTTATTTAGTACACTCTAATTTTAATTACCATTTTTACATATAAATAATTATATAGTATTGTAAATTTAAAAATAAAATAATACTAAGTGTGTTTCTTAATTTATCAAATTCGCGGTAGGTTTGCTGTTGTTACGGACTATATAATTCTGCACACTATCCACACATGTAGACGCTTATTTATTGTCAATGTGGGAGGTATATTAAATTCCTTACACTTTTTTCTTTAATTCGCCGTTTTGTCCGTTTGATTTGATTCTCTTCTAAAAATTTATTGCTGTATTTATTTTATTTATTGTTCTAAGTTTTACAAAATATTAATTTTGGTCAAGACAGATAGAAATAAATGTCGGACAAACCGCGGTGACTTTCCTCATATTCAAACATAATAGTGTGTACTTACGTCGGCCAGTCAATAGTTTGTTGACGGTGCGTTGCTCTTATATGAGTTTTGACAGGTGCAATTTATTAATTTTCATATTAGCGGCTAGACTACGATCACTTGTTGATATTCTAGTATGAAATAAAAAGTTTTATTGCTTTCCATTAGGCTCTATTATTATTTATTTTACAAATTTTGTTTTAATATTCTGTTATATTCTTTATATTTTTAAAAATGCTATGGTGTTTATTATATAAAAGCGGTCGTTCTTTAGCTAGCGAGTCAGTTTATAAAGAGTTCTATAAACTTTATAAACAGTGTTGTATTGAATAAACTGTGATGAAGTGAAGTACTATAATCTATTTGAAATCAACGTGCGGGTGAAGGTCATGCCACTTCCTCACCTCGCCTACCCCACCAGTCGTCTGAATGATGCAGCGCGGAGTATGTGTGTGCACTTGTGCCTACGCCTTCATCAGGTTTACATTATTTCACTTCGTGAAGTACCGTACGCTTAAAACATCTGACGAGACCAACACATAAATGTGTTATTTAAATCAACTTAAACTTAACCTCATTCGAGAAGTTTAATTACAAACAAAAGGAAAACTGCAATGGAAAAAATCTAAATCCAGTTTTTCTTTTGTTTGTAATTAAAAAAACTTCTCAAATGAGTTTAATTTTCATAGACGTTATTTATATTCTTTTTTAGAATAAAATTCTCTACAATTTGCATTAAAATGTTTCGTGTTTTTATTCGTAATTTAACAGAGTTATTTTACGCTAAACTTAAAAAGTATTTTCTAAGCCTTTTCTTTAATGTATTTACGTAGTTTTCTTAAAAACTAAAAGCGATACAGTTCTGGGACTCATTTTTTTAAGTTTTCCAGGTTAAATTAAAACCATAAGAAACCACTAAACATTTTCCTAAATTTACCTTTTCAAAATTTCAGTATTGCTTTATTTCACTCTTTGCCCAGGAATCAAGGCAAAATCTTTCGCCAGGCATTACTCGCCAACGAAGCATTTCCGGACGTATATTTAGACAAACATTTTGTTACATGTAATAACAATAGTATATACGTGATGTAATGTGTATTATATTATTGTTATAATTGTTATTCATATTGTTTTATGGTTATTATAGATATTATATGTACGCACTATTACAACGTAATATGGAATAATAGAAAAGTCACTGAATAAGAAACACGGTCATTATACTATGCGTCAGCAATGACTCTGTGATATTTTATGACTTTATGAAGCTTACATGTATTGTTTTAAGTAAACAAACATGTTACAGCACCTTTGTCACCACACACAGGCCTATTTATTTGATTTTTAATACTCTTTCGACCAGTTCAGATTAAAGTTTTGTATCATACAGATGTGCAGTTTCTTTGGCGGGCTTGTGTAAGTTTAGTTAATTCAATTGTTTAAGCGTGAAAGTTGAGATGGCTGCAAACAGTCCTAATCTTCGCAGACAATCCAAACAAATAAATAATTTATAGGGTATATAATTATTTAAAAGAACTTGTGTGAAATTAATTCTTTGCGAACGGCGCTCAAGTTTACATAAAAGGTAATTAACAGTTTATTTCTCAGTCGTATACAAATTTGTAACAATCCAGTTTCTGTATGCATGCTTTAAAATATAAAAGATAAATAATCATCTTTTTCGTTTAGGTAAAAAAGGTTGGCGATGTTTTTATTAAGGTGCAGTTTGTATAAAGAAATATTAGGATAGAACTATTCCAACGATCCGAAAGTTAAGCACAAAAATTAGGAAAATATATTGTGTAGAATAAAAGGGTTTCACATATCATAGTAGGCCTAATGTCTTATGTGTATCAGAGTAACCATTAAATTTCTTGTCGTTAACAGGCAAAACTTTAGTCCGTAAAGAGAAAAGAAGTAGTTTAATCCAGTAATGTAGAAGTAGTGTAAGGGGTATGAGGAGAAATCTTGCGGAAGGGAAGGGGAAGAAGCGCGTGACCTTCACCCGCACGAAGAAATCAAATGGACTTTAGTAGTAGTTTAGAACCTTTGGGTGTTACTTATTGAAATGGATTCTTCGTGACAGCCATAAAGTGTACAATTTGTTATAATTACATATAACTGTAAGTAATAACAATTAAATTATTTAATCGTAAATGGCCATATTTATTTTTAGTTAAGTCTTGGTTAAATTTTTAAAACATTTTGTAATAAATTGAGTCTCTTTTAGTATTTTTATTGTAAATCTTTTAGTTATTATAACTGTAATGATTAATCTAAGTAATTCATGTGTTATAAATTGGAAAAGAGTTTTGTTGTTTTATAAATAACCAGATTTCAAAAGGAACTGGAATAAACGTCATAATAGGCCTACATTTTACTCATCATACGTCTTATTTTGGTGCTGTATCTATGACAGTTCTAAGTTTTCGTGGTCAACAATGTGAAATGACTCAATTTGGAATTCACCATTTTTAAAATAGTTTGTTTTCAGAAAATCTCACGTTTCCGCTAAACTTAGTGCTCAACAAAAATTATACACATAAGAATAGTAAGATAATTTAGTATTTTTAATTTCTCGCGTGTATATATATGCTGTGTTTCCTATATGTTATGTTTTCGGTCAGGAATTTAAGAACCAACCAAATTTCGATGCAGATGTTTCACATAAAATTAATATTAGTGTTTAAACTAAGAATGTGGAAAAGTTTTAATTACAAAAGTTGTAGCTTTATCAATTATCTTTAACTTTTGTTCTAAAATACATCATAGGTCTAAGGCTGTAATTTTGAAAAAAATAAATTTATCGAATGACATTAGAGTCTTCTCTTAAATTTTCCCATGGATTCCATCTAAACGATCCGAGCAAATGTAGGAAACGAGGGAATTTTCACTAAAATCTTTTTTTTTAGAAAATCGTACTTTTTATTTTACACTGGAGTAAACATATTGAACAAGTTTTTATAGGAGTTAAAGTGTTATAATTACAATTTCTTTCTAAACAGTTGAACTATAAAAATATAAATATAAACTACTCAAGAAACTTTAAAAACCAATCGACATTACTAAACCGTTTATAATTTCTTTAACATTCTTGACAGGAGTATCTAATGAAAAGCATCGTAAAGATCTAAAAATGATACACGTCAGTGATTTACTCTTCCGGTTCCATCTAGTATTAAAAAATAAAACATTTTGCTAACTAACCAGCTATAACGAATATAGACACACCCATATAAACGTGTAGGAAATATCAAACAACAAGAAGTACATTTGATTTAAGCATTGATGATATTTTAACAGAGAAGTAAACGTTTCATGGTTTTAATCGATTCATTTTTTGTATACTTGTGCGTCTGAATATTGCAGTAAAGATTTTCAACGTAAATGGAAACGCATTTGCGATACAGAATTTGTTTTGTAGGTACATTTATAGTATTATTCATTATATTAAAAAGTAATGAATTGTAATGAAAAAAATAACAAAAATATGGTTTTAAACATTCACACGACTTTTTCTTGCCAATGTAAATAATAAACATATAACCTAAGTTTATTCATTATTAAAAAATGTAAAATGAAAAAAAAACTTAACTTTATACTGAAAACAATGATATTTATACTTTTTTTATCGTTATGTATAAATGAATTTTAAGAAACAATTGTTTTCGGGAAATTGCAATTAAAGTTGGTAAATATTTTAGTGATAACTTAATATTTTTCTGTGAGTATTTACTTTACTTCGTCTGTGTCAGATGTCATGCCTTTTTTAAGTAATATTTTGTGCTGAATTCAGTGACGCATTCAAATAATTCATATTTGAAATAGTTAAAATCCTGTAACAGATTTTCTGAGATCATGTCATAAGTAAAAATTCACGGACGAATAAAATATTAAAAAATTTTATTGTAATTTTAACATAAGTTACAACAAAATATAAAACATTACAAAATACTTTCTTCCTATTTTAACAAATTGCATTAGGTGACTATTTTCATGGAAGGATATTCTCTAGTGCTATTTTTCATGTTTTGAGCTAGAACTTTTAGTTTTTCTTTTAAGTATCCAACAGAAAAGCGATCTTAACTTTACATATAAGCCGGCCGCATTGGCGTAGTTGGTAACGTGCTCGCCTCTCATCATGCCGTCTCGGGTTTGAATCCTATTCAGTGATGGCATATTTTCATACGTTATAAAAAATCATTTCATCCTTCACTGTCTGCATTAGCAGTAATTGGAGAAGAGTCGGACGTTAAACCAAAAAAAAAAAAAAAATAGTAATAATAATAAAAACTTTACATATAAGAAATACATTGGTGAAACTAAGGTCCTTTTTCCCTATTTGACAAACTGTCTATTTTTGGGAATTTAATCAGGTTTGTTGTTGTTTAGATCAACAGCCGAAAGGCTGGTTTGAACCTCTCTAGAGGTTTTACTAGGTAAAACCGAGGATTGAGGTGGGTTACCTTGGCCTTCCTCACTGAGTTGAAAGAGTAAGCTTATCAGCATGCCAGGCCTTCTGAAAAGCACCTACTTTTCGCCCTGCAAATGACCCCTTCACCTCATTCGCCACAGGATCTAGCTATATAGTGAAATTCATTAATCTCAGAGAAGGTAATTCTGACTAGTGTCTTTTACACCTCTACCTCTTCTGTTCTTAAATAGTTCAGTCTTATAATTTTGTGACTATGTGATAAGAAACAGAACTATTTTTTGTATCCCTGGAACCAACAGATCGAGTGCAATTAATTTAACACTGCACATGCCCATTATGGGTTATAATCAGGTTTAAAAATCAAAATAAACTGCAATAGGGTTATTTTTATGCATAGAAAAGGATAAGTAATATTTTAAACAAAAAAATGAGAAAATGCCATTTTTTAACCAATTTCAGTTTTTTACTCTCCTGAAAATTTTTCTTATTGAAGATAAGTTCCCTTTTATCCATGGACGGTCTCAATTTTAAAATATTTACAAAATGTTAATTTTTCATATAAATGTTTTAATGCATAATCTGTTGTACAACAATAAATGCAACTTATCAATTACGTAGATTTAACACATGAAAAAATTACAACCCACTGGTGTAATTAACAAATTATAACATTAAAACATATTATAGGCTACTGTTCTAAATTATTATTTACAATCAAAATTAGATAAATAGCGTTTTAAAATAAATAAATATAAATAAACCAAAACCTCCTTTAAAACGAAAAACAAAACGAGAAGTAATAAATAATAAGCACATGATTCCAAAATGTATGTACTCCGAACTTTACTGAAGATAATTAAAAATGTAAAATGTTAATTAAAAGAAATATTGTTAATAAATTTAAAAAATGTCTTACCTGAAAGAAGAGGCAGAAGCAAACCCATTGGTAATACCCGTAGCATTTTCGATCCTCAAGTTTTCCTTTCGAATTGTCGACTCCAGGGTAAGGCACCAAGACTCCGGCTTTTTTCTTAAAAGCTGATTTTATTGTATAAGTCGAATGTATCCAACAATACGTGTTAAGTACGTCCTCAGGTATGTCTTTTGTATGCACACAATCTATGGGGTTACCGACATACTGGCGAGTTGTCACGATCAATGAAAACGCAATCAAAATCATCACAGTTATGCTATAATGAAGACGGAATATCGGAGAGTCTATATGGATGTGACTTACTTTAATTAAGTTCTTAAGTCCTCGGAAAACGTCAAGCATCGCTACTCACAACTAAGTATTATCATAGGTCCCCGCACCCTCATTCCGTTCTTTCCCTATGTACACTGAGCTATTTTATGACACTATGGAAATAATGGAACGCCATACCTACGACATATCTTTTTCTATTTGCGATAACAAAACTTCACTAGTATACCCTGTTTCCGCTTCCATTTTTACTATCTTTTTAAGAAAGTAAATAATTATTATTTATTTTATATATTTTACTCTATTTATTCACGTGTGGCTGACAATTTTAATATTTTATTGATAAAATTTTATTTATTGAACTAAAAAAATTATAGATTTTGTATTTTTATTTTTACTTTAAAACAAAATTATAATTTAAATACTAATTTACTTTAAATTTTATAATATTTTAAATATAATTAAGGTACTTAGTAGTTTACATTAATCAATTTAATTTTTAATAAATTGTAAATTTAAATATTTTAAAATTTCATGACTAATTAAAAATATTTAGTTTAGAATTTAAATTTGTTTTGTAACATGTATTTTAGTAAAAAATTTAATTAAAAGAATTTTATAATTATTTTAATTTACTAATTAATTATTAATCTATCTATTAATTACAACAGTTTTTAATAATGTTATTAATTTTTTGCGTTTACTTCTCACCATATGTAGTTTTGTAGCATTCCGTTTTAATAATTTTTACATAAAAACCACAGTTAAAATGTTTTTGATATAAAGTTCCGCACTGAAATACTGTTTATATGATTTTATAATTATTTTTATCTTTCAGAAAAATAATTTTTCTTTCTTCTATAATGTTTTTATTGTACTTGATAAATTTGAGCACTAACATGGTTTTTAAAAATAAATTAGTTTAAGATTCAAACATTTTTTTTTTGAATTATTTAACCACAAATTTAACAAAAATTACCCGAGTTAAACAATTTTCGATGAGGATTGCAATAGAAACGAGCTTATTAAACTTATATCACTGCACTACTTCGTTTTCTTGACGACTAGTCTTAAATGTAGCCTTTATGTTTAAAAGTCTCTCCCTCGGTAAATCACATATAATCCGTTTATGTATAAAAAAATCAATGTCTCATACTTGGCCCAATATTCTTCCGCTTAGATAACTGTTCTCAATTGCAGATATGTAACTCCAGACAAGTCTGAAACAAATGAAATAAATAAATTACATTTTTTTTTTAAATTTAGAATATGTTTAAATTAAACAAAATTAATTATTCATAAAAAAATTAATTGAAAGGTGTGTAGTGGTTTTAACCTTGATCACTTTAACATAAATTTATGAATAACTTCACGCAAGTTTAATAATACTATAAACAGTCATTGAAAATGACATCCTCGATACTTATTTTAACGTATTGCTATTCCTAAGCCTAGGTTCGTTCGAGATCTGGGTTTAAGAAATAATATACAGACTAACGTCAAACTAATAAAAATTAATTATTTATTTTACAATTAATAATTACAACTGAATGATTAAACTTATCCTACTAACAAATAATTTTTTTTGTCTATACAAGATATTTTTATTTGCAACTGTGTAAAATTAACAACAAGCAAATTTGATAAAACAGGATACAAATACTGACAAATTTTAAGACATTGAGGAGATCGCTGCCCATTGACAGTACTCCAACCGTAATCATTAAGTTAGTTCCTTATTTACTTAATTTAATTTTGTTTTTTCGTTAATTTTGACGTCTCATGATTTTCCTACTCAAGAGTCGTTTCAGTCTTCGTATAGGGGCATTTGGTAAATCTGGGTCAACAATGAGCTAGTTTGGATTATTGGGTAATTTCTTTTTAAATCGTGTGTATGTGCGTAGGTGTATGTATTTTTAACAAATAAAATTACATAAATTAAATCAATTACCGAACTTAAACTTAAACCAGACTTCACTAAAAATAGATTACTGTTCTTAAGAACCAAAACAATTACCTATCTACCACTGGCTACCACCTGCAACCACAATTAGCGTAACTCAACACACTACTTTCTTTTACCAATGCAAATAATGGACAATATAACCTAACATTAGTAATAAAATATTAAAAATAAACAAAAACACTAATCTCTAAAAACATAACCTAGTTTTAATCATGAGTGAATGATGCAAAATGAAAACCAACCTTAGTTTGGCTTAATGATAAGCAAAATCACTCTTTGACACTAAACCGGGCTCTGTAGAGAAAAATGCTCTAAATAAAAGTTGTAGTTTAATTTTCTTTAAATGTTATTATACACTTTTATCGTAAAATGCATACTAAGACCGAAATCTTAAAAATCCATTTTTTACAGATTTTCATGAACAAAAAACAGAAAATCACAAATTACCGCTAAACTAAGCGTTATACAAAATAATGTTTGAAATAAATATGGTAGAGTTTCAAATTGTTTACAACTTTGATTGTATAAATTTTTGCGCTAAAATGCATATTAAGGCCGCAATCTTAAAAAAATATTTTTCTTCTACGAGAGCACACCCTCCCCAAGAATTTCAGCAGACATGGCGCCTACCTTATCTTGTAGAACATAAAAATTGTATGTAGTAAACAAGGCGATTTTTAAAAACATCGTAGGAGCCGTTTTTTAATAAATCGCAAAAAAGTGAAAAATGACATGAATAAATTACTACATCCAGTTGACCGATTTTTATAAAAATGTTCGTGTCGCGTCCTCTAGTAGCCAAGTACCAAACTTAAGTTTCAACTTTGTACAATGTCCCGTTTTTGAGATATTTTGTTCACACACACATACACAGACACACACAGCACACACAGACCAATCGCTAAAAACATGTTTTTGGGGTTCAGCGGGTCTTAAAACGTGTATATCCGGTGAAAACTCAATTTGAAAAATCGAGAAGAAAACAATACTTTTCTTCTTATATTCATACAGGCAAGAGAAAGTAAAAAATATATAAAATGAAAAATTGAATGAACTAATAAACGTATAAAAATTCTGTGAAACTAATATTACCTAATTTATTCAAAAATATTAATTCGTATCAAGTTATTTAATAATTTTGTTCTAAATTTAACAAATGAATATTAAATTATTTAGTGTTCCTTTTTAACTGTATTATAGTTACAATGAATACAGTTTTAGGGTGAATGTACTTTTATTTATTCTACTGATTCGATAAGATATGTCTTACTAATAATCTCTTTAAGAGATATATATTTTAAGAAAGCTGCTAGATGATACACGAGGCCTTTTATCGATTCTTTGCATGAGAACATCTGACATACCTTTTAAGTAAATAAATTTAAAGTAAATATAAAATAGTAACAACAGCGTTACTTCTCTAAAAGTTTTTTTGTTGATTTTTGTCGTTGGAAAAGTTTTAAATAAAGATACTTAGTTTATCTTGACTATTTGTTTCCTGCGTCGTATAGTATAATGTAGAAGTTCTGAAAAGTTCCTATGTATTTTAACTCAATAATCTGAAGTATCCATAACCTTTTCATTACGACAATCACCTTTTCCACGGGTGTTTCTCTTTGATTCCCACATCTGTTAGGTATTTGGGCATAATTTTGATAGACTATTAAAATGGAACTCTCAACTCTCATGTCTCAGTCAGTTAAAAGACGCTCCTTGGAGAACAAATTTAATATGTTTTACTGATTGATATCTCGACGTTCGGTACTTTGTCACACTTCAGAAATAAGTTGGATTCCCTTCGAGTTGATATGAAACTTGGACTAAAATCTTCGTCCCGGTTTGCAGTTTAATTCTTCAACTTATGGATTAAAAGATTTCAAAAATTTATGTGACTGTTCAAGAAGATTGAATCCGAAATTTTTAGTAACGTGAACACTTTAAGTACAGCGACAACACAACGTGGTAACGCAGAATTCGGTTGACGAAAGTCAATAATTGACTTTCATCAATTTATTGACAAAGCCAATCATTGGTTCTGTGCTGTGTTAAGGTCCCTATGCTCCGCCTTAATTTGCAGTCTTTAGCTCGTCAAAATATAGGGAAGAAATCCTTTTTCATGCCTTTAAAAGAGCCACAAATAAGATCGTAGTATCGTAGAAAAATACTTAAACAATTTTGGCTACGGAATTTGTGCATCACAGAATGTCAAAATGTTTTCGTTAAGGGGATATTGTACGATGGTTTTTAACTCAACATTTAAACTTTTGGTTTTTTATGTTTTTCAATAGTTAGGCCTAGATCGACCAGAAAAACATTAAATTACTTCAAAAAATTTTTTATGAAAAAATCAAGATTTTATCAGGTTTACACAGAAAAATTATCATGTTACGAAGAACGAATATTTTTCATAATTTTATACTGCTCGTTTTAGTGCAAAGAGAATTTTAGTTTTTTAAAATATATCTGTATCACGGTATTTAATATTCTCAGCTGTTGGTACAGCTTTCTAAACAACTGTTGATGGAAAATTTACTTGTTTGTGTACATATTGTTTTTTTGCCTTCTTGATTCTTACCTTTTCCCGTAAGTTTAGATTTTTAACATTAAGGTATAATTTTCTCAGAAAACAATAAACCTACCAGGCTGAAATTTTTACCAGTTAATTATCTTGTATAGCCACATATACCGAAATTTTTATGACTTACTCAGGTGCTCCAAAAGTTAGTAATACACAAAATACATAGAAAACAATTTGTAAAAAGTTTATGTTATCGTAATTAAAAAAAAAATGATATGGTCAAAGATTAAATTCAAGCAATGTCAGTAGCTCGAAAAAAAACCCGACACCTATAGTGTGTAAAGTTTCATTTCCCTATATTTTACCAATCCTATGAAAAATGTACCTAAAAATAGCAAATTTAATATTGGCCAGATAAAAAGTACAGTCTCCCCTTAAGTCGACATGAAATTGGGTATGATTATTTTATATTCTTGTAATGGATAAATAAATGGGTTAACGTTTCATCGTATGAAATATAATGGAAAAGAAAAAAATAAACTAGGTAAGTGCAGTATTTCTAGAAAATACTGCATTATAAATCATTAACCAATAGACATAATATTAGCGTATTCGTAATCACGTGTCGTCTGTTGTCAGGAAGGGTATGACGAGCGGGAGAGTAGGGATAGAGCTACTGTCTTCCTACATGACTATACTTCTGTTCTCTACAAGTAAAGTATGTTCTTCGATAAAGTTTACTTTTTTGTATAGTCCGCAGTGGGATTAATTAATTTGGTTATCAATAACTAAATTGCGAGTAGAACATTTAAAAAAAAGAGAAAACGCTGGATTATATTCAAACCTTAGCTGGGAAACGAATCCAAAACTACCGCTTAGTAGCCAAACCCACCGACTGAACTTTTTAAATGCACAAATAATTAATCAATTGTAACGTCCAAGAATTTTTTTTTTTAAATTTTACATTAATGATTTGGTTGTTGAATGAAAATAATACTGACTCTAGCCGGGAATCGTAGTCACCTTTGCAGTTTATGATTCTATGAGCAATCCCCGCTCGTTTCGCTCGAAAATTTTAATCTAATTTCAGATCTTGTAACATTAACTTCTTCTTATCATAATCAAGGATTAGGCTTTCGCCTGTTCCGACTCACAACAGCGACAAACTACTGAATTAATGCGTGGCTTCCCAACATCTCTCCTACTCTCCGGTCTGTACCGCAAAACACTGAGGGGGATCCTTCCCTCAGGTATTCTCTCTACGTGCTCCCTCCATCGATTGCGATATTCTGCAATCTTCCCATTCAGGTTGTAAACATCCAGTTCTGTTTTTTATGTTCTCATTTCTTAGTTGGTCTCTACAACCCTTTTGACTGCAAACCTTTGTTCTTCACAGGAATTGCATCTCTGCCGCCTGTACTCTACTTTCCTGTGGTCTGGTACTAATCCACGACTCTCTTCCAGAGAGTAGGACTGGGGCAGCCATCACCTTGCAAAAACTTTATTTGAGTTTCTTTTCTTGTCTTCCTGCCTAGGGTTCTGCTAATATTGACGCACACTGCTTGGAATTTGCCAACTTTCTTCTCTATAACCAAATCTTGATCAAACCCGATGTCACAGCCTAAATAATTGCAATGTGATACTTGTTTGAGCACTAAATCATCTATTAAAATTTCAGACCTGGTAGGATATTTACCAGTAAATGCCATTGCCTTCGACTTTTTTACGGAAACGTTGAAATTATTTTTTTCCATAATTATATTCATTTAGAACATACACCGTCTCTGAAGCTCATCTCACTCTCTTGCACAATCCACAAATCATCCACAAACAGTAAAGCATTCAATGTAATGTATAACAATGTGCAAAAAAATATGTAAAAATTTTTATTTAAATTCCTAGTCGACAAATAAAAGTTGTTTCGGCCATTTTCTTGGTTGTGTAAGTACCGCAGTATTTTTCGATTCAATGATTTTGATGCATTTTTTTAAAAAAACGTACATTTTTTTTAAATAGAGCTTAAGATGACAATTCTTAAAGAGGAAAATTAAAAATTACCACTTTTATTTTCATTATTGTTAATTGTATGCAATTTTTGTTTCAAGTCAAAGGCTGTAATTTTGAAAAAAAAAAATTAATCCGGTTGTCTTACAAAGTTTGTCGAGAAAACTTGAAATACGAAAGTTGTAATTTTAAATTTTTTAGCTCTTCTTATTTTCATTTGGCCTAAAATGCAAGTTTAATCTGTAATAACGGAAGAAATTTATTTTATGAGAATTTTAAATTTACTTTCTTTAGATGTAGTATTTTTTTAATCCTTTCTAATCGAGCATCTACGACGCAAATAGAATTACTATATTAAATTTGAAGTTTACGGAGCTTGTAGTTTTGGAGATTTCGTGATGAGTCTGGAAGTCACCGAGTGAATTTCGCTTTAATATAGATTATTGCATCACGGTTACTGTAGGTTAAGTAAAGGTACACTGACAGTAAATTGTACTTACTTTAAATTGATTTTCTTCTTCATTATTTCATACACCACAGTACAGCATGAAAAATGTTGATAGTATGAACATCATGTTATTTAACTATTGTTTAACAATTCTTCTTTTTACTCTAATATCCGCTTCTGGAAGTTTATAATCAATATAGCAATTTGAACTTTAGTCGCACGGAATAGGAATAATATGACATACTATACCAAGGCCGCTCTCTTGAAATTTTTCACTAGGTTAAATTCACCGTAAGAAAAGAATTTGGTGCATGGATCTTGATTAAAAAAAATAATATCAGGATTTTCCAGCCTTGTTTCAAATTTTTTTATTACTTTCAAGACAATACGTTTTTACGTGATTTAATCTGGTAGACTGATAGATGTTACAATTGTTTCAAAAGAATTGTAGTGGTATTCCCCTCGCACTATTATGCAAGTATTTTATACTGAAAAAACCCCGCAAGTTTCTTTTTACAACGAGTTTTTTCTGTTCATAAATTTACAAAAATTGTAACTTTAGCCTATAAATTTTAATATATTGTGAAAAATTAATTAATCAATTGAAAATTGAATAATTCATTAAGAAATAATTGAATATAATACATAATTTCAAACCTAGGGTTTTCAGGTTCACTAAAACAGTTTTTGTCCAGTATAATAAATTAGTCTAAAACTTTGAGAGACAGGGTAGTGTTCAAAGTAAATACTAAAGTGAAATTTCACCAAGAATTCGGAATTCTCGGTAATTTGGACTATCAAATAGGTAGGCCTACCTAGGTAGGGGTTCATCAATCAGCGTCCTTGGAACAAACTCTTTTGCAATAAGCAACGTGAATTTGATCTTGTGGAGCTAAAAGATGAACTTTCAGAGGAACTTTCGGTACTGAAGACGTCCAGGAAATAAGCCAATGGTTAACAATAGATGTAGATGAATACCGAGCAGAAAACTTGAATGAAGATGAAATCATAGCCTAGATACAAATAATATCATAAAGCACAGTAGTTGAAAATGAATATGGTAGTGACGACGAAATTAACATTAAAAAAAAATTCTTTAGTTTCGCAACACCTGGAAGAATTTGTGGAAAGCGATAGTGACTTTCAAAAGTTTTATTCAATATTAAAAGAAATGAAGCAAGTAGTTATTAAATAAAAACCAATACAAATGTAATCAAACTAAAATTTCGAACTTTTTCATCCACGTTACCAAAAGTAAAGATAGCAAATCTGACAATTTTGATCAACCATCTACTAGGTAGTGGAACTAAATTACTTGCTGTAAAATCAGTAAAAACTGTGAGTAATTACAAAAATGTAAGTTACTATAAACTGTACATATTTTCATATACAGTACGTATAGGCAACTGAATTATTTTTACAATTGATGGTACTATACTATATCCATCAGTCACTTGAGACTGTGGGAAAGATAGGCAATTCCAATTTAACATTGGTTGTATAGAGCAATACGCTCTCCGCTACTATCTCTCCTACAATACTTTGTGTTTAAATTAATAACGTTGAAGTTTTAGTTGTAATTGTAATTTAAACTAAAATTAAATTTATAATTGACTATTATTTAAAGAATAATGTTCGGCCCCAATATTAGATTAAAAGACGGAATATTTATAATTAAAAAGAAATAAAATGTAAATAGTTGCATTTATAGAATTTATAGGCATATGGCGATGAAATGGATAAATATAGATTTTGAAAGAATAAAAAAACGTTTAATTTAATTTTATCTTTTCATAACATTTTATGGTTTTACAAACAAAATGCTGTACATTACCCTATAAATAGTTATATTCAATTAAAATTGTAATATCAATTCTCTCACATAATTATATATTTCAGATAATAACGTAAACATTTTTAATCGCAAATGTAATTTCTCTTAATATCATAAGTACAATATAGCCTACAATAAGATCAACTTTTATTTTCATAGCGTGAGTTAACGTTTTTAACACAGTACGTAACGCGCTCTGGCCATGTAAGCAATGGTATCTTCCGACTGTTGGACAGAGTATAGTAGCAGTGTTTGTAGATTAATTTTTCATTATGTTTCATGTTTGGGCACAATTAAATTTTATTTTATTTTCTAATAAATACTGTAATTAAGTTTTTAATGGAATAAATGTGTTTAAAGTTATTTTTTCGTTCTTTAACAATAATATATTTATTAAGCGTGAAATCACAAATTTAACCACTACATTATAATAGTATGCTCTAGTAGCCTACACAAGCAGTAGTACCGTATTTTAAAAACTATCCTAATTCGGAATTTTGCTAATTTGGACTCGTCTTCCCCCCATATATTCCGAATTAGTGAAGTTTTACTGTAATACAAACTGAATAGTTTATTAAATCTACTGTCGTAAACGTAGAGTGCTAAAACATACGTTTTTCTATTTACAAATACTTTAAAATCTAACCTTTCTTTTATTTAGGTAATTCAATATTTTGTTAACTTATAAATTTAGAATTTTACGACAACCATTGTTCATTAGATAAAATATTTCTTGTTTGTTGAACTTATATGTTAAAGGACAGAAATAAAAATCTCTTAGTAAATTAATGACTTATTCTAAGTTGTACAGATAAATATTTATTTACATTTAAATGTAAATAGTAGAAGTGTAATTTATCATACTTTAGTTTCGCAGCAAAGAGAATTCCCGAATATTTTTGTTTATTTTGTAACATCATAATAAAGTTTAAGTTGAAGTAATTAAAAAACACTATTTCGAGTTAACCTACTTATAAATTAAATATCTAATAAAATATAAATTAAAGTAAAATAGTAACAAAAAGTTAAGGAGCTTATGTAAGTCAAAGAAAATTATGAAAGAAAAGAAACTAAAAACTATAATTAATAGATATTAAACTTTTTTGATGATAATAATAATTACGAAAACCACGCATAATCAAGATACGAAATGAAATTAATGTATAAAATTTGTACTCGTTGATAAGTAAGTTTTAAATTTTAGTTGAGGATTGCGGTTACCATTGAGAGAATCCCATGTTATAAAGCAATTAAAAGCAACCTGACCCGCAATCTGTGTCTAGTTTACCAAAAAGAATGTTTCCGTGTCATAACCGATTTGATTTACAGTAAAGTTATGCAGTCATGAATAAAATTAATCGATACACGACCTAAGATAACCGTATATTGAGCAAACAAAATCTAATAAAAATTCTTGATAAATAAAATAAATAAATAATATAAAAACAAAGAAAAAATTACCACAGAGTAAAACAAAATTAATAATTCATAAGAACAGAAATATTTTTGCAAATTTTAATAATTATTAATATTTTCAAATTTAACTATGTTTTACTCTATTTGTAATAAATTCGATTTAAAAATGGTAATATAAATATTAGGCACTCAAATAATGTTTATTTGTAGTAAATAAGTAACCCAATTTTCTAACATTACCTACCTCAACCTTCAATTAGCTACAATTACTCCTTCAATTCGTAATATTCAATATAGTAGTAAGTTCTCATAATATATATACAGGGTGATTCAGAACTGTACAGGCAATCTCTCGGTAGCTCATTCTACAGCTAAAAATAAGAAAAAAAGTTCATATAAACATAGGCCCGAAAACGCTTCGTTAGCGAGTTATACAGGGTCTAAGATTTCACGGAGAATTCAGTACTCTCGGTGAAATGAGACCATATAGACATTTTTATTGTGTATTGAAGAAAACGGGGACTACTTTGAGCACCTTTATAGGTAACTAATAACTAATTTTTACGTTGTTTTTACACTAAAATTCATTAATTTTTGTCAACATACAGTATTAAATGATCAATCAGCTGTTATTTCTAACCTATGGACAAAATTAGTTATAATGCTTTTCACGGCTAATGAGCTCCGCTGTTCCACGCGTTTAGACTAATCAGAACGTTTGCCAGCGTTGTCAGATTGTACGAATGTTTCAGCCTGACAAACATTACGCGCTTGCGTAAAAAAGCCGGAGTAGTTCACTCGTGTCTTGCATCTTGTACTGAACATATCGATTATAGAGCGCGTTATCATGCAATACTTTATAATATTATCAGCTGGTTGTATTATTATAAAGCTGGTTATAATTGTAATTGAAAGACCAAAAAAAATGGCTGACGAAATATATAACAGAGCTATGGGAGCAAGTATTGGCAAGTCATTGGCTAGCTATGACGTGGTTAGGGGTCAATGCGTACATGCAGAGCTCATCAGCTTTGAAAAATAGTATAGTATATTTTCATGTAGTTAAAATTTTGTTTCACAATTACATTTCTTTTGCTTTTAAATAAAGTTAAATCAATTTCTAGTATTCAATTTTTTCTGCAGTAATTTACAAGAATCTTTTCAGAATTAAATGTTCTATAAATCTTATCAATAAAAAATACACCCTAATTCACCATTTACCAAAGTAATTTCACTTTAAAGACAAAAATGTATTATTTTGTAGCCCAAATTCCTAGTGCTTTACGTAAGATATCTTTAATACTGATGAAGTTACATAACTGGGATCAATTAATTTTACTTCAGTTTCACGAGGACTTGGTTCGTTAAGACCTCCACGGAATATTCTGGATTGCGACTTAAATAAGGTCAAAAAAGCCATGATGATCAACAACATCCGTACCGGATAGGCACAAGAAGAAGAAGATTTTTAATATAAAAATATAAAAAAATAAATATTTTTATTTAAAATATCACAGACGAGCTTTAGGTAAGGAGCACAATAATTATTGTAATTAATGTTTAATGAATCGTTAATAACGTTCTGAAGTTAACATTCTGAAAATTAAAATTGAAGCCACTTTTATTGAGAAATTAATTGAAAAATTGAAATATACGATGACGATAAATTTAAAAACATGTCCAAAAGATTCAAGATGCTCATACCAACAGAAAAAATACAATTGATGGGAATCTCTAGGAAACACAAAAGATGTAAAATGACTGCAAACCCGTTTAATATTTCACAATATTATGTGTTGCGAACATGGGTTTAATCACATAGTTTTAAGTTTGTAAAAGGAATATGGGGTTATTTTATGAGGGATTACCAGTCACGAGTGTTAAAGGCAGCCTTTTTAAAGATGATACATTTTTTTGTGATAGAGTGATATGAAAAGAAGTTCGAATAAGATTTTTAATATACTAAATTTTTCTGTGGTTCTTTTGTATAAAATAGAGGCTTGGAATTTTAAGAGACAAGAATTGGAAAAAATTCAAGCCTTTGAATTATGAACATATCGACATATTTTAAGGATAGAGTGGACAGAGAATAAGGACGAAAACGAAGTCTTTTGCAAATAATTAAAGAGCGAGAATTAATTAACACAATAAAGAGACAAAAATTGGAGAAATTTGGACACGTGGAGAGAAATACCAACAGCTGCAGTTGATTACATAGGAAAAAATAGCAGAAAGAGAAAACCGAAGAATATTTCGGTTAAAAACCTACGATTCTGGTATAATTGCTTCTCTGTGGAACTATTTTGGGCAGCAATAATATGAATTGCTGTTATGATCCATAACTTCCAATAAGAGAAGGAATCCAAAGAAAAATATCAGTTATGTGGTCTTGAACCACCGTGGTGTGGTGATCAGCGTAAATGGCTTCTACGCCAGGGGTTTACCGTTCGATTCCCGGTCTGATCTGAATTTTTTTTTCATTTATCACCCTTCATCGTTTGGGTTAGTATTAATGTGTAAAACAGTCTGGAGTAAAACAAAACAAAATTAAGTTCTGGGTAAATTACTACTCAAATGGGACGAAGAAGTTTGGAACGGGCTACAAAAAGTTGGAAGGATCAATCCTAAGTAGGGATGACGTAATAGGGTGTTGCCTTTTACTTGCGAGTAAGAAGAAGAATGGGCGAAACCATGGAAAATAAATTTAAATCTGGAAATACATTTTTACTAATAATTTTTAACAGTTTCAGAAGATAAAATACTCTAATATTTAAGTAATAAAACTTCGTATTATTTCGATATAATTATACTCTTAAAACTTTGAAAAACGATCTGTGTAACTATGAGTTTTCTTTAAATACAGTTGTAAAATCAAAAATACTGTAGCCTATATAATAAAGATCGCAAATTGCAGACTAATATCTCAACATAGGAAATACAGTATTATTATGATAAACTGTATTCTCGCAATGTTAGAAAATTTAGCGTCATTTACATAATATTATATCTGATAAATGATTTTCCAACACGCTTTTCTTCTTCTTCTTTAAGCCCCTAAATAACAATAACATGGAATTTTAAAAGCAGTAACAAAAGATAAATTTTGTAAATAAGTGTGAGGAAAGAAATTATTTGTTTAGTGTTTATTAAACTTTTATTTATTTACAATTTTATTTATTCTTAAAAATAAAAATGACGTGAAACACTAACCCGCCGTTCTCTTCTCAACGTAAATAATTAAAAATATAACCTATATTTAATCATGAGAAAACTATGTAAAATTAAAAACATAACCTAATTTTTGTCGTGAGTGAATGACGTAAAATGAAAATCAACCTCTGTAGGATTTAAAATACGGATAATCAGTAATCACGCTAAACTAGGCTGTACAGAATAAAGTGCTTGAAATAAAAGGTGTAGAATTTTTATTTCCTATAATTTTGATTATAAGTAGTACACTATTGTTGTTATATAATGCATACTGATGCCGTAATCTTAGAAAGAACACCATTTTTACCGATTTTTATGTGAAAGTTACAGAAAATCATTAATTGACGTTAAACTACGTTTTGTAGAAAAAATGTTTGAAATAAAAGTTGTAGGTTTTTTAATTTCGTATAACTTTGATTGTGTACACTTCTGTCGTCAAATTAAGGGCACAATCTTAAAAAACAGTGTACCGCTAGAGCATAGGACCCCAGAATTTTAGAAGACGCTTACCCTATAATAGAGCATAAATTATATATAGGTGATTCAAAAAGAGCGCCGGTTTTGATATATCAAATTAAGAGATTTATTTTATTGAAAAACTGAAAATAAATACATCAACAAGTTCATCTTACCTTCCGATTTCATGTATGAAAAATGATGTCATGCATGTGTCCTCCTCTACTGCGCTGGCACGCATCAACTCTGACCATGAAATTGGATATTACTGCACGACAAGTTTCGACTTCCATTTGCCCGATAACCCGTCGAATTTTCTCCTTCAAGTCATTGATGTTTCGGGGTTTATTGGCATACACCAATGACTTCAGATGACCCCAAAGATGAAAGTCACAAGGCGTCAAGTCACACGACCTTGGTAGCCATTGATGGTCGGAATTACGAGAAATGATGCGATCCTGGAACCGTTCACGGAGCAACAACATTGTTTCTCGTGCAGCGTGACAGGTGGCACTATCCTGCTGAAACCACAGCTCGTCAATGTCCATTCCATCCAAATGACGCCACAAAAACTCCCTAATCATCGTACGGTATCGGTCTCCATTTACTGTCACGGCTTGTCCTTCTTGATTTTCAAAAAAGTAAGGGCCGATGACACCGCCCGACCAAAAGCCGCACCAAACTGTCACTCGCTGTGCATACATTTCCCTTTCATTAACCATGCGAGGGTTTTCTAAACCCCACATACGGTAGTTCTGTTTACTAACAAAACCGTTTAAGTGGAAGTGCGCCTCATCACTGAAAATGATTTTGTTTGCGAAGGTGTCATCATCCTGCCGTTTTCTCAATACCCAGGCAACAAACTGTCGTCTCTTCTGGTGGTCTGCCACTTTCAAATGTTGCGTCAACTGAGTTTTATACGGGTGATATTGGAGATCGTACCGAAGAATTCTCCGTACAGAAGAACATCGTAAACCCAATTGTTGAGAACGGCGACGTATTGATTTTGCTGGGCTAACAGCCACACTGTCACGAACCAACGTAGCGTTCTGCTCAGTTCGGCCAGAACGACGACGTCCAGAACTTTTAAGGTCGACTGTTGAACCCGTCTCAAAAAACTTTTTCATGAGCCTGCGAACTGTTGATTCATTCGGTGCTTCATTGCGTCCTAGAGTACCGCGAAGTCGCCTGACAGTAGCCGCATAACTCTCTCCACTCTGGTAAAATGTTTTGACGATTAACACTCGTTGCGCAATAGTAAACTTCTCCATGGTTAGACACAGACTGCGAGAGTACTACACTGCGAACAAGAGAAACTACAACTGAATCGTCAATCGGAATGTTCTCCGAAATAGAAATGAGGTCTAACAATGTTGCCAACCGATAAACAAAAATTTACCAGCCGTTTAAAAACCGGCGCTCTTTTTGAATCACCCGTTATAATATTTAATTTATTCAATTATTTATTAAATAATATATAATAAATAATATATAGAGCATAAAAAATGTAGTAAATGAGGCAACTTTTACAAAAATCGTAGGTGCCGTTTTTGAGAAAATCGCGTGAATAAATTCAATATCTAAAGCTACTTCCGGATGACTGACTTTCATGAAAATGAGTCGCCTAGTGGTAAATCAGAAATCTGTGATAGATCTCGTGGTACCCTAGTGGTGCCCAAGTTAAATTCCAAATTTCAAGTTTGTTCGGTATTCCGTTCTTGAGATATTTCTTTCGCCCACAGACCAATTGCTGAAAACATTTTTTTGGGTTCAGAAAGTCTGAAAACGTATATTTCCGGTGAAAACTCGATTTCGAAAAATCTACTTCAAAATAAGCCTACTTTCTTTCCCTATACATTCATAGGGTTAGAGAAAGTAATAAATACATTAAACAGTTTGTGAAATTAAGTTCCGAGGGATGAAAATAGCATTGGACCAGTAACAATACATACGAAATTGTTGACTTTGTATAATTTATTTTACAAACGATGAATAAATAAAGGAAACTTCAAAATTCTGCTGAGGAACCATTACATAAATTTTACTAACACAAAAGAAGAAATAATGGAAATGTGTTACTGTTTGTAAATACAGAGAATGTTTTCAAGATTATGCAAAAACTAACAGAAAATGATTTTAAACAAATCTGAAGTGTTGACAAATATATTGATGTTTTTATTATTTTCTTGTAATTTTTAGAGAGCTCCGTTAAATCTATAAATTAAATTCTTAATCACAAAAAACAAATGAAATGAATTTTAAATCAAATTTATAATTTTCGTAAATAATTATTTCACAAATCATATTGTTGTGTTACATTGTTTGCTGTGTTTTTGTTGTGTTAGATTTAGTTATAATAGGCAGATGGATTGTTACATTATTTGCACTCGATCTGCTAATTCCTGGTCTACAAAAAATGTTATGTTTCTTATCATTTGGTCAGCCAATTATATGAATGAAGCATTTAAGAACAGAAGAGGTAGAGGTGTAAAAGACACTAATACACTCTAAAATACTCTAGAGGTTTGAACCTCTAGAGTCTTTGATAAGTAAAACGAGGAGTGAGGTGGTTTATTATTGCCTTCCTCACTGAATGGAAAAGTATGCTTATTAGCATGTAAGACCCTCTGAAAAGCATTTACTTTCCACCCTGCAAATAACACCTTCATTTCATTCACCACAGGGTCTAGCTGTATAATAAATTCATTACTTTCGGAAGAGATAATTATTCTGACTAGTGTCTTTTACACCTCTTCTGATCTTAAATACTTTAGTTATAATAATTGGCTGACCATGTGATAAGAAACACAATTTTTTGTAGCCCTGGAACTAGGAGGCGAGTGCAAATAATTTAACGCTGTCTTTGTCTGCTTGTTAGGGGCAAATTCACACTAAAGAGAACTTTTTGTAAACTTTACAGAAAAATTATAATTATTTCAAATTACGTTTGAAAATTGTGTATTGTATGATCAAAAAACAGTCTGTAAATTATCGTCTAATTTTATGTGTTATGGTAAATTCAACATGAAAACATATTTCAAATTGGTAATAGAGTATATTTTTATATTCTAATACCATGGCATTAGTTTATGTCGCCTAGTCGCGTTAAGTTTCGTAAATTTTAACCGATTCCAATGTTTTTACATCGTGTACATAAATATTAATGAATCAAAAGTTATAAAAAGTTGCATAAATTTCTTTTTTCTTTATGAATTACTTTTGTATTTTTATCTATTATAAATTTTACATTTTATGACTTTTACATATTTAGGGAGTTCGTTTTCGTGTGAATTTATGAAGCGGAATTTTATTTATAAACGTAATATTTTTAGTGATTTTGTATGAGGGACATTTTAATTACTTGCTGAGCTTTCTATTCACTTGTGATTTGTATTGAAACATGTAAAATATTTTTTATTTTTTTTTAAATTATTAAACCCACGATAAAAATAATTATTTTAATGTTGTTAGCGTCAAAGTGGCAAAATGTAAGCGGCATTTTATGGGCATGTCTTTTACACCTCTACCTCTTCTGTTCTTAAGTTATTTTGTCGTATAATTGGCTGACCATGTGATAAAAAACTAAAACAATTATTTGTTACCTTGAAACTAACAGATCAAGTGCAAATAATTTGACTCTCCGCCTGCCTGTTATGGGCCTACATATTACATCACTTAAGGGAACCCGGTCTTCAAAGAAAAAAAATTCACAATTTTTTTGTTCATTTAATTCTACTGGATTTTTTGAGTAAGCTGATGTAAAATAAGTGACCTGTTGATAAGGTTTTATATTTTTTATTAATTTTTTAAATTAACACCATTACTGTTTTTCAGGGACTTAACTAAAATTTAAGTTGGATAACTTTTTATCATTTTTGTTTAGAAATTTGTTTTATTTTTTAATTGAAAGGTAAAATTTTATACATATTGGCAGTCCTGTTGTTTGTCTTGCTTTCTTATTTATTTTACGGCTGATTTTTTCTTACGAGTGAAATTATTGTTTGTTTCCTTCATTTCTTAGTTTTCCGAAAATTAAGTTTTTTCGTACAAAAGGAACATTTTCTCAAAAACGGTCAGAGATATTGACTTGAGATTTTCAGGGTACATTAATTTGAAAGGAATACACATTTTCACATTGCAGTTTAACAAAACACTTGCACAAACGTACAAATAGGTTAGTTATTAGAAATTATTGACTTTGCCAAAGAAACATTTTTTTCTGATGAACTAAAAGTAAATTTAACAAACCCTCATGTTAAAATGTGTATCAAGGTCCAATAAATCTGTGTAAAAAAATTCAGCCAATAGTCTCTACCACAGGGTGAAAAAATGTGCCTTATGTTAGTATGGAGAAACATACGAGGACGGGTCTCCTTAATACATACTGAACAGACTCTTGTATACTTCTTTTTAAAACAAAAATAATTATTCAACGATTCATTTTGTGCTATCAGAATGTGAACGTGTGTGCCATAAAAATACGTACACCGTGTGTGACAGTAAATACATACGTGTGTGCCATAAAAATACGTATGTGCCACCGGAGGGGAGCAATTCAGACACGTCTAGTGGGAAATAGAGCTGTACACAATGTATAGCAAAAACATCTCTAAATAAATGCGTTTTATTAAAGTTATTTTGGAGGTCTTTTGGCCATCGGCGCTTAAGCCTTCTTTTGTGTATTAAGTGTTTACCTGGCATGTGTCACGAATATATCTACTCTATGTCGGATTTGTGTATTAGTTTGAAATTTGTGAAATACATTATAAAAATATGCTATGTCAGTAATCTGTGATAGAAACAAGTCGTTGTGTAGTGTCCTGCTAGGGACGTAGTAGGGACATTATGTACGTTGTATTTTTTTAGATTATTAAAATCGCATCGACAGCTTGCTCATTAGCGACTACTTTGGGTTTTCCTGCTGAAACGATGGGTTACAGTAAAAACACAAAAATGTGTTATTTCTTTGCACCAATTCTTGTGTTTTATGTAAGATATCTCTAAAAGTATTGCATTTACAGCTCTGGAACCAATTTTATTCAATTTTTCAGATTAAAAAACATATTGAAAACAATCGTATTTGTATCTTTGTAACTACCTTTAACATTTTTATACGGGCTTACTTCACCGAGGGTACAGAGTTCTAGGTGAAATTTTTCGCTAGCCGTAACTCGCTAACTAAGCGTTTTCAGGCATATGTTTGTATGAACTTTTTTTCTTATTTTTAGCTATAGAATGAGATCCCAAGAGATTGCCGTATAGTTTTGAATCACCCTATATAATAAGGTTTAATATAAATTTGTTTTTCTATCCATTAAATGCAACCATGGTTAGCTTGAGGATTAAATTTAAATAATTTTGGCCATAAATAATACTGTAGTTATCTAATTCTTGTATAAATTTTTTTAAATAATTTTTAAGTAATTTCACTAGCTTATTTATTTATATTAACATTAGGCAATTTGTCATTGTGTAATTTTGGATTTTGTGCCCAAATTTAACCATTCTTTTAAAGTTTGCCATTATTTCATTAAAATTGGTTTCGATATATTTTTACTGATTATTGTTTAATAATTAAATTGTTCTATTAGATCCATTTAATGTTTGTGATTTATTTATGCAACAGCAATCAACATTTTGATTTTCAGCTTCCAATATTTTTTTAAATTTCTTTTTGTTTTCGCCCTACTAACCGATCGCTGTCGTGCAGGTGTGGTGCCCGCCAGCGAGGAGCTTTTACAAGGTTACTTATGAATAATTCCGTTCGTTTATGGTAAATTTTCAATTTTTAACCGATTTCTTTTGTTGTTATTTAGGTCATCAGCCAAAAGGCTGGTTTGAAACTGTAGGGGTTTTACTAAGTAAAACGAAGAGTGAGGTGGTTTACCATTGCCTTCCTCGCGGAGTGGAGAAGTACGCTTATCACCATGCCGGGTCTTCTGAAAAGCACAAATTTTCCATTCTGAAAATGACATCTTCACTTCATTCACCACAGGGTCTGGCAGTATAATGAAATTCTTTACTTTCAGAAGAGATAACTCTGATTAGTGTCTTTTACACCTCTACCTCTTCTGTTCTTAAATGATTCAGTCATTTAATTAGCTGTCCATGTGATAAGAAACAAAACCATTTATTTTAGCCCTGCAACGAATATATTTAATGTAAATTCTCTTAAAGGTGCAAATATATTTGATATTTTTTCAAAGTTTCTTATAGTATTCTAGGTTGATTTTCTAGAATGATGTTTAGAAATGCTTAAATGATTCAGTCATTTAATTGGCTGTCCATGTGATAAGAAACAAAACCATTTATTTTAACCCTGCAACGAACATATTTAGTGTAAATTCTCTTAAAGGTGCAAATATATTTGATATTTTTTCAAAGTTTCTTATAGAATTCTAGGTTGATGTTCTAGAATGATGTTTAGAAATACTGTTTCTTAAAATTCTACTTCCGTAAAATTTATAAGAATCAAAATCATACATTGACTTCTGGAATTAACTTTTCTTCAATAAAATAGGCTATAGTAATTAGTATTTTTTTGAAAATGAGAAAATACTAAATAAAAAGGTAATATAAACTCTGTTAAATTAGTCTTGATCTTTATGGGCTATAGATTTTAAAATACTTTAAGAGATTTAAAAATTCAGTTCGTTTTTACGTACTTAACAGGATAAATTTTTTAAGGTTGAAACTTATTATTTGGTCTTTATGCTAACATTAGTTTTTACTTTAACCTCAATAAGGAACTTTCGTTCGTTAACACCCTTGATAATCGCCTAACATTTCCTACTAAAATAATTTGTAAATCGTGAAAGGGGTGTAATGCAAAATATTTTAACATTTGTGAAATAACCTAATTGTTAAATGAACCCTGATTGCATGTAGTGTTATTTTACTTCAATTTTTTACTCATGGTTCCATTCCACACTTACAAAAAAATTGTTTTAGTTGAAAACGTTAAAAAATTACCTCTTAACAGTTTTCGATCGTTTTAAGTATAGGGCCTAAGTAAAATTCGTACGAATATGTTTAAATAAAGGTGTAAAAATATTATTAAAATTGGGCGAGATATTAACATGCTAATATTTCATAAAGATTTTTATGATTCATAGAAATATTGATCTGTCATAATATTATTAAAAAACCGTTATTTAATTTAATATTGCAACCACCAAAAATGATTAGAATGTGTACTGAAATAAAAAATGGCGTTAACGGCTTAATGACTATCTAGTGATAGTGCTCCAAGAATTTAAAATGGTGTTAAATAATTTTGTTAATAAAATTTGTACTACAAGCGGTGAGTAAAGGGGGGGGGGGTTAAATTGTTTAATAAAAATAGCATACAAATTACAAATTGTTTTTATTTATTTAAAGTCACACCGGCAATTTGGTCATTAACGGCTACAGTGGCTTTTTTGTACTGTAATTGTGAGTTTTATTGTGTTAAAATTTCTAGACCCTAACCAGGAATTGATCCCGGGACCTTTAACTTTGCAGACTAGCGTATTACAACATTTAATTTATATCAGTAAATTAATTAGAAACAAAAACAATATAAAAATCAATATAATATATTGATTTTTATATTGTTTTTGTAAAGTCAGTTTCTTTATTTAAATAAAGAATTAAGAAGAATTAAATAAATAAGAATTTAGAAGAAATTTATTTAAATAAAGAAACTGACTTTACAAACTTTAATTTCTCGTTTAAAAATTGAGTACAAAAGGTAATAGTTCTGTGTTTTAAACTTTCTTAAAATTTATCTTACCTCTTTTTTGTTCAAAATAATTTCTATTGCTAGAGATATTTTTAATAAAAAAAATTATCATAAAGGAAATAAAAAAACCATTCATGGTGCTCTGTAATGGTTTTTCTCAGTTTGACAAAATTTCTTGTGAATTTCCCAATTATGACTTCTGAAATTAGTGGCTGGTTTTCAACTTCCACCTTGATCTTAAGGTATGTTGGTAAAATTTTGAAATATTTTTATTCAGGATTTAATCTTAAGAATATTAGAATTTTAGGCACAAAAATGCCCACTAATTAGTAACACACAAGAAATTTGTTTGAATGTAAATTTTCTCAAAGTGTATCACATCTTAACTACATCGAGTTTTAGTCGTTTTTGTGTGACTCCAGGTAGATCGGCAGAATTTATGTTGTATATTAAAGGATTATTATGATTTAAAATTATACTATAAATTAAAAATTTCGGAAGCTGTGATTAAAACCACTTTAAAGTAATGAACACATACTTTTACATCTTTATTAAACGATCTAGTAAGCTAATTGGGTCATTATTCTACAAAGGTTGCATTTGCATACAATTAAGTTCTGTATTTAGATTTTTACATTGCATTACGTGAAGTATAAATAGCTAATATGTTTATTATACGGGCCATTGATTGACGTAAATTTACACTATTTAACATAAATTCCTCGTCAGTATAAAATGCTTAATTTAAATATATTTAATTTTAAATGTTAAAATATTATATAAAAATAATTTTTCCTTTTAATTCAAACACATTTACAAAATTAATTTATAATTTTTTAAATAATTTATTAATATTGTCATCATTTTTTACCGAATTCTATAGAACTTATTAACAATTTTTCTTAGCACCTTTATGTATCTTCCAATCTTTAATTGTATCGTCTAGTTACAAAACCAGAAACACCCAAAACTTTCAATTTTTTTTTTGCATTTTCTAACTGCTTAGAACCTTATACGTGTACTGTAAAATGCATATGTTTAAAAACCATCTACATTCTTAATAATTAATCGTACATTAATCTATATCCTTAATAAAACGTGCATAAAGTTGCTGGTTAGTTTCAAAATCAGATACATATACTATAATGGTGAGTTTTAACGAGTTAAAATTTCCACACCCCAACCGGGAATCGAACCCAAGACCTTCCGCTCTGTAGGCTAGTGCGCTGGTCACTATGCCACGGAGGCGACCACTGTATAAACTTGTATTTACTTTTGTATTCCCTTGCGACTTAAATAATTCCAACATCCATAAGCTTTTATTTACACAATTTACATAAAATTAAGTAGGTCTTGATACACTTTATTTTTACTCTAATTAAATTTAACTGTATGTAAATACAGTTATAAATAATATTAATAAAGTTGAAAAAAGTGTTTTCACGCGTTGTTGAACATTGTTATTTGAATTCCGTAATAAATTTTGACAAAAGTTATCTATTAACACATGTTTCGTACTAGTCTACACTGACTGATAAGGCGGTTAAATTTGTTTTAAAACTCCTGTATATTGTACTTTACTAGTACTAATCAATGAAATTCATCGATTTTATAGTACAAATATTTTTTTTTAAACTATTTTATTTTATTTCATAACTGTGACTACAACCATTGAAGTAGATAACACAATTACAAAACCAATTAATTAAATTACTTATAGGAGAGCAACACTCACTAGCAGTTTTCTAAAAAGAAAATAAATTCGATATTACTTATTTTATATTTACTGGGCTAACAATTAAGATTTTCTTGTAATATTTTAAATGGATGGTTTAAGGCCGCAATCTTAATTTTTTTTTCTACGAGAGAACAGCCTCTCCAAGAATTTCAGCATATATGGCGCCTACCCTATCTTGCAGATCATAAAAAATGTAGTAAATGAGCGATTTGAAAACAATCGTAGGAGCCGTTTTTGAGAAAATTGCAGAACATTGAAAAATGATACGAATAAACTACTACTTCCGGTTAACCAATTTTGATGAAAATGCTCGTGTCGGGTCCTCTAGTCGTACCTAACTTAAGTTTCAAGTTTCAACCTTGTATGATGTTACGTTCTTAAGATATCCTGTTCACACATAGACACACACACAGACCAATCGCTAAAAAACATGTTTTTTGGGTTCAGGGGGTCTGAAAACGTGTATATCCGGTGAAAAATCTATTTTGAAAAATTGACATGAAAACAGTACTTTCCTTTCGGTATATTCATACAAGCAAGAAAAAGTGGAAATGTATAAATTATATTTTTTTATTAACAGAAATATCTATAATCTGTTCTGAAATAGAATAATAAAATGATTTGATAAAATTTAATTGATCATGAAAGGTGAAAAGGAATCCCAGTGAAGATACATTTAAAACAATAATTAATACTGTTTACTGTTTGATATTTATTACAAAATATCAATAAACTAAATGTTGAAAGTGAGGGTTATAATATATTTCATAAATAAGTCCATTGGGGGCTTCCACATTAACCTTCGTATTGTATAACTGTTTAATAAATTGGTTGCCAAATAATTTTCGTGAAATTTAAGCATTTTTAGTATATTAAACTAAATTTTGAAATTTCTTCTTTGACTGGTAACGTAAGAAGATCTTTATTAATGTCGTCACTGAATAATTTGGATATTTGAATTACTTGATGGGCCCCTTAACTGAATATCGCAGTTCTAGACTGGTTTGAAAAGGGACTTTATTTATCAGAAGTTTTTTAATTCTTAATTTTGATTTTGATCCAACTAGTCAAATTAACTACAAATCAATACTAATAAATTAGTCTATCTATTTTGTTTACAAATTTTTATTTCAAATTTGTTCGTTTTATAAGGTTGGTAATAAAATTTATTTATATCAACTTATGTAAATATACAGTTTAGTATAATTTTAATTAATAAATTAGTTACAGACCTTCTGGCCAGCCCAGTTAGTTGGTAAAAAATCGCTGTTATTTGTTAAGTAACACCGGTTTGACAAGCGACTTTGTATGGTGACTGTCTGACAGCCCTCTGTGAATAATCTCTACTGGGGACCCTATTTAAACTCATGCCTAATCCAGGTCAAACAACAAGCAAAATGCAGGGATCAAATTGGGTGGTTATCTATTATGTACAGTCCCGATGACAAATAAAAGCAAAAAAATTAGTTAAAGTAAAACCTAAATAACAACTTAATAATGTAAAATCGACAAAAAATATACATTTTTAAAGATCTAGTCGCTTAGGTAAACCTAAATCTCCTGTTCAAAATAGATGGTATTTTATAAAAGATTTTCAATTTCCCGTTCAAAACTTTGACTATTAATAATTTTAGATACCTATATCAGTAGTTTATCAAAATAACGCATTGAATTGTAAAGAATTCCTTAAGAGAACTTAGAAGTTCGGTGTTTCTCGTTTCATAATAATTTGTGATTAAAGTTGTTTTTAATAAACAATTTTGAGTATTTATTTGTAAAATTTTAAAACTTCAAAAATATACAATAATGACCGCGGAAGAATTTTGAATTCATCATTATTTGCATATATTATGTTAAAAGTATTTGGGCTAAAATTGTGATTGTAAAACGTTATTTTATTAATTCTTTTCTATGATCCAAAATTTATGTACCAAAGCTCTTAAACAGAAAACCAATTCTTTACTAAACTCTTGATGTGAATAACTTTTTAAAATTTTTCTAAAGGAATTTTTGTAATTTTTTACCTCACTTGTCTATTTTTTTAAAAACCTAATTAATTTTATTTTGATTTTATCATTATTTAAAATTTCACATCTTATTATTAATAGTATATTATTTTTTCATACTTACAAATATTTAACTTTTCCTATTATGCTAATTTATTTTATTTTTAAATAATTATATTTCAAATTAAATCTTGTTATAGTCCTACGTATTAATAAATTGCTCAAATTTTATTTACGTGTAGTTTATTTTTGTTCCTGGTTACAGTTCTATCAAACCATTATTTATCAAACCATTAGTTATCAAACCATTAGGTAATTACTGTTATACGTATTTGAATACTATACTGTGGTTACCAGTGTACTTTGATGGTTGGGGTTTAATTAACCATACTCTTTCAAAAATGGTCGGCCTGAGTCTGTACAAGACTACACCTTATTTACATGTCTTATATATAATATCATCCACTCATTTGGTCATGGGGTTTCTAATAGTTCTTAAATTGAAAAGATTGCAACGTACCTACATATTAGAGATTAAAAATCAAAATCTTGTATTTCATTAATTTTTATAATAAAATTTTGAATTATCCACGGATAAATTCTTAGAAAAATTTTGATATTTATTTTTATGCCATTCGTTTTTTTCAAGAATTTTTTTAATTTTGTTATGGTTATTGTATAGTTTAAAAATAAAAAATAATTCAGATTTTTGGTAGATTATAATATAATTAATAAAGAAATAGATCTGAATTTAATTTTTTTTTGAACTTAAACAATTTTGTTGGTTAGTTTTAATCCTGTATTTTTGTTTTTGTGTGTATGTATGCATAACATGTAAGGTAGATGTTTTGTTATCAAAACATGCGTTAACAATCATGCGTGTAATGTTTATAAAAGATCATAGCGTGCATTTAGTATTGGAAGTATTACTACTAGAAAATGACAGACAGTTAAATAATTTTATTTTTGACAGCTCATTTGTCAATTTACTTACTTTTCTTTAAAGATTCCAATATTACAATGTTAAAACACGAATGAACAACAAAAAATGATGGGAATGACAACGTGAACGTGGTTAGTCCCGAAATAACCGGCGACAAATTTAACGATAATTAATATAATGATATTACTTGAGAATATTATTATGAACTAACTAGCACCGCACTGTTCCAGCACAAACTATGACTACTGTACTTGTACACGCTGCAACAATCTAAACTTAGGATAGGAACTCCTGGGCCCGACAAAAGTTAGTTTCACATGGCTAAATTTATACTCGGGAGACCTCGGCCCTCTTCGGTTAGAACCCTCTACATAAACTTTCTCAGTCTTTCTCTTCCCGTGTATTTTTTCTATTATTCTCTGATTTACATTACGGGAAATCGCTTAAAAAGATTAACTTACCATAATTAACCTCCCTCCAGTTTTTCCTAATTCTAATTCCGCTTGTTATTGACCTCTGTTTTCTTTCTGTCCTACAACTTTTCTTTTCTTCTTTCTTTTATTATTTTTTCGTTGACAGCCAATCTATATTGGAAAACTTTTATTTCATGACACGTCCTCTTAAAAACACTTTCGGTTGGAAAGTCTAGATTTCTTCGTATATAACAGGTATAGTGTTTTATAATTTATTTGTCTACTTTTTTAAGTAATTAATAAAGTAACAATCTGTCCGTAATAGATAGGTGAAGTGTCAAATTATTTACACTCAATCTCGTTGCAGGGTTAAAACAAATAGTTCCGTTTCTTTTCACATGGTCAGCCAATTAAATGACTGAATCATTTATGAACAGAAGAGGTAGAGGTGTTAAAGACACTAATCAGAGTTATCTCCTCTGAAAGTAATGAATTTCATTATACAGCCAGACCCTGTGGTGAATGAAGTGAAGTTGTCATACATCAAGAAGTTGTATGGATAAAAACTACAATATAAAACTGAAATACGATATTTCAATATAAAATAATGATATTAGCCAAATGTAGCTTATCAATGAAACAAAAATTTCTACATCATCTTGTAAAAATAACCAGGTTTTTAATTCTTTTAAAACGTTAACTATTTTTACACATGAGGTTACATTTAATGGCAAACTGTTAAAAAAACTTCAATGAACAACAGGAGAAAAATTTACGGTATACTTCAATATTTGGTTTTAATAAAACAGCCCGATTTTCCAACCTTAATCGACTTGAATACACTTTAGAATTACTCAGTAGGCCTAAGTTCTTACCCAGTTAATTTTAGGTTTTTAATAGATATACTACATAATAGTTAAAAATAAATACCATTTTAATGGTATTTCAAATTGTCATTTTACTGAATTTTTAAGGATTCTAAAAGAACAACCAAACAGGTAATGTTCCAAGGATGTTCGGATTACCAAGGACTCGATTTTAGGGTAGTACATTTTTGGACGAATTTTATAAGCATAACTCTTCTTGTTTTAATGCGTTAAATAAAAAAACTAAATAATTTATCGCCACTATATTTTTTACGTCCGATTGTTGTGCACAGTAAGGCTAATGCAGACAATGAAATATGATAAATGCAGTCATGGAAAATTCAGACTTGACTTAGAATCGAACTCATGACCCTTGGAATAGAACCTACTAGCGCTGGCCAATATACTACTATACTAATGGGTCTGGCCTATTACCTTATTTATTGTGTAATGATGCCTACATAAGCCTTGGGTTGTTCCTACGTAATGATGAGGTGATGAAAAATGCCAAACCTGACCGCGAACAACAAACCTGAACTTGGGACACCTGACATAGAACCCAGTTGCGCTGACTACTACACCACGGGCCGGTCGATAATGAAAATTATTTAACGGGTTTTTGAGAATTTTATTGCCAGAAGATGAGACAGTAAGTGGTATATTCTGTTGTTTAGGACTATGTTATCCGGTATTCAGACCAAGAGGTCCCTGCTAAATTTTCGCTTTATATCCCACAGAAAACTTGTAAAAAATAATCGTTTTATTGCACAATAATGAAGTAAATATAGTATAAGCAACTAACTAGTAATATATAAGCAACTAGGATCGTTCATGAAACGAGTATTAAATTCACTGCCAGAGGACACTTAGGTACATAATTTTTCTTTCTAACTACTTCTTTTGAAGAGTTCGCTTATTGTCGGCGTTAAGTGTATTATTTCAAGTTCTGTTTTTCTCTAGAAACTGTTGGTGTTTCTTTTTGTCTTAGTAGAAAAGAGTATTATTTAGACTTCATTATCTAATTTTTTATTTGGTTTGAGATAATATCTCAAACGACCACAACTTGCAATAAAAGTCATATTACGACTAACAGGGAACAAGGTATTATTTTGAGTTCCATCTCTATTCTTTGGAAATTATGTTAATACGTATGAGTACTAGGTATATATTTTTTTAATAGTGATGCATTTTGTCTACCAGGACTACATTATAATGTAAGTACTATATACAATAAGTACAGGGTGATTGTAAATGAAACAGACAGTTTCGATAGCTTATAGAAAATTCATTTTTGAAAAGTTAAGGTAATTACTTACATGATTATATAGAAGAATTCATTAAGTTTTTATTGAAAATATTTACAGATGTTCAATGTGCTTGGGTTACCCCAAGCACTTGATAAGTAGCATACGAAGTTTGTACAACGATTCTTCAATAAAAATGGAGGTGCAGTGTGGGAGACTGTCCAGGAAAATTTCTACGAATAAAGGTGTTAAACAGGGGTGTCCAATATCTCCAACACTATTCAATATATATGTCAGTGAGCTTATGTATGAATGGCAATCTAAAGTTGACAAAGGCATTCCTCTTGCCCGAAATACTTTTATAAATAATTTATTATTTGCTGACGACACAGTTATACTGCAGGAATCTGAAGACAAGCTACAAATTTCAATGCATAAGCTACATATTTTGAGTAAATGTTTTAATATGAAAATTTCAAGAAAGAAAACAAAAATAATGGCTTTCCAGGGGAAATGGCCAACAAGGTCCAAGATAAAGATTGACAATACTATTTTTGACCAAGTGAGCAATTTTAAATATCTTGGTTGTGACATAACATACGACCAGGATAAAGATGTCCAGCAAAAAATAATAAAGTTCAGCTCGGTATGTGGGGCAATAAGTAGGTCCCTGAAGAACAAAGCTAGGAAGGATACGCTAATGAAATTTTATAGAGTTATGGCGATACCTACCTTAGCTTATGGAAGTGAAGCATGGGTGCTGTCTAAGAAACAAGAATCCAAGATTCAAGCAGCAGAGATGAAATTTCTTAGACATATAAAGGGATGCACCAGAGAAGATCGCTTCAGGAACGAAGTAATAAGGGAGGAATGTGGAACACAACCGCTAGCTGACATAATCAAGCAATACAAAGGAAAATGGTCAGAACATCTTTTCAGAATGCCGCAAGACCGCCTTCCTTTGAACGCATGGCATCATATACCAAGGGGTAGAAGAGGTATTGGAAGACCGAGGAGGAGATGGACGCCGGAACAGGCTTAGCTCACAGCTAAAATAGCCTAATCCATGACGACGACGACGATGTTCAATGTGTGCACCATTTGTAACACGACAGATATCAACACGGTAGTCGAAATCTTCCCACACACGATTAGGCATATGACGGTCAACTTTGGGAAGAGCATTTGGGATACGTTGTTTTAGATCATCGATATCTACAGGAAGCGGTGGTACAAAAACTTTGTCTTTTACATAAGCCCATAAGAAAAAGTCGGAGGGCGTTAAGTCTGGACTTCGAGGTGGCCACGGCGTAAACACAATGTTTTCCTCACTTGCACGGCCGATCCATCGTCTAGGAAGACGTTCATCAAGATAATTTCTGACCTGTAAGTGCCAGTGAGGTGGAGCTCCATCTTGTACAAAGATGAAGTTATCACTATCTTCCTGGAGTTGAAGCATTAACCATTCGTTTAACATGTCCAGATAAATTACTCCGGTTAGTGACACTTCGAGAAAGAAGAACGGCCCGTAAACCTTTTTACGAGATAATGCGCAAAAGACGTTTACTTTAGGGCAATCGCGTGTATGCTGTAAAGTTATTTTGGGTTTTCTGTGCCCCATATTCTAACATTATGTCTATTAACTTTTCCACTAATGTGAAAATTACATTCATCACTGAAAATTAGGCGATTAAAGAATGCGTCGTCATTTTCAACACAGTGTTGTATCTCCAGACAAAAATTTTTACGTACGACTTTATCACTGGTATTTAAACTTTGTACAAACTGCAATTTATAAGGTGTCATTTTCAAACGTTTCCGCAGAATTTTCCACACAGTCGGTTGAGGAATTTTCAATTCTAAACTTGCTGATCTAGTTGATTTTCCTGGACTTCGTACATAAACATCACGAATACTATCAATTTGTTCTTCTGTAACAGAAGGTCTTGCAGTACTCTTCCTTTTACACAGACATCCACTGTTTTCAAAATGTTTATACCAGTCACAGATTGATTGCCTTGTTGGTGGTAGTTTATCGTATCTTGTTCTGAAAAGACGTTGCACAACCGTAACCGAGTTTGTTTTGGTTAATTCAAGAACACAATAAGCTTTCTCCACTTGACTAGCGGCCATTTTTCTAAACTGGTCGTTGTAACAGCAGCCAACAACAAAATGTTAGCAACAGTTGTACCAACATAAACTTTAAAAAATTCCCTACAAACCTACATCATTTACTATATTCAAATACGCCAGTTTGATGTTTAAGAAGCTGTCGAAAGTGCCTATTTCATTTATAATCACCCTGTATTTGTAATCCTGCTTACTGACCTTTTCTTCTAAAATACCATCAAGTAATTTTGACTTATTTTGTATTGTTATTTAAAAATTATTTGTAAAAAAATTGTGGGCCGTTGCAAAAAAGTATAACAATATCCAGTATTTAGTATATAGTCCATAGGGAAAACACATTAAATTCTGTATTGATATTATAATTTACAGAAAAGGAAGAGTAAAATCTTGTTTCTGCGCTGCTGAAAAATTTGTGTTTTGACTTGCGACCGTTTTCCTTGCCATGTACGATATGTCGCGTAGTATAATCGGTAGTTCTTTGTAGTTAGATCACGGGCTAGTACATTGGTATCGTTATCTAGTCGATCGTGTAATTTACATTAGAGTGATGCGGCTAGTTCTTTTCTGTAGAAACTATGAAATCGTCGTGGAGGGCTTTTCATTTCTTATATGAAATTGAATCAGTAATAACAGACTGGTGGAGTGTTTAATTAGTTGCACTCAATCTGTTAGTTCCAGGGCTGCAAAAAATAGTTCTGTGTCTAATTACATAGTCAGCCAATTATATAACTGAAGCATTTAAGAACAAAAGAGGTAGTGGTGTAAAAGACATGGAGTCACACGTATCTCCTCTTAGACTATTATGAAATTCATTGAATTTTATTATACACCCAGACCCTGTGAAGTGAAGTGAAGTGAAGATGTTATTTGCAGGATGGAAAATATGTGCTTTTCAGAGAGCTTGACATGCTGATAAGCATACTTTTCAACTCAGTTAGGAAGGCATTGGTAAATCACCTGACTCCTCGTTTTACTTAGTAAGACCTCTAGAGGTTCAAACCAACCTCTCGTTTGATGACCTAAACAACAACATAAAATTGATTGCCAGAAGAAACTTTAAAGTATTTTGACGGAAAAGTCCTAAATCGTTTTTGTTTTTATTAAGTCAATTATGTCCCATGTTTTAATGTGTAAGTTAGAATTATTTGATGCGATGGAATATTGTTATCTGCTACACTTCTTACAAAGTTTAAAATAATATAGTAAAGAATCTTCATACTTAACTTTTGAATCCGCTGTTAATTCCTTTCCATCAGCATTCTAATCATTTAATATTATTCATTAAGCCGTCAGTGTTTCATGAAAATATTACACGCTTAAGAGAAAAATCTACGCGCTAATCTAAGACGCAAGTATTAGATTCAAAGTGTGCCTATATAGTTTATCTGATTCGTTAAACTCCGATTTCCATTGCTTGTTTTAAACAGTTCTTGTTTTAAACTGTTAAACAATCACTTTTTGTACAGCTCGTATAATAAAACTGAATCCTTCTCCATTATTTGTACGTTTTCAACTATTGAATTCAGTAAAAAGAAAACTTTTAACTCAAAACTTCGAGACAAAAATTTTGAAGTTTAAATACTAGACGAGTTAGACAGAACCTAATATTTGGAAATAGTTTATACTGTTAGTTTACAATAATAGTACTAAACTACACAACTATCGATAGTATATTTACAGAATGGTTCAATTTCCTGTTGTTTACAAAAACAAAACTTTTTATTGAGTTTGTAAGCAAGGAAAAAATATAGACTACTACACTAAGACCTGGAGTAATTTTCAGTTCATAGAATTATTCTGTAATTCAAATATTTATTGTAGATTGGAACTTTGCGTTATTTGTTTTAAAGAGAGGACTGTAATTGCATACAATGTTACACTACTACAAATTATTTTTACAATAAATTACAAATTCTTAAGCGTTTAAACAATATTTTTATGTAAAAATCTGGTGCGAAACACACGACTTTCTCTGGTCAGATATGGCATTTTTTCATCAACCATCTTCATGTAGACTACCATCCTTTTCACTGTCTGCATTAGCAACAATTACAAAAAAGTCAGACGTAAAAATAAATACAACATTAAAAAAAATCATTAATAATATAAAAATGTTATCAATGTAAATGAAAAAATAACCTAATTTTAATCATGAATGAATGACGCTAAGAAAATCAACTTCTGTTCAGAACAATAATATGGAAAATCACTAATTGACGCTAAGCTACGCTATGTATAAAAGTGATTGAAATAAAAGTTGTAGGTTTCTTTAAATCCTGTAACTTTGATTACGTACATTTTTGTCGTTAATTGCTTATTAACGCTGCAATCTTAAAAATTAATTTTTTACCGATTTTGATAAATACAAAATACAGCAAAATACTGAAATCACTAAGCGACGCTAAACTAAGGATTGTAAAAAAAAATGTTTAAACGTTGTTGGTTGTTTTTGTTCTACAACTTTGATTATATAGACTACTTTTTCTCTAGAATACATATTGAGGGTGTAATCTTAAAAAAACATTTTTTACCACGGAAGCACACCCCCCCACTCAAGAATTTCAGTAGACATGCATATCTTGTAGAGCATAAAAAATATAGTTAACGAAGTTATTTTTAAAAAAACGTAGGAGCCGTATTTAAGAAAATTGCAAAAAAGTAAAAAATCATACGAATAAACTATTACTTCTGGTTGACCGATTTTGATGAAAACGATCTTGTCGGCAAATGGTATCTATATATTTAAAACGCAAAATCGCTTCCAATATATATTTTAATGGAAATTCTATTAACTCCTAAATACAGAGTTCTACCGAACGGATTTTTATAATATTTACATGGTTTTAAACATTATTCTTTCCTGAATTGCCTGAAAGTTCTAACTTGGAATTTATGCTAATATGAGCTTCATTTTATGAAATGAAAAAGTGTAAATTTCGTTTAAAACGTAGCGGTAGCCTAATGCATCGTATTATAATGCGGTTCTCCCACATTTACCCCTCCATAGCCTTATTCTATAAGCATACAGAAAAGAGTGTAGTTTCATAACACACTCACCGGTATTAGACATTGAGATACGTCGTTTAATTTAAAGTTTCAGCTGTTTAAAACCGTTCGTTTCAGGACGTAACTACAATACTACTGAATGATTATATTAGAATTAGGTTCAGGCTATATTAGAGTACTTTCAGTTACTTTAGTCGTTACTGACCGTTCTTCTAAGAACGGTTAAGTTAGTTGGTTATTAAAAAAATAGGACACTTGGTAAAAAGTAATTGCTGACAAGTGTTTGTTATTTTTAATTGACTTAATTTATAATTCAAATACAAATAATACGTAAAAGATTTAATGTCGTTTGAGTAAATAAAACTCTGCAAAAGCCAACAATACCGGCGAGGAAAGAAGGCCCTAGGTACGTCCTACAGATCCCACAACCTGTAAAAGAAATCAGTAATCCAAAACTGATTTAATTTAGAAACTACAACACAATGATCGAAACCGATTGTCTCTGTATAAGAGAATTTCACAAAATTAGGTATTGGGTAGACTGGATAAAGAAAAACTAAAAAGTTCAGATTCAGAGGAAATCTAACGCTAGATATTATGTTCTCGACGATCGTGGATATATTTGTAGCTTACTTACTCTCTCTATAAAAACCTTGGTAGCTTACAGGTGGTTAGTCAGTACGTTAGTGAGTCATGATTCCTAACGAAAATAATGTTAGGCCTTAAAACACAGTGAACTACAGATTACGGAATAAAATGCTTCCACTAAGAACAAAAATGTCAGCGTGTGGTCGGAAGAAAGAATATTGAAAATATTAGACTAACAAATAGGCTTCTAGACATGTGTAAAATTAGAGGAACTGAAGTATGTACTTCTATGTGTACTAGGTCTAAATCATAAAATACTGAACTGCGACAGCCAAAGAAAATACGTTTAATTTATTAAAATCGATTATTCTAGGGAATTAACGTTAATTTAGTTAAGACTACGTATTCTTTTCGTTACTAAAACTGTCCGAAATTTTATCGAGAGCTTAAAGGCGCAACGAACTGATCCCGGAATAAGCAACATTTTACGTCGTCAACAGTGACGCAACTTTGTTCTATATATTTTTTACTACAATTTCTTTTGTAGTTATTGTAAAGTCTTAATATTTAAAATTATGTGTTACCGAATCCTATTTTTATATTTCAATAGTGCTATTATGAGTAAAACTATGAATAGTATTGGTAATATTCCATTGCATTGAAACGCGATGACATGGTATTTTTCGAATAATTATCAATTTATAGTTGGTAGCAGTGTTAGTTTGTTTTGTTACATGTTTTGTTACACTCAGTTTTGAAATCATGGCTTCTACCGTTGACTTTTTTGCTAGGGCTTTGTTAGATGTTGCTAATGAAATTGATGTTGTAAATAAGTTATCTGAAGTTAAAATCGCACTAACTAGTTTAAACTCTTCCCAGATTAAATATGTTGCTGCAAATCTACAGCTTGGCATTGTTTTTGATTGTCTTAATTCGTCCAACAAGTAAGTTAGTTTGAGGTTAAGTTTTAAAAGTTTAACAGGACGTGTGTTTGAAATTTTGATTATTTTTTCTAAATTTAAATGTTTGCTGTAGTAATTACAGAGACTGATATTATTGTATTTAGCCGTTTGCTAATAAATATGCTGACACCGGTTTACAAACTATTTAAAAGACTTAGTTTTTGCTTTGTCATTCAACAGATTGTGTAATAATTTGAAACTGATAAACAGAAATTATAGCTCTTAAAATTTAGTTCAATGTTCAATTTGAAGATATATATTTTGAAGGTGGTATCGGTTACTGTATTGTAGTTGCAACACAATTTTGAGACTAGTCCGATTATATTTACCACAATTTTTCTTTGCTTTGTTGAAAGTGGAACTATTGTATTAATTTGGTTTCACAATTGAAGTTTTATAACACGTTGACATTGCTGCAAAATAAACCGCAGTTTGTTTAACTTACAGTGTCAATAAATTGTTAAAATATAAGAAATTTACTGCAATCATAACCTAACCTATAACTCTTAGTTTACAAAAAATACCGTGTCATTCATGAATGTAATTTGATGACTACTCACATGTGTGCATAATAAATATAACTAACTTGTTAGTTGTTCATTGAAATAAAGTTACACAAATTAATTTAAATGAAGCTAATTAAAGAGATTTCTTATTAATTTAATATTTTTTATCACAAGCAGTGGTAAATACAAATATGATGTCATTGTTATCATTTAAACTAACCTGTCTGGCAGGTGCTGTAACAACGGATCAACATGATGAAAAGTACTAATTTGCCTGAATTTTTTTTGTAAATCATAAATGAGTCTGGGTCAATCCATTAGGATCCACCTAGATCATGTTGCTCAACATTTTTAATTTTTTTACCAGTTATGGACTCCCCAGTACTTGTTGAGTGCAAAACTAGAATAACAATTTTTTTAGTCTCATGCTTTTATTTTGGCGGCCGTTGTAAGTTTGCTTACTTTGTAAATCTAAACAAGAAAAAGAATTAAAGATTGAGTCTTTCTTCCTGTTGGTAATTTTGCAGCACTGAAAGTCCTGTTTTAAGTTAATTTTTTCTTTATAGTTGTGAATTTTGTCTTAACTTTCCTCACTATGTAGCTAATGTTATGTAAAGGACAAAAAAAAATCTAGAGCATATTATTCTGATAATGTTAGTGTTTACTTGGTCTTGATATCTTTAAAATTAACAGAGTCAGATATGTTTCCGCAAAACTTGTTTTCAACTAAAAAATGGTTCAGTATAATACAGCTTTTGGCCAACTTTGATGCACCATTATTCTGGAGCCAGTTAAGCCTCAGTCACCAATTTTTTATCATTAGTAAATGTTATAAATAGATGTAATCTGTATTAATTTCATAAATTTTCTCTCAGTCCCTTTTGAGATATTCAACTTAAAATATTGCCAAAATATGTTTTTGGGAATTTTTGAAAAATTATATAAAAAACCGGACAAATTTCTCAAGTTTGCAAAAAGGACAAAGTTTTCAACTGCTGGCCCATTGGCATAGTGGTTAACGCAACTGGCTTCTACGTCAGGGTCCCAGGTTCAATTCCCGGTCAGGTTTAGAAATTTTTTATCACTCATCTTCATGTATCATTCTTCTTGCCATCTGCATTAGCAGCAATTGCAAAATAGATGTAAAGCCAAATAAAAAAATATCAAGCTTGAAACTTCTACAGTCCTATAGTCTATAGTCCTATTGTCTAAACGAGGAAAAATAATTAAAAGATGAGTCTTTCTTCCTTTTGATAATTTTGCAGCACTAAAAGTCATGTTACCTATAAGTTAATTTATAGTTGTGATTTTTTTCTTCACTTTCCTCACTACTTAGGTAATAAAGTGTAAAACAAAAAATCTAGTGCATATTATTCTGATGTAATTTTGGTTTTTATTTTGGTCTTGATATCTATAAAATTAACAGAGTTACAGTCTATTTGAAGTAGCATGATAGTTTTTACTTAAATGGATATAGAACAAAGGGAATTTTATAATGTGCTCATGTCTCAGTGCTACCCACTTAGGAGATTTTTCTTTGTGTTAAATTTCCCTGTTGGTGAATGAAAGCGTTTTAAAAGATAAATAAATAATGGGAAAGAAAAAAAGTAATGATTTTTCCAAAAACTCAAGGAAATTGGAAATAAAATTAATTAATTAATTGTTATTTTATGATATTATTATTAATTAAACATTAATTATTAAATATTAACGTATTAATTAATCACGTCTTGTATATTGAAAGCTAGGGTTACTGAATACAACAATAACAAATGCCAGTATAGTAATTAATTCCATATGATTCAAAACTGCAACAAAGATATGATATTTTGTAAGAATAATTAAAAGGGAAAATTTACTTTTGAATACGGACTTTTTATTTTGAAAAGTTACCACCATTCAATGACTTACTATCATGCTATTTTGAATGGACTGTAGATACGTTTGTGCAAAACTTGTTTTCAACTGAAAAACAGTTCCAAAGCAAACTTACAATGACCGCCAAAATAAAAGTGTGAGCCCAAAAATTTTTAACCCTATTTTTGAACTCGCCAAGTATTGAGGAATAACTGGTAAAACATCAGGAAAATCAAAAATTTGTAGCAACAAATTTTATTCTATCTGTGTGATTTCAAATTGATTGACTTGCCTACCCTTTGTACTCAATGTCAGAGTTCATTAGCTTACATCCTATTGTGATGTGTTAAGATCAGATTTAAAAAATCTGGCATGTCTTGTTATGATTATTGGAAATCGTAATTGTAATTTGTATTTTTCATCTAACTAGTAGTTTACATGAATTTGTTTAAATTTTTTTTCTTTGACCATCAGAAAACATTCAAATTTCTTTTAAACTAGTGACCATGAAATTGTGAGCCTGAATCTAGTTAGAAAGTAATGCAGTATTGCTGTATTTGGCAGAGTGGAACAAATTTTTTATCTTTTGTTATTATCTTATTATCATAAACAGTACAAGATTACATACTTATTAAGGGCAGGTGGAATTGGCAACACTGTAAGGCAGGATGGGTGGAGATACATGGCTGCTTGGTTTACAAGGAAGCTCGTAATTTCGTGGTTGCTAGAATAGCTTTATAAATTGGTGAAAAATACTAAATCTATTTTAAGGCTAGATTCAGATTCCTTATGAAGCAGTTAGTAATCTAAAGGAGTAATCTAAATCTGAAGGAGATACACGGCTGCTTGGTTTACAAGGAAGCTCGTAATTTCGTGGTTGCTAGAATAGCTTTATAAATTGGTGAAAAATACTAAATCTATTTTAAGGCTAGATTCAGATTCCTTATGAAGCAGTTAGTAATCTAAAGGAGTAATCTAAATCTGAAGGAGATACACGGCTGCTTGGTTTACAAGGAAGCTCGCAATTTCGTGGTTGCTAGAATAGCTTTATAAATTGGTGAAAAATACTAAATCTATTTTAAGGCTAGATTCAGATTCCTTATGAAGCAGTTAGTAATCTAAAGGAGTAATCTAAATCTGAAGGAGATACACGGCTGCTTGGTTTACAAGGAAGCTCGTAATTTCGTGGTTGCTAGAATAGCTTTATAAATTGGTGAAAAATACTAAATCTATTTTAAGGCTAGATTCAGATTCCTTATGAAGCAGTTAGTAATCTAAAGGAGTAATCTAAATCTGAAGGAGATACACGGCTGCTTGGTTTACAAGGAAGCTCGCAATTTCGTGGTTGCTAGAATAGCTTTATAAATTGGTGAAAAATACTAAATCTATTTTAAGGCTAGATTCAGATTCCTTATGAAGCAGTTAGTAATCTAAAGGAGTAATCTAAATCTGAAGGAGATACACGGCTGCTTGGTTTACAAGGAAGCTCGCAATTTCGTGGTTGCTAGAATAGCTTTATAAATTGGTGAAAAATACTAAATCTATTTTAAGGCTAGATTCAGATTCCTTATGAAACAGTTAGTAGGCCTAATCTGTCTGGAGGAATTATCTCCTAATATTTCTTTTATTATTTCTAATTTATCAGCTAATGTTGTAGCTAATATTCTTGACGTTATAGAGCCACCTTGAAATGTCACATTTTTGTCGAAATTTGAAGACCAGCTTCTACGTATCTTGTTTTTTGAGATTACAGAAAATTTCACAAGGAGTTGGGGAAGAGAGAGTCCACCTGCAGATGAAATTCAGCTTGTCCCAATGAGATTAAATTCTATGGGAGGTTGTCAAGCTCCTAAAGGTCTTGTTTAAAGTCCTGGAGTCAACATCTCCAAAGATTTCTATATAAATAGAGATCTTCCTCATCTGCTTTACTGAAAGTTCTGAAATATTTATCCCCTATCAACACCCATCGTATGGTGCTTGTGGGACCTCAGCTTATGCTTTCATCGGTTTGATAAATGTTACAGTTACATGTGTTAGTTTTATGTTGTTGTTGTTTAGGTCATCAGCCATAAGGCTGGTTTGAACTTCTAGAGGGTTACTAATTAAAACAAGGAGTAAAGTGGTTTACAAGTGTCTTTCTCACTTAGTGGAAAAGTATGCGTATCAGCATCCTGGACCCTCTGAAAAGCATCTACTTTCCACCCTGCAAATGACACCTTCACTTCATTCACCACAGGGGCTGGCTGTAATTATGAAATTCATTACTTTCAGAGGAGATAACTCTGACTAGCGTCTCTACACCTCTACCTCTTCTGTTCTTCAATGATTCAGTCATATAATTGGCTGACCATGTGCTAAGAAACAGAACTATTTTTTGTAGTCCTAGAACTAGTAGATTGAGTGCAAATAATTGAACACTCCACCTGCCTTTTATGGACAATTAGTTTTAGAAAATTACTTTATATATATGATTGTATTTTTCAGGACACAAATTGAATTAGCATGTGACATCTTAAAAACATTACTTTCAGTACTTGAACCACAGGTAGTTTTAACTCAATATGGAATTCCAATGTTACGAGCACTTAGTCACCCAAACAAAGATGTCAACATCCTTGCATTACAAGAGGTAAGGATTTTTGAAAAAATTGAGTAAGATGTATGTTTTTTTATACCAATTGGTTGTTCCTGGGTTATAGTTTGTAATATATTCTAGAGTGTTTGGTAAAAGGAGTATAAGTTAAATTTGAAGATCATTTCGATTCTAATTTTTTTCAAACAACACTTTTACTTTTGTAGTTTATTTTAAAGAGTTCAGTCAAAATTTGTAGGAGACACATTTCAATTCTAATTTTTTTCAAACAACACTTTTACTTTCCAACTGCTTGGTTAGTAGCGATTACGTGGGTTTTATTTTAGGAGAGAGAGTTTAGACTTGCAAATATTTCCAGATCGAAGGCTGGAATCTAACCCAGAACCTTTGCGTTGTAGACTAGCGCGATAACCATTACTTTTATTTTATTAACTTTATAATTATTTTAATAAAAGAAAGATTTGTTTTTTCTTATTTTCATTTTGCTTTGTCCTATAGATGTACCGAGCAGTTTGTGATAGTGATTTATCATCTAGAATAAGTCAAGAAGAAGCTCTATTACTAAGTATAATTCAATGTGTTGGTCATGAAGATTTATCTGTTGCAAAAATCAGTGTAGCATTTTTGGAACGATTTGGTGTTACTGTTTCAAATTTGGATGTGTTGTATTCATCCAGATTACTTAATGCATTGAATGAAATTAAAAAGACAAGTGATATTGTTCGATTTAGAGTCTATGAAGTAAGTACTTTTCATTCTTAAGATTATTCTATAAAAGCAGTGAATTAATTGCTGCAATGGCTGGGGATATAAACTATAATCTCCTTCCACGAATGGTATTCAAATTTTTCTAAATAATGTTTTATCTAGTGAAGAGCGTTCACTGTTTCAACCAGTCACCGTGATCACGGTGACAATGATTTTGCGTTCACCGTTACTTTTAATAGTTACTAGTGATTAAGTAATAACTGTGTATATACTTAGTATGTTTTCAGTTGTTATCATGAAATAATAATGTTTTCAGTTGTTATTTCATGACAACAACTGAAGTTTTGATAAATTAAAAAAATGGTCTGCATATTTATAACTGAAATAAAAATCTAGCCTAAAACTGATTAATGCAAGGTATCCTAAATTAGTACCTAATAAAAAGAACATTTTGTATAAAAAAGAGAAAGTACAAGAAACAATGACAACTGAAAAAATTAACAACGCACAATATATATAAAATAGCTAGGTAGAACGCGGCGTGCAATAAAAATAACACAGTAATGTAATTATGTTGCTGCGATCAGAAATGTAAAGGAACTACCCTCGTTTTGTTTAGTCTAGTAGATGAAAAATAAAACAAGGGGAAGAGACTGGGAGAAGGAGGAGAGAAAGAGCGAGAGAGAGAGGAGTGCGTAAAAATTGAAGTATAAGAGAATGGATGTGCCGGTTATCAAAGGAGACCACTAAGCCCAGTGAACAGACCAACATATCTTACGTAGCTATTATAGGGGCCTTAAAGAAGAGTAAGCATATTTTGTCTATTAACTGTGAACAGTAAATGAGCGAGTGAATTTTTCCACTAGTTTCTAAGGTAAAGCATTCGCTCTGTCTAAAAGGTGACAGTGAACAGTGAATGAGTAAGTAACTGATTTTTGTAAAAGTGATTGGGGGAACGAGAGGTCTGTTACTCTTCTATCTGTAGAATTACGGTCGTCCTGTCTTAAACAGTGAACAGAGAATGAGTAAGCGATCTTTGTAGCAGTGACTGCGGAACGAGAGGTTTGTACTATATATATATATCTGTAGAAGTACGCTGAACATTCACCGTGTCGTCTGTCTTCCAGTGCCAGAAGAGTAAGCGATCTTTGTAACAGTGACTGGGGAATGGTTACTCGCCTTTCTGAAACTGTGGTAACCGTGAATTTTAAGTAACCGTGACTCGTTCACAGTGACAGTTCTTTTGTCTCTTCTCTAGTTTTATCGACTGGTAATTTCACAAAATAACTACAAGGGAGACCCAAAAATAACTGGATTGAGAGCTCGCTGCCATTCATAGACGTAGTAGAGATATTTCCTGCTACATAGGTTAGTAGAGACCTTCAACAAATTCCTGCCCAGACGGCATCAGTTTGTAAGTTAACGTTTGATTGTAGTGTTGTGTTCCTCTTACTGTTGTCATATTCTGCCCGGGACATCATTAACCCATTGACCTACGAATTGTTTTGTACTGTTGGTGGCCGTTTTGTACAGTTGGATTTAATTTTGCGTACATTGTAAATAGACGATAAATTTTTTTTCTTTTAACCAATTCTCTTCATTTTTTCAGAATTTAGTAACCATTTAGAACAAAGAATTACTTTTATTGTCTTTGAAATAATTTTTTTTCTACAAATTTTTAACAATTTTTTTTTTGTAAATGAAAATTGTTTTTTAGTGTTTTTAATTGTAACTTACAAATTTATAATTTTCTATATAAAATTATATGAGGGCCATCTAGAGAATTCGTTTTTGTACAAAACTAATTCAAATTTTTAAAAATTGGTTAATATAAAAAAAATTATGCCCTATTTTCTAATCACCGGTCATTGCCGTTTTCACTTGTTTAGGCATCAATATCCTGTTGGTAATAAAATTAATATGTTAGTATGCAGAGAATTTATTTAATAGTTAAAAATTATTGAATTAATAATATTGAATATTATGACTTTATATAAAACACCAAAAAATATGATAACTAAAAAACTCTTAACAAACATGCACTTACAGAACATAAACAAACACCATTTTTCAACACTTGGTATAGGTTATTTTGATCACGAAATTATAACTGAACGCTTGCACGCACTCTATTGGTAGATATTTTAAAATAAAGCAAAAATTATGTAGTTTTTATTAGTGCTGCTACATTAGGAAGTTTTTAAAAACTATGTAGACAGGACTAAATAAAGTACGAGGATGTCGAATTGCCAACATTGTATACAACGGCACAAATATAGTGGACGTCATTACATGCCAATGGGTTAAGCATCAAGTCAATCTCCCACTGGCTTGATGTTTGCTTGGTTTCTGGGTTACACCCGTAACACCAACTCTCATCACTTGTAATGACTTTGGTCGAAAAATTTAGATCACTTTTAATTTTAAGTCCTGACTCAAATTCTATCGAATGTTATGTTGATCCTATTTGAGAAGGCAAGGAATAAATTTAGCGGCAACACGTCTGATTTGCAAATCTTTATTCAAAATCTGCTGGCATGAGCTCCAACTCACCCCTGTCTCTTGAGAAATTTTGTTCGTGAAACAACGATCCTTTTTTATTTTTTGGCGAATTTTTTAAAGTTTTCATTGTTTTGAGATGTTACAGGGTGCCCAGGCATGGCCTTCAACACTCATCTCACCACGTTTAAAGCGCCCAAACGACTTGAAAACTTATGTGCAGCTCATAGCATCCTCCTGGAAAGGCTATTGAAGCATTTGATAAGCTTCCATTGTTGATTTTTTTAGCAGAAAATAAAATTTCAAACACACTCTTTGTTTTTTAAAATCTGCCTTAACGATGTTGCAGACAGAACAAGACAACAGAGAAACGCACCAAACACTATGATCAAACGTTAACCTACAAATTGACACCGTTTGGGTAGTTGTTTATTGAAGGTCTCTATTAGCTCTATCTAGCGGGAGAACTCCACTACGTCTACAAATAGCATTGCACTCTCAGTCTGGTTTTTTGGTCCCTCTTCATGTATCACAGCATACAAGAACAAAGGATGCAGACTCTTTATGCATCCAATAAAATAAATCTTTTAAGATTTCAAGGAATCATTGAACTTGTTTTCATCTTTCACTTGTGTATCGTTTTTGCAGACCATAAATTTCTTCTCTTGAGCAGATATTAACCTTCTGATATCACAAAACTGCATCCCCAGTTTCTTGAGAGCAAGGATAAATAATTACCAACAGTTAATTAAAAATGAGTTTTTGTTTATGCAACTGATGATGAGTGATAACTTTTGTATAAGTGTTAACAGAAGACACTTAAAAATTATCTCGAAAATTAAAGTACATATATAATATATTTCATTAGTTTTTAATTGATCAAATTTACATTATTGTTTTAGATAGTAATTGAAGTTAGTGCAGCGTCTTCACCAGGTCTGCATGCATCTCATAATAGTGGGTTATTAACAGAACTGATTAGTGAAGTCAGACAATCTGATATTTTGACCAAATTAACTGCGATTGAATTATTAACAAAATTGGCTCTTACTTTTCATGGATTAGAATATCTTGAACAACAGTCAGTCACTTTGTCATTAGCTGAACAAATAATAAATTCAGAAAATGATAGTTTGTCTTCAATTACTCTCCCAGGTATGCCGATTCTAAGTATTAGACTTCTAGTTTTTTTATTACTAAAATTAATTTGTTAGATGGTTTTATCTAGACACTTAAACACTTAAAAACTACAGTTTGTCTTAGAATTTACCTTAAATCTGTTTTATATTTTAATTTTTTATTTAAATATTATTTGGCAATGTTTCAGCCATCAGCCGAAAGGGTAGTACGAATCGTTTGGGCTTTACTAAGTAAAACAAGAAGTGAGGTGGTCTACCGATGCCTTTCTCGCCGAGTGGAAAAGTATGCTTATCAGCATGCCAGATCCTCTAAAAAGCATCTACTTTCCACCCGACAAATGTCACCTTCACTTTATTCACCACAGGGTCTCGCTTTATAATGAAATTCATTTTTCTTAGAGAAAATAACTGTGACTAGTGTCTTTTGCCCCTCTATCTCTTGTGTTCTTCAATACTTCAGTCATATGGCTGACCATATGATAAGAAACGAAACTATGTTTTGTAGCCCTGGAACTAAAAGATTGATTGCAAGTAGTGTAACACTCCACTTGTCTGTTATGGGCAAATTGTTTCAATATTGCAATTAAATGTATTCATTGTTATAATTATTCATTTTTAAACTTATTAACGTAGAATAAGGTTTTATATTGACTTAAAATATTTTAATTTGTACCCATTAGTTTGGTATGGACATACCAAACTAAGTTTTTGATGATGCACTTGGCTTGATAACTCTTTTGATGCCAGTGATATTTGTACCAGTGTATGTAATAAATCCTGTTCATTTTAAAATATGCAGGTTTTGATTATGTGTGCTGTTTTTCAAAATACTGTACAATAATCCACTGCCATTCACTATCTTAATATTCATGATTTCAGTTATTTGGAGTTGCTTTTTTTGATTGTCAACTTATTTAAGCCGGCCACATTGGCGTAGTTAGTAACGTGCTCGCCTCTCATCATGCGGTCTTGGGTTCGAATCCCACTCAGTCACGGCATTTTCATACGTTACAAAAAATCATTTCATCATTCACAGATGCAACTCAACGTTGTCGCTAATGACCACTGTAGTTGATGCGACGTTAAATAAACAAAGAAAAAAACTTATTTAAAATGAAACATAACATTGATTTCCAAGTTTTCAATGGAATATTCACATTGCAAAAAAAATCACAAAGCATATTAAATAAATATAGGATAATGTAGATACATGTAAAATACATAATGTCATTAAATGAAAGAATTTGATAACATTAATGTAAATACCATGTGATTGGACCACTATTTACAAAACATATCTGTATTCAGATGTGTAAGAAGCTCACCCTTTTGTTAAAACAATTGGACTTGTCCACATCGAGGTCAGTAACATATCTCTGTAGAACTCTGTTAGGATTATAATATCTTTATAATGTTGAGGTGTCAGCTATAGCACACAACCTTACACATTATTCCAGTTTTTGGGTATGGCCATAACGCTGATTTTTTTTAGCTCTGTGGAATAAACCTGTTGATTCTGAGAGCCTCAATTTTAACTTTCATATGGATTGTAACTCATATATTTTCTTCATATCTTCTGTGTTTTCAAAGGAAAGTATAAACAGAGGAAATCGAGTAGTATGCTCTCTGTCATTTGATTTATATTTTTTAGTTTTGTTAACTACACTAACAATATAAAACCCTTTATTTAACAGATTGTTCCTAGTATCCCCAGGATCACATCAAGGGTGAAGATCCCTTGCCATAAATCTTATTGGTCTTGTTTTTTTATTTTCGTATGTATGCCAATCCAGTTTACTGATGGTAATAAGACTGGTCAAATGTCTGTATACTTCTTCTGTATCGATATTAATTTATAGTTGATTATTATTAATTAAGCTTGATTTAAAGCTTATATTATTTTCTAAATCATAGAATATAATATGATATAGTCCAAATCATTGCTTTAAAATTACTGGTTGAGGCTTAATTTTGGCTTGTATTTTTTTCATTGAGGTGAGCTTAGGATTTGGGCTGATCCCCTCTTCTCTGATATTTTTACAGTTCTCTCTCCTGATTTACTTTGTGGTGATACTGTGTGTTAAGTACTAGCCTTCCTCATCTTTGCTTGACGATTTTTTTGGATGATCCATTCCATTTCTTTTTGTAACTCCTCTTCATCTGTTGAGTAGTCCAGACCTCATTTAAACTTGGCACTGCTGGAACCAAAACTGGATTGCTGATTTTTTCCTGGCAGATAACTGTTCCAAAACTTCTAACCTTTTCTGAAAGTCTGCATTCTGCAGACATGAATTATTTTTGTTCTGCTTCATTTAATTTTTCTTCTGACTCCTTCTAAGCATTGAACAGAACTTGTACGGTGGTTGTCTTTCATTGATTTGGTTCATTTTTTAACTGACTGTATTGAACAGCCACATCTGAATCAGAATGAGAACTTTCTTCAAATTCGGGTACAAGAAAGCGTGAAGGCCTTACCAAGGACATTTAAAGGCCTTGTTAGGCTAATGTATGTTATACTTATTTATTTATATCTATCAGTATTGATTTAAAATTAAATGCCTCGATCGTTTTTATGTTGATTTTTCACTTAATAACAGTACGCTGACAGTTCACATTCCGCTGATTGCATAATGCAAAGCATAGCAAAACCTAGGTCGGCGCCTAATATTATTACACTAAAACTACACTTTAAGCTATTGTAACATGCTAACTGCTCTATGATGTTCACTCCACTGCTTCGAAACACTGAATACCATTTACTAGTGATAAACAATTTAATTTCAGTGTAATGATCTCTACAATTAAAATCCCTATTCAATATGATATTAATATTATAACATTCCTCACTGAGTGGGAAAGAATGCTTGTCAGCAGGCCAGGCCCTTCACAATAACACCTTAACAATAAACACTTACCAATTATAACACTTTTGTGCATAAAATGCATGTCTTCAGTAATATTTTATTTTATTTACAATTTTTTTAAGGTCAACAGCCGGAAGGCTGGTTTGAACCTCTAGAGGTTTTACTAAGTAAAACAAGGAGTTAGGTGGTTTACAATTGCCTTCTTCAGTGAGTACAAAAGTAGCCTATGTTTATCAGTGTGCCAGTCCCTCCGAAAGCATCTACTCTGCACCCTGCAAATGACACATTCACTTTATTAGCCACAGGATCTGGCTGTAAAATCATCATCATCATCATCACCCAAACACGGATAGGCCTAAAGCCTGTTCCGGCACCCATCTTCGTAGCGGTCTTCCTCTATCACGTCTACCCCGTGGGGCATAACTCAATATTTGGACTGGTAGTCTTTCCTCTCGCATTCTATTCACATGTTCGCACCACCTGGAATTGTAGCGCGCAATGCTGTCTAACAGTGGTTGGACCTGTAATTCTGCTCGAATACTTTCATTACGTTTCATGTCCAGTCTATTATAGCCTGCCGTCGCCCTTAAAAACTTCATTTCTGCACTTTGTATTAGAGATCTCTCTCGTTGCGTCATGGTCCAACTTTCACTGCCATACAGCAAAACCGGGACTGCCATAGTTTTGTACAGTTTAATTCTTGTATCCTTTCTTGTCTTATTTTTCAAAGTTCGATGTATTGTCCCGCAAATTGTTCTAAACTTATTCAGTTTATTCATAACATCATCATCTTTTAAAAAGCTTATGTCACATCCTAAATATTTAAAATGCGAGACTTGTTCTAAAACCTTATCATGTATAACGATTTTCGTTCCGACTGGATACTTGCCCTTAAAGGCCATAGTCTTTGACTTAGCGGCAGATAGCTTCACTCCATAACCCTCACAGATCTTTTGTAGTTCAAACACAGCTTTCTGCAAATCATTTTCAGTTTCCATGATAATTACCTGATCATCCGCATATAGCAAACAGCTTAAATCATAATCGGCGATTTGTACACCAGCATTTATGCTCTCCTTCCACCTGTTCAGAATCCAATCTATATATATATTAAAAAGCGTCGGAGACAAACTGCAACCCTGTCTCACCCCCTTATTTGTATCAATCGCTGACGTCAGTCTATTTCCAACCTGGATATGGACAGCTGTATCTTCATACAAACTCTGTACCACTGATATCAGATGTGGGGGATATCCTTGCAAATACATTATCTCCCAGAGCTGCTCTCTATTAACACTATCAAAGGCCTTTTCAAAGTCAATGAACGCTAGATGGGTTTCTAGATTAAACTCCCTTCTTCTTTGTATCATCAATTTAAGAACAAATACAGCGTCCGTACACGACCTCCCCTTTCTGAAACCCATCTGCTCCTCATTTATCAAACAGTCTGTCAATACTTTTAAACGCTCATTGACCACGGATGCATACAGCTTATAGCCTGTGTTTAACAGTGTTATACCTCTATAATTGGCACATAGATTTCTATCATTTTTTTTAAACAAGTTAATTATTTTTGCTGAATTCCAGTCTTTCGGTACTTTATGGCTTTTCCAGCACATATTGTATAGATGTAGCAGACGAAGGCCTAAAAAGAGGCCACCATATTTTAGGAGTTCCATCCTCAAACCATCCAAACCACTTGCTTTCCTATTCTTCCCATGCTGTAGAGCTGTGGTAAGTTCCTCCATTGAGATCATATCTGGGTTACAGTTATCACAAAGCATCTTCACTAAACCACTATTAGTTCTTAAGACGTCACGCCATAATTCACTATAATGGCTGACCCAATCCTTCTCTGATATCACCTCTAACCGTACTGACTCTTTGACATCTGCATTTAGGTGCTTCATAACTTTATAAGCCATTTGCTGTTGTCCATGCAGGTCGTTCTCTACTTCACTAATAAAGCGATTCCATGACTGGTTATGAGCTTCTCTCACTAGTCTTTTTGCATCTGCTCTTGCTAGCCGGTACAAGGCTGTTGTCGTGTCATTTTTACTATTTAGCATGCGTTTGTATTGCTCCTGTTTTTTATTAATGGCTGCTTCGATCTCCCTATTCCAGATCTTTAAACCCTTCCTACTCCTTGATTTAAACTCTGTCCCTAAAGCTTCTGCAGCAGCTTTCTCAATTGACGTCTTTATATTAAGCCATTCCTCTTCAACATCATCACTACTAGCTACTCTTGCCAATACCTCATTGAGTCTGTTTACGTATAACTGTCTCACCGACTGATCCCTCAGTAGATGCACTTTATATACCTGCTTCTTCTCGACCTTCTTAGAAGTTGAGCGAGTTTTCTTCCATGCTGTATATAATATAACTTTCGAGACAACTAGGTAATGGTCTGTAGATAAATCGTATCCCCTATAAACTCTTGTGTCCTTCACTTGGCTTGATAGTCTTTTATTAACAATAATGTAATCAATTAATGAGCGTGTACCTCGAGCCGTCCATGTATATTTATGTATATCGCGTTTCCTAAAAAACGTGTTTGTTATTTTTAGTTCATTGAACGTAGCAAATTCTCTAAGAACATCGCCATTCCTGTTACATAAATTCTCACCAAAACTTCCCACTACATCTTTTATTGGTTGATTCCCTACCCGAGCATTCATATCACCTGCAATTACGACGTCTACCTTCCTTCCATTAGCAGTGACGAGATTTTGAAGTTTCTTATATAGTTCTTCAGTTGCCACCGGTTTACCCTCTTCCGGAGCATAAACACTGATCATCAGAAGTGTCCCACGTGAGTGCTGAAATTGTGCAGTAACTACACGATCCGATACATATTGGTAATTCTTCACTCTTGATTGCCACTTCTTATGTATCATCAAAGCCACTCCTTTACTTGCACGCTGGTCACCTCCCACGCCGCTATATATCATTAAGTAATCACCGATGTGCTGTGTTCCCTTAAGTTTCTTTTTCGTTTCTGTTATAACCGCAATGTCAATCTTAGCCCTGGCTAAAATCCTTGAAAGTTCCTGTTCCTTACTCGCCAGTCCTCTTACATTCCAAGTGGCTACATTTAAAACATCCGTTATCCAAGGTCTTTTTTTATTTTAAAAATGAAAAATTGTAAAAGCTGTAAAATGAAATTCATTAATTTCAGAGGAGATGACTCTGACTAGTGTCTTTTACACCTCTACCTCTTCTGTTCTTAAATAGTTCAGTCATATAATTGGCTGACCACGTGATAAGAAACAGAACAATTTTTTGTAGTCCTGGAACTAGCAGATCGAGTGCAAATATTGAACACTCCACCTGCCTGTTATGGGTAAAACACCCTATAACTTTTATGCCTATGATGGGTAGGTGGAGCGTTAAATTAATTACGCTCGATCTGCTGATTCCAGGGCTACAAAAAATAGTTCTGTTTCTTATCGCATATATAGCCAGTTATATGACTGAACTATTTAAGAACAGAAGAGGTAGAAGTGTAAACGACACTTAACAGAGTTATCTCCTCTGAGAGTAATGAATTCCATTATACAGCCAGACCCTGTGGTAAATGAAGTGAAGGTGTCATTTGCAGGATGGGAAGTAGGTGCTTTTCGGAGGGCCAGGCATGCTGATAAGCATTCTTTCCCACTCAGTGAGAAAGGTAATTTAGTAAACCAGCCTTTCAGCGGTTGGCCAAAACAACATTTAAAATTTAAAAACATCCTACTTCCACCATGTGAAATATAATATGGCTGTTAAAAATACCAGTACAGTATGTTTGATAAGATAGTAATATTATTACTTGTTATTTTTCAGGTTTAATTAAGTTTTTTGGAAATGTTGCACAGTTAAGACCAAAAGAAATATTTGATAAATATCCTCAAGTTATAAGTGCTGTTTTCAATTCTCTTAAATCACCAGATAGAAGTTTGTCCGGTGTTGCTATGGAAACCATTGGATACGTCGCAACAACATCTGATGGAAAACAGTGTCTGCAACGATATGGTAATTAAAACTTACTCTATAAATTTTTGTTGAATTCCTATTGCTATTAGTGGCATAGCAGCTGGATGATTAGTCTGCTGACTAAAACGGATATAGTAGACAATGGAATGTTGTACTTGGTGCTACCAACGTATCAAAAAACAATTTCCCTTTGGATGGGAACAGTGATGTATACATCTCTACGTATAATGTCATGAGAGATTTTCAATTGTAAATAGTAGAACCTTATTTATTTATCCATTTATTATGTATCTTTAATTTTTTCAGACGATGCTATGAATCTTGTAATGAATCAGTTATCACAATGTATTGCAGTTGCACCTACAGATAGTCGTGTGCGTGCTTTGAATACAGTCGCCAATATTATACAGCTTGAGGTATAGTACTATTTTTATATAAATGTAGAGACATGACTTGAAAGTAAGTACCATTATGAAAAAATAATTCTAAGAAATTTTTCAAGCCAGTTTTATTTTTACATGAAAGAACATACCTTAAACTATTTTTCGACTTAATATTCACCAGACACTTGTCGTAGCAGGTGACTATTTTATCTGAATCATTCTTGAAGAAACATCCCGCCAATGATGATAAGCTTAACTGAACTGAGAGAACGCAACTTGTGATAACCTAAGTAGTTAGAATCTAATACAACACAGTTTTCAAAACTTGTTGAAATTCATCTGAAAATACTGACATCGTGAACTGTCTGTTTTCACAAATTTTTTCATTCACAACTGACGGTAGCCCACTCAGTGTGGACATTGTTTTTTTTCATTGAGCTGCCAGCTGCCTAACCCACTTTTACACCATTCTTCACTTGCATAGTGATGCGGCGCTCTTGAGCGAGTAGCACTAAAGAGCTCTTAACTGAGCAGTGTGCCACTCGTTGTTAAAAGTTTCTCCCCACGCAGTGCTTTTTCCGCACAGAGCTTTGCAGTGCAAGTATTCTTAATGTATATAAACGTAACTGTGCCTCTGTAAGGAATCTGTATGCAGGGTGAATGGGATGGCTAGGGTGAAGGGGTCATTTTCATATACTACAACTTAGAAGACACGTGGTGGTCACATACATTTTCAGTAATGTACTGGCAGAGTGGCAGTCTGAACTCGCAACATTTTTACTTTCTGTTGCCTATATGAATATATAGGAAGGAAAGTATTGTTTTCACGTCGATTTTGTGAAATTGAGTTATCACCAGTTATATCCGTTTTCAGACCCCTGAACACAAAAAACATGTTTTTAGCGTCTGTGTGTCTGTGAAATAAATATTTCACAGAAACATCGAATGAGTAGTAACAATGACTAAATTATGAGCAAAAAAATCTCCCTGACATTTCTCTAATTCAAAATATATTTTTTAACAGTTATTAAATTTTACAAAATCGTAAATTAAAATTTAAATACAAACACAAATTAGCGAATGATTATAAAATAATATAATGTCAATGAATATCCAATGACAGATATGTCAAATCCAATTAAATAGAAATACCTTTTGAACCATTAATTTACCATAATACAGCGTTTCTTTTTTAAGCAGTATCGCATCCCAATTTGTGATACAAAATGCAAGATGTGTGAAGCAAGTTATATTGTGTAACGCATATTGCGACATGTTGGATACAAAGAGAAATATGGAAGCGTGAACTGGCCGTTTCTTAGCTTGCTGTCACCCCATACCAGATTCAGCAAGTCGTGTTCATTGAAAGTAATGTTCGTAGGCAATTATGTGTGTGTGTGTATGTGGGGGTGGAGAGAATAATGGTGATTGAAGTATTGTCTCATTTTTGTTTTTGCTTTCTGTTAAGGGCGTGTAATATTCTTCTGAAAATAGCAGTTTGGGCACGTTTAGAATAATAGTTTCTTTGAACAGTTCGTTTGTTTCATATACTTCAGTGCTACAGAGTGTTTGTTCACTACGTTTTGGGTTAGGCCTATGACTAATCAAAATGTCCAGTGAAAGTAGTGTTTACTTTAGTACTTTTAAAAAATGGAAAAGTGAATTAAGAGCCACTCAAATGTGAACTAAGAAGTGACAATTGCATAAAATTAGTTTATTGTGATTTGTGTCGAAAAAATGAGCCATGTTTGAGGGGATTGAGAAATTTCATACCTTCTTTCATCATCGGTATACGGATACTTTCATATATCAGTATGTGAAAAAAAATTTTAATTGCTATACAATTTTAAATTTTTGTAGCAATTTTCTACCTTCATTTTCAAAATTAAAGAAAAAACACTGCTTAATATTAATTGAATTGCTGTATTGTAATTAATTTTATAATGAATTCCACCATACTATAAAAGCATTTTAACAGGTTTGTGAATCAGAAGTGTTGGGTGAAATTTTGAAATCTATCAGGATAACTGTGGTGCGATATCGTATTGGTAATTAATTTCCCAATTGATATTAAAAATTGTATATATAATTATACATATTTATTTGTTTAGGTTGCTGATCAGAACAGCGAGTTACTAAATTTGACTGAAAAGTGGTTTTTAAAATTGTCTTCAAGTGATCCAATTGTTGAGATTGTGGACCTTTGCAGACAACCGTTCACTGAACTTAAGTTGGCTGGGTTTCTTGTATTACAGAATGTTGCTCAACAAGAATGGGGACAACATCGTATTAATAATTGTCCGGGTAAGTTTAATGAAGCAAGATCAATAATGCATTAGTGGTATTGTGTACTATTTGTCTCTGTACAGAATGATTTTGGTAGACACTCTTTACTCTGATCAGGAATTGGGATAAGTATTAATAACTCATCTTGCTTGACTGACTTGTTATTAGTTGTAACATTATAATATTGTCCTAAAAATTTTACATTAAACATTAAAATTAAACATGAAAATTGTTAGAACAAACTCTAGAAATAGAAGACAGGCTACATTAATTGAAGTGATTTAAAAAAAGACAAACACTGGAAATAATAATGATAGGCAATACTGAGAACTACTGTCCCAGGTTCTTAAAAAACAATAAATCGAAAAGTTTTTGTCCTCAGAAATTCAACTTTGTTTTATTCACAAATTTTGTAGATAACTATTTAAAAACATTTAAAAAACAATTAAAATATTTAAAATTCTTTAAAACTTATTTAAAAATGTTAAATCTTTTTCCGCAAATCTTCTAAAAAAAATATTCTAAATATTAATACAATTCTGTATATTAATAAATTTTCAAAAATTATTTTGTTTATAAAAAACTCGTATATGTCACTTCACTCCTTTAAAAGTTTAAAAAGGAATGAATTCAACAATCCAATTTATTAATTTAATAAATTTTATTTTTTTTTTTTACTTCTTCTCATCTCTTTAGATCAAAATCAAAATGTTCCTTTCACATCTGTAGTTGAGATCATCTGGTATGTGTGTTGATGCTGTAAAGTTATGTTTATGTTTACGTTAGAATGTTATGAATGTGTTTATACTGTTTGTTGTGTGTCTGTGGAGATGTCTCATATTACAATCTTCCCCCCCCCCCGGAGAGTAAACTGAAGTACAAAGGTACGTGTAGGCAGAATAATGGGGGTGAGTGCTTAAAAGAAAAAGAGAAGGTGAGTATGCAACAGTTGTCGGCCTGAGATGGTAATATTCATTCATTCGGGGCCCCTTTCAATAACATTCAAATATCATGCAAACAGCATAGTTTGCATTTTTGTTACAATCATCTCAAGCTCGAGTATCGCGACAGACATCACCTAAATAAATCCTCATGAAAATAAATTACGTAAATTATGAGTAAATTATGTAACTTTTGTAAGGTTAGAAATATGTTCTTTAGTTATTTCTCCTCCAATAGTCTTACGGAGTAAGGCTGTAACTGGAGTAGAGAAACCGATGATATACAAAGGTTCAGACCATCGATATGCCATTTTTGCACAAATGTTTTTCCGTTTCGAACTTACGGGGTGAGTTTTAAGTAAAACTTTGTCTCCCACCGAAAACGGATTGGGGTGGCGTGTGGCATTATATCGACGCGCCATATCATGATGGGATTTAATCAGTTTTCTTCTAATTTCACACATCATGTTACTGGAACGTATAGGATTTCTATGGAGGATATCTTGGATATTCCATGCTCTATCCAACGGTGATTGAGCTGGAAAAGTATGCAATATATCAAATGGACATTTCCCATGCGCATTATGTTGAGCCATATTAAAGGCTAATTGAAACCAAAATAGAGATTTGTCCCAGGTTGTTTGAGTTGTTGCATGGTATGCAATAAGGATAGACCTAAGATTTCGATTTAATCGTTCGGCGTGAGATGGTTGAGGATGATATGGTGAGAGGGTGGTTCGTTTTATGCCTAGATTGAAACAAAAGTTTTTAAACATTATGGAATTAAAATTTTTAGCGTTATCTGTGACAATTAACCTCGGGATGGAGTAATTTTGGAAAATACGTTTTAATTCATCGACAATGGAGGATGTATTAGTGTTTCTTAATGGAGCTAGCCATGTAAATTTTGAAAAGCTATCTACTACCACTAGAATATATTTATAACCTTGGTTGGTTTTTGGCAGGCTACCTACAGTATCAATAAACAACGTGTCAAATGGCACTGTCGGAACTCTGGAACTAAGATTTCCCCATTTATAATTTATTCCAGGTTTACTACGTTGACAGATTGTACAAGCATTCACCTTTAAAGGAATTTCTCGATATATAGCTGGCCAATAAAAATACCGTGTAATTTTGTGTATGGTTTTATCAACACCTAAATGTCCACCGATTTCGGACTGATGGAAGTATTTAAATACTAAATCTTTTAAGGAATTGGGGAGAACGATTTTGGTTGGGTTATTGTTTTTATCTTTTAGACATAGGACACCTTTGGATAAACAAAATTTATTATTCATTTGTTGTTTTTGTTGAAGGATAAAGGTATCCTGTTCTTGATGTTGTCTTAGATCTGTAAAAGATAGAGGGAATTGAGATAATAAGGTATTAATATAAGATATATCTTTTGAGATATCTTCGTTATTTAAATCGTACATCCTCGATAATGCACCAGCCACATTATTATCTGAACCACGGATGTGATTAATTTTAAATTTAAAAACAGATAATCTAAGTAACCATCTAGCGAGTCTACCTAACTGCTTTGGTCTGGAAAGAAGCCAGGCTAAAGCTTGGTTATCGGTTTCTAAAAGAAATTCTCGATGTGTTAAATAAGTTCTAAAATGATCCGTTGCAAAAACAACTGCGAGACACTCTCGTTCATATGCAGAAAATTTCCGTTCTGCTTCTGTTAATGTTTTGGAAGCGTACGCTATGGGTTTTCTAAATCCTTCTTGTTCCTGAAGTAGGACAGCTCCTAGACCTGTATCAGACGCATCCGTCTGTAAAATGAAAGTTTTGGAGAAATCTGGTATTGCCAATACCGGGGGATTAGCAATTGCTTGTTTGAGATCTTCAAACGCAATTTTTTGTGAGTCTCCCCAGATAAACTGAGTGTTTTTACGACGTAACTTATTTAAGGGTTCTATTCTATCAGCATAATTTTTGATAAATTTAGAGAAATAATTAATCATACCACAATATCGATGCACTTGTTTTACCGACGTCGGTTGCGGGTACTGTAATATTTTTTGCGTCCTCGCTGGATCTATAGAAACTCCTTTGTATGATAAGGTGTGTCCAAGGAACGGTATTTCATTTACAGCAAATGTTACCTTATCGGGATTAACGGTAATACCAGCTTTCCGCAGAATTGCCAATACTATTTTAATATGTTTAACATGCTCTGTAAAACTTTTAGAATATATTAATATATCGTCCATGTAATTAAATACAAATTTATGTTTAATATTTTTGAATAATGTATTCATAAGACGTGTTAAAACTTGTGCACCAGTCGAGAGACCAAAAGGTAATCTTACGTATTCGTATAAGCCATCCGGTGTGCAAAACGCAGTGATTTGACGAGATTTTTCTGTCAATGGTATCTGATGGTACGCTTGCGCTAAATCTAAGGTACTGAACCAGCGGGCATTAGAAAACCATTGAAAAGCATGATTTATATTCGGTAAAGGTTGGGCTTCTGAGTCAATTATTAAGTTGACTCGGCGATAGTCCACGACTAAGCGACTTGTACCATTCGGTTTCGGAATTAAAAAGGCTGGGGAGGAATAAGGTGAAACACTTTCTCTAATTACTTTATCTTTTAATAATTTGTCAATTTGGTTTTTCATTTGAAGCGTTTTTATCGGATTTAATGGATAGGGCCTAGATTTTATAATTTCGCTATTTTTGAGTCTAATATCATATTTTAATACATGGGTACAACCTAATTTAGTTGTGAGAACATCAGGAAATTTCTTACATAAATTATTAATTGTATTTTTAATATATTCACTTTGTTCTATGTTATTAATTTGTTCGGGATATAAATTGGTTAGAGAAAATTGTTGATTTTTTGCCCAATCAAAGGTTATGAAAGATCTTGAAGCATTGAATATTGCGTGGGTTTTTTGTAAGAAATTCATTCCAAGTATTATTTTATGGTGTATTTTTGGTAATATTTTAAAATTTAGTTTCCACGATACGTTGTGAAGAGTAAGTTTAACCCAAATCTGTTTATTAATTCTTAGAGGAAATCGATCAGCTGTAAGGCAAATTGTGTTAATGTTTTCTTCCTTTATAATCGCCTTCTTAGTTTTTAAAAATGTATATATTTGTTGATTAATAATATTATGAGTGGAACCCGAATCAATGAGAGCGTTAAATATATTATTTTTGATTTTTATTGATAAAGCTTTCAACGTATAATTACGGTTCAACGTGTTTTCTTTTAACCTTGAATGTTTACACGGATTATGTTTACAAACACACATCATATGTCTATGGTCAGTGCATTTGTAAAGATTTAGTTTTTTGAAACATTATTATTTCCTTTTTCTTGTAATAGTTTACAATTCTTTTTGATATGACCTAGCTTATGACAATAAAAACATTTTAAGGATGTTGCAGGCATTTGTGATCTGATTTTGCAAGTATTTTGTTTACTTTGGTTAGGTACCACGCTATTCACATTATTTATTACACTTGTATCATTTATTTTAGATAAACCAATATCATTAAGGGTCCTAGCATAAACTCTTTCATAAACATATGTGTCTAATTTATTGAAATCTTGTAAATTATTAGGTTTGCCGATTATACCTATGTGCGTGGCATATATTTCATTTAAACCGGTTAAAATTATATTAATTAACTCACCTTCTGTCAGATCTAATCTTAACACTTCATGGTTTTCTAAGATTTCTTTTATGTATTCAGTAAGAGTCTCCGTTTGTGACTGATTTCGGTATAACAATTTGAGTTTTAATATTTCTTTCATTTTTGGTGTGATTAGTTTGCTTACTAAATCTCTATGAAATTGATCGAAATTATGATTATTTTTAATAGAATTTTCAAAAATTTGTTCAGTGAAACCAGTCATAAATGGAGTCAACAATACCAAAGGTAAATCTACTGCATAACGTTTTTGTATTTGTTTAATAATTTTGATATTTCGTACTAGCATGTCAATATCACGTCCATCCGTTATAGTTAATTGTTTCAATTCATTTTCAATTGGATTTGCAATTTTTGTCCAATTAAAATTTAATTCACGATGAAAATAAACGGGATTATGATTACCTACTGCATTCGGTATCAATATGTCAGGAGTTTCGTTTCTAGGAACAGGATTTTGCATTACTGGGGAATGTAAAAGATTAACATGACCAACATCAAGATTTCCTTGTTGATCAGGTAAAAAATTATTTCCTAAATGTACATCTTCAATGTTTATGTTGTTTTGCTCGAAATTAGGTTCAATTTCGAAATTTTGTAACCTATTAAGTTTCCAAATCTCAAGTCTTTCTTTTAAATTTTGAAATCCTACGAGTTTATCTGGTTTGTTGGGTAATATGAATGTTAATAGTTTGTTAAGCCTATCACCAAATATTTCGGCATTATACCTTTCTAATTCAGTTAAATTTTCTATGTTCCGTAACTTTGCTAAATAATTTTGACACTCCGTCAGTTGTTTGTCTATGTCAAATCTATGCAGTGTAGTTAAATCAATTTGGCGTCCATTATTCAAGAGTTTTTGTAACCTTTGTTTTTTTTGTCTTATGTTTCCTGTAGTCGTGCTTTTTCGTATGCGTAGTTGAAAGTTAATGTTTGTCTCGTCTAGTTTGGTGGGGTCAAGAATCGGTGCTACTTCCCTATTCATTTTTATACCTGTTTTGTTTAATGATGATGATGATTTAAGTGTATGTGATCAATGACTTACCAGATGACCTCAATGTACTTGCCTACACAAATTCTAAATAACAATTATAAATTATTTTTGTAAATTTTTTAGAAGATTTGGTTTATTATGTGTTATTTGATTTAATTTTATTTGGTGAAATTTATTCCAGTTCGTTCCTTTTCCTCTTGTTATGTTTTCCTTCTAATCTTGTCGTTGGTTTTATCTATTGATATTTTATTTCCTGAAATTGTCTTGAAAATTATATTGAAATTGAATTATGTTATCCTGGTCACGGCACCATTTTATTGTCCCAGGTTCTTAAAAAACAATAAATCGAAAAGTTTTTGTCCTCAGAAATTCAACTTTGTTTTATTCACAAATTTTGTAGATAACTATTTAAAAACATTTAAAAAACAATTAAAATATTTAAAATTCTTTAAAACTTATTTAAAAATGTTAAATCTTTTTCCGCAAATCTTCTAAAAAAAATATTCTAAATATTAATACAATTCTGTATATTAATAAATTTTCAAAAATTATTTTGTTTATAAAAAACTCGTATATGTCACTTCACTCCTTTAAAAGTTTAAAAAGGAATGAATTCAACAATCCAATTTATTAATTTAATAAATTTTATTTTTTTTTTTTACTTCTTCTCATCTCTTTAGATCAAAATCAAAATGTTCCTTTCACGTCTGTAGTTGAGATCATCTGGTATGTGTGTTGATGCTGTAAAGTTATGTTTATGTTTACGTTAGAATGTTATGAATGTGTTTATACTGTTTGTTGTGTGTCTGTGGAGATGTCTCATATTACACTACTATTGGTTTCATAATTATATGCACCCGAGTTTGAACCCTTTGATCTACAAAATGATGAATTGGGTTTCAGCATACTGTGACACTTATCGCTAAGGTCCATTTCAGGATCTGGATCTAAAAATTTCTGTAGTGCTTCACTTCGGCGGGGGAATTGAAACCTGGGTGAAAATTTCCGCAACTGTAACTCGCTAATGACGGGAGTCCAGACCTATATTTATGTGAACTTTTTTCTTATTTTTGGATGTAGATTCACCTCCTGAAATATACCGTTTCTTCGTGAATCAACCTGTATAGACACATATAAAAAATAAGAAAAAAAAATTGGAGCTGTACTGTATCTGTTAAGAAAGTATACTGATTGCAATTGACAATTTTTTTTATTTTCTCATGTTTTGAGTGAAAAGGAAGGTGGGAGGAGGTTGGGTAGGATTAAGGTTGAGGTAATGAGTGATTCAAAAATACGGGAAATTTTGAAAATTAAATTATTTTATGAAAAACTTATTTTAATAAATTTATCTTTGTCATTAAATATTAAAAATAACACAATTTAAGATTACATACAGTACTATTTATTTCTTGAAGATGACTTCTTGCAGGTGAGCTTCATTTCTACGCGAACATTCCTTCAGTCTCTTCGTTACATTGTGCATGGTTCCACATAACATCTCATCCGGAATTTCGGTAATTGCTTCTTGGATCTTGGCTTTCAATTCTTCCATTGTAGCAGGTCGATTAAGATACACTGTTTTTAAGATGACCCTGTGAAAAAAATCACAAGCTGACAGATCAGGGGATCTGAGATACCATGGATTGTCACCATTTCTCGAAATTAAACGTTCGCCAAACAATTAGCGTACAGCTGCCATGGATATTGTGCAGTTGAGTGTTGCGACATTGGTCCGTCTTGTTGAAACCAGGCGGTGTCAATAATTTGTGAAAATGTTTGTTGGTTTTGACTGCAAAGGTTCCAAGCAAGTGCTGATGGTACACGATCGTGGCGTCCTAAATTTTAATGAAGGGGGAATTCTCTACAAGCCACCTTCACACTGCTGTTTTTCTTGTAAAAAGCTTTAATTGCAAAAACATGTTGCGCACCACTCCAAGTATCCATGATAACAAATGGCAAGGTGTCGTGGACAGGTTGGCGTAAGTTATTCATTGCTAACAATCGCCCACAACTACCAACACAAATTTCAAAATTTCCCGTTTCTTTAAATCACTGTTATTTTGATTATTGAATAAGAAATTTTACTTAGTGGTATTTTAAAGAGTGTTTTTTTCTTCTGCAGGTTTGTTAGAGTTCTTAATGGATAGAGGAATAGAACCAACATTACAATGTAAAACAGAGAAATTTAAAATAGTTGAGATTCTGGCTGGATCTCATACAGCTGCTTCAGTTTTTGGAGAATCCGTTCATAAAAGACTTGCAGAATACGTCAGAGAAGGTCCATGTTTCGTTTATACTCAAACAGAAGTTGCTATCGAGGGTGCTTCATAATGGAAAAGTTTTCTTATAATATATTGTTTTTCTTTTGTAATTATGAATTTATTTAATTACATCTAACAAATCTTTCAAGTTCTATTTCAATTTATTTTTCCTTATGACGTTGAATGTTACAGTGTGTGGAACTCCAGCGGTGGGAGATGGGGAAGTCATGCATTTCTGAAAACATGAGTCACATTTCACTGTTCTTTTAAAAACTGTCAAAACATGCTGTTCGTGTTCGAGTAAATTATAAACTGATTATGTCATATGTTACACATGTGAATATAAACAAAACAAGAATTAATAACAACATTAGAACGTTTATGTTATCTGATTTTATTACTGTGTGTGATATTTAATTATACTTTAACAGTAGTTGTAGTGTCAATATCGTAGGTCTATAATTCCGTTCTCACGCATTTTCATAGTAGTGTTTCTACAAGTGAATGTTAACATGCGTTTCGTGTAACTATCCTACAGGTACTTGCATACAAGAATTAAGTATCCATTGCATAGTCTTTTTTTTAATTCACTTTTTCAATCAAAATGTCGAAAAAAAATGTTAATCGCAAGTTCGGTAGTTTTATAATTAGAGCGCCGACCTGATCAGTGGGCAAGATTTTTTTAGTTAATATAGACCTAAATCAAATTTAAACAGTGTAGGGCTACTTTTTTTTATTTTTTTTTTATGCCCCAATTGGAGCGCTCAAGTCACTCATGGACATGCGTTCCTTGAGGAGTTAGTTGTGGCACCACACTGTTGTTTTCTTCGTTCCCACATCAATTTCATATTCCTTGACCTGGTGATTTAATTTTATTTGTTTGCAATTGACCACACGTATTAATCGATTTATTGTAACAAAAAATAACTCAGTGTAGGTATTTAAGTAAACGCTTAGGAATTCGTATTATGTGGAGTCAACGTTTTCAGAGAGACTAGTATGGTGATGGTCGCCGTTCTCTGAGCTGGAGTTCCATACACTATACAGTGTTCAGATGAACTAATGTTCCCTAGCCGTGGGAGTGAGAGAATGCATAACGCTCTCACTCGCACAAGCCATACGCACCGTTCCAATAACATTGTCGTATAATTTTACTCGTTGTGAGCAAGCGTTTATGCATGCAGTAAACTAACAAGCAAGATAACGACTGTAGTATGTTTTCAGATTTGGATTATAACGGTAAAGACCTTAGGGCGCATGCGTAGCTACGTCACATATCTCCCTCTCACTCGCTCGGCTATGGGACATTAGTTCATCTGATAACTATACATAACATTGTTCAGTCTTTAACCCTTCGATGAGCAATAAGTAGTCTCTCATATTGACTCGGGGAGAAAGAAATTTTTAAATTTATAATTTAACTAGCGAGATCCGTGCAGCGATGCGATGTGCATGGGTTGGAAAATCTGAATGAGATTATGTTAATTAAATATAAGAATTTGATGGTCCATAAATGTTTAAGGATTAGTTTATGTTTAAGGAAGTAAGGCGTCTATAAACAACATTTTTAGTTTATCCTGTTGGCACTAAAATGTATAAATTGTTTTTATCACTAACCCTTGAATATGAAAGATATAACTGCCCATGCGGAAAGCAGGAATTACGTAAATCAATCTCGGTAAATGATAATATTTTCCCCTACATCTTATTTATGGATATTGCAAAGCAAACTTTTGTGGGCAACTAAATTTTTTTGAACTCAAGATAATTGCTTAGAATCAGAGGAATGCGAGGAATCTGTACCTTTTCGCATTTCTCACACCCAGTTTTATAACTAATGCTTCAATATTGTTTGGTTACAATGCAGTCGAGTTCATTGGATAGTTTGGGCGGGTCTAAATTTTGTATCAACATTATTGGTATGCCTGTTTAAATTAATATTAACAAAGCAATACAAAACAGGTTGCATCTTGTTTATATAAAAGGTATAGTTCTTAAAAGAACTGTTTATTATTTTGAATGGTAAGCTATGGTAAAAATAGCAGCAGTAAATGACACAAAACACTAACTGCATGCTACGATAACAATTTTATAACAGCAGTAGCAAGCAATGAAAAACACTAACTTCACAAGAAGGCTGGTGTTCGGAACAATGCGTTGGGCGTAGAGGTGGTTGTGACAGTAGGGAGCGACATGACGTGTTATTAGGCTTCCTGTGGTAACATCTTCTGAAATTATGTATTAATACTCAAAAATGTATTTACTCAATACTCATGTACTACAGTATTTAAAAAAAAAATCTTACTAATTTAAAAAAAAGTCTTTAGAATATCAAACATTTTATGTTTTATGGGTTAAGAAATCGATTACGAAAGGCTCAAGCTTGATATCTCTAGCTGTTTAGAGTTTCTTAGTTTTTTGAGCCCCAGGGTGTTGCACCTCAAATTTTGGATTTTTCCTGGGGGTTTCAGATGGTGAAGAACAAAAAAGATTCTTATATTTTTTGCTCCGAGGCCTCCTTATGGGTTAGAATTTCCAGACGGAACTACAAACGTTCAGATTTATGTACGAGGTGTGTTCAAAAAGTAACGGGAATTTTTAAATTTCGTGGGTTTGGATAGTCCGATTGTAAAAATTTTTTTTTATTATGTTGGTACACATGCCCCTGACGTACGATAAAATTTTCAACAATATTCATTGCTTAGTTCTTAAGTGGAAGCCGCTAAGGTTAGACGTGTTTTTCGAGCACGGCTATTTTTGTTTGTTAAAAAAAATGGATCAAAGAATTTGTATTAAATTTTGCATGAAAAATTAAATAAAGTGTGTGAAATGTTAACAAAGGCATATGATGAGTCTGCTATGAGTAAAACAAGGATTTACGAGTGGTATAAGCGTTTCCAAGATGGCCGCGAAAACGTTGAAGATGACGAACGACCCGGACGTCCAAGCACATCAACAACCGATGAAAACGTGAAAAAAGTGAAAGAAATGGTTATGAACGATCGCCGAATCACAATCAGAGAAGTCAGTGATGATGTTGGCATATCGATTGGCTCATGCCATGAAATTTTTTCGGATGTTTTGGGTAAGAAACGTGTGGCAGCAAAATTTGTTCCAAAATTGTTGAATTTCGAACAAAAACAGCGGCGAATGGAAGTTGCTCAGGAGTCACTAAATGAAGTCGACAACGATGCGGATCTACTCAAACGTGTTATAACAGGTGACGAAACATGGGTTTACGGATACGATGTCGAAACTAAGGCTCAATCGTCCCAGTGGAGGCATTCTGTATCGCCAAGACCGAAAAAGGTTCGACAAGTGCGGTCGAATGTGAAGGTTATGCTCACTGTGTTCTTCGATTTTAATGGCATAGTGCATCATGAATTCATGCCACAAGGTCAAACAATCAATAAGGAGTACTACCTACAAGTTCAACGCCGTTTGCATGAAGCAATCCGAAAAAAACGCCCGGATTTGTGGCAAAACAACATGGCTTTTGCACCACGATAATGCACCTGCTCACACTTCATTGCTTGTTCGTGAATTTTTGGCCAAAAACAAAACTGTAACGATGCCCCAGCCTCCATATTCGCCAGACATGGCTCCATGTGACTTTTTTCTATTTCCAAAAATAAAGAGAACATTAAAAGGCCGTCGTTTTACAAGCATAGATGACATTAAAAGCGAATCGGTGAAAGAGCTAAAAGCTATCACAAAGATCGAGTTTCAGAAGTGTTTCAAGGATTGGAAAAAGCGTTGGCACAAGTGTATTGCATGCGAAGGGGATTACTTTGAAGGCGACAATATTAATGTAGAGAATAAATAAATATTTTTTTCAAAAAACGAAAATTCCCGTTATTTTTTGAACAAACCTCGTATATATAGATTCTGAAATCATCATCTAACCCTAATTCTAAATTATTTTTTCTATAGTGTTTGCACATTCAGTTGACACAACGGAGTACTATAGGACAATGTATTTCTTATGGGACTCTTACCGCTACTAGCACATACACAAACATCGGCTTTGTAGATGCGCCCCAACCACAACAAACCTGTACAATGTAGAGTAGTCTATATGACTATTAACTAATAATTAACACTATAAGTTTAACTCAACTTCCTATGCGGATTCCTAATGTGAAATATTTTTTCCGATATTTGTACTGGGAAAGATTATTTTTGTAATAACCATTTGCGTCATTTGTTTACATTTATCACACAGTGTTTAGAAAGTCTGGCGGGGGAATGTGGAGAAAGCATTATTATGTCTACAGTGAAATAGATAAGATATTCATTTTAACCCCACCTAATAGAAGGAAATGTTTTTACCGGTGTTTGATTTTTTACAATTCATTAAACATTCTACATAACACACAATTTTTTTCTGTCAAGCAAAACTTGAATTGTAGTTCTACCTTAAAAAATACATGTACTACAGAGGTATTATGTACGCAATTGTATGTACGTAATTGTATTTATGTACGCATACAGATGCCTTTAATTGATGTTTTTAGTTGCGCTAATAGCAGTGACAATTCCCATAAGATCCATTGCGTAAACTGAACATGCAAACGACTATAGTACTTCTAATGTTAAGTCTTTCTGTATTATATGGTACTTCATCATATGATTCTTCGTACGTGACTATTTCATAAATTTCTTGATCTGGCATTGAGTACTATTCTAACGTGTTCCAACAGAATGTAAAACCCACAATAAGGTGAAAACAGAAGGGCACTCTCTTGAAAGGTGTGATTTTCTCCCATGACAATGTGCTCCTCCACACTGATCAGAGAACAAGAGAAACACACGAGAAGTTTGGTTGGGAGTTGTTACCACATAGTCTTTACAGCCCAGACCTTGCCTCATCCAATTTTTATTTGTTTGGCTTGCTCAAAACCTTTTTACGCTGCAAGAAGTTCGACGACAAAAAAGCAGTACACGAATGGTTCAGACAGCAAGTTAACTACTTCTGTGCTGCGGGTATTAATGGTATTCAAAATTTAGTACTTTATAAACTTAGTTATTTGAATAATCATGCACACGAATATTTTTAAATGTAAGACATTAAAAATTGTAACACGGTTTTTTTCTTTGCATTAAATATATCTCAAAATGATGCATGACTAATTCAGCAAATTAAACGCTTTTGAATTAGAATTTATTTATTCTATTAGTGTCTCTAAAATGAATTGCATTAGTTATCATCTCTTAACTTTATTTAATTTGTAGCATACATTTTAATATTGTAACATAAATTTTTTCGATTTATTTATTTAATTCAATTGTTTGCAACTGGCCGACCACAGCCCAATTACAGAAACAGTATTTCATTACAGAGCAAAAGACAATACAAAAGTAAAAAGAAAAGAAAAGGAGAGAAAAATACAATCAAAAATTTTCAATAATGCAAACAGAATTAAATATAAATAAAACGGTATTATATACTAAGATTTTACAAATAATTTACTGATTAATAATCATGATAGAAGTCCAAAACAAAACAAAAAAAATTTAACACACATAATGTGGAATTGCTTGGAAACTTACATCTTGAAAGACTTAAGAATGGTTGACCTATACGATGCTCGGCTCTGGGAAAATGGATCTATTGCCGCAATTCTGTCCATGATATTATAATTGACTATCATGCAGTTAACCAGCGAATAAGCTGCATAATTAGTGGAAGAAAATTTGCGATAAAACATATTTTTTGAACGGTTACAAAAACTTGGGACGCGAAAAGGAATTTTTCTAAGCGTATAAGGATCGTTTATTTCAGCACACAATAATTGTTTCAAATACATAAGTATTGTTAATACAATGTATTGTTTCAATACATTATACTTTGAAAAACTAATATTTTTATGTATTATAATGTCTTTTTTTCCATTTCAAGCTTTTCTGGACCACATTATTATATTATATGACACCAGATCCTGGTGTTTAGTATCCTAAAAAATTGTTTTGTCATCCATTCTATACTGATGCCCATACAATTTTAGTCATAATTTTCAAATCATGTCCATTATTCATTGTTTTTCTTCTACAGTTCTCCTACTTGTGACTTGTGTTCACTATCTTCAGATTCATCTTCTTAGAAAAATCGTTCTCTCAAATTTCTCTGCATCTTTTAGACCAGCCTCTCTAACTATTCTAAGGCATTCACTCTAGTACTGGCATGTAGGTTGTATTGCAATATTAGAGCATCTGATTGTGGCTTTTATTTTAGAGTGCTCTCTTTTAGTACATGCTAAAATGTTCTTCAGAGTACAGTGGCCGTCTTTCCTTGCCTACTGTTGTTCACTTCCTTTTCATTGTATTATCTTCTCTAAGTGACTTGAAGCTATAAACTTTTTATAGTTTACTGTATTTTGTCTTCAAATGACAGACTCTTTTGATTTCTATTATGTATTTAGTTTCTTCGAAGGATTACCAGGTAGCCTTCTTTAGCATACAGTTAAAGAGAACAGGTGACACTACATCACCTTGCCTAATACCAGTAAATTTCAAACTTTCTGGATAGAAACTCTTCTTGTAGGAATTACTTTCGAGTGTATCTGTGTTAATGTTTCCTTTATTATTGTTATTTTCATGAGATTATTGAGATGTTGAGATTATGAGTGAAGAAGAAAACATTATAAATGCGTTTTATGTTTAATATGAGCCTAAGTACTCATTTATTATTAATTAAAGAAATACTGTACATTACATGTCTATTGTACAAAGACTTGATAAATTGATTGTTTTATACTAAATTCCTAATTATTTTATCAAACATCCTATGTATAATGTTTCCTTATCTGCCATGGTAGATTTAAATTCCTAATATGTTATACACCATAGAGTGACGAGGCAATCTTTGCTTGACTTTACAAAGGAGCCCTAAGTGCTATACTTTATCAGATGTGTTGTTGATATCAAGGAGAGTAGTGGAACAAAATTTCTTGTCCTGTATATTTACCATATATTTTTAAAATATTAAACGAGCGGAAAATATTACAGCAGTCTACCAAAAGGAAAAATTTAAATACAATTGGGCACGAGTTTTCACATCTTCGCTTATTGTTGGTGTACCTAAAAATATTGGTTACCAATTTGAGCAACCTGTATTTTATCCTGGAATTATTTTCGTATGGTAAATACAAGGGTCGTTTGAAAAGTTCATGCAAAGTCAGATATATGGCACTACTGGCACATATCGAGCATATGTTTAGTTAGTAGCATCTGTTGGAAAAACATGTGTAGTTTCAGCCAGATCGGTCTATTTCTTTCTGTTTGACATTCGTTTTAATCGAGGAAGTCGAGTGATTTTCAAAAAATGGATGAAAAAGAATTTCGTGTGAAGTGTTGCAAGGACGGTTTGCAGCTGTTCCAGAAGAATTCGCAGGACTTTAAGCGTCGTTTCGTCACTGTGGATGAAACATGGATACATCACTACACTCCTGAGACCAAAGAACAATCTAAACCACGGGTTATGAAGGGGGAATCGGCGCCGAAAAAGGCGAAGACAGTTCCTTCGGCCGGAAAGTTTATGGCGACGGTCTTTTGGGATTCACAAGGAATAATCTTCATCGATTATCTCGAAAAGGGTAAAACTATTACAGGTGCATATTATTCATTGTTATTGGACCGTTTGAAAACTGAGCTGCAAAAAAAAAACACCCACAAGAAAGTCCTTTTCCATCACGACAACGCACCAGCTCACGCCTCAGCAGTTGTGGTCGCAAAATAAATGGAAATAGGGTTCCAACTCCTTTCACATACCCCCTATTCTCCAGATTTGGCTCCCTCGGACTATTATTTGTTTCCCAATTTTAAGAAATGGCTAGCGGGAAAAAGATTTTATTCAAACGAGGAGGTGATGCAGGAACGAATGGCTATTTTTCAGACTTGGACAAATCCTATTATTCGCCTATTATAAGCCTAAAAGGAAACTATGTCGAAAAATAAAGTAGGTTTACCCCAAACAATTAAGTAGTTTTTATTTTTGCCCGGACTTTTCAAACGACCCTCGTATATATTTAACTTACAAGTAAATCAATTTTTTAATAAAAATTTTAATGAGTCAAGTTGTTAGTTTTTCACATAAGAAAAGAAAGCTTTACAAGAAAATATATTTTTATATTTTTAAAATCCCTCACAATTGTCTCAGATATCGAACAAAATTTAGTTTTTAGATGGGGTTATGTATGCTTAAAAACTTTGATAGATCATTCTCAAGAAAGTTGGTGTTTTACAGGAAATTCAAACGTCTTCTATTAGAATGAAATAAGAGTTCATTTGAAACAACACTATTATGTAAAACTGATTTGCATTTCGTTTTAGAATTAAAAATCGCCTATTGTAAAAGGTTTGTAGTAGATGACTTTGGCAGTTTTGTATTTGAAATTGTTAGTCACACATTTATTATGACATTTGAAAATATAAATTTTTACACCAACCTCATTTATAGGGCCTAATACAATGACGTGTTAATAGGAACTAAATCCATTACAAATTATTTTTTTAAGGAAATCATGAAAATAAAATTAATTATATTATAAAAGATTTAGCGGCAGTTTTATTGATTTTACTTAAACTTATGAAGTCTACATGGAAATGCAGTTATCATTCATTTTTATTACGGTACTGTACATTGAGTTGCACATTTTCTGTACGATACTTTATTTAACGGGTAGTGGGGAATTTTAAAAATAAAAATAAATTTTAGCAAAACGGCATGGCTGTTAATCACAAATTCCGCACAACCCCAGTTTAATCTAACTGTTTCAAACACCTTCATACAAAACTTTACTACATATAAATATCTGGTTACATGGATAGAATAGACTAGTTCAGCTTTTATATTGGTTGAGCTGAGACCTTTCAAATGAAAGTATTGTATCATACTACGATGACCAATTTTCTCCATTTTCACAAATTCACTGAAAACGTTCACTATTGATGAATGCCAAATAAATAATAAACAACATGGCGTCTTCAAACTTGAAACATAATTTATAATGCTTTATAGATTGTGTACTTTCTAATACAATGATATATTTCAAACAACTACCGCCATCTCTAGGTCAGGCCGGGTACTTATGGGATGACCCTCGTATATTAAATAAGAAATAAACACAGATTATGTTCAAGAACATTAACCTGAAATTTAAAACAGAACATTCTCGACTGAAGAAATGTGGTTCTAACATAATGTGAGGTAAATCCTGCAACAGAAAAATAAAATTATTATTTACTCACAAAATGTGCGTTGTCATTTTTCCCAGAAGGCCTAAATAAGATTGACAAGAACCACGCCATTTCAGTGTTCCTGATGGATTTCTGGGAACAATATACAGTTTCTAACTTTCATTTACCAACTAACGTTTATTATGAACTTGATTGCCAGGGGTATTATCCGCTATTGGAAAATATTAGTATGCGTGTTATGGCCTATTTGTTAGTAGAGAATGAGACGGTAATTTATTTCACAAAGAAAATGAAAATAATATAGGTAGGAAAAAGAAAATCATTTCTATGGAACATGAATTTCTGACCTTCATTTGGAATATTACACAAAAATTTTCAGTTTTGTTAATGACACTTTATTTATAGTGTTTTGGGTTTTCGAGAATGTCCAAATGAGACAATTTTTAAAATCCGTGTTTTATGTTTTAGTGTTAGTTATTTGACAAAAGAATTCCCTGAATGCTTCATTCTATTCTGTAAAATCCGGCTAAATGTTGTTCCCAATTAATTCTTACAAAACACATAAGAATCTCTTGAAGACTGTAACAGTGCTTACTAGACAATCCATCAACCAAATCAGGAAAAAATAAATTTCAATAGAATGTACGCTAAATAAAGCAAAGGGCCAGGAAAAAGAATAAAAGTCAATTAAATTTCTTCTCTTAAATATAATGTAGAGCCAAAACTCACTTTTATGCACTGAAAAGATTTTGGAGTGATCTGTACTAGCAAAATCCACTGTTGGAGGTGTTTGGTAAAGTCCAGATTTTAAGGTGCGCTTTCCATGTGGTGACCTAAGATTGACGGATTATCTGCTCTACTGAACTAAGAATAATAATGCTATATTGCTTATAAGCGTAGTTCTAAAATCATACAAAGGAAATTGTTCCATCTTTGTTACTACTAAGTAATTTTAGTGTGCATGATTTAAGCAGAACTACCTTAGGTGTTACAGGTAGGAATTCACAGTTACTTCACATAGGCCGGAAAACTAATACGAACTCAAGTCCGATTTTGCGAAGCTGTACCAACATGTACAAAAGTATTGGAGCCTGCTGGGAACCTTACAGTTAATTTTCTTTTGTATATAATGTATATTACGATATAGTCTTAAGACTAATAAGTAATTTTATTCTACCTTAAACTACTATTGACAATATTACTACAGAGATGCTCAACATAATCTCGGTACTTAATTTAATATAACACATAATGTAGGCCTACAACAAAACCAGTCACAAAGATTCTTTAACCAAGAAATTCTTCTTCTTCCCACATCTCTCTTCCTCTGAATTCTGGCTGTAATCTAGATCAGTTTTGGTTATCATTGTGAAAATCATTTTTCTAGATACAGAGATCCTTATAACATGATTTCATACAAAAATTTGAAAGAAAAATTTTGTTCTATTAGCTACATACTTCCTGTTTACTGTCTAAATACTATTTTATTCTGCCTAAAGCAAAACTTTTATGAATTTTGTCGCTATCATAAGGTACATACATTATCTTCAGAAAATGTGTGAGTATATAGATTTATGTTGTCAATATACCAAGGAATGCCAATCTGTAGTAATGCCTTTGGGAAGGAAAAGTTTGAGAAGGCCTAGAAAAAGATGGAGTTATGCTGGATTAGGTGTGTCCCATCCATGAATGGTTGAAGAAGGTATGTAAATTTAATAATAATGGAATAATTTTGTGAGATATTTTTGATAAGTACAACATAAAAAATTGAATCAGTCATATCAGAAAGCCCATTTTCAGAAAGCCCTAGTCAAAATTTCACATTTTTTCTTTAATGAATTTTAGAACTAACTGAATGTAAACATACCATTCCTACAAAAAATCACATAAGTCTGGCTTTCCTTAAGTGATATAACACTAAGAAAAGGCTTATTCTTAAGGATATAAAGTGTTTCCTTCTAATTATAAAATGAAAGTTGATGTTCTTTTGAACATTAAGCTCTACTTTATAGTGGAAGAGGCCATACAAAGATTCTATGCAAAAATATTTTTAAGGTGTATAACTATTGTTTATGACAACGATGGAGAACGTGAATAGCCCTGGAAGTCAACATTTTTCTTTCTTAAAGTTAAGAATTTCAATTTTTATTATTGCAGAAAACTATTTTAAGTCATAATGTAAACTACTGAAATAAATAAATGAACACTATTGTATAAAACAATTTTCTTCTGGTCGAATGACGTAAGTTAACATTGTACTCCAATTTATTTCAGAAACACCTTAAGTCTAATTTTTCAATTTTTTTTTTTAAACAAATGGCTTGTCTTTAAAAAGACAAAAGTATATTTTATATTAAAGAGGACAGCCCTCTGAACAATTTACATTTTTTGATATTTTTTTAATTGAAACATAATAAATTACAAGTTTTTCAATTTTTCCAAAAGTGAATTTTTTTGACTTACGGGCTTTTTGAAATGACTGATTCAATTATAAAACGTTTAAAAATTAAAAAAATCAATCTGAATATCGTAGTTTTTCTTTTCTTAGCATGCCATTGACCTCTTTGAACAGGTGGAATTAAAATGTTTTCCTGTTTTACTTACTACACTTGTTCAACTCTTATTGGAACAGTTAACCTGTAACTCTTTGTAAAAAAGTCTATCGTACGTATAGTATTCTTATATGTAATAATAAGTTGTTAACAGACAATGTATTATCTGTGTTAAGTGCATTTAGCGGTCATAAGTACACTTGCAATTCAAGCATTATAAAACAGGTTGTTAAGGAAACCACACCCTTTTATTTTCTGGCCAGCGTTTTATACTCATTGATTATAAACTTGAATTTTTTAAATATTTTTATTTTGTATAAGCATTTTAAAATAAAAGTCGTTTGTTTAAAATAGTCTGAATGTGTTTTAATGCATTTACAATTATTTTTTGCCACTAAAAATTAAGAAAAGACGGCCGGAGTTTGAATTCATTTTTATAACCTAAAATTAACATTATTTTTGAAACAAATTGCCGGAATGACCGTGTGTTTAATTTTAAAACACGATTTTCTTCTTTGTCAAAATTTTACATGTTTTACTATACCAAACTACCACGTTTATCGGGCCTAATTTATCAAAATGTCCGTGTTATCCGAATCAATCTGAATCTAAAAGAAATGTGTAGGCCTATACATAAAATTACAATGTACCTATCACGTACAGTATTTGAACAATACAATCTAGATGCAGTACATTATACACTTTGTAACCCGTACAATATTGTACGCTAAACAAAGTTTAAATATTCAAAATATATAGCTACCGTTACAGTATGTTGAAGCATAGTGTTCCAAGCTAAAACTCGCATTCACTTTCCTGTATTTGTTTAGCAAATCATCACTGGACAACATGGTGTAGATGGAGCAGAAGCTCGACAACACACCGGCTAAACGTAATATGAAACGATTGTGCTGCCTTTAAGCGCCAAACAAAAAATAAGCAAAAAAAACTTAACTCATGTAAATATTTTTATATAAACATATTGTAGTGTGTTTCTACCCAGATAAGTAAAAATAAGCGGTCTTCTTCTTCTTCTTCTTCTTACTATCAAGGGTTTAGGCCTATCAAGGAGTAGGCATAAGCCTATTCCGAACTTACAAACCATCGTGTACTTCTACACCAACACGAGATATTCCAATCCGTACATCTCGACTACTGCCATCTTCTTCGAGGTCTTCCCACCTCCCTTCTTCCAACTGGAACATATTCCGTCACTTTAAGGGTATTCTCTTTTCTGGCATCCGTTTACGGTACTCCTCCACTTTTTCATTCAAGCTAAATACACCCAACTCAGATCTAATTTCCTTGTTATGTATTTGATCCAGCCTCGACCAGCCCCCTTCACCCTTCTTAAGAACCTCATTTCAGCTGCTTGGATCCTACTTTCTTAGCGTTTCGTGGTAACCCATAACTCACTTCCATAAAGAAGGACTGGGCTGCCATTACATTGGAGAACTTTACTACTGTCTCTGTTGTAGTTCTGTTACCAAGTGTTAATGGTACCAAAAATAGCTTGAAATTTATTTATTTTATTTTCGACTTCCAAGTCCCTATTAAAGCTCACATCACAACCCAGATAGTTATAGTGAGACACTTGATCTAATACTACATTGTCTAAAACAATCATCGAACGAGTGGGATACTTCCCTCTGAATGCCATAACCTTTGATTCAGCAACCGAAACTCGTAAATTATACCTTTTACATAAATCAATTACAACATAAACTGCTCTTTGAGGCTCATCTTCACTCTCCTGTATAATCCACGTGTCATCCGCAAATAGCAATGCATTAAGGTAATCATCAGTACTTATTCTAACCCTCGGACTAACCACACCTTTCCACTTTCTAAAAACATACCTAGTTTTTAAAAATAAACGGTAAATTTACAATTACATTTTATTTTCATCGATTTCCAACTATTGTTTCAGGTTTATCCAGATCGCTTTAGGTTCCAATTAGTTTGGATAAACGAGGTAGTACTGCACTTAGGTAAAGAAATTACATGAAAATATGGAATCTGGGAGTAATTAGACATTAGAATGAAGGTGCAGAGTTTGTCTACTAGCTCGTGGTCCCTCTACAAGAAACGAAGGACGCCTGTCTATTAGAAAATGAGACTTCTAGAAAAGAATACACGATTTAACTCTTCTATAAACCGTATTCAATACTATAAAAAAATCTAAATAGAGGAAAAGGTCAATAGGGGCTAAAAAACAGTTTTAATTACTATCCCATAGCTACAAAGCGGAGCTTCTTGCGGTAAAATACGAAAATTTAAGGAAGAAAGAACTACTATCAACTTAAGCTAGGAGAGCTTTAATGCTTCTAAAAGAAAAAAAATGTTTTTACTCCAAAAACTTAGTAAGGGACAAGTGCCATATTTGTATATACTAGGCTTACGTCAGTTACACAGGACCACAAACCAGTAGATAAGCTTGTAATTTCCATCATATTTTTACTTTCTCTTGCCGATATGAATATATAGGAAGGAAAGTATTGTTTTCATGTCGATTTTTCGAAATTGAGTTTTCACCGGATTTTACATGTTTTCAGACCCCTAAACCCAAAAAACATGTTTTAGCGATTGGTCCGTCTGTGTGTCTGTGTGTGTGAACAGAATATCTCACGAACGGAACATCGTACGAACTTGAAACTTGAAACTTACGTTAGATACTACTACCGGACCCGATACGAACATTTTCAATAAAATCGGACAACCGGAAGTTGTTGCTCTACAAGATAGGGTAGGCGCCATGTCTGCTGAAATTCTTGGTGATTTTTTTTTTCTCAATTTCGAAAAATCGACATGAAAACAATACTTTCCATTCTATATATTCATATGGGCAAGTGAAAGTAAAAAGACGTATCTCAATTTGTTTATGTTTTTTCAACTAACCAATATTTTAGGAATGGTGCGACCTATCAATTAATTAAAATACCCGTTTCTCGTTTAAAATATGACAAAAACGCTTTGACAGTTCGTCGTATCTAAATTTTATGTGACTTTTGAGATAGTCGTGTCTTTAATACTGAACAATATATTCCCATCTCTGAGATTTTTTTTTTCTTATCCGAATTGAGCTACAGAACAATATTCTAAAAACTAAAACCGCATCTCTTTGCATAAGACGCCTTCTTTACATTAGGAAATCAGCTGATAGATATTGTGAGTCTTTTGCATTTAGTGCCATTTTTAAGCAAGTAAAGTAACTTTAGACATTTCTGGAGGCTTAATTTGTTGGCCTTAATTTTAGGATTACGTAAGCTTTTCTTCTTTCTTCTATCCAATAAATATTCTGTTTCAGTCTGTGCACCAAATGATCAAAATTACTTGACTTCAGGACTTATAACGTAAAAGGCCATGTTATATTCAACCTGGATTTATGATAAAAAAAATATTTTATGATTCATCAAATCAATTACGTAACCGATAAAATACTAGACGATGAAGACTTACGCGTCCTTTACGTCAACGACACATTTTTAAATGTGTACCTGTATTCAAAGACATACGTTAAAAACAATAATAATCTTTAATACGCAATATAATTTTTCCAAAGGAATAGCTCAAAGGTGATTGAATCGACGATGGAATAGAGATAGGCCTACTGACTATTTTAGGAGTTACTACGGTTGTTGTACCTTCACTTCTCCCAATCCTCCAACCAAAGCTTCTACTCTCCATTGCCCAGCCCACTTTAACTGTTCAGGATCATCGGGATTTGTCTATTTTGTTCCTTCCTACTGAACTCCAATCCATTACCCGAAAGGATAGCGATATCTGATGAAAGACAAGATAAAATAACGCTAGTAGAAGCAATTTAATGTAATATTTACATTTAATACTTTTTAAATTTCCTGGAGCACCGTCACTGGGCAGTGTTTTCCTCTAAGTCATGAATGCCATTTTTCATACAGTAATGATATCAATAATCTTTATTCCACATGTTATAATACAACATTAAGGCAAAATGCACAAATCGGTACACAAGATGTAACTTAAATAAAATTATGCAAATGCACCTTAAAATTAAAAACAATGAAATTTAATTGACAAAATGGTAACTTTATATAAAATTTGGAACTAGTTATCTCTTGTAGGAAAAGCTGTGATGGAGGATACCATCCATAAAAATACAATGTCAAAGATGTAAAAACATAGGCTATTATTTTTATATTCGTTTGAGCACGGCGAGTGCTGTCTGGTATCCTATAGATACTGTGTACAGGGATAGTTCCTATAACATAACAGGGATAGTTCGTATTCGTGTACAGAACGAAACTATAATAAAGCCAAACGCCACACGGTGGACAACGGTAACTGTAGTCAAGCATTTTCTTTATGCTGAGAGCTGAGAAGCAGACATTGCGGTCACAGCGCTACATGCAGTACACTATTTTTGAAAATACTGATGTTGTGCACGATGCAGCACAAAGTTGTTTACGTATGCCTACGTGACTGTAAGTGATTGGAAGCACCAGAAACGGAACGTTCGGCTGCTAATGCGCATGTCTGTTCCGCGGTTCTCAGCAAAATGCACGAGTTCTAGCAGTTTGGTAGTGGGGATAGTTTGGGGTTAAAGTATGAAAATACCACTACATAAACCATTTACTATACAGTTACATGTATGTATGTGTGCGCGTGTGTGTGTATGTGTTTGTGTGCGTGCGCGTGCGTGAATGTGTGTTTGTGCATCTACTAGTACTGTTAATGCGCATGTCTGTTCCGCGGTTCTCAGCAAATTGCACGAGTTCTAGCAGTTTGGTAGTGGGGATAGCTTCGGGTTAAAAGTATGGAAATAACACTACATAAACCATTTACTAAACAGTTACATGTATTTCTGTGTATGTGTGTGTGTGTGTGTGTGTGTGTGTGTGTGTGTGTGTGTGTGCGCGCGCGTGTGCGTGTGCGTGTTTGTGTGTGTGTGTGTGTGTGTGTGCGCGCGCGTGTGTGTGTGTGTGTGCGTGTGTGTGTATGTGTGTGTGTGTGTGTGTGTGTGTGTGTGTGTGTGTGTGTGTGTGTGTGTGTGTGTGTGTGTGTGTGTGTGTGTGTGTTTGTGTGCGTGCGCGTGCGTGCATGTGTGTGTGTGTGTGTGCATCTACTAGTACTGCGGGTCTGTCTAACTGCAAGGAGTCAGTCCTGCAGTTCTGCTTAACTGCAAGGAGTAACAAGCCCTAACCAAGTCCAGAAAATTGGTCTAATCACTTCTGCCTTGCTGCTATCATAGGAAGTGCTGCACTACTAGAATTATTAGGTAGGTAGTCATTTTGAACTTGAACATAAGGTATTTTGATTTTTGTAAAAAAATGCAATACCATATTTTTTAAGCCCTGAAAAACTGTGCTAAGCTCCAATTAAAAAAAATACATTTTCAAATATAGCTTACGATTATTTCTTACTACTTTTTACACCCTTATTCAAAAATTCATTGCTGTAAATTAAAATCGTTCTTAAAAACTTTTTGTACAAATTTCAGCAAAAAAATACCCTGATAAACGCGCCTTCCTGCTGACAAATTGACAGAAATATACAACAAAATAATCTAAAATGGTCTTACATGAACTTATTAAAGATTTTACGATCAAAAAAACAGAAATATATTTTTTGGCAGAACAACCTTAACAAAAGTATCTATATGTTAAAATACAACAAACTTATAGAATAAAAATGAGTCTACGAAAGATTTTAAAACAAAATAATTTTTAATTCAAAAATACACACATATAAATAAAAAAAACTTGTATTATTTAGGCAATTCTTATAATCCGGTAGAGGCAATTCAAAGTATAATCAAGTGTGAGGCATTGTCATTATCAGGAAAGAGGCTTTAATAAAATGAAAATTAAGTTAGGTGAAAAATCCGGTATGTTTATTATATTGTGTATTTGTAAATGTGTGTGTGTGTGTGTGTCTGTGTGTTCGTGTAAGTGTATAGAACTCTCCGCTGGTAACTTTTTATCGTACTTCTTTGACACTGGTTAACTTCTAATTTTTTTGGCGACCCGAGTACTCACTGAAAGACATACAAACAAATTTATTAGTAAGTTATGCAATTCCTAAATTAATACAGTAATCTATATATTTAAATGGGAGTTCTATTAACTCCTAAATACAGAGCTCCACCGAATGGAATTTTGTAATTTACTACACAGTTTTAAAGAACATTATGCGAATTTATTCGCACGGGTCCACTATGCTAGTTATATTGACATGTATTTATTTATTTGATCCCTTAAAAATGTTAAGTTAAAGGTCTATAATGATTTTACCCTAAGTATTAATTTTAGTAAGCTGAAAGGATTTTTTGTAGAATATGTTGTTTAGGTCAACAGCCGAAGGACTGGTTTGAACCTCTAAATGATTTACTAAGTAAAACGAGGAGTGAGGTGGTTTACCATGTCTTCCTCACCGAGTACAAACGTAGCCTAAGCTTATCAGCATGCCAGGCTCTCCAAAAATCATCTACTCTGCACCCTGAAAATGACATCTTCACTTTATTCACCACAGGGTCTGGCTGTATAGTGAAATTCATTATTCTCTGAGGAGATATCTCTGACTAGTATCTTTTTTACACCTCTACCTCTTCTGTTCTAAAAAAATTCAGTCATATAATTGGCTGACAACGTGATAAGAAACAGAACTATTTTTTGTACCCCTGGATCTAGCATATAGAGTGCAAATAATTTTACACTCCACCTGCCTTTTGTGGGCATTGCGGAATATGTTAATAGTTAATTTTTCTTTGATAAAGTAGGAATATTGTAAATTTTATTTTGTTGAATATGTAAATGTTTATAATATTGTAAATTTTAAATTATTTAGAATGTGAATCGGTCAGTTCAGAAAGCCCGTAAGTCACAATTTTACTTTTTTTTCTGTAGTGCATTCCTCCCTAAAAAAAATACATAAGTCTGGCTTTTCTAAGTTATATAACGCTAAGACACAGCTCATCGTTAAGGATATAAAATGATTTCTTCTAACTTAAAAATGAAAGTTGATGATGTCTTGAAGCTTAAGTTTTATTTTGTAGTGGATGAGGCTATGTAAAAGAACTATACAAAAATCTTTTAAGCGAGATACGTGACTACTGCTTGTGACGAATAGTCTTCTGAACAAACTCTATTTTTTAACATTGTTTTTTTTATTGAAACGTAGTAAATTACCAGTTTTTTATAATTCACCAAAAGTTAGTTTTTTGACCTTTGGGTTTTCTGAAATGACTGATTCATTAATTAAAAATTTTATTACTAGTTTAAGTTTCAATAAGCTAGGTATGTAATAAAATTATTAAAAAGTATTTAGTAATTAATTATTATCAATATTATACAACTCATTCCCGATCACAGGCTTTTCTTACGCAGGAATTAACAAAATCAAAATGTACTTTGCATTTAATAAGTATTTTAAATGAAATTGCACATGTGCTTATTGTTTAGGTCATCAGCCGAAAGGCTGGTTTGACCCTCTGGAGGCTTCACTGGGTAAACCAAAGAGTGAGGTGGTTTCCATACTGAATATAAAAATATTCTTATCAGCATGCCAGGTCCTGTGAGGGGCGTCTACTTTCCACCTTGCATCAAATGATAACTTCACTTCATTCGCCGCATGGTCTGGCTGCGTAGCGATATGAGATTCATTACTCTCAGAGGATATAAATATGATTGTTATCTATTACATTTCTACCTCTGCACCTGTAAAATTCTGCATACGTACTCTGCATACAACCTCTGTGTATACGATTTTGTCATAAAATGCCCACCAAGGGCTGCAAACAATTTTTACCGATTGCCCTATACCGGGTTTCCACGAAATTTGAACTATAGGGAAATAACATTGATTTCATTAGTTTGCAAATATTATCTTCCCACGAATAAATGAACACTAGTTGCAATCAGGAATAATTAGAAAATATTTAGACCTCTTAAAAATACCAATGTAGATACATTTTAAGCTGTATTTTAGCTCAAAATATATACATTTGTAACCGTAAGTATTTAAATATTGTAGAAGTTAAGTATTTACATTTATTGTAAATTTAAGTATTGTAAATTTTAGAGATAGGTGGGTCGAATCCAACTGCGAATATATTTTTTTATTGTTAATAAATATTAAAATAATTAAAAAATAAAAACAATATTTTTCTTCCTATATACGTATTCATTATAGGCATGAGTATCTACATATTACTGATATTAGTCTTGTTATAACCTAGAGGCAAATGTAACGGGCTCTTAAACCCATAAGAAAGCTTTGGAGCGAAAAATACAGGAGACCTTTTTTGTTCCTCACCTTCTGAAACCCACAGGATAAATCCGAGGTACGACTACCTTCCGGAGCTTAGAAATATACAAATATCTCGTAACTGAAGAGTTAAGAAAGGAAAACTGAAGGTATTAAGCGCTGACTTTTGTTAATCGATTTCTCCACCCGGAAAACTAGACTTTTACTAACACAATACCGATCACGTTAACTTTTCGCAGAGTTTTCTTAAAATAAACATTTTGGTTGATAGCGCAACCCTACTCACTAGCGTATTATTTTCTCTTGCCAATATGAATATATAGGAGGGAAAGTATTGTTGCTATGTCGACTTTTCGAAATCGGGTTTTGACCGGATACACGTTTTCAGACCCCCTGAATCCAAAATAATTTTTTTAGCGATTGGTATGTGTGTGTATGTGCGCGAGTGTGTGAAAAAATCTCGAACACGGAACATCGAAAAAAGTTAAATTTTGAAACTTAAGTTGGGTACTACTAGAGGACCCGACACTAACATTTTCATCAAAATCGATCAACCGTGAGTTGTAGTTTATTCGTTTCATTTTTCACCGTTATTGCATTTATCTCAAAAAAAGTTCTTACGATTTTTTTTTTAAAAACCACCTCAATTACTACATCTTTTATGGTCTACAAGACAGGGTAAGCGCCATGTCAACAAAAAAACTTTAAGAAGCTGTGCTCTCGAAGAAACAATGGTTGTTTTTTTGACTGCAGTTCTAAAATGCTATAATCCCTGCAAAAGTGTACATAAAGTTGTAGTACACAGAACATTGAAAAACCTACAACTTTATTCCAAACAAATTTTAGTACATCGCTTGGTTTAGCGGTAATTAGTGACTGTTTTTTCTCATGAAAATCTGTAAAATATTGATTTTTTTAAGATTTCGGCGTTAGTATACTTTTAACGAGAAAAGTGTATACAATCAAACTTATAAGAAATGAAAAGATCAACGACTTTTATTGTAAATATTTGTCTCTATAGAGCCTAGTTTAGCTTCAAAGAGTCATATCCCGTGTATTATAAAGCCAAACTAAAATTAGTTTTCATTTGCATCATTCACTCATGATTAAAATTTGGTTATGACTTTGAGGTTCGTTATTGTGTAATTCTAATGTTTTATTTCTAATGTTATATTTTGTTCATTATTTTCATTGGCAAGAGGATTTCGTTTGAGTGTTTCACAGCAGATTTCTTTTGTAATTGTGGTGGTAGTGAATCGCCCCCACTGGCACATATTGCACAGGCCAAGCGACTCAGCGGTTACAGGATGAGTGAACGGTGCGTAAGCAATCGTTGTTCGTTGTTGGCATTTTAAATCTTTACATAGTTTTACTGTACTATTGAAAATTGCCTATAAAAGGCAGGTGAAGTGTTAAATTATTTGCACTCGATCTGTTAGTCCTAAGGCTAAAAAAAATAGTTCTGTTTCTTGTCACATAGTCAGCCAATTATATGACTGAACTATTTAAGAACAGAAACGGTGGAGGTGTAAACGACATTCGTTACTCTAAGTGTAATGAATTTCACTATACAGCCGGACCCTGTGGTGGGTGGGGCCTGGAATGCTGATGAGCATACGTTTCCACTTGGTGAGGAAGGCATTAGTAAATCACCTGACTCCTCGTTTTTTTGGTTAAGTCTCTGGAGATTCAAGCCAGCATTTGGCTGTTAACCTGAATAACACTACTCAAAATAACAATATAAGAATACTGTACGGTGGATAGAAAATAATAATAAAAATTATTCTTTGTTGTATTGTCTATTATTATTTGCTACGCATTAAAAATAGCTAATTAAACGTTTTTAATCTTTGCGTTTCTTTATTTTTAAATCATATAAATTAATTAATATTAAATCTAAATTATTGTTAACTAATAACAAATTATGTATTCTTAGTTACGTTAAATCTATTTTTTCAAGTAGTTTTTTTGCGTGTATTTTATTGGCATACGGGAATTTCTTTACTATTAACCACGAAATTGAGACCTTCCATGTAAACCATAAAGTCGTGTAACTCCACCCGTCCTGCCATTTAGTTTTTGCACTCCACCCGCCCTGCTGCAGGCATTGAAATTTCTTCACTTAGTCAGTTCAATGTAAGCGTAACGTACACAACGTTTCGTAACGTTTGTGAGGTGTTTTTTAAAGTCGTTTTCGTTTTAAACATTTGTTTTTTTAGGCCTACCGTTTAATTGTTTAATACAGCCTTTCTTTAAAAAATTTAAAATTAAATTTTCTTTTTTTAGTTTATAGTAACTGTAATTTTAGTTGTAAATATAAATGAATTTAGTGATTTTGCGAACAATTCGGTAAATCGCCTCTGAATAGCGACCGTCGTTATCGAAAGAAAGAGCTTAGAAAACAAAGTGAAGAAATAATCAGTAACGTGTGTGAGCTTTTTTAAAAATTTGGCTAACAATCCTGAAGCAAGAAAAAATTAAAATTTACAATTTTTATGATAAAGAAATACCCGTAAAAAAAGTAAATACTTTGTTTCCACTCTGGCAAATACGGCAACACTGCATTGCTGTCTAAATAGACCCTAGGCTCGCAATTTCATGGTTACTAGTAGTATAGTATATTGATAAAGACGAGATAGTAAAGTAGAAATTAATGTGTGTTTACTCACTTTATTGTTCAGCCAAATGCGGCCTACTCGGGTCGCGCTTCGGCGGCGGGTGGGACTCCTCATCTTCCGAGGAGTCCTCTTCGTCGATGGCTGGGGCGGGTGGCCTCCTCCATGGCTGCCACCACAAGAGCAGCCCCAGCCCGAACCCTAATGCCAAAAATATACCGATATTTAATTTTTTCATGGTCTTCAAAATTTTATAATTTAAAATAATTACTGCGGGACCTAACCTTGACTACTGTTTCTTAGCAACACAATTTCATTTACCCCATTGTTATATTATTTTGTTACACATATTAAGAATTGTACTATTTAAGAAATTTATTGGTCTTGGGTTCGAATCCCACACGGGCATGGCATTTTTTCATACGTTACAAAAATTCATTTCATCCTTTACCGTCTGCATTAGAGGCAATTTGCAAAACAGTCCAACGTTAAACCAAAAAAAAAAAAAATTAAGAATTTCTTTTTCGATTTGTATTCAGTAGAAGAGAGATAAAACTCCGGCGTCATTTCACGAAACTAATGTTTTGTTATTAGCTTGTTGTTTTCATCAGTCCCTCGACTGGTGTGATACTGATGTCTAAGCTATTTTTTCTTGCGCAAGTCGTACCATATTTACATACCTGTAACACCCTACATCATTTGTAATAATTTGTATATGTATTCTAACCTTTGCCTCTCCCTACAATTCACTCCCTCAATATTACTCTCAATTATTGATAGACCAATACCTGGATCTTTTAAGATATTCCCCACCAACCTATCCCTTCTGGTTAGATGTTTCTGTATACTTCTTTTTTTATCCACTTGCCTAAGAACCTCTAAATTTCTTATTTCGTCTACCCACCTAATCTAAACATTTTCTTATAATACCACATTTCAAAAGCTTCTATCGTCTTCCTTTCTACAGCCCCTTTCACCCACGTTTTACTCCATTATAATGCTCGAAACAGTGTTTCAAGAATTTTTTTTCTAATTTGTAAGTCAATGCATGTAGTAGGTAACTAGCTTGTACTGTACCATAAAATATTATATGTATGTTTCAATAAAGTAGCAACGAATGTATAATATAATTTAAGTCAAATGAATTTTTCTCTGTTCGTAGACGCGTATTAACAATTTGGTATTTTGAATTAACTTGAGTCTGAATAAGAACATATCGCGGTGTCTCTTTTCTAATAATTCAATCGCAGTGGGCTTATTGGTAATCAAATTGCATTTTCCGTCCCTTGCTCGTGTCTCATCCGTTTCTTCATCCTCTCCGATTTTTTTACCTAAAAGAAGTCTGATATTGCTCCAATATAAATTTCGTCATTCACAAATAAATTGTTGAAATACATCCTGACAACCATTAATATAAATCACAGTATAAATTAAATTTATCACCTTACCTTCGTTTGTTTTTAAGTTTAAAAAACTTACGCGCGTTTCGGTGGTACCACCTTCTTCACAACAATATGATTAAAATTTAAAACGGTGTTTCGATTCGGCCATTTACATTAAAACTGTTTTAAATTTCATTCCTATATTCTTTTATTTTATAACGATTCTTTGCACAATGCTTAGTTCAGCGGTATTTAGTGATTCTTTGTTATTTCACGAAAATCTGTAAGAAAATGAATTTTTTTAAGTTCTCGCCCGTAGTATGAATTTTATTGAAAACGTATGTCTAGTTAAATTTATAGGAAATTAAAAGATGTACAACTATTATTCAAGGATTTTTCTTTACATAGCCTTGTTTAGTTTCAAAGAGTGATTTTCCGTATTATAAAGGCAAACTAAGGTTGGTTGGCACGATTCTCTCATGATTAAAATTAGTTTATGTTTTTTTGATGTTAGTTTACTTGTAATTTCTGTTTAATAATGTTAGTTTATATTGTTAATTTTTTGCAGTGGCAGGAGAAAGTTGTGTGAGTGTTTCACACCAGATAATTTATTTGTACATAAGACGTCAAAGACGTTTTATTAAAAAAACTTTCTGCTACTAGGCACCCAAGCTGCACAATCTGCTTCCGTTACACATTAACATACACCAGATGATATCGTAAGGGAGTAATTTTCAACCTTTTAGACACTGCGATTTCCTTTTTCAGGTGGCGTACTCGTGTTTTGCCGACCCTCTCAATTATAATATTAACACATTTAAAAATCTAAAATAGTTTTAATTTTTACTCGTAACAATCTCGTTTACTTATTAAGATACATTATTGCACATCACTTTAAATAAGACAAGTAATAAATGCAATGATTTTATCGAACAATTAACAGATTATAACTATTCCAGTGAAGACGTTATGAGTGGATATTTGTGGGTTGTGAATCCTTGTAATGCGCAAACTGTACAAAGTGCATAGCAAAGTGTTCATCTTCATCATAACCATTATCATAGAGCTACGAAATTATCAGGAATTTAAAAAATTGACTTTCAATAGAGCTTGTCCCGTAGAATTTTTGATAAGTATTAAAAAATAAATACCAAGAACTGTCTAGAGCAGTGTTGAACATTCCATCTTTCACATTATACAACCTGTGATCAAGGATTTTCCGTAATGGTGAATTTGAAACCAAATCAAAAAGTCGTTTGACATTGGAAAATGTAATTGTTTTGTATGTCACAAAAATAAATCCAAACATTCAAAAACTGATTAAATGGCAAACAAACCCAAGTTTCGAGTTGATTGAATGAGAAAAAGTTTTACAAGTAATGACCCTAGTGAAAGTGTTGTTAGGTCAACAGCGGAAAGGGTGGCTTAAACCTCTTAAGGTTTTACTAAGTAAGAAGAAAGAGTGAGGTGCTTTACCATGCCGTCCTCACCTAGTTGAAGAAAATGCTCATGCATGCCAGTCCCTTCGAAAAGCATCTACTTTCTACCCTGCAGATGAAACTTTCACTTCATTCACCACAGGTTCTGGCTGTATAATGATGAACTGCATTACCCTGAGAGGAGATAACTGTGACTAGTGTCTTTTATACCTCTACTTCGTCTGCTCTTAAATAGTTCAGTCATAAAATTGGCTGCCCATGAGAAAATAAACATAACTATTTTTTGTAACCCTTGAACTAGAAGATCAAGTCCAATTGAATTAATATTCTTCCGGCTGTTAAATTAATTGCACTTGATCCTCTAGTTCCACCTTGCGAACGTGCAAAATTTAATAAGCAAAGTTATAAACACAAACCTTCGACATATTTGTCTGAGCAGCTTTTCGCTGATTTTTCAGAAATGGATACAAGACAACTCTTTGTTAAAGGTAGAGGCCATAAAAACAGGATACATCTGCAGAGTAGAGTCTGCCACTACAGCCCTAAAAATAGGCACCTAATCCTTCCACAACTGGCAACAAAGAGTTTTCATCGGCGTCACTGTGATTGTTTGGCTCCAAACATGTTGAATTTGCTTCCTCTTTCTATGTAAAAAATTTAAATAATGGTCTTTTAAAATTAGAGTCTTTTACAAAGTCCTTTTTTAAAGAATGTATTTTTCTTCTAGAAATTGTTTTTTATAAAGTGTCATTGGTTTCAGCACTAACAAACTTTTATATCTCTTTGGTACTGTATTAAACTTACTAAATAAAAGAAGAGAGCACCCCCCTAGGACATGGCTTTTACTCATAGTTGGGTAGATCAATTTCCTCCACCTCGTACTTAATGATTTTATAGCTTTTGGAAAGAATGTGTCTAGTTACTACTGTGAAGGATAGGGGTGTGGGGTTCATTATTATTATTTTTATTGTCTTCTTTAAAATAAATAATGGTGGCTGTTTTGCGTGTTTTTCTCCGTGTTTCGCGACCGCCCGCCCCAGCTGAGAGGATCGCCACCGCAACCTCTTGGGTGTGGCGGAGGGGTTGAAGCACAGTGCTTTGTGAAAGCGGTAACGTCTCAGCTGTTGCTTCCCTAATCTATATTTTTTTTCTTTAATAAAAAAAAGATAGATTAGGGGAGCAACAGCTGAGATATGTTATTTTTTTTTTAATTCATTTATTTAACGTCGCATCAACTACTAAGGTCATTAGCGACGACGTTGGGGTGTAACTATTTACAATGGAGGATGAAATGATTTTTTTGTAACGTATGAAAATATGCCATGCCTAAGATATGTTATTGTTTTCATAAAGAACTGTGTTTTGGCCCTTCTGCCATACTTGGGAGGTTGTGGTGGTGATTTTCTAAGCCGGGTCGGTGGGTCGCGAAATACGAAAAATGAAATACGCGAAATACGAATCATGAAAACAATAACATCTCAGCTGTTGCTTTCCTAATCTTTATTGTTTTCTCTTTAATAAAAAAATAAAAAGTAATGGATTAAGGGAACAACAGCTGAGATGTTATTGTTTTCGTGAGGCACTCTGCTTTGGCCCTTCCGCTATGCTTGGGAGGTTGTGGTGCTGATTTTCTCAGCTGGGTCGGGTGGTCGCGAAGTGCGGAGCAAAGCATGCAAACCAGTTGTTGTTATTTGTTTGAAAGAAGACAGTAATAATAATAATAATAATAATAATGAGCTTTGTACCCATATTTTTTCACATTAGTAACTTGACACATTCTTTCAAAACAAATATTCTTTCCATAATCTATTTGATTAAAAAACAGGAAATGAATGAAACTGTGTTTAGTAAGAGTTAGTTTTGTAACAGTGTATTCACTATAAGGTACAAAATTTTTAAAATTGTTTTATTTTAATTCGTCTACCACAGAAAAATTAGTATAATTTTTTAGCAAAGTTATGAGTTTTTGGGAGTAAAGATCGAGATGTAGGTTTTTTTTACAATATCTTGTGTATAGAAAATTTAATGTGACTGTAGCTACAATTTTTATAAAGGCAAACAAATTGGATGAATGTATTTTTTGTATGCATTTATACAATAAATTCATATCATTATCATTAAAATAATATTTTTTGTATCAATTCTTGGTGAGGCTGTTTTCGCGTAAAAAATTCTTTTTTAAGATCGTGACTTTAATATGCATTTTAGCGCAAAAATTTGTATAATAAAAGTTGTAGAAAATTTAAAATTTTACAACTTTTATTTCAAATTTTTTATGTATAACGCTTAGTTTAGCAGTAATTAGCGATTTTCTGTTTTTTTTCTCACGAAAACGTAAAAAAATCTATTTTTTTAAAAGATTTCAGCCGTATTATGCATTTTACGACAAAAAAGTATAATCAAATTTTTAGGAAATTAAAAGATCTACAACTTTTATTTATTGCATTTTTCTATGCAGAGCCTAGTTTAGCGTGAATGAGTGATTTTCCGTATTTTTAAGCCAAACTTTTTGTAAATTTAGTTATTGGGTACCAATTGTACCAATCGATGATCAGAACTTTGTTGTTTTCATTTTAAGGATCTTTCTGTATTAACTTACTCATTTAAAAATGTAAGTGTTGTATTACAATGATTATACGTAGTACTGATGAGTTTATTTTACGTACACAATATTTTTCTTTGTTATAATGCATTTTCATTAATGGAAAGGAAGTTCTAAAAGATAAATCCATTGTTCTGTTGTACATAATACTCTTTTGAGTTTTAATATTTACTTACTTTTAACTATTTTAATCACATCATTAAAACATTAATCTTTTGGTTAGGTTGGTATAAATTTTCTCTGTTCCCAGACTATTTTATCCAGCCTTCTCTTTTTATGTACATCAACCTTTTTCTGTGGTATTCAAAGGGAATTGACATCTATCTCAAGGTTGTTTCTTCTTTCTTTTTCTTTCTCATTTGTACTCTGTTTTTTAACCACTAGTCTATACATTTCATGACATCTAACTATTTTATCTTAAATTTTTAGTGGTTAAGATTTTTCTTTTATTAATGAGAAATACTTACAACATGTGCAGGCCTTTTTTGTACATAATTATTTGCAGTCTGTCTAAAAATATATCCCGTTGACACATGCTGACTGAATAATTAATCAGTTAGCGTCAATTTTAATCTTAAACCCGTAAAAATGATTTCTATGGCCTGGCATTTTTCTAATGTTAATAAAAAATGGTGCAATTATATTCCTTTATTTGGGCAACGTATTCATTCGAATGTTGTTTTTAAGTATTTCCAATTTTAGAAAAGCTAGTCGTTTCCAGCGTGTCATTATAAGGATCCTATCAAAATAGATATAGAACCCACTTGTTTACTTATTAAATATGATTGAAAATCTGTTGACATTTTGTCGTTGATGTAACTTATTTATAATTTTGAAGTAAAAAGTATCAGATGCAATTGTCACATTGAAGCTACTGTTAGGTTAACTTTTACAAAATTTAGGCCTTAAAACTCAACCACATTATAATGCAAATCCGCACAAATGTAGTAAGAACTATGAAGTATGTATAAACTATGGTTAACCTAAATTATTAATGGTCTACAAATATATAAACAAACAAGAATAATTTTTAACGGATTATCCTTAATTTAAATTTTCCACAAATAACTTCTAAAAATAAATTACCTCCTTTCAAGTCCCAGTGCCAATGTCCCACGAACCAGAATCCTATTTCCTATTTAAACTATAAAATTCCCCCTAAATTTCTTGAGGTTGCAATTATTCTGTTATATTGTTCCCCGAGCGACCAGGTGTTCCTTAACACGATGTCGCCATCATAGGGCTTCTTAGCCCTCTCAACCAGGATTCAGGATTCAGGATTCATTTAACGGATTATAAAAGCTTTTATAGAATTAGACTAATAACAAATTCTCTAAGACGTTTTGCCATAATAGATGTTGATAACGGACTGTGTTATTTGTTAATTTAATACAAAAAATCCCGTTCATGAGACGACGCGTCTCTCGGCTGTTGGCAATTTTGAAAAAGGCTTACCTTTGACTTATGGCAAAAACCTTGAGTGATTTCTGTATTTACTGTTTAAGATAAATTGAATGACTATTTTTGTTTCAATTCCGAATTTGATTTCTTGATTTCTGGTTTTCGACCACTTCCGGTCGAAACCAGAACTTCAAACTCAATGATTTCTGTTTCTACTCCTTAAGAGGAATCGAATGACACTATTTTAGTTTCCAAATTCTACTTTATATTCTTGACTTCCGGTTTTGGGCCACTTCCGGTCAAAACCAGTACTTCAAACCTAATCAAAGTTGCCCACTAACTTCTAAACCAGTACTTCAAACCTAATCAAAGTTGCCCACTACCTACACTACACTTATATTATGCACTTAAATTTAACACTAACTCTATTCGTGCACTAACACTGCTCTGCTTTAAACACTGACACTACACAAGCTCAAATATTTTTTTCTTTTCAGCCTTCACACCAGATTATCGTTGTCAAGCAGCTGGATTGCTTCAACGTTGTCATGGCGGTAAAGTCTTTCCTCGTGCTTCTGTGCGAATCTCTAAATCTCGCTGAAGACGAAATCCATTCGTAGATCTCTGTGGAGGTTGATGTTCCTTATGAACCAGGGTGCGTCGACGATATTTCTCAGCACCCTGTTTTGCAACCGTTGAATGATGTTTGTATTGCTTTGCTTTGTACATCCCCAGAGTTGCATACCATAGCCTACGTCTAGACAGGCTTTATCGTCAGTTTATAGAGCAGAATTTTGTTATAGACTGATAATGTAGATCTTCTCCCTAGTAGCCAGTACAATTTCTTATAACTTAGCCCGAGTACTCTCTCTTCTTTTTAACGTGGGCTTTCCAGCGAAGCATCGCGTCGAGTGTCATATTAAGGTATTTATTTGGTAGTGTTCGCATGCAGTACAGTGCGGTTATTTACATTTACTGGGATTTGCTCAACTTTTCTTTTTTGATTTTCACTCATTGAGTTTTATTCTCCACTTTTCCGTCCATTATTGATCTTTAGTAATCGACCTTTGTAGTTTGCCTGTAGCTTCCTCAATACTGTCATCCACGGCTAGGATTGCAGTGTCATCGGCAAAAGTAGCTTCGGTATTATTTTCTAGCTCGGGTTACAGTTAAAATAACGAGAATGAACTTCAGACGAAGAAAACCCTACACTGAAAGATGCTGAGAGTGTGGGCTGCAAAAAGAGCATGGACAAACATTTCTACAATTACTTCTAAAGGTATAAAATAGCCTTAAACTAAATAAGTAATTTAGACATTTTTCTATCAAAACCTGATGTAAATTGAACATTATTGTAATTATTTTAAAATCAAATAAAATTAATATATGAAACAGTTTTTCCATTTCCCAGAAGAATTGAATTTTTGAGCATGAGTTAAATTTGGTGTAGGCCAATAACATTTCAACGGAGTTTGAGCATGATTACCAATGTAGGCCCTACATTTTTTTTGTTAAAAAAAATTAATAAAAAATGTAAATTTAGTCTTACAGTATCTACGTAATAACGTACGTACTTTTAATGACATTTTAAAATTAATTTTAATTCTCTGTCAAATATAACCATGACTGACTAACTAATTGTAGAATATTACAAAAAAAAAACGATACGTCATACGAATGTAGGCCTACGACATAAAATTTAAAAACAAAATATACTCGTAATTGCGTAGTTCATTAAAAATATGTCATCCTTATTCATAATGGAAATTCCCCACACTGGTAAAATTTAATGGCCGTTCAAATCTAGTAAACAGACGTTCAGTAAAATTTTTAAACTAAATTCTTTGAACTGCGGACTACTGAAACTACTTAAAATGGGTGAAAGTTGGCAGGCGATGTAAGGAAATAAGTCGGAGCAAAGTCAGATGCAGAAACGTGTGCTGTTCTAATAGAATATCAACTGAATTGATAAGTTTTCTACGTTTAGGTCTATAACCTAGAATCTGATTACTACATCAACATAAATATGCCTATCTTATTTTAAATATAAACGTCATGAGGTTTTCCTTCACACACGTCAGTTGGGTTTAAACACTAATCTTAGAAATTATGGTAATTATAATTTACTAAAAACTTTACTGTAAAGGTTGTTTGCACCCTATAACGATAAAAAGTTTCACCCTAAGACGTTTAGTTAATTCTACTTTATAATCTTCACCTATGATGTACTGTAGGGCTGGAACCGTTTGGTTTTACATCTTTAACATTTGTCTTGATTCAAGGATTCTACTTTCCTCAATAAGACTTCGAAATCAACACAATAAAAAGCTTTATTGAGATCTAAAGACTCGGGAAAGCTTACTTGCCTGCATCCTGTATAACGTACTGTTTATTGTTTTAACACACTTTATTGTATTTTGTTAACTGTTGAGAACGTTCTGGAACATTCGGTTTGGAACATTCTAGAAGACTAGTTTATTAACCTGTAATAACGTGTGCACTAATCAATTTATGACAAATTTTGTTTGATATATTGTAGTGGAAAGTTAAATAGTGTTTTGTTGTTCTGAGATAACTTATTAATTTTTAACAACAAATCGAGGAGGAGTCCATTGCGCATATTTTTGAAAGATGTCCCTATATTGGCCTCGACAGAATGGAGACATCTGAGAAGATAGGCGTTTCACAGTGGATTCTAGAGAGAGTAGGGGCAGCGATGCTGCGGGATGAGGAGAGCTGGAAGTTGGTCGCTCAGTTTCCAGAGAGGGTGATCGAGAGACTGCGGAGGGAGGAGATATCTGGAGATCAGCGGGATCGCCCTCTCCCACAATAAATCAATCTGTCCCGATCTTAGAAAGTAGGCACACTAATTTCCTGAGCTGGTGATGAAAGAGATGAATGAAAGTGAGAGAGTGAGTGTTGGTCAGTGACAGTGAGAGTGGAATTAGGCTATGGTTCCCTTCCACGCTCCGCTGACAGTATGTAAATTTTTTAACCCGAAATTTCTCTTGCAGTATTATGCAAACAGTTTCGAGAGAGTTGGAGGGTTGTTTGCTGATGCCGGATCAGCAAACAACTCAAGTGGTCAGGCGGCGGGTTTATGGTTGGTAGCCGGTTGCGGCCTCCTTGGGGCTGGACGAGGACGTCTCAATTGAGTCCAACACTGCTTCCCCCATCGTTAACAAAGGAGTGAACATGAGTTTTTCTCGCCGCCTCGAATAAAAAAAACAACAAATCGACCCAAACGTAGTGACGTTAAACTACCTGTTTTAAAGGTTAGACTATTGCAGTTCTAATTAATTTTCCGTTATGTAAACCATTTGCCTCATAACTTTTCAATGTTGAACTAATCTCTTGTTTAAGATTTAAAGCAACTTCCTGATAATACTCTTTAAAATGCTCAGTAATTTCTATATCATTTACTTAAAATTTATTTTATATTTTTAATAACTTTTGGTGAATTTGTAAAGACCTCGTTGCTAACTATATTCTTTCTTTTTATTGTTTCCCTTGACACTGAGACAAAAGTGTAGTCTATACTTTCAGCAATAAAGTTAAAAAAATTAATTAAAGCCATCACAAATGAATAATAAATAATTTAGTGTGTTATTTAATTTAGTATGAATAATTTCATCAACAAAAACGTCAAAATTTTGGTCCTTATATTTCTTTATAACATACACCATCCTCATAATCTGTATAACAAAACAATAAAAAAAATAACTTAATGTTCACTAATCAAATTTTTCTCAAACCCACAAAAAATAAACATCCTAATAACAATGCAAAGGTTCTCTAAAGAACCCTTTTCTTTATTTTTATGAACTTGAAACCCAAATACAATAATACAGATATCTGTGATTCCATGCGTTTAAACCATACTGTAGTCACGTCCTAAGCGCCATATAAAAAAGGGTCCGTTCATTAGAAAATCATTAAGAGTTCATAAGAGAATTGTAGAATTATGAGTACAAACAAACATTTATCACACCATAAATTACAATTAATATTCTTACTTGAATCTGCTAATAAATTATAATTACTGCAATAAAATTGCTAACCGTAATAAAAATAATAAACTAATTATAAAAAATAATGAACCAATAACATAAAATAATCATAACTAGTAACAAGATTATTTGCACTTAATTTTAACTAAATCCTACTACGAGTACAACCAAATAGGCTATGATGCACAGTTACGATTCAGACCTTTTCACTACAGGTAAACTGCAACTGGTACACAATTGACTTTAACTACACATTCACTTGCAATGAGAACTCAAGACTCATCGCGAGTCAAACCGACCAGTGCTTAAATACCTTAATCGAAATTCTAGAATAACAAAAAACTATAAAGTCTTTCTGTCGGATTCTGGATGTTTTTAATAAACAAAAACTAAAAATTAAATAAAGGTTCATGCAATATAACACCATTTGAAAAGAGATTATTATCTAAATATATACACCGATCCTTCTCAGGTAGCCGTCACAACTATAGGCCTATGCTGTACCTAACCATTATTATACATCTTATTTCTAACCATTTCTTGGAACGAACCCGACTTATCAGCTATTACATTAACACTTTTACGTTGTTGTATAGGTCATCAGCCGAAGGGGTGGTTTGAACCTGCAGAGGTTTCACTAAGTAAAACCAGGAGTGAGGTGGTTTATCATTGCCTTCCTCACTGAGTGGAAAAGTACGCTTATCAGCATGCCGGGCCCTCTAAAAAGCATATATTTTCCACTCTGCAAATGGCACCTTCACTTCATTCACCACAGGGTCTGGCTGTAAATGAAATTCATTACTTTCAGAGGACATAACTCTGACTAGTGTCTTTTACACTCTACCTCTTCTGTTCTTAAATAGTTCAGTCATATAATTGGCTGACCATGTGATTAAAAAGGAACTATTTATTTTAGCAATGAACAGATTGAGTGTAAATAATTTGACACTCCACCTGTCTGTTATGGGCAGACTTTTACATTACACTTCTAAATGTTCACATTAACACTTCTGAAAACTCAGTCCTGCTAGAGAATTCTGGAACTTATCCTTACCCTTAGATATTGTCAAAATAATTTTAACACAATTTGATTTATTAAACATATATATATATTTTGAATAAGTTTAAACTGATCCTAAATTTTTATAAAAGTATTTTTTTTTATAAAAGGAAGAATAAAAATAGTGTAATATAAAATTGAAATTGTGTAAAGAATTTTAGAGGTTTTACTCGATTAAAAAGTGTGTTCGATATTGTGTCACATAAAATTTTGCTTGTGAGATTGTACGATTGCGGCATGGGAGGAATATCTTTCGTACTTTTAAAAATTTACTTATGAAATTCTTCCGTATGAAACTTCCGTTCGCTGACTACCATTCTCGATACAAGACGTCTCTAAACTCCCTTTGCACCCAATAGTTTTTAACTCCGGGCTCCGCAATCTGATATCTTCCCAAGACGATCATTGGCCCTAGCTCAATTTCGTTGATTAACGTTCTAATATCATAATCTTGCCGCTGCTCCTCTGGAAGGCTTCCATTACTCCATCCATCCGGTTAGGTTGTGATTTGTACAGCAGCTTCATTATATTGGTAGTGTTTACCGTCCTGGCTTTCATAACAAAGCGTCGGCATTTTTGTCTCTTCCCAGAGCGGCGCTCAGCTTTGACCTGCTTGCATTTCTTTCTATTGCTATTTGTTTCTTTGTATTGCTTGACCGGATTGCTATTAGTGCCAGAAGAGCTACCGTTCATTGTTTAGTGTTTGTCGTTGGCTGGGGCCCGAAGTACTTCGGTAAGGAAGTACAATAACAACATACAAGTTTATATTCCGGCAAAATCTCAAATAAATCTCTCGAGCGGTGTTTGAGGTATGCGCCTCTAAATACATCCAATGTGTTCTAGCAACAAAAAGCCCCGGTTTTTGTTTTCTCATCTTGATATCGGAATATTAATAAACGCTAAAACTATGAAACTAACATGCAACAACGCAGAATAAAATTAGCAAAATTTTAGTGTACTATAGTACGTTAAAATTGAACAAGCGGTTTTGAAGAAAGAAGGCTCCAAACTCGGGTATCTATAATAAATAAATCGACAGTAGGTATTTTTCAGTTGACTATAATCATTGTTTTATACAGGTAAAATAAAACACATTACAATACAGTTTTCAATTTTTATTAACCGATGTCCATAAAAATGTTGAAAACTGTATTTTTATATATTATTTCGTAAGTAGAGCTTATTTATTCTTCACGTGATAATTTAAAAAAAATAAAAAATGTAAATTATTAACCTTTGCTATTATTATCAATAGCATATTAATTAGATCACAAATTGTAAAACGTTAATAGACTAACTTATTCATAACAATTCACGTTATTCCAACACAGTTTACAGTACCTACTTCTATAAATTGACAGGTAATTTGTAGTTATTTGCCATTAAACTTAAACCACATGCGCAGAAGAATTAATGACACTTAACGGACAGCATATTACTAGAGATGAGAAATCTTCGTTCAGAAAATTATATATTTATAAATTTATACATGGAAAAATTATCGATTTTTGTTTTTTGCGTAATAAATCTACTAGCATTTATAAACTGTCAAATAACAACATATGAGTATGAGCTAGTAAGACCGATTTCTTATAATATTGAAATAACTATTGATGGCTTTAATCCTGAAATCCGTGGTGTTGTTTTCTCCGCTGTGGTGGATATAAAAGTAAGTAGACTAAAGAATACATGACAGTTTAAACACATTTTGTTTTCAGGTACTGTACTATTTCATTGATTTAAACAATAATCGTCAATAAGAACAACTGTCCTTGAAAGGATAGAAGTGGACTGTGCTGGGTAAATACCTCCGCAACAATTGGTTTTGTGTCACATAGTTTTAGCATGCATTTACGTGTATTTTCATCATTAATCAACAAAAGTTGATGTTGTAGTTGATGTTGGAAACAATTAAGTCATTGTTTTCTTGTTCTAAGTCTTTCTGTTATGCAAATGAATGAATGAATGAATGAAGATTGATGAAGATGAGTGAAGAAAAATGGCAGACCTGACTGGGAATGAAGCGCTTAAAACCTGGCATAGCAGCACTGCCTTGGAGAAGTAAACTCTGAGATATAAAATATGGTAAATTTTGCCTAAGACAATATATTATGATTAGATGATGTTAAGAAACTATTTTGACATACCTGCATTATTGGGTGTAACTCAGTCAGATTTATGAACATAGTTGGGGCATTTGGTGTAAAACAGAAGGGTTAAACAAACAAAAAGTAATAATTCTTGATTCTTGTAAAACGTAAATATACTTGGTGGTACAAATAAACGTAAATTACATCTCGTATAATATTAAGTTAACAATATTCATGATTATATATAAAATATTTGGTACCTGTTGAACATGGAACGTAAAAAAGTGGTACAGATATCGACATTTGTCGACATAGTAATTTTTATCACTACAATAAGCACCTTCTACCTTCTCTTTTTTTCTTTTTTTTATCCGTGGCGGCAAGAAAAACTCATGTTCACTCCCTCACGATGGGGGAAGTGGTGTTGGACTCAAATGTGGCGTCCTCATCCAGCCCTAAGAAGGCCGCCTACCAAACAAAAACCTGCCACCTGGCCACTTGATCTGATATCAGCAAAGAACCCTCTACCTTCCTCGGAACTGTTTATATAATACTACAAGGGAAATGCCGGGTTAAAAAATTTACAAACCGTCAGCGGGGCGTGGATGAGAACCGTAGCCTAATTCAATAATATTTTAAAGTAGCCTTAACCAATATTTTGTTCATTATTGGTATATTAACATTCTAGATAATATTGTTAAATATTTTAATTTGAAAATTAATATTAATGACGTATGGTTTTGCATTTTTAAAGCAAATCTTTTCGAAATTGTTAAAGTACGAGGAAAACTTATGAAACACACAGTGCTTCAAACTAGGACTGTCCTTACTTTAAAAAAAAAACAACACAAAAAACAAATGACCCGAAAATTAAATTAAAACTTATCACACATCCGAGTACTTTTGTAATCGACTCTTTTTGGGTGAACTGTCCCATTAAAATTACCATTAAAATTAAATTCACAAAATTTTTAAGAAAGTTCAAAAAATATTTTTGAAAACAAAAATAAACCCTAGGTGGATATAAAGATAGTTTTTGTATCCCGGCAAGGTAACCAATGTTTTTTCGTAACTTTAAAACACACTTTTGATTCATTTAGTCATTTGACTACACTCATCACTGGGTAAACAACTGATTGTTAATTATTACCTGTCATAATTACAGCTTAATGATAATCACTTAATAATTATTATTAAGTAAGTAATTTAATAGTTTAAAAATAAGATTTTAATTAGAATACCAGTTTAATAACTATGAAAGGTAAAAATTTACTTATAAATAGTTTCATATCAATAGCAGTCAGATTATAAACAAATGTTAGGCTAACCTGTATTACGTTTATTTCCTCCTTCTCCATTACAATTGATGTATACTGAATCCTGTTATCTACTAAATTCAATTCCACCATTTTCAAATGCGGTGGTTTACTCATAGTAAAATGTAATCCCATACTGTGTATATTAAATGTTGATTAGAACTTCATGTGATGGACTGACTGGTAGCATAACATTTTACATGAGAATTCATACGCTACATTTATTTAATGCTGAATGTATATAACGTACGTGTTTGCTACCAATGGACCTTTTATTAAACTCAACCACCTGTGAACCGGTACTCTCGTGCTAAGGCTACGAGCATTACTCTCATCTGAGGATGTACGAATTATAGATGTGTCTCAGATTCGAAGTAGTTTAAAAGCGGACCTATTCCGTTATTTCACATCATCAAAAGATCGTGTGAATGCACCTTTTCTGTTCGACCCAGCAATCGCCAGGACGTGCTCAGTACCGTTCGACCAGCAATGCCTGTTTCTTTTATTTTCGTTGTTTTCTTTTTATTTTATTTTATTGTTGTTTCCTTTATTATTTTAAAAGTTCCACAAATTATTTACCTACAAGCTTTATTTTACAACTTACAAAACAATCTAGATCGAACAATTACAAAAATTAAAATTTAAAAATACAGAAAATAACACAAATTTATTAAAAATTACACTTCGCACCATTTAATTGATGCGAACTCTGCACCAACTGTAAAGGTAAAGAATAATTGTTAGATAATCCAACTTCGTATTAGCGAGAAATGTGTCGCTTCGAGGTTTACTAATTCTGCAGATTGCGATATTACACACCCAACAATCCTGGCCAGTGGTTTTCAGTCTCATATCGTGTTTATTTAAATGGACACTCATGCTAGTTGAATGGGTGCCTTGTAATAAGCGAAACCAAACTTGTGAAAAAATTTTTATTCCACATTAACATATTCGTTTAGAATAGCAAAATGAACATAATAACATAACTTGTGTCACAAGTTTTGATGAAAGAGGAGTGCGTAGTAACCCATCCTGGCCCTCAGGCTGTAAGAGACTTAAACAAATAATTTTTTTTAGCAAACAATCCAATTGGGTTGTAATAACAACTACGAAATTTTTTAAATTAAATTGTTGTTTCAGTTCGAGAGCTTAGATAGCGTTGATACAATACACCTTAATGCTAATGGAGATTTTATAAACATAACTCACGTGCAAATAAGTGAAATAAGTTCATTAAATAGATTCAAGATGTACAAAACGAAAGGAATTAATGCTACAGATTTTAGTTTAAACAAATCTGTATTCATAATCGAACTAAATCAAAGAGACTCTTTAAGAAAGAACAATAACTATGCACTTAAAATAACCTACAAATCCGAAAGTGTAAATAATTTAGCATTTCTATTGTCCAGTACGAAGTAAGTACAAATAAAGATTCTTATAAAGAAAATCAGATTGTAAAATGAAATATTAGTGTAAGGAATCTTTTATAACTAGGTCTACGAAGTTTCTATACTTTGTACAAATTTCATTAACACGCTAAAATAGGCTCTGTAGAGAAAAGTGCTCTAATTGAAGTTGTAAATCTTTTAAGTTCCTATAAATTTGATTGTATACACTTTTGTCGGTAAATGCATACTAAGGCTGAAATCTTAAAAGACAAATTGATTTTTTTACACATTTTCGTGAAAAAACAGAAAATCGCTTACTACCGTTAATCTAAGCGTTATACAAAAAATGTTTAAAATAAAAGTTGTAGGATTTTAAATTCTCTACAAAAATGTTTACCTACTATATATTTTCGCGCTAAAATGTATATTAAAGCCGCAATTTTAAAAATAACACTTTTTTTCTACGAAAGCACAGCCTCCCCAAGAATTTCAGCAGACTTGACACCCACCCTCTCTTATGGAGCATAAAAAAATTTAGTAAATGAGGCGATTTATAAAAAAAATCATAGCCGTTTTTGAGAAAAACGTGAAAAAAAGTGAAAAATGACATAATAAAACTACTACCTACTTCCGGTTGATCGATTTTGATGAAAATGTTCGTTTTGGGTTCTCTAGTAGTACCTCACTTAAGTTTCAAGTTCGTACGATAAGTTCTTGAGATATTCTGTTCACACACACACACACAGAACACAATCGCTAAAAACATGTTATTGGGTTTCAGGAGGTCTGAAAACGTTTAGATCCGGTGAAAAATCGATTTCGAAATATCGACATGAAAACAATACTTTCCTTTCTATATACAGTCAAACTTCTACTAACGGACACTTCTTATTTGCGGACAAATCCTAATAGCGGACAATTTAAAAAGTCCCGACATTTTCCCGTAAGACACAATACTAAAATATTTCCTAATAACGGACGCGAACAGTTAATTTGTATGGTTTTAAAAATTAAATTTCTGGAAAGCGACCAAATTTGTCCACAAAAAAAATGTTAGTACAATGTTAGTACAATACTATGTGATACATTGTAGACATAGTCTTTGTTCGTAATCAGGAAACAGCAAACGTAAACATCATCCAACATGTAGCGCAGTTGGTAACGTGCTCGCCTCTCATCATGCGGTCCTGGGTTCGAATCCCACTCAGGCATGGCATATTTTCATACGTTACAAAAAATCATTTCATCCTACATTGCATAAAGTTCCACCCCAACGTCGTCGCTAATGACCATTGCAGTTGATGCGACGTTAAATAAATTTAAAAAAAAAAAACAAAAAAAAACATGTAGACTACTACTACTACATAATATGCATGCACACAAAATCTTCAGATCAGAAAAAATATGCGTTTAAAAATTTCGAGCGCATAAGTGGTTAAATTTATAAATACCATGCGTTCTTAAAACCAAAAAATGATTTCATTACGATAGGTATTATCTAAATTGTATAATCCTGGAATACAAACATAAGGTATGTTGGATTACTTTTAAGTACCTACTGTACATGGATGGATATTTTTTATATTACATATTAAATAATATGTTTCTTTTTCGGTAATTTTATATACATGTACTGTATACCTACTACAAACTTATGTATAAAATAGTTTTTTTTTCATTTCATAAACGCACATAATGTGTATTTTATATATTCCTGTTAAATACGATACATAATACGCAATACATAATGTAAATATAGAAAATTGTATAGTACACATATTTATCATTAGCGGACACTTTTTAATAGCGGACAATTTTTTTTGGTCCCGCGAGTGTCCATTTTTCAGAAGTTTGGCTGTATTCATATAAGCAAGAGACAGTAAAAAGTTATTAAAAATTTAAAGCTTAACAAAATTAACGGTTTAAATAATAACGGTTATTACCTTTAGTAATCGACTCATATCTGAATCCAACTGTATACAATGTTTCTTGCACGTAGTGAACTTGTTACAATGTATAATAAACTGGTTAACAAAGTCATAATTCGTAATTACATTTACTTTATTCATAACCGAGTTTCAATTGGAACTGCCCGAGAGGAGCCGATTGTTGTACATTACGACCGTTTTGTACAACTAATGTATATAACTCCTTCAGAGTTCGAAAAGGAAATAGAAAAGACGAGATAATAGACATATCATAGTAGGTAATATAATCGTTTCTTCCAAAATCTAGAAACTAATGCAGAAAAAAATATAGACTAGAAATTATCATAATAGATAAAAAAGAAATACAATCAAACTTCTGAAAAACGGACACTCGAAGGACCAAAAAGTTTGTCCGTTATTAAGAAGTGTCCGCTAATGAGAAATATGTGTAGTCTACTGTACAATATTTTGTATTTACATTATGTATTGCGTAATGTAATGTATTTAACAAGAATATATAAAATACACACCATGTACGTTTATGCAGTGAAAAAAAATTTATTCTATAAATTTACAATCTAAATAATAAATAAAATAAATAAAATTATATTAAATTAATTATTATTTAAATAATTTACGATCTAGTTTTATAGTACATGTACTATAAAAAATTACCGTAAAATAAACGTATTATCTAATATGTAATATAAAAAATGTGCATGTATATACAGTACTTATAAGTAATCCAACTTTTTTTTTTTTTTTTTTTTTTTTTTGCGCCCTGGAGACTCCAGGAGGAGTATAGGACATGTCGTCAGATGTAACACCTGAAATACATATAAGAAACACATTATGTATCACTACTATCAAGAAAGAAATTCTTGTACGCTATAAAAAGTTTCACCGATCAAGTAATTTTTCAAATTTTTTTTAAAGGAATTCAAATCCTCACAACACTTTAAAGATTGGGGTAATTTATTTATGAATTTTCTCCCTGCATAAGTAGGTTTTTGTTCAAACAATTTTGTGGAGTGATTAGCCACATAATAATCATTCCTGTTTCTCGTGTTATGATTGTGAACATTGAAATTCTGCATAAAATTATTTTGCTTAACATACATAATCACCTCAAAAATGTAGAGACAGGGAACTGTAAGCAATTTAAGCTCCTTAAATAGTGGCCTGCATGAGGTTAGCTGGTTAGCTCCCACCATACACCTAATAGCTTTCTTTTGAATTTTAAAAACCCTATTCATATTACCTATGCTAGAATTACCCCATACTAAAATACCATACCGGATATGAGACAGAATGAGGCCATGATAAGCTGCCATTAGTAATTTTTTATCATTTAATCTGGCGATTTGTTTTAGTGCAAATACCCCAGATGATATTTTACTACAAACTTGATTGATATAGAAGTCCCAAGACAAAGATCTATCTAGAGATACGCCCAGGAACTTCACTGATTCTACATGCTCTAAACTATTATTATGAATAAATACATACCTCATGTTTGTATTCCAGGATTATACATAAGTTGACTATACAATTTAGATAATACCTATCGTAATAAAATAATTTTTTGTTTTTAAGAACGCATGGTATTTATAAATTTAACCACTTATGCGTTCGAAATTTTTAAACGCATATTTTTCTGATCTGAAAATTTTGTGTGCATGCTGAATGATGTTTACGATTACTGTTTCCTGATTACGAACAAATATTAGTCTATGTCTACAATGTATTACATACATTGTACTAATATTTTTTGTGGAAAAGTTTTGTCCGCTTTCCAGAAATTTAATTTTCAAAACCATACAAATTAACTGTCCGTGTCCGTTATATGGAGGGTCCATTATTAGAAAATATTTTAGTATTGTGTCTTACGGGAAAATGCTGGGACTTTTAAAATTGTCCGTTATGAGGAAATGTCCGCAATTTAGAATTGTCCGTTAGTAGAAGTTTGACTGCATACATTTTAGAAAAGAACAAACTATTGAAAGTGTAAGACCGTACCTACACTAAGAAAAAGGATAAATGATACCCGTTATAACTACGGTTAACTACACCACAATAAGTAATAGTACAACACCAAAAGAACCATTCGTCATTGAAATTTCTACTATTATATTAACCTAAACATTAACAATCGGATAAATAAATTAACGTACGATATACACTTTTATTAATTGGCTCTTCTACCAGAAAAGTCTGATGTTGTATTTGCTAGGAATCTTACCACACAATGATGGATCCAGATTAAAAATCCGATAGTCTCATTCTTAAAGGCTAATATAATTTTTCGAATAGAAAAATGTTTATGACGTAACTTCTGGATGCCTCCAACTGGCAGTCACCTATTTAAAAAGCACGAATAATCACGTCAAACCTTAATTTGGAACGGCAATAAATTACTGTAGAAAATTGTTCAAGAACTGCTCGATGCATTGCGCATTAAAAGCCATTGCACTCGTTTAACTACTTATCAAAATATTAAATTGTGAAACAAATCGTACAAACGAAGAGGAAAAGAGAAACACAATAAAGTCAATCAGGATTAATTTTGTTCGAAAAAAGTTGATAAAAGGTAAGTTTTTGGAAAGATATTCGATAACTAGTTGGAACGGACGATATAATAATAATATTAATAATAATGTTTATTGTCGGCTTGTAGGCCTATGTGTAAATATCGTAAAAATTTCCTTTTATAATTTTGACGTTCTGAACACTGTTCATACTACGTTGGGTGATGTGAAATGTTGTGAATTGAAGTTCATATCTGAAATTTAAGCACATGAATCTGATCTATAAACCATTAGAGACATAAATGTTTCTGTCACAGACATGACTTTTTATAATTTTGTTTTGCAGCGTATTTTTGTAGTTATTTTTGCCGAATATAACTTAATTTTTTACCTTCTCTTGCCTATATGCATGTATAGGAAGGAAAGTATCGTTTTCATGTCGATTTTTGAAATCGAGTTTTCACCGGAACTACACGTTTGCGAATCCCCTGACGCAAAAAACATTTTTTCAGTGATTGGTCTGTGTGTGTGTGTGAACAGAATATCTCAAGAACAGAACATCGACCGAACTTGAAACTTAAATTAGATACTACTACTGGACCCGACACAAATATTTTTATCAAAATCGGTCAACCGGAAGTAGTAATTTGTAGTAATAGTATTCGTCTCATTTTTAACTTTTTTGCGATTTTTTCAAAAACGGCTCCTACGATTTTTTTCAAAAATCGCTGCATTTACTAAATTTTTTATGCTCTAGGGTAGGCGCCATGTCTGCTGATTCTTGGAAAGGCTGTTTTTTCGTAAAAGAATATTGTTTTTTAAGATTGCGGCTTTAATTTGCATTTTACCGAAAAATGTATGCAATAAAAGTAGTAGAAAATTTAAAATCCTACAACTTTTGTTCCAAAAATGTTTTTTATAACGCTTAGTTTAGCGGTAATTAGCGATTTTATGTTTTCTTTCACGAAAATGTGTAAAAAAATAATTTTTTTAAGACTTCAGCCTTAATGTGCATTTTACGACAAAAGTGTATAATGAAATTTATAGAAAATTAAGAGATCTGCAACTTTTATTTAGTGCATTTTTCTTGACAGAGACTAGTAGTATAAGCCAAACTGAGGTTGATTTTCATTTTGCGTCTTTCATTGATAATTGAAATTAGGTTATGTTTATTGAGGTTAGTTTTTTGTTTATTTCTAATATTTTATTGTTAATTATTTTCATTGGCAAGATAAAGATGTATGAGTGTTTAACAACAGATTTTTTAGATTTTACGTCGCATCAGCATATTAAATATTACCTACTACTGTTGATTATGGAACAGTGGGTTTCAGTAATTTCCAAACCCTAGCCGGTTATCAAACCCGGTACCCGGGACAAAACATAAAACCCGGGACAGTTCGCTGACTACTTCACCACGTACACGGTGAACAAAATATTTATAAAGAAATAAAGAACAACTAAATTGTATGTTATTTTCACAGATCGATTGCCATAACTGATTTTCGCAGCCATAATGTTGAACAAGTGATACCTTGGTTTAAATCAAATGAGAAAGTAGATATTGTTCTAAAGATCGTAAGCAACTTGGATTTAGCAGGAGTTAGTAACAATTCACCTCCAAGAACATATTCCAACAACCAGGGATCGTAAGTTCAAAGAGAAATGATATATGATAAAAATATTATTTTTAAGTTGGTCTATTCCAGGAAATAGTGCTTTCTGGTTACGTAAGCCAGAAAAAGTTCCTGTTTGAATATTGTTTGCGTATTATTAATGCACTGTGCTACTGTCGATATCTTTATTATAGATACCCGAATATAGAGCCTTGTTTCTTTAGAACCGCTTGTTCAATTTTAACTTACTAAACAACAAATTAACTAATTCTATTCTGCGTTGTCACATGTCAGTTTCATATTTTTAGCGCGCCGCTGGAGTGGCGAGTCTTTATTATAGATACCCGAATATAGAGCCTTGTTTCTTTAGAACCGCTTCTTCAATTTTAACTTACTAAACAACAAATTTAACTAATTCTATTCTGCGTTGTCACATGACAGTTTCATATTTTTAGCGTTTATACTGCGATATCAAGACGAGACGAAAAACGAGCCGGTTTTTTTGTTGCTACAACAGATCTTATACATTTAGAGGCTTATTACTTAAACACCGCCCGACCGATTTATTTAAGATTTCGCTGAAATATAGATGTGTATGTTGCTATTGTACCTACGAAATTTCAAATTTATAGCATATTTAGATTTTTAGTTATTAAATAAATTCTGAACCCCTGTTAACTCCGTAACCGCTCATTATTTCGGAAATTTCGAAAAACTATTGTTTTCAGCATAAAAAAGTGAATACAAAATTTATTAATTTTATGGAACTGCGACTGACCAGTTATTCGGTAAAATTTTGAAAATATTTAAATAATGGTAGATGCTGGGGGGGGGGGGGGTCAAAAAGCTTAACCATGTGCCACGTCTTTTCATCGGTTGCGTTATTTTCTCTCCCTGCTTAAGTCGCATTCCGATGTAACTAACGTACAGCTAGTAGTCTAGTTGACTATTGTAAGTAAATGATGAATGGTATTAATTGTGCAATGTCATGTTTGTTCTGCGTATGCTGAAAGGACAGGTCCCAGGTATACTAATAAAAATAGGTAGTAGGCCTACCGAGTTACAATGCGGCAACAAGGTTAAGCTTCTTTCACCCCCTGCAGCATCAAGCATTATTTAAATAATTAAAAAATTTTAACGAATAACTGGTTAATCGCTGTTCCATAATATTAATGGATTTGTATTATTTTTTATACTGAATACAATGGTTTTTCGAAATTGCCGCTTTAATGAGCGGTTACGGAGTTAAAAGGTGTTCAGAATTTTTCTAATAACTAAAAATTTAAATACGCTAAAAATCTAAAATTTCGTACGTACAATAACAACATACAAATTTATCTTCCGCCGAAATCTCGAATAAATCAGTCGAGGGGTGTTTGAGTTATAAGCCTCTAAATGTATCCGATCTGTTATAGCAACAAAAAAAACCGGCTCGTTTTTCTACTTATCTTAATATCGTAGTACTAAAAGAAACGCTAAAAACATGCAACTGGTATGTAACATTGAAGATTGGAATCAGCTAAATTTTGCTGTTTAGTACGTTAAAATTAAACAAACGATTTTGAGGAAACAAGGCTTCAAACTTGGGTATCTATCAAAAAGAAATCGACAGTAGTGACTATGTAATTGCGAGCCTGGATCTAGTTAGATAGTTATGCAGTGTTCCCGTACTTGGCAGAGTGCGAACGATCTTTTTATCTTGTATTATAATCTTATTGTCATAAAAATTAGAAATTTAATTTTTTTCTTGTTTCAGGATTGTTAGCCAAATTTGGAAAAAACTTATGAACATTACTGATTATTTTAATACTTTGTTTTCTAAGGTATTTTTTCGAAAATGACGGTCGCTGTTCGGAGTCGATTTACCGGGTTGTTTCGTACTGTGAAAAATAACAAATAAAATTTTAATTTTTTTAAATAAAAGACTGTGTTAAACAATTAAACGGCATATGTCTAAAAATAAACAAATTTTTAAACCAAAAATGACTTTAAAAAAACAGCCCACAAATGTTACGAAAAGTTTTGCATGTCACGCTTGCAATGATCTTACTGAGTGAAGCAATTTCAATGCCAAGAGCAGGGCGGGGAGAGTGGCAACACCGTTTGGCAGGACGAATGGATGTACACGAATGCTTGGTTTGCTAGGAAGCTCGAAATTTCTTGGTTAATAGTATAATACTACTGAATGGGGTTAACAATTAACCAATAAATTCACAATGCATTAGACAACAAAATAAATGAGACCAGCCCGAGAGCACCTCCCGGGCTCGGGAGGGGCCGAGGGTTTGTGAACGTGTCGTGTTCGTAAAATGTATACTAAAGCTGCAATCTTGAAGATCCCACTTTTTACCAATATTAATAAACAAAAAACAGAAAATCACTAATTGACGCTGAACTTTGCGTTGTAGAAAGTATTAATTGAAAGTTGTAGGCGTTCCATTTCCTACAACTTTAATAAAAATGTATAATATTCTATACACTTTTCCTTAAAATACCTACATATTACGGCTGCAGTCTTTTAAAAAAAGCATCGTTTATTACGAGAGCCTAGTCTTTTTAGAAAGAGCACGGTCTATGCGTACATTCATATAGGGGAAGAGAAGGTAAAAATCTGTAATAAAAATATTTTAAACAATCACTGTAAAAGAAATGAATATTAATAAAAATGTATTTATTATCAGATATTGTTTTAAGATGAATGAGTAATTTATGTAATGAAAAAAGTACCTGATAAATGTTTAAAATGTCAGTGCTTCATTCTACGTTCTGGAAAATTCTTTTTACCTTACGATCAAAAAACTTTTTCTATTATAAGTTTGGGTTTCATGGACAATAAATTAATGCGCTACATTATAAATTCACTGAACTGGTGAGCGTACAGATAAATACGTCTTTTTGTCATTTTTGGAAGAACTTTTTTGCCATTTGTCATAAATGAATACCTTCCACAAGTTAAATTTTACTCACTAGTGGCGCTTTTATAAATCATGTAACATTTTTTAAAACCGTCCACTCACCTATTGATATAGCGACAATAGAAGCAGACATCATCAAACAAACTTTGTTCAAAACAAAGACAATAATATATTTACAACAACGTAGAAATAAAAATTTGTTGGGGTGGAACATTTATTCCTATTTTTAACGCTATGAATGAAAAAAACCAAAATATTTCCTTGTACTGTACAAATAACAGAGAATCAAACAAAACAAAACTGATGTTGATCAAGATTTAACATGTTCTTGATGAAAACAAAACACCAGATTAAAGCAAGTGCACTCAGTCCTGTGAGTCAGATAGAATGTTGGCAAGTAATAGTCAACCCTTTGTAATTAAATAACACTGACGTTATGAATAAATTCATTACACTAGGAGGGCAGCACAATCTTGCGTCGAACCCGTAGGTATATTGTAATAAATCGTAATATAATTTTACGCTCTATATTAATTTTATTTCAATTTTGTTTTTAGAAGTACCGAAGGCATCAGAACATTAATATATGAAAATTACGAATTAAAACTTAACGATTTAGCCTTTGCAGTTGGTAGCACCGATGTTGTACGTGATTTATATTGTTCTCAAACTGACAATAAAGTGGAAAAGATAACAGCAGACTACAAAAAGAAACAATCCTTATTCAAAAAATATCCAAAAAATTTGACGTCTCCACTAATTGTTGGTGTACCTGAAGACCTTGGTGAAAAATTTCAGAACCCTGTAGTTTATCCTGGAATTATTTTCGTATGGTAAATATAATTTTAAATTACTAATAAAGTAGTTTTTATAGAAATTTAATGACCAAATTTGTTTTGACACAAGAAAAGAAAAATAATTGAAAAAATTATTGTAGAACTTATTGTTAAGGTCCGTTTCGGAATCTAGGTAAAAAACTTAACAAACAATCGTTAAAACTACAAGTATTATATATACTACAATTAAAAACAATAGTCTTAACTTAAATCAGCTTATAAGTTACAATTATTATTAAAAAAAAATCTAATTCTAATAAGTTTAATGTCATTTAGTTAACTTAACAGTAAAAAGATTTTTTATCACTTTATTTTTTCTCTTTTTTTAATCCGAGGCGGCGAGAATAGGCCTAACTCATGTTCACTCCCTCACGATGGGGGAAAGTATAGTTGGACTCAGTTGAGGCGTCTGCGTCCAGCCCCAAGGAGGCCGAAATCGCCTACCAACCAAAAACCCGCCGCCTGGCCACTGGATCCGATATCAGCAAAAAACCCTCCACCACCCTCGGAACTGTTTATATAATACTACTAGGAAAATGTCGGTATTAAAATATTTATACACTATCAGCGGGGCATTGAAGGGAACCGTAGCCTAATTCACGCCTCGCTGTCACTGACCAACAATCACTCTTTTACTTTCATACATCTTTTTCATCACCAGCTCAGGAAATAAGTGTGCCTACTTTACGAGATCGGGACAAGATTCATTTACTGTGGAAGAGGGCGATCCCGCTGATCTCCAGATGTCTATTAGCTCTGCAGTCTTCCGATCACTCTCTCCGCAAACTGAGCGACCGACTTCCAGCTCTCCTAATCCCGCAGCATCGCTGCCCCTACTCTCTCTGGGATACACTGTGCAAGGCCCATCTTCTCAGATGTCTCCATTCTGTCGAGGCCAAAATAGGGACATCTTTTAAAAATATGTGCAATGGACTCCTCCTCTTCACTGTCGCATAGTCAACATTGCGGCATATCTCTTAGTTTTAACTTCGTCAAATATTCCCCAAAGCAACCATGCCCTGTTACCAATTGCATCAGTTCATGAGTGGTAAAGGACATTTGGTGAAATGTCCTCGTTATCCACACCTCGACATTCGAATGAACCTCCATGTTCACCCTCGACCATAGCTTCGCTCCGTCTCCACTGCCTCCTGTTGAGTAATCGATTCCAACATTCCTCTTTATCAGCACCAGCTCGCTGCTCTTGTCTCCCATACGCCATTTGATCCCATGGAGGCATTCTCGAAATTACCAGGGCTGCGTCGGCAGATACAGTTCTGTAAGCACTACATATTTATACTTTATTTAACTAAATCCTTCATACAGTCCATTAAAAGATTTCTGCAGTACAGGTTTAAACAGTTTCCAAAACATAAACTGTGACGCGGTACACAATTCACTTGCTGTGACATCAAGGCTGACTAACTAACCAAACCAGCTTGCGCAAAAATAACTTAATAACTTAATCGAAATTCCAGAATAACATAAATATATAACGTCTTTCTTTCGGCTTCTGGATGGCTCCACTAAACAAAAGATAACTTGAAATAAAGTTACATGCAATATAACACCATTACAAAAGAGCTAATTATCTAAATAGATAAACCGACTCTTCTCAGATTCCCGTTACAACAATAGCCCTATACTATACCTAACCATTTATATAATATGTTTCCAACCATTTCTTCAAAATAACCTGATTTATCAAATTGTTTTAATTTAAATTCACACTTCTACAACCTCAGTCCTGTTAGCGAATTCTTGAATCAACACTTTCCATTTCGATATTGTCACAATATTTTGTTATGTTTTAAACATCCTACAAAGTTGTCGTAGATAAGGAACAAAATACATTTTAGACAGTTGATGGTATTTACGTTTAAAACTTTGATAGATCTTTCTCAAGAGAGTTGCTACTTATCATAAAATTCATGCGTTTTCTATAAGAATAAAACAAAGTTCATTTAGACCAATAGTCTACTAAATAAATGTAAAAATGATTGTCAGATTTTTTTACAATTGAAAATCGGCTACTGTAAAAGGTTTGCAGCAGAGGACTTTGTCGACTGTGTATTTGAAATAGCTATACTTTTATTATGACATTTAAAAATACACATTTTTGCACAGGCTTCAGTCATACGTATTATAGAGAGGATATCGATCACAATTTTTTCGGAATATATTGTGAAAAATTACATTTCAAAAGTAATTACGTTACAAATGATTTAGTAGTAGTTTCGTTGGTTTTACAAAAACTTATTAAGTTAAGACCTAAAATTGAGGTTTTTTGTCTTTAATTTTCTTACGGTACTACATTTAGCTGCACAATTTCCGAATACGATATTTCCTTTAACGGGCGGTGGGGTATTTGACTTTCAGGAGAAGAGGTACCCAGTGGTACATTCTTCGTTTAGAAACACGGGTGTTGTCCGTTATTCAGACTAAGAGGTCTCAGCTCCAATTTCGCTTAGGTTCGGACAGTTAGAAAGTTCCTTGTAGCGAGGTCACAGGATAGTTGCTTTGGATAGTAATCTAGTCGTTCGCAAAATTCACTATAGAAAGACGCGTTCCTTACAGATATACCCATTGATTTAGTTACTTTACTGTCAGAAAATTTAAACCGTCCTGAAGGGTTTTATTGCTTACATAAAAAGGAGTGTCAGAAGCAAGTGAAAAGAGCTATGATTGAAAGGCCTACATCGATTACGTTACTCTCTGGTACTCCAAAGTGTTGGACACAATAAATCGGGAGTGTTTTGAAAAGATGTTTGTATATTAACATTTTGGAACGGAAGTGCATTTTTGATTGACGGTTAATTAAGCAAAATATTTGCATCTGGCGGTGGTTAAGGTTTAAATATTTTATACGTAGATGATGCTTCAAAGTTAGCCGCCTGTAAAGCCACAAACCAAGATATCGTACCACTCTCGCCAGGGGTATATGAAAGTTATTTAGCACTATACATGGACAAGTTTGACATCTGATGTGAACGTAACTTGAGATGATTTGTTTGCGTTCACCTTAATACGCCAACGAGTAAGCCAGTTCTATATATAAAGTAAAAGATGTCGCTGTGCATCCTAAAATATTTATTCGAGGTTTTCTCTCGTGCAAGAATTTCCGTGTTGTCAGCATTTGTCGCGATTACCGATGTTTCCTAAATGGGCATATCCCATGAAAACACACTATTCAAAAATGGGGATAGTATTGCCTCTTGGTGGTACTGCGGCGTTAATTTTGTGCAGCTCAGAGTGATCACTACCGTAGCGATGATGTTTCTATGCCCGGTCCCAGTTCCCCGTTGAGTCTGGTACTATTTCTACATTTGTTTTTATGTAGTCTACCACCCATTAGCGTCTGTGTTAGCCAATTTGCATAACTGTTGCACGTGACATAAAAAACAACGATCTGGAAGTAAAGTTTGTTTCCAGATCTAGAGTAGGCCTAGTCAATAATGAGCAATTCATTAAGGAAAAGTTAAGCGTCTTTACATTTTGATATAAAGAGGTTTAAATATAATATTAAAATTGGATATACACCAGGTAATTTTAATAAGGTGATATAATGTTCTGTTTACAGGAAGTCAGCTTTAATCGAGGAATAGACATGTAAATGATTAATCATAACAGCACAGAAATATATCTCCGATTAATAACAAATAAAAAGAAATACTTTTAAAATTATCTGGCTTATGATTTGGCAGTAATATTATAGACTAGCTGATATTCATCATTTATCTTTTATGGAAAATTAACGTTCTGTAATGTGCTATAAAGTAAATAAAAAATTGTAAATTATGTATGTGTATTATTCATTAAATATTTTTGAGCGTATGAAGAATTGACCCTTCAAGACAATAAACGGTATTACTATGTGTAATTAAGTTACACATCTGGAATACCAAAACTGTATCTAATGGTTGTTCAAACTGCTAATAGGAAATAGCTCCAAAACTAGCATTTATCTTTAAAAAAAAACAGATAAACACAATAATTTGTTTTTAATCTTTAGTGTGTGCGTTGCAATCTGTTTAATTCAGAACAATAAGCAACCCCATGACCCAATGAGATGAGGATGATGTGTATGACGTGTAAATGAGGTGTACTCTTGTACAGACCCAGGCCGACCGTTCCTGAGAGAGTACTTATAATTGAACCCTAACCATCTAAGTACACCGGTAACCACTGTCTAGTATTCAACTCCGTATAAAAGTAACTACCTTTACTAGGATTTGAACCACGAACCTTCGTCTCCAAAAATCAGCTGTTAAACAGCTAATTTTGGTGACGACTTTACCTCTAGACCAACCCGGTGGGAACACAATAGTTAGCCAACACTTTCTACAGAGTTATTTTTGTTCATTTAAAAGTAATAAAGGAACAAGCATAACACCTTATAAAGTTAATCGGAATACAGTAGATTCAGAAGTTTAAATGGCAGTAAAGTAAACTGTAGTGTGCGTAATCAGTCGAACTCACAACTCAGGATTTGTACCACTGTACCAATGTAAATTAACATCCAAGTGCATACTCAAATTTTATGTCTGTGAAGTTGGCCCTCCCATACAAAATTTGAAAACAATATAGGGAAATCGATTGTTCTACGTTTGTTCCGGATTGTTCCGCAAAAATGTTCTTTTGTTCCGGTCAAATGTGTGAGAAAAACCAGGGGTGGGCCGAACTACTCGCTGGGCACCCCCACTCAACTTTTCCAACTTTTTTTGCACAGACCGATAGATCTTCGTTTGTCCCGGATTTTTCCGCTCAAATAAGCGAGGAAATCGAGGAAAACTAGGTGGGACTGACTTCACGCTGCTCTCCCTCTGATAAACTTTTCCAACTTTTTTTGCGTAGATCAGTAGATCTTCGTTTGTTCCGGATTGTTCTGCAAACAACTTTGTATGTTTCGCCCAAATAAGCGAGAATTTTAAGGAAAACCTATGTATGGTAGGGGTAAACAAGCACGTTTAATATGTTAACAATTTTTTTTCCTACATTGATAGCTCTTCAATAGTTGTGGATTGTTCCGTAAGAAGTTTTGTTTGTTCCAACCAAATAAGCCAGAAAATTAAGAAAAACTTTGGAGGGGGGATAAACCAGCGCGTTTAATAGTTAAATTTTTTTTTTGGATTATATCGACAGCTCTTCATTAGTTCCGGAGTAGTCCGGAAAAATTTTCAATACATAGAATATGAAGGACTAACTGAATGTCGTGATATTCGCTTTTTACTGCAGGTACTTGCTGAACGAAAAGGGATTGCGAAAAATAATGTACAGTAATATTTTTGTTCAAACATGATATTATGTCTATTTGTAACAGCAAATGCAAACAGTACTAATAATAAGAAAACATATAAATTTATTGGAAAATGAAATTATTTACGATGGTCTGGTAGAACAGGGACAAGCATCAGACTGTGTGATACCGTAAAAAATTACGAAAGATTACAAAAGATATTGTTTATGGAATCTTAAACGGTTGGTTTATACTTTTTTTTTTTACTTAGTTTAATTGGTTTATACTTAGTTTGAAGAAAGAAACCAAAGCGGCATGCGATGATTCATGTAAGGAGGGTGACAGAATGACAACTTAACATTGGCCTTCTGTATACAATGAGTTTAGAAAAATATCTGTTAGCCATAACAATGTAATCCAGACTTCATTATTCGCAGCGCCGGTTTCCTTCCCGGATAGTGTGTAGCCCCCAAAAAAAATGTTCTAAAGGAAATGAAAGTTTTTAATTTTTTTAAATATTTATATTTCACATAAATCATTTACACTGATATAATTATCTAGGCGTGATTTCTCGTGAATGTAGTTTTGTACATATATGACCATCACTTTATAATAAGATTACCAATCTATAGTTAGGGTGATTCCTTCTAGCAGTTAATAAGATATTTATTTTATTTTATGTTGGACGGGATATACTCGTTTAGATTAAATTAATTAAGCAAGTTTCTTTAAATATAATTCACCTGAACGATGAAACACTAAAATAGTAATAATATCCCGTAAGAAAATGTAAACGAAACAAAAATATAAATGTTTAGCCCTAAAAGGTATGTGTTTTGTTAATTTATTGCGGTTAGTTATTTCTTGTTTTAAATCGACAACGACTGTAGTTTTTACGCCGGTCGTTGCTATATTTTCCGTAGGAAGTATGAGAGTAATGCTACAATTGCAGATCACAACAAAGAAATGCCGTTGTCTATTCTAACCATGAACGCCATAAACACATAACTTACACATGTACTAAGGAACGACAGAATGAAATTCCAGTCAACAGAATTTTCTAGAATTATCATTTTTAAAAACCTAAGACACTTCTGTAAGAGCTCAGGAAAAAAAGAAAATAAATGTACACTATAAAACTATCAAAATGCAAGTCGGAACCTTAGTGTTCTAAGATGTTGGGTGGGGCAGCGTGAAGTTATCCCCACCTAAGGTTTTTCTCGCCTCTTTGAGCGGAACAAACGAACATTTTTGTTCGGAACCGGAACAATCGTAGAACAATCGATTGCACCATTTCATCTCATGTAAAATGTTAAAACCTTGAAAAGGCTAGAAATTAAATATAAATAATTAAAGGAAAACTATATTTGGTCCGTATAAGAATCAAACGGCTGTTTTAAGAATTGAGGGGTACGATAAAAAAGCAGCTGCAAGAAAAGGATGTTCATTGTCATCATTACTTTTTAACTAGTGTACAGAAGAGGATATGAAAGAAGTGAAGAAAACATTTGATGCAGGAATAAAAATTCAAGAAGAAACAATAAAAATGCGATGATATCACAGTATTAGCTGACACAAAAATTTACAGGATATTCTAAATGGTATGGATGAGATCATGAGAAAGGATTAGATCATGAAAATTAATAAAAACAAAACAAAAGTGCTTTGCAGCAGGAAGAGAAGTTTAGAAGAGATGGGAAATATCAAAATAGGCAACAAAAACGTACAGGAAATTGGAGATTTCTTTTATCAGGGAGTAAAATAACATAGATGGTTGAAGCACAAGTAATATCAAAAGTAGAACTGCTCAAAGTAGAAAAGTCTTCGAAATGAAAAATAGCTTACTCACTACAAACATTGATTTACAGATTAGAAAACATTTCTTAAAACACTACGTGTGGAGTGTATACGGGAGTGAACATGTGTGTTAAAGTTTGTACAAAAGAAAGAGATAGAAGCTTTCGAAATTTAGTGTTATAGGAAAATGTCAAAAATCAACTGGATGGACAAAATAAGTAATTTAGAGGTTGTTAGGCGAGTGAATGAAAAAAGGAGTATATTGGTAGTGTAGTATATTGGTATTGAAAAAAGAAGTATTGAGGTAGTTAATTGTAGGGGAAGGCAAAAGTTAGAATATTTAAAGGAAATTACAAAAGATGTAGGGTTATACAGGTATGTAAATATGAACGACTTGCGCAAGGCGGAACAGCTTTAAGAACTGCATTAAACCAATCGAGAGACTGATGACAACAAAAAACGTGCATCTAAAGTAGAAGGTATAGTTGTTAATATTCAATTAACGTTTTAGAAAAAAAAACTATTGAAACAGTTATTACAGAAACTTATGTAAAATATATTCTATAATATGAATTTATAACATGGCACTAAACTTGTCAATGAAAATCGTCATTGGAATGTATGACGTTGTCATCAAAATATTAACACGAATATTGATCGTTTAATATTTTACGTATTGATGAAACAAATAGTTGCAAAATATATGTAACGTCATTGATGATAAACTTGAAATTTCACTTACGTGGTTTATTCTTAGTAAATAAAGTTAGTTTTCATAATAATTTTATTTCAATTTCTGTCAAGTAAAATCAATTGGTCCAATTACCAATTAATATTGTTGATACATTAATAACTACACTTACCAGGAATGCAATAGTGCAAGAAGAATAAATGGATTGAAACACTCATATGCAGTTTTATTCGCATTGTAAAGAATATGCCAAGAAAAGTTACAAATTTTTTCAGTAGTGACAAAAACATATTTTACAGCTATTAGTGACGGGAAATGGGTTTTCAGTTCTCATTCAGTAGTTTAGTTTCAGAAATATACTTACCACTTAAAAGTATCTGAATGAATATGTTTGTTTAAAACCCAAGGAAAAATCCTCGTCAAGAAAAACGAAAAACAAGGTTAGACAATTCTGAAATGCGGTAATGGCATTCATCTTCTTTATCACCGTGTCATCATCCATTGTAAGATACGGACCTCTTTCTGCTGGCCAACGCATTTCTCTACATTATTTTTTTCTTGGCTAATTAACTCCGGCCACCAGTTTCAAGTTGTCTTCCCACCGTGTTTGTGGACTACCTCTGACTCTCTTTTTCAACCAGGATATCAAATCCGCAATTTCCATATTTCATCAATCTTCTGTCTGTTTCATAGAGTCCGGCTCATCGCCATTTTAATGATATCACGTGTGTAACTTAAGGAGAGTCGGAAGGGCAAATTAAAAAAAAAAATCAAATTTTTTTATTCCTTTAATGAATTTTGTCCATAGTTTTCTGTTTAAAATTATGTATAACATTAATACATTTGAATATTAGAAATATGCAAAATAATTATTTTTATTGACCTTTGCTATCAGCTGACTGGCAGTTTCCAGCTGTGTTTTGTTTTGTGAATGTATACAATGTGTTCCTGTTGCTAGCTGTTAATTACTGATTATTATTGTTTTATGAATAAGAAATAGTGTTAAGGAGAAAATAAGAATAAAATTATAGGAAGAAAATAATAAGAAATAAAATTTATGCCGATCATAACGTAACATACCATGAACATAGTACAAAAAAAACAAAAACACCTGTTACGTCTCCCACACAGGGAGAGACGAACAAGATTAAAATACTAAATAGGAAGAGTCGGAAGGGTGGTTGTTTAGATAAATCAAACAAAATATATTTTAGGATAAACATTAATAACAATTTAATTTTCTGAAAACAAAATTAGTAAATATCGGTAACATATTTTAAAGTTTCAAGACTTTATTTAGCATTCATAGATGACTAGTAAAATAATTATTTGTTTTGGAAAATTTTTAGAAAAAAAAATTATATTAATATAAATATATATATATATATTTTTTTTTTTTATGTTTATTAATATTACACAAAATTTAATATAGGCCTATATTGCTGCAAAAGTAGCAGCTGTTATTTACTTTAAATATAAAGCCAACCATGGTTTCATTGAAATAAAAAAATTGCATTAATTATAAATTTGCGTTACAAATAAAATTTTCGTGAACTATTTTAAAGTAACGTGTATATATTATTCTTAATTAAATTATTTTGTCAGAAAAATTAAAAAATATATATAAAATTACAGTGTAAAAGAAAACGGGTTAGGTAGACAATAGTGCTATCCTGAATACTGATACTGTATACTCGTAGTAATATTGTGACAAAATCGAAGAAGCCAGGGTTCGCGAAGTTTCTAGTAAAATGGTAAAATGTTCATGAAATGGTAAAGTGTAGATAATAGAGTGAAAAAGTAACAAAGGGACAATAGTAACAATAAAAGTTTACCTAGTTATAAAAGGTTATTGCTGTACAACTATCTATGAAACAGTCGGCCTGTAACAACTTTTATTCTATAGGGTGATTCAAAAAGAGCGCCGGTTTTGATATATCAAATTAAGAGATTTATTTTATTGAAAAACTGAAAATAAATACATCAACAAGTTCATCTTACCTTCCGATTTCATGTATGAAAAATGATGTCATGCATGTGTCCTCCTCTACTGCGCTGGCACGCATCAACTCTGTCCATGAAACTGGATATTACTGCACGACAAGTTTCGACTTCCATTTGCCCGATAACCCGTCGAATTTCCTCCTTCAAGTCATTGATGTTTCGGGGTTTATTGGCATACACCAATGACTTCAGATGACCCCAAAGATGAAAGTCACAAGGCGTCAAGTCACATGACCTTGGTGGCCATTGATGGTCGGAATTACGAGAAATGATGCGATCCTGGAACCGTTCACGGAGCAACAACATTGTTTCTCGTGCAGCAACTGAATTTTATACGGGTGATATTGGAGATCGTACCGAAGAATTCTCCGTACAGAAGAACATCGTAAACCCAATTGTTGAGAACGGCGACGTATTGATTTTGCTGGGCTAACAGCCACACTGTCACGAACCAACGCAACGTTCTGCTCAGTTCGGCCAGAACGACGACGTCCAGAACTTTTAAGGTCGACTGTTGAACCCGTCTCAAAAAACTTTTTCATGAGCCTGCGAACTGTTGATTCATTCGGTGCTTCATTACGCCCTAGAGTACCGCGAAGTCGCCTGACAGTAGCCGCATAACTCTCTCCACTCTGGTAAAATGTTTTGACGATTAACACTCGTTGTGCAATAGTAAACTTCTCCATGGTTAGACACAGACTGCGAGAGTACTACACTGCGAACAAGAGAAACTACAACTGAATCGGCAATCGGAATGTTCTCCGAAATAGAAATGAGGTCTAACAATGTTGCCAACCGATAAACAAAAATTTACCAGCCGTTTAAAAACCGGCGCTCTTTTTGAATCACCCGTTATTTACAAAAGATCTATTGTTGACTTGTTTACAATAGATTTTTCTAGCACTCATTTATAAAGGGTTATTTTTTGTAATTTAATATTTGCATGGAATTTCTCTGTTTTGCTAGAATTATGTTTTTGAGTGACTATATAAAGAGACCCCCGAGCGTGGTCAGGGAGTTTAGTATTCGTTTGATCTTTGACGAGTGGCATCGGGCGTTGTGCAGGCACGTTCCGAGCATTGTGTTGGTCAACGATTGTAATACTTTATTTGTTTGTGTGTGTATTGTGAAAAGTTATTGTGTTTCTATATTAAATTCAGTTTTTGTGAATTCAGTTTCATTTTGTATGTGTGTTCTATAAAACTGATTGTAAGTAAGTAGTGCTAAGTAAATTATTAAGTTATTTATTGTATTACTTCAATATATTTCATTTGTTGTTTATTTTGTAAATCTTTTAGTGTAATAAATATATCTTCTTCTTCTTCTTCTGCCTTTCACGGGTTAGGCGTTGCTGCCTGTTCCGAACCTCCACCATCTGCCCATCTCTTCCTTGGTCATCCTCGATCCCTTTTACCCCTTGGCTTGTACCATAGTGCCTGCTTAGGTACTCTTTCATCCTTCATTCTACCTAAGTGATCTATCCACTTCTTCCTGCCCTCCATTACTTTATCCTTTATGGAGAAGATATTAAGATGTTGTCGTATCTCCGTGTTTCTGTAACGGTCCTCTCTACTACAGCCATAAGTTTGCCGGAGAAATCTAATTTCTGCTGCTTGTATTTGGCTCTCTTCCCGTCTTGACAGAACCCACGTTTCACTTCCGTAAAGTACTGTTGGAGCAGCTATCGTTTTATAAAATCTCATTCTAGTGTCTTTACTTGTGATGTTTTTCAAGTTTCTGTGGATAGTACCACATATGTGTTGAAATCGGTGGATCCTATCATACACCTCCTTACCCTGTTGATAAGTTACATCGCAACCTAGATAGTTAAAATGGGATATCTGTTCTATAATCTTATTATATATGACAATTTTACTTCTGACAGGATCCTTCCCCCTGAATGCCATTACCCTTGTCTTTTTGGTTGAAATTGGCAATTTATATTCCTGGCATATTCTACTCATCTCATACACTGCTCTCTGCAGGTCATCCACCTTCTCCTGTAATATTATCAAGTCGTCAGCAAATAAAAGGCAGTTTAACTTCAAACTTTCATTCATGTAGATACCTGAATGTACTAATGGTTTCCAACTCTTGATCACGTCATTTATAAAAATATTAAATAGCGTGGGAGATAGTCCACATCCTTGTCTTAGTCCTTTATTAATTATTATTTCATCAGAGTAGGAATTCCCCGTATCTGCTTTGATTTTCGTATCTTTATATAAGCTTTTAGCTGCCCTTATGAGATGGGGCGGATATCCTGTCTTCTGCAACACATCCCATAGTTTTTCCCTGTCTACTATATCAAAAGCTTTTTGAAAATCGTTAAAAGCCAAATGCGTCTCGAGATTATATTCCCTTCTTTTTTCCACAATTTGCTTGATTGTAATGATGATATGCTTGATTGTAATAAATATATGTGATTGTAAACTTTAGTGTAGTATTAATTATTTAATAACCTAGATCCCGAAACGGACCTTAGCGGTAAGTATCACAATATCATAATTATAAAAGACTAATTATGATATAAAGTTATTGCACTGGCAGGTCCGCTTTAAAAAACTTCCTTCAAATTGTAATCCACGAAATATAAGCTACAGTTTAACAAATTTCGATATTTTTACTAAAGCTTACTTCCCAGCACATCGGTAAGGTAAGGAGTTATCTAATTCATATTAACTTATTTTAGATATGTAAGTCCAGTATGCTTATGTATTTCACTACCTCTCTGTAATTGATTTTTCTTTCTTTAATTTACTTTTTTATAGCGGAAATCGTAGCCAATATAAAACAACAACTTTTAGTAATTTCAAATTACCACTTCGTAATCTAGCTTTTGGAGTTGGTTGTACAATAGACTATAACGATCTCATTATTCCATTATACAAGGCTATTTGGAACGTAAATTGTGAAAATTCAAAAATGGCAGAAATCAAGAAATATAAACGCTTCTACGAACAGGTAAATTCTACAAACCGTTTCATTTATCCCAAAATTGTACATGTACCTACCGAACTACTTGGCCAATTTATGGAACCTGTATATTATCCTGGAATTATTTTTACATGGTAAATATATATTTGAATTATTAGTAAAGTAGATTTTAAAGATAAATCTTAATGAGTCGTCACTTTGTTAGTTTTTGGCTATAGAAAATATCACGCCATGAAAACTATTAAACAAAAAATATACTATTAGATTTTAAAACATTCCACACGTCTTAAGTGTATCAGATACAGAACAGAATAAAGTTTTTAAACTGTTCTGTATGTTCACGACTTAGGTAAACATTCTCGAAAATTTTTGTGTTTTTGCAGAAAAACACATAGGCCTATTCCTTTTATATTATTTATTTTTACTTTCTCTTGCCTGCATGAATAGGGCTTATAATATGGGAAGGAAAGTATTGTTTTCATGTCGATTTTCCAAAATCGAGTTTTCACCGGATATACACGTTTTTAGACCCATGAACTAAAAAAATATGTTTTTAGCGATTGGTGTGTGTGTGTGTGTGTGCGCGCGCGTGTGCGTGTGTGTATGTGCGTGCGTGTGTGTGTGTGTATGTATGTGTGTGAACAAAATATCTCATGAACCGAACATCGTACGAAGTTGAAATTTAAAACTAAGTGAAAAGTTGTAAAGGCGCAGGGGAATTGACCCCCAACCTGTGTTTTTAATGTGGTTTTTAGTATGTTTTTAGTGGTTTTTAATAACTCTGAACCTCAGGTACGTGCTTGTTGATTGATACGTGACTCAATTGCGACCAATGGGGGTCAGGGTGAACTTTCCGGCTGACAGAAAGGAAAATTTCAAATATGGTGTGCGGGTGTGTGGTGTGTGTGTGTGTGTGTGTGTGTGTGCGTGTATGTGTGAACAAAATATCTCAAAAACGGAACATCGTACAAAGTTGAAACTTGAAACATAAATTAGATACCACTAGAGGACCCGACACAAACATTTTCATTAAAATCGGTCAACCGGAAGTACCGGGTGATTTTTAGTCCTGTTACCCAATTGTTAATGTCTGGTAATTTTTTTCTAAGAAAGGGATATTTTGTTTTGTGACATAAAGTTGGTAGCCCTACTCAACCGGTATAGATACGACAGTTTGAGTTGATTCTCCTTGAGTTGCGTAAAATTTTATGCTGTTTCCAGTTGTGTTACGAACAGAATGTCTTTTATCCTAGAACAACGGGTTTTCATTCTTGAACAATATTTTGCTACAAAATCGTATGCGAGTGTAAAAGAATCATCTCAAATTAAATTTTTTGGTGTTCCTCCACTCTATTCTAGTCAATTTCTAGGCTAACTAACTGATTTTTAGAGGCAGGTATTGTTTGCAGCAGAAAACGTAGTGGTCGACCAACTCTCTTGACAGATGACGTTAAGAGAATGTGAAAACAAGATTGCTCTATTCTCCATGGAAAAGTTTACAAAAGCTTTCCTCGCATGTTGATTTGTCATGTTCGAGTGCTCAGAAAGCTGCTAAAAAATTGAAATTGTATCCGTATCACATACGATTAGTTCTAGAGCTTCAGCCTCCAGATTTAAACAAGAGATTGTTTTAGAATAAAAGACATTCTGTTCGTAGCACGACCGGAAATGGCACAAAATTTTACACAGCTCAAGGAGAATCAACTCACACTGCCATATCCATACTGGTTGAGTAGGGCTACCAACTTAGTGTCACAAAACAAAATTTTTTTTTTTTTAGAAAAATATTACCAGACATTAACAATTGGGTAACAGGACTAAAAAATCACTCTGTAGTATTTATTCGTGTATTTTTTCATTTCTTTCGTTTTTTCTAAAAAATGGCTCCTACGATTTTTTTTAAACCACCTTATTTACTAAATTTTTTATTAAGTTCTACAAGATAGGATAAGCTTCATGTCTGCTGAAATTCTTGTGGAAACTGTGTTCTCACAGAAAAAATATTTCTTTTTACGATTGCGGCCTTATATGCATATTGGCGCAAAAGTGTATAGGCTAGATGAAAATTTATAGAAAATTAAAAGATCTACAACTTTTATTTAAGAATTTTTCTCTACAGAGCCTAGTTCAGCGTCAAAGAGAGATTTTCCGTATTATTATCCAACCTGTGGTTAATTTTCATTATGCATCATTCACTCATGATGAAAATTAGGTTATGTTTTTGAGGTTAGTTTGTTTGTGTATTTAAAGCCTCATTAAGAGCTTGATCATTAGCGACTACGGTGGGTTTAGAAAGTGTAATGATGGATTTTGGCACGTAATAATTTCCAGGCCCTAGACGGGAATTGAACCCAGGACTGTAGTAGGCTACGTCTCCACTACGTCACAGAGGCGGCCATTTTCCTTTTTCTTACATAGTTTACTAATGTTAGATTATAATTATGGTTCATTATTTACATTACCAAGAGAAAGTCATTTGAGTTTCGCACCGGATTTTTAACTTTCTATAATTTTGATTATAGTGTATTTGATTAAGTCGTTAAATGCATACTAAGGCCACAATCTTGAAAAATCCCATTTTTTATTGATTTTAGTGAGAAAAATTCAGAAAATCACTTATTTACTTTAAACTGAGCGTTGTCGATGATGTAAATGTTGGATAATATAAAAGTTGTAGTATTTTTAATTTACTACAATTTTAATTACTTTACGAGTGTACACTTTTACCGTAGAATGTATCTATTACCGTAGGTTGCCAACTTAAAGCAAATATTTTACCAGGAGCACAGGGCTCCAAAGAATTTAAGGAGACCTCATTTACGCATGGTTAAATAAACCTTTTGTAATTTAAATAGCGGAAAAAAGTACTGTGACACTTATCGCTAAGGTCCGTTTCGGGATCTAGGTAAATTAAATAATACATTCAAGTTTAAAATTACAAGTATTTATTACAACTAAATATTTACAAAATAAATAATGAAGTAATACAATAAATAACTAAAATAATTTACTTAGTACTACTTACAAACAATTATACAGAATGCACATACGCAAAAATTATACACAATGCACATACACAATAAGACAGAATAACAATAGTTGACCAATGCCCGGACACGTCGACCTTTTCTAACGTACCGATAGCACACGCAATAAACACTCGTCAAAGATCAAACTCTCTGACCGCCTCTTTATATAGGTGGAATCAGACAGATTTATGGTAGGACAGAGAGATTCGCTGCAATAATAAAATACAAAAATCCTTTTTATGGTTCTGGAAAAATCTTAACTAGTGTAAACAAGTCATAATTGAATAAAAGCTGTTAGTACATAAATAGTTGTATAACAAAAACCCTACCTTACTATACACGGCCCTTTTTAAATATTCTTTTATAACTAACTCTATTGTTACTTTCTCGCTCTATTATTTACTATTTAACATTTTTTTGAATTCCTCGGTCCGAGAAACCTCTCGAACACACATCCTTTTTGATATCGTCACGGTACATTTCTAAAGCTCTAGGAGTAATTTTGTTATTTGTACGAAAGCTTAAAATAAAGTCGCCCTGGAAGTGCTACTGAAAATATAAGGACGAATTGGAGTAGACGTTGAGACAAAAGTAGTCTCCAAGACAACATTAACAACACCCGCTTTAAAGTCAAAATTTCAGGATAAGACTGAAGAGATTCAAATTAATATTACTGGTTAGTGTCCGGGATCCAAAAATTGAAAGTCCCAGTGTTGATTCCCAACAAGGGTTTGGACCCTAGTAAGTGTAGTGGTTAGCTCAACTACGCCTTCTATTCTCTGTAAGAATGGGCATAGTACCCAAGACCGACTACAATACTCAGACCTCAATACAGAAAACAAAATGGCGGCAATCGTAGGGCAAGTTTAGTTTATCAAGAACATTATAGGTTATGGAAACCAAATAATGTTAAATTGCATCACACGCTAATTAGCTTTAAATAAAAAACCTAAATTTTAAATTTACATTTGTCAGGCAAGTAATTACAATAATTCTTAACAAAAGAGATAATTTGACTTGAATTACCTTCATCTGGTGATATTTACTGGTTGCTAAGCTTCAACAATTTACGTTTTTTCACCTTTTCCCCGAGTTCTTGATTTGACACTTCACACATTTTTTTGTTTTGGTTCTCTAATTTCCTAGCGATTTCTTTCGATACATTTTTTTCATTTAACAATTTAACATAGTTATTTATAAAAATATTGGACAGTACTTTAACACTTTTTTTGATTACGTTTTTTAAAAGAGTTCCACACTTGCACCTATCACCTAAATTACTAATCGAATTTTCAGTTAACTGAATGCCTAAACACATTAAAGCATCTCTTTGATTTTGTAATTTTAAAAATTCAGATTCATAAGAACTACTGATTAACACTTTAAAGAGTTTATACATATCACAGCACAAGGAAATCATAATTGAAGAGGGACATTGTAATCCTCCACGATTTAACTCCCTGAAATATGAAAGGAGTTCCTCACTCTCAAATTGTAACAAAATTTCCTCCTCGGACTGTAACATTTCAACACAATCAGTACACTTTCCACTCTTATTTAATTGTTCCAGTACTTTGCGGCTAGTATAGCTGGCAATGCAAAATAAAACCTTGAGATCCTCGTTGGCAATGTCAATGTATGTTAGTTCTCCTAATGCAGGTTCCAATTTGTCCAAGTTAGTATTAATTTTCCCATTGCAGTCAGATTTTACTTGATGCGCAAAATCAGTTAAAGTAAATTCCCCAAACTTAGTAGATTTCAGCTTGAGGAGACCAAGTACTTTCAGTTTTCTCTCAGATTCCAGAATCTGCTCGACAGAAACATTGTAAGTACACCCACTTAGCCTTCTGTATGCCCCAAATCTTCCTTCTAACCCATCTGTTTGAAATTTTGCTGTAAGGATGTATGTCCAACTATACTTATTAAAAATATATTTGCATAACTGAACTGCAGCAGTAAGGGTGTGTGTAAAAGCAGTGTATGTTGCATTACTCAATTTTCCGTCGCAATCTGATGCATGCCAAATATCAATATAAGTCTTAAGACTTTCAAGGAACAAAAGTTTTGAATCACTGCTGCCTCTAATTGGGTTAGCATCATCATTTTTTGAATATTTGCCTTTCATAGGATGCTGTACATTAGAAATTGACCACCACCTTATAATTAGTTTCAAAAACTGGATTATGCCATCTGAAATCTCAACACCTTGACTTTTTAACATTTCTAGTGCTATTACATTTTTATAATCAAAAATACTGACTGCTAGGGAAACGTTTTGCCTCTCAATAGAGGTTGGATACACAGCTTTTCTTGATAAACTGGGAGCAAGTTTCAACAACTTGTTTTTCTCTGAATGAAACAGACTTCTCAAATCAGAAAACTTTACTTGATTGACAGTATATGCACATACAGCACTCCCTTCATCTACTCTGTTTAAACCATTTATGATTTTAAATGTTTCCTCTATATTTGGCACTTTAAATACTTCATTATTTCTGTTCAACCAGTTATTCCTAATACATTTAAGTAAATGGACACTATCAAATAACAGGAACAGCAACTTCGAAGAATCAACTGGATTTGAAACACAGGGTTTTAAAGCACCACCACACAAAAGTTCATACATTTTTCTGTTAACACTATGGTTATCAGCAACCAAGCACAATACAACAAATCCAAGCTGATGCATTATTTTTAAAATTTCAATTGTTAATTTCAATAGCGTATCACCATTCATATTTTTGACCGGAAAGAGAGCTATCACATCTTTATACTCAGAGCGTATAGAGGATGCCATAAAAACTTGCATTGTGCCAGCTACATCAGTTTCTGAACCATTTTCAGCCATTCCTAATATCTTTCCTGCTTTATAAGACAATTTTGAATTCACATAAATTTCATCTAGCATAACTGTGACTACTTTATCCTTATCTTCTAAATATTTACATTTTTCTTTAAAAAAAAGCTATTTGTGATGGTCCAATGCAAGGGCTGTTTGGACCTATTTTACATAAAAATTGTCTTAAATAAACAGGGTGAGGTAATGTCAATAAATTTGTCGTTCTCAACTGGTGGTAAGCAGCAGGGAACGAATAGGAAATTTTTGTTGCCCAGATTAAAAGTTCAGAGGAATACCTGACTTGCTTTGTTACTGCAAGTTTTAACTGTTCCAAAGCAAACTTTATTTTAGCAGTTGCAATTTCTTCAATTTCACTATCTGATATGACAGCTTGCTTAAGAAAATTTACAGCAATATTAACTTTCTCAGTCGTCCCAACAGAGTTAAAGGTGAAACTATTTAAATGACTTACCAAAGCATCAAGTTTACTCCACTTGTCACATTTTAAACTGCCATTTTCTTCACTCTGTAATATCCATTTAAATGTTTCTGCTGGCAAATGCATATTTCCATTGTATACATGCACTTGTAAAGAATTTAAAATCTTGAAACATATTGACACAGAGGGAATGGCACTGAACGAATCATCGTTTACTTTCATAAACGTAATATAATCGTCCTTCACAGAAACAATAAAAGGATACACATTTCTTTTTTGCACTTCACTTTTTAAATTATCAAAACTAGGTATGGTATCACGTTCACACCAATTCGCATAACTAGCTTCATCTCTTTCAAGTAGTTGCTGCACTCGTTGTTCTGGGGTTTTTCTTTTTTTGTTAATACTGATATTATGATATGAGGGTTGATTAGGGAAGATTGTAGGAAAAGCATCTATTGTTAGTTTTGGTGTTTTCCGTGGGACGCGAATAGGATCTCCATTTTCAATGGGAAAAACATCTTCTGTAACTACAAATTCATGTTTAAAATGTTTTATACAGACTACTGTTTTATCATTTACTTCAAAATGATCTCTGTGAATCAATTTAGCCCACTTTTCTCTTAAAACTTTATCTTTCGGGAATTTAAAAGTTGAGGTGTCTGATATTTTACCATAATTAGATTTACAACCCGGAACGCAACAAGTCCGACCCATTGTAAACAATTAACACTATTAGTTCTCAACACAAAACAAGTTAAACTGTAAATTAAATAAAACCGGAATCGAAATAAACACACAGATTACTAAGAGCTACGAATACTACACACAATTTATAAACCTAAAAACTACACAAAAATATCATATACATACTCTTATAATAAAGATGAACTGTACTAAATGCTAACCTCAACCACACTAAAAACCCTAAAACTAACCCTATAACATATAATCTAATAACCCTATTACAGATGGCACTATACAGAACTTATAAACGTTAAAACTACACTAAATTATCATAGAAATACTCTCATACCAAGTGAACTGTAAATGCTAACCTCAACCACACTGAAAAACTAAAACTAACCCTTTAATATATAACCTAATAACCCTATTACACTAATAACACTACACACAACTTATAAACCTTAAAACTACACTAAAATACGGTATAAATACTCCGATAATGAAGCTGAACTATATAAAGCGCTTAACTCAACCACACTGAAAACCAGTAAAAGCACGTGTAATTCAAAATTATGTTGCCCTACGATCGGCGCCATTTTGTCCACTATCGATACATGCATTGAGGTCTGAGTATTGTAGTTGGTCTTGATAGTACCATATGACACAGAACCTGGCTTCGATTAGCGGTTGGGTCTGGTATTATTACAATACATTACTTTCATGTTGCCTATCACCTTTCAGCGTGCGTGTTAGCCGTGTGCGTAATACCATAATTCAGATTCTAGAGTAGTCATAAATTAATAGTCATTTTGCGCTTTTAAAGCAAAGTTTAAAGGTTGTTACATTTTTGTACAAAGAGGTTTAAATATAGGCCTAATATTAAAACTGGATGTACAGCTTATATTTTTTCTGAGGCGATATGTTCTGTTTACAGGTCAGCTTTAATCGAAGAAAAGTGCATTTAGGCTTAATCATTACCCCGGCAGAAAGATTCTACTAGAAATGAAAAAATAAAACGAAATGTGATGAAAAGTAATGTCCGATGATTATAACTAACATTTTGAATATTTATAAATAACATCACGAATAACTTAATTTTCCGATTTTATCTACCATGAAAAACTTAACTTTCCTAAAATATTTATTTCTCTAATAAATTCTTTATATAATATTATATCAATTTCAAGTAGATATTTAAAGTGTTCTTTGTCTCCCCTCTTTCATTAATTTTTAAATTTATTATTTTTTGGATTGTAGTTTGTAAATAATTGTACAACTTTAGGTGCATGTTCTTAAAGCCCAATGTATGTTAATTTAATTATATTATTAAACTTTTAAATGGGATTTTTAATTTTTTTGGAAATTTATAATTTTTTTCTTTAATTATCAAAGTGACAAATCTCAATTGTGCAGTCTACTGAATAAAAGGACAGAACACCTACCCTAAGATATGGTTTCTAGTTATAGTTGGGAAGGTCAATTTTCTCCACCTTGTACAGTATGAATATAGTTGTATATAAATTATAGCTTTTGGAAAGAATGTGTAAGTGTCATATTGTAAAAAAATATGGAAATAAATAAAATTTTAATAATATTAACTTTATTTATCAATTCCTAGTACATCACATCCTACATCATACATAAATTGCAGCAAATCTGCAAGTTTTATCGTCCGTTTGCTCCTATGTCTTCAACATAACCTCCTAGAATACTGTTTCGTTGATGGATTGATGTTTTAAACTGTTGCCTATAAATTCAGTTTTAATTTTCTTTATTTTTTACAATGCTTTCTTGGCTCCAGCTCTCACAGCTCTCCACATTATTAATTGAATCAATTCAGTTAATTTTACAGATTTTTCTGTATGTAACGAATTAACGCCATCGGTGGGGAGGGGGGTTGCAATAAAATAAATTTAATGTATAATATAGGATATAATCGTATCAACTGTAATAAACCAAAAAAAAAAAATACTGTAATAAAGGGGGTTAATGAAGTTAAAATATAAAATATGAACACACTCCGTAGAAAAATGACTAATGAAAATTAATCCTGTAATATTAACCAAAATAAGAAAAAAAAATAGTTTTAATCTACCGTGCTTTAAACAAGTAAATTAGTGTATCCTTTGAACAGGATTTTTTAATTGGTATTTTAAACTAAAGTGTTATTTGTTGTTTGTGTATATTCAAGTTAGTGTTTAAGTGACCACCCTGGCCAACGTCAACTTCGTTCTCCAGTTCTTGCAAACTCCTTCTGCATCACCTAACCACTTACCCTGTCCTGACTGGAAGATTAATTTTTTCCGTCAACCTAAGCCTCCACCAGGACGTCGTAGAACGGCCAAACTTCCAAGACCCCGAAATTTCCTACGGAAAATAATATTGGGGGAATCGAAAAGTTTCCATTTCTGTTATTGGAAAGCTAGCTCAGACAGGTTCGTAGAGAAAAATGAGTCTCGACTTGTAAATGCGAGAAAGCACTGGTGTTTTTAATTCACGAGACCTGATGAACAGTTATCTTTAACTTTTGAGAGGGGATCACTTTTAGTAATAACCCTAATTTAAATTTTAAATTTTGAGAGGGGATCACTTTTAGTAATAACCCTAATTTAAATTTTAAATTTTGAGAGGGGATCACTTCTAGTAATAACCCTAATTTAAATTTTAAATTTTGAGAGGGGATCACTTCTAGTAATAACCCTAATTTAAATTTTAAATTTTGAGAGGGGATCACTTTTAGTAATAACCCTAATTTAAATTTTGAGAGGGGATCACTTCTAGTAATAACCCTAATTTAAATTTTAAATTTTGAGAGGGGATCACTTTTAGTAATAACCCTAATTTAAATTTTAAATTTTGAGAGGGGATCACTTCTAGTAATAACCCTAATTTCTACTAAATTCTTATTTTCTATCCCACTGCAAGACTCTGACAAAAACATATTACCTAAGTTGTACTAGATCTATAGTCGAATATAGTTAACCCAGTGGAGGGTCTATATCGAACGTCTTAACGAAAACTGCAAATTCTCCAGTGATTTAGATGAGAGTAATTACCACTGAGGGTGGATAAAATGGTAGAAGTTTTCAAGACTAATCAATTTTTATAAACTTACGTCTACAGGTTAACCTAGATCATAAGGTAAATTTAGAATACAGAAACATGAGGCTTGTTTGGTTTAACAATCGTTTTTAATTAAAAAATAATTCTTCTTAAACTATATAAAAATTACCACAAAATATTATTTTACATTTTAACAAAATTAAAGAATAATTGGTTTAAATATTGGGGTAAATATTTTTTTATCCCTAATGTGTGTACGTTGCAATCTGTTCAATTCAGAACAATAAGCAACCCCATGACCCAATGAGATGAGAATGATATGTATGACGTGTAAATGAGGTGTAGTCTTGTACAGACTCAAGCCAACCATTCCTGAGAGAATATATAAAATTGAACCCTAACCATCAAAGTCCACCGGTAACCACTTTCTAGCATTCAAATCCGTATAAAAGTACTACCTTTACTCTAGTAACTAACTACCTTTACTAGAATTTGAACCAGGAAACTTTGTCTCTGTAAATCAGCTGTTAAACAGCTTATTCTGGCGACGGTTTTACTTCTAGACCAACCCGGTGGGCCGGGCTAAACATAAATAAAAAAAGTTAAAATATTACCCAATAAAGTAAAATTGAAGCCAAAACAAAAAATAAAGTAAAAAATTATTCAAAAACAAAAAAAAATTATTGTTATAAAAAACAATATTTTAGTATTTACTGTTATGGAAAAGTAGGCCTACTAAAAATAGCTACACACATTTAAACTAGCTTTTATCGTATACTTACTGTAATCTCCATTATAGTGTAAATTTTGAATTCCACAATATTCTCAGTATTTTTTTCTAACAAAACTATCATCGAAATTTCATGTAAGTCCTTATCTGTGTTTTCAGGTGTTGTTCCTTGACAGTTTACAAATTTTAGTAGATACATCACACCAAAAACAAGCATTGGTAATTTTGCCATGTGTAAATTTCTCATTTCTGAAGATACGTTTTTGCCGGCCGCATTGGCGCAGTTGGTAACGTGCTCGCCTCTCATCATGCGGTCTTGGGTTCGAATCCCATTCAGGCACGGCATATTTTCATACGTTACAAAAAATCATTTCATCCTTCACCGTCTGCATTAGCAGTAATTGCACAACAGTCGGACGTTAAAAAAAAAAAAAAAAAAAAAAAATGAAGATACGTTCTGTACTAAGTCACCAATTTCACTGCCTGTGTTTGATTTTATGGTGAATGACTATAACTTCCGTGTCAATTTATAGCGACACTCTTTGTTTTGTAGGCATTTTGTTTATTGCTCTGCATATGTTATGCCCATTACACATTTTTCATTGTATTCTGTAAATTTGGTTTTAATATACAGGGTGTTTATAACTGAAATAGACACTTTCGGCAGCTTCTTAAACATCAAACTGGTGTATTTGAATATAGTACATGATATAGGTTTGTAGGGAATTTTTTAAAGTTTATGTTGGTATAACTGTTGCTATCATTTTGTTGTTGGCTGCTGTTACAACGACCAGTCTAGCAAAATGGCCGCTACTCAAGTGCCGCTATTCTCCATAAGCGGTTTAAACAATCATTGGATGCAGTTTTGGGGTTCCAGATGTGTAACTTAATTTCACTTTGTAATACCCTGTATTGGATTGAAGGTTCATTTCTTAATATTCCCAAAAATATTTAATAAATACTACACATATAATTTACATATTTTATTTATTTTATGGTACATTACAGAGAACGCTAATTTGTCATAGTAGATAAAAACAGAATATCAGAAAATCCATACTATTACTGCATAATCATGAACCACTTAATTTTCATAGTATTTCATCTTATTTTTTATTTATCGGAAATAAATTTCTGTGGTGTAATGATTAATCATTTACTTGTTTATTCATCGATTAAAGATGACTTCCTGTTAACAGAACATTAATCACCTCAGTAGAATTATCAGATTTACATCCAATTCTAATATTACTATAAACCTCTTTGTATAAAATGTAAAGACACTTAACTTTTCCCTAATAATTACTCATTAATGACTAGGCCTAGTTTAAATCTGAATGATAGTTTAATTTCCAGATCCGTTACGTTCATGTTACGTGCAACAGTTATGCACATTGGCTAAAATAGACGCTGAAGGCTGGTAGAATATATAAAAATGCTTGTTGAGAAAATATGGTACTGATTACTCTGAGCTGCCCAAAATTAACCCTGGAGTTCTTAGAAGAGATAATATTATCCCTTTTTTGTGAATAGCGTATTTGCATTGGATACACCTATTTAGGAAACATTGGTAATCGTAACACATGCTGACGACACCAAAATTCTTGAATAAGGAAAGACCTCTGATGAAACTTCCAGGTTGGCGCAGAGACTTCTTTTACTACTAGCCTAATATAGAACTGGATTACCCGTTCGCTTGTTAAAATAAAACCCAAACAAATCATCTCAAGTTACGTTCAAATTACAACGTTGAACTTGTCCACCTGTGATGTGAATAACGTTCGAATCCCCCAGGCGAGAATGGTGCGATATCTTGGCTCGAGGTTTTGACAGGCAACTAACTTAGAAGCATCATCTGGGTGCAAAATTTTTAAACCTTATCCACAACCAAACGCAACTCTTCTGCTTAATAAACCCTCGATAAAAATGAAATTCCGTTGCAATATTTTAATATAGAAACACCTTTTGAAAGCACTCTTGACTTATTGTGTCCAGCTTTTTGGAGTAGCGGCAGAAAGTTATTTAAGTCGATGCAGGCTTTACAATCAAAGGTTTTAACAATTGCTTTTGACACTCTTTTATGTAACCATTAAAACTCATCTCGACGGTATAAAAAATCCGCCAGTAAAGAGCTACCTTAACGCGTACGTTAGTATGGAACCCGTCTTCTATTGGGAATTTTGTGATCAACTAGATGACCATCCAAAGCAACTAATCTCTGACCTAGCTACAAGGAACTTCCTAACGATGCGAGGTCTAAAGTGAAAATGGAGCGGAGACATCTTGGTTTGAATAACGGACAACAACCGCTTTATAAACGGAGAATGTACCACTTGGTACCTTTACTCCTAAAAGTAAACTACCCCACCACCCGTTAAATTTAATTTAATATACGGAAAAAAGCCAGCTTAATAAGTAACGTGAAAAAATTTATAGACAAAAAAAAACATTTTTAGGTCGACTTCGTAGGTTTACGTAAAATCAACGAAACTAGTTGGCACTGAATCTTTTGTTATGTTATCACTTTAAAAATGTAATATTTTTTTCTCGAATTAGTTAAAGAAAGTAATTTGTGATTGATTAGCTTTTTGTTACAAGTATAATTGAGGTCTGTGTAAAAATTTGTAATTTTAAACGACATAAAAATCGTGTATCTATTTCAAATACAGTCGACTAAGTCATCTGCTGTAAACCTTTTACAATGGTCGATTTGCAATTTGTAAAACGATCTGCGAATCATTTCAACGTAATCAGTGTTGGTTTGAATAAATTTCGTTTTACTTTACTTAAAGACGTATGAATTTTATGTTTATTATCAACTCTCTAGCGAATAACCGTTCAAAGTTTAAAGCGTACATAACACGGTCTAAAAAAATTTGGTTCTGTATGTGAGACAATTTTAAACGATGTTTAATATATAAAAATATATTGTGGCAATATCTAAAAGGAGTGTTGGAAAGAGTTTATAGATGTGTGAATGTGAATAATAATAGTTAATAAGTTGGGTGATTTCCAGGAAATGTTTAGAATTATGGTGTATAAATATATAGGTATAGTATAAGTATGGTTGGTGAAAGATGAAATGATTTTTGTAACGTATGAAAATATGCCGTGCCTGAATGGGATTCGAACCCAAGACCACATGATGAGAGGCGAGAAGACAAATGAAAGACGTTTTATATTACGTTATTCTAGAATTTCTGTTAAGTTAGGTATTCATGCTCAAGCCGGTTTCGTTTGGCAGTCAGTCTTGACGTCTCAGCAAGGAATTGTGTACTGTGTCTCAGTGTAAGTATCGGAAAAGGTTTGTAAACATCTTTTAATGGGCTATAAGTAGGTTTTAGTTAGCCTACATGAAGTGTGAAATAATCCAGAACCTAGTTAAGTTCATTATATGTCATTAATTATAATAAGTTTATCGTTTATAATAATGATAATATTGTAACTTATAAGGTGATTGAAGTTTGACTTTATTTGTTATGATAGTGTGTTACTTTAATACTTATAATGTTATTAGTTTGATAATTATTTATTTTACCCAGATCCCGAAACGGACCTTAGCAATAAGTGGTACAATTTTTTTTTTCTTCTTTTTTTGTCAAAAACTAACAACTTGACTCTTTTAATTTTTGTTACATCTACTTTACAAGTAATTTAAACATAATATTTACCATATGAAAATAATTCCAGGATAAATTATAGGATACTGAAATTGGGCCCCAAGGTCTCTAGGTACAACAACAATTTGCGGGGACGTGAAAATTTGTGACCAGTTGTTTCTAGTATACATCTGTTGGTAGAGTGCTCCAATCTGTTTCACTTTATTACCAGTTGAAGAAGGATATAAACTTGGTATTACATTCTTGGCACCAATTGCAAAGATTAAATCTTTAAGTTTTAATTTGGAAGTGACGTGTAATAATGTGTTGAGGTCTCCGGTTCTTCTAAAAGAAAATTAAAATAAAATAAATATGTAGCGTAAAGTTATATTACGATTTATTACAATATAGTTTCTCGAGTTCCACGTAAGACATAAAAATGCTGCCCTCTTAGTGTAATGAACTTATTCATTACGTCAGAGTTATTAATTGCAAAGGGTTGAATATTACTTGCCAACATTCTACCAGAATCACAAGACTGAGCGCACCTTCTTCTATCTGGTGTTATTTTCATCAAGAACAAGTTTAATTTTGGTCGACATAAGGTTTTTTGATTTTGTATATTTCTTTATAGTACATCTAATATTTTGGTTCTTTTCATTTCTATAGTTAAAAATAGAAACAAATGTTTCAAATTATAACAAATTTATACACTTTTTCTGTGTTGAAGTAAATATATTACTGTCCATGTATTGAACAGATTTGGTTGACGTCTGCTTCTATTGTCATTTTATTAATAGGTGAACGTAATAAACGTGCCTCATGACTTTCATAAAAGTCCCACAAGCAAGTAAAATTAAACTTGTGGATGGTATCTGTACCTGTCTAATGGCAATCAATTAGCCTACTCAAAAATATGACGAAAAGACGAATTTATCCGTCCGCTTGACAGTTCAGTCAATTTATAATTCAGATAATGCATTCTTGTGCATCAAATCCGAAACCAATAAAAAGAAAAAGTGTTTCAATTACAGGATAAAAAGAATTTTTTAGAACGTAAAATGAAGCAATGACAACTTTAAACACATGTATCAGGTTTTATTCATTACATGAATTACTCATTCAACCCTGAAACAAAACATCTGTTAGTGGGTAATTTTCAATCGTGTCACTATCCATTTATTGTATATATTTTTTTTTGTATTTCGTCTGACTGTTTTGCCATTCCTGCTAATGCAGACGGTATTTGTTTTTAGAGATAATACTTAAAATATTTTTATTAGACTTTTTTTACTTTCTTTATCGCTGTATGAATATATTGGGAATGAAAGTACCTATTTGTTCATGTCTAATTTTTGAAATTGTGTTTTCACCGGAATTACCGTTTTCAGGCCCCTGAACCAAAAAACACATAGTTTTAGCGAATAATCTGGGTCTCTGTGTGAGTGCGTGAACAAAAATTCTCAACATATTCCGTTCTTGGGATATCCTACAAACTTGATAGTTAGAACATAAGTTGGGTAGTCTACTCATAAGGAACCCGACTGAGCATTTCCATCGATATTGCTCAACGGGAAGTAGTTGGTTATTGGGGTAATCTTTATCTTTCTTGTGATTTTCTCAAAACGGCTCCTACGATTTTTTAAAAATCTTTGTACTAACTACATATTAATTTTTACACGAAAGAGTAATTTTTTTTTTGGTTTAAAAAACGAAAGAGTAAGCGTCATCTAAAATTCTTTTAAAGGTTGTGCTCTCTCTTTCTAAAGGCTGAGTTCTCGTAGTAAAAACTGGTTAAACCAAGACTGCAGCCGCAATATGTATTTTAAGGCAAAAGTTTCTAGACTATTATACGTAATTAAAGTTGTAGGAAATAGAAAACCAACAATTTTTAATTTATAATTTTTTTATAACGTTTAGTTTAACGTCAATTATTGATTTTCTGTTTTTTGCTCATTAAATTCGGTAGAATGTGCGACCTTTAACACTCAACTGGTATCATCATTTTTTGTGACATAACTGGTATCAGCGGTCTGACAGACCTCCAAATTTGTTTTTTTTTAAGTTCTTCATACTCATTTAATTAATTTGTTTTAATATTAAACTTATAAAACCATGTATAATCGAAGATGTAAATGTAAAATACTTAGCATAAATGCAAAATTACTATTTAAAAAAGTAAAAAACGAACACTAAGCATTTTTTTGACTTTTACTTCCATTTTGAACAGAACAATAAAATTTTTGGGCCCTAGAAACATTCTGTGGTCTAATAATTATAAATAAATAAGTATTTAATATGATAAAGACAAATTTATTTACAAAATTATGATGTACAACTTACATTTTGGTTCCGAGTTTTGCTATTTATGTCTATTGTTGGGCAGTACACTCTGACAAACATTTATTAAAATTTATTCGTTCTTTTTACTTTTTGATTATTTACAATAAAATTTAAAGATTTTTATGTTAATAAAAATTCACATCATTAACACGTACAACTTGTTTACGTGATGGATCTAGTTGTGTTGAAGCCGCTTCAGAAATTTTAAATGTATCATCCATAATGAAAATTTTATAAAATTACATATGAAAATATTTTATAATAGTACTAAACAAAGAAATGATGTATGAAAAATTATTGTATATTCATTAAAACTTTAAACAATCCATGTACTACTTGGTTTTAAAGTCGTCAAAAAGTTACACAACTGGTATCATAGGTCCAGGAGACCGCCAGTAGAAAACAAAATACAAATAACTCGCAACTTGTTAGCTCGTACCGAAAACGATCTTGATCACGCATAGTTCAAACAACAGTTGAAAGGTATACAAAATATACGTGATGTCGGGCCATTGGGAGGGAAGTGTTGGAGGGGTAAAAAATGACAGCGGTCTCACAGACCGCATGATACCAGTTGAGGGTTAAGATTGCAGCACGCCAACCACTAGACCACGGAGGCGGCCAAAAAAATGCCAGACCTGACCGGGCATTGATAGAACACCGTTTTAAAATCCAGATACTCTGGCCATCGGGCTGGCTTTAAATATTTTGTTGTATAAGGCATTGTGAATTTATTGATTAATCGTTCGGCTCATTCAGTTGTCCTGTATTAGTGCAATAAAAATACCCAAACAATATTCAGATAGGAACTTTTTCTGACTAATGTAACGAGAAAAGTTGTTTTTTCTCAGATTACATAAAAATATACTTTTCATATTTCGTTTAATTTGTGAACTTACGATTGTTTTGCTGGTTGTTTTTCCTTCGTATTACTAACTCCTGTTAAATTCAAGTTGCTTCTGATATTTAGTGTAGTATTTACTTCCTGATCTATTTCAAAACAAGGTATCAGGTAGCCAACATGACAGTTGCGAAAATCACTTATGGCAATTACGCTGTGGAAAAACATACATTTTAGTTTCTTTTTTTCTATTTAAGTATTATGTTTACCGTCTACGTTGTAAAGTAGTCAGCGTAATGTAATACAAATCGAAAGTTCCGCGTTAGATTGCCAGATAAGATTTGGAAATTACCTAACCCCACTGTCCCATAACCAACAGAGTTAATATGTTGATGCGCAGTGAAAGCTAAAAAAATAAATAATGTAAAGTTATGTACCCACAAATAACTTGGATGCTAAGCAAACAAACAAACAAAAAACTGTCATGTCTGTGACAAAAACAACATCTATGACTCTAATGGTATTTAGATCAGATAAATAATCATGTGCTGAAGATTCAGGTATGAACTTCATTTCATAACATTTCAAATCACTCAACGTAGTAGTGTTCAGAATGTCAAAATTATCAGAGGAAAATGGCAATATAATTTACATGTAGACCATTGCATTTACATTTAACAAATTGTCAAATGGCATTTAATGTGAAATGCATCGTGAAGTTCTTGAACAATTCTCTCAAGTAATTTTTAACCGTTCCAAATTGAGGCTTGGCGAGATTAATCGTGGTGCATAAGTTAGGGACAGCCTATCGGAGGCATCCAGAGATTAGGTCATAAACATTTTTCTGTACAAAAAATTATATTTGCTTTAACTATGAGAATATCGGGATTTTAATTTTTAACCATCATTGTGTGGTAAGATTCCTAGCAAATAAAAAATTAGAATTTTTGTGTAGATGAGCAATTGGAAATAAGAATTTATCGTAATTTGTTTTTCCTCAAAAAAGGAACATAAGAAAAATATGCATACAAGTATATATGTATTTTAATGGCAGTGATATTTTATATTGTGATGAATAAAGATGCAATTATTATTAAAATTAAATATAGTACATCAATTTACTTTATCCGATTTAAAAAATATTTAGGATTAGATATTGTCGTAATTCCTGTGGAACGTCTATCATCTCATCTTTTCTATCTTCTTTTCGAACCCTGAAGGATGTTATATAAACAGTCGGCTCCTCTCGGCTAGTTCCAGTTGAAACTCGGTTATGAATAAAGAAAGTGCAGTTAAGAATTAATGACGGTTAACCACAGGATCTTTGAGTTTTCAGTCTATCAATCAGTTAATCATTGTGGAGGTGACCATACACTGTTGTTTCAGTACTCTTAACTGATACTTAAACTATTTTTACACAGAAGTAAAAGAAAAACTTTTTCTATTCACAGAAGGCCTATCTAATGTGAAAAATATAACAGTAGTATATTTTGGCATAAAATATTTACTATTACTAATTTTGTCCATCACTTTTCTAGAATTGTAAACTTAATGAAATCGGTACAAAGTCGACACAAACGTTGAAGACCAGTTACAAAAGATTTTTTACACTCCTATTAATTTTTACAGTTCAATTTTCGTTATTAGGAGTAGAAATATTTAGTTTTACTTACTTCTCACTAGCCACTAGAAATGCTGGATTCCATTGATTTTGGGATTCGTAGGTTATTTTGAGTAAATACTCGTGTTTTCTTTTTAAACTGTTCCTCAGTTTAATTCGGTACCTGGATGGTTTTATTAAATTAGATGTACTCCTAATCTCTTTTATTTTTTTCTTCGTGTAACTACTTAACGAAACTATTTCTACTCCAGTTATTTTTATAAAATTCCAATAAGCGTTAAGTAGTACTTTGCGAACGTTTTTTAAGCATATTAACTGAAAAAAAAATTAATTTTAAAATTTTTACAAACGGTATTACAATCCAGTTGGATTATCTGCTAAACAAATTCTTTATCTGACTAAGCCTCTTACACCCCGTGTTCCAGAATGGGTTATTATGCACTGTTTTAGTTTTTCCTCTCAAAACTTGTGATACTGCAATATGTTCGTTCTGCTCTCCTGAACAGTGTTAATTTGGATTAGCTATACTTTTTTCACAAGTTTGGTTTGCGCTTATCACTAGGCACCCAATTAACTAGCATCTTTTGAACTACTTCAAAGCAGAAACATATCTGTATTTGTACTACATCCTAAGAGGAGAGTAATGCTCGTACAGGTTCACAGGCGGTTGACTTTAGTAAAAGGTATATTGGTAGCATTAACATAATTAAAGATTCAGCATCAAATAAATGCAGGTTATGAGTTTCTCGTGTAAAATGTTATGCTGCTAGTCAATCGATATCATGAACTTCTAAACGACATTCAATATACACAATATAGGTAACGTTTAAACATTAATAACCGACCGTATTTATTTGAGAATTCGTTGAATAGAATTCAGAAGCTACATAAATTAGTTCTTCCACGTTCTAAAAGAGCGATTGGGTGGCGGCAATTCTGATTAAAAACGTAAAAAATATGGTCTACTCAATGAGTAAATGGAGGACGCTAACGCACTCTATTGCGGTAATACTGACTTTAGTTAATAATTATTTTTGAATAAAGAATGGGCTTTCGATTCACAGTTAAATCTGCCATTTATATTTACTCATTTGCATCGTCCTTCATTCTTTCAATTTGCAAAACAGGATGACAGATAGGAAACCACTATCTCAATTGTTCTTAAGATCAAGAAATTATGTTGTTTAATGATAAACTACAGGTCAATGCATGTTAAAACTATGTGATACAAATTCACTTCTTAAAAGAGGTATTTACCCACCTCAGACCACATCTATCGTTTCGACTACAGAGGTTATTTTTGACATATATTGTGTAAGTCATTGTTATAGATCAGTCACATTTAATTAAACTATCATAACTTCTACAGCCTACTTACATGTATACTCAATGTAGCTTTGAAATGAACAATTCCTTCCTTATTATCCAAATTAGTAATATTCATATCAATATTATAGAACGTCGGTTTTAGTTCATTAGATGTTGTTATAGTACTCCTACAGTTTATAAATGCTAGCAGATTTATTACAAAAAAAACAAAAATCGGCAATTTTTCCATGTAAAACTATGAAATTATAATTTTTTGTACGAATATTTCTCTTCTCTTGTAATAAGCACTCAGTTAAGTTGACTGAATCTTCTGCGCCTGTATAGTTTTGTGGTAAATAACTAAAAATTACCACTTAATTAAAGAAGCAGATACTGTAAATTGTGTTGAAATAATGGAAGTTGTTATGAATACGTTAGCCAATCATCGTTTTACAGTTTTTGATGTAATTAATAAATGCTAGTGATAAAAACAGCAATGGTTAACAATTTGCATTTTTTAAATTATAACGTGCAGAAAAACAACCTGTACATGCGAAGTTACGTACTATAACAAGTACAGTTTTCAACGTTCATTAATACTAGTTAATAAAAATTAAAAAGTGTATAATAATGTGTTTTATATAGCCTATAACACATTGGACGTGGTCAACTGAAAAATATTTCGTACAAACTTAAGTAAATTTTATGTATCACAGAAACAGTACAGCAATAACCACATCAATCACAACAATGGTAAAATAACATTATTAGTTTTTATAAAATTCATTTAATGCGTTTTGCAAGTTAGCTCTTGTCTAGACACGAACAATATCATTACTTGGATTCTCCAACGGCGTCTAAATATCGAACGGTGGATGAAGGAAGCGTAAGAAGTCACAAAGATCGACTTCTAACTAAAGGAAAAGGCATGTAGCCAAAGAGAGGCTCATGAGCGTCAACAGCCCCCTCCCGCCCACAACGCATACCGAAAAGTACAAATTGCTTACCAAAATAATTTGCCGTGGTTCCCGGAATATTTTATTAAGGTTAGGTGTGGTAGATGATCATCAGTCATTTTCATCTACCACCCTTCTCTTCCTTAACGGGTATTAGAGTCGGACGCAAAAAAAAAAATATTTTTTTTTGATTCAGATCCTTTCCATTACTAGAAAAAAATGTTCAGGCACTATAAATCAATTCAGACCTCAAGAGAAGTCTAATGAGGCAGAACCTAAGATAATAAGGATGTCCATGAGGTTATTTTTTAATGGCATTTTACTATTTTTATCGATTTCATATTATTTATTATTATTTTAGTAGTACATTAAAATTTAGAGTAGCTATGATGCTATATTTAGGTATGTTTACCATCAGGAAATACGAGAAGCAATTAGGGATTTAACTACTAATAGATGTAAGATTAGCGTTCAGATTATATGTTAGATTGTTGAATTATTAATATCAATTCCCAGTTCTTTTTTAGAACATTCGTTCTAATAATGAATACAGGGTCAGAGATTCTATGCGTTAAACCGGCTACCTCAAGGTACGAGGCACCATTCGGATGACATGGCAAGCATAACGGATCTCGCCGATCGATTTAGCTTTGGTTCTGGAGCTCTTATTGAGCCCCTTAATATGAACTGTGTGAACAAAAATTGAATATGGGAAATCATTTCTATAATTGCCTTCGAACTAGTTCAGATGTTACAAAAATCTCTTTCGAGTCTTCTCACCGATTTATTTAAAAAGAAGAGTCTTATTCTTTCGCTGAAATACATGGGATCCGAAAAAGGAGTAAATACCATTTCATGGAAGGCCAGAAGACATTTGATGAGGCTCTCACTGAGGCCTTGAGAATAGAAGTCGTCACCATGTCATTAAATCTATCGATGAGATTTCGGAGAGTGACCGCCAACAGCAAAGAATACTCAATACGTCACTGAAGTACTTTTGGCTCCAGCCAACACCGACCAATAAACGGCAACTGAGCTGGCTCTAATAGCAACCCGGTTACTTTAGAAAAAAAATTGCAAACAGGTTAAAGCTAAAAAGCGCCCTGGGAAGGGACATTAAAATGCGGACGCTTTGTTGAAAAGCCCGTGCGCCCACGACAGTAACTGCTGTCAAATGATAGACGGTCGATATGATGAAGATGCAGTACAGCAAATTACGAAAGAATCGGCAAATCAATTTACAAAGAATTGGAAAGCTGGGGCTATGGAAACCTTGTAGAGGAACGGCCAGAAGACTCTGATGTTTGTCTATTTCTAAACGAAATTGTGGCAGGTTATCTTCCCAACGATCAACTTGGGAAGATATCAGACTGCGGAGTTTTGGAGTATAAAACTATTGGGTGCAGTGGGACTCGTTCTCTTTGAAGGATATTTTGTACCGAGAATGGCAGTCAGTGAATGGAAGTTTGATACATAAGATTTTGATAAAGAACTTTTCAAAAGGGTGAACAATATTTTTCTTATGCCGTAATCTTACAATCTCACATGCAAACTTTTTTTTATGACACAATATCGAACACATTTTTGAATCGAGGAAAACCTTCAAAATTCTTTGTACACTTTCAATTTTATATTACGTTATTCTTTTCATATTCATTTTTTTATATTCATAATTTATTTTTTTATGTTTTTTATATTCGTTATTCTTTTTTTTATGTAATCTTACAATCTTACATGCAAAATTTTATGTGACACAATATCGAACACATTTTTGAATCGAGGAAAACGTTTAAATTTTTTTTACAATTTCAATATCTAATTACATTAACTTCATTATTCCTATTTTCTTCAAAAATAATTTAGGACCAGTTTAAACAAATTCAAAAATAAGTTTAGAAATGTACTTTATCAAATTATGTTCAAATTGCTATACAAATTAATTATTATTTGTATATAATATGATTTTAAATTAAGTTCATAACATTGTACAAATTAATTATTAGTCTATTAGTATTTTTACGTGTTTTTTTGTTAATTAAAATGCTAACTGTTTAATGGACAAATAATGAATTTAGTTAAATTATTTAGTTAGTTTGTAAATATAGATACAACACTATTAAGGTCCATCCTAAACATTTTCAATTGTCATAATTATGTAATACACATTATTTTTATGAATTTAACTTATTATATTAATAACTTTACTTAATTTATTATATTATATTATTGACTTGTCATAATTTTTATAATTTTACATGATAACGAAGTTTATTTATTCATGTATTTATTTAGTTCATGATCAGTAATACATAATTTTGCTTCTCTAACATTTTACTTTAATAGTAGTTGTACGATTAGAAAAATACATGTGAAAAATGTATTCCTTAGCATTGCGTTTGTTTTCAAACATAAACAAATTTTCATATTTTCGGTAAATGTTTTTTCACTTTTGTTTTCGGAAGTAATTTTTGGTAAAATTTCAGATTTCTTCCGTAACTACATCAAGCCCCGGTGCTTGATTAAGTCTTATTTAATTTGCCAAAAAGGTAGAGACCTCTTTAGGCCTAATAGAAATGTCTTTTAACGCAAGGTCATCTAAAATGGCGTTCTAAGTATTAAGCAATACCCCTTTAGCCCAGCTGATTTTTGGTAGAAAAAGTTTAAATACCTTTGCCGTAAGTTCAGTAAACTTTACCCCTTTTTCTGTGCTATCTTTGCCCCAGCTATCAATAATAATAATAATAATAATAATAATAATAATAATAATAATAATAATAATAATAATAATCATCATCATCACTTGTTAATGGGGCGGAATGGATACAAAGTGTTAAAAAAGATTTGGAATTGGCCAAAATCACTAAAGAAGAAATTCTCATAAGAGACAGTTTTAGAACAAAAGTTAAAAAATGGGAGGTTAAACCAGAGACAAAAGCTCCAAGAACCGGAACAAAGTGGAGTGAACAGAGAAAAGCTGAATTCTCACAAAGAATGAAAAACTGGTGGGCGGATAAAAATGACAAGAAATCCCAAAAACAAACCAGATTTACTTAGCGTCTTCCACTTCGGGAGCTTTACGACTAATAATAATAATAAATTAATTCCCATAATATTGCACATTACATAAAAAATTAATTACGATAATATAACATTTTATACAGTAAACTTACTTCCAACTTACTTGCCAAAAATTACTTCCGAAAACAAAAGTCAAAAAACATTCACCGAATATATGAAAATTTGTTTATGTTTGAAAACAATGCTATTACGCTAGAGGTGGTGGAAATTATCTCATCCAACTATGGACAAAACCATGTACTAGGATGGGTTAATACTTCGTAAGGACGTAGCACTGTGACGTAGTTTTTTTTAAACTTTTTTATAATTTTGCACAATTTCTTATTAGAAAATAAATGCCAGGTTAGTTGAATTAAATTAATTAGTTGAATTAAAACAGGTCCTGTCAGCTGGTTAAGGAGAAATTTAATATTTGTCTTAAAATACATGTTTAATGTATTTTGTCACGGTGATAAAGATATATTGGTTGTGACTTGTAATGATATAGTAGGGAAGGAGCTCAAGCGGCAAGTTGAACAGTCGTCGGAGTACTAACAGCCTCAACATGAATGTTGTTGTAAACATAAATGTTATCTAGCACAGTTTTAAAGATCTATAAATCAACATTTAATCTGGCTAAAGAAAATTCCAAATATCTTCATCCATTTCAAAATGGCGGCCAAAATTCCAAAGAAATACGTTTCACATTATGGTTTTTACGAAAAACCTTGTAAACTTAATTGTTAATTTTTAATTTCATTTTATTCAGAATTGAATAAGCTTTTAAAAACTGTGCTGCAAGGCTGTATTCGGGAAAATTTGGTTGAATGCCCCGAAACTGGTTTTTGAAAAAATCGAAATGGCCGTAACTCAAAAATTTCATATCGAAGGGCAGGTCGTGTGGCACATCGACTTACAGGTATTTAAAAAATAAAACAAATGTTTTATTTAAAATTTGTTTTTAGCTATTGCGGTTATCTAGGAATAACGAAAAATGTAACTTTTTTATTTCATTTTCCGAACTAGATGCTTAAAAATTTTAAATCAAATTAAATAGGCAAATTTTCAGTACTTTCAAAGAAAACTTGTTTCTATCGAAACAGAAAAGTAATTTTGGCATCGGGAGTTGGCATATTAAAGTACTAGCTGTTTTTTTAATAAATAATGTATTAATTAAAACTAACATATTTGTTGAGACCAAGGGGAAAATGTACAGAAATAATTTCCTATAATAAAGAAACAAGTAAAATAATACGTTTTTATTTTTAAACTTGGGTTTAATAAGCAGTGTAAATTATTTTTATTTTTCATTACATATCTCAACAATACCATTCCACACCTGTAAACGTGTAACCGTTTACTAAACGTGAGTTGCAAACAATCTTATCGATTTTTTAAATTTATCAGTTTGTTTTCATTTATGTTGTTCCAGTTTGTAATTGTTACGTTACTACTAATTAATTTCATTAAATTTACAATTCAAATGGAGAGGCCTTTAACAAGTTGAATGTATTTGGCGAATGTTTGGGTAACGGTCAGGCTGCTAAAAAATTATATTGTAAATTACAACCAATAAATATAAATAGTCAATTACAAAAGATACAAAAATTGTCAACGCCTTTGGGAATGAGTAACGACTACGGGACAAGTTCAGCCTTCGAGAAAGCTGAATTGTTTGATGTCATTTTGATGAAGTTAATTAGTAATAACTTAACAAATATAAAGTGCAACAGCACAAAAAAAAAACAAACTAATAAATTTAAAAAATCGATAGGATTGCTTGCTACTCACATTTAATAAACGATTACACAATTACAGATGTGGAATCGCATTGTGGAGATATGCAATAAAATAAATAAAATTTTATATTCAGTTTTTTCAACACATGTTTTAAAATGCTTTTAAAAAGGTTCTTTAAAACGACCACAAAGCTGTTTCAAAGAGCAGTGGATAAGGTTTAAATTGTTAATGGTTGCTAACATCTGGAACGGATAGGAACCTAAGGAGGAAGAAGATTGTGTTGATAATGAAGTCTTATTGAAGACACTAAAATTCATGAATCATTAAAAGTTAGAGATTTGGAACTCAAACGGTTTCAGCCCTACAGTCCATCATAGATGCAGAGAAGGTAGCATTAAATAAAGATTTTTGGGTGAAAACTTTTACCGTTGTTAAGGCCGATGTACCCCCGTCGATTAGTCTTTTGTATTCACTTCGTTGTTTTTAAATATACGCGCCGCGGCTGGCATATTCTGATTTATATTTCAAGTATTGCAGTGTCATGACTGCCTTCTGGATCGTATATGGTAAATTTACTCTTCCTTCCTTATGCGTCCACACCACACCCTAGATCCTACATCCGTTTCTTCTTCCAATGGTGCATTAACTTTTGCCACGGACACACCGTTACGCTCGAGGCTTTTCTTCGCCCACGCGTCTGACAGGACGCGTTGGCAATTGCTGTATTCTGTTTCATAACTATAAAGTTTAAGTGTACTCATGTGTGTAACTATTTGTACAATATTATGTTTTGTGTGTTTATTTAAATGTGCCGTATTCGCTAAGGTATTTATGGAATGCTTAACCAACGCAACGAACTTCACGTGTGTTCTTCAACTGGACTCTATCCTGCAGTATTCAATAACAAGTAAGTGTATGTTTTGTTTGTGGCTTTAAGTTTAATTGTACAAGTGACTATTCCTTTCCGTATTTGTTTTCCCTTGTCATTCCATTCTTTCGTTCTGGTCTTAGACAGGACCCCGATAACCTGTCTTGGTCCTCTTTCGATTGTTTTTGTGTAAAACGTGGGCTGCGACTTGGTAATTTCTACGTAAAGGCTTTAAACCTTGGAACCGGGCTGCGGTGCCCTAGCAACCGTTATAAGGTGCAAACAACCTTTACAGTAAACAAATATAGTAAGTTAGTTTTACTATAATTTCTAAGATTTTTGTTAAAACGAAACCATGTGTGAAGGAAATGTTTTCCTTCATACATGAATTTCATATTTATAATAATTTAGGCATATCTTGGTGCAGTAATTAGACTATAGGTTGTAGGCTAAATTTTGGAAACGCAGTTTTTCTAATTAAGTAAATGTTCCAAAACAAATAACTGTTCCAAGAATTTAGGTAAAAAAGTTGACACTGAACCGTCTATTTACTAGATTTGAACGGCCGTTAAAATTTTACCATTGTGGGGTATTTTCATTGTGAAGAAGGCTAATATATTTTAAATGAACTACGCTATTTTTTTTATTTTATGACGTACATTGTTATGACGTACGTTTATATTTTTTAGTAATGTTCTTCAATTAGTTAAAGTAAGTCAACGTTGTAGTTGACAGAATATTATAATGAATAAAAAGTAAAAACATTAAAAATGTACTGGGTTTTTTATGTAAGTTACTATGTGCCCTAAATATATGCTATTATTAAGTTTTTCTATCAAAAAACTGTACATGGGTAGTGTACCATGCAAAAATTGGTCAGCTGTTGTAGGCGTATATAATAATTAACTATTATACTACTCCAAATTTCAATTCTGGAAAATGGAAAAACTGTTTCATATATTTTTTTTTTAATTTAAACGGGCTTACTTTTCCAATAATAAAAATGTCCAAATAACGTTTTGGTTTCGATAGAAAATGGTATAAATTATTACTTTTTCGTTTAGAGCTATTTTCGACCAGAAGAAGTAATTTTAGAGATTTGTAGAAGCTCTTTTTGCAGCCCACACTTTCATCATCTTTCAATGTAGGATTTTCTCCGTCCGACATTTGTTCTAGTCAATTCATCTGTAAGGCTTCCAGCAAGCACCGATATGTTTGTACATATTGGTACAACTTCGCTAATTCCGACGGCTTATGGATGTTACTGTGGAATTTTACCTGTAACACCTGGGGTAGTTCTATTTAAGAAAAATCAAGCATACTAAAATTACTTTAGTAAAACGTAGATGGAACATTTAATGCAACTGATTTTGGCACTACGCTTGTAAGCCATAGCGCATTATGTTTTAGTTCAGTAGAACAGATAGTCCGTTCATCACAGGCCACCACATGGAAAACCTCAAAATCTGCACTTTACGAAGAACAAGAAATCGAGCGTTTAGAATACTGACATTTAACTGTTTGATCATTTGTTTACTTTTATTCTTTATCCTGGTACACTAGCTTTATTTAGGGTACATTCCATTGAAATATATTCTGATGTATTATATTCTGATTTAGTTGATTTGTAAGTACTGTACAACTTACAATAGTTCTTTTGTAAGCACTGTTCTACTCTTCAAAATATTTTGATGCGTTCTTTATGTATCAATCGGTAACAATATTTTGCTGATGTTACAGAATAGAATGAAACTTTTAGAGAAATTTTCGTTTTTGTAATGTCGCTGACCGTGGCCGACGCCACGTGGCCAAGCCTCGCCTTGCAGGAAGTTTGGCCCTCGAAAGGGCTGTTTCTTCTTTAAACGGTGTTGCTGTTGGTGGCGATCGAACGCGTCAAGCCGGCGTGTGCAGCGCAGTGTCCGAAGGGTGACGGCTCGGCTACCGGGTTCAGGCCTAGCCTTCCCACAGCGGCAGTTTGGTCCTCACTTCAGCGAGGCAGTGGTGGCTGCTAGAGCCTTACAGTGTCGGGTTGGCGTAGGCCGTCGGCTGATGGCGCGGCCGAGGCGGTTCCCTCCGGGCTTGCGCCGGACTCACTCTTCATCATGGTGCCTGCCGGCACGCGCGGGCTTCTTCGGCTGACCGGAGCGGGAATTAGGCGTCCGCCACCGGTAGCGTCAACCGGGGATGGCTGCACCCTGTCCTGTCTCTGCTGGGCTGTTCTCCTCGGCTGGGCTGGGTTTTCTTTTCTTTTATTGTTCCTTTCTGGTCGGGAGCTGGCGAGTGAGTGACGCTCGCAGTTTAAAACACCTGTTTATATACTCTGCCGGCGAGTCCACTACAAGTTGGAGGAGAGCCACTGCTTGTTGCGTGTTGGAAGCGCTCCCTGTGGCAGGCTGCGGGACCGTCTGTAGGTGACGATATTATTGGGGCATTTGGCGACAGTATGTAAGAAAAATAAAACATAAAACACAGATTTTTATAATTTGTTTCTTAGGGCATTCTCGACATAAAAAAGGAATATATTAAATTTCAGTAAAATTACTGAACCTTTTATATGTAATATAAAAATTGAAGGTGAGAAATGCATGTTCATACAAATGACTTCCTATCGTACATAAATTTCATTTTCGTCGTGAAAAAATTGACAACGTACAATCTGCATCCGAACTAATTTGCGCAAAGTTCGTAACGTTACCTGGACATTTATTTTTAATGGAAATTATGTTATATTTAATTAAAGTTATAGTCAATTACAACCCCTGTAACATTTTAATTCGAGCATTTACGTACACAAAGGTACGTTCAGGGACAATAAGTGATTTTTCATACTTGCTTCTTGAAATCAGCAATAAATGGAAATTTGCTAACATGCTAAATATTTTACATTAAACTAGCACAAGGAACTCGTCGCTGCGAATTTTTAGTGTTACCAATTTAGTATAAGTAAAATCAGAGTTTTTAAAATTACAAACTTTACATATATTATTTGAACTTTATTCTTCTATTCTAATCCCTTTTGTGAGAGTTTGTAATATTACATAATACTGCAAATCAAAACTGGTTATTTACAATGGCAATAGAACGTCGTATGGGTGTATCATACCAGTTTTTTTCTTACTGGACTCTTGTATTCCTCGTAAGTGTAGTTATTACTGTATGAACAATATAAAAGTTTAATTGGAACAATTGATTTTACTTGGTTGGGGTTAAAACTAACTTTATTTACTAAGAATAAACCACATAAGTAAAATTTTAAGTTTATCATCTATGACGTTACATATTTTTTAAATCTATTAGTTCCATTTTTACGTAAAATATTAAACATGATAAACATTCGTGTTAATATTTTACGTTGTCAAGGTCATACATTACGATGACGATTTAGTGCCCTGTTATTTCTGTATTATAACAGAATAAATTTTGCATTAAATTTTTGATATACCTGTTTCAATACTTTTTTTTAAAATACTCTATTAAAAATTAACCGCTAGGACTAATATATTACTTTGGATGCACATAAGAATGTAAAATTGTGAAAGTTCAAAGATTTGTTGAACACCTGGAAGGTATATTCCAACTGCATTCTGTCACTAACGAATAAAAAATCATGGAAGTTACTGCTTGCAACGTGACGTTTCTTCTCTGTCTATTGCATACTTTCTCAGGCTATTATAGTTATTTAGCTATAGACATAAAACTACATCTGTTCATATTATATTGTTTGTTTATATTTTTTCTAATTTTGTTTATTTTATGGTATTGTACTTAACTATAGAATAAGTAATATTATAACATTTTCTTTTACAAGTTAATTTTTTTTTAAAGAATTGACTACCTTACGTTCAGTAAGTTTGGTCTCTGTTTTCCTCCCCTTCATTTTTTAAAAACTGCAATGCTTAATTTCAATATCAAGGTAATACGTTTCAAAACCGTATCACTCTGTCATTTTTTCCATACGCTGCACTCCTTCTTAAACACTATCAAAATCATAACCCTATAACTGTTCTACAATTGAGATAACGTGATCATTTATAAAATTGTTAACATTCCCAGGTTTATTATAACCACAAGGCACACATTTAAATCTTCTCACCTGTTCATTTCCTATATGAAACAGTAGAGTTAAATATTTTTATCACAATACTCAAATCAATCTTAATTCTTATTTACTTGTATATACTATTTTATGAAATGTTACAGCATGTTGTAAAAAAGGAATGACAGCGATTACCGAAACTTGGAGGATACTGACGATCAGGAGAGTCAAGACATCACGCCTTGTACATTACAGAAAATAAGGAAAGACATAAACAATAAGGTTAATTCAAAAACACGACAGGTTTTTTATTGATAACTGGGTAAATATTGAAACAATTGCCTATGAAGGCATTGATTAAGCTAAATAATTTTAAAAATGTTTTTCAGAGTAAAATACGTTCCTGGCATGTAGAAGATAGTAAAGGTCACAATGATACTGAAACCAGGAATACCGCCAATTGAAGCTTCATCAGACTGACCGATATCACTATTATCTCTATTATCTAAAATATTGAATGAAAACACCTAATTCCAAACCACAGATTTATCTGTGTTATCAAAATTATTGAATGAAAACACCTCATTCCAAACCATAAATCAAGAAAAGGACCCGGCATAAATAATTTAACTATATTATTTCTAAAATTTTTATTCAATCAGGTTATAAAAGTTTTAGTAAACTAAAAATGCCATGTTTGTAATATGACAAAAGTAATAAATTGTGATTGTCAATGTTGAAAAAGTACTGGCGGTTATATCTATTATTCCAGCTATCTTATAAATGCTGCAGTAGTTCGTTAATAATTCTTTTTCCTATTGCAGGTTATCTCACATTATATTGGGATCACGTGTTAATTTGTGAATTTTCCGTTTTAAATTTCAGGTTTTGTTGAATATAATCTGGGTTTATTTCTAATTTATATAATGTATTGCAGCAATAATAATCGTAAAAAGGCGAAAGAAACCTGCGCTGCCGATGAGGGACGTTCGTTGCGGATTTTATGATTATCTAACTTCATTGATTAGTTGTTAAATGTTTTTGTTTCTAAATATGTTATTAATTAATTATAATTTATATATTATATAAATTACGATTAACAATTGGCTATTATCACAATATCTGAAGTTACGATACTCTAATCTCCACTTTTTATTCTAATCAAAACAAGAAATTTGAGTATGCACTTGGATATGAATTTACATTGGTACAGTAGTGGTACAAATGCAACGTTGAGAGTTCGAAATATTACGCACTCTTACAGTTTACGTTACTGTAATTTATAAAAATCTAGTGTATTCCAAGTAACTTATACGGTGTTATGCTTGCGTCACTATTGCTTTTAAATGAATAAAAATAACTGTAGAAAGTCTATGCTAATTCCTGTATTTTTCTTAAAATAAATCCATATTCAGGTGCTATTCTCTGTAAGCAGTTTAAACTGCCCTGTATTGGCTTGAAGGTTCATTTCTTAATATTCCCAAAAACATTTAATAAATACTACACAATTTTATAATTTACATATGTTATTTATTTTATGGTATATTACAGATTTTTAATTTGTCATATTAGACAAAAACAGAATATCAGAAAATCCATACTGTTTCTGCATTAACGGGCCAGTTAATTTTCATAGTATTTCATTTTATTTATCGGATATACATGTCTGTGGTATAATGATTAATCATTTACATGTTTATTCATCGATTAAAGATGACTCCCTGTAAATAGAACATAAAAATCACCTCAGTAGAATTATCAGGTTTATATCCAATTTTATTGTTACTATAATTAAACCTCTTTGTATAAAAATGTAAAGATCCTTAACATTTCCCCAATAATTACTCATTAATGACTAGGCCTTCATTAGATCTGGAATGATAGTTTAATTTCCAGATCGCTGCTTTTTTAATGTTACGCATGTCAACAGTTATGCACATTGGCTAACTCTGACGCTGAAGGGCGGTAAAATACATTAAAATGCTTGTTGAAAAATACGGTACTGATTACTCTCGGCTGCCCAAAATTAACCCCGGGTACCTAGAAGAGACAATACTATTCCCTATTTGTAAATAGCGGTATTTGCATCGGATACACCTATTTAGGAAACATCAGTAATATAACACATTCGGACGACACCAAAATTCTTGTATGGGAAAAGACCTCGGATGAAACTTCCAGGTTGGCGCAGCGACATCTTTTACTACTAGTCTAATATAGAACTGGATTACCCATTGACGTATTAAAGTAAACCCAAACAAATCGTCTCAAGTTACGTTCACATTACTACGTCACACTTGTCCACCTGTGGTGTGATTAACTTTCGTATCCCCAGGCGAGAGTGGTGTGATATCTTGGCTCGTGGCTTGACAGGCGACTAACTTGGAAGCACTATCTACGTGTAAAACTTTTAAACCTTATCCACCGCTAGTTGCAACTCTTCTGCTTAATTAATCCTCGATGAAATTCCGCTCCGAAATTTTAATATACAAAACCTTTCTGAACCACTCTGGACTTATTATATCCAGCTCTTTGGAGTAGCGGCAGAGAGTAACTTAAAGTCGATGCAGGTCTTTCAAGCTGGTATTTCCTAACCTGCTTTCAGCAGGTGTTAAGGAGCTACGTTACCACATCCGTTAGTAAGGAACCCGTTCTTCTATAGTGAATTTTGCGATCGACTAGATGACCATCCAAAGCAAATATCCCGTGACCTAGATACAAGGAACTTCTTAATCCTGCGAGATCTAAAGCGAAAATGGACTGGAGACCTCTTGTCTGCATAACGTACAACACCCGTGTTTCTAAACGAAGAATGTACCACGGGGTACCTATACTCCTAGAAGTAAAATACCCCATCGCCCGATAAAATTAACATCATATACAGAAAAAGGGCAGCTCAATGATGTACCGTAAAAAATGTATAGACAAAAACAACATATTTAGGTCAACTTCATAAGTTTTCGTAAAATTAACGAAACTTGTACTGAATTTTTTGTAATGATATCACTTTAATAATATAATTTTTTTCTCGGATTAGTTAAAAAAAAGTTAATTGATTAGCGTTCTATTGTATGTGTAATTGAATTCTGTGTAAATTTGTACTTTCAAATGTCATAAAAAACGTGCATCTATTTCAAATACCCAGTCGCCAAAGTCATCTGCTGCAAACCTTTTACAATAGTCGATTCTTAATTTGTAAAACCATCTGCGAATCATTTTATCTTAAACAGAGTTGGTTTAATGAATTTTGTTTTACTTTACTAGAAAACGTAAGACGCCTCTTACAAAGAAGAAAGAAAAAGAAGAAGATCTCTTGCGAATAATAGACAAAGTTTTAAGCGTACATAATACCGTACAAAAACTGTTATGTTCTGTATCTCAGACAATTTTGAAGGATGTGTAATATATGAAAATATATTGTGGCAATATCTAAAAGGAGTGTTGGAAACTGTTTTTAGATGTGTGAATGTGAATAATAGTAGTTAATAAGTTGGATTATTTCCAGGAAATGTTTAGAAATATGGTTTATAAAATATATATAGGTATAGTATAGGTCTATTGTTGTGACGGTACCTAAGAAGAGTTGGTGTATCTATTTAGATAATAAGCTTTTTTTAATAGTGTTAATAAGGTATGTAACATTTATTCAATTTACCTATTTTTTAGTGGAGCGATCCAGAAGCCAAAAGAACGACGTTTTATAATACTTAATTTTAAAATGTTTTGTTAAGTTACTTATTTATGCTCAAGCCGGTTTCGTTCGCCAGTCAGTCTTGATGATAAAGCAATTGAATTGTGCACTGCGTCACAGTGTACGTACCGGAACAGGTTTGTAAACATCTTTTAATGGGCTGTAAGTAGGATTTAGTTAATCGACGTGGGGAGTATTCTAGTTACCGTATTTACTCGCGTACCCCACGCCCCCGCGTAAGCCACGCACCCGAATTATACGAACTAAAAAAATAAAAAAATAAGTACGGTAAAAAATACAAAGGTCAAACTTACATACAATATTTATTATAATAATTTTTTCACAATAAATTTAAAAACAACAGTAATGGTTAAATTCAAGTCAAGAGGCAAGTAGGCTATTTATTAGTTAAGTGAACATAAAAATGCATCTTATGAGTCCATATACCCGATAGTTTATTTTTCACAGCCTGGTTGACCTATAAAAAATAAAATGATTACTGCAAGTTTTCCTAAATATAGGAAGTTGTTATTTGCTCCTCATATTCATCCGGTAACCTTTGTGCAATACGTGTTCGCTTTCTTAAACTTAAATCATTTCTTTTGAAAAGCCTAACTATCCATCCTCTGCTGGCCTTGAAATTAAGAATACCTTTATTTTCTGCTATTTTTATACCTTTATTTTAGCACATTTCAACAGAAATACCATAACCAAATTGGCGTTTTTCTAATATAAACTGCACAAGTTCTTTTTCAATTTCATCAAATTTTGTTTACATCCTCTGAAAGCTCTCCTGTTAGCAGAAGTTTTCAAGAGAAGATTCTTTTTCTTCCTCCAATCTCATATACATGCTTCATTTAGCCTATATCAAATTTTCTACCTGCTGCTCGGTTTCCGATATTCTCAACTTCTTGCACTACATTTAATTTCTCACTCGCGGTAAAAGAACGCAAACGTAAACCTTTGGTTGTACTCATGATGTATGTTATACAAGAACAAATAAACACGCTGTGAAACACTGCTTACTTCAAGATGACTAAACGTGTTATAGGCCTAGCTAGCAATAATACCGGTATTATGAGTCAACAAAAATTCTGTGGTAGGAGTTGAGGTCGTTGACCTTGACCCAGTGTGTTAAAATCAGAATGTAAGAAGTGAAAGCATGGGTGAAGTTATGGCGGATATGGTAGTACGCACGTAAGCCACGCACCCTTTATTTTCAGGCGGCAATTTTAAAAAATATCTGCGTGGGGTACGCGAGTAAATACGGTAAGTTCATTACATGTCATTAATTTTTTATAATTTTATAGTATTATTTATAATAATGATAATATTTGTAACTTATAAGCTGATTGAAGTTAGACTATTATTTGTAATTACAGTGTGTTACGATTGTTTTTTAATTTATTTTAACCAGATTCCGGAACGGACCTTAGCTATAAGTGCTACAATAATTTTTTTGTCAAAACTAATAACTTGACTCTTTAAAATTTCTATTAAAAACTACTTTACTAGTAATTTAAACACAAAAATTACCATATAAAAATAATTCCAGGGTAAACTACAGGGTTCTGAAATTGGTCCCCAAGGTCTCTAGGTACAACAACAATTTGCGGAGACTTGAAAATTTGTGGCCATTTGTTTACAGATTGTTTTGTTTGGTAGTCTGCTATAATCTGTTCCACTTTATTACCAGTTGAAAAAGGATGTGAATTATGTAATACATTTGTGGGACCAATTGCAAAGACTAAATCTTTAAGTTTTAATTTGCAAGTGACATTTATTAATGTGTTGAGGTCTGCGGTACTTCTAAAAAAAATATAAAAAAAACATAATATAGCGAAAAATTATATTACGTTTATTACAATATAGTTTCTCGAGTTCGACGTGAGCGTATGCTGCCCTCTTAGTGTAACGAATTTATTCATTATGTCAGTGTTATTTTTAATGAAAAAGCGTTGAATATTACTTGCCAATATTCTACTAGACTCACAAGACTGAGCGCACCTTCTTCTATCTGATGTTGTTTTTGTTTAATTTTGATCGACATGTTTTTTTTTGTTTTGTATATTTAATATAAAACATCGAAATATTTTGGTTCTTTTCATTTCTATCGTTAAAAATAGAAACAAATGTTTAATTACTTCAAATTTATACACTATTTCTGCGTTGAAGTAAATACATCACTGTCCATGTATTGAACACATTTGTTTGACTTCTGTTTCTATATTACATTATATCAATAAATGAACGTAATAAACGTGCTACATAACTTTTATAAAAGTCCCAGAAGCAAGTAAAATTTAACTTGTGGAAGGAATTTGTACCTGACCAATGGCAAACAATTACTCAAAAATATGACAAATAGACGAATTTATCCGTACGCTCGACAGTTCAGTTAATTTTAATGCAGATAATACACCCTTGTGCATAAAACCCAAACCAATAAAAAGAAAAAGTGTTTAGATCACATGATAAAAAGAATTTTTTAGAACATAGAATGAAGCACTGACAACTTTAAACATATATCAGGTTTTATTCATTCGACCTAACCAAAACATCTAATAGTGAATAATTTTCAATCGTGGTAATAATTATTTCCTATAAGTATATTTTTTGTATTATGTCTGTCAGTTTTGCAAGTTTTACCGCCTGATATATAACTTCTGCTAATGCAGACGATATTTCTTTTACAGAGATTGTTTAAAAAGTTTTATTTGATTTTTTTTACTTTCTCTATCCCTGTATGAATATAGTGGGAAGGAAAGTATCTATTGGTTCATGTCTATTTTTCGACATTGAGTTTTCATTGGCATTACCGTTTTCAGGCCCCTAAACCTAAAAACACATGTTTTTAGTAGATTGATCTGGGTCTCTGAGTGAGTGCGTGAACAAAAAATCTTAAGATATTCCGTTCTTGAGAAATCTTACAAACTTGAAAGTTAGAACATAGGTTACGTACTACTAAGGAACCGGCAGAGACATTTCTATCGAAGTCAGTCCGCCGGCAGCAGTGGGTTATTGGAGTAATCTTTAACTCTCTTGTGATTTTCTCAACACGGCAGTGTTTAGTGTAAAATGTAAGTGTATAGCCTATTATATATAATTAAAGTTGTAGGAATTATAAAAAACTACAATTTTAATGGATGCTTTTTTATAACGCTTAGTTTAGCGTCAACTAGTGATTTTCTGTTTTTTGCTCTTCAAAATGGGTAAAATGTGAGACCTTTACGATTGCAGCACTCTAACTACTGGGCCACGAAGGCGGCCAAACAAATGCCACAACTGACCGGGCATTGACGGAACACCGTTTAAAATCCAGAGACGGTGAACATTACGATAAACATATCGGTCTGGTCTCAAATAATTTGTTGTATAAAGCATCGTGAATTTATTGATTAATTATACATTTCATTCAGTTGCGCTGTATTAGTGCATTAATAATATGCAAACAATATTGAGTTAGGAACTTTTTCTGACTAACGTAATGAGAAAGTTGGATTTTGTTCAGAATACATAAGAATATATTTTTCATCTTTCGTTTAATTTGTGAACTTACGGTTGTAGATTCATCGTGTTACTAACTCCTGTTAAATTCAAGTTGCTTCTTATCTTAAGTACAATATTTACTTCCTGATCTATTTCAAAACTAGGTATCAGGAAGCACACAGGAACTTGGCGAAAATCACTTAACACAAACAATCTGTGGAAATAACATACAATTTAGTTGATCTTTATATCTACGTAATTGTTATGTTCACCGTCTACGTAGTGAGGTAGTCAGCGTAATGTAATACAAAGATAAAGTTCCGGGTTTGGTTGCCGGTTAGGATTTGGAAATTACTAAAACTCACTGTCCCATAACCTAGAGTAGTAGTTAATATTAGATGACGTTGATCCGACGAAAAATCTAAGAAAATAAATAATATTAAGTTATGTAGACAGAAAAATAACTTAGCTGATAAACAAACAAACAAAAACTGTCATGTCTGTGACAAAATCATCTATGACTTTATGGTGTGTAGATCAGATAAATAATCATGTGCTGAAGATTCTGATATGAACTTCATTTCACAACATTTCAAATCATTCAACGTATTATTGTTCAGAAAGTCTAAATTTCACAGGAAAATGTTAATGTATTTCACTATCATCATTACTATTATCACTATTATCATTAAGTCCGTTCCAACCAGTTATCGGCTACCATTCCAATCGCTTACTGACGTTTTGACATCATTTTTTCGAGCAGCATTAATCCCGATTGACTTCACATCTATTTCCCTTTTCATCTTCGTTTGCACGATTAGTTTGGCAAATTTATATTTGACAAATTGTCAAATGGCATTTAATGTGCAATGCATCGTGTAGTTCTTGAACAATTCTCTCAAGTAACTTTTAAACTTTCGAAATTAACGCTTGGCGCGAGTAATCGTATTGCTGAAGAGAGCAACTGCCAGTCGGAGGCATCCAGGGGTTAAGTCATAAACATTTTTCTGTTCAGAAAATTGTATTTGTCATTATCTATGAGACTATCGGGATTTTTAATCTAGATCCAACTTTGTGTGGTAAGATTCCTAGGTAATAATAAAATCAAAATTTTCGTGTAGATGAGCCATTGGAAGTAAGAATTATCGTAACTTGTTTTCCTCAAAACAGGAACAAAAGAAAACCACAGAAATATATGCATACAAATATATATTTATTTCAATGGCAGTGATATTAAATATTGTGATGAATAAATTATTATTAAAATTAAAATGTAGTACGTAAATTTACTTTATCCGATTAAGAAAATGTTTAGAATAAAATATTGTGGAAACTCATGTGGAATGTATATTATCTCGACATTTCTATTTCCGTGTCGAACCCTGAAGGAATTTATATAAACAGTTGGTTCCTCTCGGCCAGTTCCAGTTGAAACTCGGTTATAAATAAAGAAAGTGCAGTTAAGATTTAATGACAGTTAACGATAGGATCTTCGAGTATTCAGTCTATTAGACATTAATCATTGTGGAGGTGACCATACACTGTTGTTTAAGTACTCTTAACTGATACTTAAACTATTTTTACACAGATGTGAAAGAAAAAACCTTTTCAAATCACAGTAGGCCTATCTAATGTGAAAAATATAAGAGTGGTATATTTTGGTATAAAATAATGTTGAACATCGCTTTTCTAAAATTGTAAAACTTAATGAAATCGGTACAAAGTCGACACAAACGTCGTAGATCCAGTTACAAAGATTTGTTACACTCCTATTAATTTTTACAGTTTAATTTTCGTTATTAGGAGTAGGAATATTTAGTTTTTACTTACTTCTCAGTGGAGACTTTAAATGCTGGATTACTTTGATTTTTGGATTCGTAGATTATTTTAAGTGCATACTCGTGTTTTGTTTTTAAACTATTTTTCAGTTTAATTTTGTACATGGGTGGGTGTTCCAAAACATATTCACTCTTAATCTGTTTTATTTTGTTCTTCGTGGAACTACTTAATGAAAATAATTGTACATCAATTATGTTTATACAATGCCAACGAGCGTTAAGTATTATTGTGCCAACTTTTTTTAAGCACACTAACTGAAACAAAATTATAATTTGAAAAATTTTACAAACGGTATTACAATCCAATTGATTTATCTGCTAAACAAATATTTTATTTGACTAAGACTCTTCCAGCCCGTGTGCCAGAATGGGTTATTATGCACTGTTTTAGTTGTTTCTATCAAAACTTGTGATAATGCAATATGTTCGTTCTGCTATCCTCCACAAATATATCCAGTGTTAATTTGGAATATACTTTTTCCACAAGTTTGGTTTGTGCTTGTCACTAGCAACCAATCAACTAGCACCTTTTTGAAGTACATCAAATCAGAGACGTATCCGTAATTCTTACATCCGAAGATGAGAGTAATACTCGTAGCCTTAGCACGAGAGTACCGGTTCACAGGCGGTTGAGTTAAGTAAAAGGTATATTGGTAGCACTAACATAATTAAAGATTTAGCATCAAATAAACGTATCGTATGAGTTGCTGCTAGTCAATCGATATCATGAAATTCTAAATGACATTCAATATACACAATATAGGTAACATTTAAACATTAATAACCGACCGTATTTATTTAAAAATTCGTTGAATAGAATTCAGAAGCTACAGGAGTTAGTACATACAAGTTCTGATAGAGCGATGGGGTGGCGGCAATTCTCATTAAAACGTAAAAAAATATGGTCTACTCAATGAGTAAATGAAGGACGCTCACGCACCCTAAAGCAGTCATACTGTCTTTTGTTAATGATTATTTTTGAATCAAGAATGGGCTTTTGATGCACAGTTAAATTTGTCATTTTTATTTACTCATTTGCCTCGTCCTTCATTTTTCCAATTGCAAAACAGAATGACTTAGAATGAGAAAACCTTATCTTAACTGTTCTTAAATCAAGAAATTTTGTTCGTTAATGATAAACTACATGTAAATGCATGTTAAAACTATGTGACACAAAATCACTTCTTGAAAGAGGTATTTACCCAGCTTAGACCACATCTATCGTTTCGACAACAGAGGTTCTTTTCAACATACGAGTATATTACTCGTATATTGCGTAAATCAGTGTTATAGATCAGTCCTGCCATCACATGTAATTAAACTATCATAGTAATCTATAGCCCACTTACATGTACAATCAATGTAGCTTCGAAATGAACAATTCCTTTCTGAGTATCCAAATTAGCAATATTCATATCAATATTATAGAACTTCGGTTTTAGTACATTAGATGTTGTTGTATTAGGCATACAGTTCATAAATGATAGATTTATAACCCAAAAAACAAAAATCGGTAATTTTTCCATGTATAAATTTATAATTTTTTTGTATGAATATTTTGTAATAAGCTTTCCGTTAAGTTGACCAATTCTTCTACGCCAGTGTGTTCAGTTTAGTGGTAAATAACTAAAAATTACGAATTAATTTATAGAAGCGGATAGGCCTACTGTAAATTGTGTTGAATTAATGGGAGTTGTTATGAATAAGTTAGCCAATCAACGTTTTATAGTTTTTGATCTAATTATATGCTTATGATAAAAATAGCATTGGTTAATAATTTGCATTTTTAATTGTTTTATATTATCACGTACATAAAAACAAGCTGTACATGCGAAATAATGTTTTATAACAGGTACAGTTTTCAACATTCATTAGTACTGGTTAATAAAAATTAAAAACTTTATAATAATGTGTTTTATATAGCCTATAATGTAATACATTAAACGTGGTCAACTGAAAAATACTTCGTACAAACTAAAGTAAATTGCATGTATCACAGAAGCAGTACAGCAATAACCTCATCAATCACAACAATGGTAAAATAACATTATTAATTTTTTATAAAATTCATTAAATGCGTTTTGCAAGTTAGTCTTCCCTATAAATGATTAATACCATTACTCCACCGGCGTCCAAATATCGAACGGTGGATGAGGAAAGCGAAAAAGTCACTAAGACCGACTTTTACCAAGAGAAAAAGGCACGTAGCCAAAGAGAGACTCATGAGCTTTAACAGCTCCCTTCCACCAACAACCCAGACCGATAAGTACAAATTGCTTACTAAAATAATTTGCCGTGGGTCCCGGGATAGTTTTTAAAGGTTAGGTCTGGTAGATGATCATCAGTCGTTTTCATCTACCATCCTTCTATTCCTTAATGTGAATAAGAGTCGGACCCAAAAAAACAGATTTCTTTATTCAGACCCTTCCCATTGCTAAGAAAAATAATACTGAAGAAATGTTTAGGCGCTATAACTCAATTCAGATCTCAAAAGATGTCTAATGAGGCAGAACCTTTCGAATTTTTATGACTAGGATAATAAGGATGGCCATGAGGTTGTTTTTAATGGTATTTTACTATTTTAATCGATTCCATATATTTGTTATTGTTTTAGTAGTACCTAGATTAAAATTTAGGGTAGCTATGATGCAACATTTAGGTATGTTAAACATCTGGAAATACGAGTAGGAATTAAGGATGTAACTCATAGATGTAATGATCGATGTAAGATCAGGGTAAGGATTATATTGATAATTAACTTTATCAATTTTATGAATTCCTAGTTCTTTTTCAGAATATTTGTTGTAATAATGAACACGGGGTCAGAGATTCTATGTGTTAAACTGACTACCCCAAGGTACGAGGCACTATTCGGATGACATGGCGAGCATAACCGATATCGCCGATCGATTCAGGTTTGGTTCTGCAGCTCATATTGAGGCCCTTAATATTAACTGTGTGAACAAAAACAGAATATGAGGGAATCCTTGCTATATTTTGCCTTCGAATTAGGTCAGATGACACAAAAATATCTTTCGAGTCTCCTCACGGATTTCTTTAAGAAGAAGCGGCATATTCTTTCGTGCGAGGCCGAAGACATTTTATCAGGCTCTCCCTGAGGCATTGAGGAGAGAAGTCGTCACCGCGTCATCTAATTTATCGATGAGTGTAATGAGACGAATTTAATGGACATCTGGATTTGTTTATGTTTGAGTATATTGAAATAAATATAAATAATTCCAGCTGATTAAAATAAAATATTTTAAAATTATTTAATTTTCATAAACAAAACATGGTTACTAAGCAACTAAGAAGAAGAAAATAAAAATTGTTGTAAATTAATTTAATGGAGCGTAAAACCTCAAGATAACAACATGTTTTATTAGACGTCCCATTCATACATTCATTTATTCGTTCATTCATTCATTCATTCATAATTATTTAGAAAAATATATATTAGAAGAGGAGTTGTGTGTTCATTATATTGAGTATATGAGAAAATGATAAATGTACAAAGATTAGTTGAATTTTGTTTTATAAATAGTAACTTATTTATTGATAAACTAACGATTGTTGAGTTGTTTTATATTTGATTATAAATATACATAAAAAGAAAGATTTACGTAACAAATAAATTATTTAATGTGAATAATGTTTTATTGAACGAAATAGGAGACAAGGTAAATGGAAAAATAATAAAATCAAACTTGAAAGCTGATGCAACACCAATAAAGAATATGATATTAAATAATAATCTATTACAAATTGGCATACCTTTGTGAGGACTAATTTAATTATGTTATATGAGATTTCCAGGGCAACGATCAGCTTGGGAAGATATCAGAGTGCGGAGATATAAAATCTATTGGGTGCAGTGGGACTCGTTCTCTTTGAAGGATATTTTGTACTGAGAATGGCAGTCAGTGAATGGAAGTTTGATACGTTAGAGTTTGATAAATAACTTTTCAAAAGCGTGAATACTTACGTTTTTAAAATACTTTCTTTTTGAAATCAGTAATAATTTTGTTATTCAAATTGAAATTTGCTAACATGCTAAGTATTTTACATTAAACTAGCGCATGAAATTCGTTATTCTGAATTTTCAGTGTTACCAATTTAGTATGGGTAAAATATACAGCGTTTTTAAAATTTCAAACTCTACATATATTATTTGAACATTATTCTTCTATCCTAATCCCTTTTGTGACAGTTTGTAATATCACATATACTGCAAATCAAAACTGGTTATTTACAATGGCAATAGAACGTCGTATGGGTGTATCATACCATTTTTTCTTACTGGACTCTCGTATTCCTCATCAGTGTAGTTATTACAGAATGAACAATATGAAAGGTTAATTGGACCAATTGATTTTACTTGGCTGGGGTTTAAAACTAACTTTATTTACTAAGAATAAACCACGTAAGTAAAATTTCAAGTTTATCGTATATGACGTTACATATTTTTTGAATTTATTTGTTTAATTTTTACGTAAAATATTAAACATGATAAATATTCGTGTTTTTTTTACGTTGTCAAAGTCATAAATTACTATGACGATTTTTGTATTGTCAAGTTTAGTACCCTGTTATTTCCATATGATAGCAGCATTCATTTTACCATCAGCTGTTGATATACCTTGTTCAATAAATTTTTCTAAATACTTAATTAAAGATTAAACGCTAGAACTAAATATATTACTTTGGATGCACATGAAAATGTTATAATTATGATAGCACAAAGATTATTGCTGAACACCTGGAAGGGATATTCCAACTGCATTCTGTCAGTAGTGAATAGGAAATCATGGAGGTTACTGCTTGCGACGTGATGTTTTTTCTGTGTTATTATATATTTTCTGAGGCCATTATAATTTAGATATAAAAATAAAACTACATCTATTTATATATTGTTTTATATTTTTTTTAAATTTGGTTTTTTATGGTATTATACTTTACTTTAGAATAAGTCATTTAATAACATTATTTTACCAGTTAATTTTTGTTTAAAGAATAGGCTACCTTATGTTCAGTAAGGCTGTCACTTTGGTTGCTTCTTTTCTCCTCTTCATTTTTTAAAAACTGCAACACTTCATTTCAATATCAAGGTATATTGTTCGCCAACTACGGTGGCATGTAAGGAGGGTAGCGAGACAGAAAGAGAATGTGTTGCGTCCGCCGTTCCCCTCAACTCATTTCAATCAGTGCAAGGTGTTCAAGCGCAATAGTGACAATTCGCGATATGGTAGGGCACTCTGCTGGCCGGTTCGTTCACTACACTCTGACGAGCTTATTTTTCATAAAAAAATTCTGAAAAAATTACTTTCGCTTCCTAATGAATCTTATTTTATTACACTATAAATTTTAGTATTATACTCTGATATTTAGATAAGATACACTCGTACAAAGTTAGACGTTTAAATCTCATCGCATTTTTTGCGTATCACGTAGGCTAATATAACTTCTTTTCCGGGGCGACATAATATGCGTTTTATTATTTTGTTATAAAATATAAAATTTTGTCTATAATTTGATATATGTTGAGTCACATGTTGTGCAGAATAGAAATAATAAACGAGCTTGAAAAAAATCAGTCTTTGAAAGGACGTCAAAGATAGATCGTCGTGTCTGGTGTCTCCTTCCTGTTAGTATTCCAAGAAGCGGAATAATCTTTTATAGTTGTGAACTTTATACCAAACATACGTCAATTTTTAGAAATCAACTACGCATGCACAATATCAGTTGCATGAAATTTCTACAAAAAGAACGGCATAGTAAATATAACAGAAAGAGGGCATGACGTCCGTCTCTTTCGGGCCAGTCAAAACGTATGAAAGGGACATCATTTAGAAAAAATCTTATTTTATATTACCCCAAATTGAATCGCAGACATTTTCCCCTGTATTTTGTGCGCGCGCAACAAATTTCGACGGCGTAAGGCATTCGACAGCAATACAAATGTCAAAACGATAACTGCACGAACAGAACACAATGAGTAGTGAGCACTTCTTTAGAGGCAGCCTGTATCAAACTACGACGCTGTGGTGGGGGAGCTACTTACTGCGCACGTGCGGTCCGCACGCCACCGTAGTTGGTTATAGTTATAATACGTTTCAAAACCGTATCATTCTGTCAGTTTTTCCATACATAGCAATGCTCTTCAAACACTATCAAAATCAAAACCCTATAACGGTTCCAAAATTGATGTACTTTGATCACTTGTAAAGTGGTTACCATTTCTGGGTTTATATAACCACAAGGCATAAATTTAAATCTTACCACCTGTTAATTTTGTATAGCAAACAGAAGAGTTAAATATTTATCACAATACTCACATCCATCTTAATTCTTATTTACTTGTAAGTATCATTTTATGACATGTTACAGCATGTTGTAAAATAAGAATGACAGCGAGTATCGAAACATCGAGAATACTGATGATCAGGAGAGTCAAGACATCACGCCTTCTACATTACATAAAATAAGCGAAGACATCAACAATAAGATTAATTCAAAAATACCCCAGATTTTTATTGATAACTGGGTAAATTTTGAAACAATTATCTATGAAGGCATTGATAAAGCTAAATAATTTAATAAATGCTTTTCAGACTAAAATACGTTTCCCGCATATAAAAGATGGTAAAGGTGTAAAGATTCTGAAACCAGCAATACCGCCAAACGAAGCTTGATCATACTAAACTATATCACTATTATCTGTGTTATCTAAATTATTGAATGAAAACACCTAATTCCAAACCATAGATCTAGAAAAGGACCCGACATAATAGATTCAACTACATTATTTTCTAAAATGTTTATTCAGTCAAGTTATAAAAATAGTAGTAAATAAGAAGAGCATGTTTGTTATGTGACAAAAGTAATAAATTATGATTGTCAATGTTGAAAACAGTACTGGCGGTTAAAGGCCGATGTCAAAATAATGATCAGTCTTTGTCCAACTGTGGTAAATTAACTTTGTATATTTGTAAATAAAATAAAGTCACACGTAGTGGAATAAAAGAGATGCAAATATAAAGTGAGGAGTGTAAACTGTTGAAAGTAAAGTTAAAATGTGATTGGTTGAAGCTATTCCGAAAGCATAGCGTAATTGGCTGTTTCGAATTTATCGGAAACCTTGAAGGCCAAAGTAATGACGCTAAGTTTGGTACCAAGTTAAAAGAGTCCTCATCTGAACAGCGAGCTGAAAAGACGTGACTGCACCAGTTAAAAAATGTATAGTGTAATTAAAAATTAACATGTTTAAGCTCAATTCCAATCTTAAGTGTAATGTATAATATAATACTCTATTTAAATGTAAAGTACTATTGAAAATAAAGTACTCGTATACAAATTAATACTAAAACCAGTTTGGACTTATGGTTTTGAACTATGGGGTACAGCTAGTTCATCAAATATTGAAATACTGCAGTGCTTCCAACCGAAATGCCTAAGACTAATCACTGCAGCCCCATGGTATGTAACCAATTCATTACTATACAATGACCTAAACCTGCCCTTTATAAAAGAAGAAATTAAACAACATAACGAAAAATATTTACAAAAATTAGAAGACCATCAGAATCCATTAGCGATTAACCTCCTCGACAACAGCGAAGATACTCACAGACTAAAACGTTTTAAAACTCTCGACTTACCTCTACGATTTTAAACTTAACGATTTACTTTTTTTTTCTTCTGCACTTCAACTACTAATCAGCGTCATCTCATAATAGACATCGTTATCGTCTCTATCATCGTCATCATCTCCAGCTTCACCAACTTTATGATTCGAGGTGTTGATTCACAGTTCATCAAGTTTAGGTTTTGTACATAAATTATGATCTATTTTTCTTCATGTTTAGTCTCGTTGAAACACACTACTGAGTGTGTTTTTTATTTTTAATTCTAGGGGCACATTTCTCAGATTTTTACGTCTTTGCTTAAAGTTTTTGTATTTATAAACTGATTGTAAAAGAAATACGTACACTGTTACAAAACAAATTTAAATGTAAAGAACCGAACTCATTATATTATATTTCATCGGCGGAACCACTGTATTCCATCATATATCTATGGACATCAACTGCAGTGAATTTCAAGCAACAGAACTAACTAATTATTATATATTGATTCTTTATTTAAAACTTAGTATCCAAAAAACTGTCACCAATAAACAGAATAGATTTATGCAAATAAATTAAATTCTTTTGTAAACTTAAAATAATTTGTATTTAATAGATTTCCTATGTTATTAAACGTTTTTATCTTTTTATTTAAAACCGTGTTAAATTTACTTCTAGTTTGATTGTTAGTGTCTAGTGTATTTCGCAATCATCAATATTGTTTTCGTATTTGGTAAAATTAAAATCGCGCTCCGAACACAATTACAAGTAAGCTATAACCAAAATGATAATTTAAGAATTCAGTAAATAAGCCAGTTATGTCTATTATTCCAGCTATCTTATAAATGCTGCAGTAGTTGGTTAATTCTTTTTCTATTGCAGGTTATCTCACATTATATTGGGATCACGTGTTAATTTATGAATTTTCCGTTTTAAATTTCAGGTTTTGTTGAATATAATCTGGGTTTATTTCTAACTTATAATATGTATTGCAGCAATAATAATCATAAAAAGGCGAAAGAAACCTGCGTTGCCGATTGTCTAACTTCATTGATTACTTGTTAAATGTTTTGCTTTTTAACTATGTTACTAATTAATTATAATTTATATATTATATAAATTACATTAACAATTGGGTATTATCACAATATCTGAGGTTACGACACTCTAATCTCCACTTTTTATTCTAATTAAAACAAGAAATTTGAGTATGCACTTGGACATGAATTGACACTGGTACAGTGGTACAAATGCAATGTTGAGAGTTCGACTTATTACGCACTCTTACAGTTCACGTTTATGTAATTTATAAATCTAGTGTACCCTATTCCAAATAACTTATGCGGTGTTATGCTTATGTCATTATTACTTTTAAATGAATAAAAATAACTATAGAAAGCGTTTGGTAATTCCTGAATTTTTCTCAACGTAAATGCATATTTTGGTGTAATTCTCTACAAGCAGTTTAAACAATCATTGGACGAAGTTTTGGGGTTCCAGATGTGTACCTCTTTACTTTGTAATACCGTGTATTGGCTTGAAGCTTTATTACTTAATATTCCGAAAATATTTAATATTTACACATATAATTTACATTTTTTTTTTTATTTTATGGTACATTACAGAACGTTAATTTGTCATAGTAGATAAAAACAGAATATCAGAAAATCCGTACTGTTACAGCATAATCATTGGCCAGTTAATTTTTATAGTATTTCATTTTATTTTTTTTTTTATTTATTGGACATATATTTCTGTGGTATAATGATTAATCATTTTCATGTTTATTCATCGATTAAAGATGACTCCCTGTAAACAGAACATAAAAATCACTTCAGTAGAGTTATCAGCTTTATATCCAATTTCATTGTTACTATAATTAAACCTTTTTTGTATAAAAATGTAAGGACACATAACTTTCCCTAATATATACTCATTAATGACTAGGCCTCCTTTAGATCTGGAATGACAGTTGAAGGTGACCTCTAACAAATCATCTCAAGTTACATTCAATTTAAAACGTCGAACTTGTCCACCTGTGATGTGAATAACGTTCATATCCCCCAGGCGAGAATGGTGCGATATCTTGGCTCGTGGCTTGACAGGTAACTAACTTGGAAGCATCATCTAGGTGCAAAATTTTTAAACCTTAACCACCGCCAAATGCAACTGTTCTGTTTAATTAACCCTTGATAAAAATGAAATTCCGTTGCAAAATTTTATTATAGAAAACCCTTCTGAAATCACTCTGAACGTTATGTGTCCAGCTCCTTGGAGTAGCGGCACTGAATGACTTAAAGTCGATGTGGGCCTTTCAATCAAAGCTTTTAACAATATTGCTTCTGACACTTTTTTATGTAAGCAATAAAACCTTTAGACGGTATAAAAATTCCGCCAGTAAAGGAGTTACCTTAACGCGTCCGTTAGTAAGGAACCCGTCCGTCATGGTGAATTTTACGATCGACTAGATGACCATCCAAAGCAACTATCGCGTGACCTAGCTACAAGGAACTTCCCAACCGTGTGAGGTCTAAAGCAAAAATGGAGCGGAGACCTCTTGGTCTGCATAACGGACAACACCCGTGTTTCTAAACGAAGAATGTACCACTAGGTACCTTTTCTCCTAAAAGTAAAATACGTCACCGCCGGTTGAAATAAATTTTATATACGGAAATAGTGCAGCTCAACGTAGTACTGTTAAAGCATTTATAAACAAAAAACAGAATTTTTCGGTCGACTTCATAAGTTTTCATAAAATCAACGAAACTACTTTTAAATCTTTTGTAATGTAATCACTTTTGAATTGTCATTAAATGACATTTCAAATAAATCGAGGAAAAATTTTTTCCTCGATTTATTTATAAAAAATAATTTGTGATTAATTTCCTTTCTATTACATTTATAATTGAGATCTGTGTAAAAATTTGTAGTTTCAAACGCCATAAAAAATGTGTGTCTATTTCAATTACACAGTCGACAAAGTCGTCTGCTGCAAACCTTTTAAAATAGTCAATTTTCAGTTTGTAAAACAATCTGCGAATCATTTTTACATAGTACTTAGTGTTGGTTTAAATGAACTTCATTTTCTTGTATAGAAGTCGTTTGAATTTTACGTTTATTATCATCTCTGTTGAGAATGATCGATTAATATTCTAAGCGTGCATAACACCGTCTAAAAACTGTATTTTGTTCTGTAACTGAGACAATTCTGTAGAATGTTTAAATATATTGTGACAATATCTAAAAGGAGTGTTGGAAAAGTTTGTAGAAGTGTTAGTGTAAATAACAATAGTTGATAAGTTGAGTTATTTTCAAGAAATGTTTAAAAATAAAGTGTTAAATGGTTAGGTAAAGTATAGGCCTATAGTTGTGACGGCTACTGAAGAAGGGTCGGTGTATTTAGGCAATAAGCTCTTTATAAGCTCGTGTAACTTGTTTGTAACCTTTACTTAATACACCTTTTGTTAAGTTGTACCATCCAGAAGCCGAAAGAAAGACGTTTCATTTGTTGATATTCTAGAATTTCCATTAAGTTAGGTATTTATGCCCAAACCATTTAGGTTAGGCAATCAGTCTTGATATCACAGCGAGTGAATTATGTACTGCGTCACAGTGTAAGTATCGGAAAAGATTTCTAAACATCATTTAATAGGGTGTACGTAGGATTTAATTAGGCCTACATGAAGTAAGAAGTAATTCTTTTACTAGTTAAGTTCATTAAATGTCATGAATTTATTATAAATTAGTTTATTATATAATAATGACAATATTGCAACTTATAAGCTAATTGAAGTTAGACTATTATATGTAATTATAGTGTGTTATAAAATACCTACTTGTAATTTTAATAGTTTGTTAATTATTTATTTTATCCAGAACCCGGCGGAATGGACCTTAGCAATAAGTGCTACAATAATTTGTTTTTTCTTCCTTTGGTCAAAAACTAGCAACTTGACTTTTTAAAATTTCTATTAAAAAACTACTTTTCTAGCAATTTAAACATATTTATTTACCATATGAAAATAATTCCAGGATAAACTACCGGGTTCCGAAATTGGTCTCCAAGGTGTCTAGGTACACCAACGATTTGGGGAGACTTGAAAATTTGTGGCCATTTGTTTTCAGTATGTATCGTTTGATAGAGTGCTCTAATCTCTTCCACTTTATTACCATTTGGAGAAGGATATGAATTAAGTACTGCATTTGTGCCACCAATTGCAAAGACTAAATCTTCAAGTTTTAATACGCAAGTGACTTTTATTATTGTTTTGGAGCCTGCGGTACTAAAAAAAATTTAAACAAAATAAACACATAGCATAAAATTATATTACGATTTATGACAATATAGTTTACCGGGTTTGACGTAAGATGTCTGCTGCCCACCCAGTATAATGAATTTATTCATTACGTCAGTGTTATTTAATGACAAAGGGTTGAATATTACCTGCCAACATTCTACCAGACTCACAAGACTGGTCGCACCTCTTTATAACTGGTGGTGTTTTTGTTTTCATCAAAAACAAGTTTAATCTTGTTCGACATCAGTTTTTTCTTTTGATTTTGTATATTTCGTACATTACATCGAAATATTTTGGTTCGTTTCATTTATAGCAATCGTTTCATACACAAGATACTTTATACTATTTTTGCGTTGTTGTCGTAAATGTTTTTTGCTCTCCATGTATTTATTAAACAGGTTTGTTTGACGTCTTCTTCTATTGCCATTATTATCAACAGGTGAACGTTATAAGGTGCTACAAGATTTATAAAAGTTCCACTATATAAAATTTAACTTGTGGAAGGAATTCGTTCCTGACAAATTGCAAATAATTAATCCAAAAAATGACAAAAGGACCAATTCACCCGTACATTCGACAGTTCAGTTGATTTATAATGCAGAAACTGCATTCATTGTGCATAAAACCAAAACCAATAAAAATAAAAAGTGTTTAGATCATAGGACAAGAAGAATTTTCTAGAACATAGAATGAAACAATGACAACGTTAAACACATATCAGGTTCTATTCATTACACGAATTACCTAAAACAAAACATCAGATAGTGAATAATTTTCAATCAGGTCAATATTTATTTCTTTTATATATATTTTTTGTATTTCGTCTGACTGTTTTGCAATTTCTGCTAATGCAGACGGTATTTCTTTTACAGAGGTTGTTAAAAATTTTTATTCGATTTCTTTTACTTTCTCTATCCTCGTATAAATTATATTGGGAAAGAAAGTAGGCCTACCTATTGGTTCATGCCTATTTTTCGAACTTCAGTTTTACTGGAATTACCGTTTTCAGGCCCCTGAACCCAAAAACACATGTTTTAGCGATTAATCTGGTTCTCTGTATGAGTGCTGAACAAAGAATCTCAAGATATTCCGTTCTTGAGATATCCTACAAACTTGAAAGTTAGAACTTATGGCAGGTACTACTAACGACCCGACAGAGACATTTTCATTGAAATCGGTTCATCGGAGGTAGTAGGTTGTTGGGGGTATTTTTTAACTTTCTTGTGATTTTCTCAAAACGACTCCTACGACTTTTTTTAAAAAAAATCGCTGTATTTACTACATTTTTATTCTTTACAAAATAGAGTATGCGTCATGTAAAATTCTTGCGAATGTTAAAGGTCTCTCTGTATAAAGGCTGAACTCTCGTAGTAAAAACTGTTTTGATAAGGACTGCAGCCGTACTACGTATGTTAAGGCAAAAGTGTATAGACTACTAAATATATAATTAAAGTTGTAGGAAATAGAAAAACCTACTATTTTTAATGTATGCTTTCTTACATTGCTTAGTTCAGCGTCAATTAGTGATTTTCTGCTTTTTGCTCATCAAAATCGGTAAAATTTTGGACCTTCAAGATTGCTGTACTTTAACCACTAGGCCACGGAGGCGGCTGAAAAATGCCAGACCTGACCGGGCATTGACATAACACCGTTATAAGCTAAAATTCAGATGCGCTAACCATTACACCATCGGGCTGATCTCAAATATTTTGTTCTATAAAACATTGTGAATTTTATTGAATAATTATTCACTCTACTCAGTTTTCCTGTATTGGTGCATTAATAATACAATATTTAAATGGGAACTTTTTCTGACTAACGTAACCAGAAAGTGGTATTTTCACAAAATACATAAAAACATATTGTGCATTTTTCATTTAATTTTTGAACTTACAATGGTATAAGTGGTTTTAAATATCTCTTGTTACTAACTCCTGTTAAATCCATCTTGCTTCTGATTTTTAGTACAATATTTACTTCCTGATCTATTTCAAAACAAGGTATCAGAAAGCCAACATTATAGTTGCGAAAATCACTTATGGCAATCGATCTGTGGAAATAACACACAATTTAGTTTCTGCTTTATGTAAGTATTATGTTCACCGTCTACATGAAGTAGTCACCGTACTGTAATACAAAGCGAAAGTTGCGGGTTTGATTACCGGCTAGGATTTGGAAATTACTAAAACCCACTGTCCCAAAACCCACAGTAGTAATTAATATTTAACATGTTGATGCGAAGTGAAAGCTAAAAAAATAAATAATATAAAGTTATGTAGAAAGAAATAACTTAGCTACTTAAATAAAACAACAAACAACAAAAACTATCATGTCTGTTACAAAAACAGCTATGACTAATGGTTTAGAGATCAGATAAATAATCATGTGCAGAAGATTCAGATATGAACTTCATTTCACAACATTTCAAATCACTCAACGTAGTAGTGTTCAGAATGTCAAAATTATCAAAGGAAAATGTTAATATATTTATATGTAGGCCTACATGCCGTGATTAAAAATTATTATTATCATTAAGTCTGTTCCAACCAGTTATTGGCTATCGTTGCAACCAATTACTGACGTTTTGACATCAGTTTTCGAGCAGCATTAATCCCGATTAACTTCACATCTATTTCCCTTTTCATCTTCGTTTGCACGATTAGTTTGGTAATTATATATTAGACAAATTGTCAAATGGCATTTAATGTGCAATGCATCATGTAGTTCTTGATTAATTCTTTCAAGTAACTTTTAAGCGTTCCAAAATGAGGCATGGCGTTATTAAGCGTAGTGCTTAAGTGAGGGACAGCCAATCGGAGGCATCCAGCGGTTCGTCATAAATATTTTTCTGTTAAAAAATTTATATTTGCCTTTAACTATGAGACTATCTGGATTTTTAATCTATATCCATTATTGTGTGGTAAGATTCTTAGCAAATAAAAAATTAGAATTTTCGTGTAGATGAGCAATTGGAAGTAAGAATTATCGTAACTTGTTTTTCCTCAAAACAGGAACATAAGAAAAACACAGAAATCTATGCGTACAAGTATATATTTATTTTAATGGCAGTGGTATTTTATATTGTGAAGAATAAAGATGCAATTATTAAAATTAAATATAGTACGTTAATTTGTTTTATCCGATTAAAAAAATGTTTAGGACAAGATATTGTGGAAATTCCTGTGGAATGTCTATTATCTCGTCTTTTCTATTTCCACACACACGCGTGCGCGCGCGCACACGCACACACACACACGCCACAAACTCAAAACATGCTTCTATCAAATGAAACGCTTACTCGATAAACGTTCTAAATTAAACATGTCACACAAATTAACAGTCTACAAGACAGTCTTACGAAGAATCTGGATATATGGAGTTCAACTTTAAGGATCTGCTAAACCTTCACACACGAAACGTATACAAGCAATTCGAAACAAGATTCTACGGACGATAACTCAATGCCTCTTTTATATCACAAACACTATGTTGCACAAAGACTTACAAATCCCATACGTAATTTATGTCACGAAACAGCTATATGAGACGATGCATGATAAATTTTAATTACATGGCAACCCCCTCATACAAAAAATGTACTTTAGAACAATACCGGGTACTCAGCACAGACGTTTGAAACGCCTCTGGACAAGGGATCTTCTTGGCCAAATGTAGGAATGTGGTGATGACTGTACACTCCTTCAAGTAAATCAAGTTTTGGAACATTAGCTTCACATATGAAATTGTTCTATTAATATAATGACAGATACTAAATTTCAATTGAAAGTGTAAAAAAAAAGTTATAGTAACTTACGTTAATTTATTTTATGCAATTAAAAAATGTTTAGGATAAGACATTGTGGAAGTTCCTATGGTGCGTCTATTTCGTCTTTTCTGTTTCCTTTTCGAACCCTGAAGGAAGTTATAAAAACAGTCGGCTCCTTTCAGCCAGTTCCATTTGAAACTCGGTTATAATAAAGTAAGTGCAGTTAAGAATTTATGACAGTTAACGTTTATATATTGTAACAAGTATGTTAGGAAGACAGATCTACGTGTAAATATTTATACAATTGGATTCAGGTACGAGTGAATTATTAAGGGTAATAACTATTATTATTTTTGTTTAAGTTTTGTGTTAACTTTAAATATGTAATTTTTTTGTAATTAAATATTCCAAGTACATAATTTAATTATAAATCATAACTAATTTTATCACAGTAATTCATGTTTTTTAATAATACTATTATTTTTGCTTTCCAATTTCCAAAACAAGCAATCTATACAACTGAACCGATGAGTGTCTGTTAAAAATTTAGTAAATTTGTAAATTTTTAAAAAATTTGTACAAACTGATTGGTTTATTAGCATGTATACTGTATACTTAGAAACATTATCAGTGGGTTTTGACAAGTTAATATTTCACGACTTTACTGGAGTACTGAAGACAGGATTGTCCAGTTTCTAGTCTATCAAACAGTCAATCATTGTGGAGATGACCATTCACTGTTGTTTAAGTACTCTTAAAAGATACTTGTATATTTTTACACAGTTGTGAAAGGAAAATAATTTTCTGTTCACAGTAGGCCTATCTAATTAGAAAAATATAAAAGTAGCATATTTTGGCATAAAATAATATCACTTATCTAGAACATCACTTATCTAGAATAGTAACACTTAATGAAAACTGTACAAAGTACACAAACGTCGTAGATCAAGTTACAAAAGATTCGTTACCCTCCTTTTTATTTTCACAGTTTAATTTTTGCTATTATGAATAGGAATATTTAGTTTTACTTACTTCTCACTAGCCAAGCAAAATGCTGGATTATATGCATCTTTGGATTTGTAGGTTATTTTAAGTGCATACTCGTGTTTACTTGTTAAACGATTCATCAGTTTGATTCGGTACGAGGATGGGTTTATCAAAAAATGTTTACTCTCAATCTGTTCTATGTTGTTTGATATGGAACTACTTAACGAAACTATTTCTACTTTAGTTATTTTTATATAATACCAATTAGCGTTAAGTATTATTGTGTCAACGCTTTTTAAACACTCGAACTGTAACAAAAGTTTAATTTAAAAATTTTATAAACGGTATTACAATCCAATGGGATTATTTGCTAAACAAATACTTTATCTGACTAAGACTCTTACAGCCCGTATACCAGAATCGGTTATTATGCACTGGTTTAGTTTTTCCTATCAAAACTTGTGATAATGCAAGATGTTCGTTCTGCTCTCTTGAACAATAATACATCAAGTGTTAATTTGGATTAAACTTGTTTTTCACAAGTTTGGTTTGTGCTTATCACCAGGCACCCAATCAACTAGCATCTTTTTGAAGTACATCAAATCAGAGACATATCCGTAATTCGTACATCCTAAGATGAGAGTAATGCTCATAGCCTTAGGACGAGAGTACCGATTCACAGGCGGTTGGATTTAGTGAAAGGTATATTGGTAGCAGCGTATGAATTTCTCATGTAAAACGTTATGCTCCCAGTCAATTGATATTATGAACTTCTAATCGACATTCAATATACACAATATAGGTAACGTTTTAACATTAGTAAACGACCGAATTTATTTGAAAATTCGTGGAATACAATTCAGTACCTACTGGATTCAGTACTTGCAAGTTCTAAAAAAGTGCGATGGGGTGGCGGCAATTCCGGTTAAGAAGTAAAAATATATGGTCTATTCATGGAGTAAATGGAGGACGCTCACGCACTCTAGTGCGGTTATACTGTCTTTTGTAAATGATTGTTTTTGAAGAAATATGGGCGCTCGATTCACAGTCAAGTCTGCCAATTTTCTTCACTCATTTTTATCGACCTTCATTCTTCCAATTGCAAAACAGAATGACTTAAAACAAGGAAACACTATCCTAATTGTTTTTCAAATCAAGTAATTTTTTGGCTAATGATAAACTACACGTAAATAGAAGTTAAAACTAGTGATACAAAACCACGTTTAGAAAGAGGTATTTACCCAGCTCAGACCACATCTATCGTTTCGAGAACAGAGGTTATTTTTTACTTTTATTGCGTAAATCAATGTTATAGATCAGTCCTGACATCAAATGTATTTAAACTGTCATGTATTCTAAAGCCTACTTACATGTATAATCAATGTAGCTTTGAAATCAGCGATTCGGGTCTGAGTATCCAACTTAACAAATTTCATATCAATATTATAGAGCTTCGGTATTAGTGTATCAGATGTTGTTATACCACAGTTTATAAATGCTAATAGATTTATTACCCAAAAAACAAAAATCGGTAATTTTTCCATGTATAAATTTATAAATTTATAATTTTCTGTACGAATATTTCTCATCTTTGGTACTACGCTCTCCATTAAGTTGATCAATATTCTTCTGCACCCGTTTGGTTAGATTTACGGCGAATAACTAAAAATTATGAGTCAATTTATAGAACTAGATATTTTAAATTGTGTTGAATTAACGTGAGTTGTTAAGAATAAGTTAGCCTACTAACGTTTTATAGTTTTTGATCTAATTAATATGCTATTGATAAATATAGCCATGGTTATGCTAATAATTTCTACTTTTAATTTTATTTTAATAAACACATGCAGAATAAACAAGCTGTACTTACGAAGTAATATATTGTAATAGGTACAGTTTTCATTATTCATTATTACTGGTTAATGAAAATTAAAACTGTATAACAATGTGTTTTATGTAGTCTATAATATAACACACTGAATATGGTCAACTGAAAAATACTTCGTACAAACTTAAGTAAAGTGCATGTATCACAGAAACAGTACTGTAGTAACCAGATCAGTCACAACAATGTGAAAATAACACATTAGTTTTTATAAAATTCATTAAATTAATGCGTTTTGCAAATTTGGTCTTTCGTAGACATGATTAATATCATAACTAGGATTCTCCATCGGTGTCCAAATGTCAAACGGTGGATGAGGAAAAAGTAAGAAGTCACAAAGATCGACTTCTACCTAAAAAAAAGGCACCTAGCCAAAGAGAGGCTTATGAGCTTCAACAGCCCTATCCCCCTACATCAACGCAGACCAACAAGTACAAATTACTTACCAAAATAATTTGCAGAGAAGAGCTCATTTTTTCACTTACAATATTAATAGTCACATGAACTACATTTTACAGATTTAATTGAGCGATTGCAAAGATTTTTCGTATGGTCAAATCAAAGAGACAAGATGTGGCTTGCTGCAATCTATATTACAAGGAAGAATACCTGTACAATGTAGCGTAGGGAGAAGACCTAATTCTTGGTTGAAGAATCTGCGAATGTGATATTCGAAAACGACAACAAAGCAGTTTCGAGGAGCAGTGCCTAAGGTTCAAATTGTTAATATGGTGGCCAACATCTGGAACTCATAGGAATCTAAAGAAGAAGAATTTGTGTTGATTATGAAGTCTTATTCAGGAAACTGTTATCCTTGAATCATTAAAAGTTAGAGATGTAAAACTCGAACAATTTCAGCCCTTCAGTCCATCATAGATAGAGATATGGTAGAACTATTTTAAAGATTTTAGGGTGAAACTTTTTACCGTCATAAAGTGCAAACAACCTTTACAGTAAAGAAGTATAGTAAATTATAAATACCATAATTTCTGAGATTGTGTTATAGCCCAACCGACATGTGTGAAGGAAAACACCATGACCTCTATATTTATAATTAGTTAGGCATAATTATGTTAGTGTAGTAATTAGACTATAGATTGTAGGCTAAATTTAGGAAACGTAGTTGCTCTAAATAAATAAATGTTCCAAAAATTTAGTTAAAAAAATGATACTGAACCGGCTGTTTACTAGATTTGAACGGCCATTAAATTTTACCAGTGTAAGGAATGTACATTGTGAAGAAGGATAACATTTATTTTTAATGAACTAGGCAATTTATTTTTTATTTTATGTCGTACATTCGTATGACGCACTCTTATATTTTTTTTTTGTAATGTTACACATTCAGTCAACGTTGTAGTTGACAGAAAATTAAAATTAATTAAAATAAAAACATTAAAAATGTATTGCGTTCTTTATGTAAGTTATTTTGTGCCTAAATATACGTTATTTTATTTTTTCTAACAAAAAAATGTACGTCGATTGTGTATCATGCTAAAACTGGTGAGCTGTTATGGGCCTATACCAAAATTTACTATTATACTACAAATTTCAATTCTGGTGGATGGAAAAAGTTTTTATATAATATTAATTTTGATTATTTAAACGAATTTAATTTTTTAAATAATAATAATAATAATGTTCAATTTACCTTTGGTTCCAATAGAAAAATGTCTAAATTACTTGTTTCGTTTAGGGCTATTTTCGACCATGAGGTTTAATTTTAGAGGTTTCTAAATGTTCATTTTGCAGCCCACACTTTCACCATCATTCAAAGTAGGATTTTCTCCGCCTGACGTTTATTCTAGTCAATTCATCTGTAAAGCTTCCAGCAGGCACTGATTTGTAAATGTTGGTACAGCTTCGCAAAATCCGACGGCTTATGGATGTTACTGTAGAATTCTACCTGTAACACCTGGGGTAGTTCTATTTAAGAAACATCGTGCACGCTAAAATTACTTCAGTGAAACAAAGGTAGAACATTTACTGCAACTGATTTTTGAACTACGCTTGTAAGCCGTAGGGCATTATGTTTTAGTTCAATAGAGCAGATAATCCGTCCATCACAGACCACTACATTGAAAACTTCAAAATCTGGACTTTACCAAGAACAAAAAATTAACATTTAGAATACTGACATAGGCATGTCTTTTGACCATATTTTACTTGTATTCTGAATCTAGGCACACTAGCAATATTTAGTATACATTCTATTGAAATTTATTCCGATGTATTTGTTCCTAATTTAGTTGATTTATAAGCATTGTTCTAGTCTTCAGGACATTCTGATGTTTTCTGAATGAATAAATTGGGAGCAAAATTTTGCCGGATATTACAGAATAGAATGAAGCATTGAGAGAAATTTTCTTTTTTGTAAATAAGAAAAAATAAAACATAAAACACAGATTTTTATAATTTGTTTCATTTGGGCATTTTCGAGATCCAAAAGCAATATTAAATTTCAGTAAAATTACTGAAATTTTTGTATGTAATATATAAAAATTTAAAGTGAGAAATTCATGTTCATACAAATGACTTCTTATCGTATATACTTTTTACTTTTGTCGTAAAAAAATTGATAACGCACAATCTACATCCAAACTAATTCGCCTATTCTACTTACTATTTTAGAACCCTATTCTAGAAACTATTCGCCTATTCTAGAAACTAGTTCGTAACGTGGCCTGGACATTTGTTTTTTACTGGAAATCTTAAAACTAAGTTTTTTTACTTATATTTTACTTAAGCAAGAGAAAGTAAAACTGTTTGGGAAAAAGGTTAGTTTTAATATTATTATCTCGTTATGTAATAGGTAAAAGTGGCAAACGTAATTACGGATAAGAAACAATTTAGTTTGTATTAAAAAGATAGTTGGAATTTCCACATTCCTCAATATCGGTCCTTGTGAGTCTCATTAGTATCTATAACTACCTGCTGTGCTGTGGTTACACGCGGGACATCACTAAAAGGGCGATGAACCGTACACAATGAACTAGAAGATGATCAAAGGAATATGGAAATTGAGCAGTGGAGATCCTGGGTTGTCAGAAGGTATATGTCGTACACAAACAAGGTGGGAAGAAAACTTGAAACTGGTGCCGGAGTTAATTGGCTACGAAAAGGTTAGAGCAGAGAATTGCGTTGACAAGTAGAAAAGGCCCGTATATAAAAATGGTTGATGACAGGCTGATAAAGAAGAAGAATCTCACAACTGCATTTAGTAATTCTCTAACCTTGTTTTTCCTCTTTCCTTGACTAGGATTTTTCCTTGGATTTTAAACAAACATATTGTGACAATATCGAAAAGGAAAGAGTGTTCGAGAATTTCCGAGACTTTAAAAATGTTAACATAAATAATAAGAGTGATGTATAGACTTTCAAAGCAATTGAAATTTATGAATGGTCTTGTACAGTTAGGTAGGCTTGCCTATTGTTGTATGGGTATTGTGAAAGAGCAGGTACGTTTTAGATAATTGGTCGTTTTTTACTATCTTTTATTTAATTCTAATTTGTTTACAGTTGTTAAGATTTATCCAGAAGCCGTCAGAAGGATTTTTTTATGTTTAGTATTGTATCAAAAATCTTCATTTTTCGAAATCTCCATTAGCCCACCTATATAAGCAGCCAGTTTCTTTTCGGTCAAGTCAGTTTCGTTTTTGTGTGTGTACCAGTGAGTGAATTGTAACAGTGCGTTAGAAAAGGCCAAAGTTACTGTGTATTGTTTAATGTTATTTATGTATCTTTTGTGAGTAGTATTTAGTAAATTGGTTAAGTTATTTAGTTAATTATAATTAGTTTATTATTTTATTATAAGTAATTTACGGGTAGATTTTAATCATTTTATTAATTTTATAATTTCTAGTTGTAATAAATACCCAGATTAAATCTAGTTGTTTTACCCAGATTCCAAAACGGACCTTATAGATAAGTGTCACAATATTCATTCAGTTACAATCAAGTGATAAGTATATTTCTTAAACTAAACTACTGAATGAGAACTGGAAAGTTATTCCCGTCGTTAGAGCTGAAAATTTGTTGCTGAATGTCAAGTTAGGTACCACTAGTAAACCCTAAATAAAATTGGTGAACCAGAAGTAGTAGTTTATTAATGCAATAACTTTATTGTTTACTGATTTTCTCAAAAACAACTCTGATTATTTTGATCAAATCCGCCTTATTTACGACGATTTATTTTGCGCTCTACAACATATGACCAGCAGCCACGTCTTCTGACATTGGTGTGGGCTGTGATCTTTTGGTAAAAATGGCTTTTTAAGATTGCAGATTTAAATACCCATATTAGGATAAACTTGCAGTTAATTGAAATTATAGACAATTACAACCCCTGTAACATTTTAGTTTAAACATTTACGTACACAGAGATACGTTTAGCGTCAATAAGTGATTTCCATAATGCTTTTTGAAATCAGTAGTAAATTCAAATTTAAATTTTTTAACACGCTAAATATTGTACATTAAAATAGCACAAGAAATTCGTCGTTCTGAATTTACAGTGTTACAAATTTGGTAAAGGTAAAAATTACAGAGCTTTTAAAATTTAAAACTTTGCAAATATTATTTGAACATTATTCTTTTATCCTTGTAACCCTTTCTTGTATCCCTTTCTTTTTCTTGTATCCCTTTTGTGACAGTTTGTATTATTAATTATATTGCAAATCAAAACTGGTTATTTACAATGGCAATGGAAAGGTTTAAGAGTGTGCATACCAGTTTTATTGTTACTGGACTCTTGTATTCCTGGTAAGTGTAGTTTTTAATGTGTAAACAATATTAAAGGGTAATTCGACCAATTCATTTTATGTGGCAGAGGATTAAAAGTAATTTATTTACTAAGATTAAACCACGTAAGTAAAATTTTAAGGTTGTCATCTATGACGGTAGCCCTACATATTTTTTTGGATCTATTTGTTTCATTTTTACGTAAAATATTAAACATGACAAACATTCGTGTTAATGTTTTATGTTGTCAAGGTCATACATTACAATGACGATTTTTATCATTGTCAAGTTTAGTGCCCTGTTATTTCCATATTATAAAAGAATAAATTTTACATTAAGTTTTTGTTAGGTGTAGCCTACCTTATTCAATAGTTTTTCTAAATACTTAGTTAAAGATTAACTGCTAGGCCTAATGTTACTTTGTATGCACAAAAATGTTAAAATTGTGAGAGCTTAAAGATTTGCTGAACACCTGAAAGGTATATTCCAACCGCATACTATGAATAGCGAATAGGAAATCATGGAGGTTACTGCTTGAAACTTAATGTTTTTGTCGTGTCTATTATATGTTCTCAGACTATTATAATTTAGATATAAAAATAAAACTACATCTATTCATATATTGTTTTATTGTATTTTTTTTAAATTTTGTTTATTTTATGGTATTATATTTAAATATAGAATAAGCAATATTATAATATTTTCTTTTACCAGATAACTTTTTTTAAAAAAGAATAAGCTACCTTACGTTCTGTATGGCCGTCACTTTGGTCTCTTCTTTTTCCCCCTTCATTTTTTAAAAACTGCAACACTTAATTTCAATATCAAGGTAATACGTTTCAAAACCGTATCTTTCTGTCAGTTTTTCCATACATAGCAATGCTCTTTAAACACTATCATAGTCAAAACTCTATAACTGTTCCAAAATTGATGTACCTTGATCGGTTGTAAATTGGTTACCATTTCCGGGTTTATATAACCACATAGCACTCATTTAAATCTTACTACCTTTTCATTTTCTATATCAAACAGCAAAGTTAAATATTTATCACAATACTCACATCAATCTTAATTCTTATTTACTAGTAAGTATCATTTTATGACATGTTACAGCATGTTGTAAAATAGGAATGCCAGCGACTACCGAAACATTGTAACATTTTTATTTCAATGTTACAATTTAATTATTACTTTTCCTGGTTCTGTTTTGTTTGATTTAAATTTTCGTTATCTGCTGTGCAGACGTTAATTAGTTATCTCGTTATCGATTTGCACTTCTTTTGCCTTTGTAATACCGTCCGCTGCTATCTGATTTATCTGCCGTGTCGGTTCCCTTTCTTCTTTCTTTCATGTTTTTACTTTCATGATTAGCTAGTTGGAGGGGACCCGTGACGTCAGACCCAAGTTTTCCTTTTGTGAAATTTTTGCATCCCTCGTTCTTCTTGCTGCAAATGGTCATGTCGCTGGACGTGTTTTCTGGTACTTGTGCCGTAATTAATTTTGAGTTTTTCGGGGTGCGTTATGTCGCCTTTTTTTGCTTGACCATTTTGCTTTCCCGTGTATCGGTAATTTCTTCTCCTTTTATTTTGTAGTTAAAACCCATTGAAGCCGAAAATGTTTTATTTTAAATTTTTGTAAATTTTGTAAACCCTTTGGGTAATTTAAATTTTTTTTAATTTTAAATTTTTATGCTTTTCTTAAAGCGAACTGTTAAAGTTTTTTTTCTCTTGTTGTGCCGGTGGGATTTAGCTACCTTTTTATTTTTGTGTTTTGCGGTTGCCCTCATTTTCTAAGTCCTGGTTTTTCTGCTCTTTGCAGGGACCCAGTTTGGGATGGCATTAACCTAGTATGGGATGGATTAAATCAAGTTTGAGCGAATATTAACATGTTTGAAACATAAATGTAACCAAGTTTGGGCGAATGTTAACAGCATGAATTTTCATATGTAACCCGAAAACTTTATTTCTCAGCGATTTGATTCTACTTTTCTTTTAAATAAAATTATCTACTTTTGAAGCATCCTATATATATTTATACATACATAAAAAATCCATCATTATTTTGTAATTTATAATTAAATGATTTCTATTTTTAATTTTATTAAACTATGTTGCTAAGCATGGTTTGGTCAGGACTTAACTGGCATCCATGCATCTCATTTTTATAGCATAATTTTGATTTTTTTAGCATAATTTAATTTTTAAATAAAAATTATTTAAATTAACAGAATTATACTCTTAAAGCCAAATTAATTATGCTTTCTTATAAATTTGAATTATTTTAAATATTATCTATCTGTTATTCAAATGGCCTATCCTAATTAAATATTAATTCTATTGTTTCATTTTTAAATAATAATTATTATTTATTATCGATCTTCTTTCTTAAAATTAAATATTTTTTTTAACTGGATCCAGTATAAAACATACAAATTTAAATTGAGCTCTTTTTGTCTTTCTCATTAATTTTGGCTATTTATGTTTATTAACATTTAAGTGCTTATGTAACTTTTCTCTGTCAACTTAAAATCTATATGTAACCGTATCTATTAAGTATTCTCTCTATAAATTTAATATTTTATTAAATTTTTTTTACTAATTTATATTTTTTTTGGTTTATTTTAACACCACATCACCGCAGTCTCTCCTGTTGGAGTTTTTTTGTTCCCCGTGCCAATTTTGTTTTGTAGCGATCCTTTTGTTGTATCGCTCGAACAAAAAGGGGTTACAACATCGAAGATACGTACTAACGATCAGGAGAGTCAAGATATCACGCCTTGTACATTGCAAAAAGTAAGCAAAGAAATAAAGAATGAGGGTAATTCAAAAATACGGCAGATTTTGAATTGAAAAGTGGGTAAATAAAAAATTGCTTATGTACATTACTTTCTTACATTATTTACTTTCTTTCTTTGTTTGAATAAACAGTAACTTACTTGAAATAAATAATAAGATTAATCGAAAAATACGCCAAGTTTTTGTTGATGACTGGGTAAATATTGTACCTACAAAGGCATTGATTAAGCTTAATCATTTAATAAATGCTATTTCAGACTAAAATACGTCACCGGCATATACTAGAAGATAGTAAAGGTCACAATGATACTGAAACCAGGAATACCGCCAATTGAAGCTTCATCATACTGACCGATATCACTATTATCTGTGTTGTCTGAATTATTGAATGAAAACACCTAATTCCAAACCATAGATCAAGAAAAGGACTCGCATAAAAGATTCAACTGTAATATTTCTAAAAATTCTATTAATTCAATTTATAAAAATTGTAGTAAACTAACAATGGCATGTTTGCTATATGATAAAAGTAATAAGGTATGACTGTTAATGTTAAAAAAAGTACTGGCGGTTAAAGACCGATGTCAAAATAATGATGAGTCTTTGTCGAATTGTTTTAAATTAACTTCGTGTATTTGTAAATAAAATAAAGTCACACACGTGGTGGAAGTGAGAGATGCAAATATAAAGTGAGAACGAGTGTAAAACGTTAAAAGTAGAGTTAAAATGTGATTGGTTGAAGCTATTCTAATAAAATGGCGTAATTGGGTGTTTCGAATTTAACGGAAACCTTGAAGGCCAAAGTAATGATGCTAAGGTTGGTTCCAACATGAGAAGAGTCCTCATCTGACCAGCAAGCTGAAAGGACGTGTGTGCACCAGTTAAAAAAAATGTTTAGTGTAATTAAAAATTAACATGTTTGAGTTGAATTCTAAAGTTTAATGAATAATATAATTCTCTAAATGTAAACAACCAGCGAATTACCACTCATTATATATTTTATCGACGGAACCACTTTATTCCATCATATACCTATGGACACCAACTGAAGTGAATTTCAAGCAACAGAACTAGCTAATTATATTATTATTTCTCTTTTTAAACTTAGCATTCTACACGTTGTCACCGATAAACAGAAAAACATTATGGAAATTAATTAAATACTTTTGTAAAATTAAAATTGTAATTAAACGTTTTTCTCTTATTATTTAAAATCGTCTTAAATTTAAATTTTAAGTTTTATTTTTAGTGTCTAGTGTATTTTGTAATCGTCAATATGGTTTCATATTTAGTAATTTTAACATCACGCTCCACAATCAGTTACAAGTGGGTTAGGAACACCGAATTCAACGAATTATTGAATTAAAGACTTCAGTTAATAAGCCCGTTATATGTTTTATTTTAGCTATCTTATTAATGCTACAGTAGTTGGTTAATTCCTTTTCTATTGCAGGATTGATCTCACATTATATTAGATTCACGTTTCTCTGCTTCTGAATTTGCCGTTTCAAATTTCAGGTTATAGTTGAATATAATCTTTGTTTACTTCTAATATTTATTGCAGCAATAATAATCCAAAAAAGCGACAAATGCGCTGTTATACAAGAAACTTGCGTTGCCGATGAGGGACGATCGTTGTGGATTTTATCAAAATCTACCTTGAGTGATTAAATATATGAGTTGTTAAATATTTTGCGTTTTTAATATGTTATTAAATAATTATAATTTAATTTTGATACAGATGCGATGAGAAATTGGCTATTATCAAAATATCTGATTTTACAACACTCTAATCTCCACTTTTTATTCTAATTAACCCTTTATAGGGCAGTACTACGGGGGAAATATATATGTTCTGAAACATTGAAAATTTTGCTGCACAAGAACTTAAAAAATAATATATTTCTAGTGCCAGAACAGTAAGATATTTTTTTTTATGTTAAGCCCTGGTAAGAATACTTACCAACGAACATTTTATTGAAATGGAAATCACGTAATGTTTAGTGGTAAGAATGCTTGTTAAAACAACTTGTAGTACTATATAACAAAATAATGTGTAGAATAACTTATCTTAACTTTGTATTAGAATGAATTCTTGCTTTCCTGTAAAAAACTTGAATTTTCTAGGCACTGTACAAACGTAACATCAAAAAAAGCGGTTCGTACGCTGTTATAAATCCTTACCACATCGTGCAAATCACGAAGGAAATGGCCGCTGCGCACTAATTTCAAAATATGGATAGCCTACTTATCAGAAAACATCTATAACAAAATAAAATGCCAATAAGGTTCAACTGCATAGCTTATTCTTAAATAAAAACGACCTTATTGCTAGTGGTAAGTATACTCACCAAGGTCCTATAAAGGGTTAAAACAAGAAATTTGAGTATGCACTTGGATATGAATTTACATTGGTACAGAAGAACAAGTGCAATGTTGTGAGTTCGACTTCTTACGCAATCCTGCAGTTTACGTTACTGTAATTTAAACTTTTAAATCTAATGTATTGCAATTAACTTATACGGTGTTATGCTTGTTTCTTTATTGCTTTTAAATGAATAAAAATGACAGTCGAAATTGTTTGCTACCTAGTATACTTTCTGTTTTGTTTTAGAGATGAATACGTACTTTGGAGTGTCTACAAACATTTTAAACAACCATAGGACACAATTTTGGGATTCCAGATATGTAACTTAATTTTACTTTGTAATACATTGTATTAGCTTCAAGGGTAATTTCTTAATACATAAAAAAATATTTTATGATTAATAAACATATATAATTATCATATTTTATTTACTTTATAGTACATTACAGAACGTTAATTTGGCATAGTGGTTGTAAACAGAATATCAGAAGATCCATACTCTTGCATACTACATAATCATCGGCCAGTTAATTTTCATAGTATTTCATTTTATTATTTATTTATCGGAGATAAATTTATTTGCTCTAATGATTAATCATTTACATGTTTATTCATCGATTAAAGATGACTCCCTGTAAACAGAACATAAATCACCTCAGTAGAATTATCAGATTTACATCCAATTCTAATATTACTATAAACCTCTTTGTATAAAATGTAAAAACACTTAACTTTTCCCTAATAATTACTCATTAATGACTAGATTTAGTTTAAATCTGAAATGATAGTTTAATTTCCAGATCGTTACGTTTATGTTACGTGCAACAGTTATGTACATTGGCTAAAACAGACGCTGAAGGCTGGTAGAATTCATAAAAATGCTTGTTGAGAAAATACGGTACTGATTACTCTGAGCTGCCCAAAATTAACCCCGGAGTACTTAGAAGCGATACTATTATCCCTATTTTGTGAATAACGTATTTGCATCAGATACACCTATTTAGGAAACATCGTTAATCGTAACACATGCTGACGACACCGAAATTATTGAATGGGAAAAGACCTCGGTGGAAACTTCCAGGTTGGCGCAGCGTTATCTTTTACTACAAGCCTAATATAGAACTGAATTACCCGTTGGCATATTAACGTGAACCCAAACAAATCGTCTCAAGTTACGTTCAAATTAAAACGTCGAACTTGTTCGCCGTGACTTGAAGAACGTTCGTATCCCCCAGGCGAGAGTGGTACGATATCTTGGCTCGAGGCTTGACAGGCAACTAACTTGGAAGCATCATCTAGATGCAAAACATTTCTCTTGTGAATGATCCTTCAAAGTTTTAAGCGTACATAACACCGTATAAAAACTATTTTGTTCTGTACCTGAGACAATTTTAAACGATGTTTAATATAAAAAATATATATTGTGGCAATATCTAAAAAGAGTGTTGGAAAGAGTTTATAGATGTGTGAATGTGAATAATAACAGTTTATAACTTGGGTTATCTCCAAGAAATGATTAGGAATAGTGTATAAATATTTATGAATAGTATAGGCCTATTGTTGTGGTGGCTACCTGAGAAGGGTTGGTGTATCCATTTAGATAATTAGCTCTTTCATGTTAGTGTTAATAATGTATGTAACCTTTATTCAATTTACCTATTTTTTAGTTGAGCCATCCAGAAGCAAAATGAAAGACGTTTTATATTACGTTATTTTAGAATTTCTGTTAAGTTAGGTATTTATGCTCAAGCCGGTTTCGTTCGGCAGTCAGTTTTGACGTCGCAGGGAGTGAATTGTTTTCTGCGTCACAGTGTAAGTATCGGAGAAGTTTTTTAGGCATTTTTAATGGGCTGTAAGTAGGTTTTAGTTACATGAAGTGAGAAATAATCCGTTTACTAGTTAATTTCATTATATATCATTAATTTACCATAATCAGCATATCATATATAATAATGATAATATTTGTAACTTATAAGCTGATTATAGTTAGACTATTATTTGTTATTATAGTGTGTTACATAATACTTGTAATTTTAATAGTTTGTTAATTATTTATTTTATCCAGATCCCGAACGGACCTTAGGAATAAGTGCTACAATATTTTTATTTCTTTTTTGTTTGTCAAAAACTAATAATTTGACTCTTTAAAATTTCTATTAAATCACTACTAATAATTTAAACATATATTTACCATATGAAAATAATTCCAGGATAAATTACAGGGTTCTTAAATTCGGAATCGAGGTCTTCAGGTACTTCAACAATTTGCGGAGACGCGAAAATTTGTGGCCACTTGTTTTCAGTATGTATCGTTTGGTAGACTGTTCTAATCTCTTCCACTTTATTGCCAGTTGGAGAAGGAAATGAACTTTGTATTACATTCTCGGCACCAATTGCAAAGACTAAATCTTTAAGTTTTAATACGCAATTGACATATAGTACTAATGAATTGGGGGCTGCGGTACTTCTAAAAGAAAATTGATATTAAATAATATACTTAAAAGGTAATATTGTATTAAGGTTTATTGCAATATAATTTTTCGTGTTCGACGTAACATGTATGCTGCCCACCGAGTATAACGAATTTATTCATTACGTCAGTGTTATTTAATGACAAAGGGTTGAATATTACCTGCCAACATTCTACCAGACTCACAAGACTGGTCGCACCTCTTTATTTCTGGAGTTGCTTTTGTTTTCATCAGGAAAAAGTTTAATCTTTCTCGACATCAGATATTTTTGTGGTTTTGTATATTTCGTATAGTACATCAAAATATATTGGTTCTCTTCATTTTTATCGTTAAAAATAGAACCCAATGTTCATCTAGAACAAATTTTTGTACTATTTCTGTGTTGTCGTAAATATATTACTGTCCATGTATTGAACAGATTTGTTTGACGTCTGCTTTTATTGTCATAATATCAATAGGTGAACGTAATAAACGTGCTACATGACTTTTATAAAAGTCCCACAAACAAGTAAAATTTAACTTGTGGAAGGAATTTGTACCTGACAAATGGAAAATAATTACTCCAAAAATGACAAAAAGACTAATTTATCCGTCCGCTCTACAATTCAGTCATTTTATAATGCAGATAATGCATTCTTGTGTATAAAACCGAAACCAATAAAAAGAAAAACTGTTTAGATCACAGGATAAAATGAACTTTCTAGAACATAGAATGAAGCAATGGCAACTTTAAACACATATCAAGTTCTGTTCATTACATGAATTATTCATTCAACCTAAAACAAAACATCTTGATAGTGGATAATTTTCAATCGTGTCACTATCCATTTACTGTACATATTTTTTTGTTTTTCGTCTGACTGTTTTGCCGTTCCTGCCAATATAGACGGTATTTCTTTTAGAGATAATGTTTAAAATATTTTTATTAGATTGTTTTACCTTCTCTATCCCTGTATGAATATATTGGGAATGAAAGTACCTATTTGTTCATGTCTAATTTTCGAAATTGTGTTTTTACCGGAATTACCGTTTTCAGGCCCCTGAACCAAAAAACACATAGTTTTAGCGAATAACCTGAGTCTCTGTGTGAGTGCGTGATCAAAAATTATCAAGATACTCCGTTCTAGAGATATCCTACAAACTAGATAGTTAGAACATATGTTAGAGACCCGACAGAACATTTTCATCGATATCGCTCAACCGGAATTAGTAGGTTGTTGGGGGTAATGTTTATCTTTCTCGTGATTTTCTCAAAACGGCTCCTACGACTTTTTTTAAAAATCGCTGTATTTACTACATTTTAATTTTTAAATGAAAAAGTAAGCGTACTCTAAAATTCTTATACAGGTTGTGCTCTCTCAATCTAAAGGCTGAGTTCTCGTAGTAAAAACTGGTTATACCAAGACTGCAGCCGCAATATGTATTTTAAGGCTATTTCGAGACTTTTATACATAATTAAAGTTGTAGAAAATGGAAAACCGACAATTTTTAATATATGACTTTTTCATAACGCTTAGTTTAGCGTCAACTAGTGTTTTATGTTTTTGCTCATCAAAATCGGTAAAATGTGGGACCTTTAAGATTGCAGCTCCCTAACCACTAGGCCACGGAAGCGGCCAAAAAAATGCCAGACTGACAGGGCATTGACAGAACACCGCTTTAAAATCCAGATACGCTGACCACCATCGGCCTGGCATCAAATATTTTGTTGTATATAAAGCATTGTGAATTTATTGATTTATTATTTACCCCATTTAGTTGTCCTGTATTAGTGCATTAATACGCAAACAATATTCACATAGGAAATATTTCTGACTAACGTAATGAGCAAATTGTTTTTTCTCAGAATACGTAAAAATATATTTTTTATCTTTCGTTTAATTTGTAAACTTACGATTGTTTTGGTGGTTGTTGTTCCTTCGTGTTACTAACTCCTGTTAAATTCAAGTTGCTTCTGATGTTTAGTTCAATATTTACTTCCTGGTCTATTTCAAAACTAGGTATCAGGAAGGACACAGGAACTTGGCGAAAATCACTTATGGCCATCTCTCTGTGGAAATAACATACATTTTAGTTGTTCTTTATATCTATGTTAGTATTATGTTCACCGTCTACGTTGTAAAGTAGTCAGTGTACTACAATACAGAGCGAAAGTTCCGCGTTAGATTACTGGCTAAGATTTGGAAATTACTTAACCCCACTGTCCCATAACTAACAGAGTAGTTATTATTTAAGATGATGCGAAGTAAAAGCTAAAAAAATAAACAATATAAATTTATGTAGACAGAAATAACTTAGCTGCTAAACAAACCAACAAAAACTGTCATGTCTGTGACAAAATCATCTATGACTCTAATGGTATATTGTATATAGATCAGATAAATAATTATGTGCTGAAGATTCAGATATCAACTTCATTTCACGACATTTCAAATCACTCAACGTAGTAGTGTTCAGAACGTCAAAATTATCAAAGGAATTAAAAATTATTATTATCATTATCTCCGTTCCAACCAGTTATCGGCTATCGTTCCAAACACTTACTGACGTTTTGACATCTGTTTTCCGAGCATTATTAATCCCGATTAACTTCACATTCTCTTTTCTTCTTCGTTTACACGATTAGTTTGGCAAATTTATATTTGACAAATTGTCAAATGGCATTTAATGTGCAATGCATCATGTAGTTCTTGAACAATTCTTTCAGATAATTTTTAAGCGTTCCAAAAAGAGGCATGGCGTTTTAATCGTAGTGCTGAAGTGAGGGACAGCCAATCGGAGGCATCCAGCGGTTACGTCATAAACATTTTTTTGTTCAAAAAATTATATTTGCCTTTAACTATGAGACTATCGGGATTTTTAATCTATATCCATTATTGTGTGGTAAGATTCTTAGCAAATAAAAAATTAGAATTTTCGTGTAGATGAGCAATTGGAAGAAAGAATTATCGTAACTTGTTTTCCCTAAAAATAGGAACATAAGAAAAACACACAAATATATGCATACAAGTATATATTTATTTCAATGGCAGTGAAATTTTATATTGTGATGAATAATGAAAGATGCAATTATTAAAATTAAATATAGTACGTTAATTTATTTTATTCGATTGAAAAAATGTTAAGGATATGATATTGTTGAAGTTCCTGTCGAATGTCTATTATCTCGCCTTTTCTATTTCCTTTTCGAACCCTGAAGGAAGTTATATGAACAGTCGGCTCCTCTCAGCCAGTTCCAGTTGAAACTTGGTTATGAATAAAGAAAGTGCAGTTAAAAATTAATGACAGTTAACCACGGGATCTTCGAGTTTTCAGTCTATCAGTCAGTTAATCATTGTGGAGGTGACCAAACACCGTTGTTTAAGTACTCATAAAAATACTTGTACTATTTTTACACGGATGTGAAAGAAAAAAGTTTTTCTATTCACAGTAGGCCTATCTAATGTGAAAAATTGTAGAGTAGTGTATTTTGGCATAAAATAATTTTGACCATCACTTTTCTAGAATTGTAAAACTTAGTGAAATGGGTACAAAGTCGACACCAACGTCGTAGATCTAGTTACAAAATATTCGTTACACTCTTATTTATTTTCACAGTTTAATTTTCGTTATTAGGAATAGGAATATTTACTTTTACTTACTTCTCCCTAGCCAATAGAAATGCTGGATTAAATTGATTTTCGGATTCGTAGGTTATTTTAAGTGCATACAAGTGGTTTTTTTTAAAACTATTTTTCAGTTTTATTTTGTACATGGGTGGGTGTTCCAAAACATATTCACTCTTAATCTGTTTTATTTTGTTCTTCGTGGAACTACTTAATGAAACTATTTCTATATTAGTTATGTCTATAAAATTCCAACGAGCGTGAAGTACTATTGAGCCAACTTTTTTTAAGCACAGTAACTGAAACAAAATTATAATTTGAAACATTTTACAACCGGTATTACAATCCAATTGGTTTATCTGCTAAACAAATACTTTATCTGACTAAGTCTCTTACAGCCCGTGTGCTAGAATGGGTTATTACGTACTGTTTTTGTTTTCCTTCAAAACTTGTGTTACTGCAATATGTTCGTTCTACTATCTTGAACAAATATATCCAGTGTTAATTTAGATTATACTTTTTTCACAAATTTAGTTTGTGCTTATCACTAGGCACCCAATCAACTAGCATCTTTTTGAAGTACATCAAATCAGAGACGTATCTATAACTCGTACAACCTAAAATGAGAGTAAAACTCGTAGCCTTAGCACGAGAGTACCAATTCACAGGCGGTTGGGTTTAGTAAAAGGTATATTGGTAGCACTTACATTATGGATTCAGCATCAGATAAACTCAGCGTAAGAATTTCTCATGAAACATATTATGCTGCCAGTCAATCCATATCATGAATTTCTAAACGACATTCAATATACACATTGTAGGTAACGTTTTAACATTAATAACCGGTCGTATTTATTTAAAAATTCATGGAATAGAATAATTCAGAAGCTACAGGAATTAGTACTTGCACGTTCTGAAAGCAATGGGGCCATGTTCATGAAGCCATGGGGTGGCCGCAAATCTGATTAAAACGTAAATATATATGGTCTACTCAAAGAGTAAATGCATTACGCTTACGCACTGTAGTGGGATTATACTGTCTTTCGTTAATGATTGTTTTTGAAGAAAAATGGGTTTTCGATTTACAGTTAAATCGGCCAATTCTCTTCACTCATTTTCATTGACCTTCATTCTTTTAATTGCAACACAGAATGACTTAGAATAAGAAAACACTTCTTAATTGTTCGTAGCATCAAAAAAATTTGATGGTTAATGATAAACTACATGTAAATGCATTTTAAAACTATGTGACAAAACACCACATGTTCAGGAGGTATTTACCCAGCTCAGACCAGATCTATCGTTTTGACAACAGAGTACCACATCTATCGTTTCGACATATATTGTGTAAATCATTGTAATAGATCAGTCCTAACATTTCATGTAATTAAACAATCATGTATTTTCTAGCCTACTTACATGTATAATCACTGTAGCATTGAAATCAACAGTTCTTCTGAGAATATTCAATTCATTAATATTCATATCAATTTTATAGGACGTCGGTTTTAGTACATTAGATGATGTTATTTCAGGCCTACAGTTTATAAATGCTAGTAGGTTTATTACAAAAAAAACAAAAACCGGTAATTTTTCCATGTATGACTTTATAAATTTACAATTTTCTGTACGAATATTTCTCATCTAAAATAAGCTCTCTAGTAAGTTAACCAATTCTTCTATGTCTGTATATATAGTTTTGTGGTAAATAACTAAATATTCCCACTCAATTTATAGACGTAGATACTGCCAATTGTGTTGAATTAATGGGAGTTGTTATGAATACGTTAGCCAATCAGCGTTTTATAGTTTTGATCTATAATTAATATGCTAATGATAAAAAAGACGATGGTTAATAATTTGCATTTTTTAATTTTTTTAAATTATCACGTGCAGAAAAACAAGCTGCACAAGCAAAGTTATGTACTATAACAAGTACAGTTTTCAACGTTCATTATTACTAGTTAATAAAAATTAAAAAGTGTATAATAATGTGTTTTATATAGCCTATAATAACGGGTGGAGCAGAGGAAACGCATGTTTTTCACTATTGAATGACTGGGAAACGGTTAGATAAAATTAATAAAAACAATCATTAAGTGATAGATTTTTTTAATGCAGTTTTGAAATATACATACTTTAATTAGGTTTTTTTTATTTAGGTTAAAAAAAATAATGTCTTGCTGGATACAAATTTGGATCCTCTCCTGGAAGTTACGGACGGCTCGCTCCAACATTTCATTTGGCACGGCTTCAATTTCCTGACGAATGGAATTCTTCAGGTCATTGATTGTGCGAGGCTTGTTCATGTAGACTCTTGATTTCAAATATACTCACAATAAGAAATCGCATATCGACAAATCGGGTGAGTGAGGGGGCCAGTGAACATCACCATTTCTCGAAATAACATGTCCTGGGAACATTTGCCGAACCACTTCCATGGATGCTCTCGCCGTGTGAGCTGTGGCACTGTCCTGCTGAAACCGTATTTCTCTCATGTTCACTTGACGCCTTTCAAGTTCTGGATGAAGAAAGTTGTTTAGCATTTCAACAGAAATCCATTTCAGTCTACTTGTTGATCAAATTTTAACAAAACCTGGCCTGCATTTTCCTATACATGTGTAAAATTTCGGCAACGTTGAATAGCTTTTCCAAAAAAAAATATTTTTCAGATTGTCAAAAAATGGGCCGATTCACCAGCACCCTGCAAGATAGAAGTTCCAACCACAATATTACAACTAGGTCAAACTAAGCAGTAATATTTAAAAAAAAGAAGAAAACCCCTTCTATATAAATTTAAATGCTATTTTTTTTAATAATTATAATTATTTAAGTTATTAGTTAGCATCATAGCAGTAGAATCTATATAAATATCTGGTTTTTGTAATATAAAAACCTTTTTAATTTACCTTATACCGCTTTTAAAAATTTTTCTACGAGTACTTCGCGGTGCGCACCGCTTCTTCAGGTAATGATAATAAAATTTCTAGAATATTATGAAGATTGCATCTTCCTTTGTCAATGGTTTGAATCAAACTGAATATAAAATGGGAACATCTACTGCTACTGCTATCTGTGTCATAAATTGGAACTAAATTGATTATATTTAATTTATGATAGATTTTAACCGACTATCATTGTAAACTGCAACTGTTCATTTATCAAATTGTTATTAATATTTTTTTAAAGGTGCATTTTTTCTAAAGTTTGAATGTTATATTTTATTATTATTTATTTCCAGAACAGTAATGTCTTCTAATGTAGAAAATCTGTGGTTATTTAATTGAACATGTTCTGCATAATTAAATTTTTGTTTTCCATAAACATAAGCTTGCAGATGTTCTTGATAACGTTTCGTAAATGATCTAGAGGTCATTCCAATGTAAAATTCATTACCATTCCTTGAACCACATTTGGTCTTATAAACACCTGCTTTTTCATAAATATTTGATTTACTGTTAGCAATGTTTGATTTTTTGTTTATTACCCTACTAAGTTTTTTATTACTAGTTTTGTTAGCTATTGTATAACTTTGAGTCAGAACCCGTAGAAGAATTTTTAAAAGCAGTATAAGGTATATTGAAAAGGTTTTTATATTACAAAAAACCCTTCTATGTATAAAAAAAATAATTTATTTAAAAACCCCTAAACACCAAAACGTTTGTAAAATTACAATAATTACAGAAAATAAAATTTAAAAATCAAAAACATACAGGAAATTATGAAACCTTTTTTGTTTTGTTTTTAATTTTAGAAGGTCAGCATAAAACTCAATGCGTAAAAATTTCTATAAGATGTAGGTTTGGAACAAGAAAAATTTGTTTTATCGAAGATTCTAGTACAATAAAATACTGCGCATTAAAACAAACTAGAACACAATTCCAACAATAATGCTTTAAATAACTTTTTGTAGCGAAAATAAAAACAGTAGTAATAATTAGTACTTGTACAATAGCAATAAATTAAAAATTCAAAACCTTGCATCAAATTTTTAAGTTACACTTTACAAATATTACGATGTTAAATTTAACATAACATCCATGAGAAAGTTTGCTGAGACTTTCCAGATTAACTCTTTATAAACTAAAAATAAGTAACAAAACAACGTGCCTATAAATAGGGTAAAAAGACGTGATAAAAAAATTATTTGTCGTTTAAAGGATAATAATCAAGAAACTGCAAAATCATTTTAGAAAAAAAACAAATACATCCATTCGCCATGACGACTCACTAGCAGAACGACATGCAGTAGCAGCACCGCCGCGGGATTTCAGCACCTCTCAATACACCAGCAAAATGAAACATACGCCGAACAATTCAAAACAAAACTTTAAACCAAAAATGTAACAACATAGGGTGTTACATACCAAAATTAACTATTATGCTCCAAACTTCAATTCTGGTCGACGGAAAAACTTTTTCATATAATAATTTTGTTTATTTAAACGGACTTATGTAATATTTAATTTACGTCTAGTTTCGATAAAAAAATTTCTAAATTACTTGTTCCGTTTAGGGCTATTTTCGACCATGAGAAATAATTTTAGAGATTTCTGGAAGCTTTTTTGCAACCCACACTTTCACCATCTTTCAATCTAGGATTTTCTCCATCTAACGTTTATTCTAGTCAATTTACCTATAGGACTTCCAGCAGGCACAGATACTTTTTTACATATTGGTACAACTTGGCAAATTCCCACGGCTTATGGATGTTACTGTGGAATTCTACCAGTAAAAAATCATGCATACTAAAATTACTTCGGTGAAACATAGATAGAACATTTACTGCAACTGATTTTGGCACTACGCTTGTAAGCCATAGCGCATTATGTTTTAGTTCAGTAGAGCAGATAACCCGTACATCACAGATCACCACATGGAAAACCTCAAAATCTGGACTTTCCCAAGAACAAGAAATCGAGCGTTTAGAATACTGACATTTTTCTTTTTGACCGTTTGTTTACTATTATTATTTATCCTGGAACACTAGCATTATTTAGCGTACATTCCATTGAAATTTATTCCGTTGTATTATTTCCGGATTCAGTTTATTTGTAAGTACTGTACAACATACAATAGTTCTCTTGTAAACACTGTTCTACTCTTCAAAAGATTTTGATGAGTTCTTTATGAATTAATCGGTAACAACATTTTGCCTGATGTTACAGAACAGAATGAAGCTTTGAGTGAAATTTTCGTTTTTGTGTTGTCACCGACTGGGGCTGACGGCCAAGCCTCGCCTTGCAGGAAGGTTGGCCCTGAAAAGGGCCGTTTCTTCTTTAAACGGTGTTCCTGTTGGTGGTGGCGTCGATCCGGCGTGTGCAGCGCTGTGTCCGAAGGGTGACGGCTCGGCTATCGGGTTGAGGCCTAGCCTTCCATCAGAGGCAGTTGGGTCCCCACTGCAGCATGGCATTGGCGGTCCCCAGAGCCTCGCAGTGTCGGGTAGGTGTAGGCCGTCGGCCGATAGCGCGGCCGAGGCGGTTCCTCCCGGGCCTGCGTTGGACTCACTCTTCATTATGGTGCCTGCCGGCACGCAGGGGCTTTCTTCGGCTGACCAGGGCGGGAATGAGGCGTCCGCCACCGGTAGCGTCAAACAAGGATGGCTGTGTCCGGCCTTCTCTCTGCTGGGCTGTTCGTATCGGCGGGGCTGGGCTTCCTCTTATTTTGTTGTTCCTTTCTAGTCGGGAGCTGGCGATTGAGTGACGCTCGCAGTTTAAAACACCTGTTTATTAACCCCGCCGGCGAGTCCGCTTCAAGTCGGAAGGGGGGACACTGCTGGCTGCGTGTTGGAAGCGCTCCCTGTGGGAGGCTCAGGGAGTATTGATACACTACTCTACATGTTTTCACTACCACGAATAAACGATATGTTAAATAAAATATTTGTTTGATTTTAAAAATGCCTATAAAACGATATTCCCCACGACCTACCTTCCGATTTAAAATTTTTGAGTTGGTGCCATTTCGATTTTTTTAAAACAGTTTCGGGACACAACCAAATTTTTTCCGAATACATTTATGCGGCTCATTATTTGAAAGCTTATTCAATTCTGAATACATTGAAATTAAAAATTAACAATTAAGTTTACAATGTTCTTCCGTAACGACCAAAATTTGAATAGGTATTTTTTCGGAGTTTTGGTAGCCATTTTGAAATGGATCAAGAAATGAAGGTACGTCTGCACATTCGAAGTGGAAGAAAATATTTGTATTAATTAGCCAATGGTCACTTTATGGGAAAATATTTTTTCCGTATCATTTTATGTCTCTCTGTTTTCCTGCAATCAATTTGAGACAACTTATCTGCGTCACCCGATATTTATTTATACGGCTGGAAAGCTTGAAGTGCCAGTCACGTGCATAAATGGATCAAGAGCTAAGAGAATTAACTTTGTTTTATAAAAGCCTCGGAAAGAGAAAATCTAAATTATTAAAATTGTGTTTATCAATTTCATCATTTTTTAAATTATATCATGGCAATTAGATGCACTTCTTAAGGGTATTTGTTCTATTACTTGTTCAATAGAATTGTTGGTACGTGAAACAACCCTTGTAACTAGCCAAACGGTTTTCATTATCATTCACGCAGAGAGGAACTGCATTATTTTTCACTTACAATTAATTATTAGTTGCAAAAACTACATTTTACAGATTTAATTGAGCGATTGCAAAGATTTTTCGTATGACCAAATCGAAGAGACAAGATATAGTTTGCTGCAATCTATATTACAAGGAAGAATACCTGCACAACGTAGCGTAGGGAGAAGACATAATTCGTGGTTAAAGAATCTGAGAATGTACCGAACCGAAAAGGACAACAAAGCTGTTCCGGGGAGCAGTGGCAAAGGTTCAAATTGGTAATATGGTCGCCAACATTCGGAACGGATAGGAACCTAATGAAGAATAAAATTGTGTTGATAATGAAGTCTTATTGAGGAAACTAGAGATTCCTTGAATCATTAAAAATTAGAGATGGATAATTCGGAATTCGAGTGGTTTCAGCCCTACAGTTCATCATAGGTAGAGATAAGGTAGCATTAACTAAAAATTTTAGGGTGAAACTTTTTACCGCTAAAAGGTGCAAACAACCTTTACAGTAAGCAAATATAGTAAATTATAATTACCATAATTTCTAAGATGTGTGTTAAAACCCAACCGACATGTGTGAAGGAAAACACCATGACTTCTATATTAAATAATAAGTAAGGCATATGTTGGTGTAGGTTGAATTGCTAAATGTAGGAAACTTAGTTGTTCCAAACAAATAAATGTGAAAAATTTAGTCAAGAAAATTATACTGAACCGTCTGTTTACTAGATTTGAACGGCCATTAAATTTTACCATTGTGGGTAACTTCCATTGTGAAGAAGGATAACATATTTTTTAATGAACTACGCAATATTCGTTTTTTTATTTTATGAGTACGTCATAAAATATATACGTCACACATTCGTATGACGTACTCATATATTTTTCTGTAATGTTCCACAATTAGTTACAGTCAGTCAACGTTATAGTTGAATTAAAATTATAAAAAAATGAATTAAAACTAAAACATTAAAAATGTATTCCGTTTTTTATGTAAGCTGTTACTATGTGCCTAAATATGCGTTAGGTATTATTAATTTTTTCTAACAACTGTAACTTGTAATTTGTAATTAATTTTTTAACACAACTGTAATTGTAACTGTAACTTGGTTGTGTATCATGCTAAAACTGGTGTGCTGGTATAGACTCCAAAATTAGACTACCAAAATTAACTATTATGCTCTAAATTTCAATTCTGGTGGATGGAAAAAATGTTTCATATATTAATAATTTTGATTATTTAAACGGACTTAATTTTTAAATAATAAAATTGTTCAATTTGAGTCTGGTTTCAATGGAAACCTAAATTACTTAATTACTCTAAATTACTTGTTTCATTTAGGGCCATTTTCGACCATGAGAATTAATTTAAGAGATTTCTGGAAGCTCTTTTTGCAGCCCTTGTTTTCCTCTTTCCTTAATGAGTATTTTTCCTTGGGTTTTAGACAAACATATTGTGACAATATCGGAGAGAGAAGATTATTCGAGAATTTCCCAGACTTTAAAAATTATAACGTTAATAATAAGAGTGATGTATAGAGTTTCAAAGAAAGATTTATAAATGGTCTTGTGTAATTAAGTAGGCTTCCCTATTCTGCCCTACTAAGAAAGAAGGAAGTAGGTGCAAAAAGCTGAAGTGTTGGCAAATGGGTTTCAAGTATTTTCGACAGCCGTAAAACAATTATTACTGCCCAGGGAAGTATTGTAATATGCTGCCCTATTATAAAAAAAAGGTAGTAACTGCAAATTTCTTGATTTTGAGTTTTATATGTATTCTTATGTTTTGGTCCATGAGAAATCTAATGAACTATTAAAAAAGTTAAAACTACAACGGTTACTTAGATATTGAGGTAATCAGAGCCAGTATCTACATGTTTTTGCCAGGCTTACAAAGGAAAAAAGCGATATATACAATAATACTAAGGGAAAAGGCAGTATCTGCATTATAGTTACTGCCTTCTTTCTTAATATGCTACAGAGACTGCTTTTTTACTTAGTAGATTTTGATACTGAATTCATTTACTGCTTTGTACATCATTGTCGATTAGTCATAAAAGTTCATCAGTTTTAAAAGTTTAAGGTTGCAAAACCTCACATATTGACCTGTGGGAAAATTCTTGAATATGGATTTTAAAAAAATAATAAAAAATATTGGGCGCCAGCAATGCTTATGCTCTAGCAATAGAGCATAAGAAAATTAAATACATAAAACTATGTTTCTTTGCATTTAGCTGAAACATTTAATGCATCAATTTTACCAACAAACGTATCACTAAATTACCCTAACCTATTTTAAATATATCCAACCTTTTTCTGCCGCGACTTTAATAAAAAACAAAACTTAGAAACCCCTTAACATATACGAAATGAATTTACCTGAAACTAAATATCTCTCATCTTTTTTCTTCTTCTCCCCGTTCTCCTGGTCACCTCATCAAATAATTTCTCCTTCTTAACCAACTATTCCAAGCTGAATTCTTAATGGAACTGATTTTGGCTTCCGATATCTGAAATCAGGAAACCTCTGATCGACAAGCTTCCCTCTCCTACCAACCCCCTTCAACCAACCAGGTATGTTTACTAAGCAAAAAAGCAGTATCTGCTTTTCTTCCTTAGTATTTATATAATTATTACTGGTTAGAATTGAAGCAGTATCTGCTATTTTAATAGTTGTTGTAACTAACTTTTTTAATTTTTAACTTTAAAAAAGTTAAAGAACTTTCCTTTTTACCATATATCACAAAATCATTATATTACATTAATAAATGTGTTAAGGCTGTCGAAAATCCTTTAAAGCCATTTTCCCACACTTCAGCTTTTTGCACTTACTGCCCTCTTTCTTAGTAGAACAGTATGGCTATTGTGAAAGAGTGGGTACCTATTAGATAGTTGGCCTTATTATAACACCTATTATTCAATTCTAATTTTTTTACAGAGGTTAAGATTTATCCAAAAGCCGTCAGAAGGAATTTTGTATTTTTAATTTAGTAGTTATTTTAATTTAGTATTTTTGGAATTTAGTATTGCATCGAAAATCTGTATTTTTCGAAATCCCTATTAGCCCACCTATATATGTAGTCAGTTTGTTTACGGTCAAGTCAGTTTCGTTTTGTCTGTGAACCAGTGAATGAATTGTAACCGTGCGTTAGGAAAGGTCAAAGTTACGGTGAATTACTGTATATTGTTTAATGTTATTTCTGTATCTTTTGTGAGTAGTAATTTAATTAGTAAATTGTCAAGGTAATACGTTTCAAAAACTTTCACTGTCAGTTTTTCTATAAATTGCATTCCTCCTCAAACACTATCGAAATCAAAACCCTATAACAGTTCCAAAATTGGTATACCTCGATCACTAATAAAATTGTAAACATTCCCGTTTTTATTATAACCACAATATTTATTTATTGTTATTAGTTAATTATAATTAATTTGTTATTTATTATACGAGGTGGCTATTAAATGACTAAAAAAAATTTTTTTTTATTTTATACATAATCACTTATTGTCACCTTCAATATACACTCCTCTATCCCTACAACGCTCCATGCGAATTTTACATCGTTTGAAACAGTGCTGGAAGTCATCTTCTGTCAGCTCCTTCAGGACACGTGCCGCTTTCTCTTTTACAGCTTCCACAGACTCAAATTTTGTCCCTTTTAATGCAGATTTCACCTTAGGGAACAGGTAGAAGTCACATGGTGCGAGACCTGTAAGATTTGTAAGTTATAGACAATTAAAACCCATGTAACATTTTAATTCAAGCATTTACGAACACGGTCACCGTCAATAAGTGATTTTCCATGTTTGCTTTTTTCAGTTATAAATTGGTTATTCAAATTGAACTTTTTTAACATGGCTTAATATTTTACATAAAACTAACTAGCTCAAGAAATTTGTCGTTACAGAAATAATTTGTGTTTACAGTGTTAAAAATTTGGTAAAGGTAAAAAATACAGAGGTTTAAAAAGTACAAACTATACAAATATTGTTTGAACAATACAAGTTTTACAATACAGTTTCACAACACAGTATATACAATACAGTACATTACAGTAATACAATACAGTTTCTTCTATTATAATTTGTTTTGTGACAGTTAGTAATATTACTCATACAAACTGTTACTAATGAGTAATATTACTCATCAAACTGTTTTTTACAATGGCAATGGAAAGGCATATGAGTGTATCAAACCAGTTTTATTCTTATTGGATTCTTGTATTCCTCGTAAGTGTAGTTATTAATGTATGAACAATATGAAAAGGTAATTGGACCGATTTATTTTACTTGGCTGGGGATCAAATCTTTTTTTATTTTAAAATAATCTCTAAATTTAATATTAACGTGAATATTAATATTCCACCCTTTTTTACATTTAAATTTTGCCTAAGTTAAATATATTTTTTAGAAATTTGAAACTAAATTTATTATTTTATTTTAAAATATTGTTATAATGAAGTGGCGAAAATAAAATCAGCTGGTCAAATAAAATCAGCTTCTCATAAACAGCTGACTGGTTAAATATAAAAACGAAGGTTCCCATTGTTGGGACGCGGCCGCGGTTGGAATGGCTGACGTGTTAGTGGTCTAAATTGTACGGGATTCTTCGTTTCGGTGAAGTTTGTTATTTTGTCATGAGACATTGTTATTTAATGTTTAATTTGGTAAGGGATATTGTCTATTTTATTTTATTGTTAATGAATTGCGTGAACTGTATTATTTTCAATGTTTAATAACTTATTTTCATAAACTCATGTTCATTGTTGTTGTTTGTAAAGGTTAGTTTTTAGTTCTTGTCAAATTGTGTTAAATAACTATATGTGAATTAATTAAATAAAAGTTTACAATTTTACTTTACTATAACGAGTTGTAACAATATTAACGTTTGTTTACAAACTATCTATTGTAATATTTTGATAAACTTTTTCTAAATTTTTTTGACCCATCCACCTTTCCTTCTTTTTTTTTGGTTTAAATTCCGATGACCTTTTCTTGTTTTTTTAAATATTGCTATATAGTTTTATTTAATTAAATACCTAATTGTAAAATTTATTTGGCGCAATTTGTTTTGTCTTTTCCTGATGCAACCACCTTCTTTGCTTCTTGTGGTTTTTTTAATATAGAAATTTTTTAAATATTTTTTTATATATTTATTGTCCACCTTTAGGTTATCGCTTCCTCTTTTGAGGTGTGACAACAAGAATACATTAAATATTATAACCTTGCCGAAAATTGTTATTTCAAAATACAAGAAAAAAATCTAAGATACTATATTTAGAGTTTGTAAAGTTTGTCAACTTGTAAAAACATATAATGTATGTATGAAAGATAATTATATCCATAGTTCCAAAATATAAGTTGCATAAATGTTTTGTGGATATTTATATGGTCCATTATCAAAAACTTATCAAGGATTAAATATTTCAGTTAAAGATAGTATTATTTGTTACTACTATTTTTATACTGTTAAACCCAGTGTTAAATATTATGATGGTGTTAAATACAAGACTGGTGTAATTTCCCTAATTTTTTTTTAGGAAATCCGTAAAAATTATATTATATCCGACTATGAAAGACCTGAAAAATATTGGCCAAAAAGGAATAACAGATTCAAAGAGCTATAAACAAAACCTAATAGAACATTTTAAGTATCAGGAAATTAATAAATAAATCAGTTTTTATTTCCCAATCAATATTTCATGCTCATATCATTCTTATTTTTTATAGCCTCCACTCATACCTTACAGACATCCTTACCTCCATGAAAGGAACTAACAGGGTAAAAGCGTGGATAAACTACTTGAGTTGAAGAAGTGCAGCAACAGATAGAAATTCTTGAAAACGCTGTACTCACGTATCGGGAAGTAAATAAAAATGGTCATTAAGTATATCACCACTCCGTGAATTAGGTTTTCAACAAAACAGTTCTCGTATAAATGAGGCATTTGTATTATATTAAATGATTTCTCAGGTTTTTGTAGAGCCTTCTTGCATTCATCGTCCCAACATGCGAGTAACCTTTCGCAGATTTTGCCTGAAAGTATCTGAATATTTTTGTTGCTGCTACCAAAATTAAATAAGGAAAATACTACATCGTTTATTGATTTATCTTCTAGTACATTAGAGGTTGTCTTAAGTATTTCTTTAGTTTTCAATGCGTAGTGGCAGAATTTCCCAATTGTGAACAATAAAAATTCATTTCTGATTCATTGTTAAACTTATGTCCTTTTCGCTTTGAATACTTGAGTGAGTATTATAAAAAGGGGAAAACTGGTGTATGTCATATTTTATTATATAACCGCACTCACATACTTAAATGTTGTTTGTATTTTCTTGACTGGAAACTTTTGAAACGTTCGGTTTGCAACATTCAAGAAGACTAGTTTACCAACCTGTATAGACAACCAGGTGTACACTAGCAAGTCTTTGAAGAGTCTTATTTAAGAATTATTGGTGTTAAGTTAAATAAACACTCCTCTCATTTAGAGTTTGATATATTCTCCATGTATATATTGAATCTGACTGCTGAGATATTCATTATTCATTACAGCGAAATTATTTTTTTTATTTTTTGCTAGGCAATGAAATAAAACAAAACTTCATTAAAAACAACCAACATTTATTGTTAAGAAAAAATATCAGCATAGGTAAAATTTGAATTTTTATCCGTTAAGTTTAAGATTTTGGTTATAATCTATAATATTAAATAAATATTAATTACTATTAATTCAATTACATTATCAATTTTATACTTGTAAAATTGGTATTGTATATTGAAAACAAATAATATTTATTAATAAAGTATATCAGCATAGGTAATTTGAATTTGAATTTTTATCCGTTGCTTTTAAGATTTTGGTTTTAATCCATATAGTAAATAAATATTAACCAACGTTAATTCTATTACATTATCAATTTTATAGTTTGTGAAAATAGATTTTGTACATTGAAAAGCTTAGTATAACATTAAATACTGTCACATCACCACTAAATAAAGTTTTAAAAAATTCTCACATCTAAATGACCAATTTATAAGTTTTAAAAGTCTCTTGAATGTTTGAAGAACCACTTGTATTACTTGTGATCCATATGATCTGTATTTAATGTGCAATTCTTTACACTCTTAAGAACGTATAAATTTTTTGATGAATGTTCATTATTATAGGTACATTTATCAATAAAATAGCCCAACAAATGTTTTGTTATTCATTAAGAAAATTGAATCTTCATGTAAGATATTAACCGTTTGCATGCAGGAATGCATTACGACAACTAAAGCTAAGCAATTTTACTACATAATATCTAAATCCTTCCGGCCATCCATAAAATATCAGTGTGTCGTCACAAATATATTTTTAGCAGTTACTTTTATAATATAGCCTACATAAATATAGGCTGTGGGACAAAAAAAATGTTTTATGTTGTTGTACTGTGAATAATAGTAAAATAGAAGGAATGTGAACAGTTTCATTGGTCTAAAAAGACAGCATTTCTGAAACTTTTCATTATTTTTTTTAAATTGATTTCTTTATTCCCAAAATTTTTATAAATATTCAGTGATAGCTTTAGATAATTTTCAATTTTGACCAAATTACTTTTTTTGTTTTTTTATAGTTACCTAGTCTAAAATTAACAATCTACTTTTTCAATATTACTTAATGATTACAATTTATTTCAATTCAATTTTGCGGAAACTAATTTTCTACTAATAATTTTTTATCTAGATATAATTGAATCTTATTTTGTTACGATTCAAATTTACCTAACTATAATTAAATATTATTTTCGAACCATTAAAATTTACCAAGATTTTATTTTTATGACAATTCTAATTATTTAACTTGATCAATTACTATGTATTTTCTAATGATCAAAATTGTTCTAAGCACAACAATACTCATATTTCTATCTAGAGTTATCATTGAGGTCACTCTCTAAATTTAAGTTTATTATTATATTTTTTGAGTAATGTATTAAGATATGCATAAAATTATCAAGAGAGAAGAATAATTTGAAAGTTGTAAAAATGAAATGGAAAGGCTGTGATTAGGCGTGGATGCAATGAGGACGAGGGAATAATTATGATTGAAGTTTTAGTTTCCTTTTACTGGTGACTGTGTATGTAGAGGTAAAAATAGATAGAATAACAGAAGGAAATACAGGAGGAAAATTATTCATGGGCAGAGATGGTTTAACACAATAGACAGAAGATTAAAACAGTATTAATTAGGTACAAAGGATGATCGTTTTAACAGACTAACAGGGTAAATCAAGCTAATAGAACACTTGTCTTGATTAACAGTACCTTAACCATTTGTTGTATTCACTACTTTTTTAATCCTAAATGTGTGTACGTTGCATTCTGTTCAATTTAAAAACAATAGACAACCCCTTATGATCGAAAGAGATGAGTACGATAATAGGTATGACGTGTAAATGAGATGTAGTCTTGTACAGACTCAGTCTGACCACTCTTGAGAGAGTATAGTTAATTGAACCCCAACCATCAAAGAACAGCGGTAACCACTATTGAGAATGATTTGCATAAGCTTTAATTTGTGTACTTTGTCCCTTTATTTCGTTTTTTATTTCTTTACATTTTGTGACATGCAGACTAAATAGTATTAATATAAAAGTAACGAGAGTTATAAAGTACAGTTTTTGTGTCTTTTGCGGCATAATGCCGATTAAGAAAATATTAATTTTACAGGATCATGTTATGTCTAGACTGTTTCAAAGGTAGATAGTAGGCGCGTGGTACGGGAGAGACAATTGTAAAAGTGAGAAGGAGAATTACAACGGTGTTATACGTGTGGTGCTTGGTTAAACCAATTATGAAAGACAAGATCTAATTGGGTAGTTTAAAATTAACGCATATTCCAAAAGTCAGATGGAGACGCGCAGATTAAAAGGACAAAAATAGGGTATTCGGCTTTGTGTAGTGAAAGCGAGTATCTTCAATTGAACGAGTGTGCGGTTCCAAGCTCCGTGTAGTTGCAGGGTGAAGGGTACGGGTGAGGTATAATGAATGAGTGACGCATGCTGGGAGAACGATTGTTGTATTACTCAGACACAAAACATTCGTTTTCAAACTGTCCGTATTTAACATATTTGTTTGTATTTATTACGATTCTTTATTTACATGTTTTGATATAAATTAGCTAGTTAAATATTATGAATCCGACCAAGTTATTAACCCGGTAGGTATTTGTTAAATGAATGCGCCGGATGACAAGAATATTTTTTTAGCCTAGCTAGTACACACTACCACGACAAATGCATCAGCTGTGAAACACTACTAACTCATTCATTCTCCCAGTACTATCACAACGCACTGCATTCCTTCCAACTACACGGAGCTGGAACTCAAGCTATACGTGCAGCTCGACCTGATACATAAAAATATACCTCGAAAATGGATTAGCATGCCGGCAAGTACCGTTATAAGTTCATATTTGTATACAGATCTAGTTTTTTTTTAATTGGAAGCGCTATTAAGAATAATAAATAATTTAATTTCATAAATTTGTTTAGTAATATATTGGGGACTTTTTGTTTTGTTAATAATAGAATGTATCTTTAGATGAATCTTTTGTTTCTGTTTCTTAATAAATAAGTTTATAAATCATTTTACATATGTTTATTTCCAGTTCTAACATCTCAATACTTCGTTAATCTTTCAATAGAATTACAGCCTTTGGGAACATTTAAACTTTTAATTTATAATACTTAGCAGCTATTCAATAATAATTCATATAAATCCGTACAACACATATGTAGCATCCCTGATTGTGTGGACGAAATATAAACAACTATTAACACATTTATAATTAACTGACAACCCTGGCAGACGGCCTCTAGGTCATGTCATAAGTGAATACAGTAGTAATTGATATTAACTGACAACTCACTTATAATGCTCGTTTGAATATTATTTGCATGATGTGCACACTGCAGGAAGTAAAATTATACACTGTCAGTATCTAAATAAAACCAAAGCTGAAAGATATAAGAAAGTTAAATATTTTCTGTACCATCAACCGTAAAAATATAATATACATCAATAAATTTTAATTAATTGACTACTTGAAAAATTTCTACATAAAATATTAAAATTTTTTGCTCTTTTCTTTCTTTGTATTTCCGGAGGATATTAAGTCTGAGGTTCGTGCACTTCTGATAGAGTTGAATTTATAGTTTGTGCACTAGATAGAGGAAGGGGTTATTTAGATACGATTATTTAGATACGGTTATTTAGTTATTTAGATAATCCTCGTACATTACCCTAGAAATTTAGAAAAGGGTTTTAAAATGATTTGTATGGAATGCAGAACTTGAATGGTTCTGAAACGTGTACTGTTAACTCTTAGGATAAAAAAAGTCTTGGAACTATGCATAGTGTTGTGTTATAGAATAATCCTTAAACTCAAATGGACTAAACGTATTACTGATGAGGAGGTACTGAGGACAACTGGAGAAAGGAAAGTACGGTGAAAATAGGTAAAGAAGGGAAGAACTGAAACGATTATTCACATTTTAAGAGATGAGATCATCAGCGAAATATAAAATATAGTCCGTTTTTTGTTATAAATACTAATAAATATAAATAATAATAAATTTTGTTATAATATTTTTTGTTATATTAGTTGAGTTCTTATGTAAACAAACTGCTTATGTGTTAGTCCCTGTAAATACACAACACACAAACACGCGTGGCCTTGGGTGAACTCTCTGCAAGCTAACCGGTGATCTCTAAAAACAAAAACACCTACTCATTACATTTTGTCAATTCAATCTATATAATGTAATAGGGCTAATAATAAAATTATAATCGTTTTGTCATTATTATACACAAATTATTTTCATTTCACGTGACTTTATCAGTTACTTATAGATTGGTGTAATCAGAACAAAATAAATCTTGTAGTAAATGAGTCAAGTCACATTTTGGAATACATGGTGTGATGTCTTCGTGATTTAGTGTGCGATTTGATGTAAAATTCTATTTATTCGCATCAATTTTCGTATTTTTTCGTAGTTTTTGGGTGCTAGTGTGTGGTTGTGTACGTGATTGTGCGACAACAGATGTATTAACGATGGTGGACGAACCTATTAACCATCAACATGTTTAATCCTCGATCAAAGTTGACTCTCTGCAAATAGAACAGTTACCATTAAAATAAAAGTTATCTTTATTATCAGATATTTAATAACGGGTGATTCAAAAAGAGCGCCGGTTTTTAAACGGCTGGTAAATTTTTGTTTATCGGTTGGCAACATTGTTAGACCTCATTTCTATTTCGGAGAACATTCCGATTGACGATTCAGTTGTAGTTTCTCTTGTTCGCAGTGTAGTACTCTCGCAGTCTGTGTCTAACCATGGAGAAGTTTACTATTGCACAACGAGTGTTAATCGTCAAAACATTTTACCAGAGTGGAGAGAGTTATGCGGCTACTGTCAGGCGACTTCGCGGTACTCTAGGACGTAATGAAGCACCGAATGAATCAACAGTTCACAGGCTCATGAAAAAGTTTTTTGAGACGGGTTCAACAGTCGACCTTAAAAGTTCTGGACGTCGTCGTTCTGGCCGATCTGAGCAGAACGTTGCGTTGGTTCGTGACAGTGTGGCTGTTAGCCCAGCAAAATCAATACGTCGCCGTTCTCAACAATATTGGAGATCGTACCGAAGAATTCTTCGGTACGATCTCCAATATCACCCGTATAAAATTCAGTTGACGCAACATTTGAAAGTGGCAGACCACCAAAAGAGACGACAGTTTGTTGACTGGGTATTGAGAAACCGGCAGGATGATGACACCTTCGCAAACAAAATCATTTTCAGTGATGAGGCGGGTCATCTGAAGTCATTGGTGTATGCCAATAAACCCCGAAACATCAATGACTTGAAGGAGGAAATTCGACGGGTTATCGGGCAAATGGAAGTCGAAACTTGTCGTGCAGTAATATCCAATTTCATGGACAGAGTTGATGCGTGCCAGCGCAGTAGAGGAGGACACATGCATGACATTATTTTTCATACATGAAATCGGAAGGTAAGATGAACTTGTTGATGTATTTATTTTCAGTTTTTCAATAAAATAAATCTCTTAATTTGATAAATCAAAACCGGCGCTCTTTTTGAATCACCCTATAGTTTTGCACTTTTTGTACAGACATTTAAAGGCAGTTGATGTTGCATTAACTTCTTGCTCGTTAATGAATTGAATCATGCTAAACTAACAGTTCTTAGTTTTAACAATAAATAAAAAGCCGAATACAGTTCGTTCTCCTGCACCAAAAAGAGTTAGAAAAATGAGAACTATCAAATTCTTCTGCTGTTGATTGTTGATAAGGTCCAGATTTTGAGGTGTGCCCTCCACGAAGTTGGCTAGAATAGGTGGAGCACTGCTCTACTAATCTTAAGAGAGACTTTAGCTTACAACCGTAGACCTAATTCAGGTAGAGTGAGGTTACACTATCCCACTATTTTTGTATCCACCTGACTTAAGATCGGTTTATGGAACGGCTCTTAAATTAAAATAGCCAATTTCAAAAACACGATAACAAACCTAACAGGTGCCAATCTACCGTTGTTTCTGTTTAAGGAGAACGTTCTACTTCAAATGTTTTATGAACGACTCATACTGTTGGTGCTGACGGAAAGGAGTGGCCAGGTTGTGTGGGAGACAGTGGATTTGTTAGAAGAGAAGGAAGAGCGAGTGCTAAATTTTGATCTAGTATGTTCTACGTAATAGACTTAACTCGATAAAGAAAGTACACAAAAATATCGACCGTACAAAAACTGTCGTAGAAAATTTTTTCAGTCAGTTATTTGTTACTTTTTTTTTAAAAAGTCAAGTTTTAAGTCAGTCTGTTGTTAGTTGTGTGTCAGTTTGTTGTAAGTATTCTCTGATTTTTCGCTCTTGTACTTCACATTGTTTATTTTTTCCAAATCCTTAACAGCCTCATGCAGCGCACAAAGATCGTTGGATTCTGGAGTGTTTGTACCAACATGAAAGAAAGAGTTGGAGCCTTCCGAAAACTCTACGAATAACGTGAAAAGAATGAAGAAAAACAACGCGTGACTTTGCAGTCTAAATGGGAGAAAAATGATATTATCTGTTTTCAAATACATTGGGTATATAGTTTGTCCAGGGTTCTTGGGTTCCAGAAATAGATACTGGTAGATGAGCAACTTTTAAAAAATTGGGAGAGATAGAACTCTCACTGAACCGGCACCCAAAGAGAGAGACTTTCAAAAAGTCTCTCTACGAGAAACATTTCCGATTCCAAAATTTCAAGCCAAAAACTGTCATTAACACGAAAATAAGGAAAAACATGAAACTGTTGTGCGGTTTCCAAAAAGTCAAAATTTGTTTTTGTCTTTTATCAGCGAATGGGTGGGCTGAGAGCAACTTTAGTTAAACATTCTTGAATGTTTCCGAGAGGAACACGAAAAAGATCCTTTCACCTTTTGGCAAAGAAGCCCTGTTCGGAGCTGAAATTTCTCCCCTGAACCACCTTAAAAAGAAAACTAAGAATTACGCATTTTTCCTAGTGTTTCGAGCATCGGACAAAGAGTACCACAAAACCAGTTTTGCTGAGCGAAGCTCCGTGATGGTTGGAGACTTCTCGTTTATGGGGATAAAAATTTCTATTTTTGGCATTCCCAGGTCGTTCCGGAGGGGAATTCGTTGAACCGCATACCCTTCACAAACCCAACCAGAGAAAAAACGTCCTACTCACTTTTGCGAACTGTTGAACGGTTGAGGTGGCCATTTTGCTCTGGAGCTCCCCTAGTCCAACCACTATCAGAAAAAACGCAATTTTTCAACGGATGTTGATTGCTAAGAAAAAAAAGATTCACATGTTTTTTTTCTCCGAGGTCACGACGATTAAAATTGTTATCAGTGGTTGTCACTGGAGCTGAATAAAATGTAGGAATAGTTGGATTGTTATCCGATTGGCTTACAGTGGTGGGATAATAATTCTGTAGCTATAGAAATTCTTTAGCTATGTGAATTCTAAAAGTGAATTCACCAAATTGAAAAAAAGTACCCCCAACCCGAGAATTAACACGGTGATTTGAAATTTTGAAGCAAATAATAGAGAAACACGGTGAGTATAATATGAAACACACATGGCATTTATCGATGGGGAGAAAGCTTTGATAATATCCTCGAGACCGTCTTTGGAACATAATGCCGGAGAAGGGCTATCTAAAACACTTTGTTGCTGCTATTGCGAGTACGTACATAAAAACAGATAAAGTTTTTTTTTTGGCAATGACAAGAAAACAGAGAAAATTAAAATAAATAAAGGCGTACGACAAGGCTGTCAAGAAATAAATCGTTTCTGGTCCCGAGTCCAAAACACACGTTTTTACCATCGTTGGTGTGTGTGACTACACACACATAAAATAACTCAAACAAGAATATCTCAAGAATGAAACAGCGGACGATGTTGAAACTCGATACTCAAGTTAGGTACTTCTAGAGGGCCCGACAAGAACATTTTCTTAAAAATCGGTTAACCGGAAGTAGTAGTATATTCGCGTAATTTTTAAATTTATTCAATTCTTTCAAAAACGGCTCCTACGATTTTTTTAAAATTTTCTCATTTGTTGCATGTTTTATGCTCTACATGATAGAGTAATCGCCATGTCTGCTAAAATTCCTTTGTGCTCTCGTAGAGAAATATGTTTTTTTTAAGATTGCGGCCTTATCTATTATTTTAACATTTCCTTGTATAAAGCTTAGTTTAGTGGTAATTAGTGATATCCTGTTTCGGCCTTAGTATGTATTTTACGACAAAAGTGTCTATAATCAAATTTATAGGAAAATTTAAATATTGCTACTGTTATTTTAGGCATTTTTCTCTACAAAGCCTAGTTTAGCGTCAAAGAGTGATTTTCATCATTATTAGCCAAACTAAGGTTAGTTTTCATTTTTTATCATTCACTCATGGTTAAAATTAGGTTCTGTTTTTTTCAGGTTATTTTTCTTTCTCTTGCCTGCATGGCTATATAGGAAAGAAGTATTGTTTTCATGTCGATTTTCGAAATTGAGTTTTCACCGGATCTACACGTTTTTAGACCCCCTGAACGCAAAAAAAAGTTTTTAGCGATTGGTGTGTGTGTGTGGGGGGGGTATGGTTGTGAGTGTGAATAAAGTTTCTCAAGAACGGAACATCTAATGAAGTTGAAACTTGATACTTGAATTAGGTACTACAAGAGAACCCGACACGAACAGTTTCATCAAAATCGGTCAACCGGAAGAAGTAGTTATTTGTGTCATTTTTAACTTTTTTACGATTTTCTAAATAACATCCTACGATGTTTTTAAAAATCGCCTTCTTTGCTACATTTTGTATGCTCTACTAGATAGGGTAAGCGTTATGTCTGCTGAAATTCTTGAGGAGGCTGTTCCCTCGTAAAAAATGGCTTTTTTACTATGGCTTTTTATTAAGCTAAACTACGGTTGGTTTTCAACCAAAATATATATATATCTTCGGAAGATGCCCCTATTTTGGCCTCGAAAGAATGGAGATATCTGAGATGATACGGGTTGCACTGTGGAGCCCAGAGAGGTTAGGGGCAGCGATGCTGCGGGATGAGGAGAGCTGGAAGTTGGTCGCTCAGTTTGCAGATAAGGTGATCGGAAGACTGCGGGGGGAGGAGATATCTGGAGATCAGCGGGATCGCCCTCTCCCACCGTAAATCAATCCTGTCCTAATCTCGTAAGGTAGGCACACTTATTTCCCGAGCTGGTGATGAAAGAGATGAATGAAAGTGAGAGAGTGAGTGTTGGCCAGTGACAGCAAGAGGGGAATTAGGCTCCGGTTCCCTTCCACGCCCTCCTGACAGTGAATTTTTCAACCCGACATTTCTCTTGTAGTATTATATTAACAGTTCGAGGGTGGTGGAGGGTTCTTTGCTGATGCCGGATCAAGTGACCAGACTCTGGTTTTTGGTTGGTAGGCTATTGCGGCCTCCTTGGGGCTGGACGAGGACGCCTCAATTGAGTCCAACACTACTGTTTTCCATTGTGAGGGAGTGAACATGAGTTTTTCTCGTCGCCTCGGATACGTAAAAGAGGTTGGTTTGCATTTTTCATTACTCACTCATGATTAAAGACAGGTTATGTTTTTGAGGGTAGTTTTTTTGTTTAAAACCGGAGAAAGTCGTTTTTTTCACACCGTATTTTATCTTTAAGAACCACTCAACTCCTCTGCTCTTGCTGCGAGATGGTATAACTGTTTTCAGATTACGGAACCATTCACATTCTGACTGTTACTAGCAAAATCTTTCTAGGAAGGAAAGAATGACCTACATTCAGTGGTCATTCATACTTCAGATATCTTTTACAGTCAATTCTTAAAAGGAAGTATTTTTCAGCAAATAAGCTGAGGAATATTCGTTTGCAGATCCGGCTACAACATTTTGGCGGGCGTAAGTTGAATATCTATAATCACACCACGCGTTCCGTTTCACTTCCCTATGAGCAACTGAGCAACATTCAAATCCCAGTAATTCTATTTTAATTCTATTCTATTGACTGTAAAATATCTTCTACAGACAATTTTTCAAACTAAATATCATTTTCCAGCAAGTACTCTAGGGAATATTTATTTTGTAGATCTGCCAACAACACTCTGGCGGGCATAAGTTGAATATCTATAATTACACAAAGTGATGCGTTCCGTTTCACTTCCCCTTTTCACTTTCCCTATGAACAACTGGGCAACACTCAAATCCTAGTAACTCTGGAGTATTTCTTAACCTAACTTAACTAGGTAAATAGGTAATTTAAAAAATGAGACAAATTCTACAAATAAAAGTTAAAGAAAACTTATTTAATGAAATAAATTATCAGTAAAACCTTTAAAAAAATTATTTTCTTTAACAAATTAATTTTTTTTAATTTAATTTTATTTTTTTAAACTAAAATATTTTTCATTTTAACTATATTACTTACATTAGCAAAATAAAGTTGGGTTTATTATCAGTTTTTTCTCCTAAAAAAATTGAATAACACAGATCCCAGAACTGTAACTATAATATTTTCAGAGATATCTGACACAAAACAAGAATTTTAGGGGTCGAATAAAACACTTTCCGAAATGTAAAAATAACATTTTTTGATAATGCTTTTAAGTAATTAACTTTTTTAATCAATATGTTGATTACATTCTGAAAAATTTGTAATTTAAGTATATACAAATAAATACAAGATGTTGAAATTAGACTTTTAATAACAACAAAACAAGACTAAATTGTGACAAAATATTGGTTGGAATTTGTAGCTTACGAAATAATTAATTAAATTCTGAAAATAATGAATGAAATTGAAGGACTGAAGGTGTTGCTTTTTACCCACAAGTTGACGGAGATTGCCTCAGTTTTTTTCAATGAAGAATTTCGCTCCACAAATCCATTACTTTTAAGTGTGAGTCAGGAGTATTCTAACAGTTTTTGCAACTTCTACTCGGTACCTTAAATCGTGTGTTGTCATGATTTATTTTTAATACACAATTATTTACTTAATGAAAAATTTCACAGAATTATTATTTCTTTATCCCATTTTTACTTTTTCTTGCCTATATGAATGTAGGCCTGTAGGAAGGAAAGTACTGTTTTCATATCAATTTTTCGAATTCGAGTTTTCAACGGATATACACGTTTTCAGACCCCCTGAACCTGAAAAACATGTTTTTATCGATTGGTGTGTGTGTGTGTGTGTGTGTGTGTGTGTGTGTGTGTGTGTGTGTGTGTGTGTGTGTGTGTGTGTGTGTGTGTGTGTGTGTGTGTGTGTGTGTGTGTGTGTGCGTGCGTGCGTGCGTGCGTGCGTGTGTGTATGTGTGTGTGTGTGTGTGTGTGTGTGTGTGTGTGTGTGTGTGTGTGTGTGTGTGTGTGTGTGTGTGTGTGTGTGTGTGTGTGTGTGTGTGTGTGTGTGTGTGTGTGAACAACGTTTCTCAAGAACGGAACATCGAATGAAGTTGAAACTTGAAACTTAAGTTAGGCACTACAGGAGAACCCGACACGAGCATTTTCATTAAAACAGGTCAACCGGAAGTAGTAGTTTATTCGTATCATTTTTAACTTTTTTACGTTTTTCTCAAAAAACAGTTCCTATGATGTTTTTTAAAAATTGCCTCATTTACTACATTTTTTATGTTCTATAAGATAGGGTAGGCGCCATGTCTGTTGAAATTCTTGGGAAGGCTATGCTATCGTAGAAAAAAATAGTTTTTTTAAGATTGTGGCCTTATTAGACTCTATACAAAATCCATATCCATTTTAGCGAAAAAATATAGGTATATAATAAAATTTGTAGAAAATAAAACACTACAACTTTTATTTTGAATGGTTTTTATTGTAACGTTTAGTTTAGCGGTAATTAGCAATTTTCTGGTTTTTCTCATAAAAATCTGTAAAAAAAAACAATTTTTTACGATTTTGGCCTTATTATGCATTTAACGGCAAAAATATCATATTCAAATTTATAGGAAATTAAAAGAACTACAACTTTTATTTTTAAGTATTTTTTCTACAGAGCCTACTTTAGCATGAAAGAGTGATTTCCCGTGTTATTAAGCCAAATGTAACCTTTCATTTTGCGTCTTTTACTCATGATAAAATTAGGTTACGTTTTGTGAGGTTAGTTTTTTGTTTAATTCTAATGTTTTATTACTAACGTTAGGTATATTGTTTATTATTTGCATTGGCTAGAGAAAATTGTGTAAATGTTTCACACCTGATTTTTAGCTATGCAGTCAGCTCCCGAGAGATTGCTGTTGAATATTGAATCACTATGAAAAAAATTATTTCAGGAAATTTCAGTACTCTTTAATAGATTTAAACAAAATCTTTAAAATTTATAATGTTAATACAGTCGTAGTAGTGGGTTACTAAATTGTTTTAACCTATTTGAGATATTTTACTTCATTCTAATGATTTCTCATCAATTGTTTCTTCCTCGGCCAAAGTTGGTTCCCTGTAAACAGAACATATCACCTCGATAAAAGTATCAACTATAAAAATCTTATATTCAATATTTTTTATCTTTTTTTAGGTCAATTTAGAGGAAGTTGACAGTGCATCAACTCGGTCATTAATGGTTACTGTGGTTTGTGGAACGACGGTTTAAAAATATTCAAATTTTTAGACCCTTGCTGCGAATCAAACTTTATTTCCCTAATACATGAACCTCTACAGTATGGAGACGGCATAAAATCAATAGAGTTGCTTTCTGATAATCTAATACATGATAGACTAGAACCTTCAGTAATCTTACAGCATGATCAGTGTTTAAGTTCAACAATATTATGTGAACAAAATGCAAGTCACGAAAGAGCTAGTGCAGAAGAAGACGTTTTCAAATGTCAGTTTTTGCTACAAATCACCAAAGAAGTGCCAGTTGCTAATGTAAAGGAGAGAGAAAAAGCAATCCATGAGGGGATGGGATAGATTCATCAGCTGCTAACATTCTGTTACGATATAATAACTTGTCGAAAAAGAATAAATTAGTATTTTGCAAAAGATTTAACACCACATTGTAACAGTACAAAATTCACTTTAAAATTCATTTAACCCGCGATCATTCACTAGTATAGTATTTTGTGTTGTTGAATTTATTTATTTATGTTACAAAACATATTTATGGAAATACTGAAAATACTACTTCTTAAATTACTTATTACCATAAATGAGAAAGTTGAATGACTCTTTGAGATGTTACCATAGCGAGAAAAAATTTAGTTCAGTATACTCGTAATTTAATTTTGAGAATATGTTAATCATTATAAGATATCTTAAAACTTTAAGATACATTGAAACCTAATACCATTTGTAATATGATTTTTGCTTCGAAAATGATTCATTATGTTTAAAAGCTGAAACCTATTGGGATTGTTTTAGAACTTTTTAACTGGAACGTACAGGTTTGTATTACGTAGGTATAGCTATATAATTTTATGTTGTTTATATTTGAAGTTTCAAGTTAATGTTTTACTTGTATTTAGATATTAGCCTATATTAGTCGTTCTTAGTTTGCGTTTTTCAATGTTAGTTTTAAATAACCATTTTATATTTTATTGAATTATTTTTAAAAAAATGACGAGTTTAACAATAAAATATAAGCTACAAAACTGATAAAAGTAAAAAGTATATTTTGTCATTCATTACTGTTTACTTTAAACTTTAAAATATTTTGTTTTCGGGACAGTGTGAATAAAACGTACGTCATACGTTCTGTTCTGTAATAAGACCCCGATAGGACTTCTTATAGTATAAACTGAAAATATAAATGGTAAAAGATTATATATCGCATAAGACAATAAAAATATTATCATAGTCAAGACATACTTAAAAGAGAAGCCTTCTCCACTCAAGAATTTCAAGTGGTCGTAGGTGGAGTACTACAGACGATCACATTAATAAAAACAAAAAAAGACAGTAAACCATATTATGGTCTCGAGACTTGAACACTAGTGTCTCAGCTATTGCAATAAAATAATCTTTAACAAAAAAATTTAAGATGTGCGAAACAGGAAAAATGATAAGCAACTCCATAAACGTTTCATCGTTTAACCTAATAGTCAAAAGAAATGCAAGAGTTTCATTAACTATGGTTATTTCTTTTCATTTACTCAAATTTTTTTCATTTACTCAAATAATTTAATTCGGCGAGGGTGAGCTGCTCAGCAGACGAAAACCACTAGCACATCCTTGGTTGACACAACGGTATCCATTGTTGAATCTGCTATCAAAAAGTTATGTGAAACCAAAATAACAGGAGTGGATTATTTTTCTTAATTAATTAACCACTTATATAATTACGTACTTTTGGACTACGTTACATGGAGAAAGCTAACGCTAATTTTTTTTCAGATATCAGAACTCAGAGGAGGAGCGTGTGATAGAGAAAGTTTTGAAAAAACTTAATGATTCCAACGGTAGAAACTACAAGGTTTTTAGAAGTTGTATTTGAATATAATTATCCTGGGACGGTCATACTGTCAGTATTTGTGACACGGTATTCCAAACAAAAACATTACACCTTGTAGTGCAAGCACCCAAACACTCCTTTTTTTGCTTTTACGGCCTCATTGGACCAGAGAATTTTACTGTATAGCAGTTCTACATTAATGTTTTCTAAATGGTTGCTGTCTACGTCACTTTAAATTCTTCTGAAGTACCTAATTAAACTGTTTTTACGTTGACTGAACTTAAGCTTTCTTTTAGGGGAGGATTGAACGTCTGACAGTTATGGTTTTGTAGGTGGTAAAGTGTAGATAATAGATAAAAATTAATGATGAAAAACGATCAAACCCAACCGGGAATCGAACCTTGGGGAAAAATTCAGTTGCGCTGACTACTATACTAACGGACCAGACATAAGGTTTATTAAAATCACCAGTAGATCTCTTAAAATGTAATTACAGTTGAACTTCAATATAACGAAAACCTTGATTATACGAATTTTTTTTACTGCACCGCGACATTATAATTAAACTAAATGTAAATTTATCTCGAATAAAATACCTTGATACAACGAAATAGTGTTATGCAATAAGTTCGAAATGAAACGCTGTATTATGATTTCTCTGTGTGTTTTAAGGTAGATTATTTTGATTTCCGTACCTGAATTGTACCTGTTTTCAAGAGCAACGGATTCTTAACTACATACAAGAATGAGAGGTTATTTTTATTCAATTCCTTAATGGGGTAACCCGAATTTCTTACTTTATAACCAATAACAACAGAAAAGATTAAAAGATGTTCAACAGATACTGTCCGGGACTATCAGCCTTTACAAAATGAATTAGCGGTATTTCCCAGAAATTCGCTCGCCTCTTACCATGCGGTCTTGAGTTCGAATCCCATTCAGGCACGGCATATTTTCATACGTTACAAAAAATCATTTCATCCTTCACCGTCTGCATTAGCAGTAATTGCAGAACAGTCGGACGTTAAACAAAAATAAACCTGCGCACGATTAACCCGGTGGGCGAGTAATCGTGCGCTTTTGCCACATGTTACTTTTTTAGTTGTTATGTAAGGAAATGCGGTTTGTTTTATTTTACATTTCTCAGGTTAAGAGGAAACTTATTCCCACGGGACTGTATGTCAGAATAGTATCAGAAAGTCTAATAGTTCCGCTGTAAAATAAACTCTACCTTACATGAGCACGAGTCTCCCACTCGCCCATTCAATTTACAGTAACTCTAATAAGAATGTTCTAGCAAACTTTAAAACGTACATAAGACCATTGAAAAACTGTATTTTCCCTTTATCTCAGACACTGAAAATGTATGAAATATTATTCTTAACTTCTGCCATTACATGACAAATTAATTTTTTTCTTAAAAACTACTTCAGTAATAATTAAAATTTGTATTTACCGTACAAATACGATTCCGGGATACATTACTGGTTTCTGAAATTGGTTACCAAACTCTTCAGGTACAAAAGCAATTTGAATAGATGTAAATTCCTCTGGCCAACCTTTTTCAGATTTTTCTGCTAGGTAGGCTTCTTCAATTCCGGCGACGTCGTTTATCATTGACATGTTTGGTTCTGACGTACCAAAATATTGAACAGTTAAATCTCTAGTTACTATTGGGTATCTTATTTCACCAAATATAATGGCTAAATCGTGAAGTTGTAGTCTAAAATTATTAAACATTGTAGTTTTATTTACGCCCATTCTAAAGAAAATACAAAAATAAAATGATTGTAAATCAATTATGAGAATCGATTAAATAATGAAATAAATAGAATTAACAGTTGCTAGTAGAAAGGACGGCTGACTATGAGGAATGGTGGTATACACTATTCTTACTTTAACACAGACACTAAAACATTAGGAAAGGAAACTCTTCTCTAGTCTTCAGTTAGTACATGGGCAAAAGCAAATTTCTACAAAGTTGTTCTATAATAATTAATAATCATGGGAACAAGAAATCCAGTTTCATAAATTCTCTTTGGTTGATGCTTTCCCCTTTTAAGTATTAGGCCACTACTACCACTATTATTACTACCGCTTTTTTACAATTTTATTGTATTTTAAAATTCAGTTCTCAGCAGAAGTAAATAAATTTGATATTTAACAAATGTTAGGTTACTAAGAGATAAATTTAATTTTATGGCTGATTTGAAACGTATTTAATTTTATTAAAATATTACTTTACTTTAAAGCGGGGGTCCTACAGAGTTACTCTGCATCCCGTATCTTAAACGCCATGACCTCCTGTCACCCTTCTCCAAGTTTCTTACCTCCATTGCCCGCATCACGCCATCCCGCTACGTTTACCGAGACCTCCATCTTTTCCTCCTCATTACCGAACAACAATTCATAGCCACTTGAGCCCACCTATCTTCAATCATCCGTTGCACATCCCCTTACCAAATCAACTGCGTACTCTCTATAGTTCCCTACACAGTGTCTTCCACATCCGACATTCCCCAACCACTTTTCATTTCGTGCATGATCCAACCTTGAAACCCGACAAGCTCTTAGTAATATCCATCTTTAGAGCTTTGAAATGCTCCTCATTTCGTTCATTTATCTGCCAGTATTCTGAAGCATAAGAATCAATCGCCTCCTCTACCGCTTCATAAATCACCTTTTTCGTCCTTATGCTTATTTTTGAGGACCAAATCAAAGAATTCAGCTTCCTGATCGCCACTCTGCCGTTAGCAAATCTCGCCTTGATATCTAACTCACATCCCCCATGTTTAGACATCGGCGTTCCCAAGTCATCACACCTCACCACATCACCATCCACGTTCAAATCAGTTCCCTCATCACCCAGCACCAAATATGCCGTCTTATTTTTATTCATCTTTATACCCCATCCTTCATACTCCTTCAACTTCCTGAGCGTAAACAATATCCTCCTCACCATTAGCAATCTTCACCTAATCATCCACCAACAAAAGCATAAACAAAATTAAAAAATTCTGGTGTGAACCACTCACACTACTTTCTCTTGCCAATGCAAATACTTAATACAACGTTACAAGGTTGCAATACAACCTTACATTATAAATCATCTTATAAAAACGGAAAAATGGCCGCCCCAATGAAGTAGTGGATAGTGCTGCAGCCTACTAAGCGGAGGTCCCGAATTCAATTTCCGGCTAACGCTTGAAAATTACTACGTGCCAAAACCCATCATTACAGTTTCTCAACCCACCGTAGTCGCTAATGATCAAACTGTTGATGCAACTTTAAATACACAATAAACTAACCCTAATTTTAACCTAATAACCTAATTTTAATCATGAGTCAATGATGCAAAATGAAAACCAACCTTAGTTTGACTTAATATTATGGAAAATCACTCTTTGACGATAAACTAGGCTCATTAGAGAAAAATGTTTTAAATAAAAGTTGTAGATCTTTGAATTTCCTATAAATTTTATTGTATACACTTTTGTCATAAAATGCATACCAAGCCCGAAATCTTATAAAAATCCTGTTTTTACAGATTTTCATGAAAAAAACAGCTATCACTAAAGACCGCTAAACTAAACGTTGTACAAAAAAATGTTAATTACCTCTAACTCCCTAAACTAAACGTTGTACAAAAAAATGTTAATTACCTCTAAACTCGCTAAACTAAACGTTGTACAAAAAAATGTTAATTACCGCTAAATTAAACGTTATACAAAAGAATGTTTTAAATAACAGTTATAGGTTTTTAAATGTTCTACAACTTTACTTATAGGTCTACATACCATATTACAGTCCCAATCTTAAAAACCCATTTTTTTCTACTAGAGCACAGTCTTCTCAAGAATTTCAGAAGACTTGGCGCTTACCTTATCTTGTAGATAATAAATATATAGTAAATGAGGCAATTAAAAAAAAATCGCAAAGCCTTTTTTGAAAAAGTAAAAAAATACACGATTTTCTTCTTTTTTTTGGTTTTACATCTGGCTTTTTTGCAATTTCTGCTAATGCAGACGGTGGATAATGATGATAATAAAAATGAGTAATGAAAAAAATACCTGACCGGGAACGAACCCGGGACCCCGGCGTAGAAGCCAGTTGCACAACCACTATATTACACAAATAAACTACTTCCGGTTGACCGCTTTTGCTGAAAATGTTCTTGTCGGGTCCTCTAGTGGTTCCTAGCTTAGTTTCAACTTTGTACCCAGACGCGCGCGCGCACAAAAACACGCATACACACAGACCAATCGGTGAAAATACGTGTTTAGGTTCAGGGGTGTTTGAAAACGTGTATATCCGGTGAAAACTTTATTTCGAAAATTTGACATGAAAGCAATACTTCCCTTCCTATATATTCATATAGACGATAGAAAGTAAGAAAGCGAGTAAGAGCGTAAATTATCAATTCTATATTGTCTCCTTTTTCTATTAAACAATTTTGCCTGTCATTCATGTTTCCAAAACAGAAGCTAATATTCTCCAGAATTAGAAGAACCAAATAATTCTTATCACATGTAGTAATAAAAATATTTTTTAATTTTCTCCTAGTTTTCTGATGAATGTTGGGTACATTATTTAGTAACAACTATAACATTATATTTATACAACCAGCAGTAATCTCCTTTGAGGATTTTGTGGTAGTTTTGGTGTGACAATGTTTGTACCTCTGGATTCGTGTGATTTATTAATTTTGGATGATTATGAGTGTATAATTTTTAATGAATGTACACTGTACTGTGTACCTATGTTGAGGTCTCGATGTACGATAGAGTTTCGTTTGTATTTTTTACAATTTAAATAAACAAATTAAATTTAATTTGACAAATTAAATTGGCCGGCCCGTGGTGTAGTAGTCAGCGCAACTGGCTACTATGCTGGGGTCCCGGGTTCGGTTCCTGGTCAGGTCTGGCATTTTTTCATCTGTAAATCACCACATATCATTACCTACGCACAAGCCCAAGGCTTATGTAGGCATCATCTCTCAATACAAAAATAAAAACTAAAAAAATAAACTTGGAAAACATGTATTTTAAATATAGCCTATGTAAAATTTTTCTTTTCTCTTTTTTTGGTGAAACAATAGTGACTACTTTTTAGTTTCTCTTGCCTATATGAATGAATATGTAGGAAGGAAAGTACCTATTCTTTTCATGTCGATTTTTCGAAATCGAGTTTTCACCGGATCTACACGTTTTCAGACCCCTCAACCCAAAAAATATGTTTTAGCGATCGGTCTCTCTGTGTGTGTGTGTGTGTGTGTGCGCGCGCGTGTGTGTGTGTGCGTGCGTGCGTGTTTGTGTGTGTGTGCGTACGCGCGCGCGTGTGTGTGTGTGTGTGTATGTGTGTGTATGTGTGTGTGTGTGTGTGTGTGAGAGAGAGAGAGAGAGAGAGAGAGAGAGAGAGAGAGAGAGAGAGAGAGAGAGAGTGAGTGAGTGTGTGTGTGTGTGTGTGTGTGTGTGTGTGTGTGTGTGTGTGTGTGTATGTGAGTGTGTGTGTGTGTGAACAGAATATCTCAAGAACGGGACATCGCAAGAACTTGAAACTTGAGTTAAATACCACTAGACGACCCGACACGAACAATTTCATTAAAATCGGTCAACTGAAAGTAGTAGTTTATTCGTGTCATTTTAATTGTTTTGCGATTTTGTCAAAAACAGCTCCTACGATTTTTTTTTAATTGCCTCATTTACTACATTTTTTATGCTCTACAAGATAGCGTAGGCGCCATGTCTGCTGAAATTCTTGGAGAGGCAGTTTTCTCGTAAAAAAATGTTTGTTAAGATTGCGACTTTAATATGCATTTTAGCGCAAAAAATGACTGTGATAAAAAATGTAGAGAATTTAAAATCCTACAACTTTTTTTTTTTTTTAGCTTGTACGGCCACAGGGGACCACTGTAAGTTCATTTATTGTTCCTTTTCACCCTTAACCTCGCGTGGTAGTTCTTCATTCGGTCAGATCTACTCTTCCTCTCCGCTTCGGATATCACCATATTTTTCCTGTTGGTTTCCGTTCTCTTGAATTTCATCTTTCCGTCTCTCAGTAGGTTGTAATTTCCAGACTTCTCCTCCAAATCCTTTCTCTCTATATTCAGCTCCCTCATGTCGTCCACAACCATTCTACAACTTTTATTTCAAACATTTTTTATATAACGCTGGTTTTCTTTTTTTTCTCATAAAAACGTGTAAAAACCGATTTTTTAAAGATTTCAGCCTTATTATGCATTTTACGACAAAAAAGTTGTATCAAATTTATAAAAAAATTGAAGGATCTACAACTTTTATTTAAAGTGTTTTTCTCTACATAGCCTAGTTTAGCGTAAAAGAGTTATTTTCCGTATTTTTGTCAAACTGAAATTGATTTTTATTTTGCGTCTTGAACTCATGTGAAAATTAGGTTATGTTTATTGAGGTTAGTTTTTTGTTTACTTCTAATGTTTTATTACTAATGTTAGGTTTATTGTTATTTATATGCATTGGCAAGAGAAAGTTGTGTGTTTCACACTAGATTTTTTTGTTTGAGCATAATGTTTTATTATAGCTGGTCTTCCCTAACCGAAGTTTTGATGATCAGTTGTTGACATATGTCAATAAAAGCTTATTTTTAACTAAATAAAAACATCTGGCTTAATAAACTTTGAAGTCTTTAAAAGAGCTCTCTACACAAAAAATAATAGATGTCTTAGAGAAGCTCTTTGTGTTAAGAGAAAACTAAAACAGCTCTTTAGATTTTTGCCTAAATAGCACGTAGGATATTTTACCCACTAAACATTATTCCTTTCTTCTGTTTCCTTACGTTCCGTTTTTATAAAAGAAAAGGCTGAACGTAATTTATTCAAAATTGTATGGGATAACTAATTTTTATAGTATTTAGATGAAATCATACCACGGCTTCACAAGATTAAGAAGATGAAAAATAAATGTGTCTACTACCAAAATAGCCATTAAAATCATGGATCATGTATCAGTTTTAATTAGAACACAATTAAATCTATCAGTAATCATTTATATTGCTGTGCAATAAAGAAGAAAAACCAAACTATTGTGCGGTTCCAAGCTCAGTAGTAGTAGTAGTTGCGGGATGAAGGGTACGAGTGAAGCATAATGAATGAGTGACGCATGCTGGGAGAACGATTGTTGTATTACGCTGATACAAAGCATTCGTTTTCAGACTTTCCGTATTTAACATACGAGGGTGTGGCTATTAAATAACGAGACTGATGTTGTAATTTTTTTTTAATACATAATCACTTATTGTCACCTTTAATATACACTCCTTCTCTATCTCTACAACACTCCATGCAAATTTTCCATTGTTGGAAACATAGCTGGAAGTCATCTTCTGTCAGCTCCTTCAGGACCTGTGCCGCTTTCTCTTTTACAGCTTCCACAGACTCAAATCTTGTCCCTTTTATTACAGATTTCACCTTAGGGAACAGGTAGAAGTCACACGATGCAAGATCTGGTGAATAAGGTAGATGCTCTAACGATGAGATGGTGTACTTGGCTAGCAACCTCTTGACAGATAACGCGGAATGAGCTGGCGCATTGTCTTAGTGGAGAACCCATGATTTATCCTTCCACATTTCGGGGCGTTTTTTCCTTCCTCTTTGACATAGTTTAGAAAGTACCTTGAGGTAGAATAAGACCTTCATCAACCCAGTGAAGGTTATTGGTATAATCACATGGATATCCAAAAAAACATCATTGCTTTAAATGTTGACTTTCTTCGCTCTCGGTGAAGTTCGGCTCTTCCAGTGCATGGATTGACGCTTCGTTTTTGGATCATAGGTAAAAAACCACGTTTCATAACACGTTATTGTCGTTTCCAAAAAATTTGGGTCATTTTCAATCGCGTACAAAGTGTCAGTACAAACATTTTTGCGAGCTTTATTTCAAACATTTTTGAGCGGCACGTTTCCTAAAGGAGCTGACAGAAGATGACTTTCAGCACTGTTTCCAACAATGGACAATTCGCATGGAGCGTTGTAGGGATAGAGAAGAAAGTATATTGAAGGTGACAATAAGTGAAGTATAAAATTAAAATAAATTTCTTTACAACGTCAGTCTCGAAATTTAATAGTCACACCTTGTATTTGTATGTATATATTACATTTATTTATTTACATATTTTGATATAAATTTGTAAGGTAAATATTATGAATCCGACCAAGTTAATAACCCGGTAGGTATTTAAAAAATTAATACGCCGGGTGACAAAAATATTTTTTTAGTCTAGCTAGTACACGCTACCACTACAAATGCATCAGCTGTGAAACACTACTAACTCATTCATTCTCCCATTACTATAACAATGCACTGCATTCCTTCCAACTACACGGAGATGGGACTCAAGCAATATGTGGTAGTATTTTATTGGTTACTCTCTCTCCTCTAGAAAAATGGTAATACACACTGCTACTGTTTCTTTGGCAATACTTATGCTGTATATCGGCTGTATATTGAAGCTCCCATTGATATGGTTTTACCGTAGTTGAATTAGTGCATAAGGCGTTACATAAAATCCATTAGTACATAAAGTTGTAACGAATACTCTTGTTTGTTTTAAGTTATTAAAAAGTTATATTTCCTGAAATACATAAAAAATACGGTTCATATTTCATTTAATTATTGAACTTACGTGTAGATTACTGGTTTAGGATGCACCTTGTTACAAACTGCAGTAAAACGTCTGTTGTTCCTGATTGTTAGTTTAATATTTACTTCCTGGTTTTCATCAAAACAAGGTATAAGTTGGCCGACGTGATATTTCTGAAAATTAGTAACGGCAACGAAGCTGTAAAAAAAAATACACAGTTAAGTTTTTTATATTTTTTTATTGCACTTGTTGATGTTTATCACTATATGAATTATGTCACCAAAAATAATCTAGTAGCTAAAACAGTAAAAAGTAATGTCTGGGATTTATAGATCAGACAAATAATTCGCTAACGTCTCAGAAACGTTACAGTGTTTGTAAAATAAGTCAACACTGTCATCAATAGATCAAAAATTTCCAGTCAGCTTGTTCAGTATTACAATAGTTTCAAATACCCCGCGCCGTCGATCGTTCTAGAATGTGATCTTCCCGCTCTATTTAAACCCTAGTATTGATTCTACATTGATTACCTCACTAATTAGTTCTACGCATGTGTGATCCTTGATCACGTGGCTCGCTCTCCGCCAATAGCAAAATTCAACTAATTTCTTGTGCTCACTTCGCCATTGTTCCTTGCTTCCCGATTCTCCTTCACTGCAAGTCAAACTATCGAACGGGTCGGTCGTGTAACGCACCACGGTTCAACGGACGCTCTCAGCCCCTAGTGCTGGCGTCACTTCATGTAACGCGTTGGACATTCCAACATCATGTTGCCGTTAATGTTTTAGTTACGGCCCCAAGCAACGAGCTATTCAGTGTAAAACGTGCTTACAATTAATCAACGAACTATTCATGTTTTTTACTCAATTGATTACCGGACTTTGTGAAGTGTGTGTTACCTCGTGTCTTGAACCTGTAAACCGTTTTCCTAACTGCAATTACTCAAGTGTTAGCAGTGCTTCATGTCTATCTTAACGTGCCTTTGTTTATTGTGTGAAATCTGTACAGATCTAATCGAACATTTTAGTGTTTTCTTACAACGGCGTCAACGAATTCAAGCTGGATGTAGGAATCATACTACAATTTGATTACCGCACCAAACACAGCTTTTAATTGCTTTACTTTTTAGTAAAGTTTTTATATAAATAGTATAATTTTACATCATAGTATGGAAGTAATTTAGTATTAAAGTATCACTTATCTTATAGTATTATAATAATTCTCTATTTCATAAGTCGCATTTACCTATATTATGTATCCATAAATGTATTGCCATGTCTAAATAGCAAAATTACTTTCTTGCTTATATGAATATAAGAAAAGTATTGTTTTCATGTCGATTTTTCGAAATCGAGTTTTCACTGGATCGTACGAAGTTGAAACTTGAAACTTAAGTTAGGTAATACTAAAAAACCTGACACGAACAGTTTAATCAAAATTGTTCAACCGGAAGTAGTCGTTCATTGGTGTAATCTTTAACTTTTTTACGATTTTCTCAAAAAAGGCTCCCACGATGTTTTTAAAACTTGTCTCATTTACTACATTTTTTTATGTTTTACTTGATAGAGTAAGAGCCATGTTCGCCGAAATTCTTGGGGGGGCTGTGCTCTTATAGAAAAAAATGTTTTTTATAAGACTGTGGCCTTAATATGTATTTTAGCGCAAAAGTGTAAAATAAAAACTGTAGCAACTTTAAAACTCTACAACTTTAATTCAAACATTTCTTTGTATAACGCTTAGTTTAGCGGTATTAGTGATTATCTGGGTTTTTTCATGAAAATCTGCAAAAAATGGATTTTATAAGATTTCGGCCCTACAACTAAAGAATGAAAATAAAGATCTACAACTTTTATTTGAGCATTTTTCTTTGCAGAGCTTAGTTTAGCGTGTAAGAGTGATTTTTCGTATTATTAAGCCAAACGGAGGTTGGTTTTCATTTTGCATCATTTAGGCCTACTCATGGTCAAAATCTCTTTCATAAAAGTCGCTTTTAATAGAACTAGTGTTATGTTAAAATTCCAGTTAAAATCAAAACAACATAAAATTTCGTTCAATTTCCGTTATATTATAATATGAATTTGAATTTAAAGGAATCTTCCCAAAATGTAGAATTCTCGTGTTACAAAATTAGGAAAGGACACGAAATTGTGGTATTCTATATTCTGATGAAGAGTGAATGATGAGATTTCTTAACTGTTTACTGTCTTTTATTCAAAACAGAGACGTAAATTCTGTGAATTGAAGGGTATCTATCTACTTAAATTAGTAAATTTTAGAGCTTATTCTGTAACCGTGGTTACATTTTCTGTTCGTGTTTCGTAATGGGCTGTTTAAATTTGGTTTCGATTGCCGCTTTCTTCTTGTCTTGTGAGGTGCCGGTATCTAGCGGAGTTGCCGTGAGTAGGTAATTTTGCTTTTTTCCTGTTTCATAAATATACACTCTGTGTCATGATGTAGTGGAGTTGAGTTTGATGAGGTTGCCTATGTTGTAGTGTGATTTATTCGAAATGTTTGGATTTTGTTTGCTTTTAACTTAAAGCAAATATAATATACTTTTTTATTTACTTTTTTCTGCGTTTCCCCTTTCGAGGTGAGTCGTAGCTCTTATTTTTATTTATTAGTCGCCAGTAGATATTCCATAACAAGGTTTATTGTAAAGTTTGGTCATTGTAACGTCGGCCCGTTTGAGTAGTTTTTTACTACTTAAATTGTAAAATTATGAACTTTCAAATTATAAATGTAATTATCACTTAAAATTTTAAATTATATCTGCAATTTACATTTATATACTAAAATGTATTTTATAGTTTAGTACTTTTATTATTATTTTAGTTAGGCTGTTTCATGATATTTTGTTACGTCATGAATGAACCATCATTGTGGTGCATCTACCTTGTTTTTTTTTATGTAAATTTTCTATGGGCCGACACTGATCTATATTCTAAATATTATTTATATTTTGTTTTTATGCCCTTATTTGGCAATATTTTCATACACATTTAATTGGTTATAAATTTTAATTTTGTAGCAATGTCTGGAATTCTAGAAAGTTCCATGGCCTTAAGCCTGCTGTACTAAAGTTATCTTTGAGCTATCTTTAAAATATTTTTATTGTAAATGTGGCTGTTGGTTAGTTTTATTTCTTTGTAAAAAAGAAGAATAATGTTATCTGGACTATATTCTATTTGTGTTTTGGTTTTTATTCTGTCCAGGGTGCCACGATGAGAATAATAATAATATTGAGAAGTTAGATTGACCATTTTTCTGGAAAAAATCCATTGATTTCATAGCATATAACTGACATGGATTAATTTTTTTTAAAAACCCTTGGAAATTATACTGTAAGTAATGAAAGTATTATTTATTTAATCTGGCGAAGGAAAGTTGAAAATTTAAGCTGTATAATATCATGTAAAAACTAAAATCAATCGTTTTGTGTTTTTTTGGAAGAATCTTTTCAATTTATAATCCAAGAACTGTAACTTCGGCAAGAATGTAGTCATTTAATTACTCCTTTTGACATATTTCAACAATAATGTTTTTTTTTAATTGATTGTATTAACCTATTTATTTAATTTTTGGTTGGCCAACCCTTAAATAGTACTATATATATATTGGTGATATTATTATTTAAATTCTTTGTTTAATCTATTTTTTTTAACCGATATTGAGAGTTAATTGTTAATATCTTTTTTTTTATTTTTATATTATTTTCATTAAATTCACTTGGAATAAGTCCAAATGGTACTCTTATTTTTTGATTATTAGCAACAATCACCCATTACTTTTTCCTTTTTTTATTTTTCTTGTGCCTTCCTCATCGATTGCCAAGCGGCTGGGTTTTGTGGGCCGGGAAGGTCACAATTCAAAGGTTTATAAATTGCTTGGTATTATCCAATGTAAATACATATATAACACAGGATATTGTTTTTTCACATTCTAAGGATTGCGCCAGCCGTAATTTAGACTCTGACTTGAGCTGGAAGTGGCAAGTAGAGAGTGTTTGCGGAAAATTATCGTAAGTGCTTTTTATCCTCTGAAAACTCTGACCTTTGCTCCCCCTAAATCTAAGCTGCCAATTTATTTTACACTTTTCCAGAGCCACATTACCTTCGGCATTCATTTATGGGATCATACCTCTTTAGTTTACTAAATTTTGTTGGCTCAGAAAAAAAGCAGTTAAGAATAATACTTCACGAACTTCACTTCACAAACCTTCACGTGAGCATTGCAAACCCCTTTTCAAGGAATTACAATTATACCAGTTTGTTATTACTTTTTCATGCCTATATGAATATATAGGAGTAAAAGTATTGTGTGTGTGTGTGTGTGCGCGCGCGCGTGCGCGTGCGTGTGTGTGCGTGTGTGTGAACAGAATATCTCAAGAACGGCACATTGAACGAAATTGAAACTTGAAACTTAAGTTAGATACCAGTACAGAACCGGACGCGAATATTTTCATCAAAATCGATCAACCTGAAGTAATAGTTTAATCGTGTCATTTTTCACTTGTTTACGATTTTATCAAAAACTGCTCCTAAACGTTTTTTAAATCGCCACATGTACTACATTTTTTATGCTCTACAAGATAGGGTAGGCGCCATGTCTGCTGAAATTCTGGGTACGGCTGTTTTCTCATAAAAAATAGTTTTTTTTAAAGATTGCGGCTTAAATATGCATTTTAGCGTAAATATGTATAGTAGGCTATATAACAAAAAGTGTAGAGAATTTAAAATCCCACAACTTTTATCTCAAATATTTTTTTGTTTAACGCTTAGTTTATCAGTAATTAGCGATTTTCTGTTTTTTTCTCACGAAATCGTCTAAAAAAGTCGAATTTTTAAAAGATTTCAGCCTTATTTTGCATTTTCCGACAAAAAAAGTATAATCAAATTTAAAGGAAATTAAAAGATCTACAACTTTTATTTAGAGCATTTTTCTCTACAGAGCCTAATTTAGCAAGAAAGAGTAATTACTTATCAGTATTTTTAACCCAAACTGAGGTCGATTTCCATTTTGCGTCTTGCACTCGTTTAAAATAAGTTCATGTTTTTTGAGGTTAGTTTATTTCTAATGTTTTATTACTAATTTTAGGTTATATTGGTCATTATTTGCATTGCCAAGAGAAAGTCTTGTGAGTGTTTCACACCAGATTTTTTTATACATCTTTTATTCGCTGTAACACATAAAAAAAACTTGGATACGTATCAGCTAAAGTCTGATGTACACGAATGCGAAACTAGATTTAGGGCAGATCTTGACGCTCTACGTACTCGGTTGAGGGGTCATGCCGTAATGTTTTTACATACGGATTAAAAATATTTAATAAATTGTCTTTAGCAGCTAGGGCTGTACAAATAAAAAAATTCAGGACACAAATTCGCTCCTGGTTGAAGCAGAACACGTTTTATGAGACAAAACAATTTTTTGCAGGTCAGGTTGACATAGCTATTTGACTATGATTGTCAGTTTTATTATTGTATGTTATTTATGCATTATTGTAAATTATATTATATTTTGTGTTATCAATAAGTATATTTTAATCTTTAGTCGATCTACTGTGAAAGTGCTCCACGCGAGGCAAGCGCCTATAGGTTGTGAACGAAAGTTTTACACTAGTTAGCGCGTATCTACCTCTCCGCTTGACAAAATTATCTTTCACTACGTTCCATCATAAAAATATCTACATCCAGCTAAAATAAACTTTAGGCCTATCTTTTAAACGTTTTCAAATATATCTCTCAAATTACTTGTAATTATTGTAGTTTCGTAAAGCGACTCCAAAATTAATTTTTTTAATAATTTCATTTATCAAAGCCAATTTTTCTTACTGAGGGAATTAAAGACAATTAGAACAATTTTTTTTCTACTTTTTATCGGTTTACCGCTTTTGTTTCAAAAATAAACACATTCACTATATCATACATGTTAACAAAACACAGCGTTCAACTTCAGTGTACGAAGAAAATCCATACGAAGCGATACAATACCAAAAGATAACTGACGAAACTAAAAATGAGTTAAACACGGGCAAGCGCAAACAGTTACATTAAACTAGTCACAGACGTTAATTTTAATGATTTGAAATAAACAATCTGAAATGATAAACAATGAATCACGGGAATCGTGTACTGTCCTGTTATAATTCAAGCGCATTAGTCTGTTAAATTACTTGTGACCAAAAATAAAACTGTGTCTATAATAAATACGTAGTACATACATACTCGTAAATAATAATGTAATTATTATAAATAATGTCACGAAAAAAAAACAATATAAGAGTATCAATAGAAAAAGAGGAATAATTATAGTAAAAGTTTTAGTTATTAATGGTTCGTTAATCTAAGGTTCGATTTATGAAACATTTTCTAACAAATGAATTAAACGTGTGTATCACATTAAGCTTACAACGTACGAATTAGTCGTGCTGTATGTAATTTTGTTTTTAATCATATTGTGCGTACTTTTAATTAATATGCATGCTCACTTGTATTGCTAATTGCCTACTGCTGGAGTACTCTTAGCGTAGACCGACTTAAAGTGTATTGTTTATAAATGTATTGACGTATTCTATTCTGTGTTAACAGTCATTCAACAAAGAGTTTATTATAATTTTTATTATTTTTATCAACTACAGGAAAACTAAGGAATAGTATAAGTGAATTCTAATGAGTTAATATAACCAGACCATAGAAAAGAATCGAACGCAGAGCCTTCAAATTTGACAAACCCTGTCTCTTTAATATTGCATTTTTTATATTTATCACCTCTTTTTATATTTATGCAAATTTCATTGAATCTTTCTGCACACATCACCTATTGTGCAAAGCATAAAATAAATAAATTGAAAGTCACATTTCCAGAATAGTAAAAATTAATTACACCATCTCTAAATGATGTTGAAACTGAATATGGTAATCCAAGTTGGAAAGGCTATTATTATCCTTCCAATTGTTTTACACAGAATATATCGTTGATAAAAATATTTTGCCGTTAGGCTACTTACCTATGAATGGACAATGCCGTATTTTTTCTTGTCGTTTTAGGAATGTAGGTTAATTGAAGTGTATATTCAACCTCTGCAGTTAAGGGCCTGTTCAGGTAAATATAAAGATTTTTGGAGTCGAGACTTGTACTCACAACCACTACATCATCTTCATACTCACTTTTTGAAAATATTTTGGAATTAGTTACTTCTATAAAATCGTGATGACTGTTCAGTTTGAACAACTTAACACCTTGTACGCACTTAAACTGAAAAATTTTATTTAAATAAATTTTGATAATGGCAGTTGCTTTTTTAAACAAAAAAGTAGATCATCTAGATCTACAACTTAGATACTTTTAGAGTATAAATTTTATTAACGCCTGGTACATTATTTAATTATCTAAAGTTAAATAATTATATGCACTGCCATTATCAAAAATTTATAAAACTATAGATAATAATATACAAAGTGCTAATAAAATTTATACTCTTAAGAGTATCTAACTTGTAGATCTGGACGATGCAAATAGTTGTAATCATTTTCTATTATTGATAAAATAAATTATCTTATGAAGTCAATAATTTAAGAGTAGAACTCAACAAAATAGGGGGACACACAAATAACAGGGCTGAAAGCGCGCTGCCATTCGCAGACGTAGTAGAGAGTTCTCCCGCTAGATGGGGCTTGTAGAGACTTTCAACAAACAACTGCCTAGACGGCGTCAGTTTGTAGGTTAACGGTTGATCGCAATATTGTGTTTCACTTACTGTTATTTTGTAATACCTGCGACGCCATTAAGCGTCAAACCAATCTTCCACTGGCTTGATGCTTGTTTGTTTTCTAGGTCACACCCGTAACTCCAACTCGCATCACCTGTAATGACTATAGTCAAAAAGTTTGGATCATTTTTAAACTCGTTTTTTAAGTCCTGACTTAAATTCAATCGAGTGTTTTGTTAATCCTGTTTGAGAAGGCGAGAATTAAATTTAGCGGCAACACGTCTCATGTGCAAATCCTTAGTCAAAATCCGCTGGCACGAGCTCCAACTCACGCTTGTCTCTTCAGAAATTTTGTCGATCGTCAAACGACGATCCTCGTTAATTTTTGGCAATTTTTCAAGTTTTTATCGTTTCCGAGATGTTGAAAGGCCCACAGAAAAAAAATGGCCTCCACCATTCATTCTCTCTACATTTAAAGCACCCAGACCACTCGAAACTTGTGTGCGGCGCAAAGCGTCCTACTTGGAAGCCTGTTGAAGCATTTAGAAAACTTCCGTTGTCGGTTTTTCAAGCAGGAAACAAACTTTCAAATACACTCTGTTCTTTTAAATCTGTTTAACGACGTCGCAGACGTAACAAAACAACAGTAAAAGAAACACAACATTATGATCAAACTTTAACCTTCAAACTAACGCCGTCTGGGCAGTTGTTTGCTGAAGGTCTCTACTAACTCCATCTAGCGGAAGACCTTTCTACTACGTTGACGCACTCTCCACTGGTAGCGATCTCTGTTCGGTTTTTTAGTCGCCTCCTCGTATAATGTCCGCCAATTACAGTGGCGTGTAGGAAGGGTAGCGAGCCAGAGATAGAACGTGTTGCGTCCGCCGTTCCCCTCAACTCATTTCAATCAGTGCACGGTGTTCAAGCGGAATTGTGACAATACGCGATCGGTAGGGTACTCTGCCGGCCCGTTTTGTTCACTACACTCTAACAAGCTCATTATTCATCAAACAATTCTGAAAAAATTACGTTCGCTTCCTAATCAATCTTATTTTATTACGCTGTAAATGTTATTATTATACTCTGATTTTTAGGTAAAATATGCTCGTACAAAATAAGACGTTTAAATCTCAGAACATTTTTTCCATGTCACGTAATGTGACTTTTTTCCGGGACGACATATTGTGCGTTTTATTATTTTGTTAAGAAATAGCCTATAAAATTTTATCTGTAATTTGATATAAATCGTGCCATATGTTGGGCGGGAACAGAAATAATAAACGAGCTTGAAAAAATCACTTTTTGAAGGGAAGTCAAAGATAAATTGTCGTGTCCGGTGTCTCCTTCCTGTAATATTCCAAGAACCTGAATCATTTTTTACAGTTGTGAAAATTATACCAAACATACGTCAATTTTTAGAAATCAACTACACACGCACAATAATCATTGTATGAAACTTTAACAAAAAGAACCGCATAGTAAATATAAGAGAAAAAGGGTATGACATCCCTCTCTTTCAGGCCTGTCAAAACGTATGGTGCTTCATTTACAAAAAACTTATTGGCTCTTACTCCAAATTGAATCGCAAACATATTCCCCCGAATTTCGTGCGCACGCAACTGATCGGTTATCGACAGCGACACTAATGTAAAAACGATAACCGCATGAATACAACACAACGAGTAGTGAGTACTAACTACTTTAGAGGCACCTTGGTATCAGGCTACGACACCGTGGTGGGTAATCTACTTACTGCGTATGTGCGACCCGCACGCCACCGTAGTTGGTTACCATTATAATATATGGTAGAAGTTAGGCATTCCATTGGAATAAAAATTAAAGTTCAAAAATTTTTTGAATGTTGAATCCTCTATTAAAAACCTATGATATAATTAAGTTAAATTGCAAATTAAATAATGTGTTGACTACTTTAAAGCAACCTCTGGGCCAGCCCAGTCAGTCAGTTAGTGATTAGATCTAAGCAACCTATTTGGGTGAGCAACTTAATTCAGTTATCTGCTACAGTAACACATGATCGACTTCAACAGGGGGTACATTTTCAAATTCGTATCTACTGCAAGGCAAAAATACAAAAAAAGTCAATGGTTGAATTAGGTGGTAGAGTTTAATGTGTACCATCGCCGATAATAAATAAGAGCTTTTTAAAATATTAACAAGTGACTGGCCTGTCCAGCCAGTCAGCTGGTAATAGAACGTTGCTTTCAATTTAGATTTCGTCATTTAAGTGAATGAATTGAACTGTAATCGGGGTAGTTGGGATAACGATTAGCAAGGGGTAGTATAGTTGTGACATCCGAATGTTTATTCTTCAATTTCTTCTTCGTTAATTCGCATTAGAAAAAGAAAGAAACGTAAGTGCAAAACAAATTACAGATTTCTTTAAAAAATACAGGTGAAATTTCTGTAAAATGAAGTGTAAATAACCATATATTTAAATACGTTTTTATGGTAGTCTTTTACGTACGTACGTACGTATTATAGTGTAGTATGTGTAGTGATTTTTGTTTAAATACAGTCCGTTCGTAATTTCTATAGAAATTGTGTTAGTGAATGGTTCGTCTAAATTATGTAAGTATTGTTCTACTTATTACTGTACTGTACCGGGTATCCATAAATGAATGTTCCAGTTTCAATTGTGTATTATAACATTTTAATTTTGACTATTTATAACAAATCATACTTTAAATTAAAGAGTAACTCAAACCGTTTTAGATAAGCGCATGTGTGAGTGGTGCTTTGTTGTTTTCCCGCTTTCAGCGCTATGTATGCGAAATGGGGCCTTCTGATCGTAAACCGTTTTGTGTTCTCCCATTTGCTAAGAGTGATAATGGAGTTTAATGATGAGTCAACTTTTTTTGAAGTGCGAAGGTAAATACCCATAATGTTCGAATATGGCGGAGAGAACATCCTCATAAAATTGTGCAATATCAAAGAGATTTCCCAAAATTAAACGCTTTCTGAACTGTACCCCAAACTCAAGTGTAGGGACCACTTTTGTTCGTTGAAGCTACCATAACAGGGTGGCTAATCTGGTCATGTTGCAAGAACGGCTCTTTTCCCAATTAGAAGATAAACCCGAAAACTTCATTTGATAACAATAAAAAACCCCTCCCAACTCTCTTTGTACGAGAGCGGTTGAACGTCCAAGTCTCTGATCGTTGGATTGGTCGTAATGGTCAAAACGATAGTTTTTTTTTCCGCTGGCTTCCTCGTTCACCTGACATCTGGCAATGTGATTTTTTCTTTTGGGGCTTTATAAAAGATTGTGTCTTTGTTCTGCCACTACCTAATGATTTGCCAGAGTTGAGATAAAGAATTGAACAGGCTATCGCTTCCATTACTCCGGATGTGTTAACCAAAGTGTGATAGAATGGAATTTTAGGTTAGAAGTGTGCTGTGCAACTAAAAGTGCACATATTGAACATTTATAAGAAAAATCAAATAAGTTTGCCTTTAATTTGATGCATGATTTGTTATAAATAATCAAAATTAAACTGTTATAATACACAATTGAAACTGGGACATTCATTTACGGACACCGGTATAATATAATACTAATTTAAAGGTTCGATACAATATTGTAGTTAAGCCTGATCATTTGCAATCCTTTTATGTCACATTTAGTAATGGAGGAGATAACGGATAGGCCAATAAAGTGGTAATTTTTACGTAAGCTGACTACGACAATGGCTATTCGGTAGGTCTTCTTTTCCGTAAATTCGTCACCCACTCGGTCCCAATAGTGACGAATTATCGGGGTTCAAATGTATTGACTTTTGAAGAGATATATTATCTATGCATTTAAGCAACGTTGTTCGGTATTGATGAAACTATGAAATTATAAATGCAGTTTAAAAATATAGACACATTATTTAAAATGTTGGCCTAAAAGTACGATATTCAGCCCGCAATATTAACCCTTTCCAACTCTTAACGTTTCAAAGACAAAACCATGATTTTAACATATTGTGACAATATCGAAGGAAGGTGTGGTTCTCGAAATTTCTAGTAGATTTCATTCATGAAAATAGTAAAGAGAGGATATAGAGTGAAATAGTAACAATAAGTGACAATAGGACAAGAGTAACAATGGGGTGGCGATAAAGGTATGCCTATTCATGAAAGTTGTTTGAAAGGACACTGCGCTATTATCTATGAAAAGGTCGGCCTGTAACAACTTCTATTTACAAAAGACCTATTGCTGACTTGTTTACAATGGATTTTTCTAGCACTCACCTTATAAAGGGCTTTTTTGTACTCTATTGTTTGTATCGAAATTCGGTGTTTTTTGGGAAGGTTCTTTTGATTTACCATAAAAGAGAGCTCCGAGTGCGGTCAGCAGTCAGTATTCGGTTGATCTATGACGAGCGATTATCGGAGCGTTATTTCAGGTTAACGGTTCCGAGGTATTGTTATACCGTCTTTGTGTGTGTGTGTGTGTGTGTGTGTGTGTGTGCGTGTGTGTGTGTGTGTGTGTACGCGCGTGTGTGTGTGTGTGTGTGTTGTTTGAAGTTAATGTGCAGTTTTTGTGAATTCAGTTTCTGTGTTTTGTATGTTTGTGTATTCAATAAAATTGATTGTAAGTAGTGCTAAGTAAATTACTAAGTTATTTATTGTTTATTATTTTAAATAAATTATTAAAACAGTTATTAGTATTACTTCATTATAATTAGTTAATTATTTATTTTGTAATCTTTTAGTGTAATAAATATTTGTAATTGTAAACTTTGGTGTAATAATAATTATTTAATGACCTAGATCCCGAAACGGACCTTAGCGATAAGTGTCACAATATATAGACATAATAGTCTAATACAATCTAATGCAATTCAATGTATAATATTTTAAAATACATATATATTTAAACTAACATGATTTGTATACGCACATTTATTTCCAATATAGAACTGAAACTGAGGTACATGTCGCCGTCAATTTCTTCAAAGTTAATAGTCATGTCAATATCATAGAGCAATGGTTCTAGTTCAGTAAGTGGTGTTGCCTCGTTCATTCCAAATGATAGTAGTTCTTTTTCACTAAAAAAAAAAATTGTTCATTTTTCAATGAGTACTAACTTTCCACCTCTTACATAATTTTCTGTACGAATAAATCTCTACGGAGGAGGCCATTGAGAATTTAATCAATTTTCCTGTTAAGTATGAAGGCACCAATTTTGACTATATTCTTGGAATGATATTATTTCCCTCGTTTTTTGCTGTTTTTCATTCATATTTTGAGCTAGAACTTTTAGTTTTTCTTTTACGTATCCAACAGAAAAGGGATCATAACTTCAATAATAAGATATACATTGGTAAAGCTTATATCCGGTTTTCCTATTTGATATACTACTGTCTATTTTTGGGAATTTAATCAGGTTTGAAATTTAAAAAAATTAAAGTAGGTTATTTTTATTCACAGAAAATAATAAGTAATATTTTAAACAAAATCCCAGAAAAAGTCATTTTTTGACGCGATTTCAGTCTTATTGCTCTCCTGAAAATTTTGCTTAGTGAATCCCTTTTCTTATAATTGTCACATATTTTGATAAATAACAGCTGTCAAAAGTATTCTGCTAAAACTATGAATCGGCTGTTTATAAAAATGTACCCTGGCCGTCTCCTTAGTGTAGTGGTTGCGCGCTAGCCTACAACGGGGAGGTTCCAGGTTCGACTCCTGGCTAGGGTCTGGAAATTTTCACAAGTTAAAACCTACCGTACTCGCTAATAACCAAGCTGTTGATGTGACTTTAAATAAATCTACAAAAAAATGTAGCAAACAAATTCACTGCTACACACTGTAGATGAATTTATTCGCAATATTGAATTGGTATCTAAAGTAGGATATTGGAACAACACTGATGCTTTCGCAATAAGTAGATTGAAAGTGAGTGCGCTGGTAGCAGCCTGCCTGGATGCACATCCGGAAACTGGTACGATCGGAGGAAAATTTTAGCCATACCGGAAATAGAGGTTTTGAAGTGAAACTACCCTAGAATGATATAGACAGTGAGTCACGAGAATGCCTTTTGCGTATGGATGAGCTGTGAAGAAGGGAAGAGAAATCACTCAGTGCTCCCAACATCACCAGTGAGATACTATATTTTACTACCGTGCTATTGCACCATTAGTTAACCACATGGTGCTTCTCAATTAATATACTTCGTTGTGACTGGCACTTTTTCCGCTTAAACCCTATTTCCTTTAAAATTTTTCTTAACGTACAAAGTTCCAACTAAAATTTAGCCTTTCCTTCAAACCCGTAATAGCGTTTCATATTTCAGCATCACATTCTTATTGATATAACCGTTTCTTTTTTTACCATGTGTCAACGAAACTGTTGATGAAGATTCTTCTCATTATCTGTAACTTCCTTCTTTATATTTCAAATTTTGGAAAGAGAAACATCACAGAAGTTAACTGCTCGCTCACGGATTTTGTTAATTGGCACGGAAACGTATTTTTGTTTAGCTTTAACTTCACAGCATTTTATTACATTTCATACTTGATTTCGTCTAGCACTGTAAACAGTTCAACCGCGCTTTCGAGAAACCGACATTTCCGTTTACGGTAACAAACCGTTAAATTCGTACGGTTAACCTGCTAAAGGTTCTGCGATATACTATATGTTCTATAAGTATAGTTTACGTTGTTACGGTGGCGAACTGATATCAAAGCAGTCACGCATGCGCGCTGATGCTTTTACATCTTTCCCCTTCGTTAAAACTAAATGCAAACTAGTGTCACGAGTAACTATATGACACAGAGTTAAGTTTAATTAAGCAAGGAAAAATGAACGTGTATGGCAGATAAATGCCAAATGATGGGTCAGCGCACAATGCCCCAAGCCTGTCGATCACTAAAGCTACGGCTGCACTGCAAGAGGCAAGCGTCGAGGCAAGTGTTAACGGTGAAGTAAGACTCTAGGGGCAAGATTCATTACGGCCAGACTCCAAAAGGGAGGTCGCAAATGAAACTATATACCTCAGTCGAGTTCAGCCACGCGCAGCGATGTCATGTCTAAATTTGTGTGTGACGTTAATGCTCGTGGAAAGTTTAGCTCTAAAATAAGGTGACCATTGTATATATGAGTGGGTTTACGATAATGATGTAGTTTTCGGCCAATTTTATCACTTGTACAAAAAAGCTCATTTTTATAATAAACTCGTTGAATATTTGAGAATGAGAAGAGAAACGTTCGATATGTTACACAGTCACTTAAAAATCACTAATAACAGTATAGCCAACAGATACTAAATGGTACAGCCACCAGTATGACACCAGCCTCAGCACCTACTGAACCCACAAATTAGTTAGCTAGGGTGCACGCCTGGCAAGTCACCCTGCTTCAAAAAGTGCTAGGTGGCTCCAGTGTCGCCACCGCTTTAAGATTTCATGTGTTGGTTTTAGGTGGAAGAAGAATCCGGGGCCATTTCCTTCTTGCCTCGACACCTGCCTCCTGCAGTGCAGCCATAGCTTAAATGACTGTATACATACATCTACATAGAGATAGAATAGTACTGTCAGTTCTGTGAGAGGGGTACAAGAGGGACGGCCACTGCAGGTATAACTTTTTTAAATTTTCAGACCAGACCTAGAATTAAAACAATGGTAAGAGTCGAACAAGCTAATACTGTTCAGACGAAAAATGGGATGTAGTGTTCAGGTCTTCCATCAGTTGGGTACAAGAAATAGAGGGTACTGCTCCAGAGTGTTAACAAGCGCTGCTAGCGCACCCGTGGAAGGAAAAATAACAAAATATAAATGCTCTTGTGCGGGTAGAAACCACTTTGCTCGTCATTGCTAGAAATGAAATTATTTTCAAGTTATATTAGAGAACAAGTTAATTTGTATTACTTGTATGTGTACAAGTAAGTTTTAAGTTGAGGAAACGCAGCGTTAGCCCTACATTAAGTTAAATGACTGTAGATATTTGAATGCACTTTTATTTGCGGATGATGTTATTTTCAAGTTATATTAGAGAACAAGTTAATTTATATTACTTGTATGTGTACAAAAAAGTTTTAAGTTGTGGAAACGCAGCGTTAGTCCTATACTAAGTTAAATGACTGTAGATATTTGAATGCACTTTTATTTGCGGATGACGTGTGGATTGTGCAGGAGAAAGAAGATGAAAGAAGTGTTACACAAATTGTGTAAAGATTTTGGCTTAAAAATTTCTATTGATAAAACCAAAATATTGGCTTTTAAGGGAAAATATCCTGTTCGTTCGAAAATAAATGTGGATAATACCAGTATGGAGAGAGTATCTCACATTCGTTATTTAAGGTGTAATGTGGGATTTGATTCTGATTTGGGTAAAGAGCAGAAATTAAGCCAATTCCAGAGGACATGCGGAACTATGAGCAGAACTTTGGATAATAGAGCGAGGAAGGTTACAAAACTTAAGTTCTACAAAGTTATGACAGCTCCAGTAATTCTGTATGGAAGTGAGGCGTGGACAACGACAAAAACCCAAGAGCGGAGACTGCAGACAGCAGAGATGAGATTTCTTCGAAGAAATAAGGGGTGCACACGCTTGGACAGAATAAAGCATGAGAAAATCAGGTCTGAATTAGGTAATTACAACTTGAACGTGAAGATAAAGGATTATCGCCAAAGTTGGAGACAGCACATGGCAAGGATGTCGGATCACAGGATACCTGAGCAGGCACACTGGTATGCTCCAGAAGGGAAAAGGGATGTCGGTTGACCTAGGGCAAGATGGAAATAGATGATATAGTTTCTAAGTTCGGAACAGGCTGCGGCCTAATCCTTGGTTGGAAGAAGAAGAAGAGGAGTGTACAATACAACCGTAGTGGTTAGTGTAACAAAATTGTATTTCTTATATCATGATTCTTATCGTTTTCAAATACTTAGTTGTGTACTGTAAATGTTTTATTCTGGGTGATTTTCAATTAAAAAAGACAAACTTTCGTTTATAAGTTTTCAATGCTGTTTCCAATGACTTTGTTCTGCTAAAAAGGACTAACGAATTTTTTAGTTTGTAAAACAGTGATTACAAAGCAATTCTGTGGTCGGCGGGAAAAAGCACTTAAGTCAGGAAATACAATTTTTTTTTTATTAGCGTAAACTTTTTGCATGGCGATAACTCATATGTTGGCAAAAGCACTTAAGTCAATTATTGGTTGGATTTTAGAAAAAACAGCTTTGTACATTTCCACCTAGTTTATTTTTTCAAAATAATCGGAAGGAAAAAGTACTTAAGTCTACTTAAGTTAGTTCGTTCTATATTAAAATCATAATGCAAAGGCATGGTAAAAGCACTTAAGTCCATTTAAGTTAATATGGACAAAATAATAAACCTCACCTGGCGGGGAATAAGAACTTAAGTCAGATATCGCTAATACATAATAAATCAATAATTTAATTAAACATTTATCAATACCATGTTTTTTACTTTATTTTATTTATTAGGTATTTAAAAAATGAAAATTTGTAAGTGTAAGTGTAAAAGTGTAAGTGGTGTAATAACTCCAGATAACCGAGGTGTGACAACTCCATCTAATAAATGGCCAGAAGAAAAGTTAGCCGAGGTCCGAGCCCACATAAACAGATTTCCAAATTATGAGAGTCATTACTCACGAAGTCATACCCAGAAACGATATTTACAGTCCCATTTAACATTAAATAAAATGTATCTGTTACATAAAGAGGTTACACCAGCACCTGTAGATATAAAGATTTATACTAAGCAATTTAAGCAAATGAATATTGCATTTAAAAAATCCAAGATTGACACATGTCACAAGTGTGATGTTTATAAAATGAAACTGCAACTTGTAGAAGATGAAATTTCTCAACAGAAGATTGTTGTAGAAAGAGATGCTCATCATGATGCAGCTGACAGAGCTTATAATGAGAAGAAAGTAGATAAGCTTCTTTCAAAGGAAAATGGTGAAGTGAAATGCTTAACATTTGATTTACAGCAGTGCTTACCAACACCTGCTCTACAGTCATCAGTTGTATTCTACAAGCGCAGTCTGTGGACATTTAATCTGACAATTAATGATGCATCTACTGGAGAATCCACGTACTACATGTGGCACGAGGCAATTGCTGGTCGAGGTGCCAACCAAATAGCATCATGTTTATTTATGCATATTAAGAATTTACCTATAACTGTGAAACATGTAGTTCTGTATTCTGACACCTGCGGTGGACAGAATAGGAATTCTCCAGTCTCAGCCATGTTTACCACACTAATCAGTGATTCCAACAGTGCTATTACAAAAATTGACCACAAATTCATGGTACCTGGGCACAGTCACATGGAAGTTGATGTAGACCATTCAATCATTGAGAGGAAAAAAAAGAAAACATCCATTCAGATTTTCCACCCGCACGATTGGTATCAACTGGTCAGAACAAGTAGTAAAACGTTTAAAGTGGTAGAGATGCAACAAAGTGATTTCAAAGACTTTGCTTTGTTACTAAGAGGACCACTTGTTTTAAAGAAGAAGAATACGGACGGTGAAAACTTCAAGTGGCATGATGTGCAGTGGTTCAGGTACACAGCTGATTTTGGAAATGTCCTTTATAAGGAATCACTATCACGTGAACAGCCTTTTAAAACATTAAGTTTGAAACGACGAGGAAATGAAACAGTTGCTGTTAAAACTATAACAAACAAACCAGTAGCTATCTCAGCTGAAAAGAAGAAGGATCTACTATCTTTGTTATCTTTAGTGCCAACACATTTCCACAATTTTTATCAACAGCTGCAGGTACTTAACAAACCAGATGATGATCCCGATTTTGTTGAGTTTGATGCTGATGAAACATTATACCTAAGTGTTAAGTTAGGGTTAAGTAATGTTAAGTAAGTGTTAAGTATTCTAAGTATAAGAAGTATTAAGAGTTTTTCACAAATTGTAACACTCATGTATCAGTTATTATGCAATCTATTTAGTGTATTCTTTGTCCTTAGTATTCATAAAAACTACTCCATATTTTTTATTTTTGGTAATTTACTTGTAAGTTGCAATTATGTAATTTTAGTCTATTTTTACTTTCATTTTGCATCGTATAATAGGTAGGCTATAATCATTTACTATTCTAAAAGTTAAGTCATTGTGTATAGTTACAATTTTATTCATGTGTGTATTAGTTTTAATTTTTTTATTAACAGGCAGGTGTTAAGTGGATAGGAATGTTAAAAAATATGATGATTTTCATTTTATTTATAGTGTTTTATAACTTACATTTTTCAATAATTTTATTCCTTATTTCAGTGCTGTAATCCTTTGATTTATAGTACATTTTTGTGGTAGTAATACTAACTTATAAAATAACAGAAACTTATGTACTTCTGATTTTAATCGAATTTTTATCATTTTTATTATTTTATTTATTATTATTTATTATTATTATCATTATTTATTTTCATTGTTTTATTTGTTTTATATTATTATTTTATTTTTTTATTATTTTTAATCGAATTTTTATCTTATTTTAATAGAATTTTTTATTCAAGAACATTACATGGTAATTAAAAAAATCTTGGAAGAGAATTTAATTATCATTTTCAGTTTAACAAATACAGAAAAATATTTCTTTTAAATAATAAACAGTTTTACCTTAATGAGTTTAATTATTTGCATTTGTGTAAAATCACTTAAGTCATCCTTATTCCAGGACAATTTCACTTAAGTCATGTATTTTTTCTTTATTTCAATATTTTTATAATATGTACATGTTGTGGTAATATTATATCCAATTATAAGTAAAATATACCATTGAGTCAAATTTAAACTTAAATAATAATCAGTAAATTGAAAAAATGTTGCTCCTGAAAAATTGCACTTTTTGACTTAAGTGCATTTTCCCGCTGACCACAGAATTATTTTGTGAATTTTCTAGCACAGTTGTTACTATACATAAGGCCTTTAAAAAGCTATATTTTGCTGTGTATCTGAAATACTGAAAGTGTGTATAATATTATATAATACTTAATGTTATATAATACTTAATGGAGCAGGTTACAGGCTGCTGAAATGCGATTCCTAAGAGCAGTGAAGGGTTGTACTAGGGAAGACAGAATCCATAATACTGAGATTAGAAGAGAGCTCAACATACCCTCCATATGGCAGAAAATCGAGGAAACCAAACAAAACTGGAAGGATCATGTGGAGCGCATGGAGGATGGAAGAATTCCCAGGGCAGTCATCTCCTATCAGCCAGTAGGAAAGAGAAGTGTGGGCAGGCCTCGTAAGAGATGGAATTGATTAATAAAGGAGTTTGCAGTCGGAACAGGTAATGTGCCTAATCCTTGAAGGAAGACGACGACGACGACTTAATGTTAGAACACAAAACAAATTTTTTTATAGCTCTCATGTCAGTTTATCGTCTTTAGCTAGAAAATAACGACGTGCCTCATTAAGAAATCTATTTAAGAAAACTAATTACCATATTTTAAAAATTTATATTTACCTTATAAATACGATTCCGGGATATACAATAGGTCTCCGAAATTCGCCATTATCAAGGTCATCAGGTACACCTACAATTCGTAAAGACTTGAAAAACTCTGGCCAATTTTTTCCTTGTAGACTGTTTTTATAATATTCTTTAATTGAGACGACTTGTTCATTTAACGAGGATGTAATCGGTTTTGAAGTAAGAAAGCATGAAACATTTGAATCATTAGTTATTTTTTTGGCTGTCATTTCACCAATCACAAAGGCTAAATCACAAAGTCGTAGAGTCACCTCGGTAAAGTTTGTAATATTAGAAGGATCCGATCTATAAACAAAAATAATTAACAAAAAGCATTTATGAAATATGTACTATTTTGTCCTAAATAACAAGAATTAGGTTTTATCAAAAATACCTGACTGTTTGGAAGTGAAGACAATTCAGCTACAGCCGAATTGTGTTTTTTAAAGGTTTATTTTGGTTTAGAACTTTGACGCGGGTTTTAGTAAGGTTTCCATGCATAGTCTTTAATATTTAAAATATTAAAACAGATGATCTATCTGAAAATGATAGTTTTGAAAGGAGGGTAAGAGTACTCCACATGAGGCAAGCGTCTATAGGTTGTAATCGTAAGTTTTACACTAGTTGGCGCGTATCTACCTCTCTGCATGACAAAATTATCTTACACTACGTTCCATCATAAAAATATTTACATCCAGCTAAAATATAATTAAAACGATAGTTTTAATGAATTATCGTTCAAATGTTTTCAATATTATCGCTCACATTACTTGTAAGTATTGTAGTTTCGTAACACAAATCCGTAATTAATTTTTTTAACCATTACATTTAACAAAGCCATTTTTTCTTACTAAGGGATTAAAGATATTTAAAACCATTATTTTTCTACTTGTTAACGGTTTACCTCTTTTGTTTTAAAAACTTAACACATTCACTATCATGCAATGTATGGTAGTGAATGTGTAAAGTTAAGCTGTGTTAAGTTTAACATGTCATGTTAAACTTATCAACTTCAGTTTACGAATAAAATTAAAACGAACCGATACAATACCAAAAGATAACTGACGAAAGTAAAAATGAGTTCAACAAAAAAAGAGAGCAAGTGCAAACAGTTGTCTTAAACTAGTCAAAGACATTAGTTTTAATGATACGAAATAAACAGTCTGAAATGATAAACAACGAATCACTGGAATCGTTTACTGTCGTTTTATAATTCAAGCACATTAGTCTGTTCTATTACTTGTGACAAAAACTAAAACTGAGTCTATAATAAAAACGTAGTACATACTCGTAAATAATAATGTAATAATATTGTAAATAATATCACGAAAAATAACAAGAAGTAACAATAGAAAAAGAAGAATAACAAAAGTAAAAGTTTTAGTTATTAATGGTAAACTAATGCCGATTTATGAAACATTTCCTAACAACTTAATTGAACGTGTTTATTATTTATTATAATTATAAAGTTTAGAATGATATAGTCATGCCGTATGGAATTTTGTTTTTGGTCATTCTGTACGTATTTTAAATTAATGCTCATCCTCACTTGTATTGCTGGTTGCCTACTGTCAGAGTACTCTTAGCGTAGACAGACTTTAGAAAAATTGTTCTCCTCCCATAACTTTATTACATTAGCCTACACAAGTATAATGATTAAACAGACTACTTCTTGCCAATACAAATGATTCAAAATATTGTTTAAATGTTATACTATTTTAGTGTTTTTATTTCCATCAACATCTACATGTTATTCCACGGGTTTTTCATTTTTAGTATTAAAAAAGTAATATTCAAATCAATACTAATTTTCTCATCCTATACCATGTTATTGTTATTGTACTGTTTTAACAGTTTTTAACAGTTCTTTTTACATCCAGTGATGGTAGTTGTAAAGAAAAGACGAGAGAACGTAACGGAACTGATACATGATTCTGTAAAAGAATGATTTTTTTTTTGTTACCGTGTCTATCCGCTTCGGATGTTGGCAATCATCGTGGCTAATCTAACCCTATGGCCAATTAAAGAGTGATTATCATAAAATAAATTAATTTTTCACGAGTATTTTCTATAGCAAATAACTAATAAATATACCAACAAAACTAAAAAGTGATGGGGTCGTGCAAAACGGACGCATTTAAATTGAAAGCTTATTTTCTTCGTTGAAAAATAGTTCGATTCGAGGGCCGCAAGAAAGATGCAATCATCGCTTTCTCTAATGAAATTTTCAAAAATTTAAACAACAGAAAAATGTATAGCAGTTTTTATTGATTTGGCCAAGGCGTTCGACACTGGCCCGCATGCTGTTTCTTTATAAATTAGAAAAGTAAGGAATTAGAGGCATTATATTAAACTTATTCAAAACTTATCTTGGAAATAGAGCAAAATTTATAACACAATAACAAAACTTCTAATTTATTAAATTTTAGCACTTTTGGTCTCCCTCAAGGGACGGTCTTGTCACCGGTCCTATTTTTGTTGTATGGCAATGACTTGCTAAATAGATAATTGTAAAATTATGTCCTTTGCAGACGACTCAATGCTCATATTCAGAAATGAGAAAAGGATTAATTCTTTCTCTACAGCGGAGAGTGAACTGTCTCACGGTAAAAAATGGCTGGATCAGAACATTTAAGTATGAATGTAAAACCAAATTTATTGTTTTTTTTCACCGAATACACTGGGTCAACCATTTTAGCGGCTTTGTTTGACATTGCATGCTAAATTTTACATACCTGGTCATGCACCTGTCCATCTATAAAGAGAGTGTCGGAGACTAAAAATATCTAGGAATAGTAATGGATGAAAACCTGAAATGGGACCTTAATTTTCGATATCTTTGTAAGAAATTTAAATTCTCTTCATACATGTTTTACAAAGCCACATGTATATTGAACATCAGGGAATTAAAAATCTTATATTTTTCTTTTGTGCAATCTATTTTGTGTTATGGTTTAACTGTCTGGGGTGGTACATTTGAGTCATGCAAAGGATATTTTTGTAATAAAGAAAATGATGATAATTAAAACTATATGGCAAACCTAGAGTGTATTCTAGCGTAAATACTTTTTCATAATTTAATGTATTAACTTTAACGAAACTTTATTTAAGAAAAACGTATTTAAATATATTATATAAATGTATATATTATAATAATAATATAATAATATATATTATAAATATATTATATATAGAGATTCATTTAATATTAAAAACCGTTCCACTTATAGTTTAAGACCTGAAAATGTAAATAAATTTGTTATAGTAAATTCTAATCTAACAATTCTTAGGAAGCAATTAAATTACTTTATTAGCCGACGCATCAATGTTGTGTCGGCTCTTCTGTTAATCGATCATAGGAGAATCTTAATAAAAATAATGTAATGCTGAATTGGATAAAAAGAAAATGTGTTTTTTGAATTAGAATTATTATAATAAGTTATAGGTAATTGTACAAAATATTATTCATTTTTCCATTGCTTTCTTCTTATTTTATATATGATTGTTTTTTAATAATATTAAAATCTTTTTTATGAGTAAAGAAGTATTGTTCGGTTTTATTTTTATTTTTTATTTCTTATGCGATTGCTTTAAAGTTTAGGTAATGCTTAACAATTAAATATGTGAAAATTAAATTATAAACTGGGTGGTTTAAACACTATAAATTTTATTATTTTGATATTATTATGATTATCATAAATATTCTTTTTGTTATGATTACTAACTATAGGGATTGTTTTGGATACATAAAAGTATGAAAACTTATCATAGGCTTATATTTTTATCAGAAACTACGTACTATAGTACGGCTATAGTACGGTACGGTATAGTACGGTATAGTACGGTATAGTACGGCTCTCCCCCGGCGGACAAGGTTATTTCACCTTTGCTGGGAAATAGAAGTATTTAGACTTCGGTTGAATTTATGTATAATAATTGGAAGTTCTGTTACGTGAATATATTGTATAATAAAGAAATACACTATACTATAGTGTACTATGTTGTTTAGGTCAACAGCCGAAAGGCTGATTTGAACCTCTAGAGAGGTTTTACTAAGTAAAAACGAGAGGTTATGTGATTTAATATTGCCTTCCTCACTGAGTTGAAAATGTATGCTTACAAGCATGTCAGACTCTCCAAAAAGCACTCACTTTCCATGCTGTGAAGTTCATAGAGTTCACAATAGTGAAATTCATTTCTCTCAGAGGCGATAACTCTGACTAGTGTCTTTTACACCTCTACCTCTTCTGTTCTTAAATAATTCAGTCATACAATTAGCTGACTGACTATGTGATAAGAAACAGAACTATTTTTGTTGCCCTGGAACTAACAGATCGAGTGGAATTAATTAACACTCCACCTGCCCGTTATGGGCAAAGTGTACTATATACTAATATAGTGTCTATACTATACTAGGTTCTACACCCGGGCCCCGGGTTCGATTCCCGGTCAAGTCTGGCATTTTTTCATCACTCATTTTTATATATTATCATTCTCCACCGTCTGTATTAGCAAAAATTACAAAACAGTCAGAGGTAAAACAAAATGTATAAAATAGTTTAACTTACGTGGAGAATTGTGGTTTTCTATCCACCACGTTAGTAATTGCTGGTAAATCGATATTGTTTCTAATTGTAAGCACAATGTTTACTTCATCCTTTTCATCGAAACAAGGTATCAGTTGACTGACATGTCCTTTTTTAAGATTAGATACGGCAAGTAAACTGTGAAAAATTAAGCTTAGTTATTGCTGTTATTGCAGTTGTTTCTCGTTGTATTAAGTACAAATAATTAAAACAATATGTACGTATTACAAAAAGCAGATTAAAATGAGCGAAATATTGAAAATTCGTAATTAAAATTTAATTAAACACTGTAGGAAAAATTCTTGAATTAAAAGTTCTAGGTTTTTATTGCCGTAACTTCAATTAGCTTATAGGCTACATACGTTTATTTCCTAAAATTCATGATTAATCCGCAGTATTTAAAAAACTACTTTTTCCACGAGATTACAGTCCTTTCCCAAATTTCTACAGGAATATTTTTAATCCCATCTTATCAATCGTAGAAACTGTTCGAGAAAATCGCAAAAATTGCACGAATAAACTAATATTTTTGTTTGACCGATTTCGATGAAAATGTTTGTGCCCCGTTCCCTTATGGTATCTAACTTAAGTTGCAAACTTCAACTTCGTACAATGTTCTGTTCTTTAGATATTTTGATGACAAGCACTCTGACCAATCGGAATAAAATAGGCTTTTGGCTTTAGAATATCTGAAAATAATTTCGTTTTACAAGTTGTTTTTTGCTTTTGATAATACACAGACATTCATTAACCCTACACGTAAGTTACTTTTGAAAACATTTTCAAAGTGAAATTTTATAGTATGTTAGACAAAAAGATAGTTAAGTGTGATTGTTAACATCACTTTTGCAATCAAATTTTCCTTTAGAAGCTGCTCTGCGAAGGTTCAACAGATGTGTCTCATAAGTGTAACATCCGATACGTCCATCAAAGGATATTTTGTATTTGTTTTATTTAATGGATTATCATTTTAATTTACGTCTATTGGTTATCCAGTGTGCCGATTATGAATGTATATTATTTTTCAAGTATTATAAAAACAAACAGTTTATTGACTGGTCAGCCAAATACGGCTGTGATTGTAGGTTACAGATTTGTATAGATAAATTTATTTATTAGTAATAAAATAATGAAATTAAATAACCAGACCAACTGAACAAAGATTTCGTAAAAATATGTTCAAACGTAGATACCTCGTTAAAAGAATACTTCAACGTGAATATCCAATTTATAACGCAAGGCAAAATACTAGCATACAGTTATTACACGGCTAACTAGATTTCGCATACAGAAATATTTATTTTAACTTACGTGTCTCTGAACAGTGCAAATACGTCATTATCTTTTTCATTTTTGGAATTATATGTTATTTTAAGTCTGTATTCAATCTTCTTAGTTAGTGGCTCTCTCAGAATGACTTGGTACAAATGTTTGCCTATGAAACTTTTATTCTCGACCTCTACATTATTTTTACTTTCTGTAGTCTCGCCTGTTGGAAATATTTGTAGATCAATTATTTCTATAAAATTTTCATCCACATTCAATGCGATCTCGTCAATACTTTCTAAGCAGTCAAACTACAACAAAAGTTTAAATAAATATTATATATTTGCACTTCACGTAATTTGATTTAATTATTAAATAACATGCAGGCCCATACGGGGGGGTCGTTTCCGTGCACTTTAAAGAGCTTGGACCGATATAAACTGCGCAATGCTTCTGCCGGAGATATTCGGTAAGGTCCACATATCAAGGTAAGACCTCCACGAAGTGGCCTTGGATAAGTATAGATTGTGAGTCACGAGAATGCCTTTTTGCGTATGGATGGGCTGTAAGAAATCTGACAGTGCTACCAACCTCAACAGTGAGACAATATATTTTACTACCGTGCAACTGCACCGTTTGTTAACCACATGTTTCAATTCGTTGTGAACTTAAACCCCTAATCATTTAAAATTTTTCTTAACGTAAAACGTATCCAACTAAAATTTAACTTTTCTTTCGAAACCGGTCAAAACTTTTCACATGTCGGCACCACTTTCTTATTGATATAACCGTTTCTTTGTTACCAGGTGACAAAAAAATATTGATGAAGAATTATCTTCACTGTCTTTAACTTCTTTCGTTATATTTCAAATTGTGAAAAAAAACATCACATAAGTTAGCCGCTCGCTCACGGATTTTGTTAAGAGGCACGGAAAGGTATTTTTGTTTAGGTTCAACTTCACATCATTTTATTGTATTGCATATTAGATTTTGTTCAGCACTGTGAACAGTTCAACCGTGTTTTCGAGAAAATGACATTCTTTAGGGTAACAAACAGTTATATTCGTACAGTTAGCCTACAAAAATTTCCGCAATTGTATGTACTTTAAGTACAGTTTACGTTGTTGAGTTTGAAAATGAACTGATAGTAAAACAGTCGCGCATGCACACTGATGCTTTCCTCCCTTTCCCCCTCGTTAAAACTAAAGACAAACTCGTGACTGAAGTAACTATAAAGCATCTTCTCTGCTGAACTGAAGAGGAAAACCTACTCGTGACTGAAGGAACTATAAAGCATCTTTTCTGCTGAACTGAAGAGGAAAACCTACGCCTTACAACCATTGCGCTAAATTGGCTAGAGCAAGTTTACTCCATTCCGCCAAATTTACTGATCAGGCGACTTTAGACAAAATGAAAGAACATTTTGTTTGATGTTAAAGTTAATGATCAGTATCTTTTGAAATTATACATTTGTGTAAAGACATTGAGATATCTCACCAGAAAAAATGTTATAAGATTATTCTCAAACAAAATATGTGTTTTCCATAGTAAAAATCTCAAGAGATCATAATTGAGAAATTATGCTTATATTATAATTCATTATTCAATATTGGCTAATAACCTCCTCATTGAGATATGTTTTAATTTCTTTATCAAAATGAATCGCTGTGACTAAGAAAGCGTTTGTGATTTAAGCGTCACAAACTAGTATCTAGTACCTTAATCACTTACTACAAAATTGTAATAACTACTATTTTAAATTGGTTTTTGGTAATATAAGTGGCAATATGAAAGAAACAATGTTTTAAGAAAGTTCCATACTCACTCAAACCGTTACTCAGTTCACTGCTATCGTTTCAATGAGAGAGCTATAGTTCTAACATTTTATTGCAAAACAATAAAACATGTAATACTTGAAAACCTACATTTTCAACTAGCGTGTATAATATCATACTTACGGTTATTTCCAATGTAGCACTGAAATTGAAATTTAGGTCCCCATTGTAATGTTCCAAATTAATAGTCATGCCAATATTATAGAGCCATGGTTTCAGTATGTCCGATGTTGTTACTACACAGTTTTTACTTCTTAGTGGATTTTCTGCACTAAAAGTAAAAATTTGTAATATATTTATAATTTTTTGTAGAAAAATTTATCATAACTTATGATACGATTTGTATAAATTGCCATAATTCTGCCGTGAGTTTGTACTCAAGCTTTGTAGCAAAAAAACTATGTTTTACATTTTTCATTCATACCATTGCTGATAATTGTGGCGGTATAGGTTTACATAAATTCTAAAGTACATATTCTTACAAAATATAATAATATCCATTTTAAATCTAATAATACAATGTCAAGCTAAACAAGCTGTACTTAAAATAAAAGTATAAATAATCAGTTTACACCAAATAACCTAACAACTGAAACAAACATTATTTGAACATAATCTAAAGGCTCAGAATAAATCAAAATCTCAATTAAAACAATCTACAATTCAAACATAAACGTGCCTCTCTATGTCCTGAATCGGCCAAGATATTGCAAATTAAAAATTTTGGTCAATGAGTAAGAAATTGGATTGCTGAAAATATTTTTTACATCAATATCTAGACTGCAAACCTAATGCTGCGTTTCCAAGAACAAAATAACTGTCCAAACTTAGCAATTTAGGTTAGGTTATTAGACGAAATACTTTATCTTTCCAAAATATCTTAAATCCTAGAATTTGTATTAGTCTATTTTATCAGATAAGAAGTGTAGATACAATTAAAACCTATGATGTAAGTCTGACGACAATTTCAATCAAAATTACAGAGAAACGACGTTTCAAAATTAAATCAGACATGGGGTGAGAAATTGGGTTTTTGTATCCTATTTTTGGTTTTTCTATTTTAAGTGCCTGAAAAATTAATTAAATCGGCTGTGTTTTATAAGATACTGTACGTGAATTCGTATAATAGAAATCTGGTGTAAACAGACGCAAAACTTTCTCTTGATAATGTGAAAAAAACTGATTTCGTTCTTTAAGACATGGCATGTTTCTTTTGAAATAAGGGTACCTGAAAACATGTATTTTCTGTTGAAACTCGATTTAGAGAATTTGACAGAAACAGACCTTCCTGTTCATTAAGTGCAAGAAAAATAATGATGAAACTCAGAAAATATATTTAATCAGGAGTGGACAGTGTACAATGAAATTATTCATAACTAATTTTAGTCATCAAGTGGATGACCTGAAACGAAAAGCAACCTCTGTTGGACTTGATTTTGATAATAAACATGGAAAATCACTAAATAACGCTAAAATTTAGACAAAAGAGCTTCAAAATGGCGTAGTGGTAAGTACACTTACTGGCTTCCATGCCGGAGTGCCGGGTTCGATTTACGGCCAGATGGTTCCATTTTTTCTACTATATATCACCTCATATCATTTCCAATGAATAAACAAAGGCAACGTCGCTCAACAAAATAGAGAAATAAAAGTAGTAGGTTTGTTAAATTGTAAATTGTATGTTGTAAATTGTATGTAATTGTATATAAATGTATTACAACATACACTTTGCTCTAAAATACTGTGACAATATCGAAAAGGAATGTGGTTCGAGAGGCTTCTAGAAGATGATAAAGTGTTAAATAGTAAATAATAGAGTGACAAAGTAACAATAGAGTTAGTTATAAAGAATATTTAAAAAGGGTCGTGTATAATAAGGTAGGGTCTTTGTTATACAACTATTTGTGAAGGAGTCGGTTGGTTACCTCTAACAACTTTTATTCTATTGTGACTTGTTTACATTGTTAAGATTTCTCCAAAACCAATAAAAAGGATTCTTGTATTTTATTATTGCATCGAATCTCTGTGTCTTTCGAAAAAACTCTTTGAACCACCTATGTAAAGAGAGCCCCAAGTGCGGTCGGAGAGTTAGTATTCGTTTGATTTTTGACAAGTGTTTATTGCGTGCGCTATCGGTGCATTAGAAGAGGTCAACGTTCCGGGCATTGTGATGGTCAACTATTGTTATTCACTTTTATTGTGTATGTGCATTCTATACAATTGTTTGTAAGTAGAACTAAGTAAATTATTTAAGTTATTTATTGTATGACTTCATTATAATTAGTTTATTATTTATTTTGTAAATCTTTTAGTTTTTTTTTTTTTTTGGTTTAACGTTCGACTGTTCTGCAATTACTGCTAATGCAGACGGTGAAGGATGAAATAATATCTTGTAATTTTAAACTTTAGTTCATTAATTATTTAATTACCTAGATCCCAAAACGGACCTTAGTGATAAGTGTCACAATACATTTATTATTACCGCAACCGTAGATAAATTACTTTTTTTGTAATGAGAGCAACCTCCACGAATTTTTCATGAGATACCGTTCTACCCATCTAGTAGAGTAAAAATAGAGTAAAAATAGTGAGGAATCATACGAATACACTTCAACTTCCGGTTTTGCTTGATTAAGATGTTCGTGTCGGGTTTTCTCATGGTATATAGCTGAAATTCACTTTTGTACAACTTTACGTTTTTTAGTGATTTTGTTCAAAAACACAACAATCGGTAAAAACATGTTATATGGGCTCAGAACACCTGAAAATGTGCAGGCCTATTTCCGATGAAATTTTGATTTCGTAAGATTTGATACCAAAATTTGCACTGTCTTAATTTTTTTCAAACACAGGTAGAGCAACTGAAGAGCAGGTATTTCAAAATTTACACGATTAGATACTGGATTTCAACTATTTCCAGTTATTTCTTAACAGTTGTTATTTAGACAGAAATTAACAAAGCGGGTCATTTAAGTATTTTCTATCAATAACTACTTGACTAATATTTTTATTGTATATTTACCGTAAAAATATAACTCCTGGGTGTATTACAACCTCCTTAAATCGGTCACTAAGGTCATCAGGTACAATAATAATTTGAAGAGACTTGAAAACCTCTGACCAATGGCTTACAGATTGTTCCGCTTGGTACCAATCTTTTATTAATGAGATTTGTCTTTGAGTCATGCTGACATATTTATGTGAAAAAACACAATATGAAACAGTTGGATCACTAGCTTTTCTTGGGTCTGTCATATTACCAACAACAAAAGCTAAATCAGCAAGTCGTAATGTGAAACTGCCGAACGCTGAAGTTTTCTGCAAACCCAATCTATAAGAAAAAAACACCAAGTTGTTATGAAAATTGTTGAAATAGTATTAATCTCATATAACCAGAATTCTCTACCAAAATAAATTACCTCTTTAGAAGTGAGGGCAAAAATGTTTTCAAAACTGTATATTCGTAATTTTGAGGTTGGATACGGATTTTAATAAGGTCTTCATATAGAACATGTGCTGCCCTTCCAGCGTAATGATTATAATTATTTCTTGCATTTATTATTCGATATGTTATAACATACTGACTTGATTAATAAAGTAATGACTAATTAATGCCGCTAATAAAACTGATTCAGGAATTGCATACATCTTCTTCCATTTAGATTTTTTATTTTTATCAAGGAATATAGTTATTTTGGGTTTTCATTTTAGAGTTTAAAATAGAAGTCAATATCTCAATTACTAGTCTACTAATTTTCTCATCTCATACTCCATTAGTTTGTTGTATTATTCCTGATGTTTTGGAAAGGTCTTTTTAAGTTCATTTTTTTAATGTAAGCCTATTAATTTTTAAAATCAGCGAACTATTAAGAAATATAAATTGCCAGCTTGTAAAATTAAAAAACGTTATTTTTTAGATAAATAAAATTAAACAATACGAGATACAATCAGTAGATTTTTATTTTCAAGTTTTTAAAAATGTTTATAGCAGAAATATTTTTGCGTTGGGGCTTCAGCGATCGTTGTATGTTTCAAATGAATTTTATAATTATTTCAACGTTTCCTAAAAAATTCAGAGGTGATGCCATTTACTGGTAAATATCCCACCAGGTCTAAAATTGTGGTAGATCATGTGGTGCTCGAACACGTATCAAAATGCAGTCATTTAGGTTGTGACATCGGGTTTGATCAAGATTTAGATAAACAGGAGAAAGTTGGTAAATTCCAAGCATTGTGCAACAATATTGGAAGAACCCTAGGCAGGAAAACAAGAGAAGAAACTCAGATAAAATATAAGATATGGCTGCACAGTCCTGCTCTATGGAAGTGAGTCATGGATTAGTACCAGAGCAGAAGAGAGTAGATCAAAAACGTTAAAAGTAGCAGAGATGCGATTCTAGCGGAGAACGAAGGGTTGCAATCATAGGGACTAACTCAGAAATAAAGACACATTAAACGGAACTGGATTTTTACAACCTGAGTAAACAGATTGCAGAATATCGAAATCGAGGAGGGAGCACGTAAAGAGTACGAGGTGTGGCTATTAAATAACGAAACTGACCTTGTAAAAAATTTTATTTTTATTTTATACATAATCACTTATTGTCGACTTCAAAATACACTCCTTCTCCATCCCTACAACGCTCCATGCGAATTGTCCATTGTTGGAAACAGTGCTAGAAGTAATGTTCTGTCAACTCCTTCAGGAAACGTGCCGCTTTCACTTTTACAGCTTCCACAGACTTAAATCTTGTCTCTTTTAATGCAGATTTCACTTTAGGGAACAGGTAGAAGATAATAACATGTGATGAAACGTGGTTTTTTACTTATGATCCGGAAACGAAGCGCCAATCCATGCACTGGAAGAGCCGACCTTCACCGAAAGCTCGAATGAGCAAGTCAAAATTTAAAGCAATGATGATTGTATTTTTTATATCCACGGGATTGTATACCTTCACTGGGTTCCTGAAGGTCAAACAATTAATCAATATTACTACCTTGAGGGATTTTTTAATTTATGTCAACGAGTAAGGAAAATTCGCCTCGAAATGTGGAAGGACAAATCATAGGTTCTCCACCAAGACAATGCGCCAGCTCATTCCGCGTTATCTATCAAGAGGGTCCTAGCCAAGTACAGAATCTCAGTTTTAGAACATCTACCTTATTCACCAGATCTTGTACCATGTGACTTCTACCTGTTCCCTAACGTGAAATCTGCATTAAAAGGGACAAGATTTGAGTCTGTGGAAGCTGAAAAACAGAAAGTGGCACGTGTCCTGAAGGAGCTGACAGAAGATGACTTCCAGCACTGTTTCCAACAATGAAAAATTCGCATTGAGCGTTGTAGGGATAAAGAAGGAGTGTATATTGAAGGTGACAATAAGTGATTATGTATAAAATAAAAATAAATTTTTTTACAACGTCAGTCTCGTTATTTAATAGCCACACTTCGTATGCCTGAGGGAAGGATCACCTCAATGTTTTACAGTACAGACCGATGGGGAAGAGTAATTTTGGGAGGCCACACAAGACACGATAATAATTCAATATATTGTCGCAGTCAATATTTTTAATTCAATATTTTTTTGTTTTGCCGCTGCTGTTGAGTCGGAACAGCTGGAAGCCTAATCCTTGTTTGTGAGTAGAAGAGATATTTTTGCGTAATGTAATAAATAATTTCTGCTTATTTTCCCAATTTATAATTTAATAGTTAAATAATTGGTAAGATTATTAACACGTAAACAAAATAAAGAAACTCTGCCTGGCTTAGGTGATTAGAAAGTGATATTTCCTAGAATATTAAAAATGGTTTTTTTCATCTTTTAAGTAATTATTGAACTTACATGGAGATTTCTGGTTTTGGATCCATCACGTTACTAACTGCTGTTAAGTTACTGTTATTTCTGATTGTTAGTACAATGTTTACGTCTACTTTTTCATCAAAACAAGGTATCAGTTTGCTGACATCTCCTTCTTTAAGGTTAGCTATGGCAATTGATCTGTGAAAAAATTAAGCTTAGTTAATGCTCTGATTGCAGTTGTTTCTCGTTTTATTAAGTGCAATATTTAGAAAGCTATTAAGTATATAAATAAATTATTCCGTTGATGTAATAACACTTAATATGCTTTTCACGGTTGATAAGCTCTGCTGTTTCACACGTTTAGACCAACCAGAACGTTTGCCAGCGTTGTCAGATTGTACCTGACAAACATTACGCACGCATGCGTATAAGAGCCATAATAGTCACTCTCGTCTTGCATCTAGTACTGAACACATCGATTATAGAGCGCGTTAACATGCAATACTTTTTAATAATAATCAGCTGATGGTATGTTTAAAGGTTATAATTGTTATTGAAAGACCAAAAAAATGGCTGACGAAATATTCAACAGAGCTACAAGAGCAAGTGTTGGCAACGTTCCCGGAAAGTCATTGGCTACCTATAAAGTGGGTAGGGGCATGGCGTTCTCTAATTACTAAAGAACGTTCTCTAGTAACTAAAGAACGCCATGGTAGGGGGCAATGCATACGTTTAGAGCTCATCAGCCGTGAAACATAGTATAGTGAATTTAAGTTCATAGAAAGAATTTTATAATTATCATGGAAATTATAAATATAATCCTTCTTACAATGGTTCTAGGTCAAGAAATAATACCCGCAAAAGTGTTGCTAAAACCTGATACAATATAGAAGGCATTTAAAAGAAGATAAAAATTTCTGTGGTTCGCAAGTTGTTTTTCTTCATTTTCGTTACGTCTTTTCTAGGTCTTCCAGAAGGATTCGACTCCGTCGTGCAAGTTAGTACAAGCTCTCCAGAATCCGAAGGCCTGTGTGCGCGACATGAAGCAACGGTGGATTTCCATCTGGGGTACTTTACATAGGAGACATTCCATTGAGCGTTCTACAATGAGCCGAAAAATAGAGAGGCGGAATGAAGTAATCTTGCTCTACCCAATTAGTATTACGATTAGAACTCATTCAATCCAGTCGGAAGTCACCTGAAGAGTAAAATTTGTGGAATAGAGTAATATCCCTCTCCGGTTTAGCACTAAGGTAAGCCATAGGCTCTCCTCTTAAGTTCAGTAGAACAAATGCTCTACATACCTAAGGCAACGACGTAATACTAAGGAAACCTGGAAATCTGACCTTATCGACCATCCCGACAGAAACATTTGCCGGTACTGATCGCTCCAAACTCTTTTTAGTGTAGGAGAACGAATCCCTGAACTCATTAAATATGTATATGAAATTTTATTTTATGTGTTATTTTTTTAACATACTTTCACACCGCTCCATACTACCGTACGAACCGCCGGTCCACAATTAGTATAAAACCTAAGCGATACACGTTTCTTTAAAATTGAATAGTCTGCTACAGTCTTTCTACAAATTATGTCAGATAATAAACATACATAAAACAAATATAGTACAAAAATACGAGTATATCAATCTATAATATTAATCAATGGTTGCGTTTGAGAAGCCACGGTGAAAGGTTGTGTTTTGTCTACCGCTCTCTTATCAGTATTGTGTACTGTCGTTTGCATTGCTACGATGCCGATCGAAGTAAATGTGTACCGTGCGCGTATAGGCCTGCATACCGTTTCTGTTCACTATTGTCGGCCTAGTTTATTCATATTTAATTATTCTAGTTTTCTTAAATTTTTTGGCCCGTCTCTGGAAAACTGCTCCTTTTATGGCCTTGTTTTGTTAGTGATTTTAATAATCGGTGGTGTTGAAACTAACCCAGGACCCGTCACGTTAGAAGATTTATGGGAGAAAATGCGTGGTCTGGACACTATTAGCAACGACATCGGGGAATTAAAAAATTCTATTAAAGAAGTGATAGCGTTTAACTCGAGTTTGCAGCAGGAAGTAAGCGTTTTACGCGAAAAAATTGTTACTGCCGAACGCGAAAATAGATTGCTTCACGTAAAAATGGACCGACTTGAGCAATTTTCGCGACGAAATAATCTTATTTTCTATAATGTGCAGGAGGGAAAGGGCGAAGATTGGGATAGATCCGAAGAAATAGTGTCTAATATTATTAAAAATGAACTGGGTGTCAACATTTCCAACTATGATATAGAGAGGGCTCATAGACTTGGGCGTAGGTGTGGTAAAAACAGGCCTATTATCATTAAATTTAGTAATTATAAAACAAAAATGGCAATTTTGACTGCAAGTAAAAAACTAAAAGATTCTGGTATCGCTGTGTCAGAGGATTTCACTAAGAAAATTAGGGAAATACGCGAGGAATTAAAAGGTTACATGTTCGATGCCAGAAAGCAGGGCCATTATGCTACAATAAAATATGACAAACTGGTTGTTAATGGAAAATACTATTGTTTATCGGACTTAAAGGGCGAAAATACAGAGTCTAGCATAGTGCACCAGTTGCCGGTCACTAACGAAAATACCTCTACTGAGTCACAAAATCTGGTTCCTTCAAGCACCGAAGCCCACCTGAGAAGGCAGGAAGTTGGTAATGGAGAGCAGGGGCGGCGAACTCCTGAGCATAAAAAATCTACAGACGGAACGCACGTGGAATTTTTTCTTAGCAAAGGTAGTGGGAATTTTAACACAGATACAGAAAATTCACCTGTAAAAACTCAAAATAGCACAGGATCGTCTAAAAAGGGAGCAGTCTCCAGGAAAGGGAATTGCACAAGTGATGTACGTCGGTGGCTTAAAGAGGGCACAGTTACTCGCAGCAAATCTAAAGGGCCCGCCCTTACATCGAGAGACAGAGTAGGAAGTGTATAGTGGGAGTGGAGTGCGGGGAGTGCGGCGAATGCCGGTAGCAGTGTGTCAGAACTAATGCCTGAACTTAGTATGGTAGGAACTCAAAATAACAACTTAGGTAAGTCGACCAACATTTTATTTTGGAATTGTCATGGCATCTCCACCCTTTTTTCTCTTGATGGTACAGAGTTATCGGAAATTAAAACAAATGAAATAATTTTTTTAAGTGAAACATGGGAGCATAATCCGTTATTAAATATTAACAATTTTTCTGAGTATGACTGTATCCAAAAAGAGGCTGAAAAACACAGCTCACGGGGCCGGGCATCCGGAGGTCTACTCCTACTAGCTAAAAAAGGCATAAAATTTAAAACACTCTCTATTAATAAATTTTTTATATTTATTGAAATTACTTATAGGAATGCCATTATTATTGTTGGGGGCGTTTATTTGAACCCACAGTGCGTTGACGATGGCCTAACCGAACTATCAGCTTTGTTTGAAAGGGAGGCGGAACTGTTTTTCTCTTACCCGGTATTAATAGGAGGCGATTTTAATTGTAGGGTGGGAAATTTAAATCAGTCGCTAGACAATTTGAACTTTAATTACTCGAGGTTATCGTCAAACAGGATTTCAAATGACGAAATCGTTAACTCAGGTGGGAGAAGGTTAGTCCGTCTAATGGAAGATAATATCTTTTATGTCGTAAATGGTCGTAGCATTAGCGATAACCCAGGTCAGTTTACCTTTTTTAACGAAAATGGTAAAAGTATAGTAGATTTAGTGTGGTCGAACTATTTATCGTTAGATATCCTTGAGGATTTATCTGTTTGCGACTTAATATTAGCTTCTGACCACTTGCCGATCTCTGTGAAAATAAATGCTGATTTTATTCCTGGTAATCGCTTAAAGACGAGCAACAAAATCTGCCCCAAATATGTTTGGTCTGAAGAGCGTAAACATGATTTTAAAAATTCTATGCAGGTAAAATAGGTTCCCTCGTCTGACTTCAATGATGCAAATTTTATGTATAATACTTTAATAAATACTATTAAAATTGCCGTTGGGGATTTGGGCATGGTAAGACACTCGACTACTGGCAAAATGATGCCAAAAAATAAACCTTGGTATGATCACGAATGTCGATTCTTAAAAAGATCGTTACGCAAAAAATATAGGCAGGCAAAAGCTGAAAATTTTCCGGATGTATCCCTGAATTTGTTTTTAGAAGAAAAAGTTAAATATAAAAAAATTCTTACCGTAAAAAAAAATTATTATTATAACGATTTAAGAGAAAAATTATCGAACACAAAGAATACGACAGAATTTTGGCATGTCGTAAAAAAATTTCGCGGTTTGAGTAGCACTCCTAACTTAATAGGTCTGGGAGAATGGGCTGATTTTTTAAGGATTAAATTCTCACAAGGGGGAATGCTAAACGCGGAGTCTTACTACTTTCAAGATGCGCTGCATCCAGTACTGGACACTAATATATCCCTGACGGAAGTATTGGTTTCATTACGGAAAATGAGAAATAAGAAATCTCCTGGATGCGACGGCATCGCATATGAATTTTTTTTAAATTTACCAAGTGACTGGGTAAATTATATTGTTAATTTTTTTAATAAAATTTTTGTATCTGTAGATGCAGTGGGTGATTGGGCGAAAATAAAGATATTCTTTCTACACAAAAAAGGCGATCGCCTAACTCCGACTAACTATAGAAGTATAGCTTTAATAAATACACTTTTTAAATGATTTAGCCGCGTATTAGAAAGAAGACTGTCCGAGTGGGCAGAATTGTGTAAACTTTTACCAGAATGCCAGAGCGGGTTCCGAAGGTCACGGGGCTGCATTGATAACATATTTGTCTTTAACTCAATCATTTACAAGCAGCTAGAACTAAACAACAAAAATTTTTATGCTCTTTTTGTCGATTTCGAAACAGCTTTTGACTCCGTCCCCCACTGTACTCTTTGGAATCGTTTAGGGTTATTAGGGTTCAGTAGTAAAATTATAAGGGTTTTAAGTAATCTGTATAGGAATTCCGGTATTTTTGTAGAAAAAGACGGGGAACAATCAAAACTAATTCAACCTTCTAGAGGAATTTTGCAAGGCGACTCGGCAAGCCCCCTCCTCTTTTCAACGTATATTTGGGATATTGAGCGGTTTTTTAGGGATAAGGGTTGTCATGGTGTTCGCATTGACAATAATAACGACGTGCTAATTCTCCTCTTCGCTGATGACGTTATTATAATGGCGGATAGTGCCTCTGACCTAAGATATAAACTTAATTGTCTCTCCGAATATTGCAAAAATTTGTACCTAACTGTAAATATTAATAAAACAAAAATTATTAATTTTCATAAGGGCAGAACAAAAAAGGTGAAACCTTTTTATTATAGAGGAAATGCGTTAGAAATAGTCCAACCATATGGGTACTTGGGGGTTAGATTTGCGTCGTCCGGCAGATTTGGATTATTCTCCAGAGAGGTAGTTAAGCGCTCTAAAAGCCATAGTGAATCAGTAATTCAGATCTTAAAGAAAGCAAAATCTGATTCATGGAACTCGAAGTTAAAATTATTCGATTCAATTGTAACACCCTCTTTACTGTATGCTTCCGAAGTGTGGGGCCTCAACTATTTATATATTATAGAAACCGCCCAATTATATTTTCTTAAGCGAGTTCTATTCGTGGGAAAGACTATTCCGAGCTGGTCAATACGCCTTGAATTAAAACGTTTAAATTTATCGCACAATATTTTCATACGGACAATTAAGTGGTTTAAAAAAATTATTGAGATGCCAGACGATCGTCTGCCTAGATTGTGTTATAAAATGTTGGTGGACTCAAGCAATAATACGCTTAGAGAAGTAACAAAACAAAAATTTAATTGGGTATTTCTTTTAAAAGAACAATTTCATTTGGCTGGTGTACATAACATATTGGTTGATGGGGAAGTAAGGGTTGAAGAACTAACGTCGAATTATATGAGTATAATAGAAAGCCACGCTGGCGCGGTTTTTGCGCAGGATATTCAAGCTGCTATAAATACAAATTCCTTTTCTGTGTATAAAGAATTAAACCCAAACTTTGAGTTAGGCGAGCAGTTTTTGTATAGGTTGCCAATGCAACATATGAGATGCATCACTCAATTGCGCTTAGCGACTGATAGATTTGTTTATTTACATGTTAAAGGGAGGGGAACATTTATAAATAGTGATAAAGTATGCCCTATCTGCAACCTAAAGGAAAATGAAACAATTAGTCATATTTTACTTAAGTGTCCTATGTATAGAGATAGAAGAATTAGTCTTTTTAGCAAGTATTTAAAAAATATCTTATCAGAAAGGGGAAAATTATTAGTTTTATTGCCCAATTTAAACAAGGATAAAATTAGTAATCGGTATTTATTTATAGTAAAAGCAATGGAAATAAGATTAATGATAATGGGAGAGGATACACGTAACTAAATTACTTGTTCAATTATTCTATTAAATACAGCATTTTCACCAAATTTATATATTTTGTATTTGTTTTTGTTTAATTGTAATATTGTTTTTTCGCAACTCTATTTGTATAAGGTTAGTCTTTACAAACAAATTATTGTAAATAAATAATTAAATAAATATTAATCAATAATGATTATTATTATTATTATTATTATTATATATTGAAAAGTTAAGTAAGAAAGTACTGCGCATAAAAAAATATAGTAAACAATAAAATTAGCAGTAATTGTAACACGGCTTTAGTAATACAGTCCAACTTCGATTATCCGGGCTGACCACCGGCTAAACTCACCCCGGTAAATCAGAAGCCCGGTTAATCCGAATACACAGTATTACATAGTACATTTGTACCTATGAATGCCCATATATATATATCTATATATATACGTATGTATTATATAGGTGCATAGGTGACTCTTAGTAAGATGCCTATGTGAAAGTGAATTAAAAAACCATTTCATCCCAGAGATCAACTCCTATCTATAAGTGAGTAAATAATGTTTTTTGATACATAAATACCGACAGATGTTGACGCTTAAATGTCACGTGAAACACATTGTTATAACATACCTTTTGTGTGTGTTTGTGTGTGTGTGTGTGTGTGTTGTGTACGCGCGCGCGCACGCATGTGCCGAACTTACTTTCACATATTACCACATAATGCCGGCAATATTTTTACGACACGTAAATCCCGCAATCTTTGTAAGACCGTGGAAAATCCCAAGAAATTCAAAACTGATTGCAACATATTATAAGTTTTTCCAACATACATTATACATACAAACATACATAATGACCTTTCAAGAAAATCAGGTAGACTACACAAGAGTTGCGGCCACACCTACAAACATGTTACATCAAAAGACAAAAGATATTTTCCTTGCCGCGACCGCAAAGTTACTTTTGTTCCGCGCCGATGCAGGTGTTCCCATTATCACGATCCCGGATGATCATGACCCCGGTTAATCCGAATCCCGGATAACCGAGACCCGGATAATCGAGGTTGGACTGTAATAATAATACTTATTATTATTATTATTATTATATAATATGAAATTAAAATCAAATGAAGACTACCTAAGATGCAAACTTGTTTTAAAATTACGATAAAACAATTTGAAAATGGAGTGATTACACGGAGTTATGAAGCACAGAGAGAAACGAATAACACGAGCAAAGAATAAACTATGACGATACTAGGAATGTATATGAATCAACATGAATACATAACTTTTCTTATCTATTGCATGTAGAGCAAAAAAAATAGTTCTTTCAATGTACCGTCCGTTCGTTGACTACTACATTTTCCCGAAACTTACGACCGTAACAGTAATGTAGGCCTAACTTTACTCTAAACCCTTTTGTTAACATTATTCTCAACCTTACCAAGCTCAATTATTCAAGCTCTGGTCTACCAATTCACAACCAAATTAATACTAAACAGATCACTCAAAGAAGCTTTAGTTATCAAGCACCGTACATTCATGAACGCCTGGTTTAACGTCCCAAAGTAGATCGTAATTATTACTCGTATGTTGACAATGCGAAACATTTTGACTTTTAGTGACATATATCCATCTGAACTGAATCTTTTGTTAACTAATGCGCAGGTCTAAATAAAACAGACGATCACAAGCCTAAACAGCTCACACCAAGAATTTCCCGTCGTCATTTTCATGTTATACATACTGAAAGATTCAACTCTCTAGCATTGTTCTTAATATAACCATGTACCTTAAAACTGAACATTCATATTCAAAGGAAAATTCATTATTTCGTACTATCAACTCAATTTTCATTTAGTACAGTTTAGGTTTATGTTTATAGGAATCTTTACAAATGTGAAAAGTTCATGTTAAAGAAACGATCATGGATTTGTGTTATCTTGTATTCTAATGAAAAATAAATGCCCTGATTCTTTGTTTTCCCCTTAGTAACAACGGAATCATTAGTCGTCTTTATTGAAGAGTATTTGCTCAAAATTCTGGAAAATTTAAAGTTATTTAAATTTGAGTCAACTGTTTAGTTCCTAGCAAATGCAATAAATTGAGAAAGGAATCGAACCCACAGCCTATTAATTTACAGTAACTGTAAATTAATAAGCTGTGGGTTAAATTAATAAACTGTTTAGGCAAAGACTAGCGCTTTAAGGTTGCATCCAATATGCTGGAAAATTAGTTGAACTCTTTTTATATAGTAGACAGTAAACACAAAGTAATCCTATACTTATTATGCAAATTACTGAATTGTTTTTGCAAGGCAATAAAACTCACAAACACATTTTCGGAATTTTATACCTTAAATAAATCTTTAGAAAGTACTGAAACCTAACTTCAAACATTTCAATTCTCTCCTCTTTATTTTTCACATAGTCTTACATTGACATATAAAGTTGTTATGACCAAAAATATTGAAACCAAGATATATCATTCAAGAAATACTTCGACTGCATAATCTATAGCTAAAGGCAAAACACAAAAATACTTTTAATATAGTGCTAAATGAATCATTTTCGTATACAGGAATATTTCGTTTTACTTACTTGTCTCTGGACAGTGCAAATACCTCATTACTTTTTTCATTTTTTGAATTATATGTTATTTTAAGTGTATACTCAGTCTGTTTAGTTAGTGGCCTGTTCAGAATGGCTTCGTACAAATGTTTGTTTATGAAGTTTTTACTCTCGACCTCTACATTATTTTCACTACTTGTTGTCTCGCCTCTTGGAAATATTTGTAGATCAGTTATTTCTATAAACGTTTGATCAATGTTCAATATGATCTCATCAGTACTTTCTAAACAGTCGAACTGCAAAAAAATTTTAAATAAATGTTATATATTTGCACTGCACGTAATTGATTTTAATTATTAAGTAACATGCAGGCAGATACTGGGGATCATTTCCGTGCACCGTAAAGAGTTTGGAGCAATCACAACCGGCAAATGCTTTTGCCGAACATGGTCGGTAAGGTCTAAATTTCAAAGTACGACTTCCTCGTTTTGGCCTTTGGTAGGTAAACCATCCTCTCTACTGAACTGAAAAAGAAAGCGGCTTACAACTATAGTGCTAAATCGGCTAGAGCGAGGTTACTCCATTTCACCATATTCATTTATCAGGTGACTTTAGAAAAAATAATAGAACATTTCGGTTGATGTTAAATAAAGTTAATGTATCAGTATCTTTTGAAATTATAATTTATATAAAGACATTGAGTTATCTCACCAGGAAATAGGCTGTAAGATTATTATAAACAAAATATGTATTTTCCAAAGTAAAAATCTCCTGAGATCATAATTATTGGAAAATTATCCTTATATTTTTACTATTAAAATATAAAAACCTTCACATTGAGTTATGTTTCATTATTAGTTTGAATTTCTTTATCAACATGAATTACTGTGACTTAAGCGTCACAAACTAGAATCTATTACCTCTATCACTTACTACAACTGTAATAAATACATGAAGCAATTGGAATTATTGTTCATGAAACTGTTAATGTTGTTTCTTGTTAATTTAAGTGGCAATATGAAAAACGATGTTTCCAAAAGTGTACGATATTCACTCCAACTGTTACTCAGTCCACTGCTATCGTTTCAATGAGAGAGCTATAGTTTGTCACCGACTGTCCTACCAATATTAGCCCCTGCAGACGGTCCAGTATCTGCCTGCCGCGCGGAGCGCTACTGACATGCAGAGCCAGCAGCGCCTCTCCTACTTTATGGAGTAGACTCGCCGGAGGGGTATTTAGGCCGCCGCATCGGCCCACGAGAGACACTCTCCAATCAGCTCTCAACTGGAGAAGAACAAGGAAGAAAAGCTCCCGACCGAAGAAGAAGAGCCTAGCCGAGACCAGACGTACTATACGCGCGCCAGCTGATGATCTCTGTCGCCTGGTGAAGTGGGGCGGGTGGCGTAATAGAATGTGACTAATATTTTTGTCTTATCGTGCAGTACAAAAACATTTAGTCATTGTGTAAATATTATTATTATGTCTATGTATTTATTTATTATAGGCCTACGTGTTATTGCTTTTCACAGCGGATACACGTGTCACTATATACAGTTGTACATTTGTGCTAATGCGTCTCGGATGTGTTAATCATTATTCATGATTTTTAATCACTAAAGTGATTTTTATTTTGAAATTAAAGAGTGTTAACGTGCCAAAAGTTTTTTGTTTTGTGTTAGGTAAATTTCAACGTGCATTTTTTATATCTTTTGTTTTATTTTAATATGTCTTCCCGGAAAAATAAAGTGGTAATTTATTCGGAAGTGCGACAAATTATTGCATCAGTTATAAAAAACTGTGATGAAGAATCTCGTAAAGGACCCGGAATTGGCTTAACCACTTGACTGAGGTAAAAAAAAAATCATAATCATAATTTGCTACTAATTATTTAGGCCTATAAATTAATGTTATGAAATATATATTTTTTTAATTTCCTTATTTTCTATGCTACGTGCATATTTTAATTCCTGAGGACTGCCTGACTCAAACTATAAATAATTACTAAATATTAATAAATACAATGAAAGAAAAGTAAAAGAGTTACTATATTATAGAATAAATTGAAATAATAAAACAAAAGGTTACTTTATAATGACAAGAACATTATGATAAATGTTTATTTTATGAATAGTATAATCTTTCACTGCATGCCGTAACACAAATTCCTCACACGGATCACGAGCTGACGCGCTTATAGTACCATCCCTAGTCTACGCTACTGGTGGCGGACACACATTCCCGCACCGGTTAGCCTTCACCGACCCGGAGAGAACCGCTATCGGCAGACGGTCTAAACCGATCCGACACTGCGGGGTTCTGGGGGCCACCACTTTCACACTGTGGTGGCAACCCGACTGCCGCTGAGAGAAGGCTAGGCCTCTACCCGGTAGCCGAGCCGTCACTCTTCTGGCTCCGATTCCACCACGCCGGCTTGCCGCTTTTGACCACTAACAACAGCACTTTTCAGGGTCAACCACAAAAACTAAAACGGTCCTTTTCAAGACCAACAACCAATTAGATGGCCCTTTTGAGGGCCACCAACTACGCAAGCAAGGTTTCGCCACGTGTCATCGGTCCCGGTCAGCGACAAGATCTAACAATTTATTGCAAAACAATAAAAAATTTAATACTTGAAACCTACATTTTAAATTAGCGTGAATATCATATACATACATTTATTTCCAATGTAGCACTCAAATTGAAATTCAGGTCCCTATTATTATCTTCCAAAGTAATAGTTAAGTCAATATTGTAGAGCCTTGGTTTCAGCATGTCCGATGTTGTTGCTTCACCTGTTTCAAATGTTAGTGGATTTTCTGCACTAAAAGCAAAAGTTTTTAATATTATTATATTTTTTTGAAGAAAAATTCATCATCTCTTAAAATACGATATGTATCAACTGTCATAAATTCTGCCATGGGATTGTACTCAAGCTTTATAGCAAATAACTATGTTTTACGTTTCATTCATACCATTGCTGGTAATTGCGCAGGCCTAGGCTTTGCATAAACTCCAAAGTAGAAATTCTTAAGTTCTACATATCCTTACAAAATATAAAACCTTTCATTTTAAATCTAATAATATATCAAGCAGAACTAGCTGTACTTAAAAATAAAGATGTAAATGATCGGTTTACGGCAAATACCTTAAAAACTAAAACAAAAATTATTCGTACATAATCAAAATGTTTAGGTTAAATCAATATCTACAATTAAAACATAACCGAACTCTATGCCTGAATCACCAAGTGGATGACTTAAAATGAAATACATATTCTGTTGAACTTAATTTTTATGATTAAAACATGGGAAATCATTAATGACGCTAAACTAAACTCTCTAGAAACCAACTCTCAAATTGGCGTGCTTGTCAGTACAACTGGCTTCCATACCAGAGGCCCCGGTCAGATTGTTCCATTTTTTTAATGTTTATCACCTAATATCATTTCGAATAAATAAACAAAGGCTTATGTAGGCAACGTCACTCAACAAATGGAAAAATAATAGTAGTAGAAAAAACTGTATTTTTTATTATATACACTTTTCTCTAAAATGCATTTATTACGACCGCAATCATAGATAAATTATTTTTTGTAACGACAGCAACCTCCACGAATTTTTCATGACATACCGCTCAACCCATCTTGTAGCGTAAAAACCCGTAATAAATGTGGCGATTTATGTTTTGAAAAACTGTAAAACAGTAAGGAATCATACGAATACACTTTCACTTCCGGTTGTTCTTGATTAAGATGTTCGTATCGGGTTTTCTTATGGTATATAGCTGAAACTCCAAGTTTCACTTTCGTAAAATTTTACATTTTTTAGTTATTTTGTTCACAAACACAACAATCGGTAAAAACATGTTATATGGGCTCAGAACTCGTGAAAATGAGCAGGCCTGTTTCCGATGAAATGTTGATTTCGTAAAATTTGACACCAAAATATGCACTGTCTTAATTATATTTCAAACTCAGGTAGAGCTACTAAAGAGCTGGTATTTCAAAATTTGCACGATTAGATGCTGGAATTCAACTGTTTGCAATTATTTTTTAACAGTTTAGACAGAAATAAATAACGCGGGTCATTTAAGTATTTTCTATCAATAAACTACTTGACTAAAATGTTTAATGTATATTTACCGTAAAAATATAAATCCAGGGTGTATTTCAACTTCCTTAAATCGGTTACTAAGGTCGTCAGGTACAACAATAATTTGAAGAGATGTGAAAACCTCTGGCCAATGGTTTGCAGATTGCTCCGCTTGGTACCGTTCTTTAAATAAGGAGATTTGTTTTTGCTTCATCCGGACATAATATGTATTTGAAAAAACAAAATATGAAACACTTGGATCACTAGCTTTTCTTGGGTCTGTCATATTACCAACAACAAAAGCTAAATCAGCAAGTCGTAATGTGAAACTGCCGAACGCTGAAGTTTTCTGCAAACCCAATCTATAAGAAAATACATCACGTTATTATGAAAAATGTTGAAATAAGTATTAATCTCATATAACCAGAACTATTTTCTACCAAAATAGCTTACCTCTTTAGAAGTGGAGGCAAAAAAGTTTTTAAAAGTGTATTTTCATAATTTTGAGGTTGGATACGGATTTTAATTTTCATGTAGAACATGTGCTGCCCTCCCAACGAAATGATTTTATTCCTTGCATCAGTGTTATAACAAAATGACTGTTGATCTTTAAAGAAATTACTACTTAATGCTGCTAATAAAACTAATTTAGGATTCGCTTGTACCTCAATATTAAATGCTGTTTTATTTTATGAATACTTGTGTCATCGATTAGGTATGAAAAACATCTTCAGATTGTAAATTTGTCGATCATTTAGTCGATTTTTATTTTAAAGTGATTGTAAAATATTTTACAGCAAAGAAATTTTTCCGTACTTAATTAAATATTATATTGCTAGTTTAATATATATTATAATAGTATACGTAAATATTGTTTACCTAGTTTATAATTAAAATACTCTAACACGTAAACAAAGTATGGAAACTCTGGCTGGCTCAGGTGATCAGAATGTGATATTTCCCCGAATATAAAATTGTGTCGTTCATATTTTAATTAATTATTTAACTTACATGGAGATTTCAGGTTTTGGATCCACCACGTTACTAATTGCTGTGAAATTGCTGGGATTTCTGATTGTTAGTACAATGTTTACTTCAGCCTTTTCATCGAAACAAGGTATCAGTTGGTTGACATGTCCTTCTTTAAGGTTAGCTACGGCAATTAATCTGTGGAAAAAATTAAGCTCAGTTATTGCTCTTATTGCTGTAGTTGTTTCTCGTTAGGCCTATATTAAGAACAGTCTTTAGTAAAACATTACGTATAAATAAGTTATTCTGTTTATGTAATAACACTTAGTGGATTTAAGTTTATTCTAGATCAAGAAATAATATCCGCAAAAGTGTTGCTAACACCTGAGCAGTATAGGAGTCATTTTAAAAGGAGATAAAAATCTCTTTGGTTCGCAAGTTGTTTTTCTTCATTCTCGTTACGTCTTCCAAAAGGCTTCGAATCCGTCATGCAAGTAAGTACACTATAATAAGCATAGTACTTTTCCACTCAGTGAGGAAGGTATAGGTAAACCCTCGTTTTACTTAGTAAAGCCTCTAGAGGTTCAAACCAGCCTTGTGGCTGTGACCTGAACAACAACACATTACTCTCAGAAACCATTAAACTTACCAGACTGAAATTTTTACCAGTTAATTACCTTGTACATGCACATATACCGATTTTTAAGACTTTGCTGCTCCAAAAATTTGTAATATGCAAGAAGCGTAGAATAAAATCGTATAAATTTTATGGTCCAACAGATTAAATTGAAAAAAATTTCAGTAGCTCGAGACATTCAACAACTAAGAGTGGAAAGTTTCATATTCGTATCTTTAACCAATCCTACGAAAAATGTACCCAAGAGTAACAAATTTAACATTAGTGGGATACAAAATACAGACTCCCCTAAGGGACTCGTAACTGGTAAGGGATAAAAAAAACTCTATTTTTGGTTTTTCATCTAATTTTATTTTCCAATATTTTCTGAATAGTTTAATATAACATTCATAATGCGTTATCAAATAATATTTTTATAATTTTTTAAGAATCTGCAACGCAGATGTTTTGAAAACAACAGCTCGCAAATTTGCAAGTTTTTAGATCTGCCGCATTCAGAGACTGTAATTCATAAAGATTTCAAATTTTTGCGGCATGGTAGGGAATTTTTTGGTTTATATAAGGATAATTCATTCTGTTTTTCTCTACAACTGTTCTGTTATAAGCTAGGTTTGTGTTTGTTTTTTAGCGTCAGCTGTGATTGTAAGGTTATGTTCGAAAACTTGTTTGTTGTTTGAGTCATCAGCTAAAAGCCTGGTTTGAACCTGTAGAGGTTTTACTAAGTAAAACGAGGAGTGACGTGGTTTAAAAGTGCCTTCCTCACTGAATGAAAAAGTATACTTATCAGCATGCCGGGCCCTCTGAAAAGCACATTTTTTTCACTCTCCATATGACACCTTCACTTCATTCACCACAGGGTCTGGTTGTATAATGAAATTCATTACTTTCAGTGGAAATAACTCTGATTAGTGTCTTTTAAACCTCTACCTCCTCTGTTCTTAAATGATTCAGTCATTTAGTTGGCTGACCATGTGATAAGAAACAGAACTATTTATTTTAGCCTTGCAACGAACAGATCGAGTGTAAATAATTTGACACTCCACCTGACTGTTATGGGCAGGGTATTACCATAAACTTGTTTATGTAACTTTTAATTGGCGATTTCCGAAAATTATATTTTTTATAAGTGTGACCCGTTATCTCAGGAACCATTGAAGATAACTACTTGAATTTTCATGTCGTTATTTAGTATGTATATATCTTTCAAACTATCTAGAATTACAAAGAAATGTGGATAATTTATCAGTTAAAATAAATAACATTCCCTTTAATTTTGACAAAATATTGTATAAAATAATAAAAATTTTATATTTAATGTGTAATTGGTTAATTGTTATAATTCTAGATGCATTTCATCTCCGTCCCAAAAAACCAGCAAAAATTTGAAGGCTGTAGCTTTATTGGTTGCTGAGATAAAGGAGCTTCATTACACCTTCAATTAACAAGGATATGGTAAAGGCGGTTACGATCCCTATTGTGTAGGTCTAAATAAAAAAGCCTATCACAAGCCTAAACAGCTCACACCAAGAATTTCCAGTCGTCATTTACATGCTTCACGTACTGAAAAATTCACCTCTCTAGCATCATTCTAAATATAATTATTTTAATACTTAACACTCATATTCATAAGAAAAATTTAATATTTCGTAATATCAATTCAATTTTCATTTAGTGCAGTTTAGGTTTATGTGCATAGGAATCTTTACAAATGTGAAAAGTTCATGTTAAAGGAACGATCATAGATTTGTGTTATCTTGTATTCTAATGCAAAATAAATGCCCTGATTCGTTGTTTTCCCCTTAGTAACAACAGAATCATTAGTCGTCATTATTGAAGAGTATTGCTCAAAATTCTGGAAAATTTAAAGTTATTTAAATTTGAGTCAACTGTTTAGTTCCTAGCAAATACAATGAATTGAGAAAGGAATCGAACCCACAGGCTATTAATTTACAGTTTAGGCAAAGACTAGCGCTTTAAGGTTTCATCCAATATGCTGGAAAATTAGTTGAACTCTTTTTATATAGTAGACAGTAAACAAAAAGTAATCCTATTCTTATTATGAAAGTTACAAATTGTTTTTGCAACGAAATAAAACACAAAAACACATTTTCAGAATTTTATACCTGAAATAAATCTTTAGAAAGTACTGAAACCTAACTTCAAACATGTCAATGCTCTCCGCTTTATTTTTCACATAGTCGTTATTGACATCTAAAGTTGTTATGACCAAAGATATTGAAACCAAGATATATCATTCAAGAAATACTTCAACCTGATTGTCTAATTTATAGCTAAAGGTGAAACACAAACATACTGTTCATACAGTGCTAAATGAATCATTTTTCGTATATAGGAATATTTCTTCTTACTTACTTTTCTCTGGACATTGCAAATACCTCATTATTTTTTTCGTCTCTGGAATTGTAGGTTATTTTAAGTGTATAGTCAGTCTGCTTAGTTAGTGACTCTGTCAGAGTGACTTGGTACAAATTTCCGTTTATGAAGATTTTGCTTGCAACCTTTACATTATTTTCACTATTTGTTGTCTCGCCTCTTCTAAATATTTTTAAATCAGTTATTTCAATAAATTTTTCAGCTACATTCAATGTGATCTCGTTAACATTTTGTAAGCAGTTGAACTACAACAAAATTCAAAATAAATGTTATACATTGACACTGCAAGTATTTTGATTCAGTTATGATAATACTGGACGGTATTGAAGTTGTTCCAGAAAAGTATTTTTATGTTGTGAACCTAGACAATATAGTCTACAGTATTGTAATTATTTTCTATTTTATTATAAAACAAATTATCTTAACAATTTTGTAATTGCAGACAGACGGTGGATAATTGTAATAATGAAAATGAGTGATAAAAAAATGCCAGACCTAACCGGGAATCGAACCCGGTACGCCGGCGTAGAAACCAGTTTTAAAGTATTGTTAATAAAAAAGTAAACTTTTCAATGGAATGAATAATCAAAGCTCACAGAATATTTGAATACAGTCGAACGCTCCCTGTTCTTTTTAAAAAAACTAGCAAAATTTTATAAATTAAATTGGATAAGAAATAATAAGCCATGAAGTTAACGATAAAAAATTACGTTTTTGCTATCCCAGTTAGTTAAGTATTTTAGTTCTAATTAGTGATGTTGAGTAATCCTGTTTGAGGAAATAACTTTATACAGCAAACAGCTGCCATAGTTACATGACCAAACTTTTCTTTACTATGATCACCTTTTCAAATTTACATTTACTGTAAGCCAGTGATATCGAATAGTTGTTAATTGTGTACCACTCCGATAAAATAATATAAAATGATTAAAATAAAAACAAGCATCATTGTGCATCCACCCGGTTACCTGGTAGAATGTTTCTCTAAAAAATTTGCTTCACCGATTAGATAAGCAATTGTATGAAAACCAGCTGACAGCTAGACGCAATTCCAACAGGGTATCTTCGATCAGAATATAACAGAACATCCAGAAGATAGCAGCAATCTGACATTGTGGTTATTTAAAATTTCTGATAGCAAATTAAAATGAAGTTAAGAATGTTAACAATTTTATATTGTCGGAAAAAATTATGTAAAAATATAACTAATTTGTTTTTACTTTCTAAAATGAATCAATCGTAAGATTTTAGGTGATCCCAGAACAGTACTGTATAGTTCTAATACCCATTGAATTAAATATTTACCAAATGAACTGAAGTTAATTCTCATTTTCATTTTATTAGAATTTAGTGATATAATTAGACTTAGGTCCTACAACTGTAATAGCCACATGGAGCTATTTTAATTGTTGTTAATGATATTACAGTAGTTATCGAATACAGTGACCTCCAAGGGACCAGGTAGTTCCGGCCACTGAAGGCGATAGTAACTGTAACTGACGGCCTTTTCTTGTAGCAAAGGTCCTATTACGGTCATGAAGTTTGCCCGTTGCAAAGTAAACCACTTAAAAAGAGCTTCTTCTAGGTCTTTATTTTTTGACGAAGTCGAAGTCTCTTTGATTTCTCTTTACCTTCACCAAAACTATTCTGAATTTTTTCTCTGGTTTTCCAAATTGCGAATATTGTGGTGTGTCAAACGTTGAACTCCGTTGCAATATACCTGTTCGTTTCACCGTTTTCCAAACACTAAATAATGTGAGCTTTTTCCATAACTGTAAAATGTCTACACGATGACGCCATATTTACGTTTATATAAAACATACTAATAATGAACCTGCTACGAATAATGGACGGATTTACACAAACGATACGAACTACACTTGAGAAAACAGGACAATAAAACTAAAGATCAGTGTTGTATTAAAGACACAAAAGAAAGGATACGCCTCTTAGTAATCAAACTTCCGACACGAACTATACTACTATAAATGCATACTGAGACTAACATTATTAAGAAAAAAACACTTTAAAACTACTATCTGTCTGTAACTTGATGGCCTCCAGCAGAGATGAGCAATATGCGGATTATAAAACCATTTCCGAAAACATATCTAAGTTATTTTAAGTAACTGAAACTTGCCGGAAATTACATGTTTTATAAAACAAAGTATTTCGCATGGTTTTTGTTCTAAATTATTATTTCGAAAAACACACGATAATGAAATAATGTATAATTTAGTAATAGTTTTGTTCTTGAAGAAAAATGCGCATTTTTTCAAATACATCATCATTGTTCAACAACCATTTCACGGATTTAGATAATATTTGGTAGGTTTTTTCTATAACATGATGGAGAATGATTTTTCTGTAACATGTAGATTTTTTCTGTAACATGGAAAACGATGATGCAATAAAATTTAACAGAAAATCATTACTTTTTAAGTTATGAGGTATTTTCATAAATAAATTTTGTAAAATCGAGAAACACGACATGAAGTCGGCATGCGAGAAACTTTTCGGTCTTTAAAGATAACTAAAACGATAATGTACATTTATGTAGAAAATGAAATAAAGAGAAAATTTTCAATTAATTTTTAGTGAAAGAATTATTTAAATTGGTCGTAATTTCCGGCAAGTTTTATTACTTAAAAAATTAGAAATGTTTTTTGAAATGGCTTTATAATCCGCATATTGCTCCTCTCTGCCGAAGACCATCAATAGATAAACAGACACACAAAACTGAGTAACGTGCTAACTCATACTGTTGGCAGATAACCGGCATAGTTGAAAATTCATTCAGTTGTCACTAAAGCTTATATGTGATTTTAGTGATTTTAACCGATGTCACTGTAAACGATTTTATTTTATATTGCACTTAGGCCTAATAGCGGACCAACCTTTCCATCGAATATTGGTCACACTAACCGATAGGTTATTATATCCGATGTCACTCTATGCGTTAACTACTGTATATTATATTCATATATGTTTATTTTAAACTGAAGTGACATAACTTGAGAAACAATGTTTTCAAGAGAGTACCATATTCACTCCGTCTGTTACTTAGTCCGCTGCTATCATTTCATTGAGAGAGAGCTATAGTTCTAATATTTTATTGTAAAATAATAAAAAAAGTAATACCTGAAAACATACATTTTAAACTAGTGTATATTGTATACGTACATTTATTTCCAATGTAGCACTGAAATTGATATTCCGTTCCCCATTGTAATGTTCCAAAGTAATAGTCGAGTCAATATTATAGAGCATTGGTTTCAGAATGTCCGATGTTGTTGCTTCACAGTTTTCACTTATCAGTTGATTGTCTGCTCTAAAATCAAAAATTTGTTATATATTTATAATTCTTTGTAGAAAAATTTATCATGACTTATGATACGATTTGTATAACTTGCCATAAATTCTGCCGTGAGCTTGTACTCAGCTTTATAGCAAATAATTATGTTTTACGTTGCATTTATACCATTGCTGATAATGTGCAAGCATAGGTTTTGCATAAATTCTTAAGTAGGCTACATATTCTTACAAAATATAATAATTTTCATTTTAAATTTAATAATTGTGTCAAGTTAAGCAAGCTGTTTTTTTTAAATAAAGGTGCAAATAATAGGTTTACACCAAACACCTTAAAAAACTAAAACAAAAATTATTTCGTACATAATCAAAAGGTTTGATTAAATTATTATCTACCAATAAAGCATAATTGTGAATCACTATGCGCTGAATTGGCCGAAATAATGCAATTTAAACATTTTGGCCAATGGGTAAATTGTATTGCAAAACTTATTTTGAATACTTGTCTCTAAAAATATTATCGATTGTGTAAACACAAAAAATTCAATTATTAGCAATAATATCAATTTCCACAGTGTAACCCCGAAGGGAGTATTACACACACCAGCTTGCTTACGAGCATGTCGCCGTTAGTAAGCCTCCGACCTATCACACATAGCGGCTTGCTAATGCGAGTCACTGTCAAATTCGTAGCAGGGAAGGAAACTTTTTTTATAATATTTTTCTTTTAACTTCTTCGGTTTCCCTTCATTGTGTTCATTTCCTTTATGGCCGTAGCCTTGTCCCGTGAAAGGTTCCACCATCGGAATTTAACCAAAATAGTGTCCCACGCGTAAATCACGTAGAGGTTTTTGGTTTGTTCTTTGTTTTGCTCTAAACAGGGGAGGTTGTGGAAGATAAAGCAGTCGTGAACCGCCAGCGAATTTGCTGTATGCTAAGATAGCGGCGGCAAGCTAGGGAGCTATTACACATGGCGGCTTGCGCGTCAACTTGCTGAAAATATCAAACCGATCTATTACACGGGTATCTTACAAGCTTTCCAGCAGTGGCATGCTCGTAAGCAAGCTGTTGTGTGTAATGTCCCCTTCATGCTGCGTTTCTATGAAAAAAATTGCCCAAATTTAGCAATTTAGGTTCGTTTCATTGTCATTGTTTTCCTTGTTGTTTAGGTCATCAGCTGAAAGGCTGGTTTAAACCTCTAGAGGTATACTGTTTTGAACTCCAATTAAAACGAGGAGTGAGATGGTTTACCATTGACCTTCCTCACTGATTAGAAAATGATGCTTATCAGAATGCCAGGCTCTCTCAAAAGCATCTACTTTTCACAATGCAAATGACACCTCGCTTCATTCACCACAGGGTCTGGCTGTACAATGAAATTCATTTCTCTCAAAGAAAATAACTCTGACACCTATTTACACCGCTACCTTCACCTCAACCTTCTCTGTTCTTATAGGTACTTTAGTCTATTGACTGGCCATGTGATAAGAAACAGTTCTTTTTTGTACCCCTTGAATTAGCAGACCGAATGCAATTAATTTAACAGTTTACATACCAGTTTCCCCCTGTGGGTAGGGGTAGTAGAATTTACCCACGGTAGCTCCAGACCTGTCGTAAAAGGCGACTAAGGAGGCCGAGTGATCGCCGGCATAAGCGATCCAACTTTTGCTGGCCAACAGCTTCGGGTGGATGAGCCAGCAAAGGATAGGGCACTCTTTTGTCCTGGAGTCGGGAAACTGGCTCCGAAGGCGGAGGAACGGCGGAACGCTGTCAACGGCATAAGGATGTGGAAGCAGATTGGACACTCACCTCATTAAATATCCAAAATGGATATGTCCTCGTAATCAACATGGCTATGCTTGCAGCTAAATTTATTTCCGGAGTTAGTCCCTCAATCGGGTCTCCGGGAGGGACAGTTTCAAGCACAGTAGTTGGTAACACTAAGCGTTTGAAGTATCGGGACGGGATCAGAGTCGGTACATGGAATGTGAGGACCTTGAGTCAAGCTGGAAAAATCCATAATGCAATAAAAGAGATGGAGAGGATGAGGCTGGAAGTTTTGGGCCTAAGTGAGATGCGCTGGCCGGGAAGTGGAATGATAAACATTGATAATCATAAAGTTTACTATTCTTGATCAAGCGAGGGAAAACACGAGAACGGAGTGGGCATAGCACTGGCACAGAAAATGGCCGAGTGTGTACATAACTTCGTCCCAGTCTCAGAAAGAATCTTGTTAATACAGATAAGAGCGAGACCAGTGGATCTTAACATAGTGCAAGTTTACGCCCCGACCGCAGATAAAGAGGACAGAGAAGTGGAACAGTTGTACGAAGATATAAATAAAATAATAAGACAACTCAAAACAGAAGATGTCACTATTGTTATGGGTGATTTCAACTCAAAACTTGGAAAGGGTAGAACATCTGATTATGTGGGTCCTTTTGGGTTGGGAGATAGAAACTCCCGAGGAGATGCCTTGGAGATTTTTGCGGAGATGAACCGGCTGGTGGTAATGAACACCTGGTTTAGACAGCCACCTCGCAAGCTGTATACCTGGAAAGCGCCTAATGATAAGCCAGGGAAGATTATCAGGAACCAGATTGATTATATCCTTGTAAGTCAGCGTTACAGAAACAGCTGCATTTCCATGAAAACGTATCCCGGTGCAGACATAGCATCAGACCACGTCCCACTAGTGGGAACATTCAGACTTAAGATGAAGAGGGTCACATCCAGGAGACCGAAGAGGTACGATTTGAGGAAGCTGAAAGACCCAGTCATACAACAGGCAGTAACTGCAACCCTTAATAATAGGATAGAAACCATCAACACTACAAATGACATGAGAGATGAAATTGCAGAAATCCAAAAAGCAGTCGAGGATGTGAAAGAGGAATATCTACAGATGGATAAAAGGAAGAAGAAGGCTTGGATGACGGACGAAATTTTGGATCTCATGGAGGATAGAAGGTTAAAAAGGGGAGACCCGGAAGCATACAAAACTATACAGAGGGTCATACGAAGTAAAATCAGAGAGGCTAAAGAGAGGGAAAAGGCAGACCTCTGCCATGAAATAGAGGTGTACCAAAATAAACTCGATAGTTTTAACATACATCGAAAAGTCAAAGAGATGACAGGAAGGTTTCGCAAGAGAAACAGCAACAAGCTCACTGACAATAATGGTCACCTCATCATTAGCAAAGAGGAGAGGAAAGTAGTGTGGGAGAGATACCTCAGAGAGCTGTTTGATGACCAAAGGGTAGAACAAGAACCAGACGTGGCAGAGACACCGGGGCCAGATATCCTTCAGGCTGAAGTAGAAGAAGCCATAAAATGTATGAAATCTGGGAAGGCAGCAGGCCCGGATAATTTGCAGGCAGAGTTCTTCAAGTTGCTCAACTATGGGAACACAAGACTCTTGACGGGTATTTTTAACCAGATATATTCATCGGCCAAACTGCCTGTTGAATGGCTTAGGTCTGAATTTATCACCATACCTAAAAAACCTGGATCTAAAGTATGCAGGGATTACCGGACAATAAGTCTGATGAGCCAGTTTCTAAAATTATTCCTGAGAATAATACATAAAAGAATTTACAAGGTGTGTGAAGAACATATAGCACCGAACCAGTTTGGTTTTTTAAGAGCAGTGGGTACTAGAGAGGCACTCTTTAGTGTGCAAGTACTTTTCCAAAGATGCAGAGATGTAAGTTGCAATGTTTTTTCATGCCTTATCGACTATCAAAAGGCGTTTGACCGTGTCAGACATGATCAAATGATGGAGATCCTCAAACAAACTGGACTGGATGGGAAGGATTTGAAGCTGATCGTCAACTTGTATTGGAATCAGTCGGCAGTGCTGAGAGTGGAAGAAGACCATACAGAACAGGTCGAAATACGACGTGGGGTTAGACAGGGCTGTATTCTTTCGCCAATACTTTTCAACGTCTACTCAGAGCACATCTTCAAGGAGGCCATGCAGGATGTGGAAGAGGGTATCTCAGTGAACGGTGTCAAACTGAATAATCTACGATATGCAGATGACACGATTGTATTCGCTGATACAATAGAGGGACTGCAAAGACTGATGAACAGGATAACAGAAGTGAGCGAGAAGTATGGCCTGGACATCAACATCGTGAAAACCAAATTAATGGTAATTAGCAGGGGACCGATAACTGGTGTAGACCTATATATAAAACATGCAAGAATTGAGCGTGTAGCATGGTATCCGTATTTGGGCACTATTATCAATGAAGCCTGGGAAAACTCACAAGAGATCAAGTGCCGTATTGGTAAGGCAAGGAGTGTTTTCAACGCAATGAGTTCGGCGTTTAAGAGTCATGATCTCACTATGGGCACTAAGTTGCGACTCTTGCGGTGTTACGTGTTTTCCGTTCTTCTGTACGGAGTAGAGTCTTGGACGTTGACGAGGGCGACCACTACTAAACTTGAAGCCTTCGAACTTTGGGTGTACAGAAGAATGCTGAGGATACCATGGACAGATAGGGTGACCAACATTGAGGTACTGCGTCGGATGAACAAGGAACCAGAGGTAATAAACACCATTAAGTGTCACAAGTTGCAATACCTCGGTCATATTATGAGGAACCACGGTAGATACGAACTGTTGCAGCGCATCCTGCAGGGAAGATTGGATGGTAGAAGACAGCCAGGCCGAAGAAGAATATCCTGGCTTGCTAACCTGAGAGACTGGTATGGGAAAAGCTCGGCCCAACTGTTCCGCATTGCAGATGACAAGACCAAGATAGCCATGATGACAGCCAGCGTTCGAACCGGACAGGCACGCTAAGAAGAAGACATACCAGTTATAGGTGGTTAGGTTAGGTTATGAGATGATGTACTTTATCTTTTCCAAAATAGCTTAAATCCTAGAATTTATTTATCGTTTTAGTTTGTCTTTGTTAAAACTACATTAAAATTTATTTTAATAAATCATAATTGGTGCCGAAGTTTCAAAGATCTTTGCCTTGTTAGTTCCCCTAAACCGCTTAGTGAATTAAGGTGACGACAAGTTATTCTGTGGTTACGTGTGCTTTATGTCAGGGCAAATATTCTTATGCCACTTATCACATAACAGTGGACAATGTACAATGAAATAACAACCTAATTTTAGTCTTCAAGTGGATGACCTGAAATGAAAAACAACCTCTACCAAAAAATTGTTAGACAGAAAGTAACAACGCACCTCATTAAGTATTTCTTTCAATAACAACTTCACTAATATTTTTATGTATATTTACCGTAAAAATATAACTCCAGGGTAGGAAATTACAACCTCCGTAAATCGGTCACTAACGTCGTCAGGTAAAACAAGAATTTGAAGCGGCGTGAAAACCTCTGGCCAATGGTTTTTTGACTGTGTCTCTTGATACTGTTTCTTAATTAAGGCGATTTGTTCTTTCTTTATGCATTCACATTTTTGTGAAAAAACAAAATATGAAACACTTGGATCAGTAGTTTTTCTTGGGTCTGTCATGTCACCAACAGCAACAGCTAAATCAGCAAGTTGTAATGTGAAATTGCCGAACGCTGAAGTTTTTTGCAAACCCAATCTATAAGAAAAAACATCAAGTTATTATTAAAATTGTTAAAATGAGTATTCATTTTATATAACCAGAATGCTCTACCAAAATGGCTTACCTCTTTAGAAAGGGGAGAAAAAATGTTTTTAAAAGTGTATTTTTCATAATTTTGAAGTTTGATACGGATTTAATAAGGTTTTCATGTAGAACATGTGCTACCCTCCCAGCGTAATGATTTATTCCTTGCATCAGTGTTATAACACAATGACTGTTGATTTATAAAGATTTTACTACTTAATGCTGCTAAAAAAACTAATTCATGAAATGCATGCATCTCAATTTGAAATGCTCTTATATTATATGAGTTACTTGTGTCTTCCATTAGGTAGAAAATAATCTTCAGATTGTATATAATTGTCAATCATTTAGTAGATTTTTATTTTAAAGTGATTGTAAAATATTTTATAGCAAAGATATTTTTGTGTAATGCATTAAAAATATTGTACTGATTATTTACCTACCTAGTTTATGATTCAATACTTGTATTGTTAGATTAGTAACACGTAAACAAAGTATGAAATCTCTGCCTGGCGTAGGTGATCAGAAAGTGATATTTCCTAAAATATAAAATTGTTTGGTTCATCTTTTAATAATTAATTATTTAACTTACATGGAGATTTTTGGATCCACTACGTTACTAATTGCTGTTAAATTGCTGTTATTTCTGATTGTTAGTACAACGTTTACTTCTCCTTTTTCATCGAAACAAGGTATCAGTTTGCTGACTTCACCTTCTTTAAGGTTAGTTACGGCAATTAATCTGTGAAAAAAGAAGTTTACTTATTGCTCTTACTGCAGTTGTTTTTTCTCTATATATTAAGTACGATCGTTAGTAAGATATTAAGTATAAATAAATAATTATTCTATTAATCTAATAACACTTAGTGAATTTTTTCATGAAGGTTTTTTTTTTGCTTTTATGGCCTCATTAGACCACTTCTATTAAATTTAAACATCCTTCTTGGTTTGGTTTTAAGATTCTTACGTTTTTTCTAATATTTCTTTATATTTTGTAATCTGATCTGTCTAATTCTATCTATACAAATCATTGACGAAGGAGCTCGTATTTTTTCGACGAATGTTGTGTCTTTATCTTTAAGCAACTTAAGTTGTTCAGATTTTTCTAAAAGATCTTGTTCTGCAATATTAAGTTGTTGCATATCTTGCTATATTCGGCCAACCACCTTTGAGGATTTTTTCATGAATAATTATAGAAATAAGATGTTTAATTACTCGATTGTACGGTTATCTAAGTCAATTCCTGAAGAAAAAAATATCGTATTTATTTTACATATTATGATGTCTGTAATTGGCTCGATTTCCTGGTAGAGTTCAGAATTAGACATTAAGATCCAAATACCGTTGAGTTTCCGTTTTTTGTTTATGTAAGTCCTAAGGATTCTTCCTTCTATCTTTAGAATTTCTCTCATTCTCGTTTTAGTTTTAAAATTAGAAATAGTTTCGCAGCAGTAAGTGGCTTTGGATTGTACTACTGTTTTATAGTGTCGCAGTTTAGGTTGAATAGAACGTCTTTTTTATTATATATACTTGATACGTTGCTGGGCTTTCGCTATTTTTTTGGTTTTAATTTTCCAGTTTCTCCGCTTTCTCATTTCCGTTGTAAGTTATTGTCTTGCCAAGATATTTAAATTCTTTAACAATATCGACTAAGTTACCATATATTTGCTCGACCAATTCAGAGCGGTTTGGTGACCATGATTGTAATTCGGGATTCATGATTTTAGAATGTATTTTATATTATGAAAATAATATAATCCTGAATACCATGATTCCAGAAGAAGAAATGCTGGCAAAGGTGTTGCTAAACCTGAACCCGTATATGGGTATCTTTAAAAAGAGATAAAAATCTTATGTAGACTGAATTGCTCCTACCCTGAACAAAAGACGTATAAATAAAAGAGAAATCTATCTTCCAACTGAAACGACTCAAACAAAAATCTGTAGTTAGAATTTTCCCCGATTAGATCAGTTTATCTTAATTTTCACTTTAAGTATTATTTTGTTAAGTGTGTATCTTCAGGATAGCCATTGCTCTATAAAATTTTATTTGGGTGTCCTGTCTCCTTTTCTTTCCTACTGTCTTGCGAACAGAACCGCATACCGCGCTCAGTTTTGCCAGTTTTTTCACTCACGTCATGATCGTTTTCATAGGAATTCCTGCATCCTAAACATTGAATGTGTAGTGAATTTTATAAATTCTATCGACAATTATTGAATTTCTTCTTTTGTGACCGCTTCTGGTCTACATGGTTTGAATAAATTTAAAATAGAAGTTTAGAACAGTTAATGGGTTTTTAAAAATGGCGTGATTTTGGTTCACTGGTAAATTTAAAAGAGAGTTTGTTGTGATAGTGTAAATTTAAGTTCGCGCCATCTGCTTTCAACTGATTCACGTGTGTGCGCGCGATTAGATCGGCCCAGTTATTTTGTGTCTGCAGGATGAGTCGGTCATGTTGTTGCAAGCTATACGCCAAACTTGATGATGGTGCAGTTGTTTTAATGTATAATATTATATGATTAGTATTTGTGATTTCTAAACGTTCCTACTCTATGGCAGTGAAACTTGGGCACTATCAAAGCGAGAGGAGTGTAGATTGCAAGCATCTTAAATGAAATTTCTTCGACATACGTATGGGTGTAGTAGAGAAAATCGTTACAAGAATAAGCCTATCGAGATGAGGAAAGAACTGAATATCTTCTCTATAAACGACAGGGTATCTCAGAACAGAATGCAGGGGTTGGAACATGTGAGCAGAATATAAGAGAATAGGATAGCTAAGCGAGTAATAGGCTATAAACCGAAGTGAAAGAGAGAACAAGGACCCTCGAGAAAGAGATGGGTAGATTTAAGAGGTTTGGGAAAGGCTGAGATGCCTAATCCTTGAAAAGCAGAAGAAGATGAAGTATTTGTAATAATTATGTGGCACCATTTCCTTTGATTTTGAGAAAATATGAATATTTGTATTTCTTTGTTATTGTAAAAATTGTACAAATGTTTAGTATTACAAAAATAAAAACACCCGTAAACAGTTAACCCAGTTAGCTAAAATGAACTCCACCAGGAAAGGTAATTTGGTTCACAAAAATATATGACCAACATGACTGATATTGTCCAACACTTTCCATAATACGGATGTCCAAAAATGTCTTTAAACCTTTTAATAAAATATCCAAGTATCTACCAACATTATACAATAACAAATCAAATGACAAATATAATTTTTCAGCGCATATACAAAATCAAATGCAGTGACTGTAATTTTTGTAACATCGAAAAACTAATCGATCGTTTAAAAAACAATTTTCTGAGCATTATTGCTGCTTCTTAAAAAAGAACTGTAAAAATTTCAATGTGGCAGAACATCTGTTAACGAATATTCATAAAATAAGCATTTATGTAAATAAATTAGAAATTTTAGAAATATGTTCGACGGTAACAAATTATCTCATCTGGAAAAATATTATACTTATAAATTTAAAAATAACAAGGAAAACTTAATGAACAGCCAGACAGTTTTGATAATGACAAATTATTTCAAATTGTTACCACCAAAGTTCCGATAAGAAATAAAACGGGAACAAAATTATTATAATTCTATTAGGACAGAAATATGCTGTTTTATTAATGTTTGTTACATTTTCATACTATGAACAAGGTGAATTTTTTTTCAGTATGTTGCGTCATTGTACTGTAGTTGTAGTATATAGAATGATCCTTTTGCAAACATTTCACATCACACGCAGTCGGTGATGATCCACCCTTTACAAAGACGGTCTCTGACTTCTTATCTTCTTCTCAACTTACACTACCTCCATAAGGAAAAGATAAATTCAAGCAGTTATTGCTTGTCTATCTCGGCGTAAGTCTGCAGGTCATGAACTTGTATCAAGTGTCTAAGATGGATTTATGTGGTCTTGTTGATAGCCAGTGTTCTACAAGGACAATGCATCTGAAGAGAAGAATGGATTAAAATTAGACATTGTAAACCTAGATGCAAAATATTTTAGTACTCACCTAGTTTTTACACACTTTATCGTTAATTAGAATATTATTTTTACTTACTTGTCTTTGGAAACTGCAAACACCGGATTATTTTCCGCATTTTTGAAACAGTAGGCTATTTTAATTGTATACTCAGTATTTATAGTTAGTGACCTGTTCAGAGTGATTTTGTACGAATTTCCGCCTACAAAACTTTTATCTTTTACTTGTATGGATTTACGCTCTGTAGTTTGGAGTCTTGGAACTATTTCCAAACGAGTTATTTCTATAAAAGGTTTATAAATCTTCAGTGTTAACTCTCTACCTTTTTTTAAGCAGTTGAACTGAAACAATTTTAAATAATTACATTTTTTTATATGATTGTAGATATTAATCTATACAATACTATGTAAAATGGTAACATTTTTTCTTGAGATAACTATTTTTGGATTTGTACAGGCCCGATTTTAATGATTTCGGTCACGTTTGAAAGCTATTGCCACTCAGATTTGCTTAAAATTCTCAAATATCAGTCAATATTATATTGTACTCAATACAATATATACAATACTCAAATTATCAAATATCTTTGAAAAACGTACCGGGAAATTAAAAAATTGGTATCTCCATAACCGTTAAAGTTATCGGATTGTAACCTTCACTAGTGTGATAAGCGGGATCGCCCTCTCCCACAGCAAAACAATCCTGTCCCGATATTAGAAGGAAGGCACACTAATTTTCTGAGCTGGTGATGAAAGAGACGAATGAAAGTGGAAGAGTGAGTGTTGGTTTGTGACAGCGAGAGAGGATTAGGCTACGCTTCCCTTCCACGCCTCGCTGACAGTATGTAAATTTTTTACCCCGACATTTCCCTTGTAGTATTATATAAGCAGTTCCGAGGGAGTTGGAGGATTCTTTGTTGATGTCTGATCACGTGGCCAGGCGGCGGGTTTTTGGCTGGTAGGCGGTTGCGGCCTCCTTGGGGCTGGACGAGGACGCCTCAATTGAGTCCAACACTACTTCCGTATCGTGAGGGAGTGAATATGAGTTTTTCTCGCCGCCTCGGATAAAAAAAACCTTTACTAGAGAATTCCTACACCCAAAAAAAAAACTGAAGAACTTTAGTTTTAACCGTAATTAATGTAGTTTTAAACCGTACGTTAGCGCATACATTTTCAGTTGAATAATATTTTTTATTTTAAAAACTGAATGAAAGACAACGCCGGCCATTACGCTGTTGCGTTCATTTGTATCCAGGGACCATGCTTTTTTCGTTTAAAAAAGTTCAGTTCCCTATTAAGCTATCCGCTATAACAATTAATAAATCTCAAGAGTAAACATTTAACGTTACATTTTCCTAAAGAATGTTTTTCGCATGTGTCAAGAACTGGTAGTTCTGGCGATCAGTACATTTTAACTGGAAACAAGACAAAGAATGTTGTATGTGTGAAGGTATTAATATTTTTGGCATTTTAACCGATGAAAATATTATGGGGCTTTCAATTGGGAAAAATACTGTTTTCAGCAGAAACAAAGTTTCTTAATGAAAACTTTTTTATAGCCTATCACCTGTGCAACGCTGAGGGGTAGATCCGCTATCAGTTTAGTTCGGCTTTTATTGCAGGTACAATATTGTCGAAACAGGCCTACCGCCCCTGTCGGAACTATTGGTGGTTCCCTCTGTCACTAAGTCGGAAGCTTTGATAGCCGGCAGCAGTGTATCTATTCAAAGGGAACGATGGTGACAGTACTATTAACCTTTTTCACAATTTGTCAAGTTATGCAAAAATGTATTCAGTTCCTTAATTCAAATTTTTGTCCCATGGCTCCTGTTCTGATATTATTTTCTTTCTTTTATTTTTCTTTCTATCTTTTATAGTTTTTCTGTTTTAAGTGTACTGTAATTTATTTTGTAAGTGTATATAGTAAATACTTAATTTAAATTTTTAGTATGTATGTGTGGCTTATATTCAATTATTTTTATACGGTTATATTATTTACTACATTACACTGAAACCCCGTTAATCCGAACTAATTGGGACCTAACCCTGTTCGGATTACGAAATTTTTGGATTAACTGAATATAGTGCAATCAGACAAGCAAATTTTCATTAAAAGAATTCAATTCAGTTAAATACGTTTTGAGTGAAGTTGGAAAAAAATATGGCCAACACTTCGTTTTATTGAGAGCCCAAAATAGGACAACGCTGGTGAACAGTTTCTTTAGCTTGTTTAGTATTACGGCTGCGTTTCAAATCACGCGGTATTCCTGCTTTCATTGATTTCTTTAGAAGGTTGCTTTCCCGCGTTCCGGGTAAGTCAGCTATTGATTTTCTATCGATTGGGCTTATTTCTGCGCCCCGCTGGAGGCTATCTCTGCATCACGTGATTCTTCTCCTACAATGGCAAAATTCGACTATTTATTTTTGACTTGCGCTGTGCGTTCCTTCTTGCCTTTAGTCGCCATCGTTCTTCTTCGTCCTGACTCCAGTGCGCCCTCGTCTTCCATTGCGTCCAAACGTTGTCAACTCGATTGTCCGTACCGGCGTCCTGTTGGAGCGCGCGACCGGTTCGATTCCGTGTGGGCCATTCAACTCACTCAAAACGTATTGTTTACTCAGTTGAACGCTTTCAACGTTTGTTACCTCGTCTTGTCTGTCTCATGTTCATGTCTTATGTTGATTTAACGTCTTGTGAATGAATGGCGCCATAACGCTCCTACCCTGTTGCATTCCTTGTTGCACTAATCATAACATTTCGCGCTGTGTTAGTGTATTATTGTTCTCAGTACATTTTGTGATGTATATCACAATGTATTTCATTTTAATTTCAAATGTACACTCAGTACATTTTGTGATGTATATCACAATGTAGTATGTCATACTACGACATGAACGAATTTATAACTTTGACTGTTGTGCATTATTTCAACTACAATTGTGTATAACCAGTGTTTTCGTCTCTGGTGTGCTACAAACGAGTGACCTACGCCAGTAAAGTCTTCCAGTGCCAACCTCATGTATACTTAGTGTAAACCGTACTCAATCAAGTAAGTACTGTTACGATCTGTTATAATTTTAGTGCAACTCCTTTGTCCTGTACCTATTCTGATTTTATTCATTCGCCTAATGCGCCCGTCGAAGACGCATTGTGTTTTTTAACGTTATAGATCTCGCCTGAGCAGGTCATTTTTAATTAACGAAAACCACCCCCAATTGCATACGTCCGTTATACCACAATTTAATTGGCTTTGAAACAAGCTTGTTTCAAAACTCCTAGGTGTGAAGAAATAGATGAAGCCGACATGAACGAATGGCTGACAGCAGATAATGCCACTTTTGAAAACCTGACTAATGAGGACATCGTGGCAGCAGTCAACTGGCAAGATACTGAGCAGGACGAGGACGAGAGTCATTACTCTCGTCGTTGTCCTGCCGGCTCATTGGCCACTAGAACGAGGGCATTGCATCTCTCAGCAGGTTCACCTCATTACGCCAAACTTAAGCACAAGATAATGAGTACAATAATTTAAAAAAGAAAGGTAATTCATACATTTAATGTTTACTCAATCCGTCAACCTAAAAACATATAAAATTTATTTTGGCCTACACGTATTTACTTAGCATATTAATACTTGCAGGTTTTCGTCTTTAGGAAAAGAAAAGAATTCACGTTCTCTAACCCTCTGCGAAAAAAGCACTTCTTTAAGTAACAAAATTTCATTTCATTAATTATAACTAGCTCAGCTCACTGTTTCATGACCCACCGTAGTCGCTAATAACCAAACTGTCGATGCAACTTTAAATAAAATTAAAAAAAAAATAGTTACCAAAAATTTCAATAATGAAACAAAAAGTAAAAAAATGAAAATAAATATTCCATTCGGTAACAAGCCAATTCGAAATCTCCCTCGTATGTTCTACTACCACATTCTACAGGTAATAGATCCGAAAGATAATTGCAGACGACAAACGTTTTATACATCATGGGAGTTAGCACGCTATTCTTACTTACTCCGTGATTCCAATCCACTGAACAGCAGACGAGACATCCACCATCGGCAAACGGCTACCGAATTCTGACAAAGACTCATCGACGACCCCACAAGAGAGAAGATGATGCTTCCGCTCGCCAACCCGACACCGTAAGCCGTCGACCTGGACCGTCATCGCCAGCTGCTGCGAGCGATGCCCACAGTGGTCTTTTGAGCAAGCCTTGCGCCCACCGGATCCCGACGAAGGAACCATTGACGCACTACTGCAAGGGAAGTATACGACGTCTCCGCTAGACGACGACACGCCATGTCACCCAGCTCCACGACGACTACGACCGTCTCCTCCCGCCCAGATGACCACCGCTTAAACGGCCCTTTTCAGGGCCCCAAACATTCAAGGTTTCCTCACACCGTATAATGTCACCATCCGGTACCATAATAAATGTTTTAAGAGAGAAAGATTCGCCTTTCCCTATTGCTGTCATTTGAAATATTTTGTTAAATAAATAAATAATAGTGACTTTTATATTGTAGATTGATGTAAATTTAATTTATATTCTTACACAAACTTATTATTTTAAACGAACATGTAATATTTTATACGTACATCTATTTTCAATTCAGCGCTGAAATCGAAATTCAAGTTTCCATCATTATTTTCCAAGATGAAAGTCATGTCAATATCATAGAGCGATGGTTGTACGACAACAGCAGGTGATTTATGAGGTACTAAACCTCGTATGAAGCCCCCTGGTGTTGCATTGCAGTTTACAAATGTCAGTAGATTTGTTACACTAAAAACAAATAATAGTAATTTATTACCACAGATATAATTTTCCGTAAAAAAAATTTCCATTTCTGATGGTACGTTCTGTATTAAATAAAAATCACCAATTATACTGCCAGTGTAAAAACTACTATCAATTTTATGGCAAATAATGATGTTTAACTATTCAATTTATACTAAAGTAATGCTTACTGGGTAAGCTGTCATCACCATTGTTTTTATGAATGTTATTGCAAAGTTTTGTGATTTGAATTTTAAATTAAAAAATTGGTGTCAAGCCTACCCAACTGTACGTACAAAACACAAGGCTAATAAACTTCGAAAGCTGTATTATATTCTATGTATAGTACAATATGTACGGTTAACTGAAAAACTTAAGCTACGTTTGTATTACAGATGACAGTTAAGTAATAATCACTGCACTTTTAAGTTTTATGATTTTATTTAGCCCACGAAATATCGCTAATTCGAATGCATGTTAAAGGAATTTTTTAAGAACATTAGAAATTAAGAAATTTTTTTAAGGAACATTTTTAGGAATGCATTTTTAAGGTGTAAAGGTGTGAAAAATCGATGTTTACCTACCACAAATAACTAAATTAAAAACTAAGATGTAAATAATTTCTTGGTTCAAAAACGTTGCAGGTTAAATAATATACGAGGTGTTGCTATTAAATAACGAGATTGACGTAGTAAAAAAATTATTTTTATTTTATACATAATAAGTTATTGTCACCTTCAATGTACACTCTTTCTCTATCCCTACAACGCTTCATGCGAGTTTTCCATTGTTGGAAACAGTGCTGGAAGTCATCTTCTGTCAGCTCCTTCAGGACACGTGCCGCTTTCTCTTATACAGCTTCCTCAGACTCAAATCTTGTCCCTTTTAATGCAGATTTCACCTTAGGGAACAGGTAGAAGTCACACGATGCAAGATCTGGTGAATAAGGTAGATGTTCTAACGATGAGATGGTGTACTTGGCTAGCAACCTCTTGACAGATAACGCGGAATGAGCTGGCGCATTGTCTTAGTGGAGTACCCATGATTTATCCTTCCACATTTCGGGGCGTTTTTTCCTTACTCTTTGACATAGTTTAGAAAGTACCTTGAGGTAGAATAAGACCTTCATCAACCCAGTGAAGGTTATTGGTATAATCCCATGGATATCAAAAAAAACAATCATCATTGCTTTAAATGTTGACTTTCAATGTTGAACATTTTTAGGAATGCATTTTTAAGGTGTAAAGGTGTGAAAAATCGATGTTTACCTACCACAAATAACTAAATTAAAAACTAAGATGTAAATAATTTCTTGGTTCAAAAACGTTGCAGGTTAAATAATATACGAGGTGTTGCTATTAAATAACGAGATTGACGTAGTAAAAAAATTATTTTTATTTTATACATAATAAGTTATTGTCACCTTCAATGTACACTCTTTCTCTATCCCTACAACGCTTCATGCGAGTTTTCCATTGTTGGAAACAGTGCTGGAAGTCATCTTCTGTCAGCTCCTTCAGGACACGTGCCGCTTTCTCTTATACAGCTTCCTCAGACTCAAATCTTGTCCCTTTTAATGCAGATTTCACCTTAGGGAACAGGTAGAAGTCACACGATGCAAGATCTGGTGAATAAGGTAGATGTTCTAACGATGAGATGGTGTACTTGGCTAGCAACCTCTTGACAGATAACGCGGAATGAGCTGGCGCATTGTCTTAGTGGAGTACCCATGATTTATCCTTCCACATTTCGGGGCGTTTTTTCCTTACTCTTTGACATAGTTTAGAAAGTACCTTGAGGTAGAATAAGACCTTCATCAACCCAGTGAAGGTTATTGGTATAATCCCATGGATATCAAAAAAAACAATCATCATTGCTTTAAATGTTGACTTTCTTCGCTCTCGGTGAAGTTCGGCTCTTCCAGTGCATGGATTGGCGCTTCGTTTCCGAATCATAAGTAAAAACCTACGTTTCATAACATGTTATTATCGTTTCCAAAATATTTGGGTCATTTGCAATCGCGATTATGTATAAAATTAAAATTAAATGTTTTACTTCAGTCTCGTTATTTAATAGCCACACCTCGTATAATTTAAGATAAACCCTGCGTCTCTACGACTAAATTTGACCGATATATTAAAATTTACTAGTCTTAATCGAAGAACGATCTATTGAGTTGTTTTAAATTAGGAATCTTTAAAAGTATTCAAATTGCAAAACAGTCAAGACGTAAAACAAAACTAAAATAAAAGAATTAATTAAATTAATTTAATTTATTACATACACGTGTTAGATACAATTATCTTGAGTCATATCACAATGAAATATGACATGTGAAGGGGAATTTGATGTAATGACAGAAGTTTCTAGGTTTAAAGTGGTTGCGGCTATATAAATAGAAAACTTAAGCAAGGGCCCAGAAAGAAACGCAGTTGAGGCTATATAATGTAATGGCACTATCTCTTTTGTTGTACCGTAGTGAAACATGGGTCCTAAGGAAATCTGAGGCTAGGAAATTGGAAGCTGCTGGAATGCTTTTTTTGAGATCGGTGAGAGGAGCAACACTTAGGGATCGCGTCAAGAGTGAAACAATCCGGCCTGATTCGGGTAGAACGGAAACTCTGAGGCAGAGAACTGAACAATATAGAAAGAGGTGGTTACAACATGTACTATTATCCGTTTCAAAACTATAATCACTCGAGTTTGAAAGCAAGTTGTCGAAAAACGGCAAATCGGATATTAATGTACTTTACATCAAAATTTAGCTGGTTCAAATCTACGTTGACTAAACAAAAAGCCAAATTTTTTTAATTGGGTTTAAGTTGTGTTATTGCGGTTTGAACAAAAAAGTACCCGTTATTTATACCCTAATTTCCCGAAGCTCTAATTTGAAGTTGTGTAAAATCAGACCGGGTGGTCCGATTCTCGCCAAATTTCAGGAGAATGTATAACAGCTCTTTCTAAAAAGCTCAGTAAAATCCCAAATTCAGAACTCATTTTTTTAAGAAGCTGTCGTTAATTTCCTAAAGTAACTTTTTCTTTGAAACTCGAAATCCGAATGAATTGAAAATGTTATCATTGTTTTCGTAATTTGATCTATACTCAAATTGTGAAAATTAATAAAACAAAAATTTGATGGTAGATGTTACAGGAATTTTTTAAAATGCAGATTTGTTTATTTAAAATCTTAACGAGGAGCGGGCGAAAATACTCGTTCTACCGATGAGAGAAGGTTCGAACGTCACCCAGTGTTGCCAAACTTCATGCCTAGTTCCATTAAGTCTATTTCATTGGATACGATTATTTAAGTTATTATTAAGTTAAGATTATTATTTAAGTTGGATATATATTTTGAATATAAAAGCTGTGAATAGTTCTGCGAATTATAATATAAGAGGATTTACAGCTTAAACGGCTTTTAACTTAACTTTCCTATTTATTTTTATTTCATTACTAGCATGCCCCGCGTTGCTTCGCACGCGAAACGTCTAGTGCCTAATCATCTTTTTAAACTAAATATGTAACAAAAATTGTGAAGCTGCTAGATCGACTGTACAATCCAACGTATGCACACGCACGCACGCTCTCATTATACAAACAATAGAACATAAAATAATTATGAATTATGGTACACAACTTCATTTGTACTGAAACATAAAAATTAAGTAATATATCTACAATGAAAGAAAAATTATTAAGAAGTACTAGATTCTTAAAGTTTATTATTAATTTTGTTGTTTTACGCCGGCCGCATTGGCGTAGTTTGTAACGTGCTCGCCTCTCATCATGCGGTCTTGGGTTTGAATCCCATTCAGGCACGGCATACTTTCACACGTTACAAAATATCATTTCATCCTTCACCATCTACATTAGCAGTAATAGCAGAACAGTCGGACGTTAAACCAAAAAAAAATTTAACTTTGTTTAAATTTTGTTGTGTGGTTTTGTTGTTTAATTTTGTTTTGTTTAAACAAAATATTTTAATTCCTTAAACAAAACTATGAAAGTAAAATGGGTTATAATCTTATGAATGAGAAGAGAATCTACTGAAATTCAGGTTTCGCACATTCTTTTTCGCCATATTGAATGTAACTTATTTTTACTTTCTTTTGCCTTTATGAGTATAGCCTATAGGAAGGAAAGTATTGTTTTCATGTCGATTTTTCGGAATCGAGATTTCACCGGATCTACACGTTTTCAGGCCTTTTGAACCCAAAAAACATTGTTTTAGCGATTGGTCCGTTTGTGTCTCTGTGTCTGTGTGTGTTTGTGAACAGAATATCTCAAGAACGAAACATCATACAAAGTTGAAACCTGAAACTTAAGTTAAATACTACTAGAGGACCCGACACGAACATTTTCATCAAAATCGGTCAACCGGAAGTTTTAGTTTGTTCGTGTAATTTTTCACTTTTTTGCAATTTTTTAAAAAACGGCTCCCACGATTTTTTTAAAAATCACCTTATATACTAATTTTTGTATGGTCTACAAGAAAAGGGTAGGCGCAATGTCTGCTGAAATTCTTCTAAAGGTTGTTTTTTTAAGATTGCGACTTAAATATGAATTTTAGCGCAAAAATATATATATAATAAAAACTGTAGAGAAATAAAAATCCTACAACTTTTATATATTAACATTTTTTTGTATAACGCTTAGTTTAGCGGTAAAATTAGCGATTTTCTGTTTTTTTTCTCACGAAAACGTGTAAAAAATCGATTTTAAAAGATTTCAGCCTTAGTGTGCATTTTACGACAAAACTGTATATATAGGCCCTAATCAAATTTATAGGAAATTAAAAGATCTACAACTTTTATTCAAAGCATTTTTTTCTACAGAGCCTAGTTTAGTGTAAAAGAGTGATTTTCTGTATTTTGAAGCCAAGCTGAGGTTGACTTTCATTTTGCGTCTTTCACTCACGATTAAAATAAGGTTATGTTTTTTTAGTGTCACTGGATGGCAACATTAAGTGGTGAGTTAAAACCTTTATTTATTGGTGGCCCTGAAAAGGGCCGTTCAAGCGGTGGTCGTCTTGGAGAAGCGTCGGTCATAGTCGTCGTGGCGGTCGGAGGTGGGTGACACGGCGTGTCGTCATCCAGCGGAGACGTTATCTTCTTCCCTCGCAGTTGTGCGTCGAAGGCTGCTTCGTTGGATCCGGGGGGCGTAAGGCTCGGTCGAGGGAGCGCTGTGGGCATCGGTCGCGTCAGCGGACGATGACGGTACAGTCGATGGCTTACGGCGACGGGTCGGCGAGCGGAAGCATTATCTTCTGTCTTGCGGGGTCGTCGATTAGTTTTCGCTAGAGTCCTGCACCCGTGTGCCGTGGTGGGCGTTTTGTATGCTGTCTGGATCGGAATTGAATCTCTCTGTGTGTGGATCGGAATTGAATCTGGCTCAGTGCAGCACTCTTTTTATAGTTGCCGAGAGTCCTGTGGTAGAGGGCGGTTACTCACTCGGCCTTGGCAACAAAGCTCTCTGACGGTACGCAGCTGAAAGGTTTGTTGGTACGCCGCCAAAGGGCCTACTGCGCCGACAAGGGCCCGGGAGAAGTATTGAAGGCCGGCAACACAGTAAATCATTAATTAGAAAAGGTGGTGGTGACATTAAGTTAGTTTTTTGTTTATTTCTAGGGTTTTATTACTATTTTTGGGTTATATTGGTCATTATTTGCATTGGCAAGAGAAAGTCGTGTAAGGGTTTCACGCCAGATTTTTAAATATGAAGGTGGTCATGTGACACGTCATTTGCATGTAGAATTTTACGAAAAATCCACTGGTGAATACGGTGTTTAAACAGAGTCAATCTTATGAGAGTACGTAAAATATATTCACCCGTGGTTATACGGGTGACATTTTGTTAATCAAATGAACTGGCAAAATCAGTTTAATGTACTGTTACTTAAATGTACCAGTACAAAGATTTTGATTCAAATGAATAATTTCAAATGTAAGGGATTAAAAATTGTTATAGTCCTACATTTTATAATGAATAAATAAATTTGCCAAAACATTACGTGCTTACGTTGCAGTACATTGTACAAGTTAGTTTTTAACATTACATGCAGATACACGTTTTAATATTTTAAACACGTGTGTTATAAAGCTGTGAATTGTATTAGCTGTTAATATTTTTAAATTACCTTTGTTTTATCATTCTGATAACTATCACGATTTATAGTATAAAAAAATGCTTAATTTTTTCTATCATCAGAGATTTTTTACAATCAGTTTAAAAACAAAAACTATAAGTAAATATATTGAAAGTGTTCACATGACGAAGGTAATACCAATGGTATCGTTTCGAAAAGAAAAGCAAAATTATTTATAATTTCTGAAACTGACTAGATAAAACATAAATAGCAGTAATAGAAAGGTAACAAAATTAATAGCGGTGATAGTAGAATGCGTAGAGGAAGAAGATGATGTTGATAGAGATGAGGTTGATGATGTTGATGATGGTGTTAATATGGAATACAATTATTTACGATGTAGGTTAGTCGGTAAATCTAATTAGAAGGTCAAGCAATTTTGTTTGTTTTAGTCGTGTTACATCTTCACTATTATCAAGTAAACTTAGCGCCAAAGAATTTGGGTTATCAGTTAATTTTACTTAATATTTAAAACTTATCTGCGTAATTTCTTCTTTCGCGGTGTTGACACGTAAGTCCCTATGCATCGCATCATTTGTCACATACCATGGAGCATTTGTTATAAGTAGTGTAAAAATGAGAGTACTGGGACAACCTTGACCTTTGACCCTCCGGTCCGAGGACAAGCTTGACCTTTGACCTCGACTTTGTAAAAAAAAAAAAAAAAAAAAAAAAAAAAAAAAAAAAATCCGCTAAAAAAAAAAAAAAAAAACCGAAAAAAAAAAAAAAAAAAAAAACCGCGCACGCGCGCGCACACACGAAAAATTTGGCAAAGTTCCAAACCTGATTTTCTCCGCAACCGCTGGGCCGATTTTGATGCGGACGGCACCCACGTGACCGGGAGATCGAGATCTACAAGATAAGCCTTAATCCGTAGCCGTATCCCCGATGGAACCCGAGATAGCTTGTAACACGTGACCCGGGGGTCGGATCAACGAGGTTCAGGTGCGCGCAGGATCCGGACGCTCCGTAGACCGCGTTACGTCCGGTTTCGACCGTTAGGTTCTTTCGGGACCCTAAATATATAAATTTAGGAAATATGTTACCGTCAAAAATAACGCGGGACGGACCGCAAGACTCGTCGCACCACCCGCAGGACATCCGTATCACTACCCGACGAGGTGAAGACTAATGATTGGGGCGATGAAATCTGTTTATTTGCAACTCTATTCTTTTAATTTTGGCAATGACGCATGTTGTTGTTACGAGTCACGTGGCATGCGCGCGCCTTTCATTGACGTCATTCGTTTTTTATCTATGCACGCGCCAGACTATTGATCGGGATGATGCAACTTGTTATTGCAATTAAAGATGATGCAACGTGTTTACTTTGTTTATTAGCATTGACGTCATTCGTTTTTATCTATGCACGTGATAGACTATTGATTCAGATGATGCAACTTGTTTATTACGAATTTGAATGTACAGTTAATTTTTTTAAATGCTGCAACGTATTATTTAAAATCACGAGTCGTCGAGTCAGCGATAAGTTGTTTGTTTCAATTTTTAAAACCAACAACGTCATACCGCATGTTATTATGTGCCAAACCGCAGATTCAGCGTTTCCAATGCATTAGCATAGGATAATTATTTGTATAAAAGACCGCCGATTTTCCCATTGTACCATAATTCAACTACCACTGCTCTACACTGCTAGACACATCTTCTTCTCTTACCTGCTGCTACGCTGCTGGAACAGTTCTTCTTCTCCACCTACCTGCTGCTACGCTGCTAGAACAGTTCTTCTTCTCCACCTACCTGTTGCTACGCTGCTAGACACAGTTCTTCTTCTCCTACCTGTTGACCTACCGTTAATTGAAGGTGAGTTTTATTATACTTTAAATATTTTTTAAATTTGAAAGACTCTAGCACCTTTATGAAATATACACTTTGAATCTTTAATAAAATTAAAACCTAAAATCTGTTTATGAAATTAAGACGTAGAACCTGTTGGTACGGCAACATTACCAGTTTTAGCCGTTGTTGGTGCAGCAACAACAACAACAACAACTACCGTAACTGTACACTGAATATGTAGTCTGATGTTTTAATCTGCAGCAGCAAGAACCGTTATTGACGTAAACGTAGAATTAATTACATTTGAACTCTATTGTTTTAATCTGCATCAACAACAACCGTTATTGATGTAAACGTAGAATTAAATAAATTTGAACCTAAAACCTTTTTGTAAATTAAGACTTTGACAATAGTCGTAAGTTGAACTTCGAACGTAGTAGTTTAAAAAATCGGTTTATATTTTCCTTTGACAGCATGATTTACACTATAACAATATTCCTATGCGTTATAGCGTTACTGTTCATAGCTCTGTTTTACCTGCTATACAAAATCTACGACATGATAGTAGGCGAGTGTAGCGCCACATCGATCTCAAAAGAAAAACCTCTATGCTATTTCGTATAATACATGAGGTATTTACATACTAACTATTTTGTTTAAGAGACTGAAGGACTAACACCCGCTCAAAATAGACGGACTGTTAGAGTGTATTGGCCCGGATGGAGAGGGTTCATGTAGTTATCATGGTTTTTATCAGACTTGTGTTTATTTTTTGTTTTAGAAATGGAGGCGCTACTAAAAAAGATGAATGAAGATACCATGAGGGTGTCTGAATTAGTGTTGAACAAGGAATACCGGTTTACGAAGGTCGGCAGGGCGCAGACCATGTACGGAGAGCAAATAATTATATACATCGGCAATTCGAAGGTGTTCCTACCATCAAGATTTACAAAAACGCTGACCGATGAAGATATCGCTTTACTGAACGATAACGGGGGAGGGATAATAGTGTACAAGGGAAATAAAGACTTGGGTGATGGGAAAACAATGAATATAGTAGAATTTAAAAAATGAATAATAACTCTCAAGAGTAAACCAAAGGCTGTATTATTTAATTAATAAATGTATATATAAAAATAACGTCTTTTCCATTCAAAATCCCTATTTAACCTAGATATAAGCAGTGTCGCTCTCAGTGCATCGCACGATGAGCTTGAGAAGTGGTATAGCGCGCGAGCTTCACAAGCAAGCCCGCAGGAACTATCCCACCAGAAACGTAGAGCTGAAGGGTATCGACGACTTGTATCAGGCCGATCTGGTAGAGATGATCCCATACGCCAGAGTCAATAAGGGCTACAGATACATAATGACAGTAATAAATTGTTTTTCTAAATTTGCTATTGCCGTACCGCTCAAGAGCAAGACGGCTGAAGAAGTCGCTAGCGCTCTCGGTCCCATACTGGAAAAACACAAGATGCGCCATTTTCATACCGACGAGGGTAAAGAGTGGTATAACGCGTCTGTAAGGTCTCTGCTGTCCAAGCACGGGATCAACCACTACTCCACTTACTCTCCGAAGAAGGCCTCGATAGTAGAGCGGTTCAACAGGACGCTGAAGGAGATGATGTGGAGAAAGTTTACAGAACGGGGCAATTACGTTTGGGTAGGTCTTTTAGACGACCTCCTGTCTCAGTACAATAACAGGTCTCACAGGACTATAGGTTTCAAACCTGTAGATGTAAATAAGAGGAACGAAGGTGAGGTGCTAAGAAATATATTGTACAATACTCGTAAGAAACGCGCTCCCCAAACCGTCAAGTTTGAGCCGGGAGATAAGGTCAGGATCAGCAAGTACAAAAAGACTTTCGACAAGGGTTACATACCGAATTGGACCAATGAGGTGTTTACCGTAGATCGTATTTTGCACACCCGTCCCGTCACATACTCGCTCAAAGACGAAAAAGGACATGTGATCAAGGGTAGTTTTTACGCCCAAGAACTGAGCAAGACGAAATACGGTGACGTATTTCTCGTCGAGAAGGTATTGAGGAGAAAAGGTGACAGGTTGTTGGTCAGGTGGTTAGGGCATGACAAGAGTCACGATTCATGGATCGACAAGAAAGACCTTATATAAGAGCTGTAATGTAGGTTTATCGGTTACTAGAGCAAAATGAGGTGTAGGGAGCAGAAGGAGAAACTCCCTGTCGTCAACTTAGATGTGCTTATCGAGTCGGGAGAAATAGGCGAAACGAGAAACAGACACGGTCGCCTCCTGCCGAATAGTATCAGATGTTTGGCTGTAGGACCGTCGAATTGCGGTAAGACAAACGCAATAATCAACCTACTGTTCGACCCCAACGGGCTGAGGTTCTGCAATGTGTACGTATTTTCAAAATCTCTGCACCAACCCAAGTATAGGTTTTTGGAGCGAGTGTTTCATGATATGGAGGGTGTAGACTATCACGAATTCAGCGACAACGCGCAAGTCCCGCCTCCGGAAGAGGTTGAGCCCAATTCCGTGATGATCTTTGACGATGTTGTATGCGAGAAACAACACAACGTGGTAAAGTACTTTGCTATGGGGAGACATAACAACCTGGACGTATTTTACCTATGTCAGACATACAGTAAGGCGCCTAAACAGCTCGTTAGGGATAATGCAAATTTTTTACTCGTGTTCCGTCAGGACGAGCGCAACCTACGTCATATCTTTAACGATCACGTAGTCCCTGATATGACTTTTGAGGAGTTCAAGAATATGTGCGGTCTGTAAGGACATAACAACGCGGGAATTTTCATGGTTTTTTGGAAAATGCAAACATATGTGTTGCCGTGATTGTATAAAAGAAATGTTTTTTGTCACAGACGGCGGTGAAGAAGCAATAAAGTGTCCGTTATGTCGTGAAGTTAGTACTACAGTGTTGAATTTCCAACGCAAGTCGGAACTAAACACTTGTAATATGGAGGATGCGAAAGTACTTTTATTAGGTTGGGAATGAATGCATTCGTTATGTTATGAAAAAAGTTAATATGTCTATATATCGGGTAATAATATGGTATATTTTTATATATATCTTTTAAATAAAAAAATTAACCAACTATTTAATTTGTATATCGTTATAAATAAAATTTCATTTTAGTAAAATTTCATTTTAGTAAAATAATATGTGAATATAAAAAAAATTGATTTTGCAACGGATCTGTGGCAGACATAACTCTTTTAATTCTTGGTTATTGTAAGTGACGATATCTAGTAGTCTCTATATGTTCTAAAGATGGAACCAGATTATTGTATTCATGATCATGACTACAAGCCATCACTGATGATATCTTCCTCATTTATATAAATGGGGTATACGGGACAGTCGAAAAAGGTACTCATGAGAAATCTATAGAAGTCTCCGGCCTATCTGAGGTCCTCTACTTCTTCGATACATATTTGAAACGAAAATCCGAATTCGTTCCCTACGTTCTGACACAGCTGGCAGACTTCCTCTTGCTCAGAGTCTACGAGGTCGTATATCTTCCACTATTTTTAAATCTAATAACTTTTTTATAAGCAAGCTGCAGTCTAGCATAGTGTATCTTTTTATATAGAAGTCTCAGGCCTATCTGGGGTCCTCTACTTCTTCGATACATATTTGAAACGAAAATCCGAATTCGTTCCCTACGTTCTGACACAGCTGGCAGACTTCCTCGTCTGTCCCTGTTAGGACCTGTTACGTGTTTACACAGAATAGTCCACTTGAAGCACCTTTCGTCTCGATTCTTAACGTTAATAACAGCTCCGTGGTTCTTGACAAACGGTGGAAGAGGTAGGTACGATGAGCCTCGGAGCGGACTCTTTGTCGGCTATCCCGTACACGTTTACAGACACCCCGTTGGCCTTAGCGAAGGCCTTTACTTGGTTGATAGGTGTGGGGAACTCTACCATGCTGAAATCGTACTTGCTAAGCAAGGCCTCCAAGACGCAAAAGGTGCCAGACTCTTGAACTTGATCCAACCTGATTCGCTTGGCTTGCCTTTCCATATTTCCTGCAAAACCATATGTTTTATTTTAACGGGAAAAGTATGGCACTTTGAAATGAAAACAATTCTATTATTAATATAAAAATATAATACTAATACTGATACTAATAATACTACGGAATGTTTGTGCATACGTCATAAATCTAATAACTTTTACATTACCACTTTACAAAATATATATTATTATATATATTACTTTTACATTACTACAGAGCCTAGTTAAGCGAGCTGCAGTCTAGCAGAGTGTATCTTTTGTATACCCTAAGTGCATTTTTCTCTACAGAGCCTAGTTAAGTGAGCTGCAGTCTAGCAGAGTGTATCTATTGTATATCCTAAAAATTATACAAATGTTATTAAAACGGTAGTAACTCTTACAGCTAAAACTGCTTTTTGACTAACAGTCATATCTGCCATTACTTTTTATGATTGTAATGTTAAATTTAAACTGGAAACAAACTGATGAAACAGTTAGTCTTTTTTCTTGAATAATAATTCTTATTCATTGTAATTCTTTTTGCGAATATGTCTAATAGCCGACTTTATCCGACCTCTAAACGTAGAACCGCACCAGTATTGGAGTTTACGCCGCATCAGTATTATTAGTCGTAAGAACTTAAGAGCTCATCGCCATACATGTATTCGTTTTCATTTTCATCATCATCATCATCATATATCAATAAATGTTTTATTCTTTTATGAATCCGTCTTTTATTGCTTGTAACCTAAACCGTCTATAGTATCTGTCATACATTCAGGCAGGATCGGTGACCGATTCCTGGGAGGGTCTGTCCCCGACAGATCCTCGCATCGTGCTGCGCTTTCGCTTCACGATCGACAAAAGCCCTCCGGCTTTGGCACTAGTTTCAGGGCTACAAAAATTAGTTCTGTTTCCGATCATATGATCAGCCAATCATATGATTGAAACATTTAAGAACAGACGTGGTAGAGGTGTAAAAGATACTAGTCGGATTTAACTCCTCTGAAAGTAATGAATTTCATTATACAACCAGACCATGTGGTTATTGACGTGAATGTTTTGTAGGGTAGAAAGTAGATGTTTTCAGGGAGTATGGTTTAGTGAGGAAGGCATGGTAAACCCCCTCACTACTCATTTTATTTAGGAAAGCTTCTAAAGGTTCAAACCAGCTTTTCAGCTGATGACCTGATCAACAACGACTTATGAGAGTAATAATAATGCGATAAATAATATATTCAAAATAATTGCCCATAAAACCACAAGAGAGCACAAGACACAGGCAGGATCGGTGATCGATTTCTGGGAGGGTCTGATGGGGTTGCTTATTGTTCTGAATTGAACAGATTGCAACGTACAATGTAGAATAAAGTAATAGAACCTTAACACGGATTATTTTAATGGAATTTTAACATTAATATTTTTTACGCTCTCTTCTGTTTTAGTTATTCATCGCTCCTCTAATGGAAGTTTTCCGTTATCACTACCTCATCGATGCTGCCGCCTTAGAGCGCAGTCTGATATGGGCTATCAAATCCTGTACGGAATATGTAGAGGAATATGCAGACCCGATGCTCTCTGATGAGGGCTTCATCGAAGCGATTAAGACGGCGGTGGATACCGCAGGGGCGTCTGGCTGGTGCATAGCAGGCGGTTTTGTCTCATACGTGTTGGGAAGGACCAAAGCGTATGGAGATATAGACATTTTTTTATTTGATTGTCGCCCAGAGAGTCCTTATTCTACACGGGTTAAATATAAAAATAAAACCTTAAATATAATAAGCCTAAAACATACCGGGTTACCCGCATGGCCTATGATTAAAACTTTTTCGCTTATATCGGAGTTTGACATACCTCTTTGCATGTCTGCATTGGTGTTAGAGGAGGGGTTCTGGCGTGGACTATGCCTGATAGACGATGGGAGGTGTATAAGCAACAACGGTAAGACGCAAAAGAGGAAGAAGAAATATTCTACTAGACGTTTAACGTTTAATTTTCAGCCTCAGACTCTCAGGCAGTTAGCTGCTCGACGAATCTGCAAAGGTTTCAGGAAGACAACATTCTACGGCCATCCGTATCTAACAGCAAATCTCCAACCAATAGGTTAAGTTTATACCGCACATTTTACTAGTTTGTAGATTTATGTATTATTAGCTCGTCATATAATTGTATTCGTTCGCATCATCATATCATAACAATAAATGTTTTATTCCTTTATGAATCTGTCTTTTATTTCTTGTAACCTGAACCTCTGCAAGTATCTGAAATACCTGAACCGGGAAGTCGAGTTCCGATTCCCGAAGGGATCCGACCTGCCGGTCGGATCCTGTCGTCGTGCCGCGCTTTCGCTTCACGACCGAGAAAGCCTTCGGCTTTAGCAAAACTTATATCTACAGGTGTAAAGGTGTTGAAATGATGTCACGTTTTGAAAATAAGTTTAATACATATATTCTGAAATCAAAACGTTATAACTAAATTACAATGGCCCATACTCTAAGGACAGCCGTACATGAAGAATAAAACTCGTGTTACATAATTCACTTTTTAGGCAATACATTATATTTCGAAAGTATATTTCGAAATTGATCAATAATCACGCTGTCGTAACATTTTATTCCGAACAAAGTATAGTCGATCTTACCGGCTCGTAGTAGTTTACCTGAAAATTCGCTAAACTCGTACATGAGGTTTCCTTTGAAGAAGTAGAGTATTCCGTTTGTGTATCGCATAGCAGAGTCTAGACCGAGTGGTATACCAGGAAATATTTTGGTAATCATTCCCACTTCGCGCGAGGTGAAATCATTTTCGTCTATTTCGGCATAGAATATATCATTGTATAATACGTACGTCTTGCCTGTGTACGTATTGATAATAGTGTGTATATCACTTGACTCTGGTATGCCGAATTGTCTCGCGGCCGATACTGGATATCCAGTATCCAGTTGAAGGTTATGCATATTAAATACGTACAATGTCTTCCCGTCTACTAGCATAACTACTAGTCCGTTAGGCCTTTGATACACCGCTGTAATATTAAACTTTGTCGGTAGAAACTTTAACCAGTCGGTTAGCACCAGTGGTTTCTTCGAGTGACGAAACTCTCCATCGATGTCTAATGACCACACAAGTTTATCATGTAGAATGTAGAACCTATTATTGATGACGACCATTTTCATCGTATTGTCGATGTTCTGACAAATGAAGGTTTTAAGTTCGGCGCCTTCACTCGGCGGCGGAGGAGTGGTGCTGTTTTTTCCTGATTCAGTGGTGACGTCTGTTGTAGTAGCGGTCGTAGGGGGTGTTGTTCGAGGTCTAGGTCTACCGTAAAGACTTTGAATAGCATTGATATCATCCTCGGCTAGACTGGTGTATCCTCTGTAAAACGCATACATGACAGCACGCCAATCGGTAGAGTGTTCGATTCCTATCACATGTCCAATTTCATGTAACATCATCGCTAAAAAGTTGCTTCTGCCGGATGGGATCAGTCGATCCAAACTATAGTCCCATTGTTCGTCTCCATCCACGTGTATCTCTACAACACTATTATCCCTATTGGGGAAAAATGCGTGTGCTAATGTTCCGCCTCGTCCGTCGAAGCGTATGGGACACATACCGCTCACTTTTTTACTGTACCTGTGAAGGGTACGGCCGTTGGTTATCACAATATCTGGGTTCTCGCTGTTCTGGTGGAATGTTAGTCCTGACGAGTTCATCCAGATTTCAAACGCGCGTTCGGTAGCCGCTACCATTTCCGGCGTGGCCAGGCTGTAATGCCATGATAAGTTGTTTTTTGTCCACGAATACGGCGCAGTTTTATAGGCGGATGCTAAATCGAATACGCCGCACCTTGGTTGTGACATCAACCAGGTAGTGTTCTCGTTCTCCTCCCCATCTTTCGGTAATTCGTAAAATTCTTGGAATTGCTTCAAAGCGGTTTTAACAGTTTCGGGATCTGTGAATGAAGCGTTTGTCTCTGTCGCTAGATATCCGTACGTTTGTAGATATTCTATGGTTGAGGTAGAGATGAATGACGTTGCAGAGGTGAGAACCATGCAAAATATAACCGCTATCAACGATGACATGATGATAACTGACAGTTTTTATATTTTTTGACGGTAACATGCACTGATGGTATGATTCGATGGGAAAACGTCGGGCTTTTATACAGATAATTGGAGCCTATTCAAATACAATGGAAACGCTGAATCTGCAGTTTATTTGTACGTTAAGTAACTTGCATCGGAAAGGCACGCGTATGCAACGTGACCCGTAACAACAACATGCAACGTTCTAAACAATTAAGCAGATTTCGCACTTATCGGTAATACAACCAAAAGACCGATTCTGCAGTTTAATACAATAACCGAATGTGTGACATCAACCTAAAATTAAAAGTATAGAATTGCAAATAAGCAGATGTCACACTTATCGGTCGTATGTAAAGACAAAAACAAATGACGTCGATAAATACACGACCAGCGACTGTACGGCTTTTACCTGCTAGCTGCGCAGCTTTTTCCTGCTAGCTGCGCAGCTTATTCCTGCTAGCTGCACAGCTTTTTCATGCTTATTCCTGCTAGCTGCGCAGCTTTTTCCTGCTTATTCCTGCTAGCTGCGCAGCTTTTTCCTGCTTATTCCTGCTAGCTGCGCAGCTTTTTCCTGCTTTTTCCTGCTAGCTGCGCAGCTTTTTCCTGCTTTTTCCTGCTAGCTGCGCAGCTTTTTCCTGCTTATTCCTGCTAGCTGCGCAGCTTTTTCCTGCTTATTCCTGCTAGCTGCGCAGCTTTTTCCTGCTTATTCCTGCTAGCTGCGCAGCTTTTTCCTGCTTATTCCTGCTAGCTGCGCAGCTTTTTCCTGCTTATTCCTGCTAGCTGCGCAGCTTTTTCCTGCTTTTTCCTGCTAGCTGCGCAGCTTTTTCCTGCTTTTTCCTGCTAGCTGCGCAGCTTTTTCCTGCTTATTCCTGCTAGCTGCGCAGCTTTTTCCTGCTTATTCCTGCTAGCTGCGCAGCTTTTTCCTGCTTATTCCTGCTAGCTGCGCAGCTTTTTCCTGCTTATTCCTGCTAGCTGCGCAGCTTTTTCCTGCTTATTCCTGCTAGCTGCGCAGCTTTTTCCTGCTTATTCCTGCTAGCTGCGCAGCTTTTTCCTGCTTTTTCCTGCTAGCTGCGCAGCTTTTTCCTGCTTATTCCTGCTAGCTGCGCAGCTTTTTCCTGCTTATTCCTGCTAGCTGCGCAGCTTATTCCTGCTAGCTGCGCAGCTTTTTCCTGCTTATTCCTGCTAGCTGCGCAGCTTTTTCCTGCTTTTTCCTGCTAGCTGCGCAGCTTTTTCCTGCTTTTTCCTGCTAGCTGCGCAGCTTTTTCCTGCTTATTCCTGCTAGCTGCGCAGCTTTTTCCTGCTTTTTCCTGCTAGCTGCGCAGCTTTTTCCTGCTTATTCCTGCTAGCTGCGCAGCTTTTTCCTGCTAGCTGCGCAGCTTTTTCCTGCTAGCTGCGCAGCTTTTTCCTGCTTTTTCCTGCTAGCTGCGCAGCTTTTTCCTGCTTATTCCTGCTAGCTGCGCAGCTTTTTCCTGCTTATTCCTGCTAGCTGCGCAGCTTTTTCCTGCTTATTCCTGCTAGCTGCGCAGCTTTTTCCTGCTTATTCCTGCTAGCTGCGCAGCTTTTTCCTGCTTATTCCTGCTAGCTGCGCAGCTTTTTCCTGCTTATTCCTGCTAGCTGCGCAGCTTTTTCCTGCTTATTCCTGCTAGCTGCGCAGCTTTTTCCTGCTTATTCCTGCTAGCTGCGCAGCTTTTTCCTGCTTTTTCCTGCTAGCTGCGCAGCTTTTTCCTGCTAGCTGCGCAGCTTTTTCCTGCTTATTCCTGCTAGCTGCGCAGCTTTTTCCTGCTTATTCCTGCTAGCTGCGCAGCTTTTTCCTGCTTATTCCTGCTAGCTGCGCAGCTTTTTCCTGCTTTTTCCTGCTAGCTGCGCAGCTTTTTCCTGCTTTTTCCTGCTAGCTGCGCAGCTTTTTCCTGCTTATTCCTGCTAGCTGCGCAGCTTTTTCCTGCTTATTCCTGCTAGCTGCGCAGCTTTTTCCTGCTTATTCCTGCTAGCTGCGCAGCTTTTTCCTGCTTATTCCTGCTAGCTGCGCAGCTTTTTCCTGCTTATTCCTGCTAGCTGCGCAGCTTTTTCCTGCTTATTCCTGCTAGCTGCGCAGCTATTTTCTGCTAGCTGCGCAGCTTTTTCCTGCTTATTCCTGCTAGCTGCGCAGCTTATTCCTGCTTATTCCTGCTAGCTGCGCAGCTTTTTTTCTGTTTTACTAAGTAAAACGAGGAGTGAGATGTTTTACAGTTGCCTTCCTCACCGAGTGGAAAAGTATGCTTATCAGCAAGCCGAGCCCTCTGAAAATCACATATCTTCCACTCCGCAAATGATACCATCACATCATTCACCATAAGGTCTGGCTGTATAATGACATTCTTTACTTACAGAGAATATAAATCTGATTAGTGTCTTTTACACCTCTACCTCTTCAGCTCTTAAATGACTCAGTCATTCAATTTTCTGACCATGTATCAGCTCTACGTTTACGGTGGAATAGTTCCTGCGGGCTTGCTTGTGAAGCTCGCGCTATACCACTTCTCAAGCTCATCGTGCGTTGCACTGAGAGCGACACTGCTTATATCTAGGTTAAATGAGGATTTTGAAAGGAACAGACGTTATTTTTAATATGTACATTTATTGATTAAATATTACAGCCTTAGAGTTTTTTATTTAACAACTGACAATATGAAGAAGCCTACATCGATCACCTTCGGTTTATTCTCTTGCGAGTTTTTCTTCTTCTATTTACTAACGGGCAATATGGCGAAGCCTTCCTATGTTCGGTATCTGGATCGTCGTCGACTCTCCATTGGTATAGCTCTACGCCGCATTCGATACATGCAGTGACGTCTAGTATGCCCGTATAGTAGAACCCCGAGTTTACGAGGTCGTTCACCCGAGGAGATTCATGAGGCCACTTATCAAATGTTTCTTCAAAGATTATTTCGGAGACGTCTGCGACGTCTTGAAAAAATCTGTAGCATTCCATTACTTCTTTGCCTAAACTACATTCCGGACTCGAGAGGATGTGATTTTTACTCGCGTGTAGTAGAGTGGTATCGGAAGAGTTCCACCATCCGCATTCTTTACAAGTCGCGCGATTGGAGTCTGAGCAGTGGATCAGACCGCATCTTTCGAGGTCCGGTTTATCGGCATCCATCATCCTACGGCTCAGCAGTACCATTTTTACAAACATGGTCGATGTCGAACACAAGGCTGTCTACGTAGTCTTTGAGCGAATCTGCCAAGGCGGCGAACGAAATAGGCGAAGGAAATTCTAGCAGCAGCTCTAGCGGATCGAGGTAATGAGCGAAGGCTTGCGGGAAAGTGCCCTGGATTATCCCGTAGAATTCCTCCGAACACTCGATGTCGCCTAGTACGCAGCTTATCCGCCAGTTGTCGCTGTAAATGGCTCCTTCCGAGAAAGAATTCAGAGGGACATGCGTTCGAGGGTCTTCCGGGTCGAATAGACTAGAATTCTGTGTTGTAGTTCCAGCAGCTCTTTCCGAAACCGTATTAGTCTCCTGCGGTACTCTTCCTCCTTTCGTAGACGCCTGCAACAATGAAATAAAAGATTACTAGCGTCTATCGCAAAATTCACACATCGCGTAGGCTTACAGTAATACGTGGTTTACGTGTGAAGCTCTGTTGTTCCTCTCGTAGCAGGTCTGCAATCGGTATTGACTGTTGAACTTGCATGTGTCTTCGTCGTAATGTGATCTTAGAGTCCTGTAATACCCCCTATCCATCTCTGCGCTGAAATCGCAAGTCATATTGCCATTCTGTAACGACTATGAACAGTAACCTACTTACAGCTAATTTATATAATCTGTATATTTACATATGATTGGAGCTCTTCATCGCCATCCAATGGTAATTCGTCTAGGATCGCCCAGGAATACATACACTCCTTGGTGATGTGACGCGTCCATAAGTGTGGCTCTATATAATGCTCCTTGTTAAATATACACTTTATACGGTCAGGCCTCCCGTTCTCCTTCCAACAGTGGACGGTGTGTCGTATCAGGTCCTTGGGTGTGAACAGGTGATGCCTCCTGAACGGGCAATCAAGGTATCGGGTGCTGAATGCTGACATCCTGAAAATAAACCAAAATTTGCGTCGTCAACTCTAACCTGCAAATAATTCTGGTGTTGTAAATTTGGTTACAAGTTCTGTTTCCATCTTACCTTTCAATAGTTATCAACTGGTCGATGCCTCTCCGTTGGTCCGTCACCTTATTTTATATCCCCGCCTCGGATTCTGCAGGATGTCGCGACATCTCCTTCTCCCAATTCTCAGCCGACGGTGGCATCTGGATATGCATTAACTCGGCTTCGAACCGTATTCCCTGCCTGATGCTACAGTGTTTCTTCCAGGAATCGGGACACTCTTCCAGATGTCGCGACATCTCCTTCTCCTCGATGAGGTGGGTACAGTTGTATTTACATACAACCAAATCGGACTCACGGTGGTTACGGGAGCAACGGTACAGATGTCTCATCAGCCTGCCAGGTTCAATAACGTGCGACTTGTCATAGGGGCAAATAACCATATTGACCCTATGCAGACCGTCATGTCGACAAACAATTGTGTTATTGCTTTGGCTATTCATCCTGCAAGGCGATAAACAAAGAAGTTACGTTACCGTTTTTGCAATGATCATTAGGTTACATATTAATAGTTTACTAAACAAAACAGTCAAAATTTACGTCGACAACTCTAACCTGCAAATAATTATGGTGTTGTAAATTTAGTTACAAGTTCTGTTTCCATCTTACCTTTCAATAATTATCAACCGCTCGTTGCCTCTCCGTTGGTCCGTCAACTTATTTCTCGTCTCCGCCTAGGATTCTGAAACAAATAACACGTTGTAACAGCGGTCGTTCAGGATGTATTTACTTTTTTCGTATTGCTACACGATAAAACTACTAACCTCACAGGAAGATTGTTATATTTCCTTCAATCCGTTTCCTACACTTGGGACAATGCCGCAGCTGCGACCAACACACTGTGCATGTCACATGCCGGCATGGTAGCAGCACTCGGTTAGGTACTCTATCCAAACATACCGGACATCTGACGACGTTCGGATGGTTGTAACAGTCTCTGCACAATGTGGGCGGTGGCGGTGAGGGGGATGGAGAATGAGACGCATGTTGTGATGGTATCGATGGCGTTGGTGAAGCAGTATCAATGGAAAGTGTTGGTGATCCAAACGAAATGGGGTCCCTCTGCGTTGTCGGAGGAGGCGCATCATGGTATATGATTACTGTCTCCTCATCTTCCTCCATCCAATCCGGGTAGTTGGTCACAAACTCCAGCAAGGATGGAGAACCCCTACGCGATGTTTGAGGAACCTCTTCATTCGGATCGCCCCCCTCTAACAACCCGTCTATTTGGGCGGGTGTTAGGCCATTATGTTGTGACATCTCTATAACAAAATAGTTAAATACCGTATGTATTAAACAAAATAGCATAGAGATTTTTATTTTGAGATTGATGTGGCGCTACACTCACCTACTATCATGACGTAGATTTTGTATAGCAGGTAAAGCAGTACTATGAACAGTAACGCTATAACGCATAAGAATATTGTTATAGCGTAAATCATGCTGTCAACAGAAAATATAAAACGATTTTTAATACTACTACGTTCTAAGGTCAGCTAGTCAAAGTCTTAAGTTTTAGGTATAATTTTATTCCTATGTCGTACCGTCAAGTTCATAACATCTAAATAATAAAATTACCTATTTCATCATTCTCCTTCTTCTCCTAGACCGGGTCTTCCTTGGGGTTGTAGATCGAAGGGAATCTAGGTATGCATGGAATTCCTCGTACAACCCCAGCTCCCGAAGGGTATGCATGTCCACCCATGCCGACATGCAATCCCCAGCCTCAGGCACGAAGAGGAGCGTCTTCATCTCCCCAGCCCAGATCCTATGTCCCCAAATCCTCCCTTGTATTTTTGGGAGCACTACCCTCAATGTCCGCATACTTGCTGTAAAACAAAAACGATGGTTCATCGTCTATCAAAGATCTCGACGGTACACTGGCATATAAATTGCCTCTCTTAGTTACTACAGTAAGTTCAAACTTTAAGTTTTAGGTATAATTATAGTAAAGGCTACTGATTAATAACTTTATTAGTATGATATAATATTCGGTATTACATACAATGCAAAACTAATCATATGTAGTTAGTACAAATATTGTATTTTAAAATAAGGCTAACCTTTAAATGAAGGCTTGTGCGTAACACTAGTTGTTGGCGGTGATGGTGGTAGCGGCGGTGGCGATGGTCGATTTTGTTGTTGTTGGTGTTGATGGTGGTGATGGTGGTGGTAGCGGCGGTGGTGAGGTCGATTTTAAACTGAAACGTAACAAAAACAGAAACATGCATTAGAGACTCGTCAGGTATTTTAAACTAAAACAGAACAAAAACAGAAACACGCATTAGAGACTCGTCAAGGGTTTCTAAATTAAATATTTACTCGGATTCGCTTTGCTAAACAAATATCCCTTTATTATTAGTATGTAAATTATTATTCCAGTATAGTATTTATAATAAGACCAACCTTTAAATATGAGCTGTTGATCAAACAAATTGATTTTGTTGTTGTTGTTGGTTGTTGTTGCTGGTGGTGGTGGCGGATGGAATTTTAAACTAAAACAGAACAAAAACAGAAACACGCATTAGAGACTCGTTTTAATACCACTACGTTATAAGTTCGACTAGTCAAGGTCTAAATTTAATAAGAAGATTTTAAGTTCAAATTTATTTACTTCTACGTTTAAGTCGGTATCGGTTGTTGTGTTGTTGCAGATTACAACAACAGACTAAATATTCAGTGAACGAGCGTTTTACATGCGTTAGTCAAAGTATTAATTTTATAAGAAGATTTTAAGTTCAAATTTATTTAATTCTACGTTTAAGTCGGTATCGGTTGTTGTGTTGTTGCAGATTACAACAACAGACTAAATATTCAGTGAACGAGCGTTTTACATACGTTACTAAACTACCGACATGCGGTTGGAACAATTTAATTTAGGTATGGAAATTGTTATTCCGTATTTATAATAGTAAACGCTGAAACTGGTGTTGTTCGGTTGTTGTTGTACCAACAACGGCTAAAACTGGTGTTGTTGCTGTACCGGCAACGTGTTACCCGTCGTTAAATTCGTATTAGGTTCTACGTCATAATTTTATAAAGAGATTTTAGGTTTTAATTTTTATAAAAGATTCAAAGTGCATATTTCATAAAAGTGCTAAAGTCTTTTAAAATTTAAAAATATTTAAAGTTCAATTTGATTGCTTAAAGTAGAATAAAACTCACCTTCAATTAGCGGTAGGTAGGTAGAGATGAATCAGAAGAACTGTGACGTCAGCGGACTGGCAGTGGATACTACTGGCAGTAGAGTTATGATTCGATGGGAAAATCGGCGCGCTTTTATACACATAATTCTCCTATGCTAATGCATTGGAAACGCTGAAATTGCGGTTCTGTGTACATAATGAGAATAACAAGCGGTATGACGTCAACGGTTTTTTAAAAATTGAAACAAACACCTTATCGCTGAGTCGACGGCCCGTGACTTTAACGGATGATATGTTGCATCATCTAGAAAAATTAATTGTAATAAACAGGTTGCATCATCCCGATCGATGGTCGGGCGCGTGCATAGATAAAAAACGAATGACGTCAATGAAAGGCACGCGCATGCCACGTGACTCGTAACAACAACATGCGTCATTGCCAAAATTAAAAGAATAGAGTTGCAAATAAACAGATTTCATCGCCCCAATCATTAGTCTTCACCTCGTCGGGTAGTGATACGGATGTCCTGCGGGTGGTGCGACGAGTCTTGCGGTCCGTCCCGCGTTATTTTTTGACGGTAACATATTTCCTAAATTTATATATTTAGGGTCCCGAAAGAACCTAACGGCCGAAACCGGACGTAACGCGTTCCACGGAATGTCCTGATCCTGCGCGCACCTGAACCTCGACGATCCGAATGGCGGGTAACGGATGACGTCACTGCAAATAAACAAAGTAAACACGTTGCATCATCTTTAATTGCAATAACAAGTTGCATCATCCCGATCAATAGTCTGGCGCGTGCATAGATAAAAAACGAATGACGTCAATGAAAGGCACGCGCATGCCACGTGACTCGTAACAACAACATGCGTCATTGCCAAAATTAAAAGAATAGAGTTGCAAATAAACAGATTTCATCGCCCCAATCATTAGTCTTCACCTCGTCGGGTAGTGATACGGATGTCCTGCGGGTGGTGCGACGAGTCTTGCGGTCCGTCCCGCGTTATTTTTTGACGGTAACATATTTCCTAAATTTATATATTTAGGGTCCCGAAAGAACCTAACGGTCGAAACCGGACGTAACGCGGTCTACGGAGCGTCCGGATCCTGCGCGCACCTGAACCTCGTTGATCCGACCCCCGGGTCACGTGTTACAAGCTATCTCGGGTTCCATCGGGGATACGGCTACGGATTAAGGCTTATCTTGTAGATCTCGATCTCCCGGTCACGTGGGTGCCGTCCGCATCAAAATCGGCCCAGCGGTTGCGGAGAAAATCAGGTTTGGAACTTTGCCAAATTTTTCGTGTGTGCGCGCGCGTGCGCGTTTTTTTTTTTTTTTTTTTTTTTGGCGGTTTTTTTTTTTTTTTTTTTTTTTTTTTTTTTTTTTCTAAAGTCGAGGTCAAAGGTCAAGCTTGTCCTCGGCCTCTCGGGTCAAAGGTCAAGGTTGTCCCAGTACTCTCATTTTTACACTACTGTTATAATCCGTAAAACTTTTGACTAGAATCGTTAGATAATAGCAAGATTCGATTTCGCAGCTGAACCCCGAAGCGGTAACCCATAAGACCACAGCGGTTTCAATATGACTTTGTAGGGTAGGAGCTTGCTCTCTAATGACAGCTGTGAACGTTTTTTTCATCATCTAATACAAATATCTCAGCTTCAATCCGAATCTTTTGCGTGTGTTCCAAATAAGTTTGGATCAGGTAAGGCGTCGATAGATGGATCATACGGGTTCTGGTTGCTATATCATTATTTATCAATTATTTAGCTTTCACAGTCGCTGAAATTAAGTTTTACAACTTAATTGATAGGTCAATTAAGTTATCTTTGCAAAAATTTGCAAAGATAAAATTTCATCCGGTTTATGATCGTTTTTACTGCCATCATTTTGTTTTATAGCAACTAGAACCCTCTTGTATTGCTGCGTTTCAGTCTTCTCTATAATGAACCTAAATTTCAGCTCAATTATTGGTAATTTAAGCTAATTTTTTTCTACGAAAAACGATAAAGATAATTACTACAGTAACGAACGTTAATTTTGTTAGTATCATAGTAAATAACATAGTACTTTAGCCATCTTCAGAAGATAAATTTTAGTACTGAAGAATTTAAATAATTTGGTTTCCACGAAAAGCAACAAAGATAATTACTGCAGTAACGAACGAAAATTTTCTTCTTATTTTAATAAATATCGTAGGTCAACATCTAACAATTTGCTTCGTAATTATTTCAGGGACTGAAATTAAGTTTTATAATCTCTTGAAAGAAATAAAACTTCATCCGGTAACTTTATGATAATTTGTACTAACCATAATGAGCATAAATTTATTTATAACAACTAGAACCTCTTCCGTTGCAGTGTTTTAGTCTTCTTCATCGTTAACTTAGATTTAAGCTCGGTTAAAGGTAATTTAAGAAATTTTGTTTCTACGAAAAGCGATAAAGATAAACCATAAAGAAAATTGTTGCAGTAATGAGGCAACGAAAACTTAACAATTTTATTCGCCTCAAAATATTATTATGATACATCAGTAAAAAGAACAAAACAATAAGAGATCTCTCCTTTGTGTAACAGGGAAGGGGGGTTTTGGGCAAGAAGAGTGGTAATTGATAGTTGTAAAATAACCATTTATTATCTATCTACCTATCCCATGTTTCCTTTCACTGCAGGATTGCGTAAAGGAAAGAGTTATAACTTACGAGATGGACTTCCATTCCTCTGATTAGTTTTGTAATCTTTGTATAATTATTGTGCTTTTAGAATTTCGCTCCTTCAAAATGTGTACAAATACGAACTGCGTAGACAATATTTTTTAATGTTTGCTAGTAAACTGTACTCTACACAAGAATCAATGTCAAAGGAGGTGAGAGTATTAAAGTAATTATATTTACTCGCGTAAGTTACATAATATTTTTTATTTTTAACATCGAAAAATATGTAAATTAAGAGATAACTCTGGCCACTGTCTTTCACACCTGTACGTCTTCTGTTCTTAAATGCTTTAGTTATATAATTGGCTGACCATGTGGTAGGAAACAGATCAATTTTTTGTCGCCTTGGAACTAGCAGAGCGAGTGCAAATAATTTAACACTCCATCAGCCTGTTATCGGTATAATTTTTTTTTTAGCTTTTATTTGTTATTGGGAACTGTACATTGTTGACAACTACCCAATTTGATCGCTGCTTTTTGCTGTTTTTTTTTTTTGACGTGGATTAGACATGAGTTTGAACAGGGACCCCCAGTAGAGTTTGTTCATGGATGGCTATCAACTGGTCGCCATACAAAGTCACTTGCCCAACCGGTGTTACTTAACAAATAATAGCGACTTTCTACCAGCTGACTGACTGGGCTGGCCCGAAGGCCTCGGTATAATTAAATAATATAAAAGGAAAAATACTGAGTGCATTCAATAATTGAAGGGGTCGGCGGAAGAAAGTGCTAACCCACAAAATTTCCAACATGATTTTTCTTAAATATTCTGTAAAAATAAAATATTGAGCACGTTTTAAACGGGATATTATATTTACGATCTTAAGAGCATAGATTAACAGAAAAAATTACAAATGCTTAACAAATATTCAAAAAAATGATTTGTAGATTTCAGTAAACTTTTATGATGACGTTGCGTAAAATTTTATTGATGTGGGTTAGCACTGTCTTCTCCCTACCCCTTCAATTAACGAGGCAATTACACTATTCGTAGATAGGCCTACATAACAACCGGGATGTGCAACGTCATAGCTTTAGTATACTGTCATGATCAAAAACATTTATCACGTTCTCGTCCACCTACTCGCTTTCTCCTCTTCCCTCTCTCTCTCTCTCTCTCTCTCTCTCTATATATATATATATATATATATATTATTTTATTAAACATTATTTTCCTTTGTTTGCACCACTACATATATGATTATGAACAGCCAAAACAAAATAAAATAAAATATAAAACTCACCTCAGAGTATTATATCATATACTGATTTTCTGAGCATTATGCTGCTTATTTAAAAAAGGAATGTAAAAGTTCTAATGTGGCAGAACATCGGCTGACGAAAGGGCATAAAATAAGCAGTCATGAAAATAATTTGGAAATTTTAGAAATATGTTTTGATAGTAACAAATTATGGCAGTTGGAGAAATATTATATTTATAAATTTAAAAATAAAAAGATAAATTTAATGAACAGCCAGACAAAATTTGATAATGATAAATTATTTCAAATTGTACTTAATCGAGATAAGGAATAAAACTAGGTACAAAATGATTATACTGTCATTCGGCCGAATAAACCGCGCGCGGAATGGTGCTTTAGGATAGCTATTGTTTTGAACAATTGACGTGGTCTACGACCACTATTGTGTTTGTGTTTTATGTTTTATTGTGTTTATGTTTTTTAAAGTCCTGATGATGTCTCCGAGGGAGACGAAAGATCTTAATATGATATAATACTCTGAGGTGAGTTTTATATTTTATTTTATTTTGTTTTGGCTGTTCATAATCATATATGTAGTAGTGCAAACAAAGGAAAATAATGTTTAATAAAATAATATATATATATATATATATATATATATATATATATACATTCTTCGACGCTCGATTTCTACATCTTAGCCGTGACTTTTTACCTCGAAAACTGCATCATTGAGATGCAGTTTGTTTTATGCATCAGATGTAAAAAGAGATGTTCAGTTGTTATAAAAATTATACAAATTGTTATACAGCTTTATACACATTTTACGCTATTATCGTTTTTTGACTCATTCACGCGATGTTGCCGGTTTTACACATCTTAAGTCGAGTCGCTGTCATCAGTTCTGTTCAGTTATGATCTGTTCGATCTGCACGTGGCTGCACTTCCACAGTACTGCGCGGTTAAATTTCCTGTCTCATCATGTTGAAACGAAGCGATATGTATTTCAAAGCCATGGGATTACAAGCCCCAGAGTTGAATACAAACAGCTATATAAAAGGTAAGTTTTAATTTATTATTTTTATATTATAACATTAATTAGACCTATCATTTTTATTTTAAAATGTCGCATTGCTTGCCTTATTTTTGGATAAGTAAAATTTATATAGCCAAAACTTAACTGAATAGCATACAATCTATGAATATCACATTAATATTAAGCATTAACTGTCGATTCACGGAACTGCAATGGAATTACTAGTAGGGCTACGATAGGCGACTAAATGCTTGATGGTTGCCGAAGATAATTCCCACAGAAATCCGTGGCCCGTTCGTGAAGTAGGCCTATTATCTTTCAGCGCCTTCTACTTTTTTTGTGTAAATTTTGTCAAAAATATGAAACCAAATTATTATAGACCAACTATTACTGGTTCCTAAAAAAATTAGAAGCAGCTTCCATTTTCTCCAGCAATAAATTACCGTCACTTGATGTTATTTTTTGTGTAAATAAAAGGTTACAAAGGGTTGTAGGTTCCTATTGTTAGACTGAAATATTATCATCTTATTTAGGCCTACCTAATTTATAGTCTAAGCTTGTGGCGAAATACAAAAAAATCTTAAATAAAATGAATAAGGATTAGTTAGGCCTCTAGGTTTATTTAGAGCTTAAAACAAAAAGTTTTGTTTGATGTATTAAGTTGTAGCCAAAATATACTACTAAAATATAATAGAACTGATGTACAGTAAAAAAAATAATTATTTAGGTCTTGCAAGTAAGGCGGCCTACAATGACGGCAACGCGCGTGTGACGTCAAAGGCAGATATAATATAGGACCAATCAGAGTGTAGTATTTTTAACCAATGAAAAATCTCCAAACCTAACCAATCAGATGTCTTCTTAGGCGTCACTTTGATTGGTCAATATTGTCCAATCAGAAGGCTCATTATAGTTCACTACGTCATCCGATATCGACCAAAGAAAACGTCTTAATCAGTATTACGTCATTTGTCAGTATCGAGCTTCCTGATTGGTCCGGTACTGTTCCTGCGCGTGACGTCGACTTACATTTTTACATAAATCCACCCATTGTCACCGCCCAGTTAACTATACGGCCGAATATTAAACAATAACGTCTACTGAAATGCTATACTTTCCAGAATTAAAACGCCTACCAAAAACATTTTTAAACTTGTTAAGGTCTTCCGAGTACGGAATGATTATGGTTAATTGTATGAAACAGCAGTATATTTATACTGCTTTTCACAGTATGAAAAATTAAAATTCTTAAAAAGGAAGCACAAGAATAGATTGCGTTTACACATACAAGCTTGCTTAAATTTAAGACATTATTTTCTCGGCTACCATGCAAACACTACTATACGAACGTAACACATTGTGATTTTTTCATTGTATATTAAAGTTTATTCAAATAAGGACGTCTCTAAAGTTTTTTTTGTCAAGTAATCGTCAGTAGAATCACCGGCATTACCAAACTGAAATTTACAATATACTTGAAAAATACCTAGTAAGAGCAAAATAGAAATTGTGCCCTTTTAACGACAATCAGTCACACTAAAAACGGTTAACGATGTGAAAAATTTCTAGGCAATATTTTTGACATTTCTCCGCGCTTATTCGCAGTTCTTTTCATTATTTTATTTTATGATGCGAAAATTAGTATTGCCTATATGAAACATTAAACTGTTAAATATTTTTAAATTTCAACTGCTACTTCCACGGCTAAAATAATACTTCTGTTTTCTTCAAGAATGAAGGAATTTTCGACTAAAACATTATAACAACATAAGAAGTACTGGTGAAATAAACACTTTTAGACCTTCTTCATATGACAGTAGATTTTTATACCGTTAGACCTTGCAGTGTGAATATATTAAAGACGCATTTGCAAGGTGCGAAGTGAAAATTTTTTAGAAGGCCTGCTTTGCTCATCAAATGACTTTTCTACTGAAACATACGGTTACAAACCAAAAAATGTAACCCAATTAACTTTTCAGTTTATTTCAGATAACTTGTAAATGTTTGAACTAACTTCTACCCTAATGATCTAAAAACTCAAATTAATTGTGCCGAGTATTTAACATCTCATTATTGACCTAATTTTAAGTAATTTAAAAAATCAGATTTGTAAGAAAGGATGTTATCAAAGTCGTTATGAAAGAACGTACAAATTTAATCTTACTTATCGTACAAAAAATATAATCTGATAAGAGTTTATTAAATTTAATGTTCAAACCAACATCTTCCTTAAATAACATAAGCGTAGTACATCAATACGTACGGTTTTATTTCTAAGAATTATTATAATTTTTTTGCTTGAATTTTGACTATAGCAAAAATAAACAGAGAGCAATGCACAACGATTTTTCTAACGTTTTTTAAGGAGGAATGAATTGCTGATTGGAGTTTTACACTATTGGCGCAGAACGTGTATATTTTTATTATACGTTTTGAGTTAACTATCAGTTCCTAAATCAACAAAGAAATATCCATTAAAGAGCGTTACTTAACGAATTTTTATTTCTTTCGCACTATTTGTGTCTTTAACATATCCGAAAATATACTACTAAAATATAATAGAACTGATGTACAGTAGAAAAAAATAATTATTTAGGTCTTGCAAGTAAGGCGGCCTACAATGACGGCAACGCGCGTGTGACGTCAAAGGCAGATATAATATAGGACCAATCAGAGTGTAGTATTTTTAACCAATGAAAAATCTCCAAACCTAACCAATCAGATGTCTTCTTAGGCGTCACTTTGAATGGTTAATATTGTCCAATCAGAAGGCTCATTATAGTTCACTACGTCATCCGATATCGACCAATGAAAACGTCTCAATCAGTATTACGTCATTTGTCAGTATCGAGCTTCCTGATTGGTCCGGTACTGTTCCTGCGCGTGACGTCGACTTACATTTTTACATATATCCGCCCATTGTCACCGCCCAGTTAACGATGCGGCCGAATATTAAACAATAACGTCTACTGAAATGCTATACTTTCCATAATTAAAACGCCTACCAAAAACATTTTTAAACTTGTTAAGGTCTTCCGAGTACGGAATGAATATCGTTATTTGTATGAAACAGCAGTATATTTATACTGTTTTCACAGTATAAAAAATTAAAATTCACAAAAAGGAAGCACAAGAATAGATTGCGTTTACACATACAAGCTTGCTTAAATTTAAGACATTATTTTCTCGGCTACCATGCAAACACTACTATACGAACGTAACACATTGTGATTTTTTCATTGTATATTAAAGTTTATTCAAATAAGGACGTCTCTAAAGTTTTTTTTGTCAAGTAATCGTCAGTAGAATCACCGGCATTACCAAACTGAAATTTACAATATACTTGAACAATACCTAGTAAGAGCAAAATATAAATTGTGCCCTTTTAACGACAATCAGTCACACTAAAAACGGTTAACGATATGAAAAATTTCTAGGCAATATTTTTGAAATTTCTCCGCACTTATTCGCAGTTCTTTACATTATTTTATATTATAATGCGAAAATTAATATTGCCTATATGAAACATTAAACTGTTAAATATTTTTTAAATTTCAACTGCTACTTCCACGGCTAAAATAATACTTCTGTTTTCTTCAAGAATGAAGCAATTTTCGACTAAAACATTATAACAACATAAGAAGTACTGGTGTAATAAACACTTTTAGACCTTCTTCATATGACAGTAGATTTTTATACAGTTAGACCTTGCAGTGTGAATATATTAAAGACGCATTTGCAAGGTGTGAAGTGAAAATTTTTTAGAAGGCCTGCTTTGCTCATCAAATGACTTTTCTACTGAAACATACGATTACAAACCAAAACATGTAACCCAATTAACTTTTCAGTTTATTTCAGATAACTTGTAAATGTTTGAACTAACTTCTACCCTAATGATCTAAAAACTCAAATTAATTGTGCCGAGTATTTAACATCTCATTATGTACCTAATTTTAGGTAATTTAAAAAATCAGATTTGTAAGAAAGGATGTTATCAAAGTCGTTATGAAAGAACGTACAAATTTAATCTTACTTATCGTACAAAAAATATAATCTGATAAGAGTTTATTAAATTTAATGTTCAAACCAACATCTTCCTTAAATAACATAAGCGTAGTACATAAATACGCACGGTTTTATTTCTAAGAATTATTATAATTTTTGTGCTTGAATTTTGACTATAGCAAAAATAAACAGAGAGCAATGCACAACGATTTTTCTAACGTTTTTTAAGGAGGAATGAATTGCTGATTGGAGTTTTACACTATTGGCGCATAATGTGTATATTTTTATTATACGTTTTAAATTAACTATTAGTTCCTAAATCAACAAAGAAATAATCATTAGAGAGCGTTACTTAACGAATTTTTATTTCTTTCGCACTATTTGTGTCATAAACATATCCGAAAATATGCTACTAAAATATAATAGAACTGATGTACAGTAGAAAAAAATAATTATTTAGGTCTTGCAAGTAAGGCGGCCTACAATGACGGCAACGCGCGTGTGACGTCAAAGGCAGATATAATATAGGACCAATCAGAGTGTAGTATTTTTAACCAATGAAAAATCTCCAAACCTAACCAATCAGATGTCTTCTTAGGCGTCACTTTGATTGGTTAATATTGTCCAATCAGAAGGCTCATTATAGTTCACTACGTCATCCGATATCGACCAATGAAAACGTCTCAATCAGTATTACGTCATTTGTCAGTATCGAGCTTCCTGATTGGTCCGGTACTGTTCCTGCGCGTGACGTCGACTTACATTTTTACATAAATCCGCCCAATGTCACCGCCCAGTTAACGATACGGCCGAATATTAAACAATAACGTCTACTGAAATGCTATACTTTCCAGAATTAAAACGCCTACCAAAACATTTTTAAACTGGTTAAGGTCTTCCGAGTACGGAATGATTATGGTTAATTGTATGAAACAGCAGTATATTTATACTGCTTTTCACAGTATGAAAAATTAAAATTCAGAAAAAGGAAGCACAAGAATAGATTGCATTTACACATACAAGCTTGCTTAAATTTAAGACATTATTTTCTCGGCTACCATGCAAACACTACTATACGAACGTTAAGGTCTTCCGAGTACGGAATGATTATGGTTAATTGTATGAAACAGCAGTATATTTATACTGCTTTTCACAGTACGAAAAAATAAAATTCACAAAAAAGAAGCACAAGAATAGATTGCGTTTACACACACAAGCTTGCTTAAATTTAAGACATTATTTTCTCGGCTACCATGCAAACACTACTATACGAACGTAACACATTGTGATTTTTTCATTGTATATTAAAGTTTATTCAAATAAGGACGTCTCTAAAGTTTTTTTTGTCAAGTAATCGTCAGTAGAATTGCCGGCATTACCAAACTGAAATTTACAATATACTTGAACAATACCTAGTAAGAGCAAAATACAAATTGTGCCCTTTTAACGACAATCAGTCACACTAAAAACGGTTAACGATATGAAAAATTTCTAGGCAATATTTTTGACATTTCTCCGCGCTTATAAGCAGTTCTTTTCATTATTTTATTTTATGATGCGGAAATTAGTATTGCCTATATGAAACATTAAACTGTTAAATATTTTTAAATTTCAACTGCTACTTCCACGGCTAAAATAATACTTCTGTTTTCTTCAAGAATGAAGCAATTTTCGACTAAAACATTATAACAACATAAGAAGTACTGGTGAAATAAACACTTTTAGACCTTCTTCATATGACAGTAGATTTTTATACCGTTAGACCTTGCAGTGTGAATATATTAAAGACGCATTTGCAAGGTGCGAAGTGAAAATTTTTTAGAAGGCCTGCTTTGCTCATCAAATGACTTTTCTACTGAAACATACGGTTACAAACCAAAAAATGTAACCCAATTAACTTTTCAGTTTATTTCAGATAACTTGTAAATGTTTGAACTAACTTCTACCCTAATGATCTAAAAACTCAAATTAATTGTGCCGAGTATTTAACATCTCATTATTTACCTAATTTTAAGTAATTTAAAAAATCAGATTTGTAAGAAAGGATGTTATCAAGGTCGTTATGAAAGAACGTACAAATTTAATCTTACTTATCGTACAAAAAATATAATCTGATAAGAGTTTATTAAATTTAATGTTCAAACCAACATCTTCCTTAAATAACATAAGCGTAGTACATCAATACGTACGGTTTTATTTCTAAGAATCATTATAATTTTTTTGCTTGAATTTTGACTATAGCAAAAATAAACAGAGAGCAATGCACAACGATTTTTCTAACGTTTTTTAAGGAGGAATGAATTGCTGATTGGAGTTTTACACTATTGGCGCAGAACGTGTATATTTTTATTATACGTTTTGAGTTAACTATCAGTTCCTAAATCAACAAAGAAATATCCATTAAAGAGCGTTACTTAACGAATTTTTATTTCTTTCGCACTATTTGTGTCTTTAACATATCCGAAAATATACTACTAAAATATAATAGAACTGATGTACAGTAGAAAAAAATAATTATTTAGGTCTTGCAAGTAAGGCGGCCTACAATGACGGCAACGCGCGTGTGACGTCAAAGGCAGATATAATATAGGACCAATCAGAGTGTAGTATTTTTAACCAATGAAAAATCTCCAAACCTAACCAATCAGATGTCTTCTTAGGCGTCACTTTGAATGGTTAATATTGTCCAATCAGAAGGCTCATTATAGTTCACTACGTCATCCGATATCGACCAATGAAAACGTCTCAATCAGTATTACGTCATTTGTCAGTATCGAGCTTCCTGATTGGTCCGGTACTGTTCCTGCGCGTGACGTCGACTTACATTTTTACATATATCCGCCCATTGTCACCGCCCAGTTAACGATGCGGCCAAATATTAAACAATAACGTCTACTGAAATGCTATACTTTCCAGAATTAAAACGCCTACCAAAAACATTTTTAAACTTGTTAAGGTCTTCCGAGTACGGAATGAATATCGTTATTTGTATGAAACAGCAGTATATTTATACTGTTTTCACAGTATAAAAAATTAAAATTCACAAAAAGGAAGCACAAGAATAGATTGCGTTTACACATACAAGCTTGCTTAAATTTAAGACATTATTTTCTCGGCTACCATGCAAACACTACTATACGAACGTAACACATTGTGATTTTTTCATTGTATATTAAAGTTTATTCAAATAAAGACGTCTCTAAAGTTTTTTTTGTCAAGTAATCGTCAGTAGAATTGCCGGCATTACCAAACTGAAATTTACAATATACTTGAACAATACCTAGTAAGAGCAAAATAGAAATTGTGCCCTTTTAACGACAATCAGTCACACTAAAAACGGTTAACGATATGAAAAATTTCTAGGCAATATTTTTGAAATTTCTCCGCACTTATTCGCAGTTCTTTTCATTATTTTATATTATAATGCGAAAATTAATATTGCCTATATGAAACATTAAACTGTTAAATATTTTTTAAATTTCAACTGCTACTTCCACGGCTAAAATAATACTTCTGTTTTCTTCAAGAATGAAGCAATTTTCGACTAAAACATTATAACAACATAAGAAGTACTGGTGTAATAAACACTTTTAGACCTTCTTCATATGACAGTAGATTTTTATACAGTTAGACCTTGCAGTGTGAATATATTAAAGACGCATTTGCAAGGTGTGAAGTGAAAATTTTTTAGAAGGCCTGCTTTGCTCATCAAATGACTTTTCTACTGAAACATACGATTACAAACCAAAACATGTAACCCAATTAACTTTTCAGTTTATTTCAGATAACTTGTAAATGTTTGAACTAACTTCTACCCTAATGATCTAAAAACTCAAATTAATTGTGCCGAGTATTTAACATCTCATTATGTACCTAATTTTAGGTAATTTAAAAAATCAGATTTGTAAGAAAGGATGTTATCAAAGTCGTTATGAAAGAACGTACAAATTTAATCTTACTTATCGTACAAAAAATATAATCTGATAAGAGTTTATTAAATTTAATGTTCAAACCAACATCTTCCTTAAATAACATAAGCGTAGTACATAAATACGCACGGTTTTATTTCTAAGAATTATTATAATTTTTGTGCTTGAATTTTGACTATAGCAAAAATAAACAGAGAGCAATGCACAACGATTTTTCTAACGTTTTTTAAGGAGGAATGAATTGCTGATTGGAGTTTTACACTATTGGCGCATAATGTGTATATTTTTATTATACGTTTTAAATTAACTATTAGTTCCTAAATCAACAAAGAAATAATCATTAGAGAGCGTTACTTAACGAATTTTTATTTCTTTCGCACTATTTGTGTCATAAACATATCCGAAAATATGCTACTAAAATATAATAGAACTGATGTACAGTAGAAAAAAATAATTATTTAGGTCTTGCAAGTAAGGCGGCCTACAATGACGGCAACGCGCGTGTGACGTCAAAGGCAGATATAATATAGGACCAATCAGAGTGTAGTATTTTTAACCAATGAAAAATCTCCAAACCTAACCAATCAGATGTCTTCTTAGGCGTCACTTTGATTGGTTAATATTGTCCAATCAGAAGGCTCATTATAGTTCACTACGTCATCCGATATCGACCAATGAAAACGTCTCAATCAGTATTACGTCATTTGTCAGTATCGAGCTTCCTGATTGGTCCGGTACTGTTCCTGCGCGTGACGTCGACTTACATTTTTACATAAATCCGCCCAATGTCACCGCCCAGTTAACGATACGGCCGAATATTAAACAATAACGTCTACTGAAATGCTATACTTTCCAGAATTAAAACGCCTACCAAAACATTTTTAAACTGGTTAAGGTCTTCCGAGTACGGAATGATTATGGTTAATTGTATGAAACAGCAGTATATTTATACTGCTTTTCACAGTATGAAAAATTAAAATTCAGAAAAAGGAAGCACAAGAATAGATTGCATTTACACATACAAGCTTGCTTAAATTTAAGACATTATTTTCTCGGCTACCATGCAAACACTACTATACGAACGTTAAGGTCTTCCGAGTACGGAATGATTATGGTTAATTGTATGAAACAGCAGTATATTTATACTGCTTTTCACAGTACGAAAAAATAAAATTCACAAAAAAGAAGCACAAGAATAGATTGCGTTTACACACACAAGCTTGCTTAAATTTAAGACATTATTTTCTCGGCTACCATGCAAACACTACTATACGAACGTAACACATTGTGATTTTTTCATTGTATATTAAAGTTTATTCAAATAAGGACGTCTCTAAAGTTTTTTTTGTCAAGTAATCGTCAGTAGAATTGCCGGCATTACCAAACTGAAATTTACAATATACTTGAACAATACCTAGTAAGAGCAAAATACAAATTGTGCCCTTTTAACGACAATCAGTCACACTAAAAACGGTTAACGATATGAAAAATTTCTAGGCAATATTTTTGACATTTCTCCGCGCTTATAAGCAGTTCTTTTCATTATTTTATTTTATGATGCGGAAATTAGTATTGCCTATATGAAACATTAAACTGTTAAATATTTTTAAATTTCAACTGCTACTTCCACGGCTAAAATAATACTTCTGTTTTCTTCAAGAATGAAGCAATTTTCGACTAAAACATTATAACAACATAAGAAGTACTGGTGAAATAAACACTTTTAGACCTTCTTCATATGACAGTAGATTTTTATACCGTTAGACCTTGCAGTGTGAATATATTAAAGACGCATTTGCAAGGTGCGAAGTGAAAATTTTTTAGAAGGCCTGCTTTGCTCATCAAATGACTTTTCTACTGAAACATACGGTTACAAACCAAAAAATGTAACCCAATTAACTTTTCAGTTTATTTCAGATAACTTGTAAATGTTTGAACTAACTTCTACCCTAATGATCTAAAAACTCAAATTAATTGTGCCGAGTATTTAACATCTCATTATTTACCTAATTTTAAGTAATTTAAAAAATCAGATTTGTAAGAAAGGATGTTATCAAAGTCGTTATGAAAGAACGTACAAATTTAATCTTACTTATCGTACAAAAAATATAATCTGATAAGAGTTTATTAAATTTAATGTTCAAACCAACATCTTCCTTAAATAACATAAGCGTAGTACATAAATACGCACGGTTTTATTTCTAAGAATTATTAAAATTTTTGTGCTTAAATTTTGACTATAGCAATAATAAACAGAGAGCAATGCTCAACGATTTTTCTAACGTTTCTTAAGGAGGAATGAATTGCTGATTGGAGTTTTACACTATTGGCGCAGAACGTGTATATTTTTATTATACGTTTTGAGTTAACGAACAGTTCCTAAATCAACAAGAAAATAATCATTAGAGAGCGTTACTCAACGAATTTTTATTTCTTTCACACTATTTGTGCCTTTCACAAATCCGAAAATATAGACTAGGCCTACTACATATTTGGTAAGTGATATTTACCTAGAAACTATATAACTCATTTAAAGGTACCTTCATAATATGTTTTTTCTACCGTTAACTGGAAGTTGTCATTGGGTGTGGACTTTATATTACAATCATACTCAAAGTGACGCCCAGAATCAGTACGGACCAATCAGAAAGCAGCATATCCTGACGAATGACGTAACGCTCAAGACACTTTGTCATTGGTTGACATCGGTGTGACGTAGTACAGTAATAAAAAACTCTCTGATTGGACAATATTAACCAATCAAAATGACGCAAAAGAAGACTTGTGATTGGTTAAAACTGGGCTTTCTTATTGGCCGAAAATACGAGACTCTGATTGGGCAATTATTACCTGAGCCGTTGACGTCACATGCGCATCACAATCAAATTGGCCCGACTTACTCACGCAACCCTAATAGAACGTTTGTTGAATACCAGTTATAGTATTTTGATACGTATATTTTTGTTTCTCTTAAACACAATAAAAGCGTAGGTCAAAAATGATTTGTCAAGTAACGTCTTCTCAAGTCTATTTTTCGTTGATTTAGGATCTGTTAGTTAACGGGAAATTTATAAGCAGTATTTATATCTTCTACACAGGCAGTGTAAAACTATAACCTTTAACACCTGATTCGTACAGATGAGATAAATAAAAAATAATTCGGCGACTGTATTCGCTTAATTGTCGTAGCGAAAGTATAAGGAGAAAAATTACGATCCCGATAGCTGTGATTTTATAGAATTTTAGGCCTGTAATCAGTGTTTATGTAGGCAGCTTGTTCGAATATTACAATTTTATAAGCATTATCAGATGCGTCTTTTTAACGTTCCGAAACCGAACAATTCATGAGTTCTCTTAAGCAAGGTAGATTAATAACATTACTTATTTTCAATCCAATTTGTCAGTAAACTAAAATGCAGGCTGTTGAAATTGTTGTGCAATGAAAGTTGTTTTTTAGGTAAGCAGCGGACAAGGTGGTTTGAACCTCTAAACTCTTTTCTGAGTGAGATGAGTTGAGTTGGTTTACATGGTCTTATTACAGCGTTTATAATTATACTTATCAGGATGCGAGTCCTTCGGAAAATCATGTACTTTCGACTCTCCGAATGACACCGGTATTTCATTATCAACAGGGTTTGATTGTAAAATGAAATTCATGAATCTCAGATGAGATAACTCCGACTACTGTCATATATACCTCTACCTCTTCTGTTCTTACGTGGTTTAGTCATATAATTGGCTGACTCTGTGATAACAATGAATACATATTTACGGTCAGGAACTAGCAAATTACGTGCAAAAAATGTTTAACACTCTACCTTTTCATTAAAGCCACAATAAATTTCATCCATCTTAAAATACAGGAACTAATGAAATAAGAGTAAAGCCAGAAAACCTTTTTCGAAATTTTTTTTTTTGTCATCAGTCTCTCGACTGGTTTGATGCAGTTCTCCAACCTGTTCTATCTTGCGCAAGTCGTTTCATATCTACATACCTGTAACACCCTACATCTTTTGTAATTTGCTTTATATATTCTAATCTTTGCCTCCCTCTACAATGTACTCCCTCAATGTTACCCTCCATTATTGATAGCCCAATACCTGGATGTCTTAGGATATGCCCCACTAGCCTATCCCTTCTTTTGGTAAGATGCTTCCATATACTTCTTTTTTCATCCACTCGCCTAAGAACCTCTAAATTACTTATTTTGTCCACCCACCTAATCTTTAACATTTTCCTATAACACCACATTTCAAAAGCTTCTATCCTCTTCCGTTCTACAGCCCCTATCACCCACGTTTCACTTCCGTATAATTCTACACTCCAAACATAATGTTTTAAGAAATTTTTCCTAATCTGTAAATCAATGTTTGTAGTCAGTAAGCTGTTTTTCATTTCAAAGGCTTTTCTAGCTTGAGCAATTCTACTCTTGATATCACTCGTGCTTCTACCATCCTTTGTTATTTTACTCCCTAGATAGCAGAATTCCCCAACTTCCTGTATGTTTTCGTTGCCTACTTTTAAATTTCCCATCTCTTCTAAACCACTCTTGCTGCTGCACAACACTTTCGTTTTGTTCTTATTAATTTTCATGAAGTAATCCTTCCTCAAGATCTCATCCATTCCATTTAAGGCATCCTCTAGTTCATTCTTTGCCTCGGCTAATACTACTATATCATCGGCGAATCTCAACATTTTTATTGTTTCTCCTTGAATTTTTATTCCTACGTCAAATTTCTCCTTCACTTCATTTATAGTCTCTTCTATATACAAGTTAAAAAGTAGTGGTGACAAAGAACAACCTTGTCGTACACCTTTTCTTACAGCAGCCTCTTTTTCGTACCCCTCGATTCTCAAAACAGCCGTTTGATTCTTATACAGACTGTAGATAACTTTCCTTTCTTTGTATTTAATTCCTAGCCTTTTCAATGTTTTAAACATTTTACTCCAGTCCAGATTGTCAAATGCTTTCTTTTCTGAGTGAGATGAGTTGAGTTGGTTTACATGGTCTTCTCACAGCATTTATAATTATACTTATAAGAATGCCGGTCCTTCGTAAAATCATGTTCTTTCGACTCTCCGAATGACACCTGTATTTCATTATCAAAACGGTTTGATTGTAAAATGAAATTCATGAATCTCAGATAATATTACCCTGACTAGTGTCATTTATACCTCTACCTCTTCTGTTCTTACGTGCTTTAGTCATATAATTGGCTGACCCTGTGATAAAAATGAATACATTTATTTCCTGCAGAAACTAGCAAATTACGTTCCAAAAATTTTTAACACTCTACCTTTTCATTATGGCCACAAAAAATTTCATCCACCTTAAAATACAGGAACTAATGAAATCAGAGTAAAGCCAGAAAACATTTCTCGAAATCACATTGGCCATTATATTATCATTTAGTCAAACCGTTGATTATTATTTTTCGACTAATGCTCGTTGGTAGAGCAAAATAGTTTTCTTGTTATAAAACGGATTAATGAGGTATATTTTCTTACCCGGTAGGATATTGACTTTGTTTCGTCTCAAAAAATTTTGAATTAGATTTTTCAACTGCCTTCTACGTATCGTAATATTTATTTACAGTTGTATAAAGTCATTCCCTTAAAAATATGATACATTACTGGCCAAAAATTAGGTTACAAAAATCGAACAACTAGGAAAAATAGATAACCTTCTTTTGTTTTTTTTCTTTGTGTCGGTATCGAATGAACACTCGTGATTTTTTAAAAAACCGTGTTAACATTTAGCAGCAACAGAAACCAATTTTTAATTTCCTTAAGAACTCGAAAGATCTCTACAATGGGGTACTTCATATTTCGTAAGTGATATTTACCAAGAAACTATAAATCTCATTAAAAGGTACCTTCATATGTTCTGCCCTACCGTTAACTAGAAGTTGTCATTGGGTGTGGACTTCATATTACAATCACACTCGACGTGACGCCTAGAATCAGTACGGACCAATCAGAAAGCAGCATATCCAAACGAATGACGTAACGCTCAAGACACTTTGTCATTGGTTGACATCGGTGTGACGTTGTACAGTAATATAAACTCTCTGATTGGACAATATTAACCAATCAAAATGACGCAAAAGAAGACTTGTGATTGGTTAAAACTGGGCTTTCTTATTGGCCGAAAATACGAGCCTCTGATTGGGCAATTATTACCTGAGCCGTTGACGTCACATGCGCATCACAATCAAATTGGCCCGACTTACTCACGCAACCCTAATAGAACGTTTGTTGAATACCAGTTATATTTTGATACGTATATTTTTGTTTCTCTTAAACACAATAAAAGCGTAGGTCAAAAATGATTTGTCAAGTAACGTCTTCTCAAGTCTATTTTTCGTTGATTTAGGATCTGTTAGTTAACGGGAAATTTATAAGCAGTATTTATATCTTCTACACAGGCAGTGTAAAACTATAACCTTTAACACCTGATTCGTACAGATGAGATAAATAAAAAATAATTCGGCGACTGTATTCGCTTAATTGTCGTAGCGAAAGTATAAGGAGAAAAATTACGATCCCGATAGCTGTGATTTTATAGAATTTTAGGCCTGTAATCAGTGTTTATGTAGGCAGCTTGTTCGAATATTACAATTTTATAAGCATTATCAGATGCGACTTTTTAACGTTCCGAAACCGAACAATTCATGAGTTCTCTTAAGCAAGGTAGATTAATAACATTACTTATTTTCAATCCAATTTGTCAGTAAACTAAAATGCAGGCTGTTGAAATTGTTGTGCAATGAAAGTTGTTTTTTAGGTAAGCAGCGGACAAGGTGGTTTGAACCTCTAAAATCTTTTCTGAGTGAGATGAGTTGAGTTGGTTTACATGGTCTTCTTACAGCGTTTATAATTATACTTATCAGGATGCGAGTCCTTCGGAAAATCATGTACTTTCGACTCTCCGAATGACACCGGTATTTCATTATCAACAGGGTTTGATTGTAAAATGAAATTCATGAATCTCAGGTGAGATAACTCCGACTACTGTCATATATACCTCTACCTCTTCTGTTCTTACGTGGTTTAGTCATATAATTGGCTGACTCTGTGATAACAATGAATACATATTTACGGTCAGGAACTAGCAAATTACGTGCAAAAAATGTTTAACACTCTACCTTTTCATTAAAGCCACAATAAATTTCATCCATCTTAAAATACAGGAACTAATGAAATAAGAGTAAAGCCAGAAAACCTTTTTCGAAATTTTTTTTTTTGTCATCAGTCTCTCGACTGGTTTGATGCAGTTCTCCAACCTGTTCTATCTTGCGCAAGTCGTTTCATATCTACATACCTGTAACACCCTACATCTTTTGTAATTTGCTTTATATATTCTAATCTTTGCCTCCCTCTACAATGTACTCCCTCAATGTTACCCTCCATTATTGATAGCCCAATACCTGGATGTCTTAGGATATGCCCCACTAGCCTATCCCTTCTTTTGGTAAGATGCTTCCATATACTTCTTTTTTCATCCACTCGCCTAAGAACCTCTAAATTACTTATTTTGTCCACCCACCTAATCTTTAACATTTTCCTATAACACCACATTTCAAAAGCTTCTATCCTCTTCCGTTCTACAGCCCCTATCACCCACGTTTCACTTCCGTATAATTCTACACTCCAAACATAATGTTTTAAGAAATTTTTCCTAATCTGTAAATCAATGTTTGTAGTCAGTAAGCTGTTTTTCATTTCAAAGGCTTTTCTAGCTTGAGCAATTCTACTCTTGATATCACTCGTGCTTCTACCATCCTTTGTTATTTTACTCCCTAGATAGCAGAATTCCCCAACTTCCTGTATGTTTTCGTTGCCTACTTTTAAATTTCCCATCTCTTCTAAACCACTCTTGCTGCTGCACAACACTTTCGTTTTGTTCTTATTAATTTTCATGAAGTAATCCTTCCTCAAGATCTCATCCATTCCATTTAAGGCATCCTCTAGTTCATTCTTTGCCTCGGCTAATACTACTATATCATCGGCGAATCTCAACATTTTTATTGTTTCTCCTTGAATTTTTATTCCTACGTCAAATTTCTCCTTCACTTCATTTATAGTCTCTTCTATATACAAGTTAAAAAGTAGTGGTGACAAAGAACAACCTTGTCGTACACCTTTTCTTACAGCAGCCTCTTTTTCGTACCCCTCGATTCTCAAAACTGCCGTTTGATTCTTATACAGACTGTAGATAACTTTCCTTTCTTTGTATTTAATTCCTAGCCTTTTCAATGTTTTAAACATTTTACTCCAGTCCAGATTGTCAAATGCTTTCTTTTCTGAGTGAGATGAGTTGAGTTGGTTTACATGGTCTTCTCACAGCATTTATAATTATACTTATAAGAATGCCGGTCCTTCGTAAAATCATGTTCTTTCGACTCTCCGAATGACACCTGTATTTCATTATCAAAACGGTTTGATTGTAAAATGAAATTCATGAATCTCAGATAATATTACCCTGACTAGTGTCATTTATACCTCTACCTCTTCTGTTCTTACGTGCTTTAGTCATATAATTGGCTGACCCTGTGATAAAAATGAATACATTTATTTCCTGCAGAAACTAGCAAATTACGTTCCAAAAATTTTTAACACTCTACCTTTTCATTATGGCCACAAAAAATTTCATCCACCTTAAAATACAGGAACTAATGAAATCAGAGTAAAGCCAGAAAACATTTCTCGAAATCACATTGGCCATTATATTATCATTTAGTCAAACCGTTGATTATTATTTTTCGACTAATGCTCGTTGGTAGAGCAAAATAGTTTTCTTGTTATAAAACGGATTAATGAGGTATATTTTCTTACCCGGTAGGATATTGACTTTGTTTCGTCTCAAAAAATTTTGAATTAGATTTTTCAACTGCCTTCTACGTATCGTAATATTTATTTACAGTTGTATAAAGTCATTCCCTTAAAAATATGATACATTACTGGCCAAAAATTAGGTTACAAAAATCGAACAACTAGGAAAAATAGATAACCTTCTTTTGTTTTTTTTCTTTGTGTCGGTATCGAATGAACACTCGTGATTTTTTAAAAAACCGTGTTAACATTTAGCAGCAACAGAAACCAATTTTTAATTTCCTTAAGAACTCGAAAGATCTCTACAATGGGGTACTTCATATTTCGTAAGTGATATTTACCAAGAAACTATAAATCTCATTAAAAGGTACCTTCATATGTTCTGCCCTACCGTTAACTAGAAGTTGTCATTGGGTGTGGACTTCATATTACAATCACACTCGACGTGACGCCTAGAATCAGTACGGACCAATCAGAAAGCAGCATATCCAAACGAATGACGTAACGCTCAAGACACTTTGTCATTGGTTGACATCGGTGTGACGTTGTACAGTAATATAAACTCTCTGATTGGACAATATTAACCAATCAAAATGACGCAAAAGAAGACTTGTGATTGGTTAAAACTGGGCTTTCTTATTGGCCGAAAATACGAGCCTCTGATTGGGCAATTATTACCTGAGCCGTTGACGTCACATGCGCATCACAATCAAATTGGCCCGACTTACTCACGCAACCCTAATAGAACGTTTGTTGAATACCAGTTATATTTTGATACGTATATTTTTGTTTCTCTTAAACACAATAAAAGCGTAGGTCAAAAATGATTTGTCAAGTAACGTCTTCTCAAGTCTATTTTTCGTTGATTTAGGATCTGTTAGTTAACGGGAAATTTATAAGCAGTATTTATATCTTCTACACAGGCAGTGTAAAACTATAACCTTTAACACCTGATTCGTACAGATGAGATAAATAAAAAATAATTCGGCGACAGCATTCGCTTAATTGTCGTAGCGAAAGTATAAGCAGAAAAATTACGATCCCGGTAGCTGTGATTTTATAGAGTTTTAGGCCTGTAATCAGTGTTTATGTAGGCATTATGTAGGCTTGTTCGAATATTACAATTTTATAAGCATTATCAGATGCGACTTTTTAACGTTCCGAAACCGAACAATTCATGCGTTCTCTTAAGCAAGGTAGGCTAATAAAATTACTTATTTTCAATCCAATTTGTCAGTAAACTAAAATGCTGGCTGTTGAAATTGTTGTGCAATGAAAGTTGTATTTTAGGTAAGCAGCGGACAAGGTGGTTTGAACCTCTAAAATCTTTTCTGAGTGAGATATGTTGAGTTAGTTTACATGGTCTTCTCACAGCATTTATAATTATACTTATCAGAATGCCAGTCCTTCGGAAAATCATGTACTTTCGACTCTCCGAATGACACCTGTATTTCATTATCAACAGGGTTTGATTGTAAAATGAAATTCATGAATCTCAGATGAGATAACTCTGACTAGTGTCATTTATACCTCCACCTCTTCTGTTTTTATGTGCTTTAGTCATATAATTGGCTGACCCTGTGATAAAAATTAATTCGTCTCAAGATATTTTGAATTAGATTTTTCAGTTGCCTTCTACGTATCGTAATATATATATATATATATATATATATTATTTTATTAAACATTATTTTCCTTTGTTTGCACCACTACATATATGATTATGAACAGCCAAAACAAAATAAAATAAAATATAAAACTCACCTCAGAGTATTATATCATATACTGATTTTCTGAGCATTATGCTGCTTATTTAAAAAAGGAATGTAAAAGTTCTAATGTGGCAGAACATCTGCTGACGAAAGGGCATAAAATAAGCAGTCATGAAAATAATTTGGAAATTTTAGAAATATGTTTTGATAGTAACAAATTATGGCAGTTGGAGAAATATTATATTTATAAATTTAAAAATAAAAAGATAAATTTAATGAACAGCCAGACAGAATTTGATAATGATAAATTATTTCAAATTGTACTTAATCGAGATAAGGAATAAAACTAGGTACAAAATGATTATACTGTCATTCGGCCGAATAAACCGCGCGCGGAATGGTGCTTTAGGATAGCTATTGTTTTGAACAATTGACGTGGTCTACGACGACTATTGTGTTTGTGTTTTATGTTTTATTGTGTTTATGTTTTTTAAAGTCCTGATGATGTCTCCGAGGGAGACGAAAGATCTTAATATGATATAATACTCTGAGGTGAGTTTTATATTTTATTTTTTTTTGTTTTGGCTGTTCATAATCATATATGTAGTGGTGCAAACAAAGGAAAATAATGTTTAATAAAATAATATATATATATATATATATATATATATACATTCTTCGACGCTCGATTTCTACATCTTAGCCGTGACTTTTTACCTCGAAAACTGCATCATTGAGATGCAGTTTGTTTTATGCATCAGATGTAAAAAGAGATGTTCAGTTGTTATAAAAATTATACAAATTGTTATACAGCTTTATACACATTTTACGCTATTATCGTTTTTTGACTCATTCACGCGATGTTGCCGATTTTACACATCTTAAGTCGAGTCGCTGTCATCAGTTCTGTTCAGTTATGATCTGTTCGATCTGCACGTGGCTGCACTTCCACAGTACTGCGCGGTTAAATTTCCTGTCTCATCATGTTGAAACGAAGCGATATGTATTTCAAAGCCATGGGATTACAAGCCCCAGAGTTGAATACAAACAGCTATATAAAAGGTAAGTTTTAATTTATTATTTTTATATTATAACATTAATTAGACCTATCATTATTATTTTAAAATGTCGCATTGCTTGCCTTATTTTTGGATAAGTAAAATTTATATAGCCAAAACTTAACTGAATAGCATACAATCTATGAATATCACATTAATATTAAGCATTAACTGTCGATTCACGGAACTGCAATGGAATTACTAGTAGGGCTACGATAGGCGACTAAATGCTTGATGGTTGCCGAAGATAATTCCCACAGAAATCCGTGGCCCGTTCGTGAAGTAGGCCTATTATCTTTCAGCGCCTTCTACTTTTTTTGTGTAAATTTTGTCAAAAATATGAAACCAAATTATTATAGACCAACTATTACTGGTTCCTAAAAAAATTAGAAGCAGCTTCCATTTTCTCCAGCAATAAATTACCGTCACTTGATGTTATTTTTTGTGTAAATAAAAGGTTACAAAGGGTTGTAGGTTCCTATTGTTAGACTGAAATATTATCATCTTATTTAGGCCTACCTAATTTATAGTCTAAGCTTGTGGCGAAATACAAAAAAATCTTAAATAAAATGAATAAGGATTGGTTAGGCCTCTAGGTTTATTTAGAGCTTAAAACAAAAAGTTTTGTTTGATGTATTAAGTTGTAGCCAAAATATACTACTAAAATATAATAGAACTGATGTACAGTAAAAAAAATAATTATTTAGGTCTTGCAAGTAAGGCGGCCTACAATGACGGCAACGCGCGTGTGACGTCAAAGGCAGATATAATATAGGACCAATCAGAGTGTAGTATTTTTAACCAATGAAAAATCTCCAAACCTAACCAATCAGATGTCTTCTTAGGCGTCACTTTGATTGGTCAATATTGTCCAATCAGAAGGCTCATTATAGTTCACTACGTCATCCGATATCGACCAATGAAAACGTCTTAATCAGTATTACGTCATTTGTCAGTATCGAGCTTCCTGATTGGTCCGGTACTGTTCCTGCGCGTGACGTCGACTTACATTTTTACAAAAATCCACCCATTGTCACCGCCCAGTTAACGATACGGCCGAATATTAAACAATAACGTCTACTGAAATGCTATACTTTCCAGAATTAAAACGCCTACCAAAAACATTTTTAAACTTGTTAAGGTCTTCCGAGTACGGAATGATTATGGTTAATTGTATGAAACAGCAGTATATTTATACTGCTTTTCACAGTATGAAAAATTAAAATTCTTAAAAAGGAAGCACAAGAATAGATTGCGTTTACACATACAAGCTTGCTTAAATTTAAGACATTATTTTCTCGGCTACCATGCAAACACTACTATACGAACGTAACACATTGTGATTTTTTCATTGTATATTAAAGTTTATTCAAATAAGGACGTCTCTAAAGTTTTTTTTTGTCAAGTAATCGTCAGTAGAATCGCCGGCATTACCAAACTGAAATTTACAATATACTTGAACAATACCTAGTAAGAGCAAAATAGAAATTGTGCCCTTTTAACGACAATCAGTCACACTAAAAACGGTTAACGATGTGAAAAATTTCTAGGCAATATTTTTGACATTTCTCCGCGCTTATTCGCAGTTCTTTTCATTATTTTATTTTATGATGCGAAAATTAGTATTGCCTATATGAAACATTAAACTGTTAAATATTTTTAAATTTCAACTGCTACTTCCACGGCTAAAATAATACTTCTGTTTTCTTCAAGAATGAAGCAATTTTCGACTAAAACATTATAACAACATAAGAAGTACTGGTGAAATAAACACTTTTAGACCTTCTTCATATGACAGTAGATTTTTATACCGTTAGACCTTGCAGTGGGAATATATTAAAGACGCATTTGCAAGGTGCGAAGTGAAACTTTTTTAGAAGGCCTGCTTTGCTCATCAAATGACTTTTCTACTGAAACATACGATTACAAACCAAAAAATGTAACCCAATTAACTTTTCAGTTTATTTCAGATAACTTGTAAATGTTTGAACTAACTTCTACCCTAATGATCTAAAAACTCAAATTAATTGTGCCGAGTATTTAACATCTCATTATTTACCTAATTTTTAAGTATTTTAAAAAATCAGATTTGTAAGAAAGGATGTTATCAAAGTCGTTATGAAAGAACGTACAAATTTAATCTTACTTATCGTACAAAAAATATAATCTGATAAGAGTTTATTAAATTTAATGTTCAAACCAACATCTTCCTTAAATAACATAGGCGTAGTACATCAATACGTACGGTTTTATTTCTAAGAATCATTATAATTTTTTTGCTTAAATTTTGACTATAGCAAAAATAAACAGAGAGCAATGCACAACGATTTTTCTAACGTTTTTTAAGGAGGAATGAATTGCTGATTGGAGTTTTACACAATTGGCGCAGAACAAGTATATTTTTATTATACGTTTTGAGTTAACTATCAGTTCCTAAATCAACAAAGAAATATCCATTAAAGAGCGTTACTTAACGAATTTTTATTTATTTCGCACTATTTGTGTCTTTAACATATCCGAAAATATACTACTAAAATATAATAGAACTGATGTACAGTAGAAAAAAATAATTATTTAGGTCTTGCAAGTAAGGCGGCCTACAATGACGGCAACGCGCGTGTGACGTCAAAAGCAGATATAATATAGGACCAATCAGAGTGTAGTATTTTTAACCAATGAAAAATCTCCAAACCTAACCAATCAGATGTCTTCTTAGGCGTCACTTTGATTGGTCAATATTGTCCAATCAGAAGGCTCATTATAGTTCACTACGTCATCCGATATCGACCAATGAAAACGTCTTAATCAGTATTACGTCATTTGTCAGTATCGAGCTTCCTGATTGGTCCGGTACTGTTCCTGCGCGTGACGTCGACTTACATTTTTACATAAATCCACCCATTGTCACCGCCCAGTTAACGATACGGCCGAATATTAAACAATAACGTCTACTGAAATGCTATACTTTCCAGAATTAAAACGCCTACCAAAAACATTTTTAAACTTGTTAAGGTCTTCCGAGTACGGAATGATTATGGTTAATTGTATGAAACAGCAGTATATTTATACTGCTTTTCACAGTATGAAAAATTAAAATTCTTAAAAAGGAAGCACAAGAATAGATTGCGTTTACACATACAAGCTTGCTTAAATTTAAGACATTATTTTCTCGGCTACCATGCAAACACTACTATACGAACGTAACACATTGTGATTTTTTCATTGTATATAAAAGTTTATTCAAATAAGGACGTCTATAAAGTTTTTTTTGTCAAGTAATCGTCAGTAGAATCGCCGGCATTACCAAACTGAAATTTACAATATACATGAACAATACCTAGTAAGAGCAAAATAGAAATTGTGCCCTTTTAACGACAATCAGTCACACTAAAAACGGTTAACGATGTGAAAAATTTCTAGGCAATATTTTTGACATTTCTCCGCGCTTATTCGCAGTTCTTTTCATTATTTTATTTTATGATGCGAAAGTTAGTATTGCCTATATGAAACATTAAACTGTTAAATATTTTTAAATTTCAACTGCTACTTCCACGGCTAAAATAATACTTCTGTTTTCTTCAAGAATGAAGCAATTTTCGACTAAAACATTATAACAACATAAGAAGTACTGGTGAAATAAACACTTTTAGACCTTCTTCATATGACAGTAGATTTTTATACCGTTAGACCTTGCAGTGGGAATATATTAAAGACGCATTTGCAAGGTGCGAAGTGAAACTTTTTTAGAAGGCCTGCTTTGCTCATCAAATGACTTTTCTACTGAAACATACGATTACAAACCAAAAAATGTAACCCAATTAACTTTTCAGTTTATTTCAGATAACTTGTAAATGTTTGAACTAACTTCTACCCTAATGATCTAAAAACTCAAATTAATTGTGCCGAGTATTTAACATCTCATTATTTACCTAATTTTTAAGTATTTTAAAAAATCAGATTTGTAAGAAAGGATGTTATCAAAGTCGTTATGAAAGAACGTACAAATTTAATCTTACTTATCGTACAAAAAATATAATCTGATAAGAGTTTATTAAATTTAATGTTCAAACCAACATCTTCCTTAAATAACATAGGCGTAGTACATCAATACGTACGGTTTTATTTCTAAGAATCATTATAATTTTTTTGCTTAAATTTTGACTATAGCAAAAATAAACAGAGAGCAATGCACAACGATTTTTCTAACGTTTTTTAAGGAGGAATGAATTGCTGATTGGAGTTTTACACAATTGGCGCAGAACGTGTATATTTTTATTATACGTTTTGAGTTAACTATCAGTTCCTAAATCAACAAAGAAATATCCATTAAAGAGCGTTACTTAACGAATTTTTATTTATTTCGCACTATTTGTGTCTTTAACATATCCGAAAATATACTACTAAAATATAATAGAACTGATGTACAGTAGAAAAAAATAATTATTTAGGTCTTGCAAGTAAGGCGGCCTACAATGACGGCAACGCGCGTGTGACGTCAAAAGCAGATATAATATAGGACCAATCAGAGTGTAGTATTTTTAACCAATGAAAAATCTCCAAACCTAACCAATCAGATGTCTTCTTAGGCGTCACTTTGATTGGTCAATATTGTCCAATCAGAAGGCTCATTATAGTTCACTACGTCATCCGATATCGACCAATGAAAACGTCTTAATCAGTATTACGTCATTTGTCAGTATCGAGCTTCCTGATTGGTCCGGTACTGTTCCTGCGCGTGACGTCGACTTACATTTTTACATAAATCCACCCATTGTCACCGCCCAGTTAACGATACGGCCGAATATTAAACAATAACGTCTACTGAAATGCTATACTTTCCAGAATTAAAACGCCTACCAAAAACATTTTTAAACTTGTTAAGGTCTTCCGAGTACGGAATGATTATGGTTAATTGTATGAAACAGCAGTATATTTATACTGCTTTTCACAGTATGAAAAATTAAAATTCTTAAAAAGGAAGCACAAGAATAGATTGCGTTTACACATACAAGCTTGCTTAAATTTAAGACATTATTTTCTCGGCTACCATGCAAACACTACTATACGAACGTAACACATTGTGATTTTTTCATTGTATATAAAAGTTTATTCAAATAAGGACGTCTATAAAGTTTTTTTTGTCAAGTAATCGTCAGTAGAATCGCCGGCATTACCAAACTGAAATTTACAATATACATGAACAATACCTAGTAAGAGCAAAATAGAAATTGTGCCCTTTTAACGACAATCAGTCACACTAAAAACGGTTAACGATGTGAAAAATTTCTAGGCAATATTTTTGACATTTCTCCGCGCTTATTCGCAGTTCTTTTCATTATTTTATTTTATGATGCGAAAGTTAGTATTGCCTATATGAAACATTAAACTGTTAAATATTTTTAAATTTCAACTGCTACTTCCACGGCTAAAATAATACTTCTGTTTTCTTCAAGAATGAAGCAATTTTCGACTAAAACATTATAACAACATAAGAAGTACTGGTGAAATAAACACTTTTAGACCTTCTTCATATGACAGTAGATTTTTATACCGTTAGACCTTGCAGTGGGAATATATTAAAGACGCATTTGCAAGGTGCGAAGTGAAACTTTTTTAGAAGGCCTGCTTTGCTCATCAAATGACTTTTCTACTGAAACATACGATTACAAACCAAAAAATGTAACCCAATTAACTTTTCAGTTTATTTCAGATAACTTGTAAATGTTTGAACTAACTTCTACCCTAATGATCTAAAAACTCAAATTAATTGTGCCGAGTATTTAACATCTCATTATTTACCTAATTTTTAAGTATTTTAAAAAATCAGATTTGTAAGAAAGGATGTTATCAAAGTCGTTATGAAAGAACGTACAAATTTAATCTTACTTATCGTACAAAAAATATAATCTGATAAGAGTTTATTAAATTTAATGTTCAAACCAACATCTTCCTTAAATAACATAAGCGTAGTACATAAATACGCACGGTTTTATTTCTAAGAATTATTATAATTTTTGTGCTTGAATTTTGACTATAGCAAAAATAAACAGAGAGCAATGCACAACGATTTTTATAACGTTTTTTAAGGAGGAATGAATTGCTGATTGGAGTTTTACACTATTGGCGCAGAACGTGTATATTTTTATTATACGTTTTAAATTAACTATCAGTTCCTAAATCAACAAAGAAATAATCATTAGAGAGCGTTACTTAACGAATTTTTATTTCTTTCGCACTATTTGTGTCTTTAACATATCCGAAAATATACTACTAAAATATAATAGAACTGATGTACAGTAGAAAAAAATAATTATTTAGGTCTTGCAAGTAAGGCGGGCTACAATGACGGCAACGCGCGTGTAACGTCAAAGGCAGATATAATATAGGACCAATTAGAGTGTAGTATTTTTAACCAATGAAAAATCTCCAAACCTAACCAATCAGATGTCTTCTTAGGCGGCACTTTGAATGGTTAATATTGTCCAATCAGAAGGCTCATTATAGTTCACTACGTCATCCGAAATCGACCAATGAAAACGTCTCAATCAGTATTACGTCATTTGTCAGTATCGAGCTTCCTGATTGGTCCGGTACTGTTCCTGCGCGTGACGTCGACTTACATTTTTACATATATCCGCCCATTGTCACCGCCCAGTTAACGATGCGGCCGAATATTAAACAATAACGTCTACTGAAATGCTATACTTTCTAGAATAAAAACGCCTACCAAAAACATTTTCAAACTTGTTAAGGTCTTCCGAGTACGGAATGAATATCGTTATTTGTATGAAACAGCAGTATATTTATACTGTTTTCACAGTATAAAAAATTAAAATTCACAAAAAGGAAGCACATGAATAGATTGCGTTTACACATACAAGCTTGCTTAAATTTAAGACATTATTTTCTCGGCTACCATGCAAACACTACTATACGAACGTAACACATTGTGATTTTTTCATTGTATATTAAAGTTTATTCAAATAAGGACGTCTCTAAAGTTTTTTTTGTCAAGTAATCGTCAGTAGAATCGCCGGCATTACCAAACTGAAATTTACAATATACTTGAACAATACCTAGTAAGAGCAAAATAGAAATTGTGCCCTTTTAACGACAATCAGTCACACTAAAAACGGTTAACGATATGAAAAATTTCTAGGCAATATTTTTGAAATTTCTCCGCACTTATTCGCAGTTCTTTTCATTATTTTATATTATAATGCGAAAATTAATATAGCCTATATGAAACATTAAACTGTTAAATATTTTTTAAATTTCAACTGCTACTTCCACGGCTAAAATAATACTTCTGTTTTCTTCAAGAATGAAGCAATTTTCGACTAAAACATTATAACAACATAAGAAGTACTGGTGTAATAAACACTTTTAGACCTTCTTCATATGACAGTAGATTTTTATACAGTTAGACCTTGCAGTGTGAATATATTAAAGACACATTTGCAAGGTGCGAAGTGAAAATTTTTCAGAAGGCCTGCTTTGCTCATCAAATGACTTTTCTACTGAAACATACGGTTACAAACCAAAAAATGTAACCCAATTAACTTTTCAGTTTATTTCAGATAACTTGTAAATGTTTGAACTAACTTCTACCCTAATGATCTAAAAACTCAAATTAATTGTGCCGAGTAACATCTCATTATTTACCTAATTTTAAGTAATTTAAAAAATCAGATTTGTAAGGAAGGATGTTATCAAAGTCGTTATGAAAGAACGTACAAATTTAATCTTACTAATCGTACAAAATATATAATCTGATAAGAGTTTATTAAATTTAATGTTCAAACCAACATCTTCCTTAAATAACATAGGCGTAGTACATCAATACGCACGGTTTTATTTCTAAGAATTATTATAATTTTTTTGCTTGAATTTTGACTATAGCAAAAATAAACAGAGAGCAATGCACAACGATTTTCCTAACGTTTTTTAAGGAGGAATGAATTGCTGATTGGAGTTTTTCACTATTGGCGCAGAACGTGTATATTTTTATTATACGTTTTGAGTTGACTATCAGTTCCTAAATCAACAAAGAAATATCCATTAAAGAGCGTTACTTAACGAATTTTTATTTCTTTCGCACTATTTGTGTCTTTAACATATCCGAAAATATGCTACTAAAATATAATAGAACTGATGTACAGTAGAAAAAAATAATTATTTAGGTCTTGCAAGTAAGGCGGCCTACAATGACGGCAACGCGCGTGTGACGTCAAAGGCAGATATAATATAGGACCAATCAGAGTGTAGTATTTTTAACCAATGAAAAATCTCCAAACCTAACCAATCAGATGTCTTCTTAGGCTTCACTTTAATTGGTTAATATTGTCCAATCAGAAGGCTCATTATAGTTCACTACGTCATCCGATATCGACCAATGAAAACGTCTCAATCAGTATTACGTCATTTGTCAGTATCGAGCTTCCTGATTGGTCCGGTACTGTCCCTGCGCGTGACGTCGACTTACATTTTTACATATATCCGCCCATTGTCACCGCCCAGTTAACGATGCGGCCGAATATTAAACAATAACGTCTACTGAAATGCTATACTTTCCAGAATTAAAACGCCTACCAAAAACATTTTTAAACTTGTTAAGGTCTTCCGAGTACGGAATGATTATGGTTAATTGTATGAAACAGCAGTATATTTATACTGCTTTTCACAGTATGAAAAATTAAAATTCTTAAAAAGGAAGCACAAGAATAGATTGCGTTTACACATACAATCTTGCTTAAATTTAAGACATTATTTTCTCGGCTACCATGCAAACACTACTATACGAACGTAACACATTGTGATTTTTTCATTGTATATTAAAGTTTATTCAAATAAGGACGTCTCTAAAGTTTTTTTTGTCAGGTAATCGTCTGTAAAATCGCCGGCATTACCAAATCGAAATTTACAATATACTTGAACAATACCTAGTAAGAGCAAAATATAAATTGTGCCCTTTTAACGACAATCAGTCACACTAAAAACGGTTAACGATATGAAAAATTTCTAGGCAATATTTTTGAAATTTCTCCGCACTTATTCGCAGTTCTTTTCATTATTTTATATTATAATGCGAAAATTAATATTGCCTATATGAAACATTAAACTGTTAAATATTTTTTAAATTTCAACTGCTACTTCCACGGCTAAAATAATACTTCTGTTTTCTTCAAGAATGAAGCAATTTTCGACTAAAACATTATAACAACATAAGAAGTACTGGTGTAATAAACACTTTTAGACCTTCTTCATATGACAGTAGATTTTTATACAGTTAGACCTTGCAGTGTGAATATATTAAAGAAGCATTTGCAAGGTGCGAAGTGAAAATTTTTTAGAAGGCCTGCTTTGCTCATCAAATGACTTTTCTACTGAAACGTACGGTTACAAACCAAAAAATGTAACCCAATTAACTTTTCAGTTTATTTCAGATAACTTGTAAATGTTTGAACTAACTTCTACCCTAATGATATAAAAACTCAAATTAATTGTGCCGAGTATTTAACATCTCATTATTTACCTAATTTTAGGTAATTTAAAAAATCAGATTTGTAAGTAAGGATGTTATCAAAGTCGTTATGAAAGAACGTACAAATTTAATCTTACTAATCATACAAAAAATATAATCTGATAAGAGTTTATTAAATTTAATGTTCAAACCAACATCTTCCTTAAATAACATAAGCGTAGTACATAAATACGCACGGTTTTATTTCTAAGAATTATTATAATTTTTGTGCTTGAATTTTGACTATAGCAAAAATAAACAGAGAGCAATGCACAACGATTTTTCTAACGTTTTTTAAGGAGGAATGAATTGCTGATTGGAGTTTTACACTATTGGCGCATAATGTGTATATTTTTATTATACGTTTTAAATTAACTATCAGTTCCTAAATCAACAAAGAAATATCCATTAAAGAGCGTTACTTAACGAATTTTTATTTCTTTCGCACTATTTGTGTCCTTAACATATCCGAAAATATACTACTAAAATATAATAGAACTGCTGTACAGTAGAAAAAAATAATTATTTAGGTCTTGCAAGTAAGGCGGCCTACAATGACGGCAACGCGCGTGTGACGTCAAAGGCAGATATAATATAGGACCAATCAGAATGTAGTATTTTTAACCAATGAAAAATCTCCAAACCTAACCAATCAGATGTCTTCTTAGGGGTCACTTTGATTGGTTAATATTGTCCAATCAGAAGGCTCATTATAGTTCACTACGTCATCCGATATCGACCAATGAAAACGTCTCAATCAGTATTACGTCATTTGTAAGTATCGAGCTTCCTGATTGGTCCGGTACTGTCCCTGCGCGTGACGTCGACTTACATTTTTACATATATCCGCCCATTGTCACCGCCCAGTTAACGATGCGGCCGAATATTAAACAATAACGTCTACTGAAATGCTATACTTTCCAGAATTAAAACGCCTACCAAAAACATTTTCAAACTTGTTAAGGTCTGCCGAGTACGGAATGAATATCGTTATTTGTATGAAACAGCAGTATATTTATACTGTTTTCACAGTATAAAAAATTAAAATTCACAAAAAGGAAGCACAAGAATAGATTGCGTTTACACATACAAGCTTGCTTAAATTTAAGACATTATTTTCTCGGCTACCATGCAAACACTACTATACGAACGTAACACATTGTGATTTTTTCATTGTATATTAAAGTTTATTCAAATAAGGACGTCTCTAAAGTTTTTTTGTCAAGTAATCGTCAGTAGAATCGCCGGCATTACCAAACTGAAATTTACAATATACTTGAACAATACCTAGTAAGAGCAAAATATAAATTGTGCCCTTTTAACGACAATCAGTCACACTAAAAACGGTTAACGATATGAAAAATTTCTAGGCAATATTTTTGAAATTTCTCCGCACCTATTCGCAGTTCTTTTCATTCTTTTATATTATAATGCGAAAATTAATATTGCCTATATGAAACATTAAACGGTTAAATATTTTTTAAATTTCAACTGCTACTTCCACGGCTAAAATAATACTTCTGTTTTCTTCAAGAATGAAGCAATTTTCGACTAAAACATTATAACAACATAAGAAGTACTAGTAAAATAAACACTTTTAGACCTTCTTCATATGACAGTAGATTTTTATACCGTTAGACCTTGCAGTGTGAATATATTAAAGACGCATTTGCAAGGTGCGAAGTGAAAATTTTTTAGAAGGCCTGCTTTGCTCATCAAATGACTTTTCTACTGAAACATACGGTTACAAACCAAAAAATGTAACCCAATTAACTTTTCAGTTTATTTCAGATAACTTGTAAATGTTTGAACTAACTTCTACCCTAATGATCTAAAACTCAAATTAATTGTGCCGAGTATTTAACATCTCATTAATTACCTAATTTTAGGTAATTTAAAAAATCAGATTTGTAAGAAAGGATGTTATCAAAGTCGTTATGAAAGAACGTACAAATTTAATCTTACTTATCGTACAAAAAATATAATCTGATAAGAGTTTATTAAATTTAATGTTCAAACCAACATCTTCCTTAAATAACATAAGCGTAGTACTTCTATACGCACGGTTTTATTTCTAAGAATTATTATAATTTTTGTGCTTGAATTTTGACTATAGCAAAAATAAACAGAGAGCAATGCACAACGATTTTTCTAACGTTTTTTAAGGAGGAATGAATTGCTGATTGGAGTTTTACACTATTGGTGCAGAACGTGTATATTTTTATTATACGTTTTGAGTTAACTATCAGTTCCTAAATCAACAAAGAAATAATCATTAGAGAGTTCTTTCGCACTATTTGTGTCTTTAACATATCCGAAAATATTGTAACAGAATCGACCAGACGGATCACGAATGTTCCAGAAATCCATTCATGAAATAGTATAGAGTGTGAAATAATAGTTACAACAAGAGAGAGTAATAAAGAAATAATAATATATCAATTGTGAATGACAATTTTACAATGACGACCATAAAGGTGTGTCTATTCACAATAGTTGTAAAAACTATCGTGTAGTACGCCTATTATAAAATTTCAGGTATACTATTGTGTACAGCTATTTTTATGAAGTTGTTTATGAGGTTGTTTACGTTTTCTATTTACAGTAGTTGACTTGTTAACAAAAGGATTTTTCTAGCATTCATTAATACAGAGTTATTATTTTTTTACTTGAGTAGATTTCACTGCTTTATTCTGGAACAATCTTTATGAATGAGTAGGTATAAAAAGAGACCCCCGAGTGCGGTCAGTCAGTAATCGTTTGATCTTTGACGAATGTCCAACGGACGTAGGTAGGCGCGTACCGAACATTGTGTCAGTCGACGATTCTAACACTGTCTGTGAGTCTATTGTGTAAAGCCTTTTGTTAGTGTATTATAAAGTTAATGGGTAAAGTTAATGTGAATTCAATTTCTATGTTTTGTATGTCTGTTTAAGCTATAAAAGTGATTGTAAGTTATTTATTGTTTATTATCAAGTTTAAGTGAATTATATAATCATTTATTGTGTTATTTAATTATAATTAGTTTAATCATTTATTTTGTAATCTTTTAGTCTAATAAATATTTGTAATTTGTAACCTTTAGCGTATGAATTATTTAATAACCTAGATCCCGAAACGGACCTTAGCAATAAGTGTCAAAATATACTACTAAAATATAATAGAACTGATGTACAGTAAAAAAAATAATTATTTAGGTCTTGCAAGTAAGGCGGCCTACAATGACGGCAACGCGCGTGTGACGTCAAAGGCAGATATAATATAGGACCAATCAGAGTGTAGTATTTTTAACCAATGAAAAATCTCCAAACCTAACCAATCAGATGTCTTCTTAGGCGTCACTTTGATTGGTCAATATTGTCCAATCAGAAGGCTCATTATAGTTCACTACGTCATCCGATATCGACCAATGAAAACGTCTTAATCAGTATTACGTCATTTGTCAGTATCGAGCTTCCTGATTGGTCCGGTACTGTTCCTGCGCGTGACGTCGACTTACATTTTTACATAAATCCACCCATTGTCACCGCCCAGTTAACGATACGGCCGAATATTAAACAATAACGTCTACTGAAATGCTATACTTTCCAGAATTAAAACGCCTACCAAAAACATTTTTAAACTTGTTAAGGTCTGCCGAGTACGGAATGATTATGGTTAATTGTATGAAACAGCAGTATATTTATACTGCTTTTCACAGTATGAAAAATTAAAATTCTTAAAAAGGAAGCACAAGAATAGATTGCGTTTACACATACAAGCTTGCTTAAATTTAAGACATTATTTTCTCGGCTACCATGCAAACACATGATAGTTACTATACGTTCGTATAGTAACGAACGTAACACATTGTGATTTTTTCATTGTATATTAAAGTTTATTCAAATAAGGACGTCTCTAAAGTTTTTTTTTGTCAAGTAATCGTCAGTAGAATCGCCGGCATTACCAAACTGAAATTTACAATATACTTGAACAATACCTAGTAAGAGCAAAATAGAAATTGTGCCCTTTTAACGACAATCAGTCACACTAAAAACGGTTAACGATGTGAAAAATTTCTAGGCAATATTTTTGACATTTCTCCGCGCTTATTTGCAGTTCTTTTCATTATTTTATATTATAATGCGAAAATTAATATTGCCTATATGAAACATTAAACTGTTAAATATTTTTAAATTTCAACTGCTACTTCCACGGCTAAAATAATACTTCTGTTTTCTTCAAGAATGAAGCAATTTTCGACTAAAACATTATAACAACATAAGAAGTACTGGTGAAATAAACACTTTTAGACCTTCTTCATATGACAGTAGATTTTTATACCGTTAGACCTTGCAGTGTGAATATATTAAAGACGCATTTGCAAGGTGCGAAGTGAAAATTTTTTAGAAGGCCTGCTTTGCTCATCAAATGACTTTTCTACTGAAACATACGGTTACAAACCAAAAAATGTAACCCAATTAACTTTTCAGTTTATTTCAGATAACTTGTAAATGTTTGAACTAACTTCTACCCTAATGATCTAAAAACTCAAATTAATTGTGCCGAGTATTTAACATCTCATTATTTACCTAATTTTAAGTAATTTAAAAAATCAGATTTGTAAGAAAGGATGTTATCAAAGTCGTTATGAAAGAACGTACAAATTTAATCTTACTTATCGTACAAAAAATATAATCTGATAAGAGTTTATTAAATTTAATGTTCAAACCAACATCTTCCTTAAATAACATAAGCGTAGTACATAAATACGCACGGTTTTATTTCTAAGAATTATTAAAATTTTTGTGCTTAAATTTTGACTATAGCAATAATAAACAGAGAGCAATGCTCAACGATTTTTCTAACGTTTCTTAAGGAGGAATGAATTGCTGATTGGAGTTTTACACTATTGGCGCAGAACGTGTATATTTTTATTATACGTTTTGAGTTAACGAACAGTTCCTAAATCAACAAGAAAATAATCATTAGAGAGCGTTGCTCAACGAATTTTTATTTCTTTCACACTATTTGTGCCTTTCACAAATCCGAAAATATAGACTAGGCCTACTACATATTTGGTAAGTGATATTTACCTAGAAACTATATAACTCATTGAAAGGTACCTTCATAATATGTTCTGCCCTACCGTTAACTGGAAGTTGTCATTGGGTGTGGACTTTATATTACAATCATACTCAAAGTGACGCCCAGAATCAGTACGGACTAATCAGAAAGCAGCATATCCTGACGAATGATGTAACGCTCAAGACACTTTGTCATTGGTTGACATCGGTGTGACGTTGTACAGTAATAAAAAACTCTCTGATTGGACAATATTAACCAATCAAAATGACGCAAAAGAAGACTTGTGATTGGTTAAAACTGGGCTTTCTTATTGGCCGAAAATACGAGCCTCTGATTGGGCAATTATTACCTGAGCCGTTGACGTCACATGCGCATCACAATCAAATTGGCCCGACTTACTCACGCAACCCTAATAGAACGTTTGTTGAATACCAGTTATAGTATTTTGATACGTATATTTTTGTTTCTCTTAAACACAATAAAAGCGTAGGTCAAAAATGATTTGTCAAGTAACGTCTTCTCAAGTCTATTTTTCGTTGATTTAGGATCTGTTAGTTAACGGGAAGAATCCGAAATGGAATAAGAACGGCGAAAGAATGTTGGTTGGCTGACAGATGTTTGGAGGCAGAGAATCTGAGTAGGTTAGGAGATAGTTTCCACCTCCACAAAAAAGTCAAGGAAATCGCTGGAGTATATAACAGAAGAAATATAAGTTTCATTAAGGATGAAAACAATAAAATAATATTGGACACCGAGGAATTGTTACTGACGTGGAGGAGATACACCACTAATCTCTTCCAGGATGACAGACCAGAGAACCCCGAAGCTGGAATGATGCCGCTGTCGGGACCAAGTATTTTGAAGAGTGAAATTAAGCATGCCATAGCGTTAATGAAGAATAGCAAAGCTCCGGGCCCTGATGATATGTACTCAGAGACGTTTCATTTAGTTAGCGAACACAACCTTGATATCATTGTCCGACTTTTTAACAACATTTATGACACTGGACATATTCCCGAGGACTGGCTTCTCTCTACGTTTGTCGCACTTCCGAAATCAAACAACGCAAACTCATGTAAGGACTATCGTCTAATTAGCCTGATGAGTCATTTTCTTAAACTCTTTCTTCGAGTTCTACACACGAGACTCTATAGGAGGTGTGAGGAAGTAAGTGGTGCTAGTCAATTTGGATTTAAGAGCGGTTTTGGAACGAGAGAAGCCATATTCAGTCTCCAAACTTTGGTACAAAATTGCCAGGATCAGAGAAAGGACGTCTTTTTGTGTTTCATCGACTATGAAAAGGCGTTTGATAATGTAAAGCATGATCTCCTCATATCATATCTTGGGGATTTGGGGCTGGATGGGAAGGATATAAGGCTTATAGGTAATTTATATTGGAATCAAAGGGCGGCAGTTCGAATTCAGGATGCGGGAACAACTGAGGAATTCGAAATAAAAAAGGGTGTCCGACAGGGGTGCATCTTGTCTCCGATGTTGTTTAACTTGTATGTGGAGAGAGCATTCGCCGAGTCAATCTCCGACAGTAGCATGGGCATTAAAGTGAACGGAATTCCCATTAACAATATTCGGTATGCGGATGACACCGTGATATTGGCGGATAGTGCGGATGATCTCCAAGCTCTATTAGACAGGGTCAATGAAAAGAGTCAGGGTTTGGGTCTGAAAATTAACATCCGTAAAACGAAATGTATGGCCATCAGTAGAAACGGCACTCCGGGTACAAGAATATCCATAAATGGAGAGAACATTGAACAGGTCGCTCAATTTAAATACTTGGGATGTATGATCAACCAAGAATGGGACCCAGATCATGAAATAAAATGTAGAATCGAACAAGCTCGAGCAACATTCCTCAGACTTGGGAAATTTTTGAGAGACAAGAACTTAAGTCTCAGTCTTAGATATAGGATGGTAAAATGTTACGTCTGGTCCGTTCTCTTGTACGGAGTAGAGGCATGGACGTTGAAAACAAACAGTATCAGCAAACTTGAGGCCTTTGAGATGTGGACCCTGCGACGAATGATGAGAGTGTCGTGGGTTGATCATGTGACGAACGAGGACATCCTGAGAAGAGCTGGTTTGGTGGATCGTGAGCTTTTCGAGACTATTAAAACAAGAAAGACTGGGTACCTTGGACACATACTGCGTGGGGAGCGTTATCATTTCCAGCGGCTTATTCTTCAGGGTAGAATAGAGGGAGGAGGAAGAGGAAGAGGTAGAAGAAGGTTATCCTGGCTACGGAACATACGGCAGTGGACAGGGATACGAGACTTCCAGGCATTGCAGGAGGCTGCAATTGATAGAGTAATATGATGTGAGCGAGGATGGACGCCTACGCAGGAATCTGCATGGCACTTTAAGAAGAGAAGTTAACGGGAAATTTATAAGCAGTATTTATATCTTCTACACAGGCAGTGTAAAACTATAACCTTTAACACCTGATTCGTACAGATGAGATAAATAAAAAATAATTCGGCGACTGTATTCGCTTAATTGTCGTAGCGAAAGTATAAGGAGAAAAATTACGATCCCGATAGCTGTGATTTTATAGAATTTTAGGCCTGTAATCAGTGTTTATGTAGGCAGCTTGTTCGAATATTACAATTTTATAAGCATTATCAAATGCGACTTTTTAACGTTCCGAAACCGAACAATTCATGAGTTCTCTTAAGCAAGGTAGATTAATAACATTACTTATTTTCAATCCAATTTGTCAGTAAACTAAAATGCAGGCTGTTGAAATTGTTGTGCAATGAAAGTTGTTTTTTAGGTAAGCAGCGGACAAGGTGGTTTGAACCTCTAAAATCTTTTCTGAGTGAGATGAGTTGAGTTGGTTTACATGGTCTTCTTACAGCGTTTATAATTATACTTATCAGGATGCGAGTCCTTCGGAAAATCATGTACTTTCGACTCTCCGAATGACACCGGTATTTCATTATCAACAGGGTTTGATTGTAAAATGAAATTCATGAATCTCAGATGAGATAACTCCGACTACTGTCATATATACCTCTACCTCTTCTGTTCTTACGTGGTTTAGTCATATAATTGGCTGACTCTGTGATAACAATGAATACATATTTACGGTCAGGAACTAGCAAATTACGTGCAAAAAATGTTTAACACTCTACCTTTTCATTAAAGCCACAATAAATTTCATCCATCTTAAAATACAGGAACTAATGAAATAAGAGTAAAGCCAGAAAACCTTTTTCGAAATTTTTTTTTTTGTCATCAGTCTCTCGACTGGTTTGATGCAGTTCTCCAACCTGTTCTATCTTGCGCAAGTCGTTTCATATCTACATACCTGTAACACCCTACATCTTTTGTAATTTGCTTTATATATTCTAATCTTTGCCTCCCTCTACAATGTACTCCCTCAATGTTACCCTCCATTATTGATAGCCCAATACCTGGATGTCTTAGGATATGCCCCACTAGCCTATCCCTTCTTTTGGTAAGATGCTTCCATATACTTCTTTGTTTCTCTTAAAACAAAAATATACGTATCAAAATACTATAACTGGTATTCAACAAACGTTCTATTAGGGTTGCGTGAGTAAGTCGGGCCAATTTGATTGTGATGCGCATGTGACGTCAACGGCTCAGGTAATAATTGCCCAATCAGAGGCTCGTATTTTCGGCCAATAAGAAAGCCCAGTTTTAACCAATCACAAGTCTTCTTTTGCGTCATTTTGATTGGTTAATATTGTCCAATCAGAGAGTTTTTTATTACTGTACTACGTCACACCGATGTCAACCAATGACAAAATGTCTTGAGCGTTACGTCATTCGTCAGGATATGCTGCTTTCTGATTGGTCCGTACTGATTCTGGGCGTCACTTTGAGTATGATTGTAATATAAAGTCCACACCCAATGACAACTTCCAGTTAACGGTAGGGCAGAACATATTATGAAGGTACCTTTCAATGAGTTATATAGTTTCTAGGTAAATATCACTTACCAAATATGTAGTAGGCCTAGTCTATATTTTCGGATTTGTGAAAGGCACAAATAGTGTGAAAGAAATAAAAATTCGTTGAGTAACGCTCTCTAATGATTATTTCTTTGTTGATTTAGGAACTGATAGTTAACTCAAAACGTATAATAAAAATATACACATTATGCGCCAATAGTGTAAAACTCCAATCAGCAATTCATTCCTCCTTAAAAAACGTTAGAAAAATCGTTGTGCATTGCTCTCTGTTTATTTTTGCTATAGTCAAAATTCAAGCACAAAAATTATAATAATTCTTAGAAATAAAACCGTGCGTATTGATGTACTACGCCTATGTTATTTAAGGAAGATGTTGGTTTGAACATTAAATTTAATAAACTCTTATCAGATTATATTTTTTGTACGATTAGTAAGATTAAATTTGTACGTTCTTTCATAACGACTTTGATAACATCCTTCCTTACAAATCTGATTTTTTAAATTACTTAAAATTAGGTAAATAATGAGATGTTAAATACTCGGCACAATTAATTTGAGTTTTTAGATCATTAGGGTAGAAGTTAGTTCAAACATTTACAAGTTATCTGAAATAAACTGAAAAGTTAATTGGGTTAGCCTATTTTTTTTGGTTTGTAACCGTATGTTTTAGTAGAAAAGTCATTTGATGAGCAAAGCAGGCCTTCTAAAAAATTTTCACTTCGCACCTTGCAAATGCGTCTTTAATATATTCACACTGCAAGGTCTAACTGTATAAAAATCTACTGTCATATGAAGAAGGTCTAAAAGTGTTTCTTCACCAGTACTTCTTATGTTGTTATAATGTTTTAGTCGAAAATTGCTTCATTCTTGAAAAAAACAGAAGTATTATTTTAGCCGTGGAAGTAGCAGTTGAAATTTAAAAAATATTTAACAGTTTAATGTTTCATATAGGCAATATTAATTTTCGCATTATAATATAAAAAATTGAAAAGAACTGCGAATAAGTGCGGAGAAATTTCAAAAATATTGCCTAGAAATTTTTCATATAGTTAACCGTTTTTAGTGTGACTGATTGTCGTTAAAAGGGCACAATTTATATTTTGCTCTTACTAGGTATTGTTCAAGTATATTGTAAATTTCAGTTTGGTAATGCCGGCGATTCTACTGACGATTACTTGACAAAAAAAACTTTAGAGACGTCCTTATTTGAATAAACGTTAATATACAATGAAAAAATCACAATGTGTTACGTTCGTATAGTAGTGTTTGCATGGTAGCCGAGAAAATAATGTCTTAAATTTAAGCAAGCTTGTGTGTGTAAACGCAATCTATTCTTGTGCTTCTTTTTTGTGAATTTTATTTTTTCATACTGTGAAAAGCAGTATAAATATACTGCTGTTTCATACAATTAACCATAATCATTCCGTACTCGAAAGACCTTAACGTTCGTATAGTAGTGGTTGCATGGTAGCCGAGAAAATAATGTCTAAAATTTAAGCAAGCTTGTATGTGTAAATGCAATCTATTCTTGTGCTTCCTTTTTCTGAATTTTCATTTTTCATACTGTGAAAAGCAGTATAAATATACTGCTGTTTCATACAATTAACCATAATCATCCCGTACTCGGAAGACCTTAACAAGTTTAAAAATGTTTTTGGTAGGCGTTTTAATTCTGGAAAGTATAGCATTTCAGTAGACGTTATTGTTTAATATTCGGCCGTATCGTTAACTGGGCGGTGACAATGGGTGGATTTATGTAAAAATGTCAGTCGACGTCACGCGCAGGAACAGTACCGGACCAATCAGGAAGCTCGATACTGACAAATGACGTAATACTGATTGAGACGTTTTCATTGGTCGATATCGGATGTCGTAGTGAACTATAATGAGCCTTCTGATTGGACAATATTAACCAATCAAAGTGACGCCTAAGAAGACATCTGATTGGTTAGGTTTGGAGATTTTTCATTGGTTAAAAATACTACACTCTGATTGGTCCTATATTATATCTGCCTTTGACGTCACACGCGCGTTGCCGTCATTGTAGGCCGCCTTACTTGCAAGACCTAAATAATTATTTTTTTCTACTGTACATCAGTTCTATTATATTTTAGTAGCATATTTTCGGATATGTTAAAGACACAAATAGTGCGAAATAAATAAAGATTCGTTAAGTAACGCTCTCTAATGATTATTTCTTTGTTGATTTAGGAACTGATAGTTAATTTAAAACGTATAATAAAAATATACACATTATGCGCCAATAGTGTAAAACTCCAATCAGCAATTCATTCCTCCTTAAAAAACGTTAGAAAAATCGTTGTGCATTGCTCTCTGTTTTTTTTTTGCTATAGTCAAAATTCAAGCACAAAAATTATAATAATTCTTAGAAATAAAACCGTGCGTATTTATGTACTACGCTTATGTTATTTAAGGAAGATGTTGGTTTGAACATTAAATTTAATAAACTCTTATCAGATTAAGCATTTCGCTTGAAATGCGCCCGGTAAGAGTTTTCGCAGCCGGCGCAAGCGAACTGCTTATTTAGCGCTAACAACTTTGATCGAATTTCACATTTATCTTTATTCTTTTAATTATTGATCAAAACATGTTTCCAATGCTTTAGTATAACATTGTTTCACTTTAAACGACATTTAGTCTTCATTTCAGTATTAAAAACAAACTGCAAACATTTATTTTCAATAATTTTAATGCCGCGGGACCCGATTTAGCATGTTTTTTTATATCGGATCTCGGAAAATGTCCTCCTCCTCCGATTGACGTTAGGTGGCAGCACCGTATACATGTTACATATTACGGTTCGGCTGCCCTGTCTTATATGCGCTAATTTTGCTGTGAGTTGGCATGCTCGGCTAGCTCAGTCGGTAGAGCATTCGACTCTTAATCTCAGGGTCGTGGGTTCGAGCCCCACGTTGGGCGGTTAATTTTTTTCTTCATAAAATCAATTTTATACAAACAATTTATTTACAAAAAATGTAAAACTATAATTAATTATTATTATTTTTATTATTATTATTATTATTATAAATAATAAATTATTTTTTAACGTCATACTTATCTCGCGTATTATGATAGAACATATTATCCTCACAAAATTACAATAAAATTGTAAACTGACCGGTAAGAGTTTTGCAGAAACGGTCGCATCAATAGTCAATTTATTTTTAGAAATTATATAATATATTCAACAAAACGTTATGATATCCTCTCAAAATTACAATAAAATTGTAAACTGACCGGTAAGAGTTTTGCAGAAACTGCGTTGTACTAACAATTCAAAGGTGTAACAAAAGGTTAAGGATATCTGGAGTAGGTAAGACTTTGAAAATATGGCACAAACATCACAAAAACGTATAAATTAAAAATTTATATATAATTAAGTTTATATATAGATTTTTAATTTATACGTTTTTGTGATGTTTGTGCCATATTTTCAAAGTCTTACCTACTCCAGATATCCTTAACCTTTTGTTACACCTTTGAATTGTTAGTACAACGCAGTTTCTGCAAAACTCTTACCGGTCAGTTTACAATTTTATTGTAATTTTGAGAGGATATCATAACGTTTTGTTGAATATATTATATAATTTCTAAAAATAAATTGACTATCGATGCGACCGTTTCTGCAAAACTCTTACCGGTCAGTTATATTTTTTGTACGATAAGTAAGATTAAATTTGTACGTTCTTTCATAACGACTTTGATAACATCCTTTCTTACAAATCTGATTTTTTAAATTACCTAAAATTAGGTAAATAATGAGATGTTAAATACTCGGCACAATTAATTTGAGTTTTTAGATCATTAGGGTAGAAGTTAGTTCAAACATTTACAAGTTATCTGAAATAAACTGAAAAGTTAATTGGGTTACATTTTTTGGTTTGTAAACGTATGTTTCAGTAGAAAAGTCATTTGATGAGCAAAGCAGGCCTTCTAAAAAATTTTCACTTCGCACCTTGCAAATGCGTCTTTAATATATTCACACTGCAAGGTCTAACTGTATAAAAATCTACTGTCATATGAAGAAGGTCTAAAAGTGTTTATTACACCAGTACTTCTTATGTTGTTATAATGTTTTAGTCGAAAATTGCTTCATTCTTGAAGAAAACAGAAGTATTATTTTAGCCGTGGAAGTAGCAGTTGAAATTTAAAAAATATTTAACAGTTTAATGTTTCATATAGGCAATATTAATTTTCGCATTATAATATAAAATAATGAAAAGAACTGCGAATAAGTGCGGAGAAATTTCAAAAATATTGCCTAGAAATTTTTCATATCGTTAACCGTTTTTAGTGTGACTGATTGTCGTTAAAAGGGCACAATTTATATTTTGCTCTTACTAGGTATTGTTCAAGTATATTGTAAATTTCAGTTTGGTAATGCCGGCGATTCTACTGATGATTACTTGACAAAAAAAACTTTAGAGACGTCCTTATTTGAATAAACTTTAATATACAATGAAAAAATCACAATGTGTTACGTTCGTATAGTAGTGTTTGCATGGTAGCCGAGAAAATAATGTCTTAAATTTAAGCAAGCTTGTATGTGTAAACGCAATCTATTCTTGTGCTTCCTTTTTGTGAATTTTAATTTTTTATACTGTGAAAACAGTATAAATATACTGCTGTTTCATACAAATAACGATATTCATTCCGTACTCGGAAGACCTTAACAAGTTTGAAAATGGTTTTGGTAGGCGTTTTAATTCTGGAAAGTATAGCATTTCAGTAGACGTTATTGTTTAATATACGGCCGCATCGTTAACTGGGCGGTGACAATGGGCGGATATATGTAAAAATGTAAGTCGACGTCACGCGCAGGAACAGTACCGGACCAATCAGGAAGCTCGATACTGACAAATGACGTAATACTGATTGAGACGTTTTCATTGGTCGATATCGGATGACGTAGTAAACTATAATGAGCCTTCTGATTGGACAATATTAACCAATCAAAGTGACGCCTAAGAAGACATCTGATTGGTTAGGTTTGGAGATTTTTCATTGGTTAAAAATACTACACTCTGATTGGTCCTATATTATATCTGCCTTTGACGTCACACGCGCGTTGCCGTCATTGTAGGCCGCCTTACTTGCAAGACCTAAATAATTATTTTTTTCTACTGTACATCAGTTCTATTATATTTTAGTAGTATATTTTCGGATATGTTAAAGACACAAATAGTGCGAAAGAAATAAAAATTCGTTAAGTAACGCTCTCTAATGATTATTTCTTTGTTGATTTAGGAACTGATAGTTAATTTAAAACGTATAATAAAAATATACACATTATGCGCCAATAGTGTAAAACTCCAATCAGCAATTCATTCCTCCTTAAAAAACGTTAGAAAAATCGTTGTGCATTGCTCTCTGTTTATTTTTGCTATAGTCAAAATTCAAGCACAAAAATTATAATAATTCTTAGAAATAAAACCGTGCGTATTTATGTACTACGCTTATGTTATTTAAGGAAGATGTTGGTTTGAACATTAAATTTAATAAACTCTTATCAGATTATATTTTTTGTAAGATTAGTAAGATTAAATTTGTACGTTCTTTCATAACGACTTTGATAACATCCTTTCTTACAAATCTGATTTTTTAAATTACCTAAAATTAGGTAAATAATGAGATGTTAAATACTCGGCACAATTAATTTGAGTTTTTAGATCATTAGGGTAGAAGTTAGTTCAAACATTTACAAGTTATCTGAAATAAACTGAAAAGTTAATTGGGTTACTTTTTTTGGTTTGTAATCGTATGTTTCAGTAGAAAAGTCATTTGATGAGCAAAGCAGGCCTTCTAAAAAATTTTCACTTCGCACCTTGCAAATGCGTCTTTAATATATTCACACTGCAAGGTCTAACTGTATAAAAATCTACTGTCATATGAAGAAGGTCTAAAAGTGTTTATTACACCAGTACTTCTTATGTTGTTATAATGTTTTAGTCGAAAATTGCTTCATTCTTGAAGAAAACAGAAGTATTATTTTAGCCGTGGAAGTAGCAGTTGAAATTTAAAAAATATTTAACAGTTTAATGTTTCATATAAGCAATATTAATTTTCGCATTATAATATAAAATAATGAAAAGAACTGCGAATAGGTGCGGAGAAATTTCAAAAATATTGCCTAGAAATTTTTCATATCGTTAACCGTTTTTAGTGTGACTGATTGTCGTTAAAAGGGCACAATTTATATTTTGCTCTTACTAGGTATTGTTCAAGTATATTGTAAATTTCAGTTTGGTAATGCCGTCGATTCTACTGACGATTACTTGACAAAAAAAACTTTAGAGACGTCCTTATTTGAATAAACTTTAATATACAATGAAAAAATCACAATGTGTTACGTTCGTATAGTAGTGTTTCCATGGTAGCCGAGAAAATAATGTCTTAAATTTAAGCAAGCTTGTGTGTGTAAACGCAATCTATTCTTGTGCTTCTTTTTTGTGAATTTTATTTTTTCATACTGTGAAAAGCAGTATAAATATACTGCTGTTTCATACAATTAACCATAATCATTCCGTACTCGGAAGACCTTAACGTTCGTATAGTAGTGTTTGCATGGTAGCCGAGAAAATAATGTCTTAAATTTAAGCAAGCTTGTATGTGTAAATGCAATCTATTCTTGTGCTTTTTTTTCTGAATTTTAATTTTTCATACTGTGAAAAGCAGTATAAATATACTGCTGTTTCATACAATTAACCATAATCATCCCGTACTCGGAAGACCTTAACAAGTTTAAAAATGTTTTGGTAGGCGTTTTAATTCTGGAAAGTATAGCATTTCAGTAGACGTTATTGTTTAATATTCGGCCGTATCGTTAACTGGGCGGTGACATTGGGCGGATTTATGTAAAAATGTAAGTCGACGTCACGCGCAGGAACAGTACCGGACCAATCAGGAAGCTCGATACTAACAAATGACGTAATACTGATTGAGACGTTTTCATTGGTCGATATCGGATGACGTAGTGAACTATAATGAGCCTTCTGATTGGACAATATTAACCAATCAAAGTGACGCCTAAGAAGACATCTGATTGGTTAGGTTTGGAGATTTTTCATTGGTTAAAAATACTACACTCTGATTGGTCCTATATTATATCTGCCTTTGACGTCACACGCGCGTTGCCGTCATTGTAGGCCGCCTTACTTGCAAGACCTAAATAATTATTTTTTTCTACTGTACAGCAGTTCTATTATATTTTAGTAGTATATTTTCGGATATGTTAAAGACACAAATAGTGCGAAAGAAATAAAATTTCGTTAAGTAACGCTCTCTAATGATTATTTCTTTGTTGATTTAGGAACTGATAGTTAATTTAAAACGTATAATAAAAATATACACATTATGCGCCAATAGTGTAAAACTCCAATCAGCAATTCATTCCTCCTTAAAAAACGTTAAAAAAATCGTTGTGCATTGCTCTCAGTTTATTTTTGCTATAGTCAAAATTCAAGCACAAAAATTATAATAATTATTAGAAATAAAACCGTGCGTATTGATGTACTACGCTTATGTTATTTAAGGAAGATGTTGGTTTGAACATTAAATTTAATAAACTCTTATCAGAAAATATTTTTTGTACGATAAGTAAGATTAAATTTGTACGTTCTTTCATAACGACTTTGATAACATCCTTTCTTACAAATCTGATTTTTTAAATTACCTAAAATTAGGTAAATAATGAGATGTTAAATACTCGGCACAATTAATTTGAGTTTTTAGATCATTAGGGTAGAAGTTAGTTCAAACATTTACAAGTTATCTGAAATAAACTGAAAAATTAATTGGGTTACATTTTTTGGTTTGTAACCGTATGTTTCAGTAGAAAAGTCATTTGATGAGCAAAGCAGGCCTTCTGAAAAATTTTCACTTCGCACCTTGCAAATGTGTCTTTAATATATTCACACTGCAAGGTCTAACTGTATAAAAATCTACTGTCATATGAAGAAGGTCTAAAAGTGTTTATTACACCAGTACTTCTTATGTTGTTATAATGTTTTAGTCGAAAATTGCTTCATTCTTGAAGAAAACAGAAGTATTATTTTAGCCGTGGAAGTAGCAGTTGAAATTTAAAAAATATTTAACAGTTTAATGTTTCATATAGGCAATATTAATTTTCGCATTATAATATAAAATAATGAAAAGAACTGCGAATAAGTGCGGAGAAATTTCAAAAATATTGCCTAGAAATTTTTCATATCGTTAACCGTTTTTAGTGTGACTGATTGTCGTTAAAAGGGCACAATTTATATTTTGCTCTTACTAGGTATTGTTCAAGTATATTGTAAATTTCAGTTTGGTAATGCCGGCGATTCTACTGACGATTACTTGACAAAAAAAACTTTAGAGACGTCCTTATTTGAATAAACTTTAATATACAATGAAAAAATCACAATGTGTTACGTTCGTATAGTAGTGTTTGCATGGTAGCCGAGAAAATAATGTCTTAAATTTAAGCAAGCTTGTATGTGTAAACGCAATCTATTCTTGTGCTTCCTTTTTGTGAATTTTAATTTTTTATACTGTGAAAACAGTATAAATATACTGCTGTTTCATACAAATAACGATATTCATTCCGTACTCGGAAGACCTTAACAAGTTTAAAAATGTTTTTGGTAGGCGTTTTAATTCTGGAAAGTATAGCATTTCAGTAGACGTTATTGTTTAATATTCGGCCGCATCGTTAACTGGGCGGTGACAATGGGCGGATATATGTAAAAATGTAAGTCGACGTCACGCGCAGGAACAGTACCGGACCAATCAGGAAGCTCGATACTGACAAATGACGTAATACTGATTGAGACGTTTTCATTGGTCGATATCGGATGACGTAGTGAACTATAATGAGCCTTCTGATTGGACAATATTAACCAATCAAAGTGACGCCTAAGAAGACATCTGATTGGTTAGGTTTGGAGATTTTTCATTGGTTAAAAATACTACACTCTGATTGGTCCTATATTATATCTGCCTTTGACGTCACACGCGCGTTGCCGTCATTGTAGGCCGCCTTACTTGCAAGACCTAAATAATTATTTTTTTCTACTGTACAGCAGTTCTATTATATTTTAGTAGTATATTTTCGGATATGTTAAAGACACAAATAGTGCGAAAGAAATAAAAATTCGTTAAGTAACGCTCTTTAATGGATATTTCTTTGTTGATTTAGGAACTGATAGTTAACTCAAAACGTATAATAAAAATATACACGTTCTGCGCCAATAGTGTAAAACTCCAATCAGCAATTCATTCCTCCTTAAAAAACGTTAGAAAAATCGTTGTGCATAGCTCTCTCTTTATTTTTGCTATAGTCAAAATTCAAGCAAAAAAATTATAATAATTCTTAGAAATAAAACCGTGCGTATTGATGTACTACGCCTATGTTATTTAAGGAAGATGTTGGTTTGAACATTAAATTTAATAAACTCTTATCAGATTATATTTTTTGTACGATTAGTAAGATTAAATTTGTACGTTCTTTCATAACGACTTTGATAACATCCTTCCTTACAAATCTGATTTTTTAAATTACTTAAAATTAGGTAAATAATGAGATGTTAAATACTCGGCACAATTAATTTGAGTTTTTAGATCATTAGGGTAGAAGTTAGTTCAAACATTTACAAGTTATCTGAAATAAACTGAAAAGTTAATTGGGTTACATTTTTTGGTTTGTAACCGTATGTTTCAGTAGAAAAGTCATTTGATGAGGAAAGCAGGCCTTCTAAAAAATTTTCACTTCGCACCTTGCAAATGCGTCTTTAATATATTCACACTGCAAGGTCTAACGGTATAAAAATCTACTGTCATATGAAGAAGGTCTAAAAGTGTTTATTTTACCAGTACTTCTTATGTTGTTATAATGTTTTAGTCGAAAATTGCTTCATTCTTGAAGAAAACAGAAGTATTATTTTAGCCGTGGAAGTAGCAGTTGAAATTTAAAAAATATTTAACAGTTTAATGTTTCATATAGGCAATATTAATTTTCGCATTATAATATAAAATAATGAAAAGAACTGCGAATAAGTGCGGAGAAATTTCAAAAATATTGCCTAGAAATTTTTCATATCGTTAACCGTTTTTAGTGTGACTGATTGTCGTTAAAAGGGCACAATTTATATTTTGCTCTTACTAGGTATTGTTCAAGTATATTGTAAATTTCAGTTTGGTAATGCCGGCGATTCTACTGACGATTACTTGACAAAAAAAAACTTTAGAGACGTCCTTATTTGAATAAACTTTAATATACAATGAAAAAATCACAATGTGTTACGTTCGTATAGAAGTGTTTGCATGGTAGCCGAGAAAATAATGTCTTAAATTTAAGCAAGCTTGTATGTGTAAACGCAATCTATTCTTGTGCTTCCTTTTTAAGAATTTTAATTTTTCATACTGTGAAAAGCAGTATAAATATACTGCTGTTTCATACAATTAACCATAATCATTCCGTACTCGGAAGACCTTAACAAGTTTAAAAATGTTTTTGGTAGGCGTTTTAATTCTGGAAAGTATAGCATTTCAGTAGACGTTATTGTTTAATATTCGGCCGTATCGTTAACTGGGCGGTGACAATGGGTGGATTTATGTAAAAATGTCAGTCGACGTCACGCGCAGGAACAGTATTGGACCAATCAGGAAGCTCGATACTGACAAATGACGTAATACTGATTAAGACGTTTTCATTGGTCGATATCGGATGACGTAGTGAACTATAATGAGCCTTCTGATTGGACAATATTGACCAATCAAAGTGACGCCTAAGAAGACATCTGATTGGTTAGGTTTGGAGATTTTTCATTGGTTAAAAATACTACACTCTGATTGGTCCTATATTATATCTGCCTTTGACGTCACACGCGCGTTGCCGTCATTGTAGGCCGCCTTACTTGCAAGACCTAAATAATTATTTTTTTTACTGTACATCAGTTCTATTATATTTTAGTAGTATATTTTGGCTACAACTTAATACATCAAACAAAACTTTTTGTTTTAAGCTCTAAATAAACCTAGAGGCCTAACCAATCCTTATTCATTTTATTTAAGATTTTTTTGTATTTCGCCACAAGCTTAGACTATAAATTAGGTAGGCCTAAATAAGATGATAATATTTCAGTCTAACAATAGGAACCTACAACCCTTTGTAACCTTTTATTTACACAAAAAATAACATCAAGTGACGGTAATTTATTGCTGGAGAAAATGGAAGCTGCTTCTAATTTTTTTAGGAACCAGTAATAGTTGGTCTATAATAATTTGGTTTCATATTTTTGACAAAATTTACACAAAAAAAGTAGAAGGCGCTGAAAGATAATAGGCCTACTTCACGAACGGGCCACGGATTTCTGTGGGAATTATCTTCGGCAACCATCAAGCATTTAGTCGCCTATCGTAGCCCTACTAGTAATTCCATTGCAGTTCCGTGAATCGACAGTTAATGCTTAATATTAATGTGATATTCATAGATTGTATGCTATTCAGTTAAGTTTTGGCTATATAAATTTTACTTATCCAAAAATAAGGCAAGCAATGCGACATTTTAAAATAATAATGATAGGTCTAATTAATGTTATAATATAAAAATAATAAATTAAAACTTACCTTTTATATAGCTGTTTGTATTCAACTCTGGGGCTTGTAATCCCATGGCTTTGAAATACATATCGCTTCGTTTCAACATGATGAGACAGGAAATTTAACCGCGCAGTACTGTGGAAGTGCAGCCACGTGCAGATCGAACAGATCATAACTGAACAGAACTGATGACAGCGACTCGACTTAAGATGTGTAAAACCGGCAACATCGCGTGAATGAGTCAAAAAACGATAATAGCGTAAAATGTGTATAAAGCTGTATAACAATTTGTATAATTTATATAACAACTGAACATCTCTTTTTACATCTGATGCATAAAACAAACTGCATCTCAATGATGCAGTTTTCGAGGTAAAAAGTCACGGCTAAGATGTAGAAATCGAGCGTCGAAGAATGTATATATATATATATATTATTTTATTAAACATTATTTTCCTTTGTTTGCACCACTACATATATGATTATGAACAGCCAAAACAAAAAAAAATAAAATATAAAACTCACCTCAGAGTATTATATCATATTAAGATCTTTCGTCTCCCTCGGAGACATCATCAGGACTTTAAAAAACATAAACACAATAAAACATAAAACACAAACACAATAGTCGTCGTAGACCACGTCAATTGTTCAAAACAATAGCTATCCTAAAGCACCATTCCGCGCGCGGTTTATTCGGCCGAATGACAGTATAATCATTTTGTACCTAGTTTTATTCCTTATCTCGATTAAGTACAATTTGAAATAATTTATCATGATCAAATTCTGTCTGGCTGTTCATTAAATTTATCTTGTTATTTTTAAATTTATAAATATAATATTTCTCCAACTGCCATAATTTGTTACTATCAAAACATATTTCTAAAATTTCCAAATTATTTTCATGACTGCTTATTTTATGCCCTTTCGTCAGCAGATGTTCTGCCACATTAGAACTTTTACATTCCTTTTTTAAATAAGCAGCATAATGCTCAGAAAATCAGTATATGATATAATACTCTGAGGTGAGTTTTATATTTTATTTTATTTTGTTTTGGCTGTTCATAATCATATATGTAGTGGTGCAAACAAAGGAAAATAATGTTTAATAAAATAATATATATATATATATATATATATTACGATACGTAGAAGGCAACTGAAAAATCTAATTCAAAATATCTTGAGACGAATTAATTTTTATCACAGGGTCAGCCAATTATATGACTAAAGCACATAAAAACAGAAGAGGTGGAGGTATAAATGACACTAGTCAGAGTTATCTCATCTGAGATTCATGAATTTCATTTTACAATCAAACCCTGTTGATAATGAAATACAGGTGTCATTCGGAGAGTCGAAAGTACATGATTTTCCGAAGGACTGGCATTCTGATAAGTATAATTATAAATGCTGTGAGAAGACCATGTAAACTAACTCAACATATCTCACTCAGAAAAGATTTTAGAGGTTCAAACCACCTTGTCCGCTGCTTACCTAAAATACAACTTTCATTGCACAACAATTTCAACAGCCAGCATTTTAGTTTACTGACAAATTGGATTGAAAATAAGTAATTTTATTAGCCTACCTTGCTTAAGAGAACGCATGAATTGTTCGGTTTCGGAACGTTAAAAAGTCGCATCTGATAATGCTTATAAAATTGTAATATTCGAACAAGCCTACATAATGCCTACATAATGCCTACATAAACACTGATTACAGGCCTAAAACTCTATAAAATCACAGCTACCGGGATCGTAATTTTTCTGCTTATACTTTCGCTACGACAATTAAGCGAATGCTGTCGCCGAATTATTTTTTATTTATCTCATCTGTACGAATCAGGTGTTAAAGATTATAGTTTTACACTGCCTGTGTAGAAGATATAAATACTGCTTATAAATTTCCCGTTAACTAACAGATCCTAAATCAACGAAAAATAGACTTGACAAGACGTTACTTGACAAATCATTTTTGACCTACGCTATTATTGTGTTTAATAGAAACAAAAATATATGTATCAAAATATAACTGGTATTCAACAAACGATCTATTAGGGTTGCGTGAGTAAGTCGGGCCAATTTGATTGTGATGCGCATGTGACGTCAACGGCTCAGGTAATAATTGCCCAATCAGAGTCTCGTATTTTCGGCCAATAAGAAAGCCCAGTTTTAACCAATCACAAGTCTTCTTTTGCGTCATTTTGATTGGTTAATATTGTCCAATCAGAGAGTTTATATTACTGTACAACGTCACACCGATGTCAACCAATGACAAAGTGTCTTGAGCGTTACGTCATTCGTTTGGATATGCTGCTTTCTGATTGGTCCGTACTGATTCTAGGCGTCACGTCGAGTGTGATTGTAATATGAAGTCCACACCCAATGACAACTTCTAGTTAACGGTAGGGCAGAACATATGAAGGTACCTTTTAATGAGATTTATAGTTTCTTGGTAAATATCACTTACGAAATATGAAGTACCCCATTGTAGAGATCTTTCGAGTTCTTAAGGAAATTAAAAATTGGTTTCTGTTGCTGCTAAATGTTAACACGGTTTTTTAAAAAATCACGAGTGTTCATTCGATACCGACACAAAGAAAAAAAACAAAAGAAGGTTATCTATTTTTCCTAGTTGTTCGATTTTTGTAACCTAATTTTTGGCCAGTAATGTATCATATTTTTAAGGGAATGACTTTATACAACTGTAAATAAATATTACGATACGTAGAAGGCAGTTGAAAAATCTAATTCAAAATTTTTTGAGACGAAACAAAGTCAATATCCTACCGGGTAAGAAAATATACCTCATTAATCCGTTTTATAACAAGAAAACTATTTTGCTCTACCAACGAGCATTAGTCGAAAAATAATAATCAACGGTTTGACTAAATGATAATATAATGGCCAATGTGATTTCGAGAAATGTTTTCTGGCTTTACTCTGATTTCATTAGTTCCTGTATTTTAAGGTGGATGAAATTTTTTGTGGCCATAATGAAAAGGTAGAGTGTTAAAAATTTTTGGAACGTAATTTGCTAGTTTCTGCAGGAAATAAATGTATTCATTTTTATCACAGGGTCAGCCAATTATATGACTAAAGCACGTAAGAACAGAAGAGGTAGAGGTATAAATGACACTAGTCAGGGTAATATTATCTGAGATTCATGAATTTCATTTTACAATCAAACCGTTTTGATAATGAAATACAGGTGTCATTCGGAGAGTCGAAAGAACATGATTTTACGAAGGACCGGCATTCTTATAAGTATAATTATAAATGCTGTGAGAAGACCATGTAAACCAACTCAACTCATCTCACTCAGAAAAGAAAGCATTTGACAATCTGGACTGGAGTAAAATGTTTAAAACATTGAAAAGGCTAGGAATTAAATACAAAGAAAGGAAAGTTATCTACAGTCTGTATAAGAATCAAACGGCTGTTTTGAGAATCGAGGGGTACGAAAAAGAGGCTGCTGTAAGAAAAGGTGTACGACAAGGTTGTTCTTTGTCACCACTACTTTTTAACTTGTATATAGAAGAGACTATAAATGAAGTGAAGGAGAAATTTGACGTAGGAATAAAAATTCAAGGAGAAACAATAAAAATGTTGAGATTCGCCGATGATATAGTAGTATTAGCCGAGGCAAAGAATGAACTAGAGGATGCCTTAAATGGAATGGATGAGATCTTGAGGAAGGATTACTTCATGAAAATTAATAAGAACAAAACGAAAGTGTTGTGCAGCAGCAAGAGTGGTTTAGAAGAGATGGGAAATTTAAAAGTAGGCAACGAAAACATACAGGAAGTTGGGGAATTCTGCTATCTAGGGAGTAAAATAACAAAGGATGGTAGAAGCACGAGTGATATCAAGAGTAGAATTGCTCAAGCTAGAAAAGCCTTTGAAATGAAAAACAGCTTACTGACTACAAACATTGATTTACAGATTAGGAAAAATTTCTTAAAACATTATGTTTGGAGTGTAGCATTATACGGAAGTGAAACGTGGGTGATAGGGGCTGTAGAACGGAAGAGGATAGAAGCTTTTGAAATGTGGTGTTATAGGAAAATGTTAAAGATTAGGTGGGTGGACAAAATAAGTAATTTAGAGGTTCTTAGGCGAGTGGATGAAAAAAGAAGTATATGGAAGCATCTTACCAAAAGAAGGGATAGGCTAGTGGGGCATATCCTAAGACATCCAGGTATTGGGCTATCAATAATGGAGGGTAACATTGAGGGAGTACATTGTAGAGGGAGGCAAAGATTAGAATATATAAAGCAAATTACAAAAGATGTAGGGTGTTACAGGTATGTAGATATGAAACGACTTGCGCAAGATAGAACAGGTTGGAGAACTGCATCAAACCAGTCGAGAGACTGATGACAAAAAAAAAAATTTCGAAAAAGGTTTTCTGGCTTTACTCTTATTTCATTAGTTCCTGTATTTTAAGATGGATGAAATTTATTGTGGCTTTAATGAAAAGGTAGAGTGTTAAACATTTTTTGCACGTAATTTGCTAGTTCCTGACCGTAAATATGTATTCATTGTTATCACAGAGTCAGCCAATTATATGACTAAACCACGTAAGAACAGAAGAGGTAGAGGTATATATGACAGTAGTCGGAGTTATCTCATCTGAGATTCATGAATTTCATTTTACAATCAAACCCTGTTGATAATGAAATACCGGTGTCATTCGGAGAGTCGAAAGTACATGATTTTCCGAAGGACTCGCATCCTGATAAGTATAATTATAAACGCTGTAAGAAGACCATGTAAACCAACTCAACTCATCTCACTCAGAAAAGATTTTAGAGGTTCAAACCACCTTGTCCGCTGCTTACCTAAAAAACAACTTTCATTGCACAACAATTTCAACAGCCTGCATTTTAGTTTACTGACAAATTGGATTGAAAATAAGTAATGTTATTAATCTACCTTGCTTAAGAGAACTCATGAATCGTTCGGTTTCGGAACGTTAAAAAGTCGCATCTGATAATGCTTATAAAATTGTAATATTCGAACAAGCTGCCTACATAAACACTGATTACAGGCCTAAAATTCTATAAAATCACAGCTATCGGGATCGTAATTTTTCTCCTTATACTTTCGCTACGACAATTAAGCGAATACAGTCGCCGAATTATTTTTTATTTATCTCATCTGTACGAATCAGGTGTTAAAGGTTATAGTTTTACACTGCCTGTGTAGAAGATATAAATACTGCTTATAAATTTCCCGTTAACTAACAGATCCTAAATCAACGAAAAATAGACTTGAGAAGACGTTACTTGACAAATCATTTTTGACCTACGCTTTTATTGTGTTTAAGAGAAACAAAAATATACGTATCAAAATACTATAACTGGTATTCAACAAACGTTCTATTAGGGTTGCGTGAGTAAGTCGGGCCAATTTGATTGTGATGCGCATGTGACGTCAACGGCTCAGGTAATAATTGCCCAATCAGAGGCTCGTATTTTCGGCCAATAAGAAAGCCCAGTTTTAACCAATCACAAGTCTTCTTTTGCGTCATTTTGATTGGTTAATATTGTCCAATCAGAGAGTTTTTTATTACTGTACTACGTCACACCGATGTCAACCAATGACAAAGTGTCTTGAGCGTTACGTCATTCGTCAGGATATGCTGCTTTCTGATTGGTCCGTACTGATTCTGGGCGTCACTTTGAGTATGATTGTAATATAAAGTCCACACCCAATGACAACTTCCAGTTAACGGTAGGGCAGAACATATTATGAAGGTACCTTTCAATGAGTTATATAGTTTCTAGGTAAATATCACTTACCAAATATGTAGTAGGCCTAGTCTATGTTTTCGGATTTGTGAAAGGCACAAATAGTGTGAAAGAAATAAAAATTCGTTGAGTAACGCTCTCTAATGATTATTTTCTTGTTGATTTAGGAACTGTTCGTTAACTCAAAACGTATAATAAAAATATACACGTTCTGCGCCAATAGTGTAAAACTCCAATCAGCAATTCATTCCTCCTTAAGAAACGTTAGAAAAATCGTTGAGCATTGCTCTCTGTTTATTATTGCTATAGTCAAAATTTAAGCACAAAAATTTTAATAATTCTTAGAAATAAAACCGTGCGTATTTATGTACTACGCTTATGTTATTTAAGGAAGATGTTGGTATGAACATTAAATTTAATAAACTCTTATCAGATTATATTTTTTGTACGATAAGTAAGATTAAATTTGTACGTTCTTTCATAACGACTTTGATAACATCCTTTCTTACAAACCTGATTTTTTAAATTACTTAAAATTAGGTAAATAATGAGATGTTAAATACTCGGCACAATTAATTTGAGTTTTTAGATCATTAGGGTAGAAGTTAGTTCAAACATTTACAAGTTATCTGAAATAAACTGAAAAGTTAATTGGGTTACATTTTTTGGTTTGTAACCGTATGTTTCAGTAGAAAAGTCATTTGATGAGCAAAGCAGGCCTTCTAAAAAATTTTCACTTCGCACCTTGCAAATGCGTCTTTAATATATTCACACTGCAAGGTCTAACGGTATAAAAATCTACTGTCATATGAAGAAGGTCTAAAAGTGTTTATTTCACCAGTACTTCTTATGTTGTTATAATGTTTTAGTCGAAAATTGCTTCATTCTTGAAGAAAACAGAAGTATTATTTTAGCCGTGGAAGTAGCAGTTGAAATTTAAAAATATTTAACAGTTTAATGTTTCATATAGGCAATATTAATTTTCGCATCATAAAATAAAATAATGAAAAGAACTGCGAATAAGCGCGGAGAAATGTCAAAAATATTGCCTAGAAATTTTTCACATCGTTAACCGTTTTTAGTGTGACTGATTGTCGTTAAAAGGGCACAATTTCTATTTTGCTCTTACTAGGTATTGTTCAAGTATATTGTAAATTTCAGTTTGGTAATGCCGGCGATTCTACTGACGATTACTTGACAAAAAAAAACTTTAGAGACGTCCTTATTTGAATAAACTTTAATATACAATGAAAAAATCACAATGTGTTACGTTCGTATAGTAGTGTTTGCATGGTAGCCGAGAAAATAATGTCTTAAATTTAAGCAAGCTTGTATGTGTAAACGCAATCTATTCTTGTGCTTCCTTTTTAAGAATTTTAATTTTTCATACTGTGAAAAGCAGTATAAATATACTGCTGTTTCATACAATTAACCATAATCATTCCGTACTCGGAAGACCTTAACAAGTTTAAAAATGTTTTTGGTAGGCGTTTTAATTCTGGAAAGTATAGCATTTCAGTAGACGTTATTGTTTAATATTCGGCCGTATCGTTAACTGGGCGGTGACAATGGGTGGATTTATGTAAAAATGTAAGTCGACGTCACGCGCAGGAACAGTACCGGACCAATCAGGAAGCTCGATACTGACAAATGACGTAATACTGATTAAGACGTTTTCATTGGTCGATATCGGATGACGTTGTGAACTATAATGAGCCTTCTGATTGGACAATATTGACCAATCAAAGTGACGCCTAAGAAGACATCTGATTGGTTAGGTTTGGAGATTTTTCATTGGTTAAAAATACTACACTCTGATTGGTCCTATATTATATCTGCCTTTGACGTCACACGCGCGTTGCCGTCATTGTAGGCCGCCTTACTTGCAAGACCTAAATAATTATTTTTTTTACTGTACATCAGTTCTATTATATTTTAGTAGTATATTTTGACACTTATTGCTAAGGTCCGTTTCGGGATCTAGGTTATTAAATAATTCATACGCTAAAGTTTACAAATTACAAATATTTATTAGACTAAAAGATTACAAAATAAATGATTAAACTAATTATAATTAAATAACACAATAAATGATTTAATAATTCACTTAAACTTGATAATAAACAATAAATAACTTACAATCACTTTTATAGCTTAAACAGACATACAAAACATAGAAATTGAATTCACATTAACTTTACCCATTAACTTTATAATACACTAACAAAAGGCTTTACACAATAGACTCACAGACAGTGTTAGAATCGTCGACTGACACAATGTTCGGTACGCGCCTACCTACGTCCGTTGGACATTCGTCAAAGATCAAACGATTACTGACTGACCGCACTCGGGGGTCTCTTTTTATACCTACTTATTCATAAAGATTGTTCCAGAATAAAGCAGTGAAATCTACTCAAGTAAAAAAATAATAACTCTGTATTAATGAATGCTAGAAAAATCCTTTTGTTAACAAGTCAACTACTGTAAATAGAAAACGTAAACAACCTCATAAACAACTTCATAAAAATAGCTGTACACAATAGTATACCTGAAATTTTATAATAGGCGTACTACACGATAGTTTTTACAACTATTGTGAATAGACACACCTTTATGGTCGTCATTGTAAAATTGTCATTCACAATTGATATATTATTATTTCTTTATTACTCTCTCTTGTTGTAACTATTATTTCACACTCTATACTATTTCATGAATGGATTTCTGGAACATTCGTGATCCGTCTGGTCGATTCTGTTACAATATTTTCGGATATGTTAAAGACACAAATAGTGCGAAAGAACTCTCTAATGATTATTTCTTTGTTGATTTAGGAACTGATAGTTAACTCAAAACGTATAATAAAAATATACACGTTCTGCACCAATAGTGTAAAACTCCAATCAGCAATTCATTCCTCCTTAAAAAACGTTAGAAAAATCGTTGTGCATCGCTCTCTGTTTATTTTTGCTATAGTCAAAATTCAAGCAAAAAAATTATAATGATTCTTAGAAGTAAAACCGTACGTATTGATGTACTACGCCTATGTTATTTAAGGAAGATGTTGGTTTGAACATTAAATTTAATAAACTCTTATCAGATTATATTTTTTGTACGATTAGTAAGATTAAATTTGTACGTTCTTTCATAACGACTTTGATAACATCCTTTCTTACAAATCTGATTTTTTAAATTACTTAAAATTAGGTAAATAATGAGATGTTAAATACTCGGCACAATTAATTTGAGTTTTTAGATCATTAGGGTAGAAGTTAGTTCAAACATTTACAAGTTATCTGAAATAAACTGAAAAGTTAATTGGGTTACATTTTTTGGTTTGTAACCGTATGTTTCAGTAGAAAAGTCATTTGATGAGCAAAGCAGGCCTTCTAAAAAATTTTCACTTCGCACCTTGCAAATGCGTCTTTAATATATTCACACTGCAAGGTCTAACGGTATAAAAATCTACTGTCATATGAAGAAGGTCTAAAAGTGTTTATTTTACCAGTACTTCTTATGTTGTTATAATGTTTTAGTCGAAAATTGCTTCATTCTTGAAGAAAACAGAAGTATTATTTTAGCCGTGGAAGTAGCAGTTGAAATTTAAAAAATATTTAACAGTTTAATGTTTCATATAGGCAATATTAATTTTCGCATCATAAAATAAAATAATGAAAAGAACTGCGAATAAGCGCGGAGAAATGTCAAAAATATTGCCTAGAAATTTTTCATATCGTTAACCGTTTTTAGTGTGACTGATTGTCGTTAAAAGGGCACAATTTGTATTTTGCTCTTACTAGGTATTGTTCAAGTATATTGTAAATTTCAGTTTGGTAATGCCGGCGATTCTACTGACGATTACTTGACAAAAAAAACTTTAGAGACGTCCTTATTTGAATAAACTTTAATATACAATGAAAAAATCACAATGTGTTACGTTCGTATAGTAGTGTTTGCATGGTAGCCGAGAAAATAATGTCTTAAATTTAAGCAAGCTTGTGTGTGTAAACGCAATCTATTCTTGTGCTTCTTTTTTGTGAATTTTATTTTTTCGTACTGTGAAAAGCAGTATAAATATACTGCTGTTTCATACAATTAACCATAATCATTCCGTACTCGGAAGACCTTAACGTTCGTATAGTAGTGTTTGCATGGTAGCCGAGAAAATAATGTCTTAAATTTAAGCAAGCTTGTATGTGTAAATGCAATCTATTCTTGTGCTTCCTTTTTCTGAATTTTAATTTTTCATACTGTGAAAAGCAGTATAAATATACTGCTGTTTCATACAATTAACCATAATCATTCCGTACTCGGAAGACCTTAACAAGTTTAAAAATGTTTTGGTAGGCGTTTTAATTCTGGAAAGTATAGCATTTCAGTAGACGTTATTGTTTAATATTCGGCCGTATCGTTAACTGGGCGGTGACATTGGGCGGATTTATGTAAAAATGTAAGTGGACGTCACGCGCAGGAACAGTACCGGACCAATCAGGAAGGTCGATACTGACAAATGACGTAATACTGATTGAGACGTTTTCATTGGTCGATATCGGATGACGTAGTGAACTATAATGAATCTTCTGATTGGACAATATTAACCAATCAAAGTGACGCCTAAGAAGACATCTGATTGGTTAGGTTTGGAGATTTTTCATTGGTTAAAAATACTACACTCTGATTGGTCCTATATTATATCTGCCTTTGACGTCACACGCGCGTTGCCGTCATTGTAGGCCGCCTTACTTGCAAGACCTAAATAATTATTTTTTTTACTGTACATCAGTTCTATTATATTTTAGTAGCATATTTTCGGATATGTTAAAGACACAAATAGTGCGAAAGAAATAAAAATTCGTTAAGTAACGCTCTCTAATGATTATTTCTTTGTTGATTTAGGAACTGATAGTTAATTTAAAACGTATAATAAAAACATACACATTATGCGCCAATAGTGTAAAACTCCAATCAGCAATTCATTCCTCCTTAAAAAACGTTAGAAAAATCGTTGTGCATTGCTCTATGTTTATTTTTGCTATAGTCAAAATTCAAGCACAAAAATTATAACAATTCTTAGAAATAAAACCGTGCGTATTTATGTACTACGCTTATGTTATTTAAGGAAGATGTTGGTTTGAACATTAAATTTAATAAACTCTTATCAGATTATATTTTTTGTACGATAAGTAAGATTAAATTTGTACGTTCTTTCATAACGACTTTGATAACATCCTTTCTTACAAATCTGATTTTTTAAATTACTTAAAATTAGGTAAATAATGAGATGTTAAATACTCGGCACAATTAATTTGAGTTTTTAGATCATTAGGGTAGAAGTTAGTTCAAACATTTACAAGTTATCTGAAATAAACTGTTCAATTAAACTGTTCTGTAAGTTAATTGGGTTACATTTATTTATTTATTTATTTATTTGGGTTACATTTTTTGGTTTGTAACCGTATGTTTCAGTAGAAAAGTCATTTGATGAGCAAAGCAGGCCTTCTAAAAAATTTTCACTTCGCACCATGAAAATGCGTCTTTAATATATTCACACTGCAAGGTCTAACGGTATAAAAATCTACTGTCATATGAAGAAGGTCTAAAAGTCTTTATTACACCAGTACTTCTTATGTTGTTATAATGTTTTAGTCGAAAATTGCTTCATTCTTGAAGAAAACAGAAGTATTATTTTAGCCGTGGAAGTAGCAGTTGAAATTTAAAAAATATTTAACAGTTTAATGTTTCATATAGGCAATATTAATTTTCGCATTATAATATAAAATAATGAAAAGAACTGCGAATAAGTGCGGAGAAATTTCAAAAATATTGCCTAGACATTTTTCATATCGTTAACCGTTTTTAGTGTGACTGATTGTCGTTAAAAGGGCACAATTTATATTTTGCTCTTACTAGGTATTGTTCAAGTATATTGTAAATTTCAGTTTGGTAATGCCGGCGATTCTACTGACGATTACTTGACAAAAAAAACTTTAGAGACGTCCTTATTTAAAAAAACTTTAATATACAATGAAAAAATCACAATGTGTTACGTTCGTATAGTAGTGTTTGCATGGTAGCCGAGAAAATAATGTCTTAAATTTAAGCAAGCTTGTATGTGTAAACGCAATCTATTCTTGTGCTTCCTTTTTGTGAATTTTAATTTTTTATACTGTGAAAACAGTATAAATATACTGCTGTTTCATACAAATAACGATATTCATTAAGTACTCGGAAGACCTTAACAAGTTTAAAAATGTTTTTGGTAGGCGTTTTAATTCTGGAAAGTATAGCATTTCAGTAGACGTTATTGTTTAATATTCGGCCGTATCGTTAACTGGGCGGTGACAATGGGCGGATATATGTAAAAATGTAAGTGAACGTCACGCGCAGGAACAGTACCGGACCAATCAGGAAGGTCGATAATGACAAATGACGTAATACTGATTGAGACGTTTTCATTGGTCGATATCGGATGACGTAGTGAACTATAATGAGCCTTCTGATTGGACAATATTAACCATTCAAAGTGACGCCTAAGAAGACATCTGATTGGTTAGGTTTGGAGATTTTTCATTGGTTAAAAATACTACACTCTGATTGGTCCTATATTATATCTGCCTTTGACGTCACACGCGCGTTGCCGTCATTGTAGGCCGCCTTACTTGCAAGACCTAAATAATTATTTTTTTCTACTGTACATCAGTTCTATTATATTTTAGTAGTATATTTTCGGATATGTTAAAGACACAAATAGTGCGAAAGAAATAAAAATTCGTTAAGTAACGCTCTTTAATGGATATTTCTTTGTTGATTTAGGAACTGATAGTTAACTCAAAACGTATAATAAAAATATACACGTTCTGCGCCAATAGTGTAAAACTCCAATCAGCAATTCATTCCTCCTTAAAAAACGTTAGAAAAATCGTTGTGCATTGCTCTCTGTTTATTTTTGCTATAGTCAAAATTCAAGCAAAAAAATTATAATAATTCTTAGAAATAAAACCGTGCGTATTGATGTACTACGCCTATGTTATTTAAGGAAGATGTTGGTTTGAACATTAAATTTAATAAACTCTTATCAGATTATATTTTTTGTACGATTAGTAAGATTAAATTTGTACGTTCTTTCATAACGACTTTGATAACATCCTTCCTTACAAATCTGATTTTTTAAATTACTTAAAATTAGGTAAATAATGAGATGTTAAATACTCGGCACAATTAATTTGAGTTTTTAGATCATTAGGGTAGAAGTTAGTTCAAACATTTACAAGTTATCTGAAATAAACTGAAAAGTTAATTGGGTTACATTTTTTGGTTTGTAACCGTATGTTTCAATAGAAAAGTCATTTGATGAGCAAAGCAGGCCTTCTAAAAAATTTTCACTTCGCACCTTGCAAATGCGTCTTTAATATATTCACAGTGCAAGGTCTAACTGTATAAAAATCTACTGTCATATGAAGAAGGTCTAAAAGTGTTTATTACACCAGTACTTCTTATGTTGTTATAATGTTTTAGTCGAAAATTGCTTCATTCTTGAAGAAAACAGAAGTATTATTTTAGCTGTGGAAGTAGCAGTTGAAATTTAAAAAATATTTAACAGTTTAATGTTTCATATAGGCAATATTAATTTTCGCATTATAATATAAAATAATGAAAAGAACTGCGAATAAGTGCGGAGAAATTTCAAAAATATTGCCTAGAAATTTTTCATATCGTTATTCGTTTTTAGTGTGACTGATTGTCGTTAAAAGGGCACAATTTATATTTTGCTCTTACTAGGTATTGTTCAAGTATATTGTAAATTTCAGTTTGGTAATGCCGGCGATTCTACTGACGATTACCTGACAAAAAAAACTTTAGAGACGTCCTTATTTGAATAAACTTTAATATACAATGAAAAAATCACAATGTGTTACGTTCGTATAGTAGTGTTTGCATGGTAGCCGAGAAAATAATGTCTTAAATTTAAGCAAGGTTGTATGTGTAAACGCAATCTATTCTTGTGCTTCCTTTTTGTGAATTTTAATTATTTATACTGTGAAAACAGTATAAATATACTGCTGTTTCATACAAATAACGATATTCATTCCGTACTCGGAAGACCTTAACAAGTTTGAAAATGTTTTTGGTAGGCGTTTTAATTCTAGAAAGTATAGCATTTCAGTAGACGTTATTGTTTAATATTCGGCCGCATCGTTAACTGGGCGGTGACAATGGGCGGATATATGTAAAAATGTAAGTCGACGTCACGCGCAGGAACAGTACCGGACCAATCAGGAAGCTCGATACTGACAAATGACGTAATACTGATTGAGACGTTTTCATTGGTCGATATCGGATGACGTAGTGAACTATAATGAACCTTCTGATTGGACAATATTAACCAATCAAAGTGACGCCTAAGAAGACATCTGATTGGTTAGGTTTGGAGATTTTTCATTGGTTAAAAATACTACACTCTGATTGGTCCTATATTATATCTGCTTTTGACGTCACACGCGCGTTGCCGTCATTGTAGGCCGCCTTACTTGCAAGACCTAAATAATTATTTTTTTTACTGTACATCAGTTCTATTATATTTTAGTAGTATATTTTGGCTACAACTTAATACATCAAACAAAACTTTTTGTTTTAAGCTCTAAATAAACCTAGAGGCCTAACCAATCCTTATTCATTTTATTTTAGATTTTTTTGTATTTCGCCACAAGCTTAGACTAAGCAGTTAATGCTTAATATTAATGTGATATTCATAGATTGTATGCTATTCAGTTAAGTTTTGGCTATATAAATTTTACTTATCCAAAAATAAGGCAAGCAATGCGACATTTTAAAATAATAATGATAGGTCTAATTAATGTTATAATATAAAAATAATAAATTAAAACTTACCTTTTATATAGCTGTTTGTATTCAACTCTGGGGCTTGTAATCCCATGGCTTTAAAATACATATCGCTTCGTTTCAACATGATGAGACAGGAAATTTAACCGCGCAGTACTGTGGAAGTGCAGCCACGTGCAGATCGAACAGATCATAACTGAACAGAACTGATGACAGCGACTCGACTTAAGATGTGTAAAACCGGCAACATCGCGTGAATGAGTCAAAAAACGATAATAGCGTAAAATGTGTATAAAGCTGTATAACAATTTGTATAATTTTTATAACAACTGAACATCTCTTTTTACATCTGATGCATAAAACAAACTGCATCTCAATGATGCAGTTTTCGAGGTAAAAAGTCACGGCTAAGATGTAGAGTACTTTGCCCACGTGATGAGAAATCCGAAATATGGAATGCTGCATGTGATCATCCAGGGGAAGATAGAGGGGACGCGCGGCCCCGGACGTAGGAGAACGTCCTGGCTTAGGAACCTTCGCCAGTGGTACGGGGTGAGCACCACGACACTATTTCGGTTGGCTGTGGACAGAGTGAAGGTCATGCGACTGATCGCCAATGTTCTAGGAGGACACGGCACTTAAAGAAGAAGAAGATGTAGAAATCGAGCGTCGAAGAATGTATATATATATATATATATATATATATATATATATATATATATTATTTTATTAAACATTATTTTCCTTTGTTTGCACCACTACATATATGATTATGAACAGCCAAAACAAAATAAAATAAAATATAAAACTCACCTCAGAGTATTATATCATATTAATATCTTTCGTCTCCCTCGGAGACATCATCAGGACTTTAAAAAACATAAACACAATAAAACATAAAACACAAACACAATAGTGGTCGTAGACCACGTCAATTGTTCAAAACAATAGCTATCCTAAAGCACCATTCCGCGCGCGGTTTATTCGGCCGAATGACAGTATAATCATTTTGTACCTAGTTTTATTCCTTATCTCGATTAAGTACAATTTGAAATAATTTATCATTATCAAATTCTGTCTGGCTGTTCATTAAATTTATCTTTTTATTTTTAAATTTATAAATATAATATTTCTCCAACTGCCATAATTTGTTACTATCAAAACATATTTCTAAAATTTCCAAATTATTTTCATGACTGCTTATTTTATGCCCTTTCGTCAGCAGATGTTCTGCCACATTAGAACTTTTACATTCCTTTTTTAAATAAGCAGCATAATGCTCAGAAAATCAGTATATGATATAATACTCTGAGGTGAGTTTTATATTTTATTTTATTTTGTTTTGGCTGTTCATAATCATATATGTAGTGGTGCAAACAAAGGAAAATAATGTTAAATAAAATAATATATATATATATATATATATATATATATATATATATTTATTTATTTATTTATTTCCAAGAATTGAAAAGAAGCAATACGCACACCACCGAACACACACACACACACACGCACGCGCGCGCGCGCGCGCGTGCGCGAATATGTTGCACTCATGCTTTCTTTTTGTTATCGTAATACTTTTTTGGCGGAATGTATTACGGGGCAGAGACAATATTTTCAGGAACGCACAAAACTGCAGTCATATCATACCTCTACTCCTTTCTTTTCCTTAGTTTGTAACGATTATTCATCCCGGTTGTTACACAGACGTAGTTGTACCTATTAGGAACACGTGAAATTAACATGACGAAAAATGTTTATATTTAAGAAATATTACTTCATTTCACGCATAACTCTGGCAGCCATTTCTGGCCAATTTTAAAGCATGGTGCGTAATAAGAGACGACAAAGCAGTTATTTCGCAGAAGATGCTCTTCTTAGAGCATTTTACCGAGATTTTTAACTACGTTTTTATTAAACAACTATGAAATTTTTATCATTAGGAGAATTAAATTTATAATTGAAATATGTTGTTGTTGTTGTTGTTGCTTAGATCATCAGCTAAAAGGTTGTTTTAACCTCTAGAGGCTAAGTAAAATGAGGAATGAGGTGGTTTACCAATACATCCCTCACAGAGTGGAAAAGTATGCTTATCAGCCTGCCAGGCCCACCGATTACCATCTTGCAAATGACACCTTCACTTCATTCACCACAGGTTCTGGCTGTTTAATGAAATTCCTTACTTCCAGAGGAGATAACTGTGACTAGTATTTTTTCTCCTTTACTTCTACTGTTCTTAAATGCTTCAGTCATAAGATTGGCCGAAAATGTGATAAAAAACAGAACTATTTTTTTAGCCCTACAACTAACAGATTGAGTGCAAATAATTTAACACTCCACCTGTCTGTTACGGGCTTTAGATAGCATTAAAGATTTAAGATTATGATATCGCAATGTACAGGTAGCCAAAATAATACCACTATTATAATTACCACTGTGTTGATTCTTATGAACAGGTACGAATCTACACTACAGAACCATTCCTTCGAGACTCAGCCTTTCTCGTATTTTATTTCAGTAGACTAGATTACACGGAAATATTTTAACATTAGATTAAGAAGCACAAAGTGTGTCTCAACCTTTCAACGGTTTCTGTTTTTGTAAAACGTGTTATTCAGAGAAAAAACCAAAGATTTAATGAAAAACAATAGTTAATATATAGGTCTACTCTTTTTGTATCTTTTCCGTTATCCAACAAGAAATATACTGCATTTAGCACTTGTTATGCGGCTCTGCGTCACCCCTTTATTGAAGGCGAATTTTGTACTGCATTTCACTACATAATAAACCTAACATTAGTAAAAAAAATCTGGTGTGAAACACTCACACAACTGTCTCTTGCCAATGAAAATAATTAACAATAAACCACATTAGTAATAAAATATTAGAAATTAACAAAAAGCTAACCTCAATAAACATAACCTAATTTTAATCATATATGAAAGACGCCAAATGAAAATCAACCTTAGTTTGGCTTAAAAATACGGAAAATCGCTCATTCATGCTAACCTAGGCACTACGAAAAAATGCTTTAAATAAAAGTTGGAGATCTTTTAATTTCCTACAAATTTTATTATATACACTTTTATCGCTAAATGCATAGACTACTAAGGCCGAAATCTTAAAAAATTGATTTTTCACACGTTTTCGTGAGAAAAAACAGAAAATTGCTAATTACCGCTAAACTAACTGTTATACAAAAAAATGTTTGTAATAAAAGTTGTAGGATTTAAAATTCTCTACAACTTTAATTATATACATTTTGCGGTAAAATGCATAATAAAGCCGAAATCTTACAAAAAGAACCTTTTTTACGTGAAAACAGCCTCACCAAGAATTTTAGCAAACATGACTCCACCCTATCATGTAAAGCATAAAAAAATTAAGTAAATGAGGCAATTTAAAAAAAATCGTAGGACTAGTTTTTGAGAAAATCGCAAAAAAGTGAAAAATTACACGAATAAACTACCTACTACTTCCGATTGACCGATTTTGATGAAAATGTTCGTATCGGGTCCGGTAGTAGTATGTAACTTAAGTTTCAAGTTCGTACGATGTTCCGTTCTTGAGATATTTTGTATACACACACTGACCAATCGCTAAAAACATGTTTTTTGGGGTTCAGGGGGTCTGAAAACGTGTAGATCCGGTGAAAACTCGATTTCGAAAAATCGACATGAAACAATACTTTCCTTCCTATGTATTCATACAGGCAAGAGAAAGTAAAAATTGTATACACTGTATGTAATTTCCATAATTTTGGGGGTGCACGTAAAGAATGAAGGGCTACACACCCTTAACAATAACATCTATTACTATTTATCTTCTTATAAATAAAATAATAAAATCACTTACATTTTATTGTGGAGCCCAGTAAGCAGAAATGTCTGCGAGTATTTGTTGGAATAAGTCCCGGTTACTGTGACGTTGGCGCCACATAAACTCCGCAAGATACGATTGTAACATGACCCGATCTGTACCACACTGCACTTTATTCCGGTGTTTCGCCAGCCGCCATGTACTTTCAATGTTCTGCGTATGTGCACCGGTTGCCGGGTCAACGAAATTTAAGGAGTGGTTCACCGTTCTGTGGTCATAATTTTCCGGAAGACGTTGAATCCCCCGGTAAGCCCGCCACTCATCCGATACTATAGTGGACCCTGCTCTGACATTATTTTGTATCAGAGGCAATAACGTTTCTGCGCTGCTGTCTGCCACTGGAACCAAGAAACACTCCTTAGTTTCTCGACAGAAACCTCCAAAGACCCACTGCTGAAGTAGGACCCGGCCAACGTGGTTTTGTCGTTCTGAAAATAAACTTTCGTCAATTTCTACTGTCATACCGGGCCCACCGACCACCATTGGGTGCCGAATGAGGTTATCGGCACAAACCTCACGCATGTAATTGCACCAGTCACCTCTGGTGTTGTGGTTTATTTCCAACTGCTCCTCATACAACTTCACAAATGTTAGTCCCTCAGTCCAACAATAAATAAAAAAAACAATTTTCTTGAATGGCAATTTAGAGCCCTTCAGAAAAGTATCTGTACGCACTTGCTTAAATTCAGCACACGAGTCCTTTGTGCAAGTCCACCGAACTTGGCCTCCCATCCGCAATACCATATCGTGCCCACGCTGACATCTTCGTGGATTATGCAGGATACCGTGCTCCTGCAGCAACACGACAGCATGTTCTGCGTTTGTAACACGTTCGACTAAACGTACAAAATTCATGTTTGTAACGCAACGAATGCAATAACACTGAATAGCGTAGTCATGTGCAGAACCACCATGAGAGGAAGTGAGAAGGAGATGACTCATTTTGACTAACTTAAATTAAATTAAATAATAATAACAGTAATAACATAACAATAACAACATTAACTATGAGTAATGGCTATGCGTAATAGAATGAGTCATAAATAGTTTAATAGTTAAATAAATATTATGTATTGTATGTAGTATATGTGTATGTAGTGAAATGCAGTATAAAGTTTCGCGTTCAATAATGGGTTACGCAGACCCGCATAACACTTGCTAAATGCAGTACATTTCTTGTGAAATAACGGAAAAGATCCATTGTAGTTGTAGTGATAATAATCATATGATACCATAAATTGTAATCGTCATCGTAATCATAATCATAACCGCAATCACATTCAGAATCATTATCACCAAAATCATAGTAACACTTATTCACCATACGCGTCAAAGGCTAGAAGAGTTACCAACTCAGTGGGTGACACAAACAATCTTTCAGAGGTTATTTCAAATTTTCTTGTTGACATCAAAAATATAGTCATCCCATTGATGTCCTTACTCACACAGCTAACACAATCCTTACTCGTGAAAAAATGAATATTAACCAAACCAGCTTTCAATCCTTGCTCATACTTTCATGGAACGCCAATGGTGTAGTACAACATATCAATGAATTGAATATGATAATAAATACCAGGCGGATTGACATTTTACTTTTGTGTGAAACCCATCTAACTAGTAGGAACAAATTTTATTTATCTAATTACATTATTTACCGAAGTGATCACCCGGACGGCATGGCACACGGCGGCACTGCAGTCGCTGTACGCAGGAATCTGAAACATCATCTTCTCCCGACCCAATCTGATAATCACCTCCAAGCAACATTGATTTCTCTTGATCTGTTCCCTACTCCCTTAACGATTGCTTCGGTTTACTGTCCCCCTAGATTTCCTGTAACATCTGACGTTTTTTCTAGATTTTTCACCTCTCTCGGTCCAAGATTTATTGCCAGCGGAGACTTTAACTCCAAGCATCCTCAGTGGGGCTCGCGATTAAGCAATCCCAAAGGTCGTAACTTATTCAATTGCATACACACCAATAATTTCACTTTTATACACCTCCGGGGTTCACTTATTGGCCAATATCTCTAACCAAACAACCTGATCTTCTTGACTTTTTCATTACCCATAATCTTAATGCTTATACACATATTGACTTTATTGACGAAATTTCTTCTGACGATTCTTGCCTTCTTCTTACATTAAGTGCCTCTCCAATTTGTGTATTACCAACTCCTTCCTTAACTCGCGGAATCCCTGACTGGGACAAATTTAGGCATCTCGTTAACAGTATTTCCTTACAAATTCCATTAAAAACTGGTGACGACGTGGAACGTGCAGTTGAATATTTTAATACTACAGTTCAGCAGGCTGCGTGGAATTCTTGTACGCGAAATCCATGTTTTGTCAATCGTAACAAGCACACTTATCCGTCATATATACGACTCCTTAAAGGTCAGAAAAGGTGAGCTAGGAAAAGTTGACAGCTTTCCCGGCGTCCTGCTGACAAAGCTGTATATAACAGACTGAATAATGAACTAAAACGTTTAATCAGATTTTAAGGCTCATGTTTTTGAAAATTTTACTGCAACTTAGAATACTGATGACCATTCTCTCTGGTATAAAGCTAAACAACTTTTAAAATATCACACACCATCTCCTCCTCTTCGGAAGGAGGATGGTAATTGGGCAGTATCTGACACTGAAAAAGCCGCAGCATTCGCCCGACACCTTTCTAATGTGTTTGTTCCACACCCCGAAGTAATTGACCCGCAGCACGTTCTTCATGTTCAAAATACATTGTTACAACCCTTGCCACTTACTTTGCCACCACAGCACTTTAAGTCCAATGAAGTTTGTCCCTCATTAATAAGCTTCCCAAACGAAAATCTCCTGGGTATGATCTAATAACGGCTGAGGTTTTACAGCGGCTTCCAAAAAAGGGTATTGTATTCTTAACGTATATATTCAACGCTATTCTCAGGGCACCCAAATTCCCTATTCAGTGGAAATTTTTATTAGTAAAAATGATTCCAAAAGAGGGGAAACCGCCTCAGAATACTTCGTCTTATCGCCCTATCAGCCTTCTTCCTTTATGCTCTAAACTATTTGAAAAACTTCTCCTCAGTAGAATGATTCCCTACATGGAAGAATCCGATGTTATTCCATCTCACCAGTTTGGTTTCAGGGCTAACCATTCTACTATTCACCAGCTGCATCGGATGACTGATTATCTAGCTAGCGCTTTGGAACAAAAACAGTATGCTTCAGGCGTTTTCTATGATGTTCGTCAAGCCTTCGACCGCGTTTGGCGATACGGACTATTATATAAACTCCGGTTTCTTCCATTCACCTATTATCTTATTAAATCCTTTCTTAGTGAACGCTTTGCTGCTGTTGTTCAAGGCCAGACACAATCAGACTCCTTTGATTCTCTTGCAGGGGTTCCCCAAGGTTCAGTCTTGTCTCCTCATCTTTTCAGCGTTTATGTATCAGATGCCCCACTACTCCTACAACTCTCACTGCCTCCTTTGCTGACGACTTCCTGATTTTATCTTCTGCAGACGCTCCAAATGATGTCACTCTGAATTCACAACACCATGTAACACAACTAGAATCTTGGTTTCAACGATAGCGTATTCAGATAAATGCTGCAAAAACTGTACAGACCACTTGTACCTTACGACGGCAGGACTGCCCTCCGATTGTCTTAAACGGCCATCCTCTTCCCCAGTCTCAAAAAGTACGCTATATCGGTTTATACATGGATAGACGGCTCACTTGGAACACTCATGTAAATATTAAACGGAGAACTTTAGATGACAGACGAAAACGGTTTTACTTTTTACTTTCTAAACGCTCTAAATTACCACTGCATCTTAAACTTCTTATTTATAAAGCTTATCTCCGGCCTGTTTGGAAGTATGCCTGCCAAATCTATAGAGCTGTGGAACTGCTAAGGCATCCGTAATTTCAAAAAATCTAGCGATTTCAGTCAAAACTCTAATTTACACAAGATTCCGTATGAAATTATCACATCATAGCAACGAACTTGTACGCAACCTGTACCTACCATACCTTCCCGGGAATCTCCGCAGACGTCTATACCGACGATGGAGTAGGGACATCATTTTGTAATAAGTAATTTCCGATAGTATACACGATTATCTAATCCATTCACAGGACATTTCCAGCTGGAGCCCACTGTTGAGTGGTGATCTCCTCTAAGTCTTAAAGCGCATTTTATTCCATTTCTTAATCACCTCATTCACTCGTTGTTATTATGTACAGTTGTGAATTTTCCTAATAAAGTCAAAAAAAAAAAAAAATATTCTCTCCGATATATTTTCACTAAAGTTACGGACGTATTTTGTAGATTTACGTTTGTGCAGTATGTGAATTATTTTTATTGTAAATTCTACGATATAAATGATGAACGGCTCATTGAATTGATGCGTAATTACAAACGAACTGTACTTTTTATAAGTTATAAATACTTTTATTTTTAGCGTTAAAAATTAGGTGTGAAAACTCACACGACTTTATCGTGCCAATGTAAATAATTACACAAATAACCTAACATTATTAAACAACGTAAAATGAAAATGGCCATATACGCGACGTAGTGGATAGCGCGCTAGCCTACAAGTGAAATAACCGAGGGGTCCCGGGTGCGATTCCCAGCTAGGGTCTGGAAATTATTACGTGCCAAACCCCATCATTACAGTGTGTTAACCCATCGTAGTCGCTAATGATCAACCTGTTAATGCGACTTTAAATAAACAAAAAAAACTGAAAAACATAACCTAATTTTAATCATGAGTGCATGATGCAAAATGAAAACCAACCTCAGTTTTGCTTAACAATACGGAAAATCACTCTTTCACGCTTAACTAGGATCTGTAGAGAAAAATGCTGAAGATAAAAGTTGCAGGTTTTATAATTTCCCATAAATTTAATTTACCCCGCTAAACTAAGCGTCAAGGCTGGTCAAACAGAACGCGTTCCTAGCGGGCGCGACAAGACGTAATAGCGTTGTTCACTAGCGCCGCGGTAGAGCGCTCACTTGTGTTGTATTGTTAAAGTTAGTAAGGCCTACCTATCACCATCGATATATTAACTACATCGTAGTTGAATATACATAGTTAAATATACATCGATGCCTGTCACACAGCGTGAGCCCGCTAGTAGTACGCTACGTGGCGTTAGTACGTCGCGTTGTATGTTAAATAAGTGATTTATAAAGCATTTTTGTGCTTAATCAGAATTTGTAATCAGAAACCCATCACGTAACGTTTTTAAGTTATCAGAATTTCAATTAATATTCTGGTGTGGTATCATTACTATGTTTATTACAGTTACAAAAACTTAACTTTTGCAGTACCAATTGTTTAACAAGAACCAACAAGTCATCATCACAACTGCTACTTTTGTTTAATAATTGCAACTGGTTTTAGTTCAAAAAATTTGTCTACCCAAATACTGCATCAGCGATGAGACCAGTACTGCACAGTGAAGACGTCTCTAATTCCAGCAGCACCAACTAACACAAGAAATTTTTGACTTAAATTTCAAGTTTCAACTTCGTACCTTGTTCCATTCTTGAGATATTTTGTTCCCACATAGCCTACACAAAGAGACACACAGATCAATGGCTAAAAACGTTTTTTGAGTTCAGAGGAGTTCTGAAAACGTGTACCTATACCGGTAAAAACTCGATTTCGATAAATCGACATGAAAACAAAACTTTCCTTCCTACGTAGGCCTATTCATATTGGCAAGAGAAAGTAAAATTTAATGACACATTCTTACCGAGCATGATCTAATTTGCTTCTGGTCTGATATAATGGATAGATGTATTTTTATATGATATCTCTATAATATGTTTATGACACGTTTTATATTGTTATATGTTATCTCAGTATTTTGTATGTTGATAATTGGCGTTTATTTACAGACTCATCAAAAACAAATTTAAAGCTGTATTCTTATACAATTCAAATAAACATTCTTCCATACTGTGGGCTCATGTTGTTGGAATCGAGGAAACTTACGAGAACATTTTATTGTCAATTTAGATTTATTTAAATCAATAAAATATTTTAAAAACTTGTACTTGTGGCTAATGTGTGGTGATTTTAAAGTTATTGGTCTTTCTCTCAACCTCCAAGGTAGCTAAACAAAATATTCTTGTTTCTCGTGCTTATGGGATAGTCTTGCTACGCAACATTATGTAGTTAAGGATTGGCCAAAAATACAAATGTCACTTCTGGAAAGCACAATGTTTAGGTTACAATCTTTTAGTTGATTCTGTTCATGTGATTTTCCCAACTTTACACATAAAATTAGGACTGATAAAGAATTTTGTAAAAGATACGAATAAAGAGGGAGACAGTTTAAATTAATATTTTAGCTGAAATTTTTCCACAGTTCAGTGAAGCTAAACTAAAAGATAACATATTCACTGAGCTAAAAAATAAGAAAATTGATTTTTGATCGAGCATTTCACACAAAACTAAATCATGAGAAACTGGTAGCATGAAACTTATTTAAAAATTAACCATGAGTTTCTTGGAAATAAAAAAACTGACAACTATGAATTTTTAATACAAAACTTTTTAACAAACTACAAAAATTTAGGCAGTCTTTGAAAATCCATTTTCTGCACTCTCATTTTAACTTTTTACACCTAATGTAGGTGCTGTAAATGATGAACAAGGAGAATAATTTCAACAAGATATACTACAAATAGAGCAACATTACCAAGACAGGTGAGATGAATCTATGATAAGTGCTACAGTTGGCTTGTACAAAACGAAAACCCTACAGTTCACAAGCTAAGAAAGTATCTCCAAGTTTATTCATTTCTTTTTTACTCAGTGAGGTAGATAAGGGGGACCAGAGTGTCCAGACACCCCAAATGAAAGAAAATGTATTATAAAGATTAGTAAATTTTAGCAATAGCAGGAAACCTACCAAGTTAAATCAAATAACTAACAAAAATAATTTAAACTAGCGTCGCTTAACAAAGGTCTTTAGGTCATCTATAAAAACACACTGTATACTTGGTGGAAGAAGCTCATAGTCCTACACCAAAAAGAGTTTGGAGTGATCAAAACCGGAAAATCCTTCTGCTAGGGATGGTCAGTAATGTCTGATGGAATGGATGACAACTGGTTCACAAAACAAATTTTTAAGACACTCAGTAGACCTAAGGTGTCAGATAAATAGTTTAAGAAGTCAAATAGGATACTGAGCGAACTGGAATAAACCAAGAAAACTTAATGAACCAAACCAAATTCAACTAATTATGCACAACTAATTATTACTATTATTATGATTATTAGTTAGACAACTAATTATGCACTTTAAAGGCTTCCATGAAGAAAAAAAACGGAACACTGGGTGGACAGAAGAAAGGAGAAAAGCCTGCAGTTAGCTATGCTGAGAATCTGATCTGCAAAAAGAGCTTCCAGAAACATCTTAAGTCACCTCACATGGTCTAAAATTGACCCTATACAGGGGAAAAAATACTGGGTGGAAATTATAAGTTGAAATTTCGAGAAAACGAAAGGTTTTAATTTTTTAATCACTTTGAGGAAATAGAGGTATTAGTAGGTACATTACATCAAAACCGACACCCCACAAACAAAACTTTTATCTATGCCACTGTTTTTACTGTATTACATTTCGGGTAAAATTAATATAATAGGCTGACAATAATTATACAACTATCAAATCAAGATTCTGTTTGATTACCATAATGTCCAGATCACAGAGAGTGCATAATGTCAGAGTATTCTCATACAATAGACTATCTGCAGTTGTTAAGTCAATATATATTATAAAAAACCGTATAGTGCTGATTTATTTCATAAAAACTTTATTATAGCAACCTCATTAACATGTTAGCAACTGACTGCTGTATTAAGCACCAACCAGTTCATTCCTACAGCTTGTTAATAAAAACTAACAATACCAACTCACTAAGAGTAACTGATGAGACTTTAGCCACAAACCATTACTTCAATTTTGCTAAAATTAGTTAATGTACTTTTTAGTAACTTAAAACATAGGTTTAAATGTACTCGGGATGAAGGAGGAATGTCAATTCAATAAAAATTCTCAAGAAACAAATTTTAAAATTTGAACAATAGTAAATATGATTTTATTAAGTTTTTTGGACATAATTTTACGTTACATAATAATGATAGTGTTCTTAACGTATTGCCAACAAATCAATATTATTATACTAATTGCTTTTTTGTAAATTAAAAAAAAATTTACCCTGAGTACCTCACTTACCGAACAAGAAAGAGAAATGTCAGCTGTATCCACTTTCTTGATTAAACTGATGGTATAGGTAGGTATGTATTGATCAAATAGGTGATTGCATTTTTCATAAACAAGAATTTTATTCTATTTACACCTTTATACTACAGTATGTACAAATTAGTCTTTATGCGGCAGTGACTGGAAATGCTGCTGAAAAATACTTTTGTTTATGATGCAACAAACAAAACATTTATTGTAAGGGTAGCTATAGAGGAATATTGGAATTTTATAGTTTCAAATGGAAATCTTCTCAGTGCTTAAGTGGTCAATATAGTATTTTTCTTAAAAATATTTAATTATTAGAGAAAAGCCTATATAAAATAATTTATTGCCTCTATTAGCGCACCGTTTGAATTCTGGATGTTTATTTAAAAATTTTTTTAATATGAAAAGAATTTTTAATGGGTGTCAATGTACCTACTCATTTCTTGAATATAAAAATGGTGTAGCTAAAATATGAAATATTAATCAATTATTACAAAAATGGAGAAACGTGATCTGATATTGGAACAATCTACAATAAGAGAAGGTTTTAAACTATAGTCATTTATATGAAACAACTTCTGTATTCATTCAAGAAAATGGATTGTATGCTTATGCTCTTATGAATCCCTGAAAGGATATTCACTAAAATTTCCAAATTTGATTTGGTGAAACATTAGCAAGATTACTTGATGGTGCTTATGTTGTGTCGAGTACTACAAAGAAACAAGAAAAACAGGTCGTAACGTAAAATGGATAATTTAAAAACAGAATTATTATTTTCTGTAAGTTGATATTTATCTTCCAAAGCTTTTATAAGTAAAAAAAATATGTTTTTATATTTTGTTTTATTCTTACATTGATAAAGGTAATCGGGTTGCTGAAATTCATTTTCATGAAGGTTGTTTTCTATTTTTCCTTTATGATTTTTATATCATTGATGATTCAAATTTCCCATGATATGTTGAACAATGTAATATTAATTGTGGTTAACTTTTAAAAAATGTTTAACTCCTACTGGACGAGATCTGAAAGGACATTGCTTAATGTACGATGGTTGTAAAAATTTTGTCCATGATCGAAACATATTTTGATCAGCTTCCTCTACTTCAAATGGTTTAACTTTTTTTCTAGCAAATCTAAAACCATCTACCCAATCACTTGGAAGTTCTGTTCTAGATTTTTAATTAATTAAGCCCATATTATTATAATTTTCTATGTATAAATGCCCTCTGATAGATAATAGCATTTGAACGTAATTGAATCTTCTTTCTTCATGGACGAGATTGTGGAGGAAACGAAACAAAGTGAAGTTCTTATTTTGTCCTCCACACGAATCACAAAAAATGACAATTTTGTCTAACTTTAATGTCAAGATCGTTGTAAACAAAATGATGAAGCATAGAACATAACTGTCAGGAAAAAATTCAGATGACATATTATGTCATCTGAATTTTTTCCTGACAGTTTCTGGGTAGACATAAAACACGCTGTTTGCTGATGACAAGATGTGAATATCAAAACTTCATAGACAACTGCTGTTTGTAATACACATAATACACATTGTGTTGATATTTGGGACTGGCAAGTTCTTCATAAAAATCCATGCATATGGCTTCTTCATTTTCATCTCTTCGACTAAAAATTTTAGCATTTCTCTTTCTACAGAGCGATTTTTTAGTTCTGTTACGAAAACGTTAATGTCTGGTAATTTTTTCTAAGAAAGAGAAATTTTATTTTGTGACATGAAGTTAACAGCCCTACTTAACCAGTATAGATATGGCAAAGTGAGTCGATTCTCCTTGAACTGTGTAAAATTTTGTGCCATTTCTCATCGTTTTACAAACAGAATGTCTTTTACGCTAGAACAATCGCTTGTTTAAATCTGGAGGCTGAAGCTCTTGGACTAATCGTACGTGATACGGATAAAATATCAATTTTTCAGCAGTTTTTCAAATACTCGAATACAACAAACCAACTTGCGAGGAAAGTTTTCATAAACTTTTCCGTGGAGAATTGAGCAATTTTGTTTTCACATTCTCTAAAACGTCATCTGTCAAGAGCACTACGACCACTACTTTTTCTGTCGCAAACACTACCCTTCTCTCGAAATCAGTTTGTTAGCCTAGAAATTTACATTTTTTCTAGTAAAGGAACACCAATAAATGTAATTTGAAATAATTCTTTTATACTTGCATATGATTTTGTAGCAAAATATTGTTCAAGAATGAAAACCCGTTGTTCTAGTGTAAAAGACATTACGTTCGTAACGCGACTGGAAACAGCACAAAATTTGTAATCAGTCTCTACAACATTAAAAATTCTTCTTTAAATTGTATATAAACTTTAAAAGCCAAGATGAGAAAAACTGAGTAATGTTCTTAGAATGAAAATGAAAACCACACTCAGTAATGTGTTTAAAAAAAGACTAAACTGTGAAGAAAAAATTAAACTTGATGAACTGTGAATCAACATCTAGAAACCTGAAGTAGTTGAAGCCGAAGATAACGATGACCATGATAGAGATGATAATGATGCCAAAATTATGAGATGACGATGATTAGTAGTAGAATTAAAAAAAAATAGATTAAATCATTATTCGGAGAACGAGGGTGACCAGGAGAATGAAGGAGAAGAAGAAAGGGGAGACATGTAATTCAAGGAATTCATTCGTATATTTATTAAGGGTTTTTAATATCTTGTTTTTACATTAACGTCGCGGCAAAAAGGTTGGCTACATTTTAAAATAGGTTAGGATAATTTTGTAGTAGTTAGGTGATTTAGGTAGTAGTTTATTATTCATTAAATATTTACTGTAAGTAATGAGATAGTCTTTTTTATTTATTTTCTCTTGCTCTGCTGACAGCTGGTGCCCAACAATTTTTATTATATTTTTTAGTTCACATTAAGTATTTGCCCACGGGTAAAAGTTGATGGTGGTGCAAATTGTTGGGTAATAATGTATATTTTCATTAGTTAAGTACCATGGGGCTGCAATGATTAGTCTCAGGCATTTTGACTAAAAGCACTGCAGCATTTCTATATTTGATGATTTTAAAAAAACTGATAGCAAAAGAATTACTCTGTTAAAAAAAAATCATATATTATGTTACTGATTTTTAGAGGTAAATTTAATAAAATAGTGATTTTTAATCTATGTTAAATGCTTTGTTTCTCTAAAATATAAGGCCGTAATAATTTTCCAAAAGTTAGTTCTTTAAACCTAATAGAACTCTCCCAGTTATATTGTTAGTCCTAGTACTTATTGCTGCTAATAACAAAAAATAATAAAATTTCAAGTGTGTAAGTTTTTAACATTAGAACAACTTAGCGATTAAGTTACTTCATGCTACCTTTTTTGACAATGATGGTTAGTAATCATTTAACAAAGAATCTTTCACAATCCAGTGTACTTCTGAAAGCTGGATTGTTTAAACATATGAAATAAACAATGCAAAATTTATATCATTTGTGAAGATTTCAAGTTTATATACTTATCTGTCCATTTTTCCCATAAAAAATCAATTTTAGAGGTTCATAAAATGTGATCATATTTAATTGAATAGTGTTAAAGCCAATCTTGCCATATACAGCCTACCTTTTTACTTTATTGGTTTTATTTTGGAAATGTTCCAATGGACGAAATCAGCCTCATTTGTTGGATTATAATCAGTCAAAATTCAATCATTACTCGGTTCAAACTCGCGGTTATAACTCTGTCTGGATAACCTTCGAAATATCATACTTGGAAGGCTCTTTCAGGTTTGAAAGCCGTCGGTAAGAGCGTTGGTGGAGTAATGTATTGAAACCAGATAATGTAAAACTATATAATTCTAAAGTAATTGTATTACTTTGTTCATTATTTCAGTTAAAAGGTTAGTACTTTTTAGATAATCGTACTGTTACGCTGCGTATATTGTGGGTTTATTGAAAATATAATTTATAACTAGACTTGCTCCCTGATTGTTAATTATACCAAATTAAACGACTCTATGTAACTGAAGATGGAGCATTTTGCCCAGTTATTATGAAATATTTTAATTACGTATGCATTTCGATGTAAGATTATATTTTTGCCTGAAGCAGTGAATACAAAAATCACCACGATCTTTGCCACGAAATGTAGTACAAATTTATCCGGGTCATAGAGTGACAGGTATTCATTAGATGACGTTATTAAAAAGGCGGTGTTTGATATCTCCAACATGGTTGTTATGTTGTTTTCTGTTTAGATTTGAAGTTCGTTATGAGTGTATTTACTTCCTCATTTTATTTTATTTGTGATCGAACGATGCTTTTAACTTAAATAGTAATTTAAGGTTAAATAATAACATTTATCATTAGGAAAATTAATTTAATGTTGAAACAAATTTAGGCTAGGATGTTTATCGTGGCACATAACCAATAATCTTGGTGTTAGTGATGACCAGAGGCCTACTTATTTATTATTCAATGGTTCTAATTAAATATCATTTATTCAGCCATAGGTTAAGTAGCTCAAATTGTTATTAGTTTTTTCCATGCCATGTAAATAAAATTTAGAAGCCATGAATCAAATAGGAAATGTTAATGGAATGTCTGATAGTAAATCGAAATTTTCGATAATGGACAGAAAACCAATTGTCACTTGTAAGTATTGTATTAATATATATATATATCAAAAAATGCACTGTTTATATTATTTGTCTTTACTATGCACTAGAATTTTGTAGTGAAACTTACTTGATGTAATTACTCTAGTATTAGGTGTTTTTTTAGACAGGTTAACCTAAATTCTTGTGAACTTTTTAAAGGTTTAAAGAATGTTTGTGTAACGAATGTTACGTGCATAGTAGAATGATCATCAATGTCCTTACTTTAACTTAGCTTATGACCTTTTTTCAAGCAGTAAAAATGAAAATCGTTTCTCAGTCCTGCTTTATTGGTTAGGAATTTAATTAAGTGATAAAAAAAACCTGAGGTTGCAGGTATTTTATATTTACTAGATCATTATTTATAACAGGGGTTTTTGTAAATAAATGGATACATTCCTGTGATAGAAGGCAAACTTGTCTTAAAAAATAAGATTTAGTACTGAGTTACTATTAAATTCCATGTCTAGCTTTTTTATCACAGAGTCAGTTCATTGTATGTTTTATCTGCATTTAACGTAATGCAGTATATCACAGTTGTACACATTTACGTGTGTGCTTTCTTATTTATGATTTAACTGTTTTAAGGTGATTTATAGTGATTATTTTAACCACACCTCTGTCCTCTTATTGCTATTTGATTTGTGTGTTTGTCTTTTAGATGCAGGAGATAAAGAATTGTTTTTGAGTTTAGAACCTACCTTATCAACAATATTGCCACAAGAACCAACTGAATGGCGTCGTTCTTATGGACGAGCCATTAAATCTGTACATGTTGCTGCTACATTTGTTCCATTCAGTAAAGAAGTTATGCCAAAAGATGGTGACTACCATCTTATTCAACAACCAAACTTTCATACATATTGGACTCAATGCTCAGTTAGTATTTAAAATTTTTATTACAGTACAACTCTTAATACAACTCAATAAGAGCTAATGCAAATATGTAAAATAAATGTTATTTCATTTGGGATCAATTAAAATAGCACTGTTCGCATATGTTTCCAAATTGACTACAGATCCTAGTTTAGCGTGAAAGAGTGATTTTCAGTATTTTTAAGCCAAACTGAGTTCGATTTTCATTTTGCGTCTTTCACTCATGATTAAAATAAGGTTATGTTTTTGAGGTTAGCTTTTTGTTTATTTCTAATGTTTTATTAATAATGTTAGGTTTATTGTTAATTATTTGCACTGGCAAGAGAAAGTTTTGTGAGTGTTTCACACCAGATTTTTTTAAAACAGAAGTATAAACGGCGAAGTCAAAGGAAATATTGGACACATCCGTTGTTACGTTCTAGAACAATAAGTAGCCACTTTAATATACTCTACAGTGAGTTACGGCAAGACGAGGCAAAGTTTTTTAATTACTTCAGAATGTCTGTAAGTTGTTTTAATGACATTTCAAATATTTCAAGAAACAACTAGACGTGGCAAGATACAAATTAAATTTATAAATTAAAATTGAAATTAAAAGTTCAGCGTCGAAAGGTATCACTGTTCACTTCATATGTACAAACTATTCACTAGTAACTGGATTAATCGGAAAAATCTCTTGGCAGCGCTGCTTTCGCTCTGGTGAGAAAGAAATTCACTGCTAAACCACAGCAGGGAGCAGCAACTGTATTTTTAGCCGCATTAAAGCAGTGTCGCAATCGCGTTGGTCTTAGTTGTAGTATTAAAATACATTGAAATTGGATGCAAGCTACTGAGCAGCGTTGGTGTGTAAGAGCTCTAAAGACGGATATATCTACATCCATTATTATTGAGTAAAAGTGAATGAGGAAAATATGGGTACCAAAATATGTGATGAAATTTGTATTTCAACAGTTTTCTATCCAGGAAAATACATTTTTCTTAAAAAATATTTTTTACCCAAACGCATAATTAAATGCGTCTGTGGCATGAAACTAATTCCGTCCACAAAGAGTTAATACTCTTTTAGTTAATTATTAATAAAGTTCAGCTTAAATACAAGTACAAGAATTGTAAAGCTCTCATTGTCACAAGTGTTATTGTTAAAAAAAGCATCAAACATAACAGGATAAAAATCAGACAGAACAAATTTGTTTTATCAGTTTTTAGCAGCCGATGTCGTAAAAATCTTGAACGTTTTTAAAATTAGAATAAGCCAGATTTTGAATTAAGTCTCCTAAATCCTCTCTCTCTCTCTCTCTTTACAATTATCCATTATGATATTAAAGATTTTTCATTGGTTTCTTTTTTACTACAGGATGTTGATACTTACAAACAATCATTAAGGGAAGATATTGAAGCTTGGATGAAAGCACTTGGAAAATATAACATTATAGACTGGATGATAGTGTTAGTAGAAACATACGATTTTAGAAAAACTAATAAATTATTACCAAGGACTACTGTTTTGGACAAAATAAGAAATGATTTTGGTGCTAAACATGCTGACAGGTGAGAAGTTCATGGGTTTTTTTGTATGCATTATTAGGTAAAATTAATGGTATGTTTAAGCTGTTCATATTTACTGATAAATATCCTCAAAGGAAGGTATAAAATATAAATCAACCAATATGTTGATTGCGATAAAAATGATTTATTAAATTCAGTGGTTAGTGATGTTAATTACTGTATTACTTACTGGTTTGTGTGTCAGAGAAATACTATGTGGAGAATGTTTATAAATGTTAGGAGTATGTATACAAGCATACTTAAAAACATGCGACCCATATTAACCCTTCTGTACTGCTCTGCATTTGGTGCTACTGTTAAACTGTACATATCAAAACACGCTCCCAAATAAATCCATTTAGCTAAGTTTATTACTGATTAAAAATTACAATTAAAAAAAAAATTACAGCCTTATAATACGTATTGTTTTTGTGAATATAAAAACATGAAAATCGGTTACGCTTTACAGTCACTAGAGCTCGCAAAATATTCACACGCATGAAAATTGGTAGGTTCCTATTTCATATTTATGGCTTTAACGTGCTACAATTTCAGTTTAGTATAAAATTGTACATAACATGTTTTGGAGAAGAGAGTTTCATGAATTAAACAGTTTTTTAATTTGTATTTTGGGTAACATTTGGCTGAGTAATTGTAGTTAAAAATTTGTAATATTTTCTAAAAAAATCCAAAAAATCTTAAATGCACCAGTAACAGGATGTAGTGTGGAAACGAGAGGGAGAAAAGGTTCCATATATCGCAGCAAAGACAGGAAAAATTTACTCTCTCATAAACATTAGCTCAGCAACTGCGTAAATGTTCTATCTCTCTTTAGTCAATAATACACATCCCTACAATACGACTACAGAAGTACCAACCCTAAAGATGAAATATTCCCAAAGTTAAGCTATCTGAAAGATTGGTGAAGCAAAAACTTATGTTCAGAAACTTCACCCGGCTCATAGCAAGCACTATCAATAGTAAATACACGGTGTTGTATATCAAATGTGACTACATTTCAGCGCACATATTTTGAGATATCATACGCCCTGATAGCTTTATAAATATGACCGCTCGAAGCATGCAATTAGGACCTACCCAGACCTCGAATATGCGGTTCCCGCTGCAGAAGGGTTAACTTTTGAATAATAACGTGTATATATAAATATTATTATACTAGGACTAACCTACCAACGTACACATTTTGTGTGCGTTCAATTAAAATTTTTGAATTTCCTGGAGTACTCAGTTGTTCCTTTAGTAGCCTAACTAACACGGTAATGGAGGGCTTTAGATTGCAAATACATTGTCTTAAATTTATTTTTATGTTATCCAACATCCTATGTAGGATTTTTGATTCCTTATCTACCATGGTAGGAGTAGGAAGTTTTAAATTTTGACGTAAAAAAAATTTTAATTTTACTGAAGATATGTACAAGATACACGAAAGCGCCACAAACATTGGTAAGTGTTTTTATGTTACCGTATTCTGGTGGTTAGAAATATATATTTCATTGTCTTAAATTTATATACTACTAAAAGTGGTTGCTATGCGCTTTGCTTCAAGTGGGGAAATAAAATAAACCAAGAAGGAAACGCTGGGAGGAATAGACTTAATATAATTGAGAATAATGTGTTAATGAATGAATTTAAAAAATAGAAATGCAAAGATTAAAGACGTTTAAAGTAACTATTTTTCAATACGGTACAAAAATGAATAAGATAATAAAACTAAGATTTGTTATTATTAATTATTATTTTGTATGTGTTCTTATATTTTCACAAGATGAAGTTCGTAAAAGAACTGATTGTTATTTTGAATAGTAATGTAAAGATTTAAAATCACAACGACAAACAACGCTGTTCAGTAATCTGTAACAATCATGTGACCAGCATGCTATGTGAGAGTAGTGGGGGAAATTGGCTAACCAGCTCAAACAAATAATGCGTTTGTGAGTACGATTCCGCCATTGTTCAAAAATTTTCTTTTAAGAAAAGTCTGCGGCAAAGTTAACTTAGTTGGTATTATGTTAGTAAATGTCTATAGTTTTCTGGTTTGAGAAATCGATTAAAAATAGTTCAAGCTGAATATTTTCAACTGTTGAGGAGTTACGATGTGTGTTCAGATATATGAGCCCCTGGTGGTGGTTGGGGGAGGGGGGGTTGTATCTCAGATTTAGGATTGTTCCTGGGGGTTTCAGAGGGTGAGGAACAAAAAGGTTGCTTGTATTTTTTCGCTCTGAGGCCTCGTTATGGGTTAGAATTTCCGGACATAGCCCGTTACATTCAGCTTTATATATGTATATATCTGCAGAACTTTATGGTGAACAATAAAACTAGTATTTATTGTTCAAACATTTTGATGGGAGTTATTCTATGGACTTGGTTTTAAAACATAATAATTTCCAGACCTTAGCTGGAAATGAAGCATTCGATCTTGTAGTTTTTAGTGAATCGTAGTGTAGTGTTCTAACTGCTGCTTTTTGTAAAGGTGGTCTTATTTGAATATTTATTCTAATTCTTACAGTGATTACCGCCTGTGATATTTATGTAATTGTAAAAAATTTATCTAAATTTAAGTTCATTTCTAAATAATCTTTATAATACATCCTCCAGCTTATATTCAGTCATATTGTAAAAATATTTAACTTTTCACTAACCTGTTACTACTGCTATAGCACTTGTTTTTTTATGTTTCTTGTACATAATCCTACTTTCTACTGACGTGTATCGATGGATTCATCATCATCAGAACACAAAAAATTGGAACTAAAATTTACGAAAGATGTATCTTATTTATACTTTTCTAAAGCATTTATTTTATAAATGACTAATAATACATCTTCTGTCAATTGAAGGGGTCAGCGGAAGAAAGTGCTAACCCACAAAATTTCCAGCATGATTTTTCTTAAATATTCTGTAAAAATAAAATATTCAGCACGTTTTAAATGGGATATTATATTTATGATCTTAAAAACCTAGATTAACAGAAAATAACAAATGTTTAACAAAAATTCAAAAACATGGTTTGTAGATTTCAGTAAACTTTTAAAATGACGTGTAAAATTATGTTGATGTGGGTTAGCACTGTCTCCTTTCGACCCCTTCAATTATAATAAATTTTTCTTAAATTTCAATTTTGTGTACTCCGATTATGATGGATACACCAAAACATGCCAGTAGAAAGTAGAATTAGATAAAAAAAGGTAAAAAACAAGTGACTTAACTGCTGTAACAGGTCAGTGAAAAATTAAATATTTTTACAATAAGTTAATTTCTGTATGTACTTTAAACAATTATATATTTTTAGGTGCCTATCGGTTATAAATCCATTAAAATCTGAGTCAAGGTCTGCTGGTTCTTGGAGAGGTTTAATGGTCAACATGCGACTTTTATTATTAACAGCATATGACAGAACATTAGTACGTTTTGAGGAATTTATTAGAGATCAAAGGGAAAAACGAAATCAACCAGGGTGGAGCTTTTGTAAATATTTTTTATTACAGGAAGAACTGGCATTCGTTTTAGAAATGCTTGGTGTTTATGAAGAAGCATTAGTGCAATATGATGAATTAGATGCTTTGTTTACTCAATTTGTTTTAAATTCAAATCTTGGTGGTGAGTCTTTATTCTGTTTCTAATTAAAATTTTTTAAGTGATACTCATAAATTCTTCCGTATTATTGTTGAACAAAATTTGCAGCTTCTACAGAAATGTTATTGAATTTCAAATTTATTTCTTTATTGAAAAATGAAATTTCACACGTTTTTACGTTCTCTTACCCTGAATACATAGGGATGGAAAATATTGTTTTCATGTTGATTTTTCAAAATAGAGTTTTCACTGGAAGTAGAGCGTAGCATCAATTATTGATTTCTGCATCTGTATTTTAATGATCTGTAATGATTTTCTGTATCTTGCTCATCAAAATCGGTAAGACAATGGGAATTTTTAAGATTGTGGCCTTAGTATTTATTTTATGATAAAAGTGTGTGAATCAAAGTTAAACAAAATTAAAACCTTCAACTTTTATTTCAAGCAGTGTTTTCTACACAGTTTAGTTTAGTGTCAGTTAGTAATTTTCTGAATTTTTTTGACCAGAGGTTGATTTTATTGGTTATGTTTTTTGTATTACATTGTTATTAAGCCCAGCTACACACATATCTAGCAAAATTGCTTTAAGCAGAATCGTTTTTGTTTAAACTTGCTCAAACATTAATTTCCTATGTGTACGATAGGAATACTACACGCTCATCTAGCATGAATACAAAACGCTGTACAGCACGTTTGAGCATGATGGAGCAAAATGAAAAACCACTGTGCAGTATGTTTAAATGTGATTGAGCAAGAAGCAAAAACACTTTGAAGCATATTACAGCCTGTTTGGCAGTACCCTTCTCACAAGCAACAACCATTGCTGGAAGGCAAAACATTTGGTTTTGTGCATTCACATAGCACACTGTCCTGTTGCACATTCTGGCTACTGGCAATAGATACGTGAATGTTGGCATTTTGTATTAAGATTGTTTCATATTGGCTGTGTATAATGAGGTAAGTTTTGAAAATGGAAGTCGATATTGAACGATTAATTGTCCTAGTCGAATAGAGGCCTCCAATATACAACTTTACATTAAAGGAACTTCATAACAAGGACCATGTTGAACGATTGTGGGAAATTTGATGTCATCACATTGTAATTCATCAATAAAATATTGCAAAGTGTTTTCTGTTTCCCCTTTTGTCATTTATTGAATGTATCCATAAATGTTTGTTTGTCTACGTCTTTTCCCAAGCTTTTTCTATCCAATACCACAATATTACTTCTACATTATCGCCCAGCGTCATTGTGAATTCTAATTTCAGTTCTGCATTGTTTTCAGTAAAAACAAAAAGAGCTTCAAGCTGTAACGTTTTTGCTTGAAGCAGTTTTGCTACAAATGTAACAACCGGCCTAAACAAAAATATTTTTGTGTTAAGCAAAATGCTTTTGCTTAAAGCAGATTTGCTAGATATGTTGGGCCAGCCTAATGATTAAACGTATTGTTCATTATTTACATTGGCAAGAGGATGTTGTGTGAATGTTTCACACCAAATTTTTTTAAACTAATTATTAGTTCATAAGTACTTCACAATGATTATTAACAATTGAAAAGCGATATGATTTTCTCAAGGATCATAAATATCTGATCTGATAGATATACTCAATAAACTTTTATTACACTAATAAAAATATAAGTTTGCATTATTATATCGTGCAATTGGTAAAAATATTAACTTTACTGATGTGTATTTTTTATAGAAACTTTCTGAACATTATTTTGGAGTAGGCTACCCTTAATAAACAAAACTTACTTATTTTAGATTATTTTTTTGCTATTCTGCCATTATCTTTTATTTATGTTTTGCAAAACTTAAAATAAAATTTTTGGTCAAGGTAAAATTTGCTATTGTGGATGAATGCCAGGTTTTTATAATTAAGTAATTGGATTCTCAGTTGTTTTTTTTTTTTTATTATTTACAGTGTTTTATTTATGTACGAAAATGTTCTTACAATAAATTCCTGTAGATATGCAACTAATTTCCTCGTTTTCAATTCGTGATTTCTTGAAGGTAGTTATTGTGATTGTTCTATCTTATAATTTATAAATTGTAATATAAATAAATTTTAATTCTAATTTTTAAATGTATTTTGTTTTGTAGATACACCAGAGTGGTTGTCTGGTTTCCAGGGGCCATTGGAAACGTGGCCTGGTTTAACATTAAGCCATACAGTTAACAGTGAATTAAGGCAGCTTATACAGAACAATTCTATTTCACTTTTACAATTTCGTAGTTACCTTTTCTCCAGACAGTGTTCAATGCTTTTGTTCTCATTTAAACCATGGGAGGTAAGTCTACTTTTTATTTAATTCAGAGACAGATTTATTTATTTTAATTTTGCAATTATAAAATGTTGCAATATGATGGGGGACCCAAAAATAACCAGACTGAGAGTGCACTGTCATTTGTAGATGTATTAGAGAGTTCTCCCGCTACACGGGGCTACATGGTGAGAGATCTTCAACAAACAACTTTCCAGGCGGCATCAGTTTATAGGTTAAAGTTGGATGATACTGTTGTGTTTCTCTTACTGTTGTCATGTTCCACCTGCGATTGCATTAAGCATCAAGTCAATCTTCCACTGGCTTGACGCTTGCTTGGTTTCTGGGTCATACCCGTAACACCAACTCTCATCACCTGTAATGACTTTGGTCAAAAAGTTTGTATCACTTGCAGTCTCGTTTTTCAAGTCCTGAATATTTTCAAGTCCTGAGGAACATATTTAGCAGCAACACGTCTCATATGCAAATTCGCTGGCACAAGACTCACGCCTGTCTCTTCAGATATTTCGTCGATCAAGAAACGACAATCTTGGTTAATTTTTTGGTGCATTTTTTCAAGTTTTCATTGTCTTGAGATGTTGAAGGGCGCCCAGAATGAATATGAACTTCAACACTCATCTTGCCATGTTTAAAGGGCCCAAACCTCTTGAAAACTTGTGTGTGGCTCATATCATTATCTTTGAAACCCTGTTGAAGCATTTGCTAAGCTTCTGTTGTCGGTTTTTCAAGCAGGAAACAAAATTTTAAACACACTCTTTGTTCTTTTATATCCGCCTTAACGACATCGCTGCTGGAAGACAACTACAGTAAGAGACTACAATACATCACTATGATCAAACATTAACCTACAAACTGACGTTGTCTGGGCAGTTTGTTGAAGGCCTCTACTCCCTCTGTCTTGTGGGAGAACTTTCTACTACATCTACAAATGGCAGCACTCTCAGTTTGATTCCTCCTCAGTTTGGTTCCACTCTCGGTTTGGTTTTGGGTTCCTCCTCGTATTGTTTAAAACCATTTAATCAAGTATACTGTAGGTCTTGTATTTGACAGAAATAGTGACTTACAAATTTAAAGTTAATTGATAAAGAATTAAAAGCGTCTAGATGGGAAGAGTTGGTCGGTGGCTGTGGCGGGCGAAGTTGTTTTGATAGTCGAGGAGATAGACAACACAGCATCTTGTTATCCTGCAGAGTCATTTTCTTCCCTCACAGGAATGCGTTAATAGTTGTTTTGATGGGCCCAGTAGGCATTATGGTTGGTTGAGGAACCGCTATTGTCTAAGGGTGACGCTTATTTATGCATATAGAACGTTTTACACTCGTTTACAAACTCTTTAATATTCTCCTGAAGTAGTTCATAAAATGATGGCTCAATTACTAACTGATTTTCTAAAATAAAATTGTTTGAACCTATTTTGCATTCATGTTTTTTTCTTTATAGTTTAAAGAAAATGTTTAATTTTTGTACTGTATGTTTTACAGGTAGCCCAAAGGACTTTACAATTTTTACATAATTGTATAAACGAATTAAATATATTAGAAATTCAGAGACCTCCTGGTGCCGTGGCATGTTGGGTATTCCTTTGTTGCAGAGAAGTTTTACAGACTTGTGAAAAATATAATGATAGTGGTCAAGTTGAAGCATATTCTCTTTATACAGCAGCTTTATGGGCATATGCTAGAGATAAGGTATGAAATTGATTTGTATTTGATTACATTATAGTTTATTTTGGAACAACACAAAATGAACACTGAGCCCAAAAGTGTGGTTTTACAAAGGCAGTTTGTTTTATCTGTAATATAGCTGCCTGAATATTTCAACTAATGTTAGTGATTAATCGTACTTATCCTCAAAAATTACATCACATCTTATTAACCCTAGATCATTATTTAACTTATCATTTTTATGGCATCTAATTGAAAAAATTATCGCTCGTCCAAACTATATGAGTGTCAGTTAACCAATTGGTAGTTGTAACAATGAATGTGACAATTTACCCAATGATAGCCTTCGCTGTTACCATTGATATTACGAGAATATATAATTTGACCAATATGGGTACAATCCAGGTAAACAAAATGACTTCATAAACTAATGATAAGTGCTAAAATGCATTATATGAATATTTTTATTTTAGGAGAAAAGTAACATTCTTCCCATACAAACTGAAAAGTAACAAAAATGTCTTGCTACTGTCAACTATGCATGACTTGAAGTTAAAGGCACACCACACACACACACACACACACACACACACACACACACACATGATAAAACTTATGAAGTAGTTGACAGCCTTGTTCAGATGTGTCGAAATGTCTCCTGTAGTTGCAAAACAAGGCACTGGGTACTATTTGGTTTTCAGTATCCAAAATATTATGACAGCTCAGCTAACGGGTTCAGGCCTAGCTCTGCCTCAGTGGCGGTTGGGTCCCCACTGCAGCGTGACAGTGGTGGCCCTCAGAGCCCCCAGGTTGGGTCGGCATAGGCCATCAGTAGATAGTGCAGCCGAGATGCTTCTCTCCGGTCCCGCGCTAAACTCTTTCTTCACTGTGGTGCCATCAGGCACATATGAGCTTTCTTCAGCGGTCAGGTAGATGAAGGCTGATCGGTGCAGGAATGTGCATCCGCCACCGGTAGCATCAACCAGGGATGGTGCGTCTGGCCTTGGCTGGGCTCTTGTTTCTTGTTCTTTCCAGTTCAGGTGCTGGGTGGTTAGTGCGTCTCGTAGGCCAGTGCGGTTGCTTAAATCTCGTCAGGCGAGTCACTGTATGGTGGAGGGGAGACTGTGCTCCCCATGGCAGGTTCTGGGACCGTACGCAGGCGCTAATAATTGTGGGCCAGTCGGCGACAAAACATAAAAGCAATGAAAAACTTTGAGTTGAAAACAATAATTTGAGGAACCAATTTTATTGTGCTTGAACCCTGTTTATTTTTAAACCTCTTAAGCAACCAGTGACTATCATGTCATTGACATTTCATTTTTGTTACAACCTTAGAATACTTAAAGTTCAAAATTTATTGACTGAATAGAAGTTTATGAACAGTTTGGGACAAACCAAATTATACAAGCTCAACAAGTTTATCACAGCAAATATTTTTCCTGGAAATGATGTCACTCAGATTTCATTGTGTAAATTTATTCCCATGGGTTAGTTAGTAATAAATAATATGTATACTCAGAAATACATATCTTGGTTGGTATGGAAGATTTATGTTCTTTATATTTTTCTGCAGCTAGGAGAGCTGGGAGAGTTGTGTGGTTTACTACCGGACTGTGAACCAACTAGTGAACAGCTACATACAGTTGTACTTCTATCTGCAGGAATTGGTGATGCCCCAGCAACTCATCCAACAGCACCATCTCCTACTGATCATCTTAAGGAAGCACTATCTTCAAAAGAAGCTTTCAAAAAGCAATATTTAGTGCGTATTTGTTTATTATTAGATACAACTGTATTAGTAAATATTAACCTGTAATCTTCGCATAGCCGAACAATCAGTTTCGCCAAATGAGTGGTGTAGTACGCGACAAAACATATTCCAATGAGCTCAATAAGAGTTAAAAACCATTAAAAGTTATATTTATCTTGTAGAGAATTCTTCAAAAAAACTAATAACGTTTACAGAAATAGAATATGTTAGGAGGGAAATATTTCATTCCATTTTAGTGTGGTGGTAGACTAGAAAGTTGAATGAATTTGATGTAAATGAGAAACCACAAGCAGCCCGTCAGTAAGTCAACTTACAAACTTGATTCTTAGTTTGTGTGAAAGCTGTGATGTTTCTGTATCGCAATTTGATCATAGTGGGTATGGTTGAGTTGATTTTATGTTTCTGGAAAGAAGTAAAGAAAGGGATGGGCGTTTGCCCATCCCTTTCTTTACTTCCTGTAATCCGTTTTAATTCCACTGTGGTCTAAAAAGTGAAATCACGTCATTGTCCTCCCCCCTACAGAGTTGTAAAATATACCTATTTGTAGAGAAAACTATGCTTTTCAAACCATTGCTTTTAAACTAATATCTAACTGTATGAATGGCTGTATGACGTCATCGCAAAGAAATTTAAAAATATCCATCCCTTGCTTGCCAGCCGGCTGAGCTACCCTGTTGCTACTTTTATATTAAAGGTTTTTCTTTTATTGACTTGCCGTGGGAACAAGTATAAGCATTTTATTCGTTTTACTTTACATGTCTATTTCACTTACTTTATTATTTTCTTTTATTTATGTTACTTGAATACATATTATTTAATGCTGCTACTACAAAATACTTTTTACATTTTTTATTACTATTTTTTTAAATACTAACTGATAATATGGACTGTTTAAATTTTTTGAAAAATTGCTATAGCAGGTTTAAGAAAAACACAATTTTAACCTTTGGGATCCGAGGAAAGTTTTAAAGGTACTTGCCAGAAATCCCAACTATTTCCACTAGGTATGTGTGGGGAAATCCCAGCCTAATTCGTAAGAATTGCAGGTTTTGCAAAAAAATTCTGTATTTCTGTTATTTATTGATAGATTTTTATAATTTTTTTTTATTTTGTTTCTACAAAACTAGCCTAAAACATACGTATTACTAAAATTGTATATTCACACATTTAATAAATTTGACTAGCCAAAAAACTTTTTTCCAAAATTTTGACTTTGGAATGAAGTACGGTACTCAATAAAAAATTGTAGGACCATCTCATTATTTTTTCTAAAACTAAACTTTAAAATAAACAAGCACACCAAATTTCATAACAATATGTTCATAAAAATGATAGATATGAATTAAAATGTAAAATAAAGTCCTTTTCATTTTTGTGATAAAAACAGCATTTCTAAAAGGTAAGAATGTACATGATATACATGTTACAGTTGCTAATATTTACTACGTGTAATATAAACTTAATTGTAAATATAAATATTTACTAGATAGGTTATTTACCAAACAGAAACAAAACAATACTGGCGTAAAATGCATTGCACAGCTGTGTAAACAAATATCACAAGTTTCTAAAGCCCACTAATTCATCGTCGTCTTATCAAATCATATGCAATTAAAAGTGCCTTTGATTACATCATTCAAGAGAATAGTTCTTTATGATTAAGTACATATAAAAACCAACATTTATGTTTAAGTAGTGTTCTTAAATAAAAATATAAACGTCTGTATATCCGGACGTTGGGATTGTTAGCAAATACCCGCAATGTCCGTATATACGGAAGTTGGGATTTTTAGCAAATACCCACGACATCCGTAAGTACGAACGTTGGGATCCAAAGGGTTAAAAGGTAGTTTTTTAAAACTAACTGTCAAACATTTTTGAACGTACAATATGATTTCAAATTTTTCGGATGGAAAGTGGATAAAAAAAATGAGTCGTACAGCGAGTTGATGGCTGATGTGTTAGGAGGGGAAACAATTTGAGCATATAGAAGTAATTTAAATATATTGACAGTTTTACAATGTTGCTCAGCAATGAGCTCAGGTTGAAAAATGTGATCCAGATCATGTACAGTTACTGTATCAATAAATATTACTATCTGACCAATGAAAATATTGTTTATTTCATAAAATGTTGGCTCATATTCAATCAGTACTGAAGAACCTTAATTTAAGGGATAATTGTTGTACCAATTCAAGAAAAAAGTAAACAGAAACATAATCATCAAGAATATGATATTGGTACTTGACCGAAACACCTATTCACTGAATTTGTGTAAAGGTCATCCAAGGTAAATGGCCTTGAAAATCACAATTAAATTTCTTAAACCATTGTAAAATTATACTAAAATGAGAACAAATTTTTTGGGCTGGGAGCTGTCGCCACATTTTCCTTACAGGCCAGAATCGAAAAGTTCACAGAACAGTGGGACAAGTGTCAAAATTGTACTTTAGACTATATTAAAAATTAGTGAAGGTTTCATTGTCATTGAATAAATTATTTTCTCTTTATCAATTTTTTTCAGTAATTAATGAATGTCTCTTGTATTTCTGGGTGTAAAGTTGTTTACAGTAAACATAAAGTGTTTATTATGTATAGTACTAATTGATTTAACCTATTGAGGTTAAAGATTCTCGGTATTTATTTCTAAAGTGTTTCTGTTTTTATAAGATTTATAAGGAAAAAAAGGAGTAGAGAGTCATATGTTTTACTTCACTAGTTTCATTTAAAGACAGTCGACCCAAAAATTAATAACTCTCAATCAACAGTCTTCTAGTGTTTTTAATGGGTTCGAATCCCATTCAGGCATGGCATATTTTTATAAGTTACAAAAAATAATTTCATCCTTCACCGTCTGCATTAGCAGTAATTGCAGAAGAGTCAGCCGTTAAAACAAAAAAATATATATATAGTGTTTTCAAAACAGTACCTTGTTCAATAAATTTAATGAGAATAATTGTTGACCTTTTTTTTAGCAGAAAGGTCAACAAATTAAAAGTTGTTACTGAATTCAGACCTGATTTAAAGTATTATGAACATTTTTTTTATGACATGTTTTTTGAAAGTTCCAGGTTTTGTTGGAATTCCTTTGAATCATATTAATGTAATGCTAAATTTTGTTTGTTTATTTTTTCTTATAGGAATTATCTGAATTGGCCATGGGAACATATAAACATATCTCTCGAACACGATCTGCTCATCTAATAGGAAAGGAATTGTCTGCTTTCTACAGGCGTGTTGGAGACTTGCAAACTGCCTCATTATTTCTAGTCAATGCGTTAAGGTCTTACGAGGAGGATGGATGGGTTAAACTAGCTACTCAAACAAGATTGGAGCTTGCGTCTTGCTATCGTGATTTAGATGACAAAGAAAAGTAAGTATATTTCTTAGATGCTATAATATTTCATAAAGTTTTTAACTGATTATTGGTTGTTAATAACTCAAACAAAAATGTAGCTTATAAAGTTACAAAAAATTTTTAGTAGAAGGAACTTTATAAAATTTCATTTTTTTTATGAAAATGATATAATGAAAAAGTAAAATTTAATGTAAGATTCAGTCATACTGAGTGAGGGTACTGAGCATTTATGAGGTGCAAGTGAAAATAGTTTAAAAATCAAGTTCTTCACTCTCCTAAATGTTTTGTTTCTATTTTTATGTTTTTCCCTTTTTTATCTTCTTTGTCTTTACACTATATGTGCCTGACATCAAAGTATCCAGTTAGGTACCAGACTCTCATGTCCAGATATTTTTCCATTCCCACAGTTCCGTACGTCTCTTCGTACTTAATCTGATTAGAGAGATGATTTTCCAACTCTGAAAAATCATAACTGTTTCAATTTCCGATGTTTATATTAAATTTCCTCTCCTTCATTTCATTTTGTTTATTCTGAATAGTGTAATTATTCATCCTAGGCAGGCTGTTAGCCCTTACCCAAAGACTAGTGTTGTGAAGGGCTGCTTCCCCAAGTCATTTTGACCTACTGCACAAAAAAGTTATTAGGTCCATAACACAAATCAATGAAACACAAATTGACCCAGTGTTTTGCTGGGATTTCCACCCAATCTTTTACTGGGTTACTTTATTTAGCTAGTTTACCTCTTGCAGTTGAAGTAAGGGAGACTAACAGAATTCTCTTCATAAATTTGGCTTGCCCACTGGTGTAATGGTCAGCCCAGCTGGCTTGTATTCCAGGAGTCCTGGGTTCGATTCCATATCAGGTCTGACATTTTTTCATTTACGTTTTACCTACGCACGAGCTAAAGCTTTTATCGGCATTGTTTGTCTTTTTTTAGGTTATCAGCTAAAAGGCTGGTTTAAACCTCCAGAGGCTTTACTGGTAAAACAAGGAGTGAGATGGTTTACCAAAGCCTTTGTGACTGAGTGGAAAAGTATGCATATCAGCATGCTGGGCCCTCTGAAAAGCATCTACTTTCCACTCTTTAAATGACAACTTCACTTCATTCACCTCATGCTCTGGCTGTGTATTGAAATTTATTACTCTCACGCGAGATAACTCTGACTAGTGTCTTTTACTCCTCTACCTCTTCTGTTCTTAAATGCTTTACTGGTATATTGGCTGACCATGTGATAACAGAACTATTTTTTGTAGTCCTGGAACTAGCAGATCGAGTGCAAATAATTTAACACCTGTCTGTTATGGGCAAGTATAGGCATCATCACCCATCAAAAAAGTATTTCCTTGTATTATAAATGACTAATGTTTGGTACCTTATGCTTAATCACTATGATCGTCAGAGCCAAAGCCCTACCTAGGCAATTCCCAGCGCCCTCTTTTCTTATCTACACAAAATTATTAATAACTAACAGTTTCTCATTATAATGACTTTTAGAACTTTAATGTTAAGTTATTGAAGTGTCCATCTCCCTTTTCTTTGTGGAGTTAACAAAACTATGATGCAATAGTTTAAAAACTATTCATGCCTTTGTCTGAAGATTAACCTTTTACGATTGTATATAAAATATTTTATTCATCATTTATGTTGCAGGTATACAAAAATGTGCATTTGTTTAGCAAGTTCTCCTGACATAGATATTGATAAAAGAACATCGTATTTTGAAGAAGCTTGGAAAACTGTTAAAGAAGTAAAACCAGGTATGCTGTCATAAATAAGATTACATTTAATATAAATATATTTGCCCATAACAGACAGGTGGAGTGTCAAATTATTTACACTCAATCTGTTCGTTGCAGGGCTAAAATAAATAGTTCTGTTTCTTATCACATGGACAGCCAATTAAATGACTGAATCATTTAAAAACAGAAGAGGTAGAGGTGTAAAAGACACTAATCAGAGTTATCTCCTCTGAAAGTAATGAATTTCATTTTACAGCCAGACCCTGTGGTGAATGAAGTTAAGGTGTCATTTGCAGAGTGGAAAATATGTGCTTTTCAGAGGGCTCGGCATGCTGATAAGCGTACTTTTCCACTCAGTGAGGAAGGCAATTGTAAACCACCTCACTCCTCGTTTTACTTAGTAAAACCTCTACAGGTTCAAACCAGCCTTTCGGCTGATGACCTAAACAACAACATAAATATATTACCGTATTTACTCGCATACGATGCGCAACGTTTTTCTAACAATCTAATGCGAAATTTGTAGGTGTGCGTCATATGCGAGTTTTCCTGATAGATAAAATACCAGTATGAGGTTGGATTTACGATAATCTAAATCCCCAAATACTGTTTGGTGGTTAGCCATTTTTGGTAGAAGAATGTTTGTGTAAACAAATGTAATTTGTTTGGATTTAACAATGACTATAGCACTAATAACAATTATTGGTGCGTCACATCCGGTGTAAGGCTTCACAACAACAATGTCTGTTCAATTCGTCTTCTTTGGGGATTTTCGTATATATGGTAAACAGACCGTTTACGTACAACTCATACATTTCAGTTTACAGCCCATTCAAGATCAGGTGCGTATTTAGTGTTTATTAAGTGAAAATGAGTTTTGCAAAGCATTTGCGTTGATTTACTGCTGGTGAAAAATTAAAAGTTTGTCTTGAATCAGAAGAAATTAAAGTATGACAATCCAGAATCCTGTGTAAGAGATTGGAGAAGGAAAAACTAGAAGATTAGATTCCAATAAAAACAAAAAAGCATTTCACGGAGGAAAACAAAAATTTCCATTAGTAGAAGAATAGCTATTGTTCTCATTGAAGACCGTCAACAGAGCCGGCAACTTTAAAGGCGAAAGAAATTATATTCATAATTCTGTAATTAAATTTGGTTGAGTAATTGTGTGGAGCTTCTAATAAGAGTTTTAATTACCTAGATTATATTATTTTTTAAAAACTTACTCTTGTTTTTGGGGTGTTTGTCTTACATGAGGGCGTGTTGTGCACGAGTAAATACGATAAATGTAAAGGTTTCATGAAACGTGAAGATGAGTGACAATGTGAGTATAGGAAATTTCCCTATTCCATTCTGTACTATAGATAGAGTATAAGAAAGTAAAAAATATATGGTGTTCATTTTTACCCAGCAATATTTGAGTAGTAATAATTTCATGTACTTTTTGTTTTACAGATCCTCGATGGACAACAGATTTAGCTGACGCTTTTTCTTTTGTTAGTGTATCTGTATACGTATTAGAAACTGAAATGACTGTTGAAGCAACTATTGAAATAAATTCTCAATTTCCTCTTCCTGTTAATTGTAAATCTATTGCTCTCTCTGTTGAACCTGTGTCTTCTGCCAAAAAAGATGCGAGATCGAATAAAAAAATCAAAGAAACAAAGGCTGATCTAGATCCACAGTGTGATAAACATCTTGTTAAGTAAGTTAAAATTGTATCTGGTGCTACATTTAATTTTTTTCTTAATTAAGAACTTAATAGTTTATTCAACTCCCTTTTCATTGTTAGGGATCTTGATAGTAGAACCACGATTCCTTTATTAGACAATAGAGATCATCAGCAATATGCGCAGTGACTAGCCCCACCCACTGATGTCACTGGTTACCAACTACAGCCGACGCACGATGCGTACGTTGTCAGTCTGTGTTGTTTACTAGTCTTAATACAGTCTGTAATACTTTACTAATCTTTAATAATGTTGTGTTGTGCAATGGCCGGTTGTTCTGATCACGATAGACACCAAAAGGAGTCAGGCATTATAAGTTTCACTGTTTTCCAAAGGCCATTGAAACTAAATTGAAGTGGATAAATGCTTGCAAGCGGGCCAATTCATTTTCTGCTGATAGTAGCTGCGTGTGTTTAGTACATTTCAACGAATCGAATTATGTATGCGATTTAAAGTCTGAGTTGCTACATCTTCCATTAAAACGTATCTTAAAGATGATTCCGTCCCACATTTAAATTTGCCGATTTGTAGTGCCATTCTACGTCCGGTAAATCCAACTTGTAGTGAACATGAAAATTAAGCAGAGAAATGATACGCTCGTAAGGAAGTTTATGATATCTTAAACTCATCCAATTACAACACAGGCAGTTCATAAAATGAAAGGATAGCCGTAGAGGAATGTATGCCTCTTTTTAATGAAGAACCGCCAAACTTGAATGTTCCGCATATAGAGGAAACTGATCTCTTAAAACATGAAAATACCAAATTAAAAGAAGAAAACAAGTTACTTTGAGAAAAACTTCAGGCTGTAAACGAAGAATTATTAAAATTAAAATCGATTTCCCGTGTGAACGTACCTAAACCGCTATGTTTGTGAAAACAATGCTAAAATCCTACAGTCACTAGACACTGACTGAGTTGTTCGGGACCAGACTACGTCATCATTCATATTATATCTCACAGCAGCTGCGCGTGACCGCTACCATCTAGTATAGTAACCATGAGTAGAACTCAGGATGTACCTGCTATACTGAAGGACAGCTTTAGAACAATCACTAAACAATGCATGTGGGTAATCTTTTTATAGGCTTCTAAATAGTGTTGGCAGTGCACACCTATTGACTTGCTTCAAGAAGCCCTTAGTTAAATCATTAAAAATCTTAATTCTGGCAGTTTCAGTGGATGATAGTTTATATTGAAATTATAAAACAGAGTGAGAGTATTTTATTACTTTCTCTTACCTATATGAATATGTAGGAAGGAAACTATCGTTTTCATGTTGATTTTTTGAAATCGAGTTTTCACCGGATCTACTCATTTTCAGACCCCCTGAATCCAAAAAACATGTTTTTAGCGATTGGTCTGTGTGTGTGCGCGCGCGCGAGTGCGTGAGTGTGCGTGTGCGTGTGTGTGAACAGAATATCTCTAGAATGGAACATCGTACGAACTTGAAACTAAAATTACATACACTACCTGACCCGACACGAACATTATCATTAAAAACTGGTCCTACAATTTTTTTTTAAAATCGCCATGTTTACAAAGTTTTTTTATGCTCTGCAAGATAGGATAGACACCATGTCTGCTGAAATTCTTAGGGAGGCTGTTTTCTCATAAAAAAATGTTTTTTTTAAGATTGCGACTTTAATATGCATTTTAGCGCAAACATGTATATAATTAAAGTTGTAGAGAATTTAAAATCCTACTACTTTTATTTTAAACATTTTTTTGAATAACGCTTATTTTAGCAGTAATTAGCGATTGTCTGTTTTTTCCCACAAAAACGTGTAAAAAAATCGATTTTTTTAAGATTTCAGCCTCAGTATGCATTTTACAACAAAAGTGTATATAATCAAACTTATAGAAAATTGAAAGATCTACAACTTTTATTTATAGCATTTTTCTCTACAGAGCCTAGTTTAGAGTGAAAGAGTGATTTTCTGTATTTTTAAGCCAAACTGGCATTAATTGTAATTTTGCGTTATTCACTCTTGATTAAGATAAGATTATGTTGTTAGAGGTTAGTTTTTTGTTTATTTCTAATGTTTTATTATTAATTTTAGGTTATATTGGTCATTATTTGCTTTGGCAAGAGAAAGTTGTGTGAGTGTTTCACACCAGATTTTTTAGTAATAAATATAATTATCAATGTTCAATATTGTTATTTATACCGGCATTTTTTCATCGCACATTTTCATATATCGCCCATTGTTGCACTGCTTTTAAAACTAATTGTTTCAAAATTAGTTAGGTATATCTGTAATTGTACAGAGGTTATGTAATAATATAAAATGATAAAGAATTTTAAATTGTGTTAACACTTTGTATTTGCAGAGGAGGTAAAGAGGATTTACGTCCAGTGAATCCAATGCAGAGGAGGTATAGTTTTAAGGAAGGTTTAGAAGTTCAACAAGATAAAAGTTTAGCCGCTGCAAATTTCATTTGTCCTAAACTAAAACAATATACTAAGTAAGTTTATATTTTTTATTCTTTAAATGTAAAATAATTTTATCATCATAGATGAGTACATGCAACTTAAATATTAATCTTATGTTATACTGTTTTAAAAAGCTCTACTTTCATTCTGAACCAAATACAAGTGTTTGATTCTGAACCAAATTTTTTCAGGTATTTTGAGATTATGTAGTAAAATTTAAAAAAAAATTATTACTTAAGCAAGATTTTATTGTTTCAGCAATTCCTTTTCTGTACAAATCAAACATTTTTATAGGAAGTAAGTAATATGTAATAATTATTTACATAAATATAGGATGGTACGTATGTCACTTTCCTCTACAAAAATGAAAATTGTGAAATTAAACCAAATCAAAAAATTTATTATCAATTGTACATACATATAGTGTGATTTTATCGAAATCGTTCAAGCTGTTAACTAAACTTTGTATAATGACTTAAAATTGATTTACAAGTATTGGATAATAACTGTTTTCTTCATTAATGAAGATAAATGCATTTTCAATTGACACTTTTAGTTCATTTAGGTTTTACAGTTTTAAAGAAAACCACTAATTCCTTAACGATATCCCTTACAATGAAACCCCGTGTTTGCCAGTCCGGCAAGCTTTGGGGTTGATTGTGCTATGGTGACCGATCCATTTACTAAACTTAGATATTAAAAACAATTTAAATTTGTATTTCAAAGTGAACTGGAGCCCCATCTTGTTGTTACCGGATGAGCGATTGTTAATTATAATTGGGAAACGTTACTTCCTGCAGCATCTAAATATTTCAGACTTAAAATTTCTCTCAAAAAAATGAAGTTATAAAATGTTTTTATATTACAATCCTCTAGAAAAAAATAATGCACCACTCAAAATCTGTCCTTATACTGTAACACCAGCCACATTCAGCTCTGCTTGGATTATATGATGAGTATATTTACGTGACCAAAAGTGCCATTTTTTAACATGCCCATGTAGTTTAATGTATGCTTCATCACAAATTTTATCACAAATAGTTTGGATCTTCATGACACAAACAGTGATGCTGTGATTGCATTGTTCTGTGGTTAGTCGCTACTAACTCACAAAACTGCAATCACTTAACAAGTTGCTCCTCATGAAGAGCATAGAGTAGATATGGACAGTGCAACTGAAATTTTAAATCTTGTAAAATTCTTTGTACACTTCTTCGCACTATGTTAAATTCAGAAGAAACATTCGTAGTTGATTTACTTGGTCTGGTTACAAAAGCTTCAGCAACCTTCTGTAGGGTTTCTTCATTATGAATCGATTGTAGCTGATCAAACTTTTGTCTGTTCGCAACTGAGGTTTTCAATGATAAATATTTTATTAAGCTAAAAATTTCATTGCTTCTATCTTTTTGCTAAAAATTCCGTGTTTTGTGTCTTTAACTATTGTAATGTTTATTGCGGGTTCTTTTGAGTTGTGTTTTTTATAAATAACAAAGCTTCCTTTCAGATTTATAACAAGTGTTTATTTACAAATTAATTACTTACACGAACTATGACAGTTATAACTACTAGAAAACTACCATAAACTACTTACTTATAATCAAAATAACTAATTCCTTACTTGCAGTTATACCCAATCACAACAATAATACACCACTTGCCTGTCATAAATTAAACTATTTCAATAGGTGACACACAAAACTGGTTCCTACTGTTTCACTTGACGCTATTCAAGACAAACTCATCAACTGACTCAAACATGGATATGTCATATAATCAGCTGAATTTTTTAAATCATAAAGAATAACTAGAATAATTTAAACAAAAGGAATAAAATAGAGTAATCCAGAAATAAATAACGCAATTGAGAAATCAATACAACAAACATTAAAGAGTAGTAGAACCAAATTTGTACCTTCCGCTCTGTACTAGAATAACAAGTTAACAAAGACATATTGGTCTTTGTCAGTGATCAGCTGGTTATAAAATACACTTGGCAAAATTGGTCCCTCACACAAAAGATGCAAAGTTTCCCACTCATATTTTCCCAAATGGCACAGTATGTTAATCTTTGTATACCTAGTGATTCTCGTATTTATTTATTTTACTTGTTTTCAGGAGACAAGATAGTCATGGTAGGTTTAGAAAATTATCAACTAATAATCGTAGTGATTATACGAGGTCTGTTTATGCAGAAAATATTACACTTAATTCTGGTCACAATTCAGTCATTTTAAGAGCAAAAGTAAGTTGTTAATTTATACTTGCATGTTTATTCTACTTTTTTTTGTTTTTGTTTTTTTAACGTCCGGCTGTTCTGATGTGGGGTAACTGATAAAATATGTACGAGGGTTGTCCAAAAATTAAAGACCGTTTTCATTTTAAAAAGCAGGAAAATTTTATTTTAACAAAAAATGTACATGGAGTTGTAAGTACATATAAAAACTATTTTTCAACGTAGTCCCCGTCAACATCTATGCACTTGCTTAGCCGGGGGATAAGCTTCTTAATGCCTTGGTCATAGAAGTCTCCCGCCTGTGACCGCAACCATTTCTCCACCTCTTCCTGGACTTCTTCATCAGTCTCGAAGCGTTTTCCAGCCAAATGTTGCTTCAGGTAAAGGAAAAGATGGAAATCGCTCGGTGCCAGATCAGGGCTGTAAGCAGGATGGCTAAGAACGTCCCATTTAAAGGAATCCAGGAGCGCGGTGGTGACCGCCGCAGTGTGGGGCCGAGCATTGTCGTGCAACAAACAGACTCCCTTGCTCAATCTCTCTCGGCGCTTGTTTTAAATCGCTCTTCGAAGCTTTTTGAGGGTTTCACAATACCGAGCAGCAATTATTGCGGTGCCATTAGGTAAAAATTCGACAAGAAGATTCTTGTCGAAACTTTGTCGACGGATGATTTCCTCCCCCTCCCTTCTTCGTCATGGACGTTGGTTCTGCCACTTGAAAACTCTGTACACCACTTCCTGACATTGTGTTCATTCATTACATTACCGTAAATGGCCTTCACACGTCGATAAATATCGACAGGGCGCAATTTTTCCGCGTGAAGGAATCGGATGACGGAGCGAACTTCACAACTGGCGGGATTCGGTACTGGGACATCCATCGCTAACGACTGCCAAGGACACACTAATAAAGGTACAGATGTGCGCGACGCCTCATTTTAGAGGGGCGAGGCGAAGCTGCAAGGTAGTTCTGCCACCTAACGGAATATTTCACCGGTGCGGCGGTAAAATTCAAACGGTTTTTAATTTTTGGACAACCCTCGTAGGATGTACTACAGAAGGAATAAGAAGTAAGAGTAGATAACAGAGAAGGAAAAAATTAAAAAAAATTCATTGCTGAATACTCTTCATTGTTGGCTATTTGCTGTTTAAAGTAAATTACAAATTTTTCAGCTTGGTCATTTTTTTGGCCCTTTCCAGCAGTAGTATTTGAATTAGTCTTCTTTTCTTCTTCCAAATAAGGATTAGGTCGCAGCCTGTTCCAAACTTACATATTATGTCATCTATCTGAATCATTTGCTAGGTTTAATGTCATCCCTTTTCCCTTCTGGAGCATACCAGTGCGCCTGCTTAGGTATCCTGTGATCTGACATCCTATCCATGTGCTGTATCCAACTTTGGCGATAATCCTTTATCTATTTGATCAAGTTGTAAATACTCAATTCTAACCTTACTTCCTCATTCCATATTCTGTCCAAGTGTGTACACCCTTTAGTCCTTTGCAGAAACCTTATCTCTGCCATCTGGATTCTCTGCTCTTTGGTTTTGGTTGTTCTCCTTGCCTCACTTTTTACAAAATAACTGGAGCTACCATACCTTAATAGAACTTTAAGTTTTGTGACCCTTCTTGCTCTATTTCCCAAAGTTCTGCTTATAGTACCGCCAACGCTGTTATTTAATGCTGCAGGTTGCAAGCCCGGAGCCTCATATTGCAAGTGATAAGGAAGAAGGAGGAGTAACATACCTCATACCTAGTAACATAACCTCCTTAAAAAACCTAGGTCTATCAAGCTCTGAATAGTATCACCCAGTTATAGGGCTCCTGCCTAGGGTACAAGTGAAATATGGTCAATGGTCTCGATGGCGTATGAGGAAATTTTCTCAACGGTGAACAGGGCAGAAGAATCTAGGTGTTGGGTCTCTGAATGAAACCCAGATCACAGCCAGGTGCTCAAAAGTTCAAAGGTGGCAGCCCTTAACACTGGTTCCCACAGGGCTTGTTGTAGCCCAGCCAGATGCATTTTAACCTACTGGCAAACACGAATATCCTCAGAAATGGGACAGGTTTGTTTGGCAATCAGAATCTGCATAAATGTGTAAAAGATTTTGGGATAATGGTAATTGAATTAGTACTGCCATGAATTTTATTTTTTGTGTATTGTGACATGCACTAAAGATTTAAAATAAATTTTAATAAAATAGAATTTACTGCTTGGAACCGACTCAGTGAGTAATGATAAAATCAGGGAAATAGGTGTGATTAGATAGAAAGACATACACTTCATAGATGAAAACAAAGATGTATTGGTTACAACAAAAAATAAAAAACTAAAACATATAATATTATAAAAAAAGTAAACAATTATAAGAGAGAATACAAAAAAAATTATAATGCATCACAAAGACAATAATATATTATTAAACAAAACTGAACTTAATGATAATCTTATATAACATTGAAAACATGTTTAAATCATATTACCAAATAGGCACAGGCGATTTCAAACTAACATTAACATTTTTTTTAAATTATGACATTTTTGTAACACAACTTACACCCGCTCATCTCCACGGATATAGCGGGACTGTCGAAAAGCCCGCAAACACTAAAGAATGAGATAATAAAAACACGCATGCGCGAAAAAACCAACCGGACGCATGCCGCGAAAAAATAAGGACTAAGTATAAATGTCACAGTATCCTCAATATTTAGAAACCAAAGCCTTCTGGGTGTATTTATCTGTTTTTTAAAGCTTTCACCAATGGATAGTCCTGAAAAAGGTTTAGATATATAATTTATGAATGTATTATGTAAATTAACCAATCTCTGGTGATGAAGATACAGAAAACAGCGGTTAGTAAATTTCTTTGTGTGAGCTGTGTAAACCATGTCCAAAATCATTTGCTTCAAATTATTTTTCATAAAATATAACTATCATAAAGCAGATATTGAAAATAGACCTGATAAACTGCTTCAGTGAATGAGTTTTGATATGAACAATTAAATCCTTTTAAAATTGTGTATGGTTCTTTGTATAAAGCGTTGAATTTAGAGCTCCATTAAGAGCTTTTTGTGACATCTTGATTTTTATGCACATTAGACTTAATGCAAACAGTGAAGGATAATAAATAAAATGAGTGATGAAAAGTGACAGATACAATCGTAAACTCAGGAACATCTCATAGAAGCTAGTGTTCTTGTAATTTTTTCATTTTCTAGACTTTGTAAACATCATGATTAGTAAAATAACTACATAATACAGTAACTATAAAAGTAAACTGGTTTAAAATAAAATTGAACAAATATTGTTTAATTTTAGTCAAAAACTGCTGTGAAAATATATTATTTTTACTTCATTACTATCTGTCTCATTTCCTTTCTTTTTTCAGACACAAGAAGTTGGATGTTTTAGGTTAGGTCAACTGTGTATTACACTACCGGATGGCTTTGAATTTTTATCGACTGGTATTTCTCCAAGGCTTTGTTATCAAGTTTCTGGGACTTTACCTTCTATTAATCTACATAACAGTGATTCATTAATAGCTGGTCTTCTTCAGGAGGTTTCATTAGTCATTGATACTGGATCATATATGTTAAATGAGGTAAATATTTTCATGCAATATGGTTGTAAGTAGTTTACTATTATCTTATTATTTTGATTTGTTAAAAAATGTAATGTCACTGATAAGACTATGGCTATTCATTGGCACCTGAAATGTTTACTTTATTAATAAGTTTTTGCTGTTTTAGTGAAAACAATAGTTTTTAAACATCAGCAAAAATTATTTCATTTACGTTTGAACCTCTTTTGTGTAGGTTATGTACCACTTAATATTCTTATTAAAAAAAAATTATGTCGTGTAAGTTTGCCAGAATGTTAGAAAACTAAAATATAATCTGGCCCTCTCATTATAACCCTACAATGCGGAGGTCTCAGGCTCGATTCCCAGCTAGAGTCTGGAAATTTTAAGACATTAAAACCCATCGTTACAATAACGAAACCCACAGTAGTCACTAATGACAAAGCTGTTAATACAACTTAAAAATAAGAAAAACGAAAAAAAATATATACAAGATCTGTTCAAAAAATAACCGAACATTTGGTTTTAAATCTTTATTATTAATTGTACGTATTATTCGTCCTTGTTCCCTTCAAAGTACTCCCCTCCCCTATTCACACACTTTTCCCAGCGATGTTTCCACTTCGCAAAGCAGTCCTGGATGGCTTCGTTTGAGATGTCCTTCAAGGTCTGTGATGAGTTTTCTTTAATGTCGTCAACAGTCTTGAAACAGCATCCTTTTATCACAGTTTTTAATGGATATTAAAAACAATCACAAGGAGCCAGATCTGGCAAGTACAGAGGATGTGGGTGGACAAATATCTGATTTTTGGCACAAAACTGACAAATTGACAAAGCTGAATGTGTGGGCGCAATGTCGTGATGGAGGACCATGAGTTGTCTCGCCACAACTCTGGTCACTTTTTGCAAATTTTAAATCGCTTTCATAGTACAAACGATTCACTGTTTCACCTTGAGGCAAAATTTAAAATGCACAATTTCTTTGAAATTGAAAAAAAAAAACAGTGATCATCACCTTCCTGGTCGGGGGTCATTTTCAGTTGACTGGCAACCACTTTTAAATCAAGAAAACCATTCAAAATATTGCGTACGACTCAGAAAATGATCTCCATAAGTTTGTTTCAAAAGTTGAAATGTTTCTGTGAAAGGTTTCCCCAGTTTCACTCAAAATTTCATGTTGTATCTTTGCTCCTGAATATCGCACATTACAAAAATCATCGCTAGCACTTAAACACATCGAACTACAAACACAACAACACGAAAAGTAATTGAGGTATCAACTATTTAAGAACATGTGTTTACCAAAGAAATGATGTAGAACAGTGTGCTGCCTGCACATCGCTAAATATCCCCGTTATCGCGTAATTCAAAAAGTTAGGTTATTTTTTGAACAGACCTCTTATATATATTCACCAGGTGTCCCACGGAATTTGAACCATAGGGAAATAGCATTTATTTTCATTAGTTTGTTAATGTTTTCTTCCCACGAATTAATGAAGACTTGTTATAATCAGAAACCATTATGTCATGTTTAGACCTTTACAAAATATAATTTTGATACATTTTAAGCTGTACTTTAGCTTAAAATACATAAATTTGTAAACCATTTTCTTTCTAAGTATTGTAATTTTTAAGAATCACTTTGATTCCATTTGTGGAGTAATGGTAACATTTTAGTGTGGAGAGAAGATAATTTGTAGTACGGATTCTTCTGCAGTAGAATTTTTTTTTATTGTTAAAAGAATAATGGAAATAAATTATAATAATAAAAGGTAATTTTTTATAATTTATTTTTGTTACTATACTACAAATAAAAAAAATTATTCAATACAAAACAAAAACATTACACTTCAGTTGAACCTGGTCTTTCTCAACAATGGACCAGTACACTAACGATCGTTGAATTTATGTTTTTTTTTTAATGATTTTAAGCTGAAATACAGCTTTAAATGTATCCATATTGATATTTTGTAAAGGTCTAAACATTTTCTAATGATCCCTGATTATAACAGGTCTTCATTTATTCGTGGGAAGAAAATGTTAAACTAATGAAAATCAATGCTATTTCCCTATGGTTCAAATCCTTTGGACGCCCGGTATAGAAAATATATTAATTTTCAAAGAGCCCTATTTACCTGTTTCAATAAACTTATCGTGGTTATTAATATTTATATATTTTTTTATGTTTCAGAAAAGTAGTATCTGGCTTCGCACAACAGCAGGTTTAACCGTTAGGCATCATAATTCAAGTGACCCATTAGAAAGGCATTTAGAAATACCAATACATATATTAAAACCATTTACAAAGAAAGTAATTCAGCTTACTGTGTTAGCTCAGATGCCATCTCAAAAGGATAATTCTGTTATTGACCATACGGTAAGTTTTTGAAAAACAATATTCTTAGTTTTGATTGGAAGGTGAGATTGTTGTATTGAATTGTTAATATTGTTATTTAAATTTTATTTAGAATTTAACATGGTTCAGTGATGTTTAGTTAATTTAATCATTATTTTGATCATTTATATTTTGGAAAATATAAACTTATATATGACATGATATAAAATATAATTATGTGTCTACAGTAATATTTTTGAATATCCAATTTAAACACTTTACCGTGTTTGATGATATTTCTACAAGAAGTATATGCCTTACCATATTTACTGCAATTACTTGTTTCTATAAGATTAATGCGCCAATAGCATTACGTGCCGTTTTGACAAGTTTACAGTGCTCGGCTTGAGAGCGTTTGTATGACAAAGTGACCACTGAATGTGCGTCATTCCGAGCTGAAACAATTTAATGGTAACTATCTGATAGGATACTTAATTTGATAACAATTATTTTCTTGTAAAATTAAAATAATGCTTTTTGTTTAAATTGTTTTTTAATCACTCACAGTAATTTTTTTTATCTGTATGAGTAATTTGATTTTGTTATAGTTTTGGAATTTGATCAAAATGAACTGAACCTTTTATATCTATATATCAATATTTTATATTAATTTGTTTTATTGTTTAATGATAATAATTGAATTATCTCGAATGGCTACTGCCAATGTACTAGTAGTAATTTTTGTTGGTTGTGCCTTTGTAAAAAAAGTTTTGATTAATGATTAGAACTGTATTGTTTTACTCACAAGGATTTTGTGTTTGTTTGTTATATTTAACACGTTCAGCACGGCAGCTAGAATCACGGGTGCTTCGCTGCGCCGACCCGCCATTACAGTGAAAATATACTATGCCGCCTTAAGGTGGCATCAGGCCACGGAAAAAATCTTACTTATCTGCTCAATATAGTACGATATTATACGGGTTTGTTGTTTCTACGAAATTTATATTTGAAATTGACTTTTTAATTATTAGAAAAATTTATACTTATAAGTTATTAAATAATTGAAAATTATTTTTATGTGTACAATAATTATGTTTCATAATAAAAAATATTTAATTCACAAAATTTAATGTGTAAAATTAAATTTTTTTAAATGTAACTTAAATATTAAAATTTATGTAATTTTTTTAAAATATCCCAGGATAAAAAGAAATATATTTACATGTTTACAATAAATTAATTAATAATTTTTAGTAAGACCATGGCAATATGGAAAATTAGTAATAAAGTACTTTTATTCGTACAAAATTATTTTATGACCGTAATTATAATAGTACAGTATATTATATAACGTACAGTAGGCCTGCAAAGGAAACAGAGTGCATAGAAATTGCGAGTTCAGAAAGTAACAGAAATTTCTTTTGAGTAATAATTAACTATTTTTATGTAAAAATGTATTATTCTTACCTTTTATTTGTAAAAAGAGGTCACTGGGAACGAAGAAATTCGTAAAATAATTAATATAATTAAATAAAACAATAAAATTACACGGCACTAGGATGTTCGAATAGACTACACTTTTAAAATTCATTCAAAAATTCCCGGCAGTTGGTAACGAAAGACAATCTTCACAGTGGCGCTCATAGAATAGATCTGAACCCCTGAACAACCTTTACTAACACTGCCAGTACACCAGCGATTTAAAAAAAGCTATAGAAATGTGGTATTGTGTATGCCGCCTTAAGGCGGCATCAGTCTCTGGAATGAACCTCGATTTGCCGCCTGAAGGCAGCATCCGTGCTGAACGTGTTAATGTATTGTATTAATAATTTTATATTATGTGTATATTTTGTTTTTTGCCAATAAATAAATAAAATTCGGACAACTGCAAAAGTATATCATAAATTTGTTAAAATGAAATTTAGTTTTGAAGATGTTATGTCGTGGATGCATAAAAATTCTCTTAGTTGACTAATAGCAAAAATCAATTTCCTTGGAAACAATTTTAAAATAAACTCCAAACTAATTGGGACAGGGACCTGTTTGGATTTCACAATGTTTGAATTAGCTGAAAAAATAAGCATAATATTGGAAAATAATCCAAAACAGCTAAAATTAATATTACATAAAAATATGCATTACTGGAGTGGGGTTGGCCAACTGTGCATAATTTAAAATACAGTACACAACTTTACATGTAGAATAGTCTCTAAATTACTGTACCTAGCAAGAGCTCATGTTGAAGTAGTTTCAAAAATCATGCCAGACTCCAGTGAAGTTCCAGATGAGTCAGATGAAATATATGTAACAGAGTAGTTCATTTTATATTCAGAAGCAGCAAAAAGACTGGAAATAGCATTTGCTATAATAGCATTTGTGCATGGAGCAGCACAATGACGCTAAGTACATAGACCTTATGTTTATGAGACTTTGGCAAAATATTGTGTTATCATAAATGTTTTTGGAGCATTATAACAGCAAACAGTTAACAATTTCTTGCAGCCAGGTAATAGTGTAAATGTATAATTTCTTGTAGTTATTAAATATGAACTAGAAGAAATGTTTCTATTTCATATAATGAATTAATATAATAATTTCACTAACCTTCTTTTTAAACTGCGTCTTTATTTTATTCCTACTTACACGTGTTTCGGTGGATCCACCATCATCAGAGTAAATGAAAAATTGAAACTTCGGTGGATCCACCGAAACACGTGTAAGTAGTAATAAAATAAAGGTGACACAGTTTAAAAAGAAGGTTAGTGAAATTATTATATTAATTCATTATATGAAATAGAAATATTTCAAACTGCAGGATGCATTATAAAGATTTATTTTAGAAGAAATGTTTTACCAGCAAGTGATTTGTATTGTAAGTATATATTGCATTAAAGAACTTGGTTATGTTCTTTTTCTATTCTGAACTACACTGTTTATGAATTTTTACGTGGGTGTGTTAAAACAGTATCTCTCCATTGTTATAACTGTATTAGTAATGGATATAGTGTTTACATATTAGTGTGAAATGATAGATTAAATTGTCCCCGACTCACCAATATAATTACTTTTCCATATAATCGCCATTAACAGCGACACATTTACGCCAACCTACTACGCTTTGGAAAAGTCTGCCACGGAAGAAGTCTAAAATTTTTGTACAATACCATTTCCTCACCTCTGCATTTGAAGAGAAACGCATGCCCTTAAGATGTTAAATAAGCTTCGGAAAGAGGAAAAAGTCACAGGGCACAAGATCTGGGATGTAAGGTGGATGAGGTAAAATGTCTTGAAACCCAAGCTTCTCTAGTGCTGGATGTGTTTTCAGATTTGTGTGAGTATGAGCATTGTCGTGATGCTCTTTGTCTGGATGAACCCTATGCAGCCGTCGCTTTAGATTTGATTGGGTAGCAACATATTTTTCCGAGTTGACAGTGCTGCCACGTTCCAAAAACTCCATATGAACAATACCATCCCAATTCCAGGAAACCATAATCATGACTATCCCAGCAGATGGTATTGTTTTGAATTTTTCAGTTGCGGCTGTCAATTGCCGCTAGAGTGACTAGTTTACAAAGAGTTCCAGTACTAATTATAAGGGCCTTAGTACTGGTCCATCATTACAATAGTTATAGCGATGGAGGCATTGCTTTTCAGTACACCCTCATAAATTAATTTTTATGTTTAGAAGCATATTAAAAGTACTTTTATTCATTATAAAATTACTTTGCTTTATTTTGAAATATGTTTGGTATGTAACAAGCATGTCAAAAGAAATTAGAAATCATTTCAGATTAACCTGTGGGGTTGTTGTGTATTACTATATTTCATGGTATCTAAAAGTCTCTGTGTTGATTAACACTCTATTGAATTTTATTTTTAAACTAAATCATTTGAAGCTTAATCAATTTCATCAATCAATTGGGCATTGTAGTGAATTTCTTTAGAAACTTAAAATTAGATTCATTATAATACAGTGAATGACAAAGTTGAAATAAAAATTTTTGTCTTGTTATTGATAATTTACTTATGTGTGTATTTCTGCTTACAGTTAAGTTTGCGATACCCTTGGGCCTCAGAAGAAAAACAGATGTCATTACAGTTTCAACCTCCAATAATGCCTGTTTTTCGTCTTCATACTGCTTGCCTACAGAAATTTATTCATGTTTCGGTCACTGGAATACATTCTCAACCTCTGCACCTTAGTAAACCACAGCTTGTGGTTTTATCACATCCTCAAGTTAGCCTTCTGGATTTAAGTCCACCTGCTGGTCAGAATGTGGTATGTTCATGTATTTTGCATGCATAAATGCATATTAATTTATAATAAAAATGTAAGGGAGTAATGTTATTTTACATAAAACAAAAATAAAAATCTCGAAGGCAGTACTTTCAGATATTTGTTTTGTGTGAGTTTTGTATTTCATGATTTACAAATACTCTCTGAACTTAGTTTATTTATGTTTAGTACAGGGTAGTGCAATGAAGCAAAATTTTAAATAACTGGATTTCATATAATCTTCTTTGATTATCTCCTCCTGAAGCTAAAAAAGAAGTTTTTAGAGGGATATTCGCAAGTGGTTGTGTTATTTGTTATGGATCAAAACCATTAGGAGAAATTGGGTGAAAATTTGAAAACTATGGTTTTCTTAACCAACCCCAGAAGGATTTGTGTAATCAGCTTTGTATCCTCAATAGAAATAGATTAAGAAACTAAACAGGTCGGTTGTCACCAATTCAGGTGGAATATGGGTACTCCAAAAAAAATGAACACGAACAATGCAAAAATTTAACAAGAAAATTGTGTGGTGTATCTAAGGACTTGTTAAAGAAAATAAAGTTCAGAGAATCAGACATAATCAAGAAATAGATGAGATATTAGAATAGGAGGATGAAGTAAAATCCATTAAGTTTCAACAAATATAGCGCTTAGGTCACTTGGAGCAAATTGAGATGGCATATGCAATATACGACACTGAAGGCTCAGATTTGTAGTATCAGAAAAAGATTTGATCTAGAATTAGGCTGGATGATGTTAATGAAGACCTTTGAAGTATGGGCGTGAGAGGCTATGTTGGAATGGCAAAGGATAGAAGATGTTGAACGGAATTATTGTTTGTGGCTAAGGCTCACATATATTGCTGGAGGAAGTAGAAGAAGTATCTGTGTAGCCTGAAAATTAAAAATACTCTCATCTGCCAAATATATATTGTATTTTTAATAGGGGTTTATTTAAATTTTAACTTTTACAAATAGTAGTAAAGGTTTTTTTCATTTTACATCCGACTCTTGAACACATTATGGCTAATGTATATGGTGAAAAGTGATAAGAAAATGCCAGATCTCACCAAAAATCGAACCCAGAATTCCTGTCACAGAAAACCCCTGGAAAAATTTATACTTGTGTTCCAATTTTGTTGTCTTAACAATTTTTTGTTTTTTTACTTGTGTTCCTAACTCTATTAAAATTGTTTTTCAAATTCTATTATCTTGTTTACAATTATTTTCTTTGCTTTCAGGTACTAGCTTCAAAACAGAAAGTAGGCTTTATGTGGGAATTAAAGCTTGATTGCTTAGAAGATACACCAGCTCTTAAGACTGAATTTTCAGTGCGATACAGTGTGCAACCTGATACTTTGAACTCAGAAGATCCTAGTATATACAGATGCCCGTTTGATATTACTAATTATAAAGTAAGTTTATTTAAAACAAAATTATAGTATTAATGTTAGTTATTTTCGTAGAAAGAAAAAATTGTATAACATATTTCAACAGTTTGTCAATGGTTTTGTAGAAGTTTTGTTTGTAAAAAGCTATTTCAATTTTTTGGGTCCAGTAACAAGAAATTTTGTCAATGGAAGAGGCAAAACATTAGAATTTGTCTTTATACCATTTTTAGTGTTGATGAGCTCTGAAAGTATGTCTTGCCTCCTACCCACTTCATAGCTAGCCAATGACTTGCTCTTGTAGTAGCTGTATTTCGTCAGCCATTTTTTTAGTTTTTCAATAACAATTATAACCTATAAACATACAGCCAGCTGATAATATTATAAAGTATTGCATGTTAACATTCTTTAATTGACGTGTTCAGTACGAGTTGCAAGACACAAGTGAACTACTGTGGCTCTTTACGCATGCACACGTAATGTTTGTCAGGCTGATACATTTTTACAATCTGGCAATGCTGGCAAATGTTCTGATTGGTCTTAAATGCATTGAACAGGAGAATTCATCAACGGTGAAAAGCATTATAGTTTTAGTTCTAAATTAACTTGTGTATTTTTTTTTGTTTTTACGTCTGACTGAATTGCAATTTCTGCTAATGCAGATGGTGGAGAATGATGATGTATGAAAATGTTTATAGGTTTAGGTTTAAAGGAATAGAATTTTTAAGATATACACACCAAGATTACATTTTACAGAAACATAAATGAAAAATTATTCTCATATTTTACCAAGAATTATCTAATTTGTTTCTTCTCTGATATTAATGGATAGATGTCAGCCCTCAGTATTTTATGTTAATAATTGGCATTTATTTACAGACTAATCAAAAACAAATTTAAAGCTGTATTCTTACACTATTCAAATAAACGTTGTTCTGTATTGGTGGTTCATGCTGTTAAAACCGTTTTTTTTTTACGTCTGACTGTTCTGGAATTTCTGCTAATGCAGTCGGTGGATAATGATGATATACGAAAATGATTAATGAAAAAATCCCGGACCTGACCTGGAATCGAACCGGGGACCCTGGCTTAGAAGCCAGTTGCACTAACCACTATGCCAACAGGCTGGCCTGTAAGAAGAAGTATTTTGAGTAGGGTGGGACATCTGTTCATACTTGAGTAATATTGTTGAACTCTACAAAGTTGGTTTAATTTGACGAGATACTAATACATTGTGTTGATAACTTTTTTTTACAGACTTTGTTTGTTGTCGAATCAAAAGTAGAACCAACAAAAGGAAATGAATTCTGTCGTGCCAGTACGTCTTGTCAACTTCACCTTGCTGTACAGCGAGTTAATGCAAGTCCTGATACTAGTCTAATGTACGAAGTATTGGCAGATCAAACAATGTGGGCTGTTTGTGGACGAACAGCTGGTGTTATAACATTGGATACCGGAGAAAGAGAACGACATTGTGTCATGTTAGATGTAATGCCTTTAATAAATGGATATCTTCCTTTACCACTTGTTCGTTTGTCTAAATACATTCCAGCAGATGCTAAACTTGCTTCTAGTAAATGTAAGTTTTATTTAATTAGGTCTATTTTCATTATAATTCAGTTAATTAATTTATCTTTTTTATAGTTTATACATATAAAATACAGTACAAGCGTTTTTGCATCTGAATTACAAAACAAAACAATTTTTGTAGTTCTTTTTGTTACTCAGCAATCCTAAATTTATAACACTATTGCCATGACATGTATGTAGCAGAGAAATTTTGAATCTTTTTTGTTGTACATTCGTAACTTTTTCTTTTACACATGTACCGTTACGATTTGTAAATAAATTATTTGGAATTTGTTTTCCTGTTTCATAAGGTTAGAACCAGTAGCAAATTGAAGGTTAGTTATTCATATTCATATGCATAAAATTTTAAATAATTAATTTGTGTAAATGTGTATCATTTAGGATTATAAATATTTGTTAATAAATACTTTTTTGTTTTCCTATTTCATATGGTTAGAAGCAAATTATAATAACTTATCATGAAAACAAAGCTCTTGTACGATAGTGGTATACTTGTATACAACAGAAAAGATCTGAAATATTTTTTAAAAAAAATTTATATAGTTACGTATAATATCAGTGTATAAACAGACTTCAATTAAATGAAAAAATTGTTCTATTGATAACAGGATTTTTTTTTATTTTCTAAAAGATTGCTAGTTATATTTGTTATATGATGATTGTCGGTAAAAAAAAACAGTTTTTGTTTTCTAAACAAGTTTTTGTACAGTTTAATTGTTAAGTAAGTTTTAATTAACTATTGAAATATATAATTTTTTTATTATAAGACAATAAAAGTTTGTTAAATTTGTTGTGACAACTTCAGATGCGTTGTGTGATACTGCAATGAATTGTGCCATAAGATTTAATCATTTAATCTGGATGATGATTTTTTTCTTTTAGCTTTTAAAATTTAATAATAATAATAATAATAGTACTAACAGTTGTTCATTGTGATTTCCTTTTTAGCAATGCATCCTGATTCACACCCAAGACTAGAACCTTTTAGTCCTGGTCAGGTTTATAATAGTAGTAAAGGAATACAGGTTCATGTCATTGCTGCAGCACCCACATAGCAGGTAATCTATTTTAATAATTATTAAATTCTGTTATTTTGAATAATGAGTTTAAAAATTTAAAAATTGGGTTAAAAATTTCTTAGGAAAAGACTGAAATCATGGCTATCAACCCACTATGCATAAATAAAGTGAGAATTAATGGTAAAGAAGTTAGATTGTCTCAACAATTCAAATACCTAGGAGAAATCATCAACTGCAATCTAAAAGAGAAATCCTCTTGGCAAAACAGAACTTCCAAAATTAAAAAAGCACAAGGAATAACCTGGTAAACATACAAAAAAAATGCCTTTCAGTGCATGCCAAAATCGGCCACTACAAAACAGTTCTTCTCCTAGAGACATTTTACACCGGTGAAACTATTTTCCAAATTAAGAATGAAGCTAAAACTGACCAACTTCGTAAAACAGAACGCAGAATTATCAGAACCTGCCTTAACAAGAACTATCAAAGAAATGGGGTATGGCGAATTCCTTCTAATGAAACTGCTTATAAAGAAATTGTTCCGATTATTGGCGTGATGAAGAAAAGGAGGTTTTCCTATTTTTTCCACATTTTTAGAATGCCGAATGATAGAATATTGAAACAACTGATCCTCAGGAACTTGAACAGGAAGATTACGGGAAGATACATCGAAGAGATTAAGAAGGATCTCAATGAAATTGGGCTGGCATTTGAAGACGCATTTGACAAGGAAAAAATAAATAGTGCTCACAAATCACAAAGATGTTATTGGGGAAAAGCAGAAAGGCACATGATGGAGGTCACAGATGAGATACGGAAACAAAAGATCGGACCGTCTCAAAAAGTACTGGCGAAACTGAAAGGTTATACCAATACGTTATCTGAAGAACACTAGAAATTGATTGGCTTAGTGGTCCAATGTGTTTTCAGCTATTAGAAATTTTTTGATAACTGAGTTTATTAAGTAATTAGCTACAACAGATTGGCTAAGTCAGAGACTAATAGTTTAGACCTATTACAAGCTTTTATCAGGAACAGTTCACCAATTACCCTAAGTAGTAACAATTATATTGCACCAAGGCGGTGTAATGTAACCAAAAACAGAACAAAGACACTTATCCCATCATAATATTGTAGAAATCTGAGTCTTGCGAGAATATTTATCTTTTTTCACGCAGAACTATTTCTGTATCGATACTAAAAGAAGCTGTTATTATGTGTCGGTAACATTCAATATTTGACACGAGTTTCATTAGGAACAGAAAAACTTATTTCAGTCCAAGACAAGAAGGTTCATTAAGAAACGGTGTCTTTTAGGACTGAAAACCATTTGTTCATGGAGTTCATTTGGCATGGAATGTCTAAGACAACGATTTCTAACCATCTTACTCTTGCGGCGCATTAACTGAAATCCATATTTAGTCACGGCACACATGATTGTCTTTTTTTCGTAATTAACTAAAATTGCATGCTTTTTTTTTATTTATACAAAACACATTTTTTTGTCTTTTTACATCAGGACACAATTAGTAAATAATTGGACATGGTAAATGTTTACTTAGGAAAACAATGAAATATTTGGGAAATCCAACTGTTAAGGATGCTATACTGCTTTTGTAAGGTTTTGTTTTAGCATAGTTATTATTTAAATATTTTGTAATAAATTTGTTTGTGTATATTTTCTTTCAGATTGTTAAGTGTTGTAAAAACAGAGAAAGAGTCGTCTGTTGGTGTGCCAAATAAATAAAGATAAAATATATTCTGCTTAATTTTTTTCACCATGTTCTTTTATAATTTCTTTAGTCATGCAGAATAATATTGTATATACAATTTATTTAGTATAAATAACATCAGATTTATGAAATGGATGTGTTCTACCTCTGATATAACTACAGTTCGATTTGACATTACTTCTGATTAGGGCAGTGTCTTCTTTCTTAGTTCACTACTTTATAGATTTTGACTGATTAATAATGATATAAATTATAAAATACATGTAACAAATTATTTTTATTAGAACTGTATGTATATAATGTTCTAGATAAAAGCGTAATACATATTTATAAATTATTTAAATAGACTACATAAAACTGAATGGGTTTGCATGTAAATCTTTGAGGCTAGTTACATATTCAGTTGTTAAAGCTAGCTTGTGTTTTGCTTATTGTTGTTTAACAAGATGGTGGTTTAACAAGATGGCAGGAAAACATTTTTGTAGGCAGGGACAGAAAATTTTTAAATTGCGTAAATGTAAATAGTATGTGATAAGATTCTATTGTATTATTGTAGCCTGTTTAGATCTGAACTTGGAGGATCTCAAAGGGTTCAAATGTAAACTTTTCTCTCATTCTTACTGGGTTTAAAGAGATTAAAATTTTTACAGTTTCTGGGATTTTTACAATAAATATGCTGTGTATTTTTAAAGTAAGTACTGTTTTAAAATAAAAAGAAAACAAGTAGATATTTCTTAATCGTTTTATTTTTACTTGAAAGCCTGTATTTTAATGTACTTTTCTACATAATTCCCACCAATATAAAGCCACTTATCGTATTGTACAATCACCTTTTAAATACCATCCTCGTAGAAATATGCCGCCTGATTAGACAACCACTGCAACTCGGTTGTTTTGACATCGTTGTTAAGGCGCTGACCACCCGATGTATTTTCAAATGCAGGAACACATGGTAGTCACTGGGCACTAGATCAGGGCTGTATGGGGGGTGATCAAGTTGTTTCAACCAAATGATTCGATCAGTTAAGTTTGATTATCCATGTGTGGACATGGAGTGTGAGCATAACTTTTGATAATTTAAACATTCTGTCCCAATTTCATAAAGCACACTTCTTGTTACTACAGGAAACTCATTAGATAGCGATAAAACCGTAAAGCATCTGTTCTCTTTTACTTTTTCATCAACTTTCTTTCTGCACCAAGTCGTCAGTAATGATTGAAAGTTAACCACTTAGTTCCTCATCATGCACATTCAAACAAAATCTTAGTAGCCATGTTTGAGGAAATTGCAAAAATGTGCACAAATAAACTACTATTTTATTTCTGGTCAAGTGTTTGTGATAAAAATGTTCATGTCAGGTCCTCTTGGTATAGCTAACTTAAGTTTCATACAATATTCTGTTATTGAAAAAATTTGTTCACACATATGCACACACAGAGTAATCAGTGAAAACCATGATTTTTGGCTTCAGGGACTTGAAAATGTGTATTTATGGTGAAAACTCAAATTTTAAATATTGACATTAAAACATAACTTTTTCCTTGTACATTTCATGTAGAACAAAAGAAAAGAAAATTTTAATTAAATATTTTTGGTGAAATTTCTGAAAACTGTCCCAAGTGCGTAATTAAGAAAAAATTGAGCTAATTACATTTGGATCTTATGTGCTACATCCAGCGTAGATTTGCACTGACAACAATAACACATAGCATGTACCTTTATATAATTTCAAATTTCCCACATTGCTTCCTAAAAAAGTATTTTCTCGCTATAGAACTACCATCTTATTTATCAAGAGTAAACAACTTAGTATAGCCTCAGCTTCTGTAAATGAGGCAGATAACCTCCAAAATTTATAAATATGTAATTCTGTTAGGTTTTATGCTATCTATTTAATACTGGGTCATCAAGACAGGTTGTGTCCACTTTCAAAAAATTACAGTTTAAAAACTATGGAAGATATTTTCGTAATTTTTTTTTAAACAGAAAATATTGAAGCTTTTTTTTATATACCTTAATAAGTTTATATATGAGCACCATTGGTTGCTCTGCATACATCTGAACAATAGTTGACCTCCATCCAGGTGCACTATGTCGTACCAAGTATGACCAAAGCAACAGTAGTAGCAAATCATTTTCATAAATCATTCACGTTTCAAATCTTCCTGCTATAGACATGGTTTTTAACATAACCCCAGAAGAAAAAATCTATTGGGTTAAATCTGGACTCCTCGGAGGCCAAAGTACAGAATCGATCCATTGGTCAGGAAACCTTTCATTGAGAGCATGGCGCACTGAAAGATTGAAGTGAGGAGGCACGCCATCTTGTTGCCAAATTATGTTAATGTTTTTTTTTCCTATTCAATTTGTTCAACTTGCGGTTTAGTTGTACCAACAAAAAAACTTTAATATTTTCTGTTTATAACAAAACAATTTATGATTTATCTCCAGTAGTTTTTAAACTATGTTTTTTTTAAATGGATGCAACCTTTCTCGATGACCTAGTGTATTTGTACATGTTAATTACAATTTTGTCTAGTGCTCTAAATATGCTAGTGTGTAAAGTCTCAGTTTCTAGTGCTATGATAAATACAGTATATATATATAGTAATATAATTGCTTGGTGTAAAATAGTATAAGCATGGTTCTTTGAGTACAAAAAACTTAACAGTTAAAACAGGATGTGAAATCCATTTTGTGTATTTATCATACTTGTCAAGTATACTATAATATACCATTTTTGTGTTTTGCAAATATGTAAATATTATAAAAGTTTATTATTGTTTTGTTGATACGTATTATAAAAATATATATAAATATGATATTGTTTTTTAATAGTGATACAATACACCTTCCATTTGAGCAATATTTCTTGTAATAATTGTATATAATGATATATTACAATAAAAATATGCTTTTAGGTAAAATATAAATATACAAATATATGATTTTATTATTAATATTAAATTATATAGTCAATCTATTAATCAATCAATAGTTTTATATTTCTGCTGGGCATTCAAAAAGTAATGTTATTTCTCAATAGTGTTTCACCTTAAGAAAAAATTAAACGTTAAGTTTTAAGTTTTTTAACATATTCAGGATGGAGTTCAGTATGTTCTGTTGTCGGGATCCAATGCAGAAAGCTGAGCATATGTTTCTATTCCCAATTTTATCGTCTACTATATTCTGTTCAGAAGAAAGGTTGGTTCACTTTTGTGTGTTTGCTGTTTCTTTGAGTGACTTAATATTCATTTTCTACTATTTTTTTTTTTAAACTGTTCTATAAATTTTGGTAAATCTAATTTTTTTATTGCGACATTTTCCAAGATTAAATGTATAGTATAGTTACACAATTGTGTATGGAAAATTAAGAAACATTAAAATTTAACAGTTTATGCATAGTTACAAAATACTGTTAGTTTTTATTTTTTTTTGTTGGACACTATTGTATGCAATCTATTGAGAAAAAATAGCTAGAAAAAATTGAAACTTTAATAGTATTCTAATTTTGTTGTCTAAAAAATTATGTTGGTGTTGCAGTTTTGGCATTCACATTAGTACTCTGGCAGGTGTCAGCTGTACCCTTAGCCTAAATACTGTTGAACCTTTACAAAAACAACATAGATTAGTAAAACCTTTATGATATTTTTTTTTTTAAATTGTTCGAATGATATGACACCAATTCATATCAGCCAACAATATCTGGATTTGACAACAAAAATCTGAATTATGAATTATTTTTTTTATTTTTATGATGAGTTAATAAAATTTATAAATTTGGAAAAACAAACGTCTTTTAAAACAAGATTTTATAAAGAATATTTTTTTTATTTTTTACGAAGAGGAAAACTGAAGGTAGTCAAATAGTACAAAATACAAGATAGATACTAAGAAGCATGGCAAGAACAGTTATAATAAGCACGATAAATTTAGGCGATTGGAGTTTGCCACTTTCTCACCTCACCACTCCCACTAGTCGGAGCTATTTCTCCTCTCTTACTGCTCCAGTTGACTTGACACTTACCTTATTTTAAAGTTTACTTCACCCTTTACGCTCAAACAATTTACTCCACTTGTTGGTTCGTCAGTTTTCGTTTAGTCTTGAAAAGATTATTGGACGTCAAGTTTAGTTCGGTTATTATAGCCTTAAAGAGTTATTTGGTGTGGTTGCGATTATTTTTCTAGTGTTTCATTAATTTTTATGTAATGACCTCATCATAATAATCTCATCAGGATACCTGTTATACAATTCTATTAATACTTTATTTATATAAATATTATCCAACCACAGTAAATAAATATGTAAAATTATAAATACAGGAAATGAAAAAGTACAGTAAATAAACTACTGTTATTTAATCTAACACGTAAAAACAGTGTACTTGTAAAATGCGTAAGTGGAGTCCATGAGTACATAGGAGGTTGTGGAAGGGATACATGAGCGAGAACTCGACCCGCATAAATCTTTCGTTCTTAGTGTAGTAACTAAGTGAAACCAACATTGGGTAAACACAAAATAATGAATAGTAAAATAAAAATTTTGCAACATCCCCTCTTAAATTTGAATAGGCCTACATATGCAGTAATAATGTTAAATTTGTACGTCTGAAAATGTTACCATAATAACAAAATCCATGAAGATGTATAAAAATATTATAGAAAATAAGTGCTGAAAATTTTCTATTACCTAGGTGTATTACTGAAGGTGTAGCTAATAGAAAATAATGTTGGACCCAAAAGAATAAATGGTTTCAAATTTAGTGTTAATTGGCTTGAAAAATTATTTGGGTGTTCCGTTACTTTTTGACTACCCAGTACATTTGATGCAGGAATAAATTTGACTTTTCATAATTTTTATTTATTTTCTGTTCTATAACAGACTCAGTGTGAGTGTGGTTGTGCTACCATGCAGTTGTAATGTTACAACACATATTTCATCCTAAATCTATTTGTGCAGTAAGAACTAAATCTTAAGTCATACTGGTGTGAGACCATTTTAACAGGTGCAAAGTGCATTTAAATTTTTATGTGCCAATTTTAAACAAACAGAACTTATACTGTTAATTTTTTCGAAACAGAACTTATACTGTAATGAACATGGTAAATGGTTTTGTTCACAATCAAATTTTATTAATTTTAGCACAAGTTGGTACCACTGTGTTTAAAACCAAAGGTCTGAAAAAGAATACAATTGGAAAAGAAAAGAGACTGATTTTACTAAACGAAGCCAGTTATTTGTATTGCAAATAATTGGTATTAGAATGTTAAAAATAACCTGAAGCTGTCAATAAATGTTATTAAATATTACTTTTTCTTTTATCGTTTTGGCCTGTCAAATATCTCATTAAATGATTTTACTCACTGTGACGTTTACTCTTTTTCATTGCTATTTTTTTCTCTTTAAACTTCTTTGTTTATTTCTTTGTTTATTAAACTTTCTTCGGACAATTCCTTGTTTCATTTGTCATCTTTTTCTTTTGGAACCTCACAAATTCATCAAAATTTTTCCTAAATTCACTTGTGTCCTTTATCACATCCAAGATTTTCATTTCTTTTGAAGTTTTATGTGTTGAAGATATCTATCAAATAACTGTTTTGTGAATATTTTCTGCTCTATTCTATTGATATGTTCTTAAAATTGAAGTTTTCTTTTGATTACAAAGTCTGTTACCTTTTTAACTTTTCTATTTATTTATACTGATTATTAGAAAGAAGAGAGTGTATTAGGGACAAATTCTTGACACTGCTGTCTTTGTTGTTGTTTAGGTCATCAACCAAAAGGCTGGTTTGAACCTGTAGAGGTTTTACTAAGTAAATCGAGAAGTGAGGTGGTTTACCATTGCCTTCCTCACTGAGTGGAAAAGTACACTTATCAGCATGCCAGGCCCTATGAAAAGCATATATTTTCCACTCTGCAAATGACACTTTCACTTCATTCACCACAGGGTCTGGCTGTATAATGAAATCCATTACTTTCAGACGAGATAACTCTGATAAGTGTCTTTTACACCTCTACCTCTTCTGTTCTTAAATGATTCAGTCATTTAATTGGCTGACCATTTGATAAGAAACAGAACTATTTATTTTAGCCCTGCAAATAACAGATTGAGTGTAAATAATTGGACACTCCACCTGTCTGTTATGGGCAAACTGCTATCTTCACCGACGGATAAAATTGCTGCACCCGCCAAAACTCCATGTTTTTAGTAGGAATGGGTGGTATTCACACATAGGATAGATTTTACACATCTATAATTTTTTTACTGTAACTACGGGACTTTTATCTATCATACCACGAATGTAAACCCATATTCCAAAGACTGCTTGTGGTTATAATACTCCAACTGTCACTCCAGAAAATCTCCATGAAGTAGCACTACTATATCTTTATACAGTAAAGCGATATTATTTAGATTTCTCAAATAAGTTTTACCTGAGTTACACATTATTTTAATGTACTAACTTAAAATATGATTTAAAGCAGTTAAATATTAAAAAAATTATTATCTTGTAAAAAATTTCTACTGTAAACTGTATTTATTATTTTGGAGTTTTCATCTACCAACATTTTATTTCTCTAATTTTCCCGTAAGCCAATTATTAAATTATCCTAAACTAATAGGTAGATTTACAAATTTTTCTGTACAAATTAGTATTAGTTGTGTAAGGATCTGTAACACTAAGAAAAAATAGGCTGCAGGGGTTTGAATCAGTTTTTTTAACTAAAAAGGAAAATAACAGCATTATAAATTAAATATCATTCTATTAATTTCTACAGTAAACTTGCTAATCCGAACTTGATAGGACCAAACCGGGTTTGGATTTGTGAAACCTGGTTTATCTGTATCATACTCAGAAAATTTAATATTTTGACAATGAGTTTATTTACAGCTTCAATGTGCAAAATTTTGAACTTCTTTTTCTGAGTTGAACTAAATGCTGCCCTTGAAAATAATCTTCATATTTATAAAATTATGTCCCACAAAAAATTATGCACTTAATACTAAACACGCTTTACTCGTACATTTACAAAAATCAGTCACTGAAACCATCTTTTTGGTTTAGTTTTGACAAGTGCTTCTGGGGTGCATGATCTTCTAAATGCTTCATTGTCAAAAGATCGCTGGGTGATTTACTATATGTACTGTAACACTTTTTTTTATATTTTAAGTACTCGTCAATCATTTTTTCCCAAATATGTTAGAATTTTCTTACATATGGCCCTCACAAAGATCTGGACTACTGAAACACTTCCAGACCATTGGACTGAAGCAGTAATCAATCCGCTACACAAAAAAGGGGACAGGAGCAACCCAGACAACTATCGAGGGATTTCTCTTCTTGATTGCACCTACAAAATTTTTTCAAAGATCATATATAACAGAATTAAAGGCCAACTGGATAAGGAACTTGGTGAATATCAAGGCGGCTTCAGACCATGGAGAAGCTGTTCAGAACAAATCATCACGTTGAAACTAATCATGGCATACTACAGAAAACGAAATAAACCTCTTTCAATTGCATTCATAGATTTCAAAAAAGCATACGACTGCATCCACAGACAATCAATGTTGAAAATTCTGAGATACTTGGGACTCCATCCAAAACTTATAAAAATGATAGAGCTCACCCTGACGAATACAACATCTAAGATCAAATTCAGAGGAGAACTGTCCAAATCGTTTGTAGTAAAAACAGGTTTGAGGCAGGGGGATGGCCTGTCGCCACTGTTGTTCAATTGTGCCCTGGAATATATAATGAGAGAATGGTATAAGAGTAATCCAAAGAATATCAAGGTCGGAACTTCTAGAGACAACATAAATTTAAACTGCTTGGGATTTGCTGACGACCTGGCACTGCTGGCTGACAGTATTCAAGAAACCAAGAAACAAATAAATACACTACAGAGTATTTCTCAGAGAATTGGCCTTAGAATATCTTTTGAAAAAACAGAACTTATGCTAACTGATCCACCTCTTGCAAAGAAAATCCGTATAGGAGATCAAGAAATAAAGATTGTGGACAGTTTCAAATATCTGGGTGAAGTCATAACGTACAATCTCAATGAGAAACAAGCATGGGACAGTAGAATAAATAAGTTGAGAAGAGCACAGTATGCCACAAAGAACACTTACAACAAGAAATCACTATCAATAGCCACAAAATTAAAACATTATAAGACAGTTACTCAACCAATAATAACTTACGCAAGTGAAACCATCTTTAAAACCACTAATACCATCGCAATAGACAAATTACTAAAAATTGAAAGAAGAATAATCAGAACTTGTATCAACAAAAGCTATCATGAAAATGGACACTGGAGATTAGCTTCCAACGAAACTGTATACAAAGAAATTGAACCTGTCACAAGTACAATGAGGAAAAAACGAATATCTTTCTTCGGTCACTTGATTAGAGCTCCGGAGGACAGACTGAGCAGAAGAGTTATTGAAAAGCTGTGGAAAAGTAAGACAAATATTCAATGGATTGAAGAACTCAGGGAGGATATGAGAGAGTTGCGCTTAACATTCGAGGATTTGAAGGACAAGTCAGACAGCATCGGAATCCTGAACGACAAACAGACAAGACTTCAGATCAAAGTCGGACATAGAATGGGAAGAGTGATTTCAGACGAGGAAAGGAAATTGATTTCTGAGCGGATGAAGAGATGTTGGGCTGAGAGAAGACGAAAGAAGGCTGGAAGACACTGACTACAGTGGTCCAATGAAGGCCATAAAACTATAATAATAATAATAATAATAAGTACTAATGCTACCTATGTAAAAATGATGCATGAATAGGAGTAATTTTCTTTAAAGCCAAAAATAAATTGTCTTCAATTTTAAACTTCCTACCAGTGAAATTTAGAGGTAAAATTAATAAATAATTTAAAATATTTTACTATAAATTTATCTTGTACTTGAGATTTTCGATATTTATCATATACGAGGGCCATCCGGAAAGTAGTACCCGTTTCCGCCGCATGAGGCGCTGACGAGGCGAGCAGCCGCCGGTCAAGGTCAGATCGCTTCAGTGGCTTGTCTGCCATCTCTGTTGCAAGTTCCGCGACGCTAGCATTGCCTGTCTTGTTTCTGTGACCGTTCATAATGTTTAAAAAAATTGAGAACGCCGCCAGTTGTGAAGTGAGGGCTGTAATAAAATTTCTCAATGCAAGAAACGTTCGACTTTGTGATATTCATCGCCAATTAAAGGAAGTGTATGGAGACAATGTGATGGATGAGTCATCTGTTCGGCGCTGGTGTCGTAATTTTAACTTGGGGAGGGGGAACACACACGACGATGAGCGTTCAGGGAGACCATCTGTCATTACAGATCAACTGCTGAGGTCAGTAGACGAATTCGTGAGGCACGATCGGCGCGTTACAATTGATGACATCTGTGAACATTTCCCTAATGTTTCTCGCACAATTCTTCATGAAATTGTCAAAGACCATCTGCATTATTCAAAAATTTGCGCAAGGTGGGTCCCTCGCATGCTAACAGATGAGCACAAAACCAAGCGTATGGGTGCTGCATTAACATTTTTGGAACGTTATTCTGATGAAGCAGACGCGTTCTTGAATCGCATAGTTACTGGTGATGAAACGTGGGTTTGTTATGCTTCAACTGAGAGTAAACGACAGTCAATGGAGTGGCATCATCCTCATTCACCAAAGAAACCAAAAAAATTCAAGACTGTTCTGTCCACCAGGAAACTTATGGCAACCATTTTCTGGGATCGACGTGGTATACTGCTTATTGATTTTATGGCCCGTGGAGACACTATTAACGCTAATGCGTATTGTGAAACATTAAAGAAATTACGGCGGGCAATACAAAATCGACGGAGAGGTCTATTGTCTGATGGTGTCATTCTCCTCCATGACAATGCCAGGCCTCATGCAGCGGGGATAACACAACAACTTCTGCAGCAATTCAATTGGGAAATTTTCGACCATCCACCGTATAGCCCGGACTTGGCCCCTTCAGATTTTCATCTCTTTACAAAACTTAAAGAGTTTTTGGCGGGAAAAAGATTTGACAGCGATGAAGAACTTAAAGAAGGTGTGACTACGTATTTCGATCGGCTGGCGGCGGAGGAATATGATGCTGGAATACAAAAACTCTTCACACGTTATGACAAATGCTTAAATTTGCTTGGAGATTATGTGGAGAAGTAGTTTAAGGTATGCTCTTTTCAATAAAAATGTTTACATTTGTTAATATTTACTTCTGTGTCTTTATTTCACAAACGGGTACTACTTTCCGGATGGCCCTCGTAATTTGACCAGTATTTTGAACTAATAATTGGTGTGACACACTCATATGACTTTCTTTTGCCAATGTAAATGATGAAACATTTAATCATGATTGAATCACACTAAATGAAAATCTATCTCGGCAGAACTTAATAATACAGAAAATCACTAATTGCCACTGAACTAAGCTCTGTAGAGAAAATTGCTTGAAATAAAAGTTGTAGATTTTTTTATTTCAAATGCTTTTGCCCTAAAATGTATATCAAGTCTTTTAAAAAAACATTTTTACCATTTTACTACAGGTAGACCTATTGCTAAAAACTTGTTTTTTGGGTTCAGAGGGCCTGAAATATGTATTTCAGGTGTAAAATTTGAAAAATTTACATGAAAACAATACTTTTCTTCTCTATATTGAGCAAGAGGAAGTACTTAAAATAATAATACCAAAATGTACATTTTTATCATTACTTTTTTAAATTTATAATTAAAATCTTAAATTTTTTATATATTAATTCATACATTTATTATAAAAGGAAATACTGTAAATAACATATAAGTAAAATTAGTAAAATCAATGTACCGTAAATTTGCTTTAATAATATATACAGTTGTAATTCTTGTAGCATAATTATCCAGTGTTGTGATTTTATGTAACAAGTTAATGACACTTTTTGAGCAATTAGTGTTTAGATAAATTATTTTAATAATTTTCTTATAAATTTGGTGCATTTTATGGTACATTATACCATTTATAATGTTATTTACCGTCCATTATTGATGCAATAGTGACCTGTTAGTGCCGTCCTGATCGGCAGTTGGTTTCTCATAAGTAATTTTAAAAAATTTATACATTTAATAGTTATTACATAGATGATATTGTAATAAATGTTTTGTTTATTTATGTATTTATTAAAAGACTTTTTTATATTATATACACTTTTTTATGAATAGATACCAAACTTAAACACTACAAATCAGTCCTTAGATCTCAAGTGATGTATAGAAGTGAAACTCTCTTAAGCATCGACAGTGGTGGAATCAAAGAGAAACTTAGGAAAGTCGAGAGAAGAATCTTAAGGACTTGTATTAACAAAAAACACCAAATTGATGGACAATACAGGCTTTTACCCAATGAACAAGTCTACAAAGATATAGAACCAGTCACAATTGCTATGAGAAAAAGGAGAATTTTCTTCCTTGGACACACACTGAAAACTCCAGCAACACGCCTTCTGAGAAGAATCACTGAAAAGCTACTTACCGCTAAATCTGAAAAAGCTTTAGTAACTGGCTGAGAGAAATTCAAAACGACATGAAAGAACTTGACCAAACCATGGAGAACCTAACGCAACATACATCTTGGTCTAAATACCAAATGGGAAATCACAAAGTTTGATTAACCACCAAAACAGTCAAACACACAATTGGGGTTTGTTCAGATGAACTAAAGAAAATTACAAGCACTTTCGCGGTGCGGACCGCTTCTTCAGGTAATAATAATAGCTTCTAAAAATTGTTTACAAAGATTGTGGCGCGCACCGCGCTTGTAAGAAACGAAGTGTAAGAAGCAGTATAAGGTAAATATATAAAGTTTTTTTATTCATACATAAAAAACAAAACATTAATAGGGAGTTTGCTGCTATGATGCTAACTAGTAAATTAAATAATTACAATGATATTATAAGTATGTCTTTTAGGATTGTAAAGATATTACAGTGTAATTCAGTTAAATGTGACATTGGTTTATTGGGAGCCATTTAATCGAGACAAATCTTCTTGAACAAAAACAAAACTTAGGGGATGATGTATCTGAACTTTGGTTGTATGGGACTATGGTATGATGCTTATTCAGGACTGGCAACTGCTGTAACATTAAGAAAATTTGATTCATCATCTTCCATGTTTGGTTATTTTTTCAACATTGCAAACTTCTCTTCCACCTATAAACTCTTACAAATCAATCGTATGAGCATTGTATTGCAATCAGCTAGCTCTCAGTAGTGTTGTCAAAATCATTGTCTTGTTATGTGCGTTATTTTTGTTAGTTAACTCATTAAAAGCATTTTTCATTCGTTTCATGAAGGTGTGTACATAATTGTTTTTTTTACAGCATGCCAAAAGAGATGTAACGTACTGAAAATTTTAAAGAAAGCTAAAAGGAAAAATAAATTTTAAAAAATTCCTTTCATGAGATGAGTCTCATGGCTGGTGGCAATTTTTAAAAAGGCTTACCTTTGACCTGTGGCAAAAACCATTAGTGATTTCTGAATCTTTTCTTTAAGAGGAATCTAATGACACTATTTTTGATTCCAAATTTTGAAATTAATTTCTTAACTTCCAGTCAAAACCGGAACTTCAAACCCAATCCTTTGAATGGCAAAAACCATTAGTAATTTCTATATCTACTCTTTAAGAGGTCTTGAATGACATTTTTGTTTCCAAATTCCGATTTTGATTTCTTGACTTCCAGTTTTGGGTCACTACCAGTCTAAACTGAAACTTCAAACCCAATGTATCTACTGTATTTGCTATTTCTGTATCTACTCTTTAATAAGAAGCAAATGATACTATTTTTGTTTCAAAATTCCAACTTTGATATCTTGACTTTCGGTCAAACTTGGAACTTCAAACCCAACCCAGGTAGTTCAAACCCTCTAACTTTTTGTGCGGATTACGAATTCAAAAACCGTTTTTTATCTCTTGTAGTTTCTGACATCTGGATGTGGCGGACAGGCATAGGAAAATGATGACAATTTAAAAAATGTACACCAATTTTTAGTTACTTGAATGCAACAAACAGCTTTCTTGGATGAAGACACCTCTATTGAGTACAAAACTACTTCCCCATTATGGAGGTGAAGACGAGTTTGTCTTGCTACCTCGGGTAAAAATTGAAAAAACCAGACAGACCAATTAAAACAGGACTAGATGAAGGCACATGTTCAAATCAAGCTTATGATGCTGAATCCAGCTTGCTGAAATAACAGCAGATCCAAAATCAACAATTTAACTTTTACATTAATTTTTATTTATTTCATCTTGGCCCATAATTTTCTATTTTATTAATAAATTATCAAATATAAATAACTTTAATTTCCTTACTAAAAATTTTGTGCTTTATACAAATTAAAATTTTGCTTCGTTTTATCTGAACTTTATAGGGACAGTTTGTACTAATATGTGTCCTAATTAACTGAATTCTACTATATAACCATTTTTTTTCTTTTGTTAACTGTTGAAATTATATTATGATTATAATTTTTTTAACCTCTCAAATTAAAAATGAATTTGTGTGTATCAAATAAAATATTTTAGAGTACAGATGTGAACTAAATTTTTCTTGTCAAGTTTACTGATTGATGTTAAATTTTATGGGAATGAGTTTAGTTATAAAAGAAAAACTTATTTATACCTTGTTATAAATTTATTGTGTTCTTAGGAATTTTTACTGTAAAATATTTGTGTCCATAAATGCATTTTTATGAAATTTGTAAACATAAAGTCAACAATTTTCATTATCAAATTTTTCGCTGTATTTCTTTATGATATAGTAGTTTTATTTTTGTATTGCTCAAATATCCTGCTCATCTGTTGTTTATATTTAGCTAATTTTAGTACTATTTAATAAATTTTCTGTTATATTGACTATGTATTATTATATTATTATATACATATATAACCTTATGACAATACATATTTAGGTAGGTAAAGTTGTATTTATTAAAAAAAATTTATTTGTTTGTAAATTAATAGATATTGTAAATGTATCGTAAATTTATTTAAATAAAAATACCAAGAAATAAAACATAAATTTCATTTAGTACTTCCTATAAGTTATTCATTGTAACCAATTTTTGTAAGGCTGCCTCCAGCAAATCTTTTGGTTATATCATATAACTAAAATTAACAGATAGAGGCAAAAATCCACCACCAGTGATTTTTAGAATGTGGACAATTATTAAATGTTGTTGATTAGGTCATCAGCCGAAAGGCTGGTTTGAACCTGTTGAGGTTTTACTTAGTAAAACGAGGAGTGGGGTGGTTTACTATTGCCTTCCTCACTGAGTGGAAAAGTACACTTATTAGCAGGCCTGGCCCCTGAAAAGCACATATTTTCCATTCTGCAAATGACACCTTCACTTTATTCACCACAGGGTCTGGCTGTATAATGAAATTCATTACTTTCAGAGGAGATAACTCTGATTAGTGTCTTTTACACCTCTCTTCTGTTCCCTCTAGGTTTATATTTCCATGCTCGTAGAGGAAGTCTGTGTGCTGGCATGCAAAGTAAATGGTTAGACCAGTTTCTATATTCTTAATGTTTCACACAGTGACTGAACATTATTTGAAAAATAAAGTTTTGAAAAAATACGGATATTAAACATTTGAAACAATGCCTTAAAAATCTGACAAAATGTTACACTACAGATCCTATTTTATACTCTTAAGAAGTGAAGCACATGTAATAAAAACCAAGAAAACTGAGCACCTAGCTTTAAGAGGCATTTGTCTTAATTAAAATGAGAATTCCATAATCAAATCCATTTTGAAAAAACTATAACCCACCCATAGAGTAATAAAGAACTCTTTATTCAAACCCCCTGGCAAACTCTTTATTTAAGAATAAAGAATTCTTTATTACTCTATGAACCCACCTGTATGTAAATAACCTGATCTGATAACCTCAAAATCTTTGAACATAATCCGAATTATGGAAAAATCATGATATCACGTATTATAACGAGAAAGAAAATCACCAATAACTTTTAAAATAAATTTAAAGGTAAAGGCTAAATAATTACTTGGTAGAACACAATAAGCGAAACTTAGCGTTTTTGAGGAGTTGCTGTCTAGAGAAGCATTTAGTTTTGTACATAGCGCTCTTTACCTGCCTGGCTAAAATCAATGGTTTACGCGAAATACGGAATACAGTTTTCACTTACAGCTCCGTTAATGCTACATGAAGTTATGTTTTGTAATTTAAGCAGAAACTACTGGATTGCCGTTGGAAACGTTGGAATATTTTGTCTCATAATGCTGATAATATTAAACTGGACTGGAGAGAACTTGCCTAGGACCAGGTATCGTAATAAGAATTAACAATTTCTGAATGAAAATAAACAAATTTAATTTTGTGACGAATGAGTAGATTATTTTAATTTAGCAAAGTTCTAAATATCAAAGTTAGTAATTTACAGCCGATGAGCAAACTATGAAATATTTTAGTGCAATGACAAACAACATTACTTTGACTAACGTAGTAGCCAATAAATCAATGCGGATTGTACAGTGACTGCTGCAAGGAAAATGGAAAATAATTGTTTTTAGTGTCATACAGAAATTTAAAATTAGTTATCTTTAATTCAGTAATTAAAACAAAATTATATACTAATATGGTATTCTACTGTACTGCGTTTTATGAAAATAGTCTGAGAGTATGATTTGGCAACAGTGCAATTCACTAACAGCGCGCGCTTTCAGATTGCTATTCAAAAGCAACGCACAACAATTTATTTGATATTAATTATTTCTGGCGTAAGAGCACCTATAAGTTTTAGCATCTACAAAATTGCAGTGTACATTAATAAGTTATTGTGTTATTTAGCAAATATGTATTTCTTTTACTAAATTCTTTTTCTTATACTGGAGGAGAAGCTTAGGTTTAACGTTGCTTGACCGAATCAGAAATGAAACCATAAGGGAGAGGATGGGCGCAAAAAACTCGATAATGGATGTCATCGGAGAGAAACAATTAAAATGGTATGGACATCTGCGCAGAATGAATGAGGAGAGAATTCCGTTGAAGGTCTGGAACTGGATTCCTGCAAACAGAAATAAGCGTGGAAGACCGCGAAAGGAATGGATCTCCAACGTCCGCATTCAAATGGAAAGTAAAGGACTTTTTGAAGGAGACTGGATCGATAAGGAAAGATGGCGATTGGGATGCGAGAAGCGACACAACTGACGTTGCAAAAAACTCGCTATATATATATGTATTTCTTTTATTTTACTGGTTGCATTAAAACACTCTGTCCTCTCTTCCTGTCAGCTCCAGTACAACTACCACCTATGATTCTTTAAAATTTTAAACCGAAAATTTTGGCTTGTGTTGATCTAACTGTTTATACGTAAATTTTAAATGCACACCTTTGATATGCTCACTTAGATTGTGTCTGTTTGTCAACCCAAGAACCGTGTAAGAAATAGAACCTAACCTATAATTTTCCCCTATCTTTGACCATGCTTTAACTCCACCAGATACACCAATGGCTGGACACCTTGATGTAAGTGTGGTATTATATTATCCACATGGTACAATGGTATAACAGTATCAATTTACCTTTTAGCTCAACCCATCACACAGTGAAGCAGTGGCAGAGTAGCCATTATCTAAACCTACAACTATAATTTTTCATGTTTAATTCCATAGACACTTAAAGATATATAAAACTAGTTAACTTGTTACAACTCAATGGTTGGCAGAAATTGAAACAAAATAATTTATTCAGAAGAAAGCCAATGGCACTGTTATTGTGCTATTGAATATTTTGTTATTTTTATTTATTTGTGCTCTTTTCAGAGAAAAATATCAACCTATAGCGAAAGTGACAGGGTTGATTTTAGCTCGCTGTGGTAGTAAAGGAATAAAGAAAAAAAATTTATCACTGTTAAATGGGAAATCACTTCTACAGATATCACTGCAAGTTATGTTTGATTTTGGAAGTAAGTGAATTTGTTTTTCATTACTATCAGTCTTGTAAAATTATGGATTTTACCTTCTTGAAAAAAAATATTCATAAAATATATTACTTTTACAAATCTTCACTTTGTTAACTCACTTAGAAGAACATTCTTTCTTCCTTTCCTGGAGAACTACATCCGAGTGATTTAAAATATCAATGAAACTTTTGTTTTATCTGTTATTTGAAATTTTCAACAGTACAGAAATATATGACTAATAGAAAATGTGATATACATTCATAACCAAATAACATGAAAAAGAAAACAAAGACAAAGATTGATACCCATTGGTATATCTTTAGGTAAATAATTAATTATATTAAATATGACAGTTAGTCTATGTGATTATTATTTTTATTATATTAATATTATTATTTTCACTTTTTTTAGTTTAGTTATAACTCAGAGATCTATATTCCATCTTCTTTTTAGGCACCGGACTGTATTGCCAGGAAGGTGAAAACGATGAAGTTCTTGAATCAGAGGATTCGGATTTAGTTGTAATTTCAAAAATAATTTTTTGTAACAGGACTGTGCTACTTTTTCAACTGTAGGAATCCCTAAATCGGAGTGTTAAGTATCATTATTTATGTAGTACGGAGCTCTTGATATTAAACGAAGAAATTTTGATTGGAACATCTATATATGATTAAGATTACTGGATTTTGCTGAGCCAAATAACTGTACTCCGTAAGTCCAAACTGGTGTAAATATTGATTTGTATAGCAGTAATTTTGAAGAAATTGGTAAAAGAGAGGTTCTTCTGAGAAATCAGTTGTTGTAATTTTGTATTTAACTGAAGTCTTTTCGTTTTTATGTGTGACTGTCATGTAAGTCGTTTGTCCAAGATGAGCCCTAAGTATCGAATTTCACACTTCTGAGGTATGGGAATATTATTAAGAAAGACATTACGGCATATTCCTTTTCGAAGAGTAAAGGAAACATGAGCCGATTTGGTTGGATTAATTTGTATTCTCTATTTTTCTAACCAGTCAATGTCCAGATGATATTGTAAACTAGTGCTTGTGATTTGTTGATTATTGGAGGATGAAAGAAGAAGAGTGTCGTCGGCATATGTAGCAATGGTAGTCATGTCAGTCTCTGGCAGATCAGATGTGTGATATTGTACAATAACGGAGAGAAGATTAACCCTTATGGCACTCCAGCTAAGATCTGTCTATATTCGGAGTAATTATCCCCTTGACGAACGGCAAAATTTTTTCCCTCTAGGTATGGATGGAGAACATGGTAGAGAGTGTCTGGTAAAAAACATCAATGAAACTTAGTACCTCAAAGAAGATTCTCTGGAGGATTTTTTGAAATTTTTGATCTAGCTTTAAAAAAAACAAGAAATTGCTGAACAATGTTTAGATTACCGATTCTAATACTACAGTGGCACCAAAATCTTACTACAGATGTCATATAATAACAATGTTTTTTTGTGAACAGTAGATATTAAATTATTGTGTTCAGTGTGTTTTAACTCATTAATCTCAACCTAAGTAGCCACACAGACGGTGCTGTTCTCAATTAGTTTCACTCCCTTTCTCCAATAACAGCATCAAAGAGAAATTGAAAAATTGTAACAGTTAGTCATTGAATTTATTTTAACCTGGGTGTTTATTTATTATTCAATCATACTTTTTAAATTGCATCCATTGTGCACCTAACATGCTGTAAGTGTCTACTTCTAGTTCACAAAAACCCTACTAAGTTTTTTCGTAACTTATGATTAGTTTATTAAACAATTCCTAAATCCATCGAAAATTTTTGTATTGTTTTATTCCACTAAATAAGCGAAAATTTATGCTAGCTGAAGATTTTTCTTTCCTTAATTATTACATATTAAAATATTGTAATTAGTGCTAATTATTTTATTTTACAGAATTCGATAAAATTTGGGTATCTACTGACTGTAAAGAAATGGCAGATAATGCCAAGGAATTGTTTCCCGCTGTAAATATCCATTGGAGAGCTCCTTATACTGCAACAGATGAGGCTTCCTCTATTACTGCTATACAAGAGTTCTGTCATAAACATCATGGTGTGTTTATGTTTTATTTGTAGCTAAAAAATGAGACCCTTGTAGTAAGTTTACACTGTTAATTTTACAATTGCTGAAAGTTGTCAGCTTTCCGTATGACCGACTACTTACATTTTTAATGTACACAATGTTTTATATTTGCGTACTGATACTTAAAAATAATTTCTAAAAATCATCAACTACTGTGTATTATCTTTATTTTTTTATCTGTTATGTATTTTAGTTGTAATAAACCAAGTTTAAAAAAAATTGTGGCTTAATAATGCGCACCTTTTAAATATGTATTTATTGTTCTTCATAACTGCTTAATAAGCTGATTTGATTGTGTAGAAGGGATGAGACAATCTTTTCAGTCCGATAACACTGCAGCTCTGGAAAGCCTACTGTATTATACAATTATTCCTTGTCCACTTAGTAAACGGATCACTCTCTAGTACAAGTTTAACAAGGCTGCCTACCAAGTCTTTTTGTCAAAGATTGCCCTTCTAGTTTATTCACCTAAAGATTTTAGCATTTATTAATTAAAGTTTCACATTTGAAGATTATATGGGTAGCATTTTTTTCTTCCTTGCCACATAAACTACAGACTAGGTTACTACTAAAGAATCTCATATTATGTGAATGTTTCCTAAGGTAAAAACACGCCATAAATTTTCCCTGTCCACCCTTAGCTGCTACATAATTGAGTATCTAATGAGCAAGAGTACAGGATAGGATACTCATTAATCTTTTACTGTATCTCTGTTCAGAAATTTATTTTGAATACCTCTGGTTATTCCCACTGATTCACTCGGAGGTAGCCCCATATATAATTAAGTCTTGCTGACTCCCAGATATTATTCTGACCCGGCAAACTGACGTACAGTTCCTAAACTGAACTTGAGATCTGCTCTTTCATTTCTTATAACCCTTCTGTTACATGTCACCAAAGTAACTGCAATCTAATTAATATCTTGTTTTTTATGTTTAGGTATATAATAAAACTTAGTAATTTACCTGATAATGCTTTCGAAATTTTTCTTGCAAGTACTTTCGCGGTGCGCACCACTTCTTCAGGTAATGATAATAAAAGTTCTAGAATATTTTATGAAGACTCCATCTTCCTTTGTCAATGGTTTGAATCAAACTCTGGTAAATTACCAAGTTTTTTATATATACATAAAAAACAAAATATTAATATGGATTCTACTGCTATGATGCTAACTAATAACTTAAAATAGTTGCATTATAATTACATGAGATTCTGTGATCACTTCCATACTACCTTGGACCTGCATGACCAGGATCCACATGTCTTCAGAGTTGGCCGAGTCTGAAAGATATGATTATCAGATTGTAACAACTCTTGAAATCCTCACAGATACAGTTTCTAATAGCTGGTACATTTATGTCTGAAACGGTGAGGCACATTTCCTAAGGAAAACAGAAATGTCCCTCCTGTGTTCTTCACCATAAATTCCTACTCTCAACGATTTACCAAACTAATGCTGAAGGCTGTAACACAAGGTGACCATGAGAAACATTTATATTTTCAGAATAGCAAAACAATATTAATTTTTCTAGAAAAAATTTATTTAACTTGCCTAACATGGTTGTGGGGATATGCCATTTACTTCACGTAGAATAAATGATGTCAGAAAGGTGATGTCCGTCTTCCCTGCTGCAATTTTCAATTGCCTGATGCAATTCTGCTCAGGAAGCTCTTACACACTCGTTCCAGTGTCTTCTCAGTGATCAATACCACCTCTGTACGAATCACCGCTTCAAGTCATCTAAAACACGGAGTTTATATCAATAAACTTTCTCCTTCAAATGTCCCCACAAAAATCACATATGTTAAGGTCAGGAGATCAAGGAGGTCAGTGGACATCTCCAAATCATGAAATTAGGTGACCCCTGGAAACAAGTTTCACGGCAGGTTCATCGAAATCCTTGCTGTGTGGGCAGTAACCCCAACTTGCAGAAATCATAAATCTTGCAAGTTTAGCCTCTGCAGTTGTGTAATTCAATTGTGTCAACTCATAATGGTCGACTAAGGACTGCTCCATGCCAGCTGACATTGAAATGAATGCAAAATGCTTGTTGAGCAGCTACCACTGAGTCACCGTTTCTTACAACCACTGCTCCATTGTGACTGAGATACCACAACAACCCCTCCTCGGTAGGTGAATTACCACTCCCCACCATGCCACAGCTTACCTAGCCTGAGTACCGTATCATCAAAAATGTAATTATTTCTTATGGTCACTGTGTACTTGTCGATACTGCCGAAATACTTGGATTGTGATTTACAATCATTTATAATGAACAATATCTGGGCCATATTGTGAGTCAATGTAAAAACTCATTACTGAGGATTTTATCTAAGGAAAGATCAAGGAGAAAAGAAGTGTTGGACGTAGAAGAATTAACTGGCTGAGGAATCTGAGGGAGTTGTACGGATGTAGTTCAGCAGAACTGTTCAAAGCCGCGGTCGACAAGATCCAGAAAGCTGTAATGATTTCCTACCTCCAATAGGAGATGAAACTGAAAGAAGAAGATAATGAATAAACACTATTTTACACCATTCAAAAAATTTGGCAATGGCCAGAGATTGTGGGAAAATTCACTAAAAGTATTAGATACCAAAAGAATATTTAAAAGAAATGTTTTTGGATTGATATTGATATTTATTTAGGCTACATTTTATTTTTCTGTTTGGGTTTTTAGGAATTGAAGCAGTTGGTTTAGTACAATGTACATCACCTTTTATACAAGCAGTTTGGTTGAATAAAGCATTTGAGTTGATGACATCGCAAGAATATGATTCTGTTTTTTCAGCTGTGAGAAAGCACAAATTACTGTGGGAATCGACTGATGGTTAGTGTAATAGTTAAGTAACTTGTATCAAAATTTATGAGTTCTATTATGTGTTCTATCTCTAAAGTTTTATTCTGATTATATATAGCAAAAACAGTACACCACCATTATAGAACTGAAGTGTTGGGCAATTAGCTACATTAGTCTTAATCAAATTATTATTAAAGAACAGTTTTCTAAAGAACCATCAAGTTTTGAAATAATTTTCCAGCACTCTTGTTTTGTGCATTACATCACAAACCTTTACAAATGATGATCATGAGTAACATCTTTACAAAAAAATACTCTACTAAAGAAGTATAATTTGGTCCTTAATTCCTTTCTCACTTCATCTTTGATAGAAATTGCACAAAAATCTAAACCGATTATCCATGAAAGTAAAAATTAAACATAGCAGGAAATATTTAAAAAAGTTAGAGGAGCATTAAAATCTTTTTACAACTAACCTCCTGGACAACAGTAAAGATACTTACAGATTGAAACGTTTTAAAACATTGGACTTACCTTTAAAATTTGGTTAATCATTTAAATCATTTTTTGTACTTCTACTACTAATCATTATTATCACATAATTGGATCATTATCATCTCCATCATTGTCATTGTTATCTTCAGCTTCAACTACTTCATATTTCAAGATATTAATGTACAGTTCAGTCAAGTTTAGTTTCATTTTTACTTTCTCTTGCTAATATGAACTTATAGGAAGGAAAATATTGTTTTCATGTCGATTTTTCCAAATTGAGTTTTCACTGGATCTACACGTTTTCAGACCCCCTGAACCCAAAAAAACATGTTTTTAGTGATTAGTCTGAGTGTGTGTGTGTGTTTTGTGAACAGAATATCTCATGAACGGAAATCGTACAAACTTGAAACTTTAAACTTAAGTCAATACTACTACCAAACCTGACATGAACATTTTCATCAAGATCGGTCAACCGGAATTAGTCATATATAAGAAAATTTAAAAAAAAAATTTTCTAAAAATAATTACACTTTGTTAAAAAAATCTTTGATACTATTGTATTTAAGCTGTCATTAATCACTTACATTGCATGAAACTAGTCATTTTAAGAACAAAAATATCTAAAAAAAACTTGACAGTAAGACCATAGAATTTTGCATGAAAGTAACATGTTGGCTGTTCTAAATAATCAAGTGCAAGATGTACATCATTATGTTTCAAACAATTGATAAAGTAGAACTTTTTAGTACCCTTGTATCCTAGACTCTGTTTAACATTTAGCATGCGTCAACAAGGAAAATGTTGGCATTGTGGAGCAGACAGCTGATGAGTTATTCATATCTGTCATGACTATACAACTGAAAAAACTATTGTTGATAAAAATCAATGATGAAGAAAATCCCAGGTTTGATCAGAATTCCTGGCATAGTAGCAGTTTATGGTGACCGCTATACCAATAGGTTAGCCCCAAAAATATTTATCAGTCTTAAAAAGCTTGACTAAAGGACATAACTGAAGCGTATTAAAGAACATATTGCACTGACCAGATGTAACCAAAAGTTATGGAATTCAGCCAATCCACGATTTACAATAAAATTTTTAATGTCTAACATACTTCCACTATTGATAATTTATGTGCATAAATGTATCTGATATAGTTTTAGTAGTTTTACTAATCTGTTCATAAGTTAGTAATAAATGAAAATTCTTGTTTTTAGATGGATCCATGAAGCCTATAAATTTTAATCCAAATCATAGACCTAGAAGGCAAGACTGGAATGGTTTTTTAATAGAAAATGGAATGTTTTATTTTACTCGTGTTGAGCTTATAGAAAAAAATTTGATACAGGGTGGAAGGTAACTCTATTCTATAGTTGATGATAATATAATCTCACAAACTGCATTTATATTTTTGTTGATAATTAACCAACTTATATTTTGTAGCAAATTTCATTTGTATTTATTATTCTGTATTTAATAATGCATCAAAACGAAGCTCTTTAATAAAAACTTTAGAAGAATGTTTTAAAATGTTGAAGAGGCTTCAATGGAAGCCTCTTCCAAAACTATGTCAAGCAAAACGTAATTTCTATTACTTTGTGATTGAACAAGAGATTGTTTTCCATCATGAAAACATAGTCTGTGCTTCAACTTCCCCAGAGATATTTTTTTATACATTCTAATTTTTAAGCTTTTTACCAAATTTAAAAATTTTGTAAATGAGGGAGTTTTATAGAAATAACAAAGACGCTTAGGAGAATCTTGGATTTTTTTAAATTTCTTTTTTAGAGTAAAATATTGTAGGAGTTATCGAGCTTATTTAAAATGGAACTAATATAATGAAGGAAAAATAATTTGTTCAGAAATCTTGAGCAAAATTGAAGTGATATTTTTTATCTATAATAAACACACCAAGAAACATGCCTTGTAAAAATCACGTTTTGGGTTGTGATTTTTATAGATGATTGGAATTTAAAACTTTTTCTTGATTTTTGTGCTTTCTAATCTTGTAATTATGAGAAAGTAAACTGAAATGTCATTCTAATTATCTAAGTAAAGATGCATAAATTCTTTTGTACTGAACCATACGATTTCAACGAGTATCTGTCAAAATTAAATTATTTAAATTAATTTATTTTGTTTGTTGCTTTCAGAATTGGTGTTATTGAGGTTCCAGAAAATCATAGTTTGGAGATTGATACTGAATTTGATTTAAAATTAGCGAGAAATATTATTCAAATTCTAAAGAATGATAATATACAGAATTGATGGTAATGAAAGTTTTAAACAACTGGTCCCTTTTTCACCACATCTCATTATATGGAAGGCACCATCTCTTAGTGCCGGGTTAAATAATGTAGAAGTTCAAAAAAAATTTGTGAATTCACAAAATAACTTTTGGAGCAAAACTCCCTGTTTGACCATTTCAACATTATGATGGGAATTATCTGGCTATTTTTTTATTGAAGGTTATTTTTATAAATAAATCAATGTTTCTGAAATTATTTTACTGTTCTCCTTTATTTTGTTTTATACAATACAGATTTACTAACCTTTTTAGCTGCCTTGATTCTTATTGACAACAAAAAATATCATACACAAGACATGAAAACAATACCGACTTTCCTTCCGTATTATATTCATGTAGAGCATGAGAAAGTGAAATTTGACACCCGATGTCAACTGAATTGGTCGAATTCAGTCGACATTAGGTGTTACATTTTTTCACAAATTGTCTTTCATAGTAGTGGGAAAGAAAAATTTTAAATAATTCAAGAGAATTCCAGTAGATGGTGTGCCGCCTACCGCTGCATAAGAAGAAATGAATATAGTAGAGTGCAGAATAATCTAAGTTAAAGAAAATTTTTAATACCAGGATAGCATGAAACCAACGTGGTTTCCTCATTTTGGTCAGTCAAGACTATTTTGTACTCTCAGAGGATTTGTTTGCTTCTTTACCCCCTCTTACTACTTCATACTATCCTGGTATCAAAAAACTTCTTTTGTGAAGCAAATGTTCATAAAAAAAAACTACAGAAAATGTTAGTACCTCTAAACTATGCTCTGTTGAGAAAAATGCTTTATATAAAAGTTGTAGAATTTTAAATTTCCTATAACTTTGATTATACATACTTTTAGCGTAAAATGTATACTACGACCGCAATCTTAAATATCCCATTTTTTTATCGATTTTGATGGAAAAAACTAATTGCTGCTAAACTAAGCGTTGTACAAAAATTGTTTGAAATAATATTGTAGGTTTTTTTTTTAATTTTTTACAACTTTGATTATAAACAATTTTGTCCTAGAATGCATATTAAGGCTGCAATTTAAAAAAAATATTTTCTGCAAGAGCACAGCCTCCCCAAGAATTCCAGCAGACATGGGCGCTTATCACATCTTGTAGAGTAAAAAAATGTAGTAAATGAGGCGATTTTTAAAAAAATCATAAAAGCTGTTATTGAGAAAATCACATGAATAAACTACCATGTCCGGTTGACCAATTTTGATGAAAATGTTCATGTCAGTCCAGTAGTGTCCCAACTTAAGTTTTAAGTTTCAATTTCGTATGATGTTCCATTCTTGAGACATTATTTTATTTACACACTCACATACAAACCAATCGCTAAACACATGTTTTTTGGTTCAGGGGGTCTGAAAATGTGTATATCTGGTAAAAACTCAATATGAAATACTTTCCATTCTCTACATATTCATAAAGGGCAAGAGAAAGAAAAAAAACACTGGTTAGGAGTTTCTAAAATATGCATCATATCATTGTGAGCATGAAGATCGATGGAGTTCGCCAGATTGCATTGTCCATGAGCTACTTTTACTATCATCTCACACATACACAAGTACATTTAAATGATAAGTGTATATTAATAAATGCCATAAGTTACTGATATATTATGGTTTTGTTTTGAATTCAGATCATTATAAAGTTTACTTTGTTTATTTAGCTCATTGTAGCATTGCAGGGGAAATGCCACAGCTTCCCTCCCAACCAACCTACAGAATTGTTTAAAACAAGTCATTGTAGGCCAAAAGATTTTCTACATACATTTGCTTACGCCTTTTGACTGAGTATGATAGTGGCTCTGTGGCATCACCGTGAAAGAATGTAAAATACTTCCCCTTGCGTTCTGTCGCCTGTATGATATTGAACTGCGTAGCAGTTAGGTATGGTTCTTCACTGTACTAACTTTTATTTATTATTTTACTGACTCTTACTTTATTTTACTTTTGACTTTTACATTGACTAGGTACTCTTTTGACAACAAATTTGTTATTATTACCTATTTTATAACTATTTTTATAGTAAGAATCTAAAGCAAACACAAAAATTTTCACAGTTGAAAATTTCGCTCGCCTGAATACAAAGAATTATGAAGTGATTTTCATGTAATTATATTCAAAAGATGCGTGCATATTATATGAATGAACTGTAATTTTTTTCAGAATTTTTCGTCGGTACGGATGTTAGATGAAAAAGTTGTTTTGAGAGCGCATTTTGATTTTTGCAATTCTTCTGTTTTACGAGAAACAGTCCGTTTCCAAAGGGTTAATTGTCAATTTCCTTGTACAGTCCTTCTCTTTCTCGTAACCTATAGCCTATTGTCTGTCTACTATATTTGGACCCATTTTCTTACGGAGGATCTTTCTCTCAAATTTCTCTACTTCTCTTAGACCAACCTTTCCAGTTATTATAAGGCACTCACTCACATGTATACACGAGGTTTAATCACAGTATTATAATGCTTAATCTTGGCTGGTCTTGAGAGTACTTTCTTCTAAAACAAGTGGTAGGTTCCTTGGCGTGCACTGACCATTTTTCTTGTCTGCTGTTGTTCGCTTCCTCTTCACTAGTTTCTGGTTGTATTATCTCCCCAAGGTACACAAAGTTATAAACTTTTCCAATTTTTCTGTATTGTGTCTTCAAATGACACTATTTTGATGTTCGTTATTATTTAATTTTTTTGAAGGCCATCATCTATAGTACTGCTTTTTTGCTTGTTTTTTTAACCCATTGATTTATTAATGTGCTGTTTCCGTGTTCCTAAAAACGATTGCTACTTCATCTGCAAAAAGCAAGACATGTTTTTTTTATGCCGTTATTTGATCCTCCAATACGTATTTGGTTTAACAGTTGTTTATTGGCTAGTTCCATTTCCCATTCCTGAATAACTATTTCTAGCATGCAGTTAAAAATAACAGGTCAGTCAATTACCCTGCCTAATACTTTTAAATTAAACTCAGCACATTTTAATATCCCGCTCAGGCACGGCATATTTTCATAAGTCATAAAAAATAATTCATCCTTCATTATACACAGTAAATTACAACCCAACATCGTCACTAATGACCATTGTAGTTGATGCGACGTTAAATAAATAAAAAAAAATGTCAAACTTTTTGGAGATTGCAAACACCCAATATATTAAAAAAAGAATTTGTACTTTTAACAGATTGGGTACCGTGAGATGGGCATGGGTTCTCAGTTGTTCATCCATACAAGCCGTGAGGATCGCTGACGATTCACACGGGTTTGTCCGAACAGGCCGTGAATCCATGGTGTTGTGATTCTTTCATCATTACTTTTTGTAGGCCTGCTAAGAGTACACTGAGTTTGTTGCAAGCCTATTAGAACTGGTGTAAAATACATCTTTATGCAGGCACCATCTGCACGTGGCAAAATTAGTTAGTACTATACATAAACTAAATCTACTGATACTTCGTTTATGTTCATTCGTGTAATTGTAATCTTGTTTTCATCTTCATTAGTGATTAATGAATGTTTGTAATAATATTGTAAATTATTTATAATACTGCTTATTTGTTCATATTGGTGTTTATTTTTTAACTACTACTGTAAGTGAGGATCACATGCGATACATGGGCCTGTTCCGAGAATATTTTTTCTGGTGGGATATTAGGATCATAGGTGTTCCTCACTACTTTTTTATTTATCTGATATTGTACTTACATTTTACTATTATATACTCAATATATGATATTACTGATCATATTTTGCAATTTTTCTGTGCAGCCCATGGTGAAAGTATATTAATTACGATGTGGCCTGTGCAGAAGGCTTACCCTTAGGCCGCTCTCACACCAGTGAAACTCGACTCGACGTCTGATGCGAGTCATACCCTTATATTTGTATGTTCGCCCTCCCACCAGTACGACCTCGATGCAATCTCAATTGAACTGATCGCATGCAATTCAGCTTGTCCAACATCTGCTCGACCAGTCGCGTATAATCGTGGCAGATGAAACAGCCAACATATCCTTTGTGCTTGAAGTTGAAAAGTATCCATGTCTGTACAATTTTATTTGATAGAATATTCCAGACAAGACATTACCTTTATTTTGGCATCCGATAAAGACTTTTAATTTATTTTCATCACAGGAGAGTTCCTGGGCACACACATACGCTCCTCTATTACGATTATTACTTACATACGGTGATATCCAACAGCTGCAGTTTTTTTCTGGTTTCTTCTTAAATAGTAATAAGAAATGACGTCTTCTTCGCAATATAAAACGTTTCTTAAAATGTCACTTGACATTTTGCAAACTGCTCGTGGATTCGAAGAAAAGGTTGAACAGTTGCATCGAGGTCGAGTCTCATCGATGTGCGAACATGCACGACGCGACTCATTTTTCGGTTGTCATTTTAATCGCATCAAGGTCAAGTTTCACCGGTGTGAGAGCGGCCTCATACATTGTGGCAGCCAACCTGTTAAGGAATGAAGGACATAAATCAACTGATATAATTTGATACATTCCAATAACTTCTGAAATTTTTCTAATGATTAAAAAAAATACAAACAAATTTCAGGATACGATGTATATATATTTATCTTATACAATATTGAATGATCACAATGTTCAAGACTAATTTCATACATCAATTTTTTTAATAACCTTTCACAACATGTATTTTTATTGTAAATATGATTACCGCATGCTTTTAATAATAAAATAATTAATTTAAAAAATAAAATCCAGATCTATAATTGTTTTCTTTTTCTAATACATAATAACTTCAAAATTAATATTTTTAATATATTAATATTGTTTATTTTGAATAGGTTATTATTATAGTATGTATGGTATTCTAATGAAACAACCATTTCAAGTTTGAAAACATTCATCAACAATAAAATCTAATTATAATACAATTATATAATTATTATAATAATAGTAAATATAGGATGACATCACAATGGTTTTACTAATTATTAAATATTAATAATAATTATAATGTATTTATATTACACAACGATTTAATACTTACAATTTTATAATGACTACAGCATTTTAACTTTTTTGTTTTTTATTATAAATTGTTTATAATGCTTCTCAATATTAAAGAGATAATTGAAAATAAAAATAAAACAAATATTCCTTCTTTTTTGGTGTTTTAAGTAAAAACATAAATATTTACAAATTTACATGAATTTTCGATTAATAAAATTTTTTACTACCACAGAATATGTACTGAATAAATGAATCAAAATTCATTAAATCTATTTACTTACGTTTCATAACCTGTATGAAACAACTAATTTAAATAATTTACACTATTTAAAAACCAATAAATTTAAACAAAAAAAATAATACATAACATCAGCATGTAAAACTAAATGAAAAATTGAATTGAAGCTTTTTTAAAAAAAAAATGAATTTAATTTTTACACAAATATACAAAAATACATGATTATGATATGAAGATAATAATTCAATTAACATCTGCTCTATCTTATCTAGTTAAATTATAATCGAGAAAACGAAACAATAAAATAAGTACTACAAACCTTTTCTAAAGGTTATTTCTTAAGTTGTTTACGTATTAAATACAAATAACTTAAGAAATAAAACAATATTAAGAAATTTATTATCTTACAAAATTGTGTAAAGTTTTAAATATTTTATTTCTGATATGACTAGGATTTACGTTTGATAATTTATTTAAAATATCTATAATTATCGGTCAACACTACTACAACAAAATAAAGCTAACTGAATTGACTTAGTAATTTATAACACGTACACAATGGCAAATAGGGGTAGGTTGAAAATAAGATATCCACACTAAATTAAAAATATGTACATGAATAACAATATTTAAAAAATCCATTCAAAATAAATAATAGTAGAACCTCCGTTAATCAAACCTAGCCTTTGTTTTACAATAACTAGGCTACTCTGTACATAATATAATTTTGCCTAAGGTCCTGAATTCGATTCCTGGTCAGATCTGACATTTTTTGTCATCTTCCATTCTTCATTAAAATTTATGCAAAACAGCTGAACATTAAATGCTGAATATAATATTGAAATAGTTTTGTATCATATTTTGTGCAGCTCTCCCAAGATCTGATTACTTAGATATAAAAACAATTACACAAGATCTGAATATTCCCTCTCTCTCTCTCTCTCTCTTTCTCTGGCTTGCGCTCATAATTTAATAATATGAATGGTCTTCAATAAATAACTATACAGATTCTTGTACACTGAGTTGCTTTGTAGAAAATTCTGTACCTATAAGCGTTCTCAAACTATGTTAGAATATACTGTTGAAAATTGGAGCTTTTATGATTACTCCAGGGTAAAGTCACAGGACGAAGAAGAATATCCTGGATGACAAACCTTAGGACATAGTTTGACAAGAGTTCGGCAAAACTGTTCAGAATTTTAACGAATAAGGTGAAGATAGTGATTTGACCATTTGTAGCACCAAACGATAGTGATTTTTTTACTGTAAGAATGCATTATAACCTAAAAATGCTGAAAAATTGAGATGACTGGTTGTTACATCAAGGTCTTCAATTACAATATAATAATTGTCCTCCATATGGGTTGCTACTACGAAATGACTGTACTATAGTGCTCACCTTGAAAGAAGTCCGTTGTGAAGACAACTTGCCCAACAACCAAATCAATAAAATTTTCTAGTTACATCAGAAATTAATTTTTGTTTTATTTGTAGTTTATAAATGGAAGAGTTTACTATACTTGCCAAACAACTGTTGTAAAACTACATAGTTTAGTAAAATTTTAATGTTCATGTGGAGCCAAAAAAGGGTTTTTTAAATGGCCACCATATTAAAACGGAAAATGAGATTTTAAATTCACATTGCAGAAAAAACTGCAATCTTTGACATACTTAAACCCCAATTTTTTATGTAAAGCCTGGATAAAGTTACAGACGTTTAAAAAGCACACTGACAGAAAATCGGCTAAGAACTGGGTACTTTTTATGCCCAATTGCTGTATCTTTGACAGATTTTTAAATGAAAAAATTTATGTTAAACAATTAACGCAGGAAAAAACGGACTTTAATTACTGTAGCGTTGAAATTTTTCAGTTCAGTCCTTTATGAAATAGAACTCTTTAAACACCATGGACTTCTTTCATGGCGGGCACTATAGTGATCTTATTTTTATTTATTTATTTTTTTGGTTTAACGTCCGACTGTTCTGCAATTACTGCTAATGCAGACGGTGAAGGATGAAATTACTTTTTTGTAATGTATGAAAAAATGCCGTGCCTGAATGGGATTCGAACCCAAGACCGCATGATGAGAGGCGAGCACTACAAACTATGCCAATGCGGCTGGCATAGTGATCTTAGTCAACCAAACTCAATGTATGAGGGAATGCAACAACTTGTAAAGATGTCAGATTAATTGAAGTCCCATAGCTGAGCGAGTGAGAGGGAGATATGTAGCATTACTACGCATGCGCCTAAAGGTCTTCATCGTTATAATCCAGAACTGAAAACATTCCACAGTCGTTATCTTGGCCTGTGTTACTGTGTATGAGTATATTTGTGATCGTTCTTTTTATATTGTACACTGTTCTCTCGTGAAAATAATCATTCGATCGGTATTTGTTGTGGGACTCTGATTTCTTACTACATATAATTTTAAATGAAATTGAGATTTTGCGGTGCATTTTACGTGGCATAAAAATAATATCTACTGATGTAAGTGTTCGTAAATGAGGGCAAACAATCCGTAGTGAAGAAAGAAATCTGATATTACATGTATTAAAGTGCTGTGCGGAGGAAGCTAATTTAAATAGACTTAATGTCCCTATTAATAAACCAGTAGAACTTCAAAATATTGTAAAACATCCCGAAAAACAATGCAAAGGATAAAGAAAGAAGAATAAGACTGCTTGTTAGTTTACTGCATGCATAAACGCTTGCTCACAACAAACAGTAAAATTATAGAATGTTATTGGAATGGTGCATATGGCTTGTGCGTGTGAGAGTGTTATCCATTCTCTCACTCCCACGGCTAGGGGACTTCAATTCATCTGAATAGTGTTAGTAAAACAGATCAGGTTTCCTGATTAATGCAGATTTGTTTGGTTTACATTCCTGACCAATATTAATTAATAATGAGTTTACTAGAACAACTGTTGTAATTAATTAATTAAATGATTATTTAATAATAAAAAATACACTAAGAATTAATGGCAGTGTTTTCTTTTATAACCAAAAATTAAAAAAATAAATGAAAATGATATATGTAACTTAATACATACAAAGTATAGAACGATGAAGAACTTTTTGGTGGTATTAAGATGATTAAATAAAAAATAAAAAGAGAAGCATTATAAATCTAATCAGATCACAATTGCTTTTTTATAAGTTTAATTAAATAACTCATTTGGTTCATTATATTAATTCTTAAAGGCAGAATTACCCGCATTAGATGACACAATATTAATCATAATACATGATGACACAACTACTAACAATAATACATTTATTTATGTATACGTAATTAAATATATGATTAAAATATATACACAGGACAGAATATATTTTGGACAATAATATTTTCTTAAAATTATGATTGATTTTTTTCCAAACATATTTAACATAAATGCCAAATTTGTTTTTAAAATTTAAATATACATAAATATTCTTAAATGTTTTATTTTTAATAAAGTACTGTTTTATTATATTGTATAATACACAGTAATATTTAATAGTAATACAATATACACAACAATTAAATTTTTTTATTATAAAATTTTCAAACTATCACCTGTTAATCTAAATATTTAAAGTCCTTCCTATCGATTTTTATATTTATTTAAGTATTGTATAATTTTTTTTTGTAAAAATCTATGAAAATACAGAGGTGTGGTAGTGAAGTGTTATGTATTTGAGATTGGTATTACATTGTAGATGGAGGAACTAATGTATGTGCAGTGGTTTGTTTATACACATCGTTGTTAAATGTCATGTCAAGTTTTTCAAAAAAACAATGGAGGATATTTTTTGCCAAAATTCAGTATATTTATATACAGTTAAACAATTTAATAATTGATTTAAAGAGAAAATTCAAATGGCGCTGCTAGCAGAAGTAACAAAAAATAAACGTTTAATAGATTTAATAACTCAACACTTCTTTGTTCACAACACATAGATTGCAACCAATATTCAACATGGTTGACAAGAGAGTTGTCCCATTTTGCCCAACAAAACTAAAAAATGATTTAAAATTTTTAGAACGAGAGGAACTGTGAGATCTGAAACAACTCACGGAGATGTTTGGACTGTCAGAACACCCAGGAACATCAAAACAGTTCAACAGGCTGCGAAGACCAGCCCTTGCAATTCAGTAACACATGCTCATGCTTTGTCAGACAGATCAGTTTGCCAAATTTTGCAATAAGACCTTTATTCTCATCCAAACAAAATCATATTTGTTCAAAAACTGAAGAAAAATTACTACGTACATCAGTTTATGTTTGCAGAATACTTGACCATCAATGGCTCTATGGCTACTGAAATGGTATCCAGTAATATTTGTATATAATCCATTACACTTACACCAGTTCCCCCACCCACAATTATGTAATAACTGTCTCAAATGCATAATTCCTTGCCGGACCCTGTATAGCAATTCCATCATATAAATTAAATTTTTTATAAGACAATAACCAAGCTAAAACAAAGTAATAAAATGTAAGTATATACATTAATTAAGTACATATAATTGCAAATCTAAAAAAAAATTCAGAAAGTTCTAGTATGAAGAATTACCAATTGTGCGCTTATAAAGAATGAAGGAAATATAAATGTAATACTTTTAAAAAAATGAAATCTAGACAATGTTTGTTACAAACAACTATAAAACAATTTGGAGAAGTAAGTGCAGTATTAACAGGTTAAAAATGTAAAGAAAAAGAAATGGGAAGGCAATTACTATCCTGTATTAAAACTATAATATAAATTGTGAGCCAGAATCTTAAAAGGGGCCTCTTATTACATTTTTTTTATTAATATTTTAAAATTTAGCAATAAATTCTAAAGAAAAATTAGATACCAAATTTAGATTTTTATCTCAAAATTTATGTAAATTGCAGCAGCTTGAATACTTTTTATATAAAATACAAGGTGTTAAGAGTTAACACATTTTAAACTTCTGCAATATTACTCTCTTTAAATTGAATATAAACAAGAAACAAGTTATATCTACATAAAAATAACTTTACGAATGCCTTTTTTTTCAAATGGTACATATTATTTTTTAAACCATCGTCATTTGACATTGCTAAACTTTTTTTGAACGGGATGCCTTAGCATCTTTAGTGTTTCTGCAACTGGGTCCAACTCCAGGACACAGAAAGTTTCAGCATTACTCTTTTTAAAAAATCATGATTTTTTCGAATAGAAATTCCTTTTTATTGCAATCATAACTGCTGGAGTAATTACATTTCAAATCCAACAGGATTACAACTAATAATCAACAAAAAAAACCTGAATAACTTGACCAACTCATTTTCCTAATGCTGAAAATTTTACTTTTCTTATAAGAGGTTCCTTTGCCTCACAAGTAGCAATTGCCAATACTCCTTTGCATTTTCAAACTTCTAAAACTGCACTCGCTTCCCCTTTAAATGTTTTTTATGGTTTGAAACAAACTCTACCACTATAACTACTTATCAAATAATGTCAAACTGAAATCTAAATAAAGAAATAAAACTTTATATTAATTTTATACAAAAAATAATACAATACTTTGAAAATTTTGTTTTACAAAATCGACTTCAAAGAAGTATTCAGAATCTACTAAACGACCACATGTAACATATTACAATCTATTTAAAATTTTATTAACAATTTAATATCTACATTGTTTCACATAAAAAATACATACAATATATTCATGTATATACAAAAATTTATATAATATGAAATTAAACTGATACACAAAAATATCTGACGTAAATACAATATTTAAATACTCTTAAATTAATATTTAACAACACTATTATGTACAACGAAAACAAATGCACAAATACAGAAAAATTCCACATTCCGTTATTTATATACTTCCAACAGTTGAGTTCAACATTCATTACAGCTGGGTCACTTGGAAGGCCAAAGAGCAACCTTTATTATATTTAAAACCTCTTACAAGGTCATATTTCATCTTTCTAACTAATACAAAATTATCGTTTAAAATGATAACTGTAAAACTCGTTGAAAACTACTTTTAAAAAACAACTCATCTGAATTACATACTATTTTCTTCTTCAGTACAAGAAAAATTAAACATTATAATAATAAAAAAATTACTATCTGGTTCTTCCTGCAAATACTGTTTGTAATTTTTAAATCTATTTAAAAAGGTACAAAATTACAATGGTTTGGACATTAATGGTAAACAGAAGATGAAGAATGGCCTGACCAGGATCAAACCCAGAACTCATGGCATAAAAGTCAGTTGTGCTGATCACTTCACCAACAGGTGGGCCAAAAATAGAAATTTAATAACTTGACAATAAAAAATATTTCATTCGATTTTTAAATAAAAACAGTACATAAAATTACTATAAATTGTTGTTACATAGCAGAAACAGGTCCTGTTATTTCAATCCCTTAATACTTCTGCATGTCTTTGTATAGTGATAAAAAAAATTATTTAAAACAAATTTTCCTGCCAAATACAATCCTAGTACCATGATACAAATATTGATAGAAAACCCAAAAATGCTTCTGAAAGTCGCAAAGAAATGTTTGAGGTTATATTTTATATGCATAATACTCGTATAAAAAAAACGAATTCACAAATTTTGTTTTCATTTTCTACAAAATTATCATTAACTTGATGAATAATTTTTGGATACTTTTAGAATTTATACTATAGAACTTCAATTTCAATCATTCAGTCAAGAAACCAGGCCCGTTGATGTAGTGGTCGGCGCAACTGACATCTGTGCCCGGAGTTCAAGGTTTGATGTTTTTTTATTACTCGGTTTCATAAATGCTTCATCATCTGCATTACCCTTAAAGTGCAAAACAGTTGGCCGTAAAACATAAAATCAACCAAAAAACATACACAAAATTTCTTAAAAAATTAAAAGTAGCAATAAAATGTAAATTTGAGGCAGACTGACGAGTCAATGTACAGCAAACAGATTATTAAGGGATTTACTTATGGGTACATAAATCTGCCTCCTAACAAAAACTGCATTTTGAGAAAACATGTATCACTTAAATTTTATTTTAAATCACAAGAAAATATTTTTATAATAGAAAGCAGTCAAAATTAAGACCAAAAAAAGAAAAAAAACACACAGTAACAACCTTTAAAAACATGCTATTTGATTCAAAATTTCAACATCTGAGTAAAAAATATTTGATTACATATTCAAATACTTTGTGAAATACCAAAAAGTTAATAGTTTTTATAAAACAAAAAACCTGGCCTCATAGTATTGCATGATTAATTAATTTCTCCTCTTCATTGTTTTAAAATTATCCTTAACAACTTAATAATTAAGTTTTATTAAGTATAAGTATTTATATTATTAACTACTTTAAAATTATAAAACTACTCACATTAAAGTGTTGGCACAAATTTTATATTACATGAATAATATATTCATGTCCGTTTATTAGACACTACAAAAAAATGTTGTAAAAAATAAGTAAGAAACTTTGGCATATCAATGACTAGAATTTACATTAAAATTTGCAGAAGTCTTTTGTAAAAAGTTTCAAATTTTATCATATTTAAAAAAATAAGTACTGCTACTAAATATAAAATTTAAAGTATTTTTTTAAATGCTGAAAAAAATTATCGAAATTTGTGTATAAAAATGATGGCTACACAAAAACCATTATCATCATCATCATCATCTTCATCTGGGTATCCTTCCAGCAGGCCGGGTAGGATTTGAGTGGACAATATGCCTCCATCTATCTCTATCTTGATATACCTTTTGTATTCTGATATCCTGTAGTGTCATTCCTTTTGTTAGGAATGACAAAAAAAAAACTTTTTTCGCGCAGCTTCGCGCGCGAAGCATATATAATCAATTTTTTTTAAATAAATATGTAACAGAAATTATGTAGCTGCTAGTAGACTGTATACCCCCAACATACACATACACACACACACACACACACACACGCACGCACACACACACAACTTCTTCTTCTTTTAAATTCAAACTATATGCAGATCACATAGATAATAAACTAATGAGGATTTAGATACTGCTAATCAATCTTAATGAAATTTGAAAAATTTTAATTGAGTTGTAAATAGGAGTAACGTATAACAATCACCAAAAATTCATGAAATTTAAACCATACAGCAAAGTAATATTTTTTTTTTTTGTAAAATATATCACTCAAATACAACAAAACCCGGGTAAATCCACAATTATTAAAATATAGTAAATACAAAAAAAAATTAGGTTCATTCCTTCCATTTTCAACATTCCTTAAAACATTAATAAAGAAAATTAAAAATATCCATACATTATACTCGTATAATAACAAATTCCTTTAAATTTCCTTCTAAATTCAATTTAACGAAACTTTAAGAAATCACACTTATTGATTTTAACATTTATTTAATAATAAACACACCAAAATATACTTAAATACACATCACACACAAACTAATGCACGACATATACATAATTTTATACGCATACATAAAGACCATACGTCAGATGAAATTATTCTACTAGATAAACGACTCAATTAACCTGTTTGATATGCATAAAACAATTCTATTTCATCAAGATATTGAGTTACAAAGAAAAATTATTATACATAAGAAATTTTTAGTAATTTAACATTAAAATCAGATATAAAAATTCAATTTGAGCTCGTTAAAAAAAGTTATCCATAATGAATACGAGTAACTAGAATATAAGTAATTAAATTCTTGTGCGTCTTTTCATACAATTTTTAAGACAATTATAAGATCTCCAAAAGAAATAGAAAATTGTCTGTATAAAAATACTTTTACTCCTTTCAAGATGTAATAAAAATATCAAAAACCTCCCAATTCTTAAATAAATTAATACAAAACAAAATTTTCATAAAAATAATTCAATTGATATATTTATGTTGTGTACTGTTATATGGCAGTAAAAATCTTAGATTTTGTAAAATTTTAGCTGTTTGTAGCTTTCAGATAAGATAAAAATATACTTTTTGAAGATCAGAATTACATTAAGTGCATTAAGACCCTTTTCACACGGTACCTGGCAACCGGGTAACTGGAACAAGTTACTGGTTCAAAGGTAGAATGAGAGTTTTCACACAAGCTCGGTAAATAATCTGTAGCAGATATGTCGCTGGGCATTCCACTGAAAAGGCCGGCACTGTACACCCAGTTTCTTGCCGATTGTTCAATCGGGAGTTCTATTGGTGTTCTAATAAAGGTTCATTGTATATTTTTAAGGTGTTAAATTGTAAGTTTATTCAATATTTTTTTTGGTTTCAGGTTTATTCATTTTGAAAATATCTATCTACATAGTCATAGAATTATTAATTACAATAGCTGAAGTGAAGTAATATTTATTACATTTCATTTGATTGTAACAGCTAATATTTGTACAGACTGGATGCATTTTCTCATAAAAGTATCCTAGCATTGAGAGGAGTGATGGAAATATTACGGTAGCTTGTCAAAATTTATCACTCATTCTAAAATAACGAAATTAACTTATCCATTATCTTTCCTCAGTTCTTAAAAAAATCCCCCAATTTTTTCTCTATATTTATTGTCTGTTTCTTCACCTTGTTTTAATCGACAGTTTAATACCTAGATTGCTAATATTTCATGTTCCATTATTTTCATCAACAATTTAAACACAACTAACAACTGGTTATGATTGTCAGCTTAACTGGTTATGTGTTAAATAGTCTATTCATCCACCGGCAACCAAGGTTGTTATTGAACATGGGTGACATCCACGATTGCAGAGTATGTGTGAAAAGGGACTAAAACCGAGAGATATTTGCTTTTGACAACAATCTAGCAATTTCTAAATTAATATAATCAAAAAAATAACTAATTAAGATTCCATAGTTCTGTTTGAATATTCTTTAAAACACACAACATAATTACTTCTAAAAAAGAAATTCCTGCAGTATAAATGATAAATGATGTTCAGAAAACTCTCTCTGTTATCATATGCAAATCTGAGTATACGCGCAGAAGATTTAGTGTACAGAATTGTCATATACCGCATGGGTTCAGTATGCAAAGTATAAGTGATCGAGGTAAAAAATGTGACAGTTAATTTTTGCAATTTAGTCTTTTTCTAGGTTATTTATTTAATAAAATTTGTATACTCTCTTAGGTTTATTGTTTTCCATTAATAAAAAATTAAAATATTTAAAAACGACTAAAATCAAGGGTTTCATACATAATTTTTATAATTGTGTATTATATTCATTAATAAAATGTTTAATAAAAAAATTAATAAATAGATAAGTAGTGTGTAAATAATTTTAAAATCTGTACTTTGTTTATATTTATTCCCATTCTAGCAGTTCCTTTAAAAATTTTAGGATTACAAATTTAATAACCATGAATGGAACCTTTGTAGTTGGAGGTTTACTATAAAATGATGCAATTAAAAGTCAAATAAAATTGTCAATTCTGTTAGAATTTAAAAAATAAAAGATTAAAACACAATTTTTGAGCCAATTTATAATCTAATGTGTATTTTAAATTTTAAGAGCTTATAATGATTTTAACACCGTAGCTACATAAAATATAATTAACCATTTTTGTTTACATTGGTAGCTTCTTTTGGAACTCAATAAATTTGTTGCTGTAAATCAAGATTAAAGTACTTTTCCTGAAATAATTTTCAAGTATTTTTTTGGTATATTGACTAGTATTAAGGATAGATATTGTTGACTAATATAGATGGGAAATGAATTGAGTAAAAGTTTACTAATAATAACTTAGGTAAACAGATTTAAGCTTACTATTAATTAAAGTATTTTCCTGAAAAAAAATCTTGTGCTATAATTTAAATAATACAGATATTTTAAAATATGTATTTTTATGTACATAAAAGTTTAGATTCCTGGCTTATTTAACTATATTACTACCACACCGTACATCCTAGCGTAATCCTTCATTTGACCCAGTAGTCAAATAAACTAATTCAATAATACTGCCCTCTCATACACCCGAAACCACCATTACAACAGTCATTATAAACAAGAACATTTCTGACACTGTTATTTTTTGGTTTATCTTTCTATAGTTATCCATTAGTTTGAAATTTTATTTCTTGCATGGTTTATTGCTCATTTCTGATCAGTTTTCCAGTAAAGTTAAAGATATAAATTGGTTGTGTCTCAGGATTTGTAACACCATAAAAAATATGAAATGTTAAGAGTGATGAGTGTATGCGTCATATCATTGTGAGATTCAATATCCATCATTATTCATAGCTCCACCTTGTCCATCATATTTTAATATTGCCACATATACAGACAAATAAAATAATGTAAAGTTGCATCATACAATAAATGGACAAAGCAAACAATATAATAAACAAAACTCAAAACAAAACAATAACAGAAACATGTTGTTATATGCAGACACGTACTGATGTTTAAATGAGTTCCAGCAATACTGTGACTAACTCCATTGACCTCCAAGCTCACAATGATATGATGCTTAAAATAATAAATTTAATAATTAAAATAGAAAAAATAAATTTCAAAAAATTGTAAACTTTCAGATTATTATAAAAAATCAGAGTAAAGAGAGTAGGTACGCTCTACCAACAGGCTTATATAATATAAAATGACGGAAGTTAAAATTTTTATAGAATCAGATTGAAATGAAAAACAGCTTACCGACTACAAACATTGACATTCAGATTAAGAAAATTTCTTAAAACACTACCTATGTTTAGAGTGTAGCATTGTACGGGAGTAAAACGTGGGTGATAGGGGCTGTAGAAAGGAAGACGATAGAAGCTTTTGAAATGTGGTGTTATAGGAAAGTGTTAAAGATTAGGTGGTTGGGCAAAATAAGTAATTTAGAAGTTCTTAGACGAGTGGATGAAAAAAGAAGTATATGAAAATATCTTACCAGAATCTTTCCAGGTATCAATACTGTAGGGTAATATTGAGGAAGAGAATTGTAGGGGGAGGCAAAGGTTACAATATATAAAGCAAATTACAAAAGTTGTAGGGTGTTACAGGTATGTAGATATGAAACGACTTGCGCAAGATAGAACAGCATCAAACCAATCAAGAGACTGATTGCAAAAAAAAGAATTAGCTTGAACACAATTGACAACTCCACAATTCAAATGAGACACTTAACCAAGTGATTTAATTTTCACTAATAATATGAACATTCTTAAATAAAAAAAAAACCTAATACAATACAAAAAAACAACAACATTTATATTTGATATGTTTGAACATTCTCTAACATTACAATATAAAAATACATAATTTAACAAAATGACATAAATATAAAATCAATTATTTATTTAAATTGTTTAAGACGTGATAAAAATTTAAATTATGAACTAAATATTAATACATTTCATTTAACAATATAAAATATACTTAAAAATTATGATAAAATATAAACATACCGGTACGCTATAAATATATAACCAAAAAATAATATAAATAACACTTTATTTACTTTAAATTTACATCACATAAATTTCGCAATAACATAGATCTAATCTTTTGCTGTTAATTCAAACAGTTATTATATTTTTACTGTCTAAATATTAAAGACTATAATAAAAAACAAACAATTTGTGATATTATTCAAATTAATTCTTTAATAATTAACTCAAAACAAAAACAATTTCTCGTAAATAAATACGGATTCATTCAAGAACTCATCCAAAAACAGAAAAATTATTATTTTAAAAAATAACTCGCAGTTTACATGGAAGCAGATTCCTGAATTTAATGTTAACTAATAATACATATTTTTCATATTGTATCAATGTTGTCCAAGATAATTGAATTACACATGTTTTTAAATGTCACCGAAGATTGAAATGATAAATTCTAAAATATTAATTTATGGCAAACAAAACAGAAAAGAGGTTTATAAATAATTTTTTCCAGTAAATAGCCACAATTACATAACAATTTTGACTTATAAAAGAGATTATACCATAAAACCTATATAGAAAAAAAATAGTGATAAAAAGGTATCCATGAATTATTTTCAATTAAATTCAGGGATAATTTATTTAGATCTATTAATTTACAAGCATCTAAAAAAAAATTATTTCAATATACATACTAATTTCCTGTTTAACCAGATCCCAAGCGTCTGAATTGATTTTATCATAATCATGACAACTGTGATAATTACTTCTTTGTAATTGATTTACATAAACTAATAAAAAATACAATCTATTAGTAAATTAGTAATTAATAAACAATTATAATATAATATTGGTATATAATTTTCTTTGAGGTTATCAATTCTGTAATACACTAACGTAAAAAGATATTAATGTATCCATTTTAACATCACTCTTTGGATGAACTGGCAAAACCAGAATTTTTGTTACTTTTAGAAGTCGGTGAACCGTAGATTTATTTCTGTATATACAAACATGTTAGTCAAACTATATTCTTTAAATATAAACATTAAATCAACTATTATTATACAATTATTAAAAAAACTTAAAAGATGTGGCTTGCTCTGGTTGTATAATTTTCACCTCTCCCACTACTGTACATTGATACTATTCCCCAACTGTTGGTACAGCAGTTAATCATTGCTGACGCTGCTCTGACAATCACAAAGAGGCAGTTAGAGGGGGAATTCTTCTCCAGTCTTCAGTAGACGAATGCACTCAGGAATTTTTTTTACTATTTACTTCTTCTTCTGCCTTTCAAGGATTAGGCTTCCGAACCTCTCAAATCTACCCATCTCTTTCTTGGGCATCCTCGTTCTCTCTTTCCCTCCGGTTTAAACCTATGTCTGCTTAGGTATCCTACCTTCCCTCAGAATGAGGGACATGCATCCACCAGTATTTTATCAATTTATTAAACATTTTTAAAGACAATAAAATGTTATTATACATTTTAAAATTTATATCTTAATACTGATTAATTATCATATATTACTAAAATATATCAATACTGATACCAATGTCAAAACTGTTCTATTAAAATACCACACAGGAAAATATTATATACATTTTCTCATAATGCTAATTAAAATTTTAGATAGATAAATATGAATGAAGTTGAAAACAAAGAAGTGGAAGCATGATACAGTAATATCACAATTAATCTAAGTTAAAACTACCAGAATATTACAATATAAAATGTAAGAGTTTAGTGGAAAAAGATCTAAAATTTTTAACAGTAGTCCTGGAGTTACATTAGACCAATAGATTTTTGGTTTTACTGTATGCATTACATTTTACGTGTATTATATTACGAGCCAGGCTATGGTCAACGCAACTAATTTCTACACCAGAGGTCACGGGTTTGATTCCCTGTCAGGTCTAGCATTTTTTTATTAGTCACCCTTGATCTGAGCGAAATTCCAACACATGAATGGAGGCTTATATGTGGCGACCTGAATGGACATGTAGGTGCGGATAAGGATGGTTTTGAGGGATGTCATGGTGGTTTTGGCTTTGGAGATCGAAATAATGAAGGAATGACAGTCCTAGAATTCGCGGCATCGCAGAGGCTGTCTGTAGTGAACACTTTCTTCAAAAAGAAAGACGAGCATCTTATTATATACAAGAGTGGGACTGCAAAATCTCAAATAGATTATTTTTTGATAGATAGGTGTAATCTTGGGCAGATAAAGGACTGCAAAGTGATTCCAGGGGAACCTTTAACATCACAGCATAGATTGTTACTAATAGCTATGAAACTTGGAAAGCGTATAAAACAAAGGAGAAATGGAGCAACAAAGATAAAATGGCGGAACCTTGCCACTGAGAAAGGAAATGACCTCTTAAATAGCATTAGGCTGCATATGAAAAACAACTGCCCTAAAGACAAATCTCCAAACAATACCTGGTCGAATTTTGAAAAGTTTTCTGTTGGGGCTGCAAAAGATCTACTGGGTGCTAGCAAAGGGTTACTGATGAACAAAAAGGATGCTAAATGGTGGAATGAAAATTCAAAGGAAGCTGTAGCTAGGAAGAAGCATCTGTTTAGAGTGTGGCAGGAGACGCACTTGGAGGAACACAGGGAAGCCTACAAAAAAGCCAAAAAAGAAGCCAGGAAAACTGTGGCAATTGAAAAGGATAGAGCAGATCAGAACATATATAAGCATCTGGAACTAGCAAGGGACAATGAAATATATCTCATTGCTAAGTATAGGCATAACTGTACAAAGGATTTCTCAACCACAAAGTACATGAACAATAGAGAGGGTATATTACTCACTGACGATAAGGATATACGAGGTAGGGTCAAAAAGTTCCCGGAATGGTCTCATGCAGTCAAGCATTTGTTTGCTGGAAAGGAAATTTTTGTTTGGGAGGTTGGTATCACTACTAGGGAAGATGCTGTGCCATTTAGCAGGCAGTTAGAGTTGGTTTCCTGCGTGAGGTGTCTGATATTTTACAAGTAGTTTTTTTCTTTCGTCGGATTGTGAAATGTCATCATTAGAGAAGCGTGCAAATATCAAATTCTATGTGTTGCTGGAGAAATCACCCTCGGAGAATCTTGAGATGCTGAAGAAAGCATCCAGAAATGTTGCAATGAAGAAAACGGCAGTTTAGGAATGGCACAAGCATTTTCGTGACAGTCGCACAACAATTAAAGATGACGTTCGGATGGAGTGGCCTTCCACTTCTACCACAGACGAGAATGTTGAGCGCGTTCGATAACTTCTCCGTGCAAACAGGTGACAACAGGGAAACAATCAACAAAGAATTGTACACAGAGATCTTAAAACGATTACGAGGAGCAATTCGACGAAAGCGGCCTGAAAAATGAACAAATGGGCAGGGAATGATTCGTTTTTGTTGCATGACAATGCCCTGTCACATCGATCCCTAGTGGTGAAACAATACCTTGCAAAGAACAATGTCACTTCTCTGGAACACCCTCCAATATTCCTCCGATCTTGCACCACCGGATTTTTACCTTATTCCACAACTGAAAATGACATTTTTGGTACATCGGTTTGCTGATTCATCAGAAGTGATGGAAAATGTGACGAAACAGCTGATAGAACTTTCGAAAAATGGCTTTCAGGAGTGTTTCCAACGATTGTATGAACGGTGGAATAAGAGCGTAGATGCAGGAGGAGAGTATTTTGAAGGGAAATAGAATTAAAATGTTGTACATCCCATCAATCAATTTCTATTAACCAATTCCGGGAACTTTTTGACCCTACCTCGTATGTGATAGGTGGTATGAATACTATAATCAGCTACTCAATGAGGAATTTCCACAACAACAGGAAAAGGAGGAACCCAAAACTCTAGGACCTATAAATGAAATCACATCGATGGATGTGAGAAGGGCTATTTCCAAAATGAAGAACGGCAAAGCTAGTGGGCCAGATGAAATACCTGCGGAAATATGGAAGGCACTAGGGGCAGATGGAGAAGTATGGCTTGCAGAACTTTTCAATAAAATAATTGAGGTAGGAAATATGCCAGATGCCTGGAGGAAAAGTATCCTTGTGCCCTTCTATAAAAACAAAGGTGATGTTCGTGATTGTAGTAATTATAGGGGGATCAAACTCACCTCACATACCCTGAAGATCTGGGAAAGAGTCCTAAGTGAGCACCTCACAAACCATGCTGTTCTGACGGAAAACCAATTTGGCTTTACAAAGGGGAAAGGGACCACTGATGCTATTCATGCAATCAGACTGGTCATGGAGAAGGCTCGGGATAACAAGACAAATCTGTGGATGGTATTTATTGACCTTGAAAAGGCATTTGATCGAGTTCCGAGAACAATTATATGGCAGGCTCTGAGAGCACATTGACTCCCTGAATGTTATGTCAGACTTATTATGGACATGTATGACAATGTTGAAACAGGCATTAGAACCCCAGCTGGATCATCCAAGTATTTCAATATTAGGGTTGGTGTACATCAAGGCAGTGCCTTAAGTCCCTTGTTGTTTAATATTGTCATGAACTACTTGACATCGGAAATTCAAAAGGAGACTCCATGGAACATTTTGTATGCTGATGATGTAGCCCTTATATCGAATAGCCTGCAGGGGATTCAAGAGAACTTGGAAAATTGGAGAAAGGCACTGGAACAAAATGGGTTGCGCATCAGTAGAACGAAAACAGAGTACATGTTTTGTAATTTTGATCCTGATGACTCATGGAGTGGAGACATCAAACTTGAGGCAACCCCCCTGCCCAGAGTTAAAACTTTCAAGTATCTGGGGGCAGTGATCTCAGAGGATGGATCCATGGAGGCTGAAATAGTGCATAAAATAACATCGGGCTGGAACAAGTGGCGTATGCTGACTGGGGTTCTGTGTGACCCAAAAGTGCCCATAAAAATAAAGGGAAGAGTCTACAGAGCGGCAGTTAGACCAGCACTTGTCTATGGCAGCGAAGCTTGGGCACTTAAGAGAGTGCATGAACAGAAACTCCACACTACAGAGATGCGCATGCTGCAATGGGCGGCATTGAAGGATAAGGTGCGGAATGGGCATATAAGGGGAACCTTCAAAGTTGCTAATATAGCAGAAAAGGTGCGAGAGTCCAGGATGAGATGGTATGGTCATGTGCTCAGGAGAACGGATGATCATGTCGTGAAGAGGTGCCTTTCCATGGCTACAGGGAGGAGAGGAAGGGGTAGACCCCTTACCACGTGGATGACGAATGTCCAAAGAGACATGAAAATGTTGGGCTTATCCGAGGAAGACGCACAGGAGCGTAACAAATGGAGCTCTATGATTGGGAAAGCCGACCCCGCGTAACGAGAAGAGGCGAGGCCAAAGAAGAAGAAGAAGACCCTTGATTATCTGCATATGTAATAATATACAAAACAGTTCGACATAAAAAATCATTTTATGAACACAAATTCTGATTTTTTAAGTTCTTTGGGAGGTATAAAAATATATATTTCTTTTAGCGTTATTAATCCCATTTCTACAGTGTACACAGAAGTGGTCAAATTTCAAACTTTTTTCTAGGTATTACTTGGAAAATATTTATGATGATTTTCAGAACTGTAATTCTTGGGAAAACAGAAATATTATTTACTGCTTCAGAGTAGTTACAACTCTTTTTTTTATATAAGGTGAAAGTGGTCAAATTTTAAATGTATTGGTTCTTTTATTCATCGTCTAAAAAGCAAGTACAGAATTTTTGGTCTCTGTTTACTGGAGAAGTCAACCAGTGAGGACTTTCAAATTTAAGTATAGAGATTTTCACTATTTATAATTTATTGAGTATAAATTTTTTTTAGTTTAATTTTAAGTCACATCAACAGCTTTATCATTAGTGACTAGGAACCGAACCCAGGATCTCTACATTTATATTTCTGTAAGTAACTATCTAATAAACAACTCTTTTACTTGAACTACCAACTCAGTTGAATTACCAAATCAGTCCACAAAATAGCAGTGAAAAAAGGATTTCATCTCTTTTTTTGTCAATCCAATAAAATTCTGGGGTAGCCTTCTCTTATTGTATTTAAAGAAGTAATATAAATTACCCAACTTGAAAATAGATCGTATAATATTATCTATTATTTCAGATGACAGCATGCAGTACATCAGTTTGTCACAATCAAGATTTTATCATTTGTCATTTCATATAAAACATTGGAAACAATATTAACTTTCTACTCTAAAAAAAAATATTGTTTACAATTTTCTCACATAAGAGATAATTTAATACTGGAAAATTCAGAACCAATACATACCTTTTTCAAACAAACCCTTGAAATAACAAAGCGAAAAAATGAACAGGAAAATATTTAGAAAATTACCTTAACAACTTAAGGAAGTAAATATTAAAAACAATAAATTTATTTTAAATGAAATGAAAAACATTAATTATAGTTTTTCATTTGAACGGCAATATTTTGTTAATTTTATTTTCTTCTAACAATTTTTGAAAACTTTTGAATTATTGTTCAAAAATGTTCTGCAAAAATTAAAATAATGCTGTTTTGTTTTTGTTTAAAACAGTAGAACTTTTTAATGAAACAGCAAGGAATATTTAGAAAGATAGGTAATACAGTTGATACATAATCATCTACTAAAACTTATTTGCAAAAATTATTAATAAGCCAATTATAGTAGGTAGCAATAATATTGGAAGGAAGTTTATAAGTGGGAACATAAAAACAGTAGACATCAAGTATCACTGGAAATTAATTTTAACAATGGGTTGCAGAAACTTCACAGAAAGGTTTTAATCATACACATTGCATATTTACTTCAATTAAGTTCTTGAGGTTTAAGCCATCCTCTATTGAGCAGATGATAAAAAGTAACAACTTAAAAAAAATTTACAAACCTTTGAAACATTACTTATGAAGTAAAAATATTTTGTAATTGAGAAGTAAAAAAATAGTTTTAAGTACAATAAAATTGGATACTATGATAAAATATCTCAAAATTTGGCAAATATATATTATTAATGGTATACCGAACTATTTTATATTATATAATATAAAACTATTCAACAAGATTTCTCATTTAAAAATGTCAACTTTCTACTTCAAATTAGAGTACCTATACAATAATAAACACAACAAAATAAGTATTTGACACAATACGAATTACTTGTATACAAAATTTACTAACGAAATGTACACACAAATACACAACAAACCTCTGACATAGATTGTCAACTCAAATCAATAACTTTTACTAACAACACTGACAATGTTTTTTATAGGTCGCAACAAATACACATAATTGGTTACTTAATAAATATCAACTTATAAATATAAGCAATAAATGGTTATATAAAAAAAAAATAGATACTTAAGTTATGTTACTATGTCATAAGACTATAAAAATATTTTGAGATCTTCAAATTTTATCGCAATAATAAATAAAATTCAAAGAAACTTCAAAAATTAATTTAAAAAACATGAAAACATAAAAAACCATACCTATATATACGTTACACAAGAACAATATGGCAGCACATCAAACGTAACCAAATTAATAAAATAAAATAATTTTATTAAAACTTAAAATGTTCATAAATTTACGATTGAGTTCCTATTAATTTTAAGCAGTTCCTTTTCTTTGAAAATCAATTTGCAGGGTAGTTTATAAATCTGTAACTGAATAAACGAATACTTTTATATAACATAAGAAACAATAACTAAGAATAAAATTAAAATAAACAAATAAAATAAAAATAAGATATAAATCGCTATCTCACATTATCTTTGAAAGAATATAAGAAAGATATCTGATACTGCAGCCAATAATTTTCTACCAATTCTAGATTGAATATGCAATAGTTAACATTTTTGATATAGATGATCATAAGTGTATTGCACGATCATTTTACACACTAAGCTTAAAAAGTATGTAAATGAATATCTGAATAGTAACAAGACTGGCTCTTAGATGAATTAGATTCCTGGTTGGCTACTTATCTAAGTTAAGTAGTAAAAATCTCTGCTGAATATTTATTTCTGCGCTGAGTAAGGAATTATACCTTTACTTTTACAAACAAAACAAATTTTTTCTGTTTGGACCTAACCAAACTAAGCTCAAACTACAGATTACTGATTTCAAGAGCTCCTGAGAATAAAATCAGAACACCAGATTAACGGAAGAAAGGAGAAATCCTAAAGTGCAAAATGCTGAGTATGAACCATAAAACGAGCATCCAGGAATTTAAAAAAAATAATTAGAGGTCAATAGAAACTTAATCTGATTTTTCACTCCTTGCTTAGAAAATTTTTATGGTTTATTAAAAAACTACTAAAAAAACCTTAACACTCTTATAAAACACATTAATATAAGAAAAAATTCAAAGTAAACATAAGAATTATTTATGAAATAAAGCACATATATACCATGAAAAACTGATTAAAGAAAGATGTAGAAGAATTAGTAAATACAACTTATTGATTTTCACCAACACAAAAAATTATTAGTATTTAAAAGTGTAAGATTGCAATTGATAATCTTAAGAAAAATATATTAAAATTAAACAATAAAAGCTTAAAAGAAAATAAGTGTAAGAAAGTAATTTTTAGTCAATTTTACCATAAAACACAACTTCATTCATTAACGGGTAAAAAGTTTATGTTAATTTAATACCATGCATTTTCCTTTGTACGTAAAACTTAAATAATTTTCTTAATAGTACCTAAATAGTTTTAACAAAAAAATAAAAAGGATAATAACATTTTTCTAACATACATTATAATAACAATAACATTGACTACACAATATATTTACATATTTTCCTCATATTGTAAAACTAGAAATGCATTTTTCATTTAATCAAACAATTATAAACATATGTATTAAAAACGTATCTTAATGATAACCAAAGAAATCACAAAACACTCTTTATTAAAATACATATATATAACAATAATCACTTTTAACGTACACTAATTCAGGCATACAAATCAATATTGTACAAATAATATACAATTTAATATAAATATATTGAAAAATGAGATCACATAACCTATCTAAGAATAAAATTTCTCACAAATTTTTATTTATTAGGTATTCTAAAGACTAGATAATACTATTACATTTATTTCACTTTTATTAACATAAAAAAATGTATTAACGCAATAACAGTTTTTCGTAACTGGATTAAATACATAATTAAAATCTTATATAAAAGAATACTGTATTGTTTTTTTATTTATTTATTTAAAATACATAGAGTTATTTTGATTATTATTTTTCATAAATATATTTGTTTGAGCACTGTTATTAACGCTTCATTTTCGTATCATTTATTCAAATACGTAAGCAAAATCGAATGAATTCCGTAAGTTCATAACGAAACCATTTTGTATTTCATGGTACGAATATTCACTGTTTGCACACAAACTAACAAGACATCGTAATAGTTATATTTGAGATCATATACATAATAATATTTATAAAAAAGTACAACGGAAAATTATGACGTGTTTTACAACAAATATCGTGCATCTACGATGCTGCTGTTTCTTTACGAGTTGAGAAGGAAACTATTGAACGAATTCCCTTCATTGAAGTCTGAAAAAAGATAAATTATTTATTTTAAGTTCGTTAGAATTTAATAAATACGAAATCAATTTTTTAAATACTTTTATTTACCGTATTTTTACTAAATAAAAATTATTGGTCAATCTAAAACTACACTACTATTATATCATGTGCAGTATTGTGAAATCAAAAAAAAAGTGCAATAGTGTCTTGTGTATGAAATAATATTTTTTATTTGAAAACATGTTCCAATTATTAAAAAGGTCCTGTTACTAAATAAACAGAATTTTATTTTAAATGTTTATAAAACTTTCTTTTATGTTTAATTTACTAACTAAATTATTTAAAAAAATCCTTAACTCATCAAAGTTTAGAAAATTACCTTATCAAGGTTAGCATACATGTGCAATAGTCAATTCTCAAGTGATGTCACTGATATTACGGTGGAGGGAAACAAGGGAAGGATGATGGTGTATTGAGCAGGTAGTTTTAGTCAAAGGAAGCCACTAGTTTTTCGATATAGATGTTCTTCGTTGGAGAATTTATTTATAACAGTATTTTTCAATAGTATTTTATTTCTGATTTTCTTGGGAGTATTTTTAAAACAATATTTCTGTTTTTACTTTTCTAAACAATATTTTTGTTAACACAGTAAGGTCTCAATTATCCGACACAAAACGGGACCAGGAGATGGTCAGATAATTCGGCACCATAAGATAATTTAAATACATATACTCGGTTCATCGTAAGAAAGATATGTCAAGTAAACAGACTGCATCTGTGGTAGTGCATATAGGTACAACACACTTATGACCAAGCCAGGTCATCACCAACAAATGGAGGATTACAAATCTGATGCGCCGAATAGTGTTGAACATTTTTTTTCTTCTATAATAACAACTCGAACACATCCGTATATTTTCAGTAGTTCATTAATTTAGTCCAAATATTGATTTTAGTTTGTTCCGTATGTGGTAATCTATTGTTAATTTTTTGTTGAGTGCAAATGCGTGTGTGCTTTTATTTTACTTAACGTCTTATAAAATCATTTTTTTTTGTGGAATTGTAATGGCTGATGTATCAGAATCTTCTGTTACCAACAACCGCAAAAGGAAAGTATTTAAGAAGTAGTGAAAAGGCAATCGTGTTAAATATGTTCCAAATAGGATCAAAGACTTTTTCTCATGAACCACTCTGGGTACAAAGTCATACAATAAAGAACGTTTATGTCAGCTGCGAAGAAATGAAATTAATTGTTTTTACAGAAATTACTAGAAAACTAGGTACAGAAAGGAATGGAATATTCAGAGATATGGTAAAATATTAAAAATAGCTTCAACCAGTTTTTCTTTTTTTTTAATTAATAGTGTCTACATTAAAAAAAGATTCCAAATATAATATGACAATCAATGAAAAAAGTCAAAATTTTCTAATAACAAAATTCGGCAGGATCTTCAAAAATTTTAAAAAAATTGGTTACATATTATACAAAGTTCAAAATTATTGTTTTAAAGTAGTTTATTTTCAATGGCAAATTTAATAATGATAAAACCAATATTATTTTCTAAAAATGTACAATTTAATTTCATTCATACTAATTATACCAAAAATTTAACCAACCCACACCTGTGTTTTTACATGTTTGAAATACAATATCAGTGAAGTGTAAAGAAAGAATTGTACAGTATTCTATAAAAAACCGCAGGACAGATAATTGTAAGCTATGTTAATGTGTTAAATCAAATCTCTAACAAAGCAATAAATAAAATAAAATGCGTTAACAATAAGTAAAATAAATAAACTTAAATTGTGTACAAATACAAATACAGAAGCAATGATAGTGTGCATGCAGTAAAACCTCATTAATTTAAACAGGTGCAAATCAATTTTACAGATGTTGTTAGTACGTTAAGCTTTTACTTTTCATTAAAGAATGTCAAGCTCAGCTCTTTATCTGTAAAATGTATTTAAATATAATATTTAAAGAATTATATACATTATTTCTCAGCAAATAATATAATTAAAAGCATATTTACAAACATAAAAATCAATAGAAAAAAAACGTACATATCCAATAAGTCATAAATAAAATGTTCAGAAACATGGGTAAAGAATTCAGGGAAAAAATTTACATAAGAAAAAAAACAAATTTTTGTTTGAAGATTTGACTTATTATTCACTAAAATATAAATATTTTTTTAATACATATTATAAATATAAAATATGAATAATATTTTGCTGCACCGCAACAGTTTTTGGGCAATGAATTTTAGCATTTTGATACCTTTATTTGCTGAGGTATATGTATTTTTGTACAACCATGTCCCATAAACTGCTATTTTGTTAGGTTAAAAATTATAAATGCAAATGTACCATCTAATAATTTGTTTAAAAACATTACAATGATCACTTGATTAACCAGGGTATGGGGTATCAGGAGAGAGGGAGGACACAGATAAACAAAAACCATGATTAAGGCACAGGTGATAAGAAAAGCTTAAAATAACTGCATCACCATTGCATTGTCTTAATAAACACATGCTTAACATCAATTGGTTACAAAATATTTTACACTTTAGAAGAAGGTAAAACAAAACTCTTTTTCTAACCCACTGCACTTGATTTAAAAGCAAGCTATTAGGTCTTAATTAAATTGAATTAATCATAAAATTGTAATTTAAACTTACAGAAAAGAAGGAAACCAAAAAAATTAGACAATAAACTAATAACAGATAATTTTCAAAGTACATGCTTAGCTATCATAGAGGAACTAATTTTGTATACACACGCAAGAAACAATAGAACATCTGTAGCAAGGATCAACTCTATAAACTGACAAGAGAAGTTAATTACTGAAGGAAAAGATCTCAAAATAAGGATTTATAGAAGTAGCAGAGAAAGGGAGAGAGAATGCCCAACTAGCGACAGGTGCCAGCCAGTGTCACCATTCTGTTTTCTTTTCATCTAGCTACCTCAACTACACACCACCTCATGGTATCTACTATCGGTTTCATAATCATAGACACCTGAGTTTGAACCCTTGCATCTCCAAAACTATGGGTTGGATTTTCACATACTTTACATCAAAATTTAGCTCATTTTATTCTCCGTTGACCTATAATAGTCCTATATTTTTAATGTTGTCTAAAAATTGCCATTTCGTGGTTGGAAGACAAAAAAAGGCCCGGATTTTTGCTACTGCAATAAATTTCATGCATTTAGAGGCGTGTAAATCGATAATTATTGTACCAAAAAGTTTGAAATTTGAACACAACATAGAAAATTATATTCTTACAGCATGTACAAAATTTCAAATTCATAAGTTATTTAAATTTTGATTAATTTACAATATTCTGAACCCTTGCTATCTCGGTAACCGCTCGATCGTTCGGCATGGGCAAACTATCGTTTTATTCAGCGTAAAACACTCAGTACAAATACGTTAATAATATGAAATATCGATTGGCCAATGTTGTGGTAGAATTTTTAGAATTTTGAAACATAGATGGGTAATGCGGGGGGGGGGGGCGCGCTACAATCCACTTTGCTTCAATCTGACTGTCTACCTGATTTGACAATGCAGTCTGTCAATTCAGAAAGACAGTCAGACAGGATGTCACGTACACAAACTAGCAACATGGATATTACTGGCCACCCCCCGCATTAAACAAATATTTTTCAAAATTCTAAAAATTCTACCACAACATTGGCCAATCGATATTTCATATTAACATATCTATACTAAGTTTTTTACGCTGAATAAAACGATAGTTTGCTCATGCCAAACAATCGAGCAGTAACCGAGATAGCAAGGGTTCAGAATATTGTTAATAAATCAAAATTTAAATAACTTAAGATTCTGAAATTTTGTACACGCTGTAAGAATATAATTTTCTATGTTGTGTTAAAATTTCAAACTTTTTGGTCAAATACTTATCGAGTTACACGCCTCTAAACGCATGAAATTTGTTGCGGTATCTAAAATAAACAGGTCTTTTGTCTTTCAACCTCGATATGGCAATTTTTAAACAACATTAAAAATATAGGACTATTATAGGTAAATGCAGAATAAAATGAGCTAAATTTTGATGTAAAACATGTTAAAATCCGATTCATAGTTTTGGAGATGCAAGGGTTCAAACTCGGGTGTCTATGATTATGAAACCGATAGTAAGTTTCAATCAGAGATCACAGAGAACAACCAAGAGTTCATGCTGTCATTGCATGGCCTGCTCATCACATTACTACTCTGGTTAATCAAACAGTCTACAGTATAACTTTCTGGCAGAAAAAGTACCTTTCCACAGAACAATGCTAAGTAACATCTCCTAATAACATTAAATTGATGATAAAAAGTTATTGGTCTTGTTTTAAACTTGTTAAAATAATTCCAAACATTACAATTAAATCTTCTAAACAAAAAATTTATTTTTTTCAGTGAGGGGCTTCATACTCAAATTAACTATTTACAACATTCGCGACAACTTATAGGTTTTACCCAAATCCTATCTGGGAAACAAACCTTGGGACTTAAACTTGGCATCTGCAAACTTACTGAAATGAATTACTTTAGTTTTTAAATTAGTGAGGTTTTATTGTAATTATACTACCAGATATGTAATTATTTTAAGAAAACTAAAGCCATAAGCAAAATAAAACTTATAAGAGGGTCATTTGGAAAGTAAAGAATGTTTTCATATGATGTGCAGTACGATCCCCCCATCTCCGCCGCATCAATAACTCTCGCACTCTACTCTCCTGCTTTATTCTGATGCTAGCCGCGATTCACTACGGATGTTTATTGTTTAGTTGAGCAGCTTTGAAATGTGTAAAAAAATTTATGATTACTCTAAATTTGAGACATGGAGTGTGATTTGCTTTTTTAATGAAGAATAAAATGGAATATAATTATTCAACTAAAATTTACAGGCAAATCACTGAGGTTTATGGTAATGTAATGAACGAAGGTTCTGTCTGAAATTGGTGAATCATGTTGAATGGCAGATAAACGAATGTTGCCAATGAAGGATTTATAAATAAATTTTTGAAATACATCCTGCCAACCATTAATATAAATTACAGTATAAATTAAATTTATCACCTTACCTTTGGTTGCTTTTTAAGTTTAAAAAACCTACACGTGTTTTTGTGGTACCACCTTCTTCAGAGCATATTATTAAAATTAACAATTAAAATTCAGAACGGTGTTTCCATTCAGTCATTTAGATTAAAACTAGGAGTTTTAATTTCTGAAATTTAATTGTTAATTTTAATAATATGCTCTGAAGAAGGTGGTACCATTGAAATGCACATAAGTTTTTTAAACTTAAAAAGCAACCAAAGGTAAGGTGATAAATTTCATTTATGACTTACAAACTCAAATCAAAGATTGAGGAAAACTTCAAACAGATACGACTACATGCTTGAAAAATTGCATTTCCTGAGATATCAAGAAATGTTCTTAATAAAATTTTTAGTGAAAATTTGGGCCTGCTGTCCACAAGCATCATGCTTCTTCACAATAATGCAGGACTGCACTCCACTGCATTGACACAAAACTTGCTTCACCAGATTAATCGGAAAATTTTTAAACATCCACCATTTATTTCATGCTTAGCATTTAGCAATTACCACCTTTCCCAAAATTGAGAGAGTTTTTAGATGGAACACGCTTTGAAAATGATTATGAATTGAAAGTGGGAGTTACCAACTGATTCAAAAACTTGGCACAAACTGAATAAGAGGCAGGAGTACACAAAAACTTGTAAAACACTACGATAAGTTTGAATTTCAATATAAGTTATGTAGAAATAGCTTAAGACTCATTTAAGTAGTACAAAGAATTTAGTTTCAGTATCTTTACTAATAAAGTGTACATAAAAAATGTTCTTTACTTTCCGAATGACCCCCATATAATTACTAAGCATTGCAACTACATTACATTCATGATTGTAGCGTTTAAAACCCTGTTGAAGTTAATACAAAGACAAATAAATTTTAGTCAATCCACTAATGGGTGATTCAAAAAGGACGCAACCGTAACATTAAAAAGGTAGAAGTAATGGGTAGGTGAATTTCATGTTTCCTTCTATGTCAGTTGGCAATATTATATTCCAGTATCCATTCATCTCCATTGGGTCAAGGATGCTGTTTTTCAAACATAAATGTGTGTTTATTCTTGACAATTATAGGAGTACAAGACGAGATTTAGTTAAAAATTCCCAATTTTACTGTTTTGAATAAATTGACAATCTTGTGTTTGTTAAATACATTTTACAAGACGACTGGGAATCTACAAGATGGCGAAAGCACATGTCAACCATCAGTGATAACCGTGGAAATTTTGGAGGACATAAAAAACGTTGTTGTTTAGGACAACAGCCGGAAGGCTGGTTTGAACCTCTAGAGGTTTTACTAAGTAAAAACAAGGAGTAAGGTGGTTTACTATTACCTTCCTCAATGAGTTAAAAGAGTACGCTTATCAGCATACCAGGCCCTCTAAAAAGCACCCTCTTTCCACTCTGCAAATGACACCTTCACTTCATTCACCACAGGGTCAGGCTGTATAGTGAAATTCATTACTCTCAGAGGAGATAACTCTGACTAGTGTCTTTTACACCTCTACCTCTTCTGTCCTTAAATAGTTCAATCATAATTGGCTTACTATATGATAAGAAACAGAACTATTTTTTGTAGCCCTGGAACCAACAGATTGAGTGCAATTAATTTAACACTCCACCTGCCCGTTACGGGCATCCATCTACCGCTTTATGGGCTACTAAAAAATTACATTTGCATCTTACCAAATTGGTGTCATAAATGAACCAAAAAAAGTAGATCACGGAAAATAATTACGATATTGTCCTTGGTTTCGTTCTCTTGTCGAAGAAAACAGTATTGAGTTGTTGGTTCATATTTATTTTAGTAATGAGGCATGTTTTTGTATAGCTATGTTAATAATCAAAACTGCCAAATATGGAGTACTAAAATTCCTCATGTGTTTCATGAACGACCATTGCACACACATAAGATTAGTGTTTTGTGTAGAATCTCTCGGCATCATATATTAGAGCCATTATTTTTGGACACATCTAAGGATAGCGTGGCTTATCACGGCTTACTCCATTTGTTTATTGCAATGTTAGATTTACATGAACAAGAATGTTGATTTCAGCAGGATAACACAACTTGTCACACTGCTGACGACATGCTAGACATGTTACGGGGGCTTGTATTTAGCCATCGTTTGACATCAAAAAGGTTGTGGCCTCCAAGATCTCCAGATATTACAACCACAGATTTTTTTCTTGTGGGAGTATTTAAAAAGTATAGTTATCCTCAAAAACTTGATGAATTAAAGGTGAATATTGAACGTGAGATTTCTAACACTGATGAGCAAACGTTACGAAAAGTGGCAACAAATGTTACTAAATAGTGTACGAACCTGCCTTTCAGGTCACAGGGAATTATTTTCAACATCTATTATAAAATTATTAAGTTACATTGTAATTTGAATATTGTTGTATAAAATTATAATAAATATTTAATTAATTCAATATCTTTCTACAACATTCATGTCTTCTAAAAACAAGTTGCGTCCTTTTTGAAATGACCTATATATAATACAATCTGCATAATCAGGCACTTGTTAATAACATACTGAAAATTTTTGACGAGCATAGAATTTTTATAAGCTACTGTTATGTTTATTACTACCTTTACTACTACTATCTTAACGAATAAATTATCTCTATATTTTAATATGGGAAACAACAGATTGGAAGGCTATGTTTAATAATTTGTACTTAGCAATTTTACAAAATTTTATTTCTATCAATTCTGTATTGAAGTTATTTAAAAAATAAAAAATCTACATTTTCAAAATTAGTTCACAGGAAAACAGAATAAATTCAAGTCACATACCTTTTTCTTGGAACCATTAAGAAAGTCTTTGTACATTTCAGATCTTAGATATCTGGAGTAACTGTCACTTTTCATTAAGTGGTAAACATGAGCCTAAAAAAAAATTAACATTTTTTAAACAAAAAAACTGTAATAAGTTCATCATTATAAATACAATAATATTCATAAATTAGATTAATAAATGATAGCGAATACAATTAACTACCAAAGTTACCAGTAATTCAACACAAAACCAGAAGTGTATTGTTTATAAGACTTACTGCTAATCTTGTTGGGTCATCAGCCCAAATACTAATGACCTCTACTTCAAACAAGATCTAATTCATACAATGCTTTTCATGGTTGATGAGCTCTGCTATTCCACACCTTTAGACCAATCAGAACGTTTACCAGCTTGTCAGATTGTGCCTGATAAACATTACGTGCGCATGCGTATAAGAGCCATAGTAATTAACTTGTCTTGCATCTCAAACTGAACACATAGATTATAGAGCGTTTTAACATGCAATACTTTATAATATAATCAGCTGATTGTATGTTCATAGTTTATAATTATTATGGAAAGACCAAAAAAATGGCTGACAAAATATAACAGAGCTATGAGAGCAAGTGTTGGCAACATTGCTGGCTAGTCATTGGCTAGCTATGAAGTGTGTAGGGGGCAATGCTTACATTCAGAGCTCATCAGCCCTGAAAAATAGTATAGATTAGCTCACTATTAACTTTACAATGAGGTTAAAAATTATCACTATCAGTAATCCAGCATAATTAAAGCACTAATTCTTTATCCCAAAATTTAAAATTCCATCATATAAACGACAGGTACTGGCTAAGTGGCCAAATTACTTTTAGAGAATGTTAAATTTTAGCCTTAAAATTTACTTTAATAAATAATTTTTAGTAACCGCCTTAAATGAAATTATTACAGAACTGTTGAACTAATTATTTGATTTTACATTGTACAACAAAACACTGAAAATTTTTAGAGAACTTATAGAAATGATTGAAAATGTGTAACAAAATACATCATTCATGCATTTTTTTAACAGTGTATTTCTTTTGCAATCAGCAAAGCGTTAAGCAAAGATTAAAAAATCTGAGTAATGTCCTTAGAATTAAAATAAAAACCACGCTCAGTAGTATGTTTAAAAAAAGACTAAACTGTGAAGAAAATATATATATATATAAAACTAAACTTGATGATCTGTGGTAGAATCAGAAAAAAAAAGATTAAATAATTAACAAAATCATAAAGGTAATGTTTTAACATATTTCAGTCTGTGAGTATCTTCACTGTCGTCGAGATTTATTGCTAATAGATTTTGATGGTCTTATAGTTTTTGTCAAAATGTTTTAAGGCATTTAAAATATTTTTCATTGAAAGGACAGAATCTCATTTTAAAGAAAATAATACATAAACAACTGTTAGACTCTACACAATCCTTTTTAAGCATTTAACATTTTATTGTCCAATAAATTTGACTTACGGCAGCAGTATCAAAGCTCCATCTATCCGGATGAGCCATATTGCGTTTGGTAACTTCATGTGAATGAGAATCAACATTGACAGGACAGCTGGCATCGGGTGCTAAAAATTCTGCCCAAATTTCAGCTACACGTTCCTGTACTTCACGTTGTGGCAGTGCTTTTATTTCCTGGACAGCTTCCCAGAACCTAATATGTGCAGAAATTAATGTTAAAAGGTGTTTATAATTCAATGCATGGTATGTAGAGAGACAGTATATGCCAAACCAATGATGCACAGTAGTCAACAGAGTTTGTGACGTCACCTGTACCACTTCGTCTGGCGAGAAATCGCCATGACAGTAGTAAAAAAAAATTAATTGCACAAAATTTAATTTTCCAAGATATTGTTTTTAATTTTCTTTTTGTCTAACTTACTATAATTTTAATTTAAAATATTTTTAAAAAGTAACTTAAGTGTAGCCTTAATCAATTTCTGAGTATTATGAAAATAAAAAGTTAACTCTTAAAACAAAATTATTTATAATAAATTAAATTATTTATTTAACATTTTTGGTCTTGTATAATGGTAATCAGTGTTTGGAGTTTGTTATGAAATGTTCAATCAAACAAGTTAGAATACAGATAGCGTTTACTTCTGGGTTGGGTATATCTTGACATAAGTGAGTGATGCGTATGACGTAGGAAACTACAGATGACAACATGCGTGTGGCACATACCATTTCTCTACATACCGTGATTCAATATACAAAAATTTGCAGTGAAACACTCACACAACTTTCTCGTGTCAAAATAAATAATAAAACATACTACTTATGTTTAATCATTAGCAAACAATGTAACATGAAAAGCATAACCTAATTTTAACAATGAGTGAATGACGCAGAATGAAAATCAACCTATGTTCGACTTAAAAAAACCACTAAATCACTAATTGACGCTAAACAAGGTTCTGTAGAAAAAAAGCTTGAAATAAAAGCTGCATTGCTATAACTGTATTATATCACCAATTCAAATTACATAAACGAAATACAAAATTTACTTGGTGACAATAAATCTAGTTTAGATATAACTCTTTTTGAGTTCCTTCGCGCCACTAGATTATATAGGGCAATATAAGCTTCATCTTCAGTGAACATGAGTAAATAGATAATAAAGATCAAGGCAGCTAAATATGTTAGTGAAATTTACATTATTATATAAAATAGAATTGATTTCAAACTGCAGGAAGCATTATAAAGATTAAAAATACAGAAGATGCATACAAACCTACATTCTGTAGGTTTTAAAGCATCACAAGATATTTAATACACTGTGATAACAGTGGATCCACTAAAACATGTGTAAGTAAACAATAAGGATCAAAACAGCTAAAATGGATAGTGAAATTTATATTATATAAAATACAATTGCAATATATTACCTATAATAGTAATCACTAGACTTCTACTACCTTCCATCTCTTTCTTATTTTATTTTTACTTTCTCTTGCCTATATGTTTATAGTAAGGAAAGTAGTTTTCATATCGATTTTTCAAAACCAAATTTTCACCGGATTGACACATTTTCAGACCCGTTTTATTAGCTGTTCATGTTCAAATTTTTTTAATTTTATTTAAAAAAAATTAAATTACACTTATTTAACTCAATTTAATCATAAATTTTAATAGTGTACCTTTAAATTAAATGTAAAAGCCAGGAAAAAAGGGAGTGCGTTGTTTTGTCGATTCAGCACAAGCTTAAAATATTTTTAACACTGATGTTAAATGTTTACTTACTGCAGTTATTTTACACTAACTTATGAATTACTCCTATATAGTCACACTTGAATATTTATAATAAGTGCATTTATTTATAATAAATGCACTTGAATATTTACGCATTAATTTGTTATCACTGATGGTTTAACTATGCTTCTTTTCTGTTAATCTTTGGTCTTCATCCCCTTCAGAAAACCGAGGAACTACTTTATTATATTATTTACAAGTACATCTGAACTTCTTTATTTTTTTCATTATTGTGAAAGGTTAAGAAACCAGAAATCATACAAACATCAAACAGATAAACACTCTGCATACACTTAAAAATATGGTATTATTGAATCTTTCTTGGTACTTACTTGAGATTCTCACCACTGAATTCTTTATCAAGAAAACGAACAAAATGCTCTCTTCCGACAGGATCAGCCAGTAATTCTTGCAAACTAAACGCCCACCTTTTCACTCTTCTTGCAGATATTTCTTTCCTGATAAAGCAATTAAACATTACATCAGATTCTAAATCAAAAAAGTTATAAATAGAAATTATGCAATCACGTAACACTAGTATAATTTACACAGATGTTTTAACTACGCTAGACTACAACTGAAATCACATTTAGAATTATGATCAACCGAAAGGAATTAGTAAGAAAAATACACCAGTTGAATTTTGTTTACACATTTATTGTTAAAGTATTATTTAAAACTAACAAATATAATAAAAAAAAAGATTGTACGATCAGCAAATTTAAGCTAACACAAAAAAACATGAATCTTATTTTCCAATTTTAAATGAATCCGAAGTTCAGTTTATTCAAATATTAAGAACAATTTATTATACAAGATGTAATTTTTAAGAGAACAAATTTGATAGGACAGATCTGCTTAATACATATTTCGTGTGTAGAAAACCATTTACTACAATAAAATTCAAGTAAAATGGTAGATTTAAATACAGGAACATTTATATTAAATACGGCCTATTTAATACAAGCAAATTTATACAGTAGTCCTGTAGTGCTTAAATTATTTCATATTGAATTAAAAAGTATAGCTTAAAAGAATAAATTTTTTTAGACTCACAGAAAACAGCAACATACAGTTACTACCAATACCTGGTATACTTTTTAACAATTCTGTACATGATGTAAAAGTATATTAATACACAATACAAGTTAAAATGTTTTGAAAAATTTCCAGTAGAAATTCTACCCAATATAAACATTCAGATCAAGTTCTTAACCTGAATGTGTTTTTATATTCTTGTTTTATTACTATATTTGTCCCCTTTAACACTTTCCAGTCTACCATTTTTTTCATGACATAAGCCAAAGTAAATTACACATATTGTGCGGTTCCAAGCTCTGTATAGTTGCAGGGTGAAGGGTATACGTGAGGTATATTGAATGAGTGACGCATGCTGGGAGAACGATTATTGTATTACTCTGATACAAAACATTGGTTTTCAAACTTTCTGTTTTAACATATTTGTTTGTATTTATTAGGTTTATTTATTTACATGTTTTGATATAAACTGGTAAGTTAAATATTATAAATCTGACCAAGTTAAAAACCCGGTAGGTATTTGTTAAATTAATGAGGCGATAATAAGAATATTTTTTTAGTATAGTTAGTACACATTACCACTACAAATGCAGCAGCAGTGAAACACTACTAACACTCATTCATTCTCCCACTATTATAACAATGCACTGCATTCCTTCCAACTACACAGAGTTGGGACTCAAGCACTACCTTGCACTGTAGACTGATGTTTTTTAACTTTTTCAAAAAAGTGTGCAGTTACCTCAGTTCTTATCAACAAATGCATTATTGAAAATAAAATTTTAAGTTTGCTTTTTTAAACATATAATTAGTTTACGTGAATTATAGTTATTTTTGAAATAATACTATTTAAAATTACTCTAATTTGTGCATTTCTGAAAAATTTCAGATTAAAATTATAGCTAACAGTTATATTTAATAAACTGTTATATATAAAACACAAAAACAGTTAAATACAAACAAACACTTCAAACGATGTACCCCTGTAACCCGTTATGTGAATGATAAGACACTTTGGTTCTATCTCGCACATTAAGTAGCGGTTGATAGTTACATTGATATATCAGGAAATACTAATCAATTGAGTCAACTATCGCTGTAGGTCAACGAAGACTAAAGTGAACTAAATAACAGTGAAGACATGGATAGGTTTCTGTTACCATATGGGCAGCCACATTCATAACAATGTGAATGTAGTAAACATAAGTAATACGTTCGCCCTCAAGCGATGTTAATTCTATTGTTACAGCCATATCATGCACAGTTGTCATCTCAAAAGTGTTAAGGAGATTAGTTAGTTCCAATAGTAATAAAGGAACAACCAACAGAAATTACAACTACATTATCTTGCAATTATTTTTCCTTCAAAAGAGAGACATCTGCATAATTAATAATAACCAAAAAACAAGTATATGAAGATTAAATGAAGAAAAGAAGTTCTGAAGACCATCAGAGATGAAAACTGGAATACTTCAGACATGTCATGAAAAACCAAAAGTGTGAGCTGCTTCATATCATTATTCAAGGAAATATAGCAGGAAAACACAGCCCAGGATGGCGAAAAGCATATTGGCTCAAAAACCTCCACTAAAGATATGGACTGAGTAACACAGCATGCTTTAGAATAGCTGTAGACAAAGTGAAGACTATTCTACAAATTGTCAATGTCCTACAAGGACCATGCACATAAAGCAGATAGTAAAAAAAAACTCTACTAATAAGGTTAAATAACTTACGCCAATTTATCTTGCTCCCAGTAATCTGGATTGTCTGCCACCCATGGGTTAGGAAGTTCTGGAGGAGTGAAAAATGCATCATACTCAGCATATTGCTCAAAATACGCCAAATAACTGGAAAAAATACACAAATACTGGTTGTAAAAACAAAATTACATAAAAGTAAAATATGTATAAAAAGTAAACACAGCAATGATATACACTAACTGATATTTAATTTTATATGCAAAGAATGTTTCCTAAAAAAATCAGTTCAGCAGAACAAACTTAATAAATCAGGTTGAAAAGATTTTTAATAAAGTTGACTTTAAAAATTGGTGCACTAGTAACATTTTGAATAAATGCATAGATATGCACAGTTTTACATAATTGTACCGGCAATGTCCATGAAAGTAAAAGAACTATTTCATTTCACTTGGGTCACTATATAATAAAATTGCTAAACCAACTGGCCATGTTTTAACAAGATTTCTTAATAAATCTAATCTCAAACAACATTGTTTTTAGTACTTGTTATCCTAAATTGTAAAATTTTCTTTATAGCTAGTTTTATATTCTTTGATGTATTTACTTGCGTATGAATATATTAGTTAATATCAAAACAATGGAGGTATTTTTCACACCAGATAAAAACAAATTAAAATGCACGAGTAATATTTCAATAATACTATGAATCTATTTTTGAGAAAATTGTAAAATTTAAGTGGTACTTCTGAATGATGTTTGAATGAATAGGTCAAGTCAAAACTTTGCATACTTAAACAAAAGATCAACCTACAAATTCCAGTAGCTTTTTCTTGCTTTTTCTAAGTTCCAGAAGTTTTCCCTTTTTTTCTATTTACACATATGGGCAAAGTTATAAAAACAAAACTTCTAGTTACAGACTGACAGAAATATTTTTGCCATTTAAAATTCTTTCTGATAACACATTCAGAATTTATTAACTGCAAATCTTGTGTAGTAGAAAAATTTTTTACATCAGATACTTACGATTCTGCGACTTTAGAAACTTTAAAATTTCTACGGTCAAGTCTTTGTTTAAGATTAGCAATATCCTTTTTAAGAGCTTGTACAGTAGCTGCAGTATCTGCTGCTGCACCAGATGAAGGACCAGACACAACAGTTACACCTTCACCACTTTTTAGAGGCTTATTCATTCTACATGCTTTCTTAATATCTAACTCAGTCGTGTTCACACATCCTGGCTGTAAACAACAACAAAAATTAACATAACCACAATATTTTGTCACAAAAAACCATAATATGAAATAATAACACCACTAATAACTATAATATGAAAAAAAAAACACCATAATATGTGGCCTTGTGGCTAGACAAGAAAGTTAGCTGACAGAAACGCCACATATGAGATTAAATAAAATCATCTGGGCAAGTGACTTTATAAAGCAACCACTTGACAGCTGGCTATATGAACACACACTAGCGCAAGTTCCTATTCAAATTAAAATTGAAAAAAGCCAAAGAATCAGCAAAAAGCAGAGAACAAATTACATGGTTGACAAAAATATAAGTTACTAATGTCAAAAAAAAGTTAAAAAACACCCATGGCACAATTTAACTCAAGAACTTGTGATTGTTCAGAAAAAATCTGAGCGACAGTTTATCGCCAACCTGATTAACAAGTTGAGGACAGAACAAGAATCACAGCTGCACTGCCATGCCAACTCAGAATTGCTGAGTAAGAACATTTTTTCTGTCTTTAATTTTCATTACGATTCTGTACATTGAGCTGCACAATTCCCGTATATGATACTTAAATGGTGGTGGGGAGTTTCGCTTTAAGGAGAAAAGGTACCCAGTGGCACATTCTCAGTTTGTAACTGCAGGTGAGTAAAAATTAAGGAAAAATAATAATCAATTAAATTAATCTGATCAATGTTATCTATATACGAGAATAATTTTTCTTAATTATTCTGCAATTTATCAGCTAAATACATATCCTAGACTACTACTTTTCCTTTGTAGTCCAGCTAACCACAAAATTTTGCTCTGAAAATTTTATTCATAATTACATAATTTAAAATAAAAATAATTTATAATTACTCTACAATATATGAGCGAACACTTGCAAAATTTATTTACAAATTCCAGGCTACCTTCTGATCTTACTGTAAACTAAACTATTTTGAAGATCACCTTTACTGTAGCACTTAAAGGATTGATCTGAATGCCAGTAGAACATTTGATAAAACTGCCAATGTACTACAATGTGAATTAGGTAGGTACTATGGCACCTACAGATATAGTCTGGCCCACAAAATAGTGATGGGCGTTATTTAACATAATAGGATTAATAACATGGCTACTGGATTAAACCAGTTATCTAGATAAAAGGTTATTTAAAACACCCTGTTAGCTGTTACTTTTTACCACCATGATTCAAAGCAGTTAAATAAACTAATGTACAAATGACGCTTGTCTGACAGTTATAACTGTATAAGACTGTTAAAAAACTAAATGAAAAACAGTCTTAACTCTTAAACAGTCTTAACAGCATAAGACTGTTAAAACTAAATGAAGTTATCATTATCCTTTTCATCTGATAACACCACTTTTAACTTTAACTACGCTATAATACTGTTTTTAATACAAACACAAAGATGGCAAATCACACTGTATCTGTCATGGACACAAAGTTAAGACAAAGCTCTATTTCCTGTAACCAAATACAACCAGGGCGAACCAAACGCAATTTGTCGCGAACACAACGGCGGCCAGTCGTGCTGAATCTTTCACGAACACACCGCAAGGCACTATAGTTACTATACATTGTACAACAAGCTGAAAAGTCAGCAGTAAAGCCTCCATAAAGGCGACGGCAGGATTAAAGCAAGTCAATATTTAAAACAAACTGTCCAGTTGAGTCATGGCGTTGCCGCCAGATACTTTGTTTTGACTACCATTTTCTGTACTGCACTTAGCGTGCGTGCAAACACACACCAATCGCTAAAAACATGTTTTTATGTAGATCATGTAGATCCGATGAAAACTCAATTTCAAAAAGACGACATGAAAACAATACTTTCCTTCCTATATATTCATGTAGGCAAGAGAAAGTAAAATACAATAAAAAAATTTAAAAGAATTACCATAGGTCTGTGAACATCCCAAAAAGCTCTTTCTTGACTATCAAGAACTTTACGTTCTAATTTATCACGTTTTTTATCGACTTTGCTTTGTGCTTCAGCTTGCATAAATATAAATTCCCATTTTCTAGAAAACATTTTCTGTAGGCGAGCAAGACTTTCTGCTTCATAATCAGCTAATTCAAGTCTTGTTTTGTTTTGCATAGTGCGTTTGCATAAGTATACAGCTGTAACAAAAAAACCAAATAAAAAATTAATAATGTTTTTTACATATCGTTAATGCTTTATGTTTAAAAACCACCAGCTCAAACATCCTTAATTGTATTAATACAATTGACTAATACCCATTTAACCCTTTAACACATTTTTCCGTGATATTACGCAACCAAAGATCGGATCCCAATGTGTGTTGCTGTAATATTACATATTTTGTCATATACTGCCCTCTAACAGTCTGTTTGTACTTATGTAAATTGAATAAATCCAGTATTGTTTAATATAAAGACATTAGTCGCTAGACTGAGCTGACTGAACATCTACGCGACATAAATTCCAACGAATAAAGAGCATATTTGATTGGATATCACCTATTAATTACTTAATAAAAGTTTTTCCTTCCGGATGTGACTAGCTTATATTATACAAACCTATGAATAAATATAATGAATAAAAATTAATAAAATCTCGTGTGAAACACTCACACAACTTACTCTTGCCAATGCAAATAATGAACAATATAACCTAACATTAGTAATAAAACATTAGAAATAAACAAAAAACTAACCTCAATAAACATAACCTAATTTTAATCATGAGTGAAAGACACAAAATGAAAATCAACTTCAGTTTGGCTTAAAAATACGGAAAATCACTCTTTCACGCTAAACTAAGCTCTGTAGAGAAAAATGCTCTGAATAAAAATTGTAGATGGTTTAATTTCCTATAAATTTTATTACACAATTTTGTCGCTAAATGCATGCTAAGGCTGAAATCTTGAAAAAATTGATTTTTTACACGTTTTCGTGAGAAAAAAACAGAAAATCTCTAACTACCGCTAAACCAAGGGTTATGAAAAAAAAGTGTTTCAAATAAAAGTTGTAGGAATTTAAATTTTCAACAACTTTTATTATGTACATTTTTGTGCTAAAATGCATATTAAAGCCGCAATCTTAAAAAACAACTTTTTTACAAGAAAACAGCCTCCTTAAGAATTTCAGCAGACATGATGCCTACCCTATCTTGTAGAGCGTAAAAAAATTAGTAAACAAGGCGATTTAAAAATAAATTGTAGGAGCTTTTTTTGAGAAAATCGCAAAAAAATGAAAAATGACACGAATAAACTACTACTTCCAGTTGACCGATTTTGATGAAAATGTTCGTGTTGGGTCCTCTAGTGGTATCTAACTTAAGTTTCAAGTTCATACGAAATTTCATTCTTGAGATATTCGTTTCACACACATACACACACACAGACCAATTGCTAAAAACATGTTTTTTGGGTTCAACAAACGTGTAGATCCGGTGGAAAATCGACATGAAAACAATACTTTCCTTCCTACATATTCATGTAGGCAAGAGAAAGTATAAAAACTTAATCTACTGATGATTATGATATGAATAATAATTTTGATCATAATCATCAGTAGATTAAGGTTAAAGGTTAATAACCTTTAACCCAATATGATTAAAGGTTATTAATGATATTGGGAAGGAAAAAACCTTTTATATAAATAATTATAAGATGATATTGTATTCATTAGAATGTTTAAAAAAGAATGTATTTATTGATTCCTGTACGACTTTCGCGGCACTTTCTATGCCTTGTCAGTAATTTCTTTTTTACTATATTCTTTCAATGTATAGGACCAAATACATGGATATTTTTCAATCTAGTTCATGAAATAGATATAAAGACCGGAACGTCTTTTATGTCGGACTACACAGCTACACATTATCATATGTTGTAGAAACATTAATCGCAGGAAACAAATCAAGGTTGTCCCCTGCAAAAAATGTTTTATAACAAATGTCGCTGTTGTACTACTGTGTGGCTGTTTTTCTCCCACCATATATTTTGCACGATAACAACAAACTTTTGTCGTATCTAACAATTGTCGCGCCCCTAACAATTATGTGTGGCTTGTCTTAGGCAAGCACACATAGGGGACAAAACAAATGTGTTATAACACATGCAACACGCGACAACTGTTAGATACGACAAAAGTTTGTTGGTATCATGCAAAATATCTGATGGGGTATCCAATAAAATATGCTCATTATTTGTTGGAATTTATGTGGCGTAGATGTACAGTCAGCTCAGTCTAGTAACTAATGTCTTATGAATTAAGTCGTAGAAACAAATGTCATCAACAAATGTGAAAAAATGTGCATCCCACCTTACAGTCACTTCTGTTTCACAACAGATGTCTTATATTGATTTCATTGAGACAAATATTAAATTGCTTATATGTGCAGCTGGCCTAAAGCAGTTCATTTCCTACAATTTTTCAGGTGTTATAAATTTATATAATAAAAACAGATTAAAAGAGAGCAATAAAAGAACAAGTGGCAATAAACTATGCTGGATAACAATCAAATATTACACACACAAATTTCTTAAGCTCATCCATTACAATATTGTGAATTAATTACTTACCGTAATCAGTATTTTCAGGCTCCCAACTATTCGATGGCCAAAAATAAGGAGTCTGAAACAATATATATGCCAATTAATGACTTGGTAACAATATATTTCAGAAAAAAAATAATCACAAATGATTATTAAAGATTCCCTTCAGAAGATTACCATTCTACTTTGTAATCTAAATACTTCGTACAATAAGTCATTTAACATTCAATTTTCCTTCATTTAGAAAACAATTACTAATTCAAACACAACTACATCCAAAATAAAATGTAACAGCAAGAGACAATGCCACAACAGAGTAAAACAATAAATAGAAAAATGTTGACCCTTTCATTCATTTTTGGAAATGCATAAAAAAACCAACAAAGATTTTTGTAAAAAAAACTACAAAACCAGCAGTGCAACGAACACCTCAATAAGTTCACCATTCAAAGCTTTAAAGTTTAAAAATCAGAGGCATCCCAACCATAGACAACCATAGACTTAACGTAACACAGACTTAACCTACATTTTTAACAAACTATGAAGAAAACCACCTTTGCCTACATTTTTAACTGAAACTATGAAGAAAACAACCTTTGTTTATATTTTTAACTGAAACTATGAAGAAAACCACCTTTGCAACAAAATCTCTAGTTCGATTAAACCAGTAAATAACTAGAATCTTTTGGATTTTACCAAATATGTTATCTCAAAAATAGTTTTTAAAGTTGTAAAAACATACAACATACAAAGAAGAATTAATGCAACCTCAAATATACTTATCATAATTTAACAGAATTGATGACCAGTTTCTTGTTTCCATGATCTTGTTTGTGTCTATTTTGGATATTCCTGATTAGATTTATAAAAGCTTACCATGCAAACTCATGAACTTGTTCAAGAGAGGGATTCATTGGCTGAGACAATATAAAAGGATTAAATCTTAACAGCCGAGCTGTTAAGTTACTAAAAGGATCACTCTTGCCCCATTCTATGCAACTCGATTGAGTACTAGTATATCATCTCAAATTTTTTTCTTTTTTGTAAATTTGTTTGGAAAACCTTCCAATGAAGCTAAATGACATATGCTGTGATCATAAACTTGAAATAGATGACCACACCTTTTATCACTGAAAAAAAAATACCACACTCAATATGCTTCGGAGAATACAATCTAAACAAATTTACCTGAAATCTATAGAATGTGTTGTCATTCTTCACAGTGAGCATATGATCATCAATTGGGAAGAAGTAACCATGGGCAGCCATTAGATGTCCCAAATGAAGAGCTTCAGCTATATTAAACAAATAAAAATGTTAAGATTACACACCTTGCAATTGAAAGCAATTCTAAATAAAATTTTACAAATAGAATAAAAAAAACATTATGAAATGAAAGCAGTGTTTTTAACCTTGTAATGTATTGCTCATTACAATTTCAAGTTTTCAGGTACAAATATATTCTTGGATTCTATACTCTATCCCATGGAACTGTGCAGCACGTCAAAACATAATGTATTAAAATTGTTATTGAACTTAGCGTGATCCATTCGAGTTACAAAATATGTTCTTTGCTCATCAGATGAAACTTGCTCATGTTAACGTATACTAATTAAAACATATATTAACCCTTATAGTGCCAGCGTCCTAATATTAGGACGTCAAGATTTAGACTAAAAAATTCCAGCGTCGTCCTTTTATTAATATGTTGACTAAAAAATTCATAGGATTTTTATTTTACACTTAATTTTTATAAACACCGTATGAAAATAATATGTAAGAAATGTAGATTGAAAATGTAGGCTACATGTAGAGTTTTTTATGAATGTAATTGATTAATATTGATATTAATATTGAAAACAGTATTTTTATTTTTTACAATACATAAATAATTTTTTGTGATTTTTGCATAATTAAATTGCCTTTAAAGTGATATAGGCCTAAGTGAAATTGAGTAACATAATTTTTTAGGGTGATTTGTTTTTTAAATTAAAAATGAAATTTTCATAAAAATGTATGTGTATCATTTTATTTTTAAATTGTAAGAAATATGTTTTAAGTTAAATGTCCAAACAAGATCAAATTTTTTTATGAACAAAACAAAAAAATCATTATGATACCTTGAAAAATAGCCATGTTATGAATAAATACATAAAATGCTACAAATCACACAAAAGTAGACTGACATATTTAGTCAAAATCTTGACGTCCTAATATTAGGACGCTGGCACTGTAAGAGTTAAATACAAAATACGACAGTACTGGTAGAAAGAATTCATACAGTAGGCCTATTATAAAACATCCAGTCCGTCGCTGGTTGTTTTGATTGAAGGCGTTGGTAGAGTGAAACATGATTATGCATCCTTTTATACTGACTTTCAATCCATAGTCTGTTCATATTTGCTGCACGGTTCTGTGGGATATACTATAGCAGCTTTATTCTTTCAACGAAAGCCTTGAAAAATTCTGAACTACAAGTACATTATTCACAGACACCTTTGGCATACTAGTTTTTCTGTGTTAATTTTACAAAATTACATTGAAAATATAAATTGGTTAACGAGAACTGTATGCTAATAATTTATTACTAAAAATATAACAAAATTTTCATTACAATGTCGTCGATACATTCGGATCAAAATGTTGAGCACTGGCAAGAAATACTTCGGCTGCAGCGAAAAAAATAGGTTAACACTAATCAGCGTAAACTGTATAATTACACAAACAATCTTTCTTATTTATCTATTTATCTAGCAATTCATCAGCTAAATGTATGTTTTTAATTGTTTACTTCAAATTTTATATTTGAAAATTCTATTCAAAAGCAACTGTCAATTTTTTGTTTTTTTTTACCTAAAATACATTTTACGGCTGTAATTTTTAACGCTCACTTGTTACTATCACAATGTGTGATTGAACACTTTTAAAATTCTTTACAAATTCTTGGCAACAGCTAACTAACAACGGCCATCATTGTAGCACTTCCAGGATCGATCTGAATGCATATAATATAGAACATTCGGTAACTCTACTAAAATGTTATAGTTTCAATAAAAGCTACCTATAGAAAACAAGTAGGCACTATGACTCCTTAAGGAAAAATCTGGCATAATACCTAACATACTTTGAAGCCTTAAGGTGTCATCCGGCACACAAATGCTGGACGTCAACGTGCTTATAGACAAATATATTTGTATAATTACTAATACTTACCCTGATCTTCAACATCTAAATTTTTTATCATCCATAATATTAGATCTGAACCTGAAAAAAAATCATTGGGTTTACTTTACACATATTGAGATTAACTATGGATTTAATGGTTTGTACTTCTTAGTACAATAAACTCAATATTCAACAAGGAATGAATTAGATGAAAATTCTAATAAATTTTGACTTAGAAATTTTTAGCAAGATAATTACTTAAAAGAAAATTCAAAAAAATCCTTTAAGTTATAATTAAAATTAACATATTGCTGCTGACTTTAAGTTATAATTAAAATTAACATATTGCTGCTGATTTATTTCAACAAACTTTTATGTGGCGTAAACATAACTGGAATTTTCATCTCATATAAAAATTTAATGAAAATAAATTTATAAACAGACCCTCACTTTAAAACACATATAACAAATTTTAAATTTATCTTTCTACCTAAAAACATGCATTTTATGTCTGTACTTTTTAATATTCACTTATTATTGCTCGATGAAAAAATCTTATCGATACATCACACAAAAGTGACGATATAAACGCTAAAGAATATCCAGCCAGGATTATGAATATAAGACAGCAGTAATGTTGTCTTAAATTATTGGAAATGCATAAAATTCTGGTGTAAAATGTATATAACATCTGTCTATTAAAAACAAGGTGAAGCTTGTAGATATTTTAATTTGCTCTTGATAAAAGAGGCATGTTCAAGACAAGCCAAGATCAGATATACTGTGGTAAAACATTTGCCTTACGCATTGTGTACATGTTAGAATGACCATGAAGACTGGTCTAGGAGAAATAGAAAAATTAGAGAGAAAGATCATTACCAAGATAGTGGATGGACAGTACAGAACACATAATGAGAAATTTTTTTTTTTTTTTTTTTTTGGTTTTACGTCCGACTGTTTTGCAAATTGCTGCTAATGCAGACGGTGAGATGAAATGAATTTTTTGTAACGTATGAAAAAATGCCATGCCCGAGTGGGATTCGAACCCAAGACTGCATAATGAGAAATGACATAATGGCATAATGAGAAAGCTGTACAAGAAAAATTAATGATAGTTGAAAATAATCAGAAAATGAAGAGTAAAATTCTACAGATATCTGCACTGAATAGATGACAAACCAATTTTTAGGACACTAAAACAATTAACCAAAGGTGTCAGATACGTGGTTTAAAGAATCAGAACGAACATAGTGAAAATTAGAATAAATCAAGACAACATAATGCATATACCGAACCAAGTACAAATTACTGTTACTGACTTCTAGGGCTTCCACAAAGAACAAAATGAGAACACCAGATGAATGGAAGCAAAAGCATACATTGAAAGAATGCTGATTGTGGAGTACAAAAATCACTACAAAAGTTACTCTATGGGGTCTAGAATGGCCCCAAAAGAGGGATAAAAAGCATGATTAATATGTATTTTTACCATTAATAACTTACCAGTGAAAACAGAAGGAATTTTTGACATAAAGCTTTTCACAGTTCTAACAGGAACACCAGTAGCTTCATCTTGCATTTTCTCAACAATCTGCTCCATCTGTAACACATTGGTTGACATTAATATTGTTATGGTTGAATGTACTTTATATCACATTTATTTAGTAGTGAAGTTGGCGAATACCCAACAATTTTTTGTGGAATGACAAATCACATCCTTTGTAAATCTACACATAAGCAACATTTTAAAACATCGCATTCAAGTTTTTATTGAAACATAAGCTCAGGAGCAAAGCAAAATCTAAGATAATTTAAAATCATATTAGAACTTTTACTATATGCATACAGAGTAAGACCTCAACTTACGCAAGGGATGCGTTCGGCAAATTCGCGTAACTTCGATTTTACAGTTTAACCTTAAATCATTCCCTAATTATCTATATCATTCAAATCCGTTAATTGTTTATAGGGTTGATTCACTAAACCCAGTCATTCCTTTTATGCTCTTCATTTTTTCAACCCTTTCATATCTTTTAACAACATCTAACTTTTCCTCTAAAGTAATCGCTTTCCATTTTCTTAACCTTTATTAGAACTCATATTGTACACAAAGTAACACCAAAAACAATAAAATAAAAGACCTGCAAATTGTAGCACAATTAAATCTATGCAACCTTACACGACCAATATTTTTAATGCACTAAACAGTACCCTACTAATGTTTAAACAAAAGTAGATCAATACAAAATTCCAGTGTAAAAATATGGAGGGCAACTACGGTAACAGTTTCGAGAGGAATTAGCAAAACAATGGTCATAAATGTAAAAAACCGTAAGATAAGAATAACTACTGTACATAAATAATATAATGTATTATATTCAACAAAATCGTGCTAACATGAATTCGGGTAAGTCAAACTCGCATAAGTCGAGGTCTTACTGTATACTGAATACAGAGAGAGTAACTATACAATTGTTCAACAATATGGTAATTTTTTGACGATTCCATTCAAAGGTTGGTAGGATGATTGAGCAGTGATCATTCCTAAAAATACAGTTGAATCTTTAAGTAACTATAACTCAGTCACTCATTTTTGGCCCTTCACTGAAACTCGCAAAGTAAACTGGGACCTCTGTTCGAGGCTAGATTCTATACACAAAATTGTGGGAGAGACTAGTACATAATGTAAAGTAGTGGGGGTAATAAAATATTATTTTTACACTTCTCAGGACTCAGAAACACACACACATACATACATGATACAAATAATGGATCAAACTGTACTTACTTTTTTATAAACAAGATGATTTGGTGTGTCCTCGGAATTAGGGGTATGGGGCTGCGGCTGCGTGTGGCTGCCATTGTTGGACTCTTGCTTGCGCCTGGCAGCCTTTTCTGAGCTCATCGTGACCATGCTCCTCAGAGTGTCACATAACCCCTACCATCTTCACCAATAACTCCATCCTACAAAAAATTAACTTTGTTAATTAATCAAAATTTTGTCTTAGTGAACATTAATATGAAAGAAATGCCTTTTATTATTATTTTGTTGTACTGCACAATAATTAAAAATTAATCAAAATCTTTCTACAAAAATATGAAGCAAAATCCCGCCACTGACTTACTCACTTAATCACTTGAAATTTCCTGAACCAAAGGATCTGGAAACTTGAAATTTGACTTGTACGTGTTGAATAATCCATAAAAAAATTAAAATTTTATGAATGTAACGCAAAGTGCATGAGGGTTACAAGTTAATACACAGATCTCACAAGACCTATAAAAACAGCCACAAACTTCCTTATCAAAAAATGTAAATAAAACACAACTTAACACATTTAACGGCCTGCCATTCAGAATGCGATCAATGTCCAGCATTCTGAGCATGTGATCGTAGGGTGCAAAATATTTTTTTTATGCTGTGGTTAGTAGTGAAGCATGGCACACAAAGTGTGTTCCGATTGTGCGGGCAAAACTGAACGCATTGCAATCCAAACGTATTCGTCACGTAAATTGTACTGTTTGTCACTAAGTTGTGATATTTCACTCGAAACGAAAAAGTTCTGAGACAGTTCGTTGCCTCATATATCTTGTGATGAAAGTTTTTTTATGGTTTATTGTACTCTCCAAACTGAAATCATTTTTTGTTTATATTGTGAACACACATTGTAAGTTGTTTTTTCTTTTTAAGAGATAACAATAGAGTAACAGCTCCTTCTTTTTCTGACGAAGAACTCATCGTGACTCACCGAATAAACTGAACACATTCTGTGTGGCAGAATGATCGCACTTGAAATCAGAGTGCATTCATTTCCCCGGAACAGAGGGCACAGATCGCATTCTGTGTGAACCACTCTTTAACGTTACAACAAATAACCATTAGGCAATCAATCTCTTATGGTAAATCTTTAATTAAAGATTTACTATTGAAACTTTTTCAATTTACTATTGTTAACACGTTTTGAAAAATAAACAAATATCTTGGATTAACAGAACACTTAAAAAATACGATTTCATCATGAAAAATGGTATTCTGGAAGGGAATACGTTTTTTTTATAATGTAATATCACTCTGCTCTTTACTCTGATAGGTTAAACTGAAAGGGTTTCCTCCATATTTAAATTAAGTCTAGGACTGTTTACATAAACAAAAAGTTAGAGTTGGTTATGTTAAGTTTGCATTGGTATACTTATGGTTTTAAGCATTAAGACATTAACAGTGATATTTGCAACATCTAAAAAGAGTTTAGTCAAATAATTATTACAGATTTAACAATTTTTTTACTAACAGTATATTAAATGATTTATTTATAGTTCAATCACTATGCTGCTGAATATTATATTACTAACCTACTCTGTTTAATTGATACAATTCTCTAAAAAAAAAAATCTTTACCTTTATTTCAAGCTGCATCCGGAGCTTGTCATTTGGGATTTAAATTAATGTACATTGTGACACTAAACAGTGATCAAATTCTAGAACTATAGATAGTGAAGCCACGAGATTGCCTTTTGCATATGGATGGGTTGTGAGGAAAGGAAATGAAAATTTGACAGTGCTGCCAACCTCAACAGTGAGACACAACTCATACACTTCACTACTGTGCAATTTCTACATACATTTTGTAAGCTGTGGTTTATTCCGAGAAAATTTTTTCTTTATAAACCTTATCAGAAATAAATGTGACCTTTAATATTGCCTATAGCTTAATTACATGACTAGAAATCTTTTAATTTACTATAATTACCAGCTACCTTATTCCATTGGAACAAAAAATTCTATGAATGAATCGCCTTCTTTACTATCGCTGTCACCGACGTCTTCACTATCAGTCTCACTAATTTCTACCTAACCGTTTCCTTTTTTACCAGGTGTCAACAAAACTGTTGAAGAATAGCTTCTTCACGTCTTTAATTTCCTTCTTTATTTTCCGAATAGTGAAAAGAGAAACATCACAGTAATTAGCCACTCGCTCATGGCTTTTGTTAAAAGGCATTTTTGTTTAGCTTCAACTTCACAGCTCTTTATTACACTGCGTAATAGATTTCGTTCAGCACTGTGAATAGTCTGCCCACGTTTTCGAGAAACTAACATTTCTGTTTACAGTAACAAAAAGTTATACTCATATAGTTAACCTACAAAAGTTTCCACGATATACTGTACATGCTCTGGGTATAGTATAAGTTGTTGTGTTAGTTGCACTGAAATTAAAGCAGTCGCACATGTGGACTAATGCTTTCCCCTCTTTACCCCTTGTTGCAAACAAGGGCAAACTCGTGACTCAAGTAACTATAGGTGGGAACTTAACTTGAGACCTTCAGCTTAACAGTTACGTACATTCATACTAAACCACAGAGGTAGTAAAAATAAGTCATTTTTTTATTTACTGAATGTGATTTTTAATAACTATTTGACACAATATTAATAAAAAAAAAATTTTAAAATCCAGAACTTATTGCACCTTAATCTTCCACTTATCTTTATTTTATAAGCTCACTTGATTCCATTTCAATAGAATCTGGTTCTCAGATCTCAGAAGATTAGAGTACAGCATACTGGTGAACATAAAGTTAACATTAAGTTAAGGCAAGTCAAAGGTACACAAAACTTTAAGTGATACCATTTCTTAGACAGGTTTACAAAATAATTAAATTTATTAGGTATTAGTTTTAAATGACTCCAATTAACTATAACCAAACCAAACAAAAATCTTAACACTAACACCTCACTTTTATGATTCTGAAAAATTCAAGTTCCATAAAATAAACATACAGTAAATGTACACCACGACTTAACAGATTACTCAATACAGACTAACTAAACCTGAGATATCATTATCTTACTACATACTAGCCAAGTAAATAAAAACTACTATGACAACAGTAGCTGAATATTTGTTACATTAGTTCAAAAATAAAAAAATATTAGGGCTAAAAACATATTCTAAGAACACAGAAATAATTACTTAAATTATACCAAATCTATATTAAGAACAATATGAAGTTAAAAGTTTCAGGAACTTTTAAAAATTCTTATCACACATTTTACCTTTACACATAGATACAGTAAATAGCTATAATAACCACAGTACTACTTTTAAACCAAAAGAAATCAATAAAAATACTTAATTATTGAAAATCAATATGTAGTAATAATTTAAGAAGTTATTAGAGGTTTGTAACATTATAAATGCAAGTAATGAGTACATAATGCACCAACTAATAGTGTTATTATTATTACACGGTCCTAAATAAAAACAAAAATTGTAGTAAACAATACTACCGACAAATCTGTAGAAAGTTTTCAAAGAAATAGCTATTTTATTCATTTGATTAAAAAATAAAGTATGTAAAAATTAACAAAAAAAAAATGAAAAATTGTTTATTAGCTCTTAAAAGTTATGAAAATACAGTCTTTCCGTCTAATGAAACATTTATAAACTGGATATTCGTAGAGCTTTTCGACACAGGTACAATAATTTACCAATATTTTGTTAACACAAGTTTGAAAATGTTAGCCGCAAAAAACATAAATATTAATAAATAAATTCAATAAACCTTCCGAGATTTTTCGATTTTTTGCAGATTCTTACCAACAATAAAAGAAAAACTTAATTATTGATTATAATATGCAATAAAATACGTTACCAGAAGGACGAAAAGCTGTCAAAATGCATCTGAAACAATTTTCCAGCATAAAACTGTGCAATTTTCTACATGAAATAAGCAACAACTGAAAAACCCCTACACCCAAAACCAGACGATCATCTGTCATTTTTCTCTTCCCTTGCCTTACTGATTGCAATGCAAACTCCCGTCCGAATTTGCTTAGAAGTTACCTCCCTGTCTAACCCAAATACAAAGAAGCTAAATAAATTGTATTTTAATCTCGATTATAATGTACAATAACGACCACTCTTAGTTACTTTTCTTTTAATGATAAAATTATTTAATTGTTTCTTCTTGTTTCTGTCTATTTTAGTAATGTATTCAAATCTAATACATCGAATAACTATACAGTAACAATAGTACAAGCATAAGTACACACATATATGACAAATGGCACACATAGAATTAACCCTGCATTAATAATAAGATTAACTGTTATTAGTTACTGTTAAAATTAATACATTTCTTGAAAAATATTATTTTAAAATAACCAAAGTATTATGGATAGTGTTCTACATTTCGTACTCTTTGTGCAAACACATTGATCGCCCATTTTAAACTTCATTCCCTCCTTCTTCTCAAATTTGAATTCGCATTTTAATATTCATAACGATTGAATGAAATAACAAAGTGTTAATGCATAAATTTTCTTCTATTCTTTATGATTAATGCATGAATTTTACAATTATGTAATGGAATTAATATTAATCTCTTTCATGTATTCATTCTCGTAAAGTGAAAAGTATTTTTACTCTCTCAGTTTAGAAGTACAATAATCACAAACAACTGACACTGTAGATTAATAAAAAAAATAGTTTGTCATTTTGAGTGGAAACCATTTCAAATTTTTTCTAATGCTTTTGAAATAAAGTAAATGACCATTTCAACAACATAAATCTGCAAATTATGAAATCAAAATAATATGTTTTAAGTTACTGCCACAGATATTTTGTAGGTCTTTCATTTCAGAAATTAATTTTTTGTGACTTTCGAAAGTGTGAAAATATGAGATTTGAGAGTATTAATATTAAGCAACATAAATGTGTTTGTAGGTTTGAATGAAATATTTACAAATAGCACAGACCTTGCTGAAATTTTGAGATGTAGAATTCATTTAAATTTTGGGTTAGGCTACAGTAAAACTAGCTATTAAGTTTCAGAAAGATTGGTTCAGCTGTCTTCATGTGATTTAGTAAATGATAGAATAAAAGTTTATTATTAACATTTTGGCTGGTATGCCATATGAAGATCTCTTATAATTTGGTTTTGTTTTTTCTGTATTTTTACCAAACCACATGAAGATGGCTGAATTGATTTTAATAAAATTTTTAGGATAATTTTGTTGTAGCTCACCTTAAAATGTTGGCATTTTCCTGCACACCTCATAATAACACATTAATTTTCAAGTCTATATATTTTTTTTGAAATTCATTAAGGAGGAACTGAGGTGAATATAAGGTCATTTTCCTAAAAATTTTAACTTTGTGTATCTTATTATAGTTGGTGGATTACAAAATACATTCATTTACATCCCTACATCCAATATTAGCTGTGTGGTGACAGGTTTTGTAAAATAATGGGGTGTTTTGTGCTGGTCTGTTCAAAGTATGATTCAAAATTGAACCTTGGTTACTTAGTTTAATAAGTTTTCAATTTTGTATATTACCAACTATATTTGTTTGTCATCCTCAACACGTTCAGCACGGATGCCGTCTTAAGGCGGCAAATCGAGGTTCATTCCAGAGACTGATGCCGCCTTAAGACGGCATATACAATACCAAATTTCTATAGCTTTTTTTTAAATCGCCGGTGTACTGGCAGTGTTAGTAAAGGTTGTTCAGGGGTTCAGATCTATTCTACGAGTGCCACTGTGAAGATCGCCTTTTGTTACCAACTGCCGGGAATTTTTGACGAATTTTAAAATTGTAGTCTATTCGAACGTCCTATTGCCATGTAATTTTATTGTTTTATTTAATTATATTAATTATTCTACAAATTTCTTCGTTCCCAGTGACTTCTTTTTACAAATGAAAGGTAAAAATAGTTCAATTATTACTCAAAAGAAATTTCTGTTACTTTCTGAACTCGCGATTTCTATGCACTGTGTTTGCTTTGCAGGCCTACTGTACGTTATATAATATACTGTACTATTATAATTACGGTCATAAAATAATTTTGTACGAATAAAAGTACTTTTATTACTAATTTTCTATATTGCCATGGTCTCACTAAAAATTATTAATTAATTTATTGTAAACATGTAAATATATTTCTTTTTGTTCTGGGATATTTAAAAAAAATTTACATAAATTTTAATATTTACATTTTAAAAATTTTAATTTTACATATTAAATTTTGTGAATTAAATATTTTTTATTATGAAACATAATTATTGTATTTTTTTATTTTACACATAAAAATAATTTTTAATTATTTAATAACTTATAAGTATAAATTTTTCTAATAGGGTAAATTAAAAAGTTAATTTCAAATATAAATAGAAACAACAAACGCGTATAATACCATACTATATTTAGCTGGTGAGTAGATGAGCAAATAAGTAAGATTTTTTCCGTGGCCTGATGCCGCCGTAAGGTGGCATGGTATATTTTCAATGTAATGCCGGGTCGGCGCAGCGAAGCACCCGTGATTCTAGCCGCCATGCTGAACGTGTTAAAATCACATAGTTTTCTTCTTAAAACTGCATCCAGGAGATTTCAGAAGGGAGTACAGGATATATCAGAATAAAACTGATAATTCTAAATTTTACCAATATATTAAATTATTACTTACCAATTTATTTATTACCACTACTTACTTTTGCTTACTACAATAAGCATGTCATCCAACCACTTGTATCAAATACACAATTTGCCTCTGCTTTCACTTAGAAGTTTATACGTATATTTTTCAACCAAAAACTATTAAGAAAGGAATTCGTGTACACTGTAAAATGCTTTAGCAATTAAGTTATTTTTAAAAGAATGAAGAGATTTTGGGAGAAAGATATTCTGTTTGTACACGACCAGAAATGTCGCAAAATTTTACATAGCTCAAGGAGAATCAACTCACACTGCCATATCTATACCAGTTGAGTAGGGCTATAAACTTTGTGTCACAAAACAAAATTTCCCTTTCCTACAAAAAAATTACCAGACATTAACAATTGAGTAACAGGACTAAAAAATCACTCTGTATATCTCGCATAAACTGTAAGAACTAATGAGTTACACTATTTCAATTAAATAGTAATCACTCAACGCTCTTTTCAACGACAGTTTGTTTCAACAAGGTTCACACTCCAAAGTAGTAATGTGATACACGTACAACTGAATCTAAAGGTCTGGGAAGTATTTGAAACCTAAAATTAAAATTAATATTACAAAATGATTAATTTTTAATTGAATCAGTAATCATAATATAAAACCACCAGTAAAATCCTTAAGTGCACTGTTCGGAATGGTGGAAAAATTTGTGGAAAAAATAACTTATTGCTCTCTTCTATGGCAAACGTATGCAAAATACCACATTCTGTTTTTTCCTTACTTAATATCTAGCATAGGAAGCAAGTATTGAAAATCTGGTGATGGTATGTATGATTTATACTCATTGCTCAATTCATTCATAATCTTAACTCATGTTTGACTCAATAAATCACTTAAGTTGATGCCCTTTTCCAATACCAGGTCATCGAAAAATGTTGCATCTGTTTTAAAAAATTACTGTTTAAAAACTACTGGAGATAAAGTCATAAACTTTTTTTTGTTGTTAACAAAAATATTAAAGTTCTTTTTACATACCTTAATAAGTTTCTATATGAGCACTGTTGGTTGCACTGCATACATCTAAATGATAGTCGATCTCTGTCCAGGAGCACTGTGTCACATCGAATGTGACCAAAGCAACATCAGTAGCAATTTGTTGTAATGATTCACATTTTGAATCTTCTCACTATGGTCATGGTTTTTAACATAACCCTAGAAGAAAAAAATCTAGTAGGGTTAAATATGGACTCTTCAGAGGCCAAAGCATAGGATCGGCCCTACCAATCCATCGGTCAGGGAACCTTTCATTGAGGGCGTGGCGCACTAGAAGACTGAAATGAGGAGGCGCGCCGTCTTGTTGCCAAATTATGTTAATGTTTTTTTCCAATTCAATTTATTCAACTTACAGTACAGTTGTACTAACAAAAAACTTTAATATTTTCTGTTTACAAAAAAAAAGTTATGACGTTATCTTCAGTAGTTTTTAAACTGTTATTTTTAAAAAAAGATGCAACCTTTCTCAATAACCCGGTATTATTCAGAATTCTACAGTTAAGAAAGTAAAGGTATAAAAAAAAAATGAAAGAACAGATGCTTATATTTATAAACAATAAAATATATTTGATAGAAGTACAAAAAGTATAATGAAATTATGTATTATTAACTGAATACATTTATGATGATACAGTATTATTAAATATCTATTCGTATTTAATAAAAAATATATTTTTTTGTTATACATTTCAATAATTGGTACAAGAGATAAACGTAAACACATTAATTTTCGATACAGTTAAATAAAAAGAATAGAAGAATAGTAAGAAGAAAATTAATTAAGCATTAAATAAAGAAAGTCATAGTTTGACGTTGGTCGGTGGAAGTCCCTTAAATCCTAAGTTTGTCAATCTGTAAATACTTCCTGCATCAGGATACAATTTGACACTTTCTGGTGTGGCATAGATATTTGCTGTTGTTACATATAAATCTTCATAATTGTTACCGCCAAATGCTACTGAGGTTACTTGCGGTACTGGAATTTGAATTTTAGACAAAAGTTCTCCGGTATTTGGATCGATTCTCAAGACCTAAACAGAAATAAATTTATTATGTTTAAATTATATAGCTGATTATATAAATACCTGATAGCCGATCAAACACAGGTCGATTATAAAAATAGATTCACTTGACCTGCTAGTTCAGGAACATAAAAGTCTCTGTTTATTCTCTTATGCTCAGTCAGATAAATGTTCAAAATGTTTACAAATATATGAGATTAGTATAAGTTACATGAAGCAGAGTTAACTCCATTGAAAGCTACAGATTTCATTACGCAACCAGATAGTTTGATGAATACAGTATCTAACTTTACCTGATATGACCTGACCTAACCTACCAACTGGAAATGTGGCGGAGGTTTCTGAATATGACTAGACACCCTGATAAACAGTCATAAATGTCAATTTACTGAGGAAAGTACGGAAAACGGTTACGCATATGTAATACTTTTTAAATTTTTAGGAGTCCAAAAAACACTTCTGGCTGTTGATTTATATATTTAAAAAACCCAGACAACTTGCATTCTCTTACAGTCAAGAAAAAATTTTTTTGTTAGTTTTTAATAGAAAATTTTAAAAAAAATGTGTTTTTAGGTCTCGAGTTTAAAATTGTGGTTTTAAAGAAATGTCAGCTTGATGAACAATATTAGCTAACAATAATGAAGTAATGTTAAAATTTTTAATTTAAGTAATTTGGAATCTTTAATGCTAAGTGTAAAATCCATTTCTCTATGCATGTGAAGATAATGCTGGAACACAAAATAATGACTACTGTTAAAAAATTTTATTTAATTTAGTCTAATTTAATTTAATTTAGTTAAACACTTTGGTATTGTATGATAGAGAAGACACAAATGTAATAAATGAGTCTAAAGATCAGAACCATACACCTGAAAAATTGGTGTAGTGTAGTCAACAAATGAATGTTACTATCGTGTAATATTATTTTAACAGAAAACTATTCAGTTGAAAGTAGAGTTATAAAGCAAATTTTGAACAAACAGTCAGAACCATACTTGTAAACTTTAAAGGCTTTCAAGTGAGGACAAGGCTAACTCCAATAAAACAGGTAGAAAGAAGCAAGTAAATTTAGGTGTTTGATTACATGATTGGAAAAAAGGAAACTGCAAGAAGAATCTGGAAGAAAATAATGACCAAAGTCATTCATGTGGTCCTAAGTTTACCTAAAATGGGGAAAATTAAGTTACATATTAGAGCGGATGCCAAATAAGCTGGCCGGTTTTCTGAAGTGCGCAGAAGGTTTATTGTTGTAATGGTGTGCTCAGTTGCCTAAGCAAGTGGTGGGGGTCAGTGTTGTACCAGCTGTGATCAGAGTTACGTTGCTCTCGCAACGTTATATGTCAGCTAAACTGAAAACATTAGTCTGTAATGTGTTGTATGTGGTAGGCGTTAATTGTTGTATACAATTGAATGTTTTTAACGTCACTAATAGATGATAATTTACATCTTTCAGCGCCTGTGAATTAATAGGCAGTTCGGTACTAATACACAAAATCTACTGACTGAACCCGAACTGTTCCCACAGCTACACCGGCAAGCTTATTTGGCGTCTGCTCTACAACTTTAACATCATGAGAAAAAATAACTGAATGACCAGACTTAAGGTAGTTTAAATCAAGTTGAAAAAGCAATCACATCTTGTTCAACTTTAAAGTGTTTATTCAAGCACAAAATCTTTGAAGTTTTTATTTTATTATTGGTAGATAAATGTTCCATTAATAAATAACTTAAAAGATAATAATATATTGTACATACCACTCCACCACCAAAAACAGCAACGATAACTTTTCCTTCTGCATCTACAGTCATTCCATCAGGAATTCCAGGCAAATTGTTCTTTTTGAAATCATACAGGACCTGTTGGTTTGCTGAAAAAAATCATGAAGTAATTTGAATGTTAAATTATGTAGTATTTGTAGTGTCATTATTCGTAATTAAAACTTTATTAAGAATCAAAAGTTTGGTGACAACTCATGTAACCTATACAAAGGAGGGATATATTTGTTGAGTAAACAAAAGAAGATAGCATAATACAATAGAATCTCAAGACAACAGTGTTAATGAACTGAAACGACTGCCACACCCAACCTTTAAGATCAAATCTAATTAAACACTGGGTCTCCCAGAATAAATATATCAGTTTGAGATCTCAAAGTTTATAGGTGTAATAATTTCTTTCAAGTTTTTTACCTACCAGTACTAAAAAAACCATTTCTGTAATTCTGCTTTAAACTTTTTAATGTTTCATATTAGGGTAAAACAACACTGTGGCTAACAAAACAGTTGTGAAACGTTCGGAGACGTTCTGAAGCGTTTGCAATCAGCTGAGTGGCCAAAAAATGCGTATTAAGTGAAGGGAGTAACACACAGTGGACCCAACCGACCAATTTGTTGGTTCAGAACACAACCTAACACGTCTGGTACTGTTCGTTGACCCTTTGTTCGTTCCGAACATTCTACAATATCAGTAAGTAATATTTTTACTTTCTCTTGCCCTTATGAATGTATAGGGCAGGAAAGTATTGTATTCACGTTGATTTTTCGAAATAGACTTATTACCTGATACAGTCATTTTCACTGAACCCCAAAAAACATACTTTTAACGATTGGTTTGTATGTGTCTGTCTGTGAACAAAATATTTTATGAAAGGAATAGTGTAAGTACTTGAAACTTAAGTTAGGTACCACTACAGGACCTGACACGAAGATTTTAATCAAAAACGGTCAACCGGAAGTAATAGTATATTCGTGCAATTTTTCACTTTTTTATAATTTTTTAAAAAATCGCATCATTTACTATATTAAATATGCTCTACAAAATAGGGTAAGTGCCATGTTTGCAGAAATTCTTAGGAAGGCTGTGCTCTAGTAGAAAAAGTTGTTTTTTTAAGATTGCAGCGTTAATAAGCATTTAGAGCAAAACGTATAAAATCAAAGTTATAGACCATTTAAAAATCTACAACTTTTAATTCAAACATTTTTTGTACAACTCTTAGTTTAGCAGTAATTAGTGATTTTCTGTTTTTTCATGTAAATCTATAAAAAAGGCTTTTTTAAGATTGTGGCCTTAGAGTTTAATAATAACCACTGACACAATATCAGAGAGTGGCATTCATTTATGTCTTCCTCATCGGAAAACATATTAAACTATATTGATGTTATTAGTCTTGATTCTCAAAAGACTTTGACAGCCATATCAAAAAGCTTTTGTTAATGTAGACTCGAACAAAAAGCCTGTTGGAACTTGCATATGTTGTGTCATCACCGAACAGAACCTAAAATTTTGCTCATCTTCATTCCAAACATTTTGTTCAGTGCAGTGTGGTTTTACCCTTATACTTTTACAACTTTGGTAAAGGAGGTTCTACAGTTTGGAGACCAGGTATCATAAATATCTTTGAAACAGTGTTCTACTGTTACATTACATAGTAGTGTATAGAACTACTACAGTAGTAGTTCTACACAAGGAAATCAAATACTTATTTCTTGTACTGTATTTGTACATTAGTTTCGGTAAGTTTGATATATTTTTGTGTGCCTGTGTAATTTTAAATCCTGGGAATAAAGTTCATGAATGTAATGTACTTAAAAATCTTTTGAATTAGGTACTGCTTGGAATAAACTGTCTAGTAATATGTATGCCCTCAGAAAGTAATTTATTCAATACTATGATGAAATGCCAAAAATTGAAGCGAAAGTGTCTTTGTGGAGTTAAAAATTAAACGTTTTTCAGAAGCCCCGGTGTACTGATAAGCTGGTACACCTTTTAACCTTGTGAGAAAGGTAATGGCAGATCAATTTACTTCTTGTTTTACAGAAGAAAACCTTAGGATACAAACAACCCGTTACAATTATTACAAAATCATAATCATCTGAAAATTATGATTTGACACTATAAATACTCTGATAAAATTTAAATGCAACTTTTGAATACAGAACATTTATAATTATTGTAAATCTAATTATTTCTAATAAAATAGTACTTACAAATTTGACCTGTAGTAACATCATAATCAAAAACATCTACTCTATATTTTAATGAATCGTTGTAAAAGAATTTTTTCTTGTCTAAACTCCAAGCAAGACCATTTGATAATGTTATCTTTTCAACATGTCTAGTAACTTTACCGTCAGAATATGAAAATAATGCCCCCTTTTCTACTTCAAATTCTCCAGGTTGACCAGATATTTCTTTACCCATTGTTCCTGTAAAAAGTCATGAATTTTAAAAATTAATTACACAATCAAAAAATACATCATCATATATCACACGAGGTCCAAACCTTATGTTTTCTTTCTGTTAATCCTTGTATGGGTAATAGGGAAACTGTTTTTAAAATTTATAAGATATCTGTAAGGTGTATGTGGGAGCTATCCATCACAGCTCTTGCAGACTAGTTTTATTTTTGTTAACTGGAACCAAAAGACTCTGAAAAGGGAGTATAGGATGTGTCAAATTAAATCTAACTAGCTGGCCTATTTGAATAAATTTGATTATTACACAATAATTTCGATTGGTGTTGTCTACTTAATTTTTATTCTTAACAACCAATTTCATAATAATTTTAACACTTATAATGATTTTATAACGATATTCTAATACAACTTAAGAAGGCCTATTAGGTTATATTTATATTGCACAACACCATGCTAGCACTACCATAATGGCACTCCAAACTGTGTTCGTTAATTCAGACTTTACAACATCGCCACCAGAATAGTAGCACTTCAAACATTTACTTCAAATATTTTGTTATTTATTTCACAAAATCTTGTTACAACTTTTACCAATGTAAATTTTTTGATATTTTAGCAGAATCCTGTAACTGTCCTCTTTTAACACCCATGTAATTTTTGTTTAAAATCCATTCAGTATAACTTTGTTAGAACAAAAATACAACCTTTATTTAAAATACACTGGACCAGATTTTGTGTTTTAAATATACAATAAGCTGAAAAATTAATACTAAATTTTCCTAATGTTTAACAGCATTAAGTTTTATTAGTAGACCTAATCTCCTATATGCATTTATGTTCATTGCTATCCAAATTCTTGTGCTATTTTTCCCTTCCATCTAGCCATCTCTGTTACATACCCTTCTCAGATCTTCTCTATTAGATGCCTTCCACTATTAACTCCTGTTCCACTTGTGCCTGATATTACTACGAGTAGGTACTACATGGTATGAGATGGTGGACTACGGTGTGGCCTAATATGTTCGTCGTCCTGTTAGTATACAGAAGTATATGTCATTCTGTTAGTATATGTTAGCATACTGTATTGTTGTATATTTATAAAGATAGGCTATAAAAATGTTATGAATTTCCAACAGTTAGCTGACACTGTACGAAATGAAGATGATGCCATAGTTTTTCTGCAGCACATCGGATTGCTTCATGATCCCCATCAGTGCCGTAATGGTCACGATATGCTTTTACCATTAAGGTACATAGAAATGATGACCTATTTAAGAAGATAATTGAAGCAATTAGAGATTTTATGCCTCCTGTATGATTTTTTTTGTTATCAATTTATTACATAGGCCTATTTGTGTATAATAAAAATAAAAATGAAAATCAAAAACAACTTAAACAAGGTTGGAAGAATGTTTCATTTATGTTCAATGGATGTGGGCGAGAATGCGCTCATGTATTGACTGCATGTGAGAAGAACATGTAGTGTGTAGTGCAAATCTTTATTCAGCAGTGGGAGAACTATCACAAGGAGAACTGGAATTAATAGTGGCAGGCATATAACAGAGAAGATCCCTCTTCTCATTCCAATTTTAGTTTTCCACTATCATAGGATTTGATTCTCGGCTAATTTAAAATTCTGTTATTTTTCATCATTATACTGGTAAAATCATGGGTTACCACAAAACGCCAAGAAAATACAATCCAAATAGCTGAAATGAGGTTTTTAAGAAAAATAAAAGGCTGCTCGAGGTTGGATCTAATACATAACAAGAAAATTAGATCTGGGTTGGGGTTGTTTAGTCTGATTAAAAAGGTAGAGCAGTACCATTAATCAGTGGAGGCAACATTTGGAACGGATGCCAGAACGAGAATACCCTTTAAAGTTACAGAATATGTTCCAGTTGGAAAAAGGGAGGTGGGAAGACCTCAAAGAAGATGGCAGTAGTCGAGATGTTGTGCGGGTTGGAATATCTTGTGTTTGTTTGCATGTATAGGTTTGCTTGTGAGTTCGGAACAGGCTTATGTCTAATCCTTGATAGTAAGAAGAAGAAGAAGAAGAAAACTGGTAAAATATTTGGCACTCTATTTACTCGTTGATGATCTCTGCTGTTAATTAAACCAAATAATTACCTCAGGAGTTGCTAAATTAGTAAACGTGTCATCAATCATATTCGGAATTTGGTTACCGCATTTAACAAAGTTTTACCATCAGAAGCCTCTTATATAAAACCACAAAGATGTATATTTCACTCACCTGTCCATAATCGACCAGCAGGATCTACCTTGGCATCATTAAGTTGTGTGGGACTATCTTTAGATTCAAAGCTTGCAATAAATTGTGGATCATCTATGTTTGGATTTGTTCCATCCCAATTAATTGTGAAAATATTATTCTTGTCGCTGGTAACAAATTTATTTTTTTGACCTTCTACTGGAATTATGAATGTTGGGGAATGTTCACCTAAAATAATACAAACACAAAAATGATTAAATTTTCATAAATATTTAATTACTTATGGATATTTTAATAAATAAATTCTCTGTTGGTTGTAATATTTAATAGAATTCATAGGATTCATTCCTTACATAGGTTTATTCACAACATAGTTCTTCACCATTATGCACCTCATGTGATTGATGATAATGGTATAAAAAAAATGATGACTCGAGGATATACAATCTGCTATAAACAAATTCCCGATATAAAATCAATTATTCCTGCAATTTACATTGAACTCGTGGTTATGAAGTGACATCCACTAAATGTTTAACTCGCGTATCCTGTACCTGCACAGTTACATGAACAGCATTTTTGAAAAACCTATTTCATTTTGATTCATTCCTGGAACATTGAATAATATACCTAAGATACTTTTTATGTGGATTCTTGTCCAAATTTATTTAGTCCTTTAAGGAAAATTTTACTGTCTCTGTTCCAGAAACTAGGATCTAAAGGAATAGACTATAACATCGTTCTTACTTCAACAGCGTATCCATACAATACAATAGAACTAAAATTGGTCACTGACTTATTTAATAGCGCTTAGTTAAACCATCTTGTGCATTAAATGAAGATTCAAATCCCGGTTATGTTAATAAACATTTTTTGGGTTAAAAAGATTACTTCATCATCATTCTTTTTATTCATCTTCCAGGTTTTCACAAGTCAGGCCCAACACAACTCCTCTCCACCTGTCTCTATTGTGTAACCATCTCTCCTCCAGTGTTCTCTTAGAATCTCATCTTTTTCCCAATTCATCCATAACTGAAACTATCCACTTTACTTTTGGTTTGCCCCTTGGTCTTTTTCCCTCCATCTCCAAGTACAACATCCTTTTAGGCAGTTTACCCTCTCCTATCTTTATGACATGACCAAACCTTTGTCTGACCAACCCTTCTTATCAGGCTGTCTATTCTCAACTGCTTCCTAATTGCATCACTTCTCATTCTATCCCTTATTGTTTTTCCTAACATACTACTTTTAACTTCATTTCTGTCTCCTTCATCCTACTCTCTGCTTTCCTTCCAACTATCCATGTTTCTGCTGCATGTGTCAGTATTGACACAAAGTATGCATTATACATAGTTTTTTTATAATGCACAGGATTTCCTTGATCCGAAACTAAACTCCTAATACTTCGGAAGAAACTGCTTGCGTTCTGCACCCTTTTACTTAATTCCTTTTCCAATTTTTTGTCTGATGAGAAAACAGCACTAAAATAAATATATAAATTCTTTAACTTCCTTTAGCACCTTACCATGCAGCCTTAAAAAGATCACTCACACAAACCAATTTTTTTATAAACAATTCTGTACGTACCGTTTGCTATAACTGCTGTAGCATGTTTATTCCCTTTAGGTTTATAACTATGGACTGTATTTCCCTTAAAATTGATATAATAAAGAGTTTCAGTTGCAGCGTCCCAATGTGGACCTTCTGCCAGTGCTATTGGAGGTGTTACTTTTTCAACCTTTATTGACATCTAAAACAAAAAACAAAGATAATATTAAAGTAATTTTAAAGAAAATAATCCATATACATGAAATTTTAAAGAAAAAATTAAATTTGTTAGGATAATCATTGAAATGTTATATTCTTCAGAATTTATTTAGTGTATTTCAGAATTTAATCAAAAATTATAAATAGTTCAAGTTGTAAAGTGTATTTTTATATCATTTAGAACATACCATAAAATAAATTCGGTGATAGTTGTAACTTAAAATAACATGAAAGAATGAAAATGTACGCGAAAAGCTGCTATAGTTGTTCTAAATACATAAATTAATTATTTTCAGAATCTATTGGTAATTTACACTGCAAGTATCTTGTAGTAGTACTAAAAATATTTACTGCATATATCACTTTACATACTGGATTTAATTTACAATGAATTTTTCATGATAACAAAGATAAATTTGTAAACAATTAGTAAATAAACACTTGAAAATTTTAAAAGTCAAAATTATTACTGTATTAAATTAACATAAAAAATACCTAGTAAATCAATGTCAATAAAATGTTAAATGTTATTTTCGCAATAAAAATTAAAATAACACTTATGTTTTTAGATAGAGATAAAAAAATACAAAAGAAAAATAAAAAAAATAAAAGGCAATGACACTAAATAAAAATTATAGCTATAATAAGTAATAAACAATGGTATTACAAAGTGCACATTAAAGAAGAGAAGAAGCTTACAAAGTATAGGGGAGATAAGATAAGTTGACTTTGTGTAACATTAAACTCATTTAGTTTTTATATTAACGAAGTAAAATTGGAAGAAAATTTGTGGTTAAGAAAATAAGAAACAATACCATGAATTAATTCATTCAGATTGATTTTGTAGTAACAACTTTGAAGGTTAGCTATACAATATAAAATCCTGTTTTTAAAATATAAGATGCAACAAAAGTATAAAGACTATTATTGTATCACACCTTTTCTGAATCATTCAACAAAATATAAATTTAAATAATAAAATATTTAATGTTCCTGAGCCGTCTTGTACGTTATTAGTTAAAATATTTTTTTAAAAAGTTAAGTCATGTCAGTTAAGTAAATTTGTACATTGATCAGCTGAAAGTAAAACATATTACTATTACCTACTTGGCAACTTCAAAAAAAATCTTGAATGTTTGAATAACTCAACTAATTACTTATTCCTAGTTGATAGGATGGCTGACTAAAAAAAATTAACATCACGAAGTTTTGCTTGCTTTTACGCAGACAGTAAGAGATTGTTGGAGAGGGAAAACTTCTCCAGTCTTCTGCTGGCACACGTGCTCAGGCAAATATTAACTAAATTGTTTTATAATAGGTGTTGCTATTAAACTTGAAGCTTCTATTTCTTAAATCTTGAAAAAAGTGAATTAATTTGGGGAAATTAAAATGATAGTTTATGAAATAACAATTATGTCAAAAGTTACTATGTATTGTAAGGAAAGTATGTATAATGCATATTTTGTGCCAATACTGACTAATACAGCAGAAACATGGATAGGTAGAAGGAAAGTTAAGAGTAGATTTGTTGGTGGTAGAAATCAAGTCCAAGAAGAATATGCTAGGGAAGACACGAAGAGATAGAATGAGAGATGATTTAATTAGAAATCAAAATTGAAAATGGAAAGCCTCATAAGGTGAGTTGGACACACAAAGCTGGGATGATTAAGTTATGTCAGTAGGATTGAGGAGCGTAAACTGCTTGAAAGGATGTCGTACTTGAAGATGGAGTGGAAAGACCAAAAGCTTGACCAAGCGTGAATAGAATGGTTTCAGTTATGGATGAATTGGAAAAAGATGCAATGCCAAGAGAGTAATGGAAGAGCATTAGTCCAGGGACAGAGAGAGGTGGAGAGGAGTAATATTGGACCCGACCCTAGTAAACCTGGAAGAGAGGTAATGAGGATGATGACAATGATGATGAACATGTCAAACTATTTTAATAAACTGTAGACAGGGGCAGATTTAAACAGGTTGAATAGACTGCAGCCTGTATAGCAAATTTTAAAGAAGAAGAGTTTTTTACAAGGCTAAGTATTTTAAATAAGCATTTGGTACTGATTGGTCCTTTAAAATAGTTTATATTACTTTAATTTTTTAATAAATATGTTCATAATTGTTCAAACTATTTTTATTAATACACAGACAGACTGAAACAAAACTAATCTTGAATTAATTCATGGTTATTTTAACAATAACCAATAAAATTAAATTTAATCCAGCCAATGTGTGTGTACAATCAGGTAAATGGTGGCAAAACTAAATCCGGCCATAGTAGAGCCTTGAAATTTCTTCTTCCAACTGGATTATGGTTTCAAAGAATTTTCCTTTCAAAAATTTCACGTTTTATTGATGTTTCAGCAAAAATGAATGTTCCTATATCAAAATCAAAAGGTTCTATATATTTAGAAACGCGCACTATTAGAATTTCTCAAAGAATTAAAATTTTTTAAAACAAAACTCTCTCTATTGAAAATCGATCTATTTGATTATGGAGGGCTTACAAAAATACAAACATTATTTTCAAGTAGTAAAATTTTTTACAAAGATCTAACTATTCCTAAATTAAATTGTAAAAAAATTATCAAATGTTATCAAACTTTAGATACACCCTATACTACATCTTTGTGCTAAGATAAAAGGCAACGTCCTGTAAATCATCTAAACTAGGTCTACCAAAAACTATAAACAACTAGTAATACTTCAATATAAACTTGACACATATTTCTATTGTAACACAATAAAGTAAAACTGGTTTTTAGTTTTAAAATAATTTTAGATTACAGTTAGAGGTATATTATCACCTAATAAAACAATAAATAATATTAAATTATCATAAAACTGTTACCATCATAATTAATATTTTTTTTAAATTTTTATATAGAATATTTTGCATTCTATATTAAAATGGAGCAATTATTAAGCAAAATTGTTATATTTTTTTACAAATCTTGCTTACATTTTCATTGTGTACTGATAGGTGAAACTAGAATTCAGTTTTTTTCTGTTTATTTTTACGAAATTTTCGAGCTGTGGTAGTATGTACTATTAATTTTTTATGAGGGCTGCCCATTTTCGTTTTTCGAATTGTCAAAAATTAAAAATTATGTATACTTCCATATTACTAGTGTATGAGAATACAAAGAAGTAGGTACAAAGGTTCAATTCCTAGCTAGGATTTTAACTATTTTGATGTATTAAAACTCATTGTAACTATTTCACAACCGACTCTATTGTTAAAGTTCGAGACTTTAACTGAACAAAAACGTTTTTGTATCTGTACTCAGTTTAGCTGTATTTTTAAAGATACAAAAAAAGTTAGTATAAAAAATCAACTTTTGTATTGAATGATTTATTAAAGTTAAAAGTTTTAGTATCTTTGAAGCTAATAGTTAACAGCTTTAATAATATGAAATATTGGGTGGACAAAAATAAAAATTTAATAGCGCCACGACTAAATTGTCAGCCAATATTTTTTTAATATTAACTTTAAATATTGTTTCTTTTCCAATTAAAGATTTTTCGACTCCTCCTTGGTCTATGGACCATCTCTGAGTGAATCAGTATGGTGCACTGGAATTATTGGAATAAAACTTTGGACTGGACACAATAAAAGAATGATGGGCACTGTATTCCGTACTTTTGCTTGTGAAATACTTGTTCTGTGCAGGAAGTAACTCAGGGTGGTTATGGAAGTGTTAACAGAACATTGTCACCATTGGAAGCATTTATAAATGAGGATCTTTAGCGGTAACCTGGTATGTAGGTTGTGTAAACAGGGAGAAAAATTTGCCTCCTATATTTTCTTTGTGTGTGAAGCATTGATCAATAGGAGGTATTGAATCTTCAGGCAAATAAACTTGGGAGTGCAATCTTTCACAGAAAGACTTAGTGAAAAGTCTCCTGAAATTTCTACAAGGGAAGGGTCTGTTAGCTGAGTGATTGAATAATACAATATACTCTCAAGAGCTTTCAGTGTTACGAGAATGAAAGGACTGCCTCATTCATCCTTTATAATCTAATCCACAGTGGTTCATATGCAATGCTGAAGTTCCTGGGTTTGATTCCTGGTCAGGATCTGGAAAATTTTTACATGTTTAAGGGTGGTTAGACGGAATGTGATCTGCGTCCTCTGTTCCGGGACAAATAAACGAACTCCGATCTGAATGGCGATCTTCTCTGTCACACAGAATGCAATCAGTTCATTTAGTCAGTTGCGATGAGTTCTACATCACGAGAGGAAGAAGCTGTTACTCTTTTGTTGTTATCTCTTAAAAAAAACTGAACAGTCTGGTTACACAATATAAATGAAAAAAGATTACAGTTTGGAGAATAACTATGTATAGAACTTTCATCACATGAAGACCGCTTTTACAGATATTTTCATGTCCAATCTCAAATAAATAGTGACAATAACGAAATTGCCTCAATGAACTTTTCTACTTTGAGTGACATATCGTAACTTTGTGACCAACAGTATACAATTTATACAACTAACATGTTTGGATCGCAATGGGTTCAGTTTCAAACTGTTCTTTAGATGCATTCAGTTTCTGCCCACAGTGTTCTGCTACTGCCCGAACATTCAGAACGCACTCTGCATGCCACACTTTGCTACTAACCACACCATACAAAAAATATTTTGCACGCTACTATCAATTGCCCGGAACGCAGGACATAGATCGCATTCTATGTGGCAGGCCCTTTTTTAAACCCACTGTTCCTTAACACAAAATACTTGCTAATAAACTAGCTGTTGATGAGACTTAAAACAAACTATGAGTAAAAAGAGAGATTTTTCTAAATTTTGTATTAATACCTCAAAAATAAGGTTAACACTTCTTTTATATCAATCATATGGTTTCAGCTTCTAATACCATAAAATTATCTTTCAAGGTAAGTAGCTATGATAAAAATGTTTTAGCCCCTAACCAAGAATTAAACACAGGACCTCTGATTTAGACAATCAGTATACTACAAATTGTGGTTAAAAACTTTTGTTAAATTGCTATTTTGTTTCTATTATTTAAAAAAAATTAAAAGAATATGTAACAAAAAGTTTAAGGAATGCGTAGTCTTTCATCAATTTTGTATTCTGGTGACTCAAAATGCGTCATTGCACACCATGAAACTTTTGAAACCAAGTCACATATCTGTCAACATGAATACACTACGTAAAATACACATTTCTGTCAGAATATTATTTAAAAATAAAAATAAATTAAAACATTAAGCCAGTTATATACAGGCTATGTTAAATTCATTTAAAAAAACTGAAATGACAACTATAATACAATAATAGTTTAATAAATAACAACATTTTATGAAACGTTTCTTAAATACTAGACAAATGATTTTGAAAACTAAAGATTGCTGTAGTTTGCCTTGAAGTATAAAATAGAAAATAACAACCGACCACTGAATAAAAAAAAAGGTTAAAAAGACCAGTTTTCGTAATAAATTTAGGAACTGGATCTTTTTTAAAATCTACAGTACAGCATCTTAAAACGACAACTAGTAGATAATTAATTGTAATCTGAAAAGAAATTAACGTTTCAACAGAAATTTAAAACATTTCACTGGGAAAGTATTTTCTTTTAAAAAAAGTGAGGTATTTTTCCCATCTGTTTCTCTTGAACAATGTCAAAGTACTTCAATTTTTAAATTAAAACGGAAAAATTTGAACATTCTTAAATATTTTAGTAATAGTTCACTTTATATGTATAATACCAAGAGGGCCAGTGGAAGGGTTACATTAAAATTGATTTTGCAGACATCACTATGTGAATAAACATTACATATGCCTACCTCCATAGCATAGTGGTAGCATGCAAGCCTACAACGCGGATGTCCTGGGTTTGATTCCTGGCTAGGGTCTGGAAATAATTGCAAGTAAAAACCCATCTATTCAGTTAGATAACCCACCGTTGTTGCTTAGAACCAAGATGATGATGCAACTTTAAATAAACTAAAAGAAATTACTACAAAGTATTATGAAATAAATTCTGAATTAAGAACTTCATCTATTTTGGAAACAGAAAATTATTATCAGCATTGTAGGTAAATTTGCCCATAATGGACAAGCAGAGTGTTAAATTAATTGCACTCGATCTGTTGGTTCCAGGGCTACAAAAAATAGTTCTGTTTCTTATCACATAGTCAGCTAATTATATGACTGAACTATTTAAGAACAGAAGAGGTAGAGTTGTCAAGAGTTATCTCCTCTGAGAGTAATGAATTTCACTATACAGTCAGACCCTGTGGTGAATGAAGTGAAGGTGTCATTTGCAGGGTAGAAAGTAAGTGCTTTTCGGAGGGCCTGGCATGCTGATAAGTGCATTTTTCCACTCAGTGAGGAAGGCAATAGTAAACCACCTCACTCCTCTTTTTACTTAGTAAAACCTCTAGAGGTTCAAACCAGCCTTTCGGCTGTTGACCTACACCATAACAGGTAAATTATGTATAATGCATATAATTTGTGACTTATGTGGCAGAAACATGGACAGGTTGAAGGAAGGCAGAGTAGAGTGCAGGCAGCAGAAATTAATTCAAGAGGAGTACGTTAGAAAAGATAAGAAGGGATTGAGTGTAAAATTAATTAGTTAGGGAACTATTGGGGATGAACAGTCTGATATGGAGAGTTTGACAAATAAAGCTGCAATAGTTTGGTCATGACATTGATATGGAGGAGGATAGACTGCCTGAAAGGATGCTGTACTTAAATATGGTACAAAAAAGACTAAGAGTGATGTCATAGATTCAGTTATGGATGAATCGGGAAAACGATGTGATGCCAAGAAGGCCATGGAGGAGAGATGCTTCAGCGATAGAAAGAGATGGAGAGGAATTGTATTAGGTCTGACCAAAGAAAACTTGGAAGAGGGTTAAAGAGGATGATGATAATGACTCTTTTTGAGAGACCATTCCAGATATAACTTGATTGTGATAATTGGTATTTGGGGGCTCAATGAATTGGTAGGCTGGCCTGGTCTGAAATATATGAATATTTCTAAGACAGATGATGGTACTGGTGCTAGAACACATGCTACTTTTTTCAGGCAGAAGGGGTTAATAACACTGGATCACTCGCATAAATTTTGTTACACCATCACACGCACGGGCGGCCTTGTGCCGCTGTTCAGTAATTGAATATAATGTCTTCATTCCTTGAAACTTTATATAGTTTGTAATTTTTATTTAATTTTTTATTGTGTTGTTGTAGTTGTTTAGGTCATCAGCCGAAAGGCTGGTTTGAACCTCTAGAGGCTTTACTAAGTAAAATGAAGAGTGAGGTGTTTTACAAATGCCTTCTTCAAAGAGTGAAAAAGTACGATTATAAGCATACCAAGCACTTTGAAAAGCATCTACTTTTCATCTGCAAATGACATCCTCACTTCTTTCTCCACCGGGCCAGACTGTATAATGAAATTCATTACTTTCAGAGGAGATATAAGTCTGATTAGTGGTCTTTTACACCTCTACTTCTACTATTCTTAAATGTCGCAGTCATATAATTGGCTGATCATGTGATAAGAAACAGAACTATTTTTGTAGCCCTGGAACTAGCAGATCGAGTGTAAATAATTTAACACTCCACCTGCCTGCTAAGGGCAAGTTTTTTTGTTATTGTGTGTAATTTTTTATACATATTTTTACATAAAGAAAATTATTTTATTTATTAAAAATGTGTATACAAACAATATTGGGATAATTAATTACAGTTAAGGGCACTTACCAGTAAATGACACAAATTTTAATGAAAATATCAATTTAAATAATTATATTTGAAAAACTGTTAAACAAATAATCTAATTAAAATAATTATTCAAAAATCTTAAAGTGATATAATAATTAAATACTTATATTGAATTACGTAATACCAGAAATATCATTAAAATTTAAACTTACAGCCTATAGATTGACAAAAATATTGTAATTTAAAACTTATACTAAAATACAAAATATTATTACACAATAATGATTTTTGAAAAATTTATTAAAAAAAATTAAATTGTTAGCCCATATTATGATCTGGCCAAGTACAGTTTTTACATATCGTAATTGTATGGTTTTATACATATCTTTGTTGGAAGCACAGTTGTTGTTTTTCTGTTTTACTTTAAAGGGTAGAAAGTGGTTAAGTTTTCTAACTACTGGACTTCTATTTACATCGTCTGGATGTGGAGGTAATTTCTTCCCTCGCTAAACAACAAAATACAGATCCGAGAAAACAGGCAATGGTGGCGGAGTGCTGAAAATCACATCATTCTAGTACAAAAACTAACTCACGAGCGGCAAATTTACTAGGTAATAGAAAAAAGAGGGTAAGGTAGGATCATTCCTAGCCGAAAACCGCAATGGAGGTGACAGTTTTACCAATGTACGTATTAAAAAAGGAACTAAAGTAACTAAAAAGGAACAAAAGGAACTAAACATCTGTGTACGAGAATTTTACGAGGGGCTGCAAGGATATTCTTATAACAAAAAGTCAGCCAGCTCTGAAAGCACTTGAATCATGGTCAAGAAGGTCAAAGGTAATGTAGGAGTGTCTGCAGAACCTCGTACAGTTAGGTGAACACAATGGGTTACCTTGGTGTGGGTGCCAAATCACAGAGGGGTTGTGGGTGATGAAAGAATCGATACTCTAGCTTGACTAGGGTCTGTACAACAGTTTGCTGGACTGGGAACACATCTGGAAGTTAGCAAATCATTACCACATGGGCTACCTTTGGGTGGATCAGTAGTATGCCAGAGGTATTGGACCAAACTGCTGGACTAAGACACAATAAGAGAATGTTGGATGTCATACCCCATATTCTTGCATGGTAAGTATAAATAGATCTGGGCAGGAAGCAGCTTAGAGTGGCTGTGGGACAGTTAACTTTTATTATTTTGGTTTTACATCTGACTGTTTTGCAATTTCTGCTAATGCAGAAGGATGATATATGAAAATTAGGGATGAAAAAATGCCAGACCTGGCCGGTACAGTTAATGAGGCACTGACATTGTAGGAAATAATTATGTAACATAAGGATCTTTAATGGTGATCTAATACGTAGACTGTGTGGAAAGTAAAAGTGTTGCATTAAAATCAGTTGTTATCAACGATTATGTTAGGTATTAGTATTCTAGCATTAATTAATGGAATGATAACCTTTCAGATCCTAGTAATTATTCAAACACAGACTCTTTAGCTTAGCAGTTAATATCTTGAAAACAAAGCCTACATTAATTTTATTAGATGATATTGATTTTCTTTAAAAACATTGAATAATAAATTGTTTTTGTTTATCTTGTATACTTTTTTATTATTTACACTTCAACCTTCACTGCATTATTTTCAAACTAACTGTTATAACAGTGGAATCTTTCTGCTCTGTTTACATGTACACATGAGTAGTTATTATACCTAAAGCATGTTGTAGTAATCTATAATTAACAGTAAGAATTCACTACGAATAAACCAGTTTTCAGTTCCCAGGCAAAATAATCAGAATGTGCGAAAACTAGTTTCACTAACATACAGCATTTGTTAAGATCATGTTTCTAAACTTGGCAATCTTTAAGGGGGTGGGGAGTAGTCAAGTCAAAAATTAAAAATTCACAAGTTTCTCATAAATACTTAATGATATTATATACGATATTATAACTGATTATACACTAAATCAATCACTATCACTACACAAATTTTTAAATAATTGAAAGAAAAAATTTTTCTAATAAATTAATAGGATTAATAATTATATTCACTCAAAAACACAAAATAAAATTTGCAGAAAACTTAAAAATGTACACTCAAGTCATAACTGCTTGGGACCAAAGGTTATAACCCTTCTATATTCTTGTTTCATTGATTGCTTTTTGAACTTCCTTCTCCTATTTTTCCTCAAATTTCTACCCAAAACCATAAATTAACAGCGTTGAAATTGAAATATACTAACTAATGTGACTGTTTTCACACAAAGTAGAAGATATTTCTCACGACATTCTTTAAAAACAAAGAAAACACATTTTTTGCAATGTATATTTAAGACATTCAAAATGTAGAATAATGAAAAACCATAATGTCATGTAGTAATTCATCACTGAAAATTTACTCTTATTATTATAATGACAGGTTAATGCAAAATTTAGGTATAGTTTCTTGTTATCATAACTAATGGTTATAATATAAACTTTATGAATAAAACATACACAAAATTTACTGAATTCAGGAAACAATTTGCATTTTAAAATAAATTAATTCTTATTCTTTTTAAAAGTTTATTGACACTGTTGAACAGGCTATATAATAATACAATATCCATTATAATTACCTATATTTCAACAGTATAAATATAAGTAAGACAAAAAATATTAATACAATTTCCTGTTTACTTCAACTCATTAATAGAAAAACATAAAAAGTTATTATTTGTATTTGGATCAAGTTCAAGGTTTATTAGTGATTCTGTTATATAAGGAACATTTTGAGAACAATATCATTGGGTTATTTCCAGAATCTAACAGGGAATCTAACCTATGACATATCATTTAGAAGTCAAGGATTTGTATATAAATCAAGTAAATTTAACTTTTCTGATCAACGTTTCAGTTTTCCAAAAAAAAAAAAAAACTCCAAATTAATTACTCTAAATTAAACAAGTAGGTATTACTTTTGCTGATGGTGCTGAATTTTATAAATGTATTAATTTGTAGCCTAAACGAAAAAAATTATAACGATTTTAGAAGGTAAGAAGTAGATTTATACTTTTTATGTATCAATTTTTCATAATATTTATACTTTTGTGTAAAATAAATGGTAAAGTTGCACAAAAGAATGTAAACAGCAAAAGAATACCTTCGATTCTCTAACCAAATTTGAACTATCATTTTCACTATAATTAGCTATCGGTAATTGCTAATTATTAATAATTTACTAATTATTTATTCTACAGTCACTGAGACAGTAGATGTGAATCATCTTCTTCTTCTTTTGCCTTTCAAGGAAGGTAAGTTGACACTTAAAACTTAAGTTAAGTACTACTAGAGGACCCGACACAAACAATTTTATCAAAATCAGTCAATCAGAAGTAGTAGTTTATTCATGTAATTTTTCACTTTTTTGCAATATCCCCAAAAATGGCTCCAACGATTTTTTATAAATAGCCTCATTTACTACATTTTTTATGCTCTACAAGATAGAGTAGTCTGTTGAAATTCTTGGGGAGACTGTGCTCTCGTGTAAAAAAAAATTTTTTTTAATATTGCGACCTTAATATGCATTTTAGGGCAAAAATGTGTTTAATCACAGATGTAGAAAATTTAAAACCTACAACGTTTATTCAAAACATTTCTTTGTATTAAGCTTAGTTTAGTGGTAATTAGTGATTTTCTGATTTTTTTCAAGAAAATCTGTAAAAAAATTGATATTTCGGCCTTAGTATGCATTAAACGACAAAAGTGTATGTAATCAAATTTCTAGGAAATTAAAAGATCTAAGACTTTTATTTCAGGCATTTTTCTCTAAAGAATCTAGTTTAGCGTCAAAGAGTGATTTTCCATATTATTGAGCCAAACTAAGGTTCGTTTTCATTTTACTTCATTCACTCATGATTAAAATAAGGTTATGGTTTTGGAGGTTAGTTTTTTGTTTATTTCTAATGTTAAGTTACATTGGTAATTATTTGCGTTGGCAATAGAAAATTGTGTGAGTGTTTCACACCGGATTTTTTTTTGTTCATAATTCTTTATACCTTGATTAATGTGTATGATAGATATATAAAATACAAATATTTTCTTTAAATGTCTAGCTCATATATTTAAAATGCAAATGCTGTGTTTAAAATAATTGAAAATAACATAATAAATACCATTGTGCAGTTTATGTGCAAGTATAATTTGTAAATTATTTCAGAAATAATGTAAACATATGTTCATTTTAATATTAAACCTACTCATATGAATAATGATAATAACTATGTTACACTGCTGTATGATTATGCATTCTTTAGAATCTAACAAGTTTAATAAAATAATCTTGTTATATAAAACTCAAAAGTAATCTACGTTCAAATCGTTTATTTTGTTTTAAGTTCTTCATTAGAAAATTCATTACTCAAATAAATTAGATATATACCTACTTGTAATTTGCCTTGACATTTTTATTATTGGCTTGACTACTCTCTTAAGTACTTGGATTTTATTTACTAGTCATAACCAATTTCAGCTTAATTTTTTTGGAATTCTATGGTTGTTTACAAAAGATCCAGTTCATAATAAATACAGATCTTAAAAAATATCAACTATAGTTTGTTCGCGCTAAGAGCTTGCCTCAAGTAAACAAACCGCTCTGATACCGTACAGGTTGCCCCGAAAAGTTTTCCATTCAATCATTAATAACAAGTAAAATGTTATGCAATTTACTTATTTTAATTATATCATTACGACATATAGTCCTCTTTTCAAATACTCAAATCCGATTGATTTCAGTAAATGATAGAGCAACGTTCTTTTAAAATGTGGCATATCCAAATCCTTGTTTAAGACAGATAAAAGTTTATTAAGCGTAAAAGCTTCCTTATTTTGGAAAAAACTGTGAACTTTTAGTCGAACTGCAGTTTTAATAACTTCGTCGCACAGTTCAAAAACTGGTTTGCTTCGTTTCCTTTTCTTGCTAGGTGTCTGTAACTTGCCACTTTCTTTCATCTCTTTTCTTATACCGTGTACATTAAATGTAGACACGCCCGTCAATTCTGATCCCATTTTTCTACGCCTTTTAAGGCCATAGTACGATACTTTACGCATAAAGAATTAAAACATTGTAAATTATAATTTTTTGCCCACTTTTTAGAAGTTGTCCTCGTTTATGTTTTATAACTGAAGTTGAAGCGCCGTCATTCATCAATACTTACTAGTGTAACAAAACAAAAAGATATACTCACACACAATAACAACGAAGTTGAGGAAAAAGTCACACGGATTTAAACAATATTAATAAAAGAAGGAAGAAAATATTTTAAACTGATAAATTACAAATGAATCGATTATTGTAAAAACCCCACAAGTGACATTTTTTACAAAAATGAGGTTTTCATAGATTATTGATCCTGACATGTAAACACACAATTTAGTGTAAAAATACCGTATCTGTTTTGGATGTAACATATGTTAACTTAATAAGTGAAATTCCGTTTGTTGTAAAAACACCATAAGTACAGCACATATGGGGTTTTTACAATAAATTTTGTTGCCACACCTGCTAACAGCTGATTTGCAGCTGATTTGTAAGGAATTGTGGTCTAACCTAACATTTTGTCTTTGTTACACACCATTTTTATTCTCTTAAAAATGTCAAGCTCAAGTAGTGATGAAAGTGTTTCTCCTGATAAAGAAGTAAACAGTACTAACAAAAAAAGGGTTATTATCAGAGGAGTCAGTAATGCTAGTGAATATAAAAGAAATTTGATCAAGAAAGCTAAGATAAGTGGAAAAAGCTACATTAGTCATTCAGGAAAACATAAATCTGAAGCTGAGATTGGACCAGACTGCAAGTAAGTAACTTTATTTTTTCTTTATTAGAATGAATAAATTGTGTGTAATTAACTTGAAAGTATTTTTTTAGTATACAATATTATTATTGTAAAAACTTATACAAGGCTTATATAAAATAATGGTTTTTTTCCATTAATTCACTACCACACATTAATATTTTTGTCTATAAATTCTTTTCATTTAATTCACTGCCACAGATATTTTTCGTCTTTAAATTAATAAATTCAGTACTGGTTTTGTTTCATATTTTAAATAATTTGTTCTCAACAATCATTATGCAATTTTATGTGGTGTAAACTTAAAACCTAACCTAACATGGCGGTATGCGACAAGATAGAAGCCCGTATTAATTAAACGGTATTCACAAACATTTGGACCAGTATTGGGCCAATGGGAAGAACAAAATTATTATAAAGTGGTGAATTAATGGAAAAGTACAAAAATAATTTAATACAAATATGAAGAAATGAACTTTTGATTTTACCATTAGTTCTTTGGTACTGGTTGTAAGCAACCATAACATTGAAATATTACAACCATCAAAATAATATTTTAAATATGTTATTTAGTTTTCAAAATAAATAATAAGACTTTTTGAAACTGTGATTTTATTTCAGATGCAAGAAGAAATGTTACGTTAGAGTATCAGAAATGGAACGTATTACTTTGTTCAAAAATTTGTGGGATCTTACTTCGAAAGACACACAAGATGTATTTCTTCAAAGTCTGATTACTAAAGATGAGGTGAAAAGACGTACTCAGAATAACGAAGAACCTAGTAAGCGTACTGTTTCTTTCTTATATTATGTGAAGTTGACTGATGATTTACTCGAGGTATGTAAAGTAGCATTTTGTAATATTTTTGGTATAACCCCTGATCGAGTAAGAAGGCTATGCAAACTTCTTAAAGAAAACAAATTGCCAACAGATTTGAGGGGCCGAGCCGCATCTACGAGGGCAATTTCAGGGGAAAGTTGTTTATTGATTGAGGAACATATCAGATCATTTCCCCTGAAACAGTCGCATTACTCACAGAAAACAGTATACTACCTTTCATCTGAATTGACTATAAAGAAAATGCATAAGCTTTTTAAAATAAAATATCCAGAGGAAAAAATTAATTATTGGTATTATTATAAGATCTTTAAAGAGCGATTCAGCTTGCGATTTGGGCGACCGCAAGTAGATACTTGTGTAACATGTGAAGCACTTGGTGTGAAAATCAAAAGCCCTTCATTGAATGAAGTTGCTAAGCGCGCAGCAGTAGCTGAACTTATTGTGCATAAAAGACGTAGCAAAAAATTCTATTTAAAACTTGAAGAAATTAGATCACTGTGTCGTAAAGATAACACAATTGCTGGTCTATGTGTAGATTTTATGATGTGTCTGCAGTTACCAGATATTCCGGTGCAAGACATTTTTTATTATCGCCAATTAACGGTCAATTTATTTTGCATAACAAATTTAAAAGATAATTCATCTAAGTTATACATTTATCATGAAGGAATTTGTAACAAAGGGCCAAACGAAGTGACATCCTTTATTCATGATTATATTAATAATGAATTAAGTTCCACTGTTAAGAAATTGTACTTGTTTAGTGATGGTTGTGGTGGCCAAAACAAGAACCACACTCTTGTGAGGTACTGTAATGCCCTAGTGGAAACCAAGAGGTTTAATGAAGTTTGGCAGTTTTATCCTGTTCGGGGCCACTCTTTTTTGCCATGTGACCGTGCTTTCGGTGTAATAAAAAGAGAAAAAAAGAAATTTGATCGCATCTACACCGTTCAGCAACTGGTTCAAATCATTGCCGATTCATCCGAAAGTTTTTTGTTAAAAGAAGTCAAAAGGGAGGATATAGTAGACTTTAAAAATTGGTGGCGTTCATTTTATAAACTTTCTTGTTTGTCTGATGCATCATATGGGCGGAGTGTAAAACAAGGTGACAAAATAAAATTTAAAATTTCAAAAGTTAAGGAATTCCATCATAACATTGAAAAAAAAGGTAAAGTACTGTGTAAAGAACACATTGGAGGTTTAACACCGCCTGATGTATTCACAATACGTTTACCAAAAAAAAGTGTCATCAACGAGCAGTCGCTATATCTGCCAACTACAGGTGCTTACAGTGAACCTGTACCTATCAATACCAAGAAAATGAATGACTTAAAGAAAATTGTTTCATACATTCCTCATGAATTCAATGGTTTTTATGCAGAAATATACGCATGGCCTACAACAGACAAAGAAACTGTATCTATTGGTAGAGAAGATGAAGAAGCCTTGTGATCACAATTATTTTTTAGCAATTAACGATGTATAATCTTAAGTTTAAGTTTATTTTGTATTTTTATAATAAAAAGTATCTTATAGTAACAATACCATGCGTTATAATATTATTAATGTCAATATTTACCCTGTAAAAAAAAAGTTTTGATCATTTATTGTAAAAACCCCATAAGTACGCTGCTAAATTTTCTTCAATAAATGGTAAAATTTTAGTCCTAAAATTCTGAAAAAAATTGGAATTATCCCTTTTTATATATTACAGATGTGTAGTAAAAGAGAAATGTGTAACATAAAAAATAAATAAGTAACAATGTTTTTTGCTTCTCCTGAAAAATTTCATTTTTGCTACTTAAGGGGTTTTTACAATAATCAATTCAAATAGAACTAAGTACAAACTGCAAACACATGAAGCAGGATGTTTATGTAACAACAACCAAGTTGAGACTGATGGGATGAGTAATACAATATACGATCATGGTGGAATTGTTACATTATTTTAACTGAAAACAATAATTTTTAAATAAACTGTTTTCAATTTTATTTAGGCTACGCGGAGTTATATTAATATCCATAAAATGTCATTATTATGTATTAGTCATCCTATACCAACTGTGTACTAACACACACGACCCCAACAGCAATACAAGGACACATGTACACTGTTACTCACTACTACAAAGGAAGAGGTTTGTTTATTTCAGGCAAGCTCTAAGAGCGAACGGACTATAACTGTAATATGTTATTGTAGTCACTGTTATTTTATTATTAAGTAATTTAAATTTTATTACTGGTTTACATAAATGTCATTTGATTTTAGATGCACAAAATGTCATTTGGTTTTAGGTGCACATCATAAAATGAGTTCACAATTGTAGTTTTATGTGGTTAAGTTTAATATGGTTGACCCATCGGGTTGGTCTAGAGGTAAAGTCGTCGCCAAAATCAGCTGTTTAACAGCTGATTTTCAGAAACGAAGGTTCCTGGTTCAAATCCTAGTAAAGGTAGTTACTTTTATACGGATTTGAATACTAGACAGTGGTTACCGGTATACTTTGATGGTTGGGGTTTAATTAACCATACTCTCTCAGGAATGGTCGGCCTGGGTCTGTACAAGACTACACCTCATTTACACGTCATACACATCATCCTCATCTCATTGGGTCATGGGGTTGCTTATTGTTCTAAATTGAACAGATTGCAACGTACACAAATTAGGAATAAAAATAAAAAAAGTTTAATATGGTTAACTTTCAATAAAATGTTGTGACATATGCCACAGCTGGACAATGATGTTTTGTTTATTTTGTGTGTGTGTGTAATTTATTGCTTACCGAGCGCCCCTAGTCTTGTTGTTTTCTATCTAGTATACACTAGAATGTTCTATTGTGTTCTATTATTCTATTTTATTCTTCATCCATTGAGAAGGTTCTATGGGTGTTTATTATATAAAGGACCTTGGATCTTTTCTTAAAAATCAAGTAATTAACTAACTAAACCACTGATGAAGCAAACAAATTAGTAATTTTAATCTTAACATGTTTTTTTTAAAATTTAAATAAGTTATTATTATTTAAAAAAAAAATAAACAGAGTTATCAGGAAGTAAAGCTAAGATTTATAGATTCATTGAAAATTTAAATTGAAAAATGCATTTAAAGAGCGTATTACGTGCAAATTAGGAATTATGTAAACAAATATTAAGTTTTTTATGTTGAAAATAAGTAAATATATATGTATAAATAAATAAGTGTAATACTATAGACTATGTAATGATAGATTTATGGTAATGATAACAATATTAATAATGTATTGAATATTATAAATAAACCATACTATTTTTTATAAAACCAGTACTTTAAAGAAAAAAATTTGATATTTGTTCAGGGAAGTTAAATTTTCATAATTTTAAATTACACTGAGTTTAGCAGACTATATCCTCGTAGAAAGGGACTGTATAGACTGGTTTATAAGAAGTTTACCTCCATCAGTTAATGTAATTCGTACTTATGGGGTAACTGTAAAAATTAATTAATGAAGCAAAATGCTTAAACAGTAGTTATAAATATTCATTCAGCTTGTAACATTTAAACTTTGAAATTATTTGTTATTTTATGTGTAGAATTATGAAATGTTACTGATTCGATGTAAATGTTATAAATAATTAATTATAAATACAACAATATGGTGAATAAAAATATTTTATGTTTACTGAAATTGAGTTACATAAAATTACTATGATTATTGATAGATACTAAAACTATAATTTTCTATTTTTATTACTAAACTGAGCTAAGTATTAAATCATCAGAGTTAGAAACTAACTAATTCAGACAAAAACAACCTTTTTTTAACTTTTGTTTAATACAGTCAAAGTGCTATGGTACAATGTCAGCTTGTTTGACATATTTGACTATGTGTAAATATACATCTATAATATCAACAAGTGCCAAGTGTGCACTGCTGTTGCATTACCATCCCTTTCTTCCACCCTAAGGGCAAAAAAAGAACAGTGCTACTAATGATTAAATAGTAATTTAATTTATTTTCATTCACTTATTAAATTATAATATAAGATACTAGTGTTTTATAATGAATATATTTTAAACTGTTGAATTAAATCTGATATTGAACTTGTTAATACATAACAGTGAATAAATTTTCAATATTGTTAACCACAAAATAATTTTCCTGATATCAATCAAAGCTACGTCTTGCTCCGCGAACCAGCCTTTTTTGAAAAATTCCATAGATGAAACAGGAGAAGGTATAAGACCTGAATAGCCTTTCAAGTCAGGAAAATTTTTGATAACGAGTTTCAAATAAGCTATGTTTATTTCATTACTTTTCACAATTTTAAAATTGCATCAAAAGTAGGGTCATAATAATGTTAACAGTGAATTATGGTACAGTATTGGTGGTTGAATTTTAACAAGTTAAAATTTTCCAGACAGGAATCAAGCTCAGGATCTTCTGCTTTGTAACCTAACACACTAAACCAATGTCGATCTTAGCCGAAGCGGGGCTCAAGGAAAATTCTTTTTGCGACGCCTTTCTGGCAGAGATGAAATACCCCTTCCTTTACCACTGTTTTAGGTCAACAAGGGTGGAGCCCAGAGTGACAGCACCGGTCACCCGTCCTTACGGCCGAACTTCAAAAATTCATTTTTTCTGAAAACCATATTTTTTTAAAGTCAAACAGAGGTTGACTAAATAAAAAAAGTAAAATTAAGATATCCTGTTATATTTAATTTTTTAAAAATCCTGTCTGGATTAACTGGCTGTCTAACAAGTGGAGTCCAGATTAGTGGGATTCCATCCATATGTTTCATTGTTTTTCACCGATGTTTTTTATGTGTAAGCTTGAATTTCAAATGGGTAAACGGAGTTAAATATATGTTTATTGTATTTTGATCAGGTGGTTGTTTTACCAAGATATTAGTCCAAAATGTGTTGCTTAACTTGTTAAAGTTAAAGCAAAGTTATAGTATTTGTAAGCTTTAAATTTTTGCGGGCGCGAGGCCCCCCTGAAGCATGGGGCCTGGGGCCCAGGACGGTTGCCTTGCTTGCCCCTATCTAAAGCCGGTTCTACACTTAACTGTTTGCCAGTTATTGAAAATTAATTTTTTCAAAAATTTATTAAATTGCTGCCAAATTTTCATGAAAAAAAACTTAAATAGGTACTTAACCACAAATTTCAGATTAATAAACTTGATGTTTGGTAGTTGACTTATTTAAGTCCTGGAAAAATACAAGTCATCTGTATTAAAGGTAGACAGACCTAATTAAAGAATAATTAAATGATGTAACTTAATGAAGGTAAAATTCCGTAAATAATGATCTTCTACCACTATCAAAACATTTGAAAACATTTAGACTTGTAAATGGAATTTTAATAAATATTTAATAGCCTCAGAAACACACAAGATTTATCATTACACCTAAATTACAATGATATCTAAAATTCTGATTTATCAGTCAAATAATTTATATTTTTTATAAATCACTGTATTAATCCGTGGCGGTTTTAGTGGGGCGGGGGGTCACAGAGGTCATGACCTCCTCCAAATTTGTCTTATATTTATGTTTATAGTTTTTTGTTATTTCATAAAGGAATAAAGTAATAGGTATTTTATAAATTATGTGTTGTTTAGAACAGATCTCAATTTATGATCAGGATTATCGTTATATTTTTTATAAAAAGATTTTTATATATTGAGTTTGTCTAAACGTTGATATGAAACAGACACATTTTCAATACCATAACCTATACAATACAACACTTGGAAAGTAAGCCTTTATATATTTACAAACATTATTTACAGAATTTTTCACTGCTAATATTTTTACTTTCTCTTGCCTATATGAATATATAGGAAAGAAAGTATTGTTTTCATGTCAATTTTTCAAAATCGAGTTTTCACCGGACCTACACGTTTTCAGACCTCCTGAAACCAAAAAACATGTTTTTAGTGATGGGCCTATGTGTGTGTGTGTGTGTGTGTGTGAACAAGATATCTTAAGAAAGGAACATCACGAGATTTAAACTTGAAACTTAAGTTAGATACCACTAGAGGACCCGTTATAAACATTTTAATCAAAATCGGTCAACCGGAAGTAGTAGTTTATTCATGTTCTTTTTCACTTTTTGCGATTTTCTCAAAAACGGTTCCTACAATTTTTTTTAAATCACCTCATTTACTAATTTTTTTATGCTCTACATGGTATAGGGTAGGCATCATGTCTGCTGAAATTCTCGGGGGGGCTGTTTTCTCATAAAAATTTGTTTTTTTAAGATTGCGGCTTAATATGCATTTTAGCACAAAATGTATATAATAAAAGTTGTAGAGAATTTAAAACCCTATGAATTTTATTTCAAACATTTTTTGTATAATGCTTAGTTTAGCAGTAATTAGTGATTTTCTGGTTTTTTTCACGAAATGTGTAAAAAAAATCAATTTTTTTAAAGATTTCCGCCTCAGTATGCATTTTATAACAAAAGTGTATATAATCAAATTTATAGGAAATTAAAAGATCTACAAATTTGTTATTTGAGTATTTTTCTCTACAGAGCCTAGTTTAGCGTAAAAGAGTGATTTTTCCGTATTATTAAGCCAAACTTAGATTGGTTTTCATTTAGCAATGTTCACTCATGATTAAAATAAGGTTATGTTTTTGAGGTTAGTTTTTTTTTTATTTCTAATGTTTTATTACTAATGTTAGGTTACATTATTCATTATTTGCATTGGCAAAAGAATGTCATGTGAGTGTTTCACACCTGAGTTTTTAGTATACATTTTAATTAAAGACTAGCATACTAATTTTCTCATTCATAAAATCACAAATCATTTTGTTTTGCTCTTAATTATTATTCTTATTATTATCAAACATGTTTTCTAAGTAGACAAAATAAAATATAAACGTTGATATAGATAATACTCAGAAGTAGTTAAAGAGGACCCAAGAATCCTAATGTAACTTTAATATAATTAATTAAATAAAAATTTACTTTTATAGTATTATAAAAACAGGTTTTATAAGCCAATTTTTTATCAATAAAATCTCAAGGTCAAGAATTAAAATAAAATACCACATTCATTTTCTTTTAAAGAACTGTAAAATTCTAAAAAACACTCTCTCATGTATGAGAAGAAATTATAAGATGTTTAAAATTGTCTTCTAATGCCAGTAGTCACAATCCATCAAACCAAATATTATAAACACGTGTCAATATTCCCATGATTTAATAAAAAAAGAGCAATTAAATTTGTATTTATTTATAAACAATGTAAAATTTTATCTCAATTATATCAGAATAAATACATCATGTGACGAAAGTCACAGTCCATTGTTTTAGATATTGCACTTAAAAAACATTAAGTAGCCTATAACATTAAAACAGGAAATGAAGACATGACAACAATCATTTAACATGAATGTTTGAGTTCCATTTCCTTTTTTTTAAATTGTAAATAAAATATTAACAATTTTTTGTAATAAAATCTTGCACGTGTAACTTTATTATTATGACTTTCTGATTTTCAAGATCATTCATAAAATATTGATGAAATTTTAAGTACTTTTTCTAAAAAGTAATGCCACTACTCCCACGATTATTACTTTAAATGTTATTTTTTAAATTTTATTTTAACCACATTTACATCTTGGTTATTAGCGATGACATCTTGGTTGATTAGCGATGGGTTGGGCAACGGTTGGTTTGAACTTGTAATAATTTTTCAGACCCTGGCCAGGGACTGAACCTGGGACCTGCTATGTTGCTTTGCAGAAAAGCATGCTAACCACTGGGCCATGAATGTGGCCACTTTAAATTTTTGTAGTCATTATTAGTATTTTGTTTTACACTCTAAACTGGAATTGAGGAGAGGTCAAAAGAAAGCAATTACCTCAGTTAGCATATCCTTGGGGGCCACAAATAGATCCTTGGTATTAATATAAGTAAATTATGTATTTTTGTAAAGACTAAAATTTGAAATAAATTTTGGTAGAAACACCACCGACTTGACAGAATCGCAAATTGCTCTTAAATTACCTGGAACTGGTAAATCAAGATGTGGATTGATGGAAGGGTAACGAAAATCCACTCCCCCCACACAATAAACATCCTAGATCCATCAGTGAGCATACTGCATAGATTTGTAAATTTCATTTAAGATTTTGTTATGGACACATAAAACTTTATAAAATTTATGTTGAATAAAAATTAACAAAAAAATTAGTATAGATTAAAATATGCAGTATTTTTTTAAAAATAAAATTCATTGTAATTTAATTTTTCCTCATAAATATTTTTTAACATTAACACGTCAGAGAAAATGCAACGACTCCCTTCCCAGAAAAGCGAAACAGTTACGGGCTCAATGACTGCAGCTTAGTCCCTGCAGTCCAACAACAACAGGCAATCAGAGACTGCTTATTTCATTCCATCAGGACATACGTATTGACTCGATCCAACTAGTAGGGGGAAGTACCGCTGTTCCCATAGAACACAGACTTGATCAACAATATAAAAGCGAAAAAAATACAAAAGCGAGAGTTAACCCACTGGGTTGGTCTAAAGGTAAAGTCGTTGCTGTGTGTCAGCTGTTTAACAGCTGATTTTCAAAGTCAAAGGTTCCTGGTTCAAATCCTAGTACAGGTAATTACTTTCATACAGACACTAGACAGTGATTACCGGTGTACTTTGATGGTTGGGATTCAATTAATCATACTCTCTCAGGAATGGTTGGGCTGAGTCTGTACAAGACTACACCTCATTTACACGTCATGTATATCATCCTCATCTCATTGAGTCATGGGGTTGCTTATTGTTCTTAAAGTGAACAGATTGAACAATGTACACACATTAGCAATAAAAAAGCGAGAGCTATTTGGCCTCCCTATAGGTTGTACTGGCTCCAAGGCTTGGACGAAGACAGATCAACATCTCCGCGAGAGCAGATGATGTTTACGTTAATTTCAAAAAGCAGTAGCTATCAATCCCGCAGCAATGTGGTGACTTCAATATGTTAGTCTGTTTGCACTGGCAAAATAACAGTAAAACGGCTTTTTTTAGGGCCACAAGTTTAATAATTATGGAACCCCACTTGTTATAGTCATCATCCAGTGACATTAGTACAGTCTCTATCTTATCTTTTTTTACAAGTAAGAATGGATGAAAGTTTCTTTTCTATGCCCATTTATAAAAGTTGCTGAAATTATTTTGTTTTTATATTTCATATATTTTTAGTAAAAACAGATTACCCAATGTGTATCCTTGATTTTTTAAAAATTAAAGATTATTACCAAAAATATTATTAACGTCATTAAAATCTTTATTACCTGGGAATCAACCTACATTGTTTTAAAAACTACATTAGATTACAATACCATCACAAAGTGAGGTTTTTGATCCGTTGTTACAAATTAAGTTAGCTTAAATTTAGGTCAAGGTATAAATATAAATATATTGTTTAAATTTATACATAAATAACTGAATTTTTATACAGGAAGTAGGAATAAGTAACTATGTACTTAACAGGAAAGGCCATACTAGAATAAGAACTAGCTGAAGGTGAGTCTCCTAAAATAAACTATTTATTTTTTTTAGAAATTTATCGTTTAAATTAAAAGGGTAATAAAAATTTAATTTATGCAGTTTATAATTCATTACAAAAATCTGAATTCATTAATATTAAAATGAATGAAATAAAGTATAGGCTGTATCAAAAGTTTAGGAATAGTTACTTCTTACTAAAACTGTTTAAATGAAAAGTAAAAGAATACTAAGTTAAGAACACCTTTATCCAACAAAATTTTTCAAAAACATCTTCCATTAAAATTAAATAACATAAGAAACATAGTAGAAAATTCATAACCCAATTATGGAGTTTTGAAGACAAAAGTTGTGTAACTAAACCAAGCAGAATATTAGGAAATAACAATTTTTAAACTTTTACGATACTTCAAATATTTTGAAAAATACAGTTAAACACTCAATGATTTATTAATTATTTTCATAATGTTATACTAGTGTATGTTTATGTTAATGTAATTTTCAAAGTAATTCTTACCTAAAAGATGCCATCTTAAATAAAATAGTCTAATGAAAAATTCTAATTAAAAAAAAAAAAATAAAATCTACAGTATGTACGCTTTTGTTCTCTTAATATATAATAGATTATTATAATTACATATACCTATTATAATAGTTATTTAGGAACATAAAATTACTCATCATATAAGTTTATCATAAAATAATATTGATTATTGACAAAAGCTAACGACCTAGTGTTCCTTTGTGAATATAGAAACATTGTCGAACAAATGAGTGTGCTAAAAAAACCTATATGACACTCCACATTTCCATTTGGAAATTTTTTCAAGCCAAAAGATAAATTATACAGCATTACAGCTCCAGGTCTACTGAGGAAAAGTACAGTAAATTTGAAAAGTCAATGTTTTATATCAACAGAAATTATATGAAGAGAAAATTAGCGAGCAGAAAGTAAATAATACAGAAAAAAATACTTTGGTTTATTGAGGGAAATACAAAATATGGAAATGGACTGACAGTAATATATCTTTGTCAATGTTGCAAAGTTTAAAATGTCAACCATTAAAAAATAAAACCAACCAATTCAGAAAGAATGTTCAAGTAAGAACACTCAAATCAATATTGCTCAAAATAAATTTATTTTAATCATTAGAAAATCAAATGTAGATTAATCTAGAACAATGTAATTGGTCCAAATCCGACTGGCTAGATAGAAGCAGCAACCGACGTGACCATTGTAACTGGTCAGAATCGAATATACGGTTGGTAAAAATTTCAATTTAATGTACGAATGGCATCACTTCTAGACAATGCAACTCTATGCTATGCGTTGGCATTTTGTAGTTCAATAGATTTTAAAATGATTAAATTATAGATGTGAACAACAGTTATGTTAAAACATGTCTTTCTGAATACCTATACAAAGTGTTTTTGTAAACAAAAATTTTTTTATTAAAAAACTCAGTAATAGTTCATGGTCATATAACCTATGCACTTCTCAACAGTTTATCATAAAAATATGTATCTAAAAATAAATAACAATAACACATTCTAGAGATAAAAATAATTTATAATTAAATACAAAAAAAAGATATATCTTCCACATATGCCAGTTGTTTGTGTGTGCCACTAAATTAAGAATATTTTAGAATAGTGTTTACAATTTTTATCGAAAATTTTATAACCCTGTGATAAAGAGGAGTTGTCAGTGAATTATTTTGATGAAGATAAAATAAATTCATTGACCTGAGTTAAAAAATCTTTACCCCCAACACATAAAACTTTTTCACGATTAAAAAACTTGTAATACAAAACACACCTCCATATTGGGCTAGTACAAACTGGATTGTGTGTGGAACAAAATAATAAATAAAATAATAAAAAATAATCCCAACTGGATGTAATTCAAAATGGTAAGGTTGAAAAAATAATGATATGTCAAACACGACGGGGATTTGAATAGAGAAATTTCAATATACAGGCCTACTACTGTGATAAAAAATAATATATTATAATATACTAAGTTATACGCAAAAAATACAAGTACTAGACTATCGTATAAAATATCTTGTATAATAAACTTAATAATATAACATGATTTGAATTGAAATAATCTAGAAATTTAAGTAAATCATTTTATCCTTTAATTCTAATCTATTTATAGAATAAAAATGCCAAGGTGTCAAGTTTATAAATTTATTACAGCACCTAAGAAACATGTAAGAATAAAAAGTAGTCGAGTCATGAAACTCAACGTTGTTCTGATCTTTTTTATCTTCTGTAGCTGGAATATGTAGACTAAACCGATTTAAATATGTTATTATTTTAGTATTTTTATGAAATTAATAGTCTATTCCTGGTTAAATAATATATAAATTAACTTACTTAAAACCAGAAAAACTACTTTCACTATTTATAAAAAAACAATTGGTTACATATTATGGAATTGAATTCTCTTTTGAATCAGGGTGTAGGTTAACTATTATAACAAATTTACACATAGTTACTGCACATATTATTATGGTGTTACGTAAAACCATTTGAATTTACAATATTACATTTAATACTGCTATAAATTTTGATACATAGCCTGTACTCGTCGTTTATTTAAATTTTACATTTCAACTTATGACCTAATTTAGTGAAGAATTTATTGTGTATTTGTAAATTAAAATTAACTATTTATAAAAGAAAACATAAATTATAATCGCTATGACTTAAAATAAACAGCCCTTAGGAATTGTTCTTTAAATTTAACCCCATTAACTCCAGCGTCTGATCCGTCGGTAATCGAGAAAAAATAATTAAAAATGTTATTTACTCATTAAATTTGCGTATAGTTTATACCTTTTTCTTTGAGAAATCTCATTAAGAACTTTTATGAGAAACTTTCATGATATATCATAGATCATCTTGTTAAAAGTCTACTACTGTATTTACTTTCGTAGGACGCGCACCTTTTTTCTTACAATCTGACGCAAAATTCGTAGTTTCGCGTCATATGCGGGTATTTCTGGTAGATAAAATACCGGTATGTGGTTGGATTGTACGATAATCTAAATCGCCAAATACTGTCCGGTGGTAAGCTAATTTGTTCATGTCATTTTGGGTAGACGTAATGTTTGTTTAAACAAATGTAATTTGTTTGGATTTAACAGCGACTATGGCACTTTGTTAAATAACAAGTAGTGGTGAATCAAATCCAGTGTAAGGCTTCACAAAAAAAGTGTCAGTTCAGTTCGTCTTCTTCGGGGATTTTCATATGTAGCCTACGATAAACAGACCGTTGTAAAATAACAAATTTACTGGACACCTGGAGTTGTTTATTTTTTGAGTCTATTAAAATAGTAAACATCTCCAGCTGATTGAAAAATTAATACTTTAGAATTATTTAATTCACATTGACAAAATTATTTAAAAAGTTATTTATTCTAGTTGCTAGGCGACTAAAGAAGAAGAAAAGATTTTGTACAAATTATTTTAGTGAGGGACAAGATGGCAACCGAATAGGCAGGTCCCTCATTCGTTCATTAAAGATGGGTTTTAAAAATGATATACTCAACTAAATTGTTTTTATTCTTGTTTTAAGTGTGAATTTTAAGAAAGTTATTTCAGATTCAATAATTGATTGATGGTACGTTGAATAGATTCATGACATAATTAAGATTTAGTTGATTTCTGTTTGTGTAAACAGACTGTTGTTATTTGGTTCGTTTACTATTTTTATGCAGTTTAAAACTATTTTAGTTTTATTTTTATGAGGAGTTATTTAGTTCTTTTACACCGTTTATGTACAACGCATACACTTCAGTTTACAGCACAGTCAAGATCAGGTGCGTATTTGGTCCAGACAGTTTATTACGTGAAAATGAGTTCTGTAAAGCGTTTGCGTTCATTCATTCCTGGTAAAAATTAAAAGTTTGTCTTGACGCAGAAGAAATTGGCAACCATGCAGCGGGCCGTAAGTATGACATTCCGGAATCCTGTGTAAGAGATTGGAAAAGAAAAAAGAAAAACCTTCAAGATCCCAATAAAATCAGAAGAGCATTTCGCGGAGGAAAACGAAAATTTCCATAAGTAGAAGAATAGCTATTGTCCTACATTGAAGACCCTCGTCAAGAAAGGTTGGTAATATCAACGGAGATGGTAAACGGCGAGATAAGCAGAGACTTTAAAGGCGAAAGAAATTGTATTCATAACTCGGTAATTAAATTTGGTTGAGTAATTGAGTGGTGCTTCTAATAAATGAGTTTTAATTACCTAGATTTTATTATCTTAAAAACTTACTCCCGTTTTTGAAGTGCACGTGTTACGGGGGGCGCGTCGTACACGAGTAAATACGGCATTCTGATAACGAAAATAGTCATGTTGCAACGATGACCAACCCGCTATCTCCATTACTAACAAAGTTAGTTAGTGATTATATAATTTAAATAAATATTAATAATTATTTTAAATTAAACCTCATAAACCTCGGTATCGGAATCGTCCGAATTAAAACTTAACAACACAATATCAAGCTTTTTACGAGATGCGCACAACATGTTTCTTTGATACGGACTGAGCAACGCTATGCTCCTAGTTGACACCCCTTAATAACTTAGCACAACTTCACTCAACTCCGCTCGCTGTGTCCGTCCGCCCTTAAGCCACTACAAGGGTTATTTAAAAATTAGATAGACTCTAAAAAGATACAATAAGTTTATGTACTTTTTACAAGATACTTCATTTATTGTAAAATAAACACAAATATAACAGAAATTATACTTATTTTGCGATAGAAATAAATCTCGATACTATTCAGAAAATAGTGAAGAGGCTCTTCACTTACTTCACCCGAATAGCCGCCGCTGGTTTTCGTGCTGGTGTAAGTGAGATAATCGTACAAGTAGCACATAAAATGCGATCCGGCTATACTTCTTGGCTAACTTCATCGACCTTCAACTCACAATGATATGACGTACACTCTAATGTAAGTAAAAAAACTTGTGTGCGTTAGTAACAGTTTCATCACAACACTTTTATATTCCTGTCTGTTCACTTTTTTCTTTATTTCATTAACACACTAAGTCTACATATTCCTGTCTTTACTGTAGACATAAGTCTATTCATAAATTATTAAAATACTAAACATAAGTAAAGAAATACCTAACAATAATAACTTATAAATTACTTTAAAATTAAGGTTATTACCAACAAAAGTAAATATTATAACCTGGCATTCGATGCCTTATTTACATTGTTAGAATTATCTGTAATTAAATAAAACTACGTTAAATAAACTCAAAACAATGTACCTTAGCTTTTTCCGTTTGTAAAAAAATAAATATTTCAGCACAAATAAACCGAACATCTTACAAGAAAACAATATAGGCAACAATTTAATAAGTTTGAATTTTGAAAAATGTAAAATCAGAATGATAATACTGTAAAATTGCACCGCTAATGTACATGTACATAGAACGTGCCGGTTCAGTAGGCTGATCGACTAAATAAATCGTAAGTTGTAATAAATTGTGTATTTTATGGAATATTGTGTATTGAAAAAGGATAATGGATAGTGATGAATGGAATGTTTTTAATAGGAATTTTCGTAAATCAAAACCACTAGAAAGGTTTACTTCATTTTAATTTCTTCTACAATGTTACAGTAAAACGGAGTGTTCGAGAGTTCTCGGTTAACTATTAGATTGCAGGTATAAACAATGTTAGCACCTTTGTAGTGAGTTTTTCAGTAATTGGACTGTGAATGAAATTAGTGTTGTCTGTTGTTTCCAAATAGTGTCGTTACGCGATCAGTTCTGAATTACGTTAATAGTGCGTATGCGTACAGGTGGTGTCAAGTGATTGTGAACTGGTGAATTTTACCGGTAGTCAAGTTCAGAGGGTTGTTTGCTGATGTCGGATCAAGTGGTTTGGTTGGTAAGGCGGTTGCGGCCTCCTTGGGGCTGGACGAGGACGTTTCAATTGAGTCCAACACAAACGTCCCCCATCGAGAGGGAGTGAACATGAGTTTTTTTCGCCGCCTCAGATAAAAAAAAAGTTCAGTGGAAGGTTATGTTTTGTATTTAATTTGTTAGTAATCAAAGTTTAGGCCTAATGATTTATTGTAATTATTATTAATTGAGTCAATAAGTAATTGTTTTAAGCTTAATTAAATCTGTTTATTATTATATCCAGATCCCGAACGAACCTAGGCGTAGGTATTACAATACTAAATTAATAATGTTTTTTTTACTCATACAGTATTAAAGTATTTTGTAATAATCCATGATAATAATTATAAACCAAGAACTTGAAACTTAATTAGTTTTGATTGAGTTATTACAGATTCTTAATGAACAAATACTAAATACAATTTAAAATTCAGTAGCTTATTATAATGACTTTTTTAATATGATAATAAACTAATGAAAATTTACAAGTTGCAAAATATTTTTTTAATTAAATTAAAATAAAATATACAAATGTACTTAAAAGGTAAGATACAACTTTCCGGTTTGTAAAAATAACATGCGTTTGCGCGCAATTATAGGATACATAACACGTTGTATATAACATGGAAAGAGTAAACCTGGAAGGAAATGTATATAAAGTTGTTTCTGTCAAGGTAATCAAAGGTTTTACGTATAGGCATTCTACAGGATGAGAACAAAATATAAAAAAAGAAAATGTAGATCTAATATAATTCACAGTAGGTTTTATTGTTACGTAGTTATAAATGTATGTGTTATACGCAAGCTTTATAATTAAGAATAATTAAAAACATTATAATAGTAAAAAAACATGTCGAAGTTTCATTTACCTAGATTGATTAATATTTTTATACTTATTCAGTTATACGCTCAACAGTTGTGTTCCTCAAAGATTAATTCCGGATCTAAAAGAATAGCTGATCAGGGGGTACGGTGAGGTTGGTTATTACCTTCCGCAGGCATTGACGGGGGATGGTTGCTTTCGGGCGTATCTCCACCGGTCATCTGACCACCGGCAAGGTCATCTGATCAGACGATCAGATGAAGCAAGCTGTCTGGATTGTGAGGCCGAGGAGGACAACGCAGTACATACGATTTTCGACTGAAGAAGATAGATACCAGAGAGGGAGGTTCTAGGGACCAAGCTTGGATCACTGATTTCTCCAGAAAATTTCTGTGATTTAATGATTGCAGAAGAAGAAAGCTGTAAGGCCATTGAGGAGTTCATCCAGAAAGTGGTGAAGAGCAGAGAGGCCCAGCTGCGTTAGTCCCAAAAAGAAATCACTCAAAAGGGGATAAATGGATAATAAGAAGAGAAATCGCTGAGATAACATTATCAAGCTAATAAAGAACCTCCGGCTTGTTGTGAAGTTATGCCTAACGGAGATCCCGCGGTAAGTCGGGATGGGATAGAAAGGAACTGAGAGGTTTCAGCGGATAGTTGCCTTCGGCAGAGCTCCGCATACCACAGGTAAAGTCCTCCTTGGCTACGGGTAAATTCCGGTTACCGGTTGTATCCTAAGTACCGATTGTGTTCCTAAGAATTCCAACTGGCTTCTAGGCCAGTGTCTCGAGTTCGATTTCCAGTCAGGTCTGGCATTTCGTCCTCTTTATAACACTTCATTATCATTATCTACGTACCATTCAAGACTTACGTAGCTATCTACACGTTCTTAAAATATATGGTTCCCTAAAGCAGTGGTTCCAAACCTGGGGGGCGTAGAAGAATTTCAGGGGAGGCGTGAGTGTATTTAAGCAATTAAAAAATTAAACTAAAATTTATTAGTTTTGTATGTAGTTAGTTGCATGTATATTTTCAAAATTATCGTATTTTTTTGTACTTTGTACTATAGCAGGGGTCTAACAGTCTAGCAGGGGGCGCAGTACCTGAAAGGTTGAGAACCACTGCCCTAAAGGAATTGAGTTAATGAATCAAGATTTAAAATTTTTGAAAGTTTTTAGCAATCGATTGGATAGAAGTTTTTCCGGCGTAAAGATAAGTCATGAGGAATTGCTAGGTAATTAAATGTGTCCGTGTTCATATTTGTGAATTTTTTAACAGTATCCGAAATGATAAAAGAACCAGTAAGGCTAATTTAAGAAAAAATAATTAAAAAAACAGATTTTCATTTAATTGTGCATAGAATACGTAAAAAATAAATACAGTATTATATAATAAAAAATAAAAATAATCACTAAAATATACATAATACAATAACTTATAATAATGTAATCTATATAATTACAAAAAAAAACTTACAAACATGAAAGTAAATGAGCTTGTCGCTTATGACGTATGTATCCAGTAAAATTATTAGTTTAAATCTTGCTAGTCATGATGCTGTAAACACTTTTATAATACGTTTAGTTGTTAAGTCAAAATCGATCGAATGGCTCAAGTCAAGATCGAATGGCTAAATTTACTTGAAGAGTATTGATTGGTCTATTGTTACTGCTGACATTTTACTCATTAAAAGAAGTACTGCAGGTACTCGATATTCCAATTAAAATTTTATTGATGTTTAAATTAAATCCATACCCTTTTAAAATGAAATATGATGGATTTAAAATTTAGCTTTCTTTCTGTCTATGATAAATATCAACGTCTACAAGTTTCAAGACTATGGTTTCAAGAAGATGATTAGGCGAATGTTTTAAAAGAAATTCAAGAATTAATTTATTTTAGCTTGCTTGTACTTCTTGATACGAAAATAATGACAGCTCATACAAAAAGGAAAAACAAAAAAAAATTGTAACATGTTATATATTTATGAGGATTTTTTGAAAGTCAATTTAGTTTATTGATTGTTTACTTTTTTCACACGTGCGCCTGATTAAGATAAACTTTTACAAAATTCTAACCGTTGTTCTTAAGAAAACTGGTGCACTATGTACATTGTAATATTAGGTAACACATATCCCTAAAAACATTTGAGGACTTTTTAAATCGAAATTTCACATTTTTTTCTATCTTTCGGCATAATTACCCTATTTAGATTAATTAACTTATATGTTTTTAAGATTGTTTAAGACATAGCCTGTCTGTCAAGCTAAAAAAGAATAGTAAATTTATTTTTCTCCAACCCTATTCAACATACTCGTATATTTTTTTAACCCTAATGTTAAAAAATGTATGTATTTACATGTTAAATGTATGTATGTCAAAAATATAATGTTAAAATGTATAAGTAGAAATCTATCCAATTTAGATCAATAAACAACCCTGTGACCCAATAAGATGAAATGAAAGCAAATGAGATCAAATCAAAGTACACTGTCTAGTTTTCAAAGCCGTATAAAATTAACAACCTTTACTAGGAATTGAACTACGGAATCTTCATCTCAGTAGGCCTACATTAGGTGTCAAACAGTTGATTCGCGGTCTAAAAATATGATACGTTATGTCCTGAAAATTTGATGCAAAAGTCTTAAAAAGTAACTGATACAGGTACTTGAAGCTGAAAAAAAAAGATTTTCAGAAAAAGATGTAAAAAGTTAAATCAAAGATTTTGGTCGAAAGAACAAAAACACACACCACTAAACAATAAAGTAACAGCTTTAAACGCATGGAATCACGTTGACCAACGTGTATAATAAAACAATGAGAAATTTATCTGAAAAAGTAAAAAATACTTGCCAAGTACTATTGAAATAAACACGAATAATACGCATATAAATTGGTTATTTCATCGTGCACCGGTGCCTTTAAAATGTTAATATGCTTGTACTTTTACAATTGTCTATAACATACAGATGGAGTGTCAAATTATTTATTTTCAATCTGTTCGTTGCATATAGGTGGAGTGTCAAATTATTTACACTCAATCTGTTCGTTGCATTTATATTATAAATAAATAGCTCTGTTTCGTATCACATGGTTAACCAATTAAAAGACTGAATCATTTAAGAACAGAAGAGGTAGAGGTGTAAAAAACACTAATCAGAGTTACCTCCTCTAAAAGTAATGAATTTCATTAAACGGCCAGACGCTGTGGTGAATGAAGTGAATGTGTCATTTGCAGAGTGGAAAATATGTGCTTTTCAGAGCGCCCGGCATGCTGATGACCGTACTTTTCCACTCAGTGAGGAAGGCAACGGTAAACCACCTCACTCCTTGTTTTACTTAGTTAAAACTCTACAGGTTCAAACCAGCCTTTCGACTGATGACATAAACAACAACAACTTTTACAATAGTTCTACACTTATTAAAGTACGTAGCCTACTTGTATAGAATTTTGTCCAGAATATAAAATATTAGTGGAGATGAAGATAACTAACTGATTAAAACAGTAGGCTAGTGATTAAAATTTCTGCAAACATTACACAAACTCTAATAGTTTTATTTATAACTTTCACACGCGATTGCTCAAACTTAACATGTAATAAATCAATAAAATTAACAACTTTTTTATTTTTTACTAACTTGTCTTTTCGTTATTCTTTATTTTTATCGATTCAACAAACCCAGTTCTTCCCCTTGACTACTTGTACTACCAAATTATAAACGATGTCTTTAATAAATTGTATTATTACCAAGCAACAATCGTTCACATCATTAGAGGATAGAGATCGTCAAAAAATTACTAAACATAACTTACACAAATAAACACAACATTTGTACTACCTATAAATACAGAAAACACGGCAGACAATTGCTGTACGTTAAACTACGGTTTCTCGAAGAATTCCATTTTATGACCCATGCCTTTAACTGGGTTTTGAAGTATTTTCGGTTAAAGTCCCTTACATCCTGCGGAACCTTGTTGAAGAGCTTATAGGTCACCCCAGATTACTAGATTTAGTTTTGCCATGCCTCAATCTTGATTTATCCTGATTCTTCCCGCTCTTTACACTATAAACCATTACTCACGAGTTTTTAGGTTGAGCAGGGATTACGTCTTTTCCAAAAGAAAACACAAAAAATTAATTGACCATCAAATACCAAATCATCAGGACGTATGAAAAAGTTTGCAAAGCTCACAATGACTGCTATAATTCGTACAGAAAACTTCCCCATCAAAAGTATTCTTATACCATAAGAAGCGTGTCCCCACGCGGATATGCCATACGTTACATGAAGTGAAATATATGACATAAGCAGGTAATCCGAACTAACAAAACTTTTCAGCTTCTTTGACAGATAATTCACTCTCACAACTTCTTACATAACTCGTCTTTTTGACGGCTTCAGATATTTATGTAATTGCCCAGAAAATTGACGTGGCTTTTGTGTGAAACTGTTTATTAATCTTCATGCTCGTATCAGGAAAAGCATGCCGAATAATATGATAAACTCTTAAGGAATGATAATAAATGTACACTTATTCCTAGATTACAAAAAAAAATCAACCTTAAGTCTATTTTACCAGAAACTTAATTTTACGTCCTTTTTGTGAGTAATAAAAATTATTAATATGTACATAATAACCATTGTGTGTGTAATTTTGTTTTTTTAATTCCCACGAGAAACCACACATGTAAATAAATAATGGTATTCTAAATATAAATATGACACGTACATTATAGCAATTAAAATAATTTAAAAACCGGAATCTTTTTCATGAATGAGAAATTCTACACATGGGCCTACTAAGTGTAATAAACAGCGTAAGAAATTGTTTTATGTATAATTATATATTTTCAAAGTAAATAAATTAAAAAAGAGATGATTTTAGTTTAGGTAAAATTTTTTCTTTAAAAAAACTGCATTGAAAATAAAATCCGGCATGAAGTACTTCGATTTCTCTTACCTGTAATGAATTTTAAAGATTAATTTTAAAGTTAAAGATTAGGTGGGTGGACAAAATAAGTAATTTAGATATTCTTAGGCGAGTGGGTGAAAAAAGAAGTATATGGAAACATCTTACCAGAAGAAGGGATAGGCTAGTGGGGCATATCTTAAGACATCCAGGTATTGGTCTATCAGTTATGGAAGGTAATATTGAGGGAGCGAACTGTAGGGAGAGGCAAAAGTAGGAATATTTTTAAAGAAAATTACAAAAGTGTAGGGTGTTACAGGTATGTAGATATGAAACCACTTGCGCAAGATATAACAGCTTGGAGAACTGCATCAAACCAGTCGAGAGACTAATGACAAAAACAAATAATTTTAATGTGAGATCGATTGAAAAATCATTAATGCATTCAACCCCATAAAATTTACGAATATTCTTATAGGGATGAACGAAAAAGAAAAAAGAAATAAATTTCATTATCACGTAAAATATACATAGGCTACATTATAATATGACAATTGAAAATTTTAGGTAGGGAAAAGTAGCTACTGCACAGAACGGAAAAAGAGGACTGGAAAGAAGACTACCAGGAAATCGCTTGGAGTAACCAAGGAAACTGAGAAAATCTTAACCAGGATAGCCAAACACATAATAACAAAACAAATTAATTACACATGAATTCTTAATATTTTACAGAATTTATCTTCACAAGTTAACCTATTGTTCGTTAAACAGCTCACAGGTTTAATAAAGAAAATCTGGTGTGAAAGACACACGATTTTCGCTTGCCAACGTAAAATGCACAATATAACATGCTGATCATTCATAAGTAAACAATGTAAAAATAAAAACAACCTAATTTTAATCATGGGTGCTAAACTATCATCTATGGAAAAAAGCTTGAGCTATAGAAAGAAATCTTGATTTTCTACAACTTTGATTATACACAAATTAATCGTAAAATGGTTGCAATCTTAAAAAACCCCATTCTTTACCGATTTTGATAAGAAAATTACAGAAAATCTCTTATTGGCGCTAAACTAAGAATGTTTGAAATAAAAGTTGTAGATGTTATAATTTTATACAACTTTGATTATAAACGCTTTTGCCCTTAAATGCATTTTAAGGTTGCAATCTCAAACCAAAACCTTTTTTACCACGAGAGCACAACCCCCGAATAATCTTCATCTTGGACCCTACATTGTCGCTTATCCTGTATTGTAGAGCGCAAAAAATTAAATTAATGTCATTTTTAAAAAAACGAGGAGCCGTTTTTGATAAAATCACAAAAAAATGCAAAATCGTACCAATAAATTACTACTTCCGGTTGACTGATTTTGATGAAAATGTTCATATTGTGTCCCCTTGTGGTACTTAATGTAAGTTACAAGTCAACTTCGTATGCTATTCCGTTCTTGAGATATTTTGTTTAGACACAGATCAATTACTAAAACTATGTTTTTTTTTACTGAGGGGCCTAAATCTGTATTTCCGGTAAAAACTGGATTACGAAAAATCGACATGAAAATAATATTTTCTTTCCCTATACAGTAAAACTTTGATTATCCGAATTGATTGGGGATCGGGCCGATTCGGATACTCGGAAATTCGGATAATTGGATATAGTTTGGGAATCAAGCAAAATAAATACAGTACATAGAAAAAAACAGAATTTTATTGACAAAGTAACTGTAAATGTAATTAACATTAAGTAAGCAAACTGTACACAAATAAAGAAAATATGGTTAAAATTACGAGTAAAATGTAATATTAATTAGAGTAGATTTATTTAGTTTATTTGAACATCTCGAGTAAAGTTCGTTGCCTTGACGCATTAGCACTTTTCCGAGCAGCAAGATCAACTTGAAACTTGCTTTCGGTGTTATTTTCTTGATTCATATGTCACTTTTCACCTGATTCGGATAGTTGGGATTCGGATAATTAGAATTCGGATAATTAGATTTCTACTGTATATGTATAAAGGACAAAAGAAAGTAAAAAAAAAACAAATGAAAAATATTCCAAGTAAACAGTACACAGAATATGCACATGAACAACCAAACAATACATTTTGAACATAATTTGATATTCATTTCTGAACAGAAATTGGTAGTCACTTGATTTTTTTTTAAATTAATTATTTACAGCTGTAAAAATAGCTATAGACTTTATATAATAGTTATTTGCACAAGGAAATGTGATGATACAATTGTTTTGAACTGTCATGATACGCATGACAGGAGAGGGGTGAGGCCTGGGGAGGCCCAACCCCACCCATCAAGCATTGGGAATGCTTTGTTGTAATACATACAACATGAACTTGGTTCAAAAATTTTACATCGCATTTAAGTATCCTTTAGTAAATTTCCTATTTAATCTTACACCTAATAATAATAATAATAATAATAATAATAATAATAATAATAATAATAATAATAAAATTAATTATTGTTACACCATTAACCTTAGCTAATTATTTAATAAAAATAATCTAATTCAAGTACGTAATTAAGTGTCAATAATGGACCCTTGTTATTTCCATACAAAGTATAAATTAGTTGTAGAATGTAAATAATTTTATTATTTTTAATGCAAGAGAAAATACATTTTCATAATTTTTCATTTTACTGAAATCTTAAAATTATTTGTCAAAAAATTCACGTCATTAAATCTTCACCCAAGTTATACAAACTGGGACTAAACTAAAAACAAACGGAATACCTGCCCACAAATTGTGTGGTAATCACCAGATAAGTTGTGTTTTATGTTGTAGGTAAAGAAGAAAAACTTCTTTTAAGGCGGACGATCAAAAAGAATTCTTGACAGGGCGCTATTCAATATTGTTCCTCATTTGGAGGAACCATGAAGCAGAGATGCTGTTAGATCATGACAACAAGAAGGAGTTTCAATCTTTAAAAATCAGTCTCCTTCGGTTCGTAACGTTTTATGGCTTAAAATCTTTACATTTTTATATGTTATTTTTTGTTTTAGGTCTGACTGTTTTTAACATTACTACTAATGCTGACGATCAAAATGAGAGATGAAAAAATGCTGACCGGAAATTGAAACCTGGACCCCTGGTGTAAATGCCAGTTACAGCTACACTATAAGCCAGTTTATAAAATCAGTTCGTCAGCTGACGAGAAAACAGGAATCAAGAATCCAGTCAGCGGAAATGCGATTTCTAAGGCAAGTTAAGGGCTGCACAAGAGAGGGTCGCATTCGTAATGAAGTAATAAGGAATGAATGCGGTGCCCAACCATTGTTGAACACTATAAGGACATACAAAGAAAAGTGGTCAGAGCATGTGTTAAGAATGTCCCAAGATCGCCTTCCATTAAATGCATTGATCCATAATCCGACAGGTAAAAGATGTATTGGTAGACCGAGGAAGAGATGGACGCCGGAACAGGCTAACGCACAGCCTAATCCATGAAGACGACGACGACGACGACGATAAAATCAGTTTCTTGTTTGCATTTGCTTTACTTACGAAATATTGTGATTATGCTGTAAAACGCTGGATTCGTTTCTGATATCCCTGTAAAGAACAACGTCTAACACCAACACCCTTTATTATTCTACGAGAGGAAACTGTAGTAATTTTGACGTTACGTTGGACCTAGTCGAGAATTGAAGCTAGGACTTACGGATTCACAGTCAAGAACTTTATTTAAACGATTACATTTGCTCTTGGATATCTATCCAAGAACTGATGCAACAAAAAATTAATTACATCCCTAGGTAACTTAATTTTTCTGAGACTACAACATAATTCTGGTTGTAAAAAGAAATCTGAAGTTGATGTTTAGTTTTTTAAGAAGACCACGAAACAAATTGTGGCATTTATTAATTTCTCGTGGTAATAACTATTGGAGAGGGGATAATGTTTCTAAATGGAACCCATTTAAAATCAAAAGCTTCTCATAAATTTACCGAAAAACTAAAAAAATATAATCGCACTAAGATATGCCTCGGTAAATTACATTTGCAGAAGAAAATTATAGATAACTAAATGTAAATCCAATTTACGACAGTTGTAATGTAGGCCTACTAGAAAATTATAATAAGAAAACAATCAACTTCATAAAAATTATTACTTAAAAAAATAATTAACATTTTTCAAGATAATGCTATTTATTTTCTTAATTAACTTCCAAAAGACAGACAAAACCCATTAAAGTTAGACTTAAATGGAATTATTCTTTTTTATTTTTCAACAACAAAAATTTAATTCTAAAACAACTCCATAACTTTACCATCGACCTTAAAAGAATTAGTATAAAATGATACATACTAAGTTATACGCATCCACAATATAAGTAAAAACGTATAATAAAAAAATCAAAAACGAATCTGTGGAACAGGCTTGCTAGGGAAACAGCTTTTTCTCAAGGACATATGTTTAATTTTGTTGGCATCTGAAGTGAAGTTTTAGTTTTTATAGTCACCTAGTAGTACATTTACTATTTTCTGCTAATTACTTTTGGTAAGCTAAGTAAGTTATAAGTACAAGCCTGACTCGCAAATAATGTTTTCATTCATAAAAATAGTAGGCCTACCTATTTAAAAAAATTTCTAATCTCAAATCAAACTTTAAAATGTTCAAAGACATGTACGTATAATAACAGTCTCAGGACAAGTAGTTAATTTAAATTGTTGATTTTTCCATAAGATTTAGTAATAATTGTATAGGCCTATCTTTTGAGACCAGTAATGATTATAATAGTACATTCGAGATATGTTCTCTCTGAAAGCCCTTAATCAAGATGAACGAGCAAGTTTGTACTAGAACATGTTCAGACATAACAAAGTAAAAATCAATATAAGTTAAACCTTTTCTACAAAATATACTTTACGTAAATATTGTCCTTGCAAAAAAACTGGCAAAATTTAGCGCTGTATGCGGTTCTATTCGCAGGATAATAAGAAAAAAACCAAACAGGACACCAAAATGAAATTTTATAGAGCAATGGCTGTACCACTCAAAACACATGGGAGTAAAACATGGGTGTCATTACAGAGGAATGAATCTCGTGTCTACTGAAATGAGATTTTTGCGTGGAGTTAAAGGTTGTACTCGGTTAGATAGAGAACGTAACGAAGGTATACGTGCTGAGTTAAATGTTCAGTCACTGTGTAACACGTTAAGAATATATAAGAGAAACTTGTCCAACCATTTACTTCGCATGCCAGCACACAGACTTCCTCTATGAGCATAGAAATATAAACCCAGAGGGAAGCGAGGCTTGGGAAGGCCTAAAAAAAAAATGGATGCCGAAACAGGCCATTGAGCCTAATCCTTGATAGATGATGATGATGACTTGCACAATTTGAAAGACTGACAAGATACAAGCTTACGGATTATGCAGACAGATTGATTATTCGTTTAGTGATTTTAAATAAACAAACCACAAAATCGGGTAGGAAGTAATTCATGTCATGGGAAACGTACCAGATCCCAATCATGAAAGTCCTACAGAATTTAGAAAAGAAGTAGAGTAAGTTTACTGGGAAACATCCAGTTATTATGTGATTGGATAGGATTATCTAATCATATAATAACTGGATGTGTCCCAGTAAACTGATTGGATGATATGACGAGGGCGTGACCTACGCACCGACTAAACCCAGCCCCTTTCACTGATAGGTAAAATTCATCACGTGGACTGAACTAATCGGCTTTGCTGACTGGCTTGAGCGGGTGTAACTTAAACTTTACTGAATTCCGACTTATTGTTTTAATAATTCTCTTAACAAAAAAAAAATTAAGAAAATAATTTTTTTTTTTAATTATAATATTATTTACTACTTTTATTTTATTAATGAAAAAACTAAAAAATCAAAACTTTAGTTTGTTCACATATCACTAATATCTTTCTGTAAACTTAGGCCTATGAAAGACAGAAGTATCTAAGTCAGGACATCTATAAAAATCTTAATTATATGACTTTTAGAGTGTTAAAACCAGAAACATGCTCATTTAAATAATAAAAAAATCTGGAATACGGTTGTTATAATCTAACCATCTTCCCCGATTGCCATTGCTTTTGTCTGTTCTAGTCTGATAGGAACATGTATAATTCAGTAAACACGATTTCGTCTTCTGGTGCTTCGTTTCCTCAACGTTTTCTCATTCAACTCCATATTTCGGAGGGAGAGGATTCTCCTTCTACCTCTCTCCCTACTCTTCCGTTCATGTCCTGTCAAACTTTCTCTTTACCTTTCCACCAACTCTCTCAGTTTCTGCCTCCCCAAACCCTCGGACTCTCTCACTCACTTTTCTTCTTTCATTCTTTCTTTCGGTAGAACATTTGAATTTGATATCTTCTCATCGTCCTGACGGTCAATTCATTTTATTCCTTGTCCAAAATCTTTCCTATTTCCAAAATCTTTACTGTTGTTATTTTCTTATTTATGTTTTCTTTAAACCGGTTTGTAGTCGTTCCAAATATATGCTACAGATAAATTGGTTATTTTTAACATAGTCGCCTGTGAACCGATACTCCTGTTCTAACGACATGTTCTCTAATCCCTGTATAAATGGATTACAGCGTGAGGATTGCACATGACTGTGGCGATGACGGCTGAGGTGGGGCCAGTACGATGATACGTAGTCAAGTTGGAACACCATCTTCTTGGATGGAATCATCGATGTGTCTTAAACAGAATCCAGAAGGAATAAAAGACTTATTATGGCAAACGTACTCAATCTTATGAAATTGTTCAGCTAGCCTGATAATACGGAAAAAGCGATACTTTATCATTTGGTTTGAATCCAAACTCATCCCTTGACAGGAGGAAATAACGCCTTCTATGATTGGTTGACGTTGGAGGACACTGAGTAGCTGCTTCACAATCTCAGTTGGAACTTGGAAGCCGTAGCATTCTCCCCCGCTTGATTGTAAGGTCAATCTCCCGGCAGTACAGTACTTATATAAAAAGGATGAAGGTGAAAATATACACTAATAATTATTACTTAAAAAAATTAGAATACAAAAAAATAGTCTACATAAGTTTTTTGTATATCTGTTTTACGATAAAGAAACACAGAAAATGTTATAAAGGTTTTGTAAATGCTACCAGAATTTTGGTACAAACTTTATTATACTATTAAAACTAGAAAAAGATATCTGCCAATACATCATAATAAAATAATTAAAAATTAGGTTTTTACTGACATCATTAATCATACATAACATAATCGTACCTTACTCAACCCTAGTTAACCTTTATTTTATCGTAACACGTACAACAAGTGTATAGGTCAAGAACAAAATCTACTAAAATAAAATTCAAATTAATCATCACTATTACGACCTACTACAGTAATATCATAGTACAATAATAAAAATGTACAATTAATTTATAAATAATAAAATAATCGTTATAATAAACTATTTTATTACGTAGGCCTACATTTATTAGTATCAATTAAAACACAATGAACCGGTTTCTATTACAAACGAATAATACAATATTTACAAAACATTTGTTTTCACATTAAGGCATTTTAGTTTTGAATTACTTAGTGTATGTACCGGGTGATTCAAAATTTATTGAAATCTCTCAGGAGCTGATTCTATAGCTACAAATAAAAACAATGTTTATACAAACATAGATCCTAAGACAAGCCAAGATTGTTGTTGTTTAGGTCAACAACAACAGCCAAAAGGCTGGTTTTACGAAGTAAAATCAAGGAGTGAGGTGGTTTACTACTGCCTTCCTCACAGAGTTGAAAGAGTATGCTTATCAGCATGCCAGGCCCTACGAAAAGCACCCACTGCAAATGACACCTTCACTTCATTCACCACAGGGTTTGGCTGTATAGTGCAATTCATTACTCTCAGAGGAGACAACTCTGACAAGTGTCTTTTACACCTCTACCTCTTCTCTTCTTAAATATGTCAGTCATATAATTGGCTAATTATATGACTGACTAAGTGATAAGAAACAGACCACGTTTTTTAGCCCTGGAACCAACAGATCGCGTGCAATTAATTTGACACTCCACCTGCCTGTTATGGGCATAAGCCAAGATTACATATTATAATACTGGGATAAAACCTGGTGTCTGTACGCGAGTGAGTGCCTTATAATGAGCGGGAAGGCTGGTCTAAGAGAAGCAGAGAAATTTGAAACAAAGATCCTTCGCAGGATGAAGGTTTTGAAGATAGACAGACAATGTAGGTTACGAGATCGAGAAGAACTGTACAAGGAAAATGAACGATTAGAAAAATAATACTAACATTTTATGGACACCTGTATAGAATGCATGCCGACCGGTTGACAAAAAAAATTAAAGACACTAAACAGTACACCTGAGGTGTCAGATAAAATGGTTTAAAGAAGTCAGAAAAGATGTTGAGAAAACCGGAATAAACCGAGAAAACTTATGGAATCAAACAAAGTTCAGACAACTAATTACGGAGTTTAAGGACTTCCACGAAGAGAAAAAAACAGAACCTCCTGAGGACAGAAGGAAGGAGAGAAGCCTACTACAGCCCTCTAAACCTAAGTCATCTCATGTGATCTAAAATTGGTTCTATACGAGGAAAAAAACAGCTACGTTTCGGCAGCCGAAAGATTTTTCCCAGAATTCAATCACCCCAATTAAATAACACATACTGAAATGTTTAAAGCTTTAATTATGAAAAAAACTTTATAGAATTTTATGGATTTTAACCTGAAAAACTGAATTAAAGTCCCAAAATTGTTTCTCCTATAATTTTAAATAGACTATATCTGATAAAAACCCAAAAAAGTAGGCCTAGGAATGGAAAATAACATGTTTTTAGGTTAACGTAAAATAACTTCGTTAGAAGTATTAATAGGCCTATTCATTTTTTTTAAATCCCTAATATGTGTACGTTGCAATTTGTTCAATTTAGAACAATATAAGCAACCCCATGACTCAATGAAATGAGGATGATATATACAACGTGTAAATGAGGTGTAATATTGTACAAACTCAGGCCTATTATTCCTCAGAGAGTATGGTGAATTAAACCCCAATTACCAAAGTACACCGGTAACCACCATCTAGTAATCAAATCCGTATAAAAGTAACTACCTTCACTGGGATTTGAACCATGAAACCTATGTTTCCGAAAATCAGCAAACTCGCGGCCGCGACGACGACCGTACCACCAGAGCTTCCCTTTATTCAGTGGGTTTTTTTAAAATTAGCACGTAAAAAATTAAATTCTGAAAAAATGTAAATAAATTAAGTAAAAAATAAATACAAGATATTGAATTCGACTTTAATTAATTGCCTAAAAAACCAAACTTAGTAATTACAGAAAAAACTATTATTTTTCAACATATTAAGTAGTTTTTGCATAGGTATTAATATCTTATAAATTATTTTATTCAATTTTGAAAACAATGAAAAATGAATTTAAAATAACGGAAGGTGTTGCTCATTACCTACAAAGAAGTTGCTCGAAACAGCCACCGTTTTGTTCAATACATAATTCAGCTCGATTAATCAGGTTTTTTCTAGTTCATAAGGGTAGGAGTATTCTTAACAATTTCTGTAGCTTCTATTATTCGATTCCTAGATCATTTTTTATCAGCTTTGATTCGCTAATGAAACGTTTGAGGACCTATGTCATGTCAACATCTTTTACTATTTTTAGCTGTAAAATCAGCTCCCGATAGGTTTCGTTCAATTTTGAATCACCCTGTGTAATAGTAGCCTACTATAAGCTAAACAACGAAGAAGTGATACATACGCACAAATATCTAGTTAAGTAAGTTTACATTGCAGGTCATAAATAATAAAATAAATAATAGTAATAATACAGTAATAAAATAAATGACATAAAATAAAACAGGATTTAAATAATACAGGCCCTGTTGTGATAGAGGCCGTTGTGATTGGTTAGTTGTTTATTAGTTTTAGTAGATTTAGTGTATATGTTAATAAGATACAGGGTCTTTTTCTTCAATACCTATATCGGTAAAATTTTTGTCTAATAATAAAATGGAATGATTCTTGACACTGGACAAACATTGCAAGGTCAATTTGTACAAGCAGTATATACTTTTTATATTCTATATACATTGTAACCTAATTTAAAGGTGCGAAAAAATAATTAAAATTATACATACACGTATTAGACCTTTGCAGATGAAGGATGTTTGGACCAAATAACACCTAATTATAAAAATTGGTACATAAATTATTACATGTGATCTCTATTTAATTTCATGGATTATTGACTAGACTGTACTTGAAAAGAAATGTTATAATTTCCACGTTCATATAAGTATATTGTATTTATTTGTTCTATAGTTAAATGTAATTTACTAAAAAAAAATTAATGATGCTGGGATGAAATAACTAATTCGTCTCACTTACAATGCGTGCATCCTTATTTCTAAAAGATAAAAACAGCATTTTTGCTAAACATTCAATTTTTGGGTTTACATATTTTTTTATAAGTAGGTACATTACTTGTAACATCCAACAAAAATATTATTTACGTCCAAAAAGAACCCCCACCACCTACTCTACTCTACCAGTCAATCTCCTGGTAGTACTATATTAATGTAAACCGGATAGAATAGTTGCTGTTTAATTTTTACTAGTGAATTAAATTAAAATTGTTGATTCTTTTTGTAATTTATAAATTTTTATTAGTAATTTTCTCTAATAGACTAGTACTAATTTTTTTATTTTGTTTTAATGTTCAAGTGATCTTCTGATCACTTCAGTATATTAATCTGAAACACAAACTTATTGAATGGTACGGCGAAAATTAATACTTGTGGAACATTAATAAATAATTCTGCCCATAACAGACAGGTAGAGTGTCAATTTTTTTACACTCAATCTGTTCGTTGCAGGGCTAAAATAAATAGTTCTGTTTCTTAACACATGGTCAGCCAATTAAATGACTGAATCATTTAAGAACAAAAGAGGTAGAGGTGTAAAAGACACTAATCAGAGTTATCTCCTCTGAAAGTAATGAATTTCATTATACAGCCAGACCCTGTGGTGAATGAAGTGAAGGTGTCATTTGCAGAGTGGAAAATATGTGCTTTTCAGAGGGCCCGGCATGCTGATAAGCGTACTTTTCCACTCGGTGAGGAAGGCTATTGTAAACCACCTCACTCCTCGTTTTACTTAGTAAAACCTCTACAGGTTCAAACCAGCCTTTCGGCTGATGACCTAAACAACAATAAATAATTATAATTTTATGATTAATTAATAATAATTTTAAAACCTTTTTAAACGAAGAACTTCGTCGATAACATTCATGGTAACATGGCCACCTCCGTAGCGTAGTACGTAGTAACACGCAAACCTACCACGCAGAGGTCCCGGAAAAACTCCCGCTACATATCCCACCGAAGTCGTTAATGACCGAGATGTTCATGTGACTTTAAATAAACTAAAAAATTTATATATTCATGGTATAAGACTATGCTATTTACTACTGGGATGTGAGAACGCATGATGAGCTATACTGTGGACAATTCGAACTGGCACAACTGTTGCTCTACGTGTACACTCAGTTCCGCATAAAGTATATCCATAACCTATTCTTTCAACAAGATCTACAAATTTTAATGTACACAAATGCCTACAACCTTATTTCAATGTACAAACATACTAATAATTATTTCATTTTAAAATATGTATTTAATTTGTCCCAATAAAAATTCAAATTATAAATTACAAGAACTAAACTGCAAAAACTCACTAAACTATACTTTACAGACGCACGCAACTAACTAAATAAATTGTTCCGAATATATAATGAACAGAAAATCATATATGAAAACAAATTAGACACATCATTTTGTCTGACTGATTATTAATAACAACAGTGAAAACAAAGCGACGTGACCGTGCGTGAGTCGCACATACAGTAGCGATTGTATACTTTTGTGACTGTACCGTCATTTTATGGCGAGGAGCGAAGAATGGAGTAAATAAACACCGAAGCTGCTTGTCCCAATTTGAATTGTCCAAGGTATACTGTCTGTGTATAACTTGATGGACTCCCGCAGAGAGGAGCAGAATCGGCCCGATACTAGCCTTCTCAATAACACTTCATTATGTACCAATTTTTAGTGTACTAGTTAGTAGTAGAACATAATGAAATGTTATTACGAAGGCTAGTAGCGGACCGATTCTGCTCCTCTCTGCGGGAGGCCATCAAGTTATAGACAGACAGTTATAGACTCTTTTAGGTCTTTTCATATTTTTTAAAATTAGTGCCCATGAACGGATAATTTTAATATAGGAAGAGACAATAGAAAGTTTATTGTCAAAATTAATAGATTATATTGTTTTTTTTTTCAGTTTTATTATACTAATTTTAGATTGTAGTTTTTAAATAATTGTAGACTTTAAAATGTATTATTTTTTTTAATTGTATGTATTTTAAAAAAGAATGCCTTTGTTTAAAGCCATAGCGAAGTTTTAAAATAGATTTTTTACTGTGTTACTATATAAAAGAAAAATACCTACCCTTGAACATGGCTTTAGTTGGGTAGGTCAATTTTCTCTCCCGTGGGACTACATTGCGAATTTTTGTAAATGAATTATAGCTTTATTAAAGAATGTCTGTGGAAAAATAATTGTAAAAAAGTATGGAAATAAAGTTTTATTATAATAATTATTATTATTACTATTACCGTAAATCTTTACTGCCGTAAAGATTCAAACCCACACTTCCGCCTACTATTTAGCTTAAAAGTAAGCTAGTTTACCAATTACTATACCAATATAAACCATGCATTAACATGATAACTTGGTCCCATACAAGTTGATGAAGGAGAGAGACCACTACTGTTCATTCTCTAATTTTTATTTTTTGATAATCAGCTCCAACAATTCCAAAATTTACTTAACATGAAACAATACAAAGATAATAATAAATACAATAAATAGTAAGAGAATAATCAAATACGTCTTGTAATATAACCTTTCAAATTATAGCCTAATATAAAATACAATAAAGAAGAAATTATCTTATAATCATTTATTTTACAATTTAACCAACTTTGTTACAAAAATTTTTGTAATTCATATTAAAAATAGAGGGATCAGAATTTGTAGCACGCGGTCAAATAACGGAATATTGATAGGCCTAATAGAAATGTGATAAGTTATCCGACATTTATGTTAGCCTTTAATTATAGGCAACTGGTTGCCAATTATTTTAAAATGAAAGGTTAACATGGTGTCATTAATCGCGTGGAAAACACATCAGTACAAAAATAGAAATTATTGTTCATAATTAATCATAAGTAGCCTATTAGGCATATAGTTCATTTAAAGATAATTGGTAGCGTACAATCCACTGGGTGTTTCTATTACAAAGAGTAATGTACGAATAAAAGGCCTATTTGTAGTATACATACTTATCAAAAAAAATTTCAAGGACAACAATTTTAGCGAAACTGATTATGCATTTTTAATAAGCATCACTCCAAAGCGGATGTCCCGGGTTTGATTTCGGACTATGGTCTGAAAAATTATTACCGTTCAAACCCACCGTTCCTTAACCCAACGTATTCACTAAAGAGAAATAGTTGATGCGACTTTAAAAAAAACTAAAAGAAAAAAGGAAAACATTTAACAAACGTATTTATCTAATATAATTTTATACCTGACTATGACGCCTAATTCCTATATTAATTAAAATAATAACAATAGGCATTTTTACAATAAACTAAAATAAAACATGTACCGAAAACAACATAGTTAAACCGAAACCGGTTTACGTTTAAATAAAGAAATGACATACACAATAATACGTTATGAACTAGTTTATTACGTACCTCTCTGATTCACTTATTCATTGCTACAGATTACAGTAATAGGCCAATTTTATTTACACTGTAATTATTTAATCCATTTTCTTTAAGAATCATTGAAAATTAATATAGTAAATTAACTAATGTTATTTATAATAAGAAATCCCTTTAATTAAAATGTAATATAATTATTTTTTTTAGTTCTATTATAATTTTGTTTGCTCGGCCCATAATTACCGCGGTACATTACATTTCGCCTTGACAAGTTTCATCCGATTAACCCAGACAAAAGGCTAATGGTAAAATATTTAAAGTGACATGTGAATCAACTCTTGTAGCAAATGCTTACTTAGGACAGTGAATAATTTAAATTCAGAATATTGTCTAACATAACAATAAAAAAGTCTGGTGTGTGTGTGAAACACTTACACGACTTTCTCTTGTTAATATAAAAAGTGAAAAATTGAAACTTAAAACTTAAATTAAGTACCACAAGGGACCGGACACGAACATTTTTATCAAACTCGGTTGACCGGAATCAGTAATCGTGGGATTTTTCAATATTTTGTGGTTTTCTCAAAAACGACTCATACGATTTTTTTAAAAATTCACCTCTGTACTATATTTTTATGCTCTACAAGAAAGGGTGAAGGTAGGAATCAGAAGAGTTCTGTCTATTTCACCACTACGTGACAAGATCTTACAGAATCGAAGAAACTAGTGCAGTCACTTGAACAGTATGCCATAAGGGAGGATGCTAATAGAGGCTCAAAATTATAGACCAATTCGTACGAGAGATGTGGGAAGACCGAGAAAGAGATGCGTACCGGAACAAGTTCACTAAACCTAGACCTTGAAGTGAAGAAGAAGAAGAAGAAGAAGATAGGGTAAGTGACATATCTGCTAAAACTCTTGGGAACCGTACTCTAATGGTAAAAAACTTTTTCTTTTAAGATAGATATCATAGATTCATCCTTAATATGCATTTTAAGGCAAAAAGTGTGCAATAAAAGTTGTCATAATGAAACCTAAAACTTTCATTTCAAGAATTTTCTCTACAGAGCTTAGGTTACCGTCAATTAGTGATTTTACGTATTGTTAAGTTCTACAGTGGTTGATTATCATTTTTCGTAATTCACTCATTGTTAAAATTAGGTTGTTTTTTATTTTACATTGTTTATTCATGATTAAACAAAGGTTATATTTTCATTATTTTCATTTGCACAAGAAAGTCGTGTGAGTGTTTCACACCAGATTTTTATATAGGTCTACAGTTCAATTACATTTTTTTAATAGGTCGTTATAGAAGCTTGACTTAATGTGTCAGACATGAAATTAAACTTATAAAAATATCGCATAGAGTTTTTTAGAACCTACCGGGTTGGTCCAGTGGTAAAATAATCGCCGCGAGTCAGCTGTTTAACAGCTGATTTTTGGAGACGAAGTTTCAGTGGTTTAAATCCCAGTAAACGTGTTTACTTTTACACGGATTTGAATACTGGTCAGTGGTTACCGGCGTATTTTGAAAGTTGGTGTTTAAATTAACCATACTCTCTCAGGAATGGTCAGCCTGAGTCTGTACAAGACAACAACTCGTCGACACGTTATACATAATTCTCATTTAATTGAGTCATGGGGTTGCATATTGTTCTTAAATTGAACAAATTACAGCGTACACACATTAGAGTAAAAAAAAAAAAAAAATACACAAGAGACCTTCTACCAAGAGACGTTAAATCTTTCAAGACACCTTAATTTTTCAAATATTAACATTACGTATTTAACAAGAGTTGTTTGAACAATATTAAATACTAAATAAGAAACAAGAGTTAGCTAAACAATAAAATTCTGTAAAAGTATGTAATTTAAAAATAAAACAACAATAAAAAAACTACAAAATATTTTAACAAATATTTAGAGTAATTTATAAAAATGTTAGAAAACAAGATAAATATTTAACAACAATAAACATAAAACATAAAAGAATTGTTTAAAATTTTTCCCTCAAATATGTTTAAATAATATACTTTACTACAGAAAAAACTACAGTATTGTATATAACTAACTTGCATATTCACTAATTTTTTTTTAATAACTGCGTTATCATGTAACAAAGAAAAAATTTAACAACTGGCAAAAAACAAAAATTAAAATTAACAAAATCTAGTAAATCATAGTCCTATAACCAGAGTACAAAGTGCTAAAAATATTATGATATAATTAACAGATGACCTTCAATGTTGATAACTGTTGTTAAAAATTACGATAAAAAAATTAATATTTAAGTCCATTATCATGAAATAAGATTTAATAAACAATATTTGTAAATTAATGCCAATTATCACTGACAATTTTAATTATTATTTTATGAATGATAATAAAATATTGAATAATTTATATAATTGCAACTGGAATTTGTTTAAACGTAAACAAATTTTTAATTTTTCATTCTGTTTTAATTTTTATTTCTATTGAATACAGCCTTCACTTTGACCTGCCTACTTTATGAATATATTTTTCTTAACTTTTTGTTTATGAAAATAGCCTTATTTTGTTTTAATTGAGTTAATAATTTTTAAAATTACAATAGAATCCCAGTTAACCGAATCCGGGTTGTCCAGAACGACCGAAATTAATGAATTTTCGATGTGCTTAATTTATGAGAACGAAATCATATAAATTGCCTCTGTGTTGTTTAGGTCATCAGCCGAAAGGCTGGTTTGAACCTGTACAGGTTATACTAAGTAAAACGAGGAGTGAGGTGCTCTACCATAGCCTTCCTCAAAATTGCCTCTAGGGCTATAATATGCTAATCTAATTGTGTAGCAGTGTTACCTAACTTAAGTTTCAAGTTTCAACTTCGTACGATGTTCCGTTCTTGAGAAAGATTGTTCTCACACACACACACACACACACACAGGCCAATTGCTAAAAACATTTTTTTTTGGGTTCGGGGGGTCTAAAACGTGTCGATCCGGTGGAAACTCGATTTCGAAAAATCTACATGAAAACAATACTTTCTTTCCTATATAATAATATGAATACTCGTAACTCTTTATTCGATGACTATTAACACAGAATAAAATGCGTCAATAACATTTACAAATAATTTTAAAGTATAGAGTAAAAAAAAGTCTACAAAAAATTGTTGTTTCTTATCACATGATCAGCCAATCGTAAGATTGAAGCTTTTAAGAACGGAAGAGAGAGAGCTGTAAAATACACTAGTCAGAGTTATCTCTTCTGAAAGTAATGAATTATACAGCCAGACTTTGTGGTGAATGAAGTGAAGGTGTCACTTGCAGGATGAAAAGTAAATGCTTTTCAGAGGCCATGGTATGATGATAAGCATACTTTTCCACTGAGTGAGGAATGAATTGATAAACTACCTCACTCATTTCACTTAGAATAGCCTCTAATAGGTTCAAACCAGCCTGATGACCTAAACGACAACAATCTTTAAAGATTAGCTCTTCTATAACTTCTAGAACCCACGCGTAATGAGCAAAAGACTATGCTCAGTCGTTTGAAAATTTAATTGCGTAGATTAATATTTAAGATATTGCTTGAATTTATTTTGAAGAATATGAAGAAACGATGGCTGTAAACCTAAAGTTAATTATAGTTAGCAATCTTTAAAAACATTACTAATTATAACTATTAATTATTGATTGATTGACTCTAGCTTTCATCAAAGTAATAAAAATAAATAACTGAAATTAACACAACGTAATGTTAAAAATAAATCTTATATAATAAATTGCCATGACTGGTCAATATGATATCTAATTTTGGTACAAGCTGTCTTTATAAATAGAATAATTTTCTTTACAATATTAAAAATATTTGGTAATTTCTAATTATTTTTACCAATTGAGGAGGAAAATTTTGAATTAATCAATTAAAACTGAAATGTAAATTAGAAAGTATTAGCAATTTCGAACCACATAAAACACTAATACAAGTGTTTGAAGAACTTAAAAATAGGTATTTTACTTTTTTGGTCGTTTTTATAAGTTTTAAATGGACGATAATACCAGTGACTAAGCTACGGACACCATTATCGGTGAAAAATGCCAGTGACAATAATTATTATGTGAAGACAACACACGGTTCAACTAACCTACCTATTTAAGAATAAATATACTTACAATCAGCGCTAAAAGATTTAGTACATGGTATTTAATTTGTATGACTACAAAATAGAACATTAAACTATTTTATAGAAGTTCATTTTTGCGTTAGAATCCTAAATACTGTACTAATTTTTCAGTAGTTGAGTAAAAAACTGACATCTATAAAAATTTAATGGTAAAAGGTTATAGAATCCATTAGCAGACAAACACAAAACTGAAAATATATAACTTATGATTTTTTGTCTTCTGGCACGCCCGCATCTTATAAGTTTTGCACACTTAGTACATTGTTACAAACTCCTCTCCCAATTTGTGTCATTAACTTACGATATTTTTATGCCTGTAGTTACTTGTCACGGATCAGGCAACCAACGAAGACGCAACTTATGAATCTTAAATTTCTATAGTTTTATACTTTATAAATTTAAATATAAAAAAATATCATTCGGTTTTAGAAAGATAAGCTCAGACATTAATAAAATGATTTCCTTATTTAAGTTAGCAAAATATTATGTTGCCATTTTTTTATGTTAGGCAGTCTAACAAATATAAAAATAATAATATCAAAAATCGTTACTGTTCATGCAGAATGTCGTATTCAAAATTCTCGATGTATTTTTCTACTAGTTCTATTGGTCAGAAACTTACGACGTTTTGACAGAACCCGAAAACACATGTAAAGAAGCATTTTGTAGAATAAAAAAATCAACAATTTCTTAACTTACGACATTTTGCACGAACAGCAACGAATTTTAGCCTATTTACAAGAAATTTTGGAAAAGTCATTCAGTTCACTCGTCTAAAAGAATATAAATAAATTAGTAACTAAAAAAAAAAAAAAAAAAAAAAAAAAACAGTATGTGTATTCCATTTTTCTATAAATTGTTTCTACTTTTAAGACCTTACGGCACCGTCGTACACCTCATGGTTTTGCCCTTATGTACGGGGTAATCCGATCCTTAGGTCGTGAAACTGCGTTCACATAGTATATATATCAGAAATCAAAATTTCAAAATTTGGATGATCGGTGCATTATATCAGACTGTATTACACACATTTCTTGAGTGTAATGAATATTTTTCTGAAACTTTAATACGTTTATTTTTAAACACAAATGTACTTTCTAGAATAAGGTGAAATTTATTTTACATAAAATCGGTTGACCTCGATAGGAAGGGTACCGACCTATCTGACAAGGGATGGCCTTCAATTCGTAAGGCGTGTTTTTGTGCAACCGACTACGTAACCGATTTAAAAAAAAAACAAATTCTTGTTATACGAAACTATATAACCTTAAAAATAAAATAAAGCAGTTAGACAAGCCAAATGAGAAAATTAAAACAAATTATAATACATACAGACTGGGTTTGTCTGTGATTGAAGTGATTTAAGTGACCTGTAATTTTTTCATTATCTAAGATTATGTATTAGATTTTCAAGTAAGAGACAATTACAGTACTTGGCTATTCTCTTTTCAAATAATTTAAATAAAACCTATAAGAGTTTTATCTGTAATTTTATTTAAAACAGTGAAGAAACAATATACAATGAATAAGTTTTTCAGTGATCATAATTATAAAGTTTTTAAAATGAGTTCAAATAATAGACTCAAATAAATTAATATTTCCCCAGTTATGGGACGACAAATTTCTATTCATAAATTTTAATAAAAATTCATTTAAATATTTTCATTAGAAATTCTATTCGAATGTTTCAAAATTCCAAAAAACAGTTTTGATTATAATATTTTATACTAGATCTGAATATGCCAAAACACCGGATGTAAAGAAATGGTTGAGTATGGGGTACGGCGAGGTTGGTTATTACCTTACACAGGCATTGACGGAGCATGGTTGCTTTCGAGCGTATCTCCACCGGTGCAGACGATCAGATGAAGCAAGCTGTCTGGATTGTAAGGCGGAGGAGGATAACGCAGTACATGCTATTTTCGATTGTAGAAGATGGATACCAGAGTGGGAGGTTCTAAGGACCAAGCTTGGGTCGCCAATTTCTCCAGAAAATCTCTGTGATATTATGATTGCAGAAGAAGAAAGCTGGAAGGCCATTGGGGAGTTCATCCAGAAAGTGATGAATAACAGAGAGGCCCAGCTGCGTTAGTCCCAAAAGAAATCACTCAAAAATGTGGAAAATGGGTGATAAGAAGAGAACTTAACCCGGTAATAAAGAACCTCCGGCTTGTGAGGTTATGCCTAACGGTGATCCCGCGGCAAGTCGGGATGGGATAGAAAGGAACTGAGAGGTTTTAGCGGATAGTTGCCTTCGGCAGAGCTCCGCATACCCCAGGTAAAGACCTACCTGGGTACCTATCTGTGTGTTATAATCTAATATTTACTGTAAGAAAGTTGCAGTAATAAATTTGCTCATTTGTTAGAACTTAGTACTATTTGTTCATTAGAACTTGGAAATCGAAAACAAAGCTTTCAGCTTTGAAGACCAATATAGCTTTTCTTTAAGTATTATAGAAGAATTGGTAATTTTTATTTTGTGTATTTATAACGTATAAAAGAAATACTTATACGTTTATTCATAGCCCACTTAGGTACAATAGAAAAGTGATTATTATTTAAGAGTAACTACAGAACTTAACTTTTGCAATATTTTTATAAAAGTTTTGAAAACACAGATAAAAAATAAGAGACACGATGGCGAAACTCCCATGTATTAACATGATCAGAAGGATGGAGAAAGTACGTTTTATGTGCCAGTGAAAAATAGTTTTCCTTTTTGGTTTATTGAAAGTTAAAATTGGAGTAAGAAAACGATTGGATCAAGTTTTGAAATTATTTTGTACAACTTTAATTTGTAAATGGAATTCGGTTGAACACTCTTCCACTGCGCCGCGGAGACGGCCTTGAGCATCTTCACTATGTGGAAAATTCATAGGTAGTGAAGAACGCTTAACAGTTGGCTGGTAGAACGTAATTATTAAAAGTTAAGTTACACTCGATGGTAGCGACTTGAGAAGGCAATCTCAGAGCAAACAGCCAGCCAAGGAGAAACAACACCAAATTTTACTTTTAAATGCAAGAAAATCCAAAAAGTCAATAGTAAAAGCATTAATCAATGTTGCTTAGAAAACTTATTCTCAAAAACGAAGTTAAAACAATATTAATCGGTAAAATGGTTGGTGTATATTTGATGAAAAATCTTTACAGGTAACTTCCAATTAAACAAAACGCTTGCGGACTGAAGTCTGTATAGTTACATTTTGGGATTCACATTTACATTTATAAGGGTTTTAAAGCAGTAAAATTTTCAGATCATTACCGAAAATTGAAAATCGGACTTTCGATTAGTAGGTAATCTATTAGCTTACGCGATTACTATGCCATGAAGGAGGTTTATTGATGACTTAATTATATAATAAAGATTATATTATTAAAATATTGTTCGGTCAACCAAAAGGAGAAGTTGTAACCAACAGGTTTTTAAATGCGCTAAATTTGCTGAGAAGTTTTAGTGGGAGTTACAAGAAAAGTGAAGTGACTACCTTACGCCAGTTGATCAACACCATTTTCTTCAAAACAGACGGTATTCTCTACCCTGAATACATAATATTTTCTAAGTTAAAAAATCAAGTTAAGCAAAAAAAAAGAAAATTAGTCGAGTATCTTTTATTTTATTTGAAAGCAGTTATTTCAGAACCAAAAGTTCAAAAATATAAATAATAAATTTATATTACCTTGACAGAATATACTAAAAATTATATTTGGAAGGTATTTTAAAGTACAATTCCAGTGAAAATTTAAATCCGGAGCATTAAGTTTTAATCAAATTTGGACGGAGTAGAAATCCAATCCGATTCCATTACCTAACATTAATACATAAATATGTATAAAATGTATTGAGAATAATTTATTTACATCCGTTTGGCTATAAACATAACATAGAAAACCTATATTAAAAGTATTCTGAAATAGTTTGCGCGGTTTTAGAACTCTTGACAGTCTAATATTGTAAGAACGGCAAAGAACCTGCTAGAATTAGCTTGCAGTACGCATACTTGACAGTAACGCTGTTAGGGTACATTACTAAATTTATAGAATTGCACAAATAATATTTTATAACTCTAATTTATTAATAAAAATATAAATTAAGTAAGATAATGCACATAGTTGAATAACTTCAATTACATATTAAAAATTAAAAAGTTTATTAAGTAATACTTTAATTTTAAATAAAAAAACTCTTAAATAAAACGATTAATGTAGGTACGTTATAATATACGATATTTTTATACAAGTAATAAAACTATAAAAAAAATTTAATAAAAAAACATTATTTCAACTTACATTTTACCAAGTCCAGTAATATTCAAATGTGAAACACGGCAGAAGAAAATTTAATTCCTCCTGTAACCAATGCAATATAATCCCACCACAAGAGGTCAATGCAACACTGACTACGGAATAACGCGTTGAAAAGCCGGTTTCAAATATTATACGAATAAAAACAGAGTCAATGGGGGAGCATAGGAGTGGTGACGTCACGGTCATTTCAAGGTCGACTTGCAATAACAGCTGACACTGACACACACATTTTAATTCGAGCATCTAACGTCAGTTTCATGAATTTTCCAGTTACCTTAATACCTACATTAAATTTAATCACTTCTATAATAATGTATTTTATTAATAATTTATGTAATTAACTTAAGTAAGTGAAATCGGCATTGTGGTAATTTAAACATGAATAATTAATTGATTCATTCTTTTGTTTAATGAAACACTCATGAACTTGATCGTCAGTAGATTTTAGTATAATTTTATAGTGTTACCTTAATGTTTACCTTAATGACTCCTTACGAAAAGAAGGGACGACCCACTGAAGGGCTACATTCATCGCATTAAACAAAAGAATGTTCTCCGAAATGTGGACTTTAAAGTCAGATGACATCGCTGTACTCCTCTTTTTCGTCGCTCTCTGTAAACAATTTTATTTTCGATAACCACTGGCTAAGACCTCTCATTCGATTCCCATATTGCACATGGCGGCTAATGTTCAACGTTGTAATTTTGTTGTTTGTAGAATTACCAAAAGACATCTTTAACAGGGTAGGTAGTCCACTGTTAGTAAACCGGAGTACCACGACGAAAAAAGCGATACTATTTGGAAGCGGTGCAAGCGAGACAAACCCATTAAGCAGCGTTCCCACGGGTCGTGAAACGCTATCATGAGAGATACTTTCGTTGAACACTACCCATGAGAACGAACGGACGTAAGTTAGGGACGTCACAGGCAGGTGTGGGAGTTCAAGACTCAAATCAAATGTGTTTGATTCTCTTCTGGTGTTACATGTGCACTGTACATTAACTACAAGATTAAAACTAGTGTTATTAAAAGTCGTGTCATCAAATTGTAAGATAGTGAAACTTCAATTTCTTGAACTTTAGGCTGCGTAACAAGTTTCGTTTCAGAAGATAGTCAAACTGAGCTTCAGACATTGGTAGTAAGTTTTTCTTAAATCTTCAGGGTAACGATCTCTTAGTTCCATATCAATCAAATTTTGTGCCCCAGATTTTCTTTGAATCCAGTTCCTAATTCACCATCTTATTTTCTTCCCGATTCTTTTTCTGTGCTAAAATAGCAGCAAAAACCGAACTCATCACATTACAACTCTCGATGATGAGCTCGTTCATGGCCGGCTTCTCGCGATCAACTGCTTTCGTTGGCACTTCAAACCGTGTGAACTGTCCACAACTTACGAAGGTGAGCTTCCTCCAGTCGTGCCATCGATAGCAGACATTCGTGTTTACGCCCTTTGTGAATACTGTTTCAATCTTCCTTTCGGGCTTTGAGTTTGATGTAGTTGAGTAAGAATTGCTAAGTAAAAGAAGCAACTTTAAAGTTTTGTTGATTTTATTTTCATATTAATGCTTTTCCAGTTAGATGATCTTGCAGAATATTATTTTCTTTCAATTTTCATTCTTCTTATCGCGAAATTTGGTTTCATATATTCTTAATTTTTTAAATGTCTTCTTCTCAAGTCCACATTACCTTTTTCTATTGTGCGAGTAGTGGATAACTAATTAATTACGCGTGCGAGTTCACCTTACTTCAAGATAAATCCGCTGTTGAATTAAAGAAATACTATCAAAATAAAATAAATTAATTTAATTGTGCTACAACACAAATAATTATAAAAAGCTTTAATACTTCTGGTATCGGTTTTTTCCATTAATAAACCTCTGGTAATAAAGCAACTGGTAATTATTTTAAAATGTTTTATTTTTTGTTAACAATGCTTTAACGGTTAACGTATAATGTAAGTATTGCTTCTTCTGTACCACTACCAAAGCAATTCAATTTTAAAATATTTTATTGACCACTTTCTTCATTGGGATCAATTAGCTGTGTCAATATTACAAGATAAGTAGTGACAGTTCCAGCTATCTGAAACATAAACAAATCATTTGTAATTCCGTTATTGATTGTATGGAATGTAAAGTTTTTATCCTTTCAAATAGCTATTATTCACGAAGGCTCAATATGATTCACTATGTTACAAGCTGTATAATTAATTAATACTTTCCTCAAAGGTATTTCTGTGGTTTGTTATTGTAACTTTATGACTTCTTTCAATGACAAATAAAATTGTTGTGTAAAATAAAAACGTATAAGTTTCTACTTAAGACACTAATAATATGTGTAAAATCTGCATCACAATGTAATGCTAAAACTGGAGAAAAATTGTGAATAAAATTCGTCTCACACTAGCTTTCAAGTCAACTCTCCACTATAACTGTTTTTTTATTGTGGTGATTTCTCAAATGCCAAACAACTCTTCTTTACTATCATTTTCCAGTCCTTGATTTTCATTAGTTAAGGAAGGGGTAAATGAAAAACAAAGATAAACTTGTCTCTCTTGGCTTTGAAAATTATATTACAGTGTAAACGTATTGAGTCACAAATCAATGAAAATATCAATTAGCCAATGGCATTTTAAAGAAAAAAATGATTTTTTCCCCAGTAGCATCCTGCTTTTAAAATGTAGACATTTCTGTAGCAGAAAAATGCCCATAACGGGCAGGTGGAGTGTTAAATTAATTGCACTCGATCTGTTGGTTCCAGGGCTACAAAAAATAGTTCTGTTTCTTATCATATAGTCAGCCAATTACATGACTGAACTATTTAAAAACAGAAGAGGTAGAGGTGTAAAAAGGCACTAGTCAGGGTTATCTTCTCTGAGAGTAATGAATTTCACTATACAGCCAGACCCTGTGATGAATGAAGTGAAGGCATCATTTGCAGGGTGGGAAGTGGGTGCTTTTCGAGAAGCCTGGCATGCTGATTAGCATATTCTTTCAACTCGGTGAGGAAGGCAAGGTAAACTACCTCACTCCTCGTTTTTACTTAGTAAAACCTCTAGAAGTTCAAACCAGCTTTTCAGCTGTTGACCTAAACAACAGCAGAAAAATAGATAGCTGTATGAATTATTACATTGTGGTCAAACTGGCTTTGTCATACAAGTACAGATATTTTAAAACTTGTAAAAAAGGCACATTCTATTAATGGAGGTTTACATAAAATTTAAATATCTATGTTTATAATAAAGTAAATTATCTTTAAACTTACTGATGTAAGCAGAGTATAATCTATTATATAAAAACCAAAAGTTGTGAAATTAAGTTTTTCATGTAATAGTTGAAGGGAAAAATGTTCCAACTAAAACAAAAAAAGATTATTCCAAACATAAATGAGACCCAGTTTAAAATAATAGTTCAAAATACTTCTCTTTTGTACAGGTTAATAATAATGTTTTGATAGGTAAAAAAATCTCTTTCATGAGACTCATGGCTGGTGGCAATTTTAAAAAAGGCTTGCTTTTGACTTATGGCAAAAACCATTAGCAATTTCTGTATCTACGCTTTAAGAGGAATTGAATGACACTATTTTTGTATCAAATTCCGAATTTGATTTCTTGACTTCCGGTCAAAACCGGAACTTCAAATCCAATCCAGGCCCACTAACTTTTTGAGTAGATTACAAATCAGAAAACGATTTGTTGCAATATCTTGTAGTTTCTGACTTTGAGTTTTTGACTTCTGATTTTAAGCCATTTCCAGTCGAAACCGGAACTTCAAAACCAATTAAGGCCCTCTAAGTTTTTGTGTAGATTACACATCTGAAAACTACTTGTTGCTATCTTTTGTAGTTTTTGACATCTGAGTGTGACGGACAGGTGGACAAAACAAAATGATATGAGATGAATATTTAAAAAATTAAATTATTAAAGTTAAAATTATTAACTCGTAGATAAAAATTTTAAAAATTGACACCAACAAAAGGTTTAATTAGTTGCACACTCAACTATTATGCCAATAGTGTGTGGTTCAATTCTTGACTCAAGATATAAGCCCTTGGTCTGGATATGAACCCAGAGTTATTTGCTACAACATTTTGTAATAAGGCTAAGAAATTTGTAAAAGAAAATTTATTATATTATGGATTATCCATAATATTGTTAATCTGGTACTTATTTTGAAACATTTTTGCAAATAAATTTTCTTCTAAGGTTCACCTAATTAATGTCACGAATAGTTTACAATTTTTCTTATTTATTAACACCATTCATGTTATACAACTGTGTTTTGAAATTTTGGACATTAGTTTGGAACTATATATATAATGGTTTTTGGTTAAGTTTTTCTGTACAAAGGAATTATGAGCTATATAAACAAAAATGTTAAATCTAAACTTATGCGGGGAGAAAATATATCAATAAATTACAATTTTTAAAGTGTAATAACTTGCATTACTCAAAATAAATAATTTATATTTCAAGAAATCTTACTTTCTTCCTAAATAATCTAATAATTATTTCTACTGAGGATAATGTATGTTTTATACAAAATCATTTGAGTAAATGGAAACATAGGTAGTTGTAACAGCATACAACAAAATAATATTTATATTACTTACCTCATTGGCAATGTGAATAGATTTGCCAGATTTCATAACTTTATGAACTGCTTTAGCAGTATAATTTGCCTGGAAATTCATAAGTAAGATTTGAAGTATAAAAATTCGGTAGGTATTAATTATTCTTATCTAAAAATTAGTGATTTTAATCAGAATACAAGATCATAATAGTTATTGTCATGGTAATCTTATTTGAGCTGTGGCTAGTGGGGTAAACGGATTGCATTGGCTCCTCCTTTCCCATATCCCTTGCAAACCATTTACAATCACTTTCTATAATACTATACTAATACCTTTACTTTGTACAGTACCTGTACCTAACTTGTTCTTAAAACATTATATTTTAAACCAAATGTGAAATTTGTGGCATTATGGTCAAGTAATATAAATTATCTAATGTTATTATTCTATAACCACATCTATCCAATAACTACCCTTGTTTACAACTAATTTTATTTTGCGTGAGGCCCACATGCATATTTACTAACACTTAAACAACTATTCCTCTTCCCGACAAACACCTCCCATTCCTTTGGAATTTCATTTTTGTTACAACCATGGAATATTAATACTTTATAATTTATTGACTTACCAGAACTTTGTGAACAGTTTGTGATAAACGTAATGATAAATATGCCCATCATTAAAAAAATCTCTTCCAGGGATAATGATATTAAAGGCTAAGCCAATTGCTGTGAGTGATGGGCTACGCATGCACGTACTTCACTTCGACCCTGCATACCCCTCCAACTTACAGTTAGATGTACAGTCAGAGGTTATTAAAAATTGACAACACCCATTGTATTTTGTAGGCATGCTGTTCCATTGTTGATTACATACGCTGCACTATTGCAGTACATACAAGACTATACTAATGCTGACACACGTTTTGCCCAGTGCTCTCCTTACGAAAATCAGCCTAAACCAAGGATTTATTGTGTGAATGTATTCACAGCGATCAGCTAGTAACCTTAAAATTTTATCTGTATTAGTAAGAAAAACTTCTTTGAAATTTATCATATCATTACATAATTACTGAATTATTCACAAAGTTCTCACTGGCCATGATTAATTTTTCAAATTCATACGATTAGATGGGAGCAATTTCATACAGTTTTGAATCTGCCCCCAACATTCCACAGGAATAACATTGCTACTACCTTTCTCACCTTAAGTGTACAGTGTGTTTATTGGCCTAACTTTTGATGTAGTGTTTCTTTAAACAAATGAGTTATCTGCCTCTAACTTGTTTTTCAAAACCCCCAAAAATAGTGTCACCATAAAAGTGGTTCAGTACAATAAGACCTAAACCAAAAGCTGTAAAAATTTCAGAAGGTTCTGTTGAATAATTCTGAGGAAAAGGAACATGAATTAGGAAGAAATAACATGGGCAGCATAGGCTATATAACTTTACCTTAACCCTTTCAATGTTGAAACAATATTTAAAAGTTTAATTTAAAGTGCCATTTAATTTGAATGAGGGTGTACAAAAAGCGCCAGCCCTTATTTCGAAAACTTGCAGGCGTAAGCCTGCCATTGCCGAACAAAATTTCAACGTTACAGAAAAATAAAATTTCCTGTTAAAAATTAATTTTTATTGTGTTAATAAAAAAAGAAAATCGTTCTAACACTAAAAATATTCAAAATAGTTTTTTTTAGTTTATTGAAAGTTGCATCGACAGCTTGGTCATTAGCAACTACTGTGGGTTTTGGTACCTTAATGGTGGTTTTACCATGTTAAAATTTCCAGACCCTAGCCAGGAATCTAACTTCAGACCTTTCAATTTTTAGGCTAGCCCGCTAGTCACTACGCCACAAAGGTGGTTTCAAAATATATTATTCCATTATTTTTTGTTTAATAGTTTTTTTGGAAATGTTCAGTTATACAGATGTTGGCACATGACGTTACATTACATGATGTTGGTTAAGGAATACAAAATCAAAACCAAGATGGTTAAAAGAAACAGAAAGATAACTAATGACACTAAAAATAGGTCTATGCTGTATAAGGTAGAAATAATTTCAGAAAAATAACATACTGAAGTGGAGCAATGAAAGAAAAAAATTTCTAAAAGAAAATTCAACCTTCAAAACAAGAACCTGAGTAAGAAAATTAAAGGAAATATGATTAACATAGTCAAAAGTTGCCTGTAACAAAAATCAAAAAAATCATCAAATAACTGTTCTTTTGTTTTTGTTTAGTTAACTTTGAACTAATTTATAATAAAAATATACATACTTGTTACAAATTGTAACACAAATGAGTCATACCAGATCTATTAGCTTACCTCATTACTAGTTGCTGCATAAGTTGTAACAAAACCGACAAGATTAGACATACGTAATACACTCCAACAAAAAGAATTTACAAACATAAAACAATCATTCTTACTTTTAACATCTTTTAAAACAACTTGTAAAATAATATATAAATGTGAAATTAAGGCAAGTGTATCAAATAATATATATACAAAATTATAAATTCCTACAGTATATGAAAAAGTTTTACTAATTTTAAATGTATCATTGTATAAATTTATAATAATTTTAAGTAATTCTTGTTGTGTATATCTATTTGAATTGATAGTTATCAACTTTGTATTACCACTATCATTTTCAAAACTCATTAATGATTCAATTAAACTATTTATCGCAAAAAATCGAATGCGAATTAATCTGATGTAATCCTTTGTTAATAAACAAGTAAGTCGATTGTACACCACGACAGAAACTAAATAAAACCAATTAATAAATTTCATTTTATAATTAGTAATCAATTGAAAATTTATCATATAATCGATTAAATAGAAGAATAAAATTTTTATAAATGTTGAAATTAAACCAAATTTAATTTTACGTTTAAATTTTGAATCAAATTCATCATTACATCCTAAATCGACCAACAACTCATCAATTTTTCGTAATTTAGCGATATTAGATTTTAGTTTATCTGATTTAAATTGATTTATACATAATGTTATATAAATAACAGATTCAAAAATTATATTTAATGACCAAACTAAATTTATCGTATTGCTATCTTTAATTAAAAAATCATCATCCGTTAAAATTATAAAACAAAATACAGAAGAAAATGATAAAAAAATTAAAAAAGAATACACCAACCATAAAAAATCAATTCTGAATTCAAATTTTGTAAATTTATATGGAAATAAACCAAATAATTTAAAATGAATATAAAAATAATTAAACATATAATTTAGTGTGAAGTAATTATCATCAAATTCTATGCCAAATAACATCATTACTGAAGAGTTCTACTACCAAGACGAATGAAATTTATCAATTGTTTCTTATAAATAAATACTTTTACATCTATGTTAAGAAACAAGGTAATGTATTAATGCTATTTAAAATTCATTACTGAAGATTACAATAGAATTATTTATTGTATTTCTCATTTATTTAAAAGGTATAGTACTGAATAATTTATTCTCAAACATTTTTCTAGAATATATTATATTAAAAATTATAATTTAAACTACTTATTGAATAGTAAGAATCATTCTTGTTACTGAAGGTTTTTTAAATTAAATTGTACTTCAAATTAAATAAATGTAAAATCTTGGCAGCAAATCAATATCACAGTTAAGCAATACAATTTAGTTACCGATACTGTCTATCAGTACTTTCGCTACTCAACTTATTTTTTACTTTCTCTTGCCCTGTATAATTATATAGGGAATAAAAGTATTGTTTTCATGTGAATTTTTCACCAAAAATACACGTTTTTAGACCTCCAGAACCCAAAAACATATTTTTAAGGGCCTGTCACACAGAATGTGATCTATGTTCTACATTCCAGGCAAATGATCGTAGCATGCAAAATATTTTTTGTATGCTGTGATTAGTACTGAAACATGGCACACAGAGTGCGTTCTGATCGTGCAAACAAAAACTGAACGCATTGCGCTCCAAACGTGTTCGTCAAAAAGTTGTGATACGTCACTTGAAACAGAAAAGTTCATTGAGGCAGTTTTTTGCTGTAGTTATTTTTATGGCATAGGACATGAAAATATCTGTAAAAGGGGTCTTCATGTGATGAAAGTTCTGTACATAGTTATTCTCCAAAATAATAGTTTTTTGTTTATATTGTGTACCCACACTGTAGTTTTTTGTTTTTAAGAGAAAACAACAATTGAGTAACAGCTCCTTCCTCTTCTAATGAACTCATTGTGACTAACCAAATGAACTGAACGCATTCTGTGGGACAGGGAAGATTGTATCCTGTGTGAACCACCCTTTAGCGATTGGTCTGTGTGTTTGTGAAACAAATATCACACAAAGTTCAAACTTGGAACTTAACTTAGGTACCACTATGAGACCCAACACAAACATTTTTATCAAAACTTATCTACCAGAAATAGTGACAAGTTTATTTATGTGATTTGCTCAAAAACATCTCAACTATTTTGTCTAAAATAGTCTCATTTTCTAAATTTGTTATGCTCTACAAGATAAAGTAAGCATCATATCTACTGAATTTCTTTGAGGGCCCTGTGTTCTCGTGGTAATTTTTTTTAAGATTATGGCCTTAGTGTGCATTTAATGACTAAAGTGTACATAATCAAAGTCATGGATTTTTTAAACAAGTTAGGGTTAATTTGTCAATTTAATTAGGCTACTTATACCAAACTACAATGCAGATGGAAGTCGGGTCTAATAGACATCCTGCAGCATTGCCAGTGCTCTTTCAAAGGCCGGTACCTGTAGTTGCTTCTTCTTTTTAAAGTCCCTCTCACATCGGAGGTCGAAAATCAACATCATCATGCAGATCTTATTCACTGCTACACGTAACAGTTCCGTATTACTGCAACCAAACCAGTCCCACAAGTTCTTCAACCAGGATGCCTGACGTCTGCTTGCCCTTTGTCTTCCCCTGCATGATTATTTTTAAGATGTAATATTTAGGACCTCTAATCACATGTCAAAAATATTGAACTTTTGTCTTTTTCACTGTCTCAACCAACTCACATTCTTTGCCCATTTTATCAAGCACATCTCTATTTGTTATTTTGTCTGTCCACAGAATGCGCCACATCTCAAAGGCAAAAAAAAAGAAAAAAAACCCTAAATGGATCTTTTTACGTGTCCACTCCTTCATCCCGCACAACATAACAGAGATGACACAACAATGCAGCATTCTCATTCTGAGTTTAACGCCAAGATCCTAACTACACAGTAATTTCTTTAGCGACAGAAATGACGACCGCAATTTCTATCTTTGATCTTATTTCATTTGTTTGCTCTTCCATCTGTTCTATCCATATATTTACAGGTAGTAACTCTTTGTATCATTTTATTTGGAACAGATTCAACTGGGTTTAAGCAGATTTCGTGATTAACATCTATGCTGTTTTTCTAAACATTTTTGTTGCTGCTGAAATTACTACAATTCCATTTATTTTAGCTCAGTCTTAAAAAAGCAAATGCGAACTCTTCGAACATGAATTTTGAAAACTTTTGCTTCAGTTATTTTCATGTTTACCCGCAAGTTGCTTTGTTGGTAAAGTTTTCATCAACATGTCTGTGAATCTGGATTTTCTATGTTAGCATACATAAAGTCAAAATATTGAGCAAGGCTGGATGTCAAAAGTGATTAGAGGCGTGATTTGTCACAGTTACAACCAAATATTCAAAAACTTGTCAAATACTAACAGTTCATATTGACAAATATGACATGTATAAATACCTTGGTTAGATTACCTAAAATAAATTTGTATTTAATTCTATAATTTTTTTTCACCGGATGATGACATTAAGTGGCAAGTTGAAACCTTTACTGTTTGGTGGCCCTGAAAAGGGCCAGGGTAAACCTTAATGAGTTCATCCTGAGAAGGACCGTTGTGCCGGTCTTGAAGGAGACTGGTGTAGGCAGCGTGTGGCTGCGGCAAGTCCCAGAGCATCTTCCTTCTTTATCTTGTGGATGTAGTCGGTCGATCTTCGTCAGAGATGTAGAGCGTAATCACCAACGGCTCAGTGCAGTGTGCTTATATAGTTACTAAGAGCGCTGTGGTAGGGGGCGGTTACTGGCTCAACCTTGGCGACAAAGCCCTCTGTCGGTATGCAGCCAAAGGGTCTGTCAGTACACCACCAAAGGGTCAGAAATTATCTGAAGTTTAATGTAATAACCAGCAACACCCGCCCTAACCAGCTTCTGTTTCATATTCCGATTGTAGGCTACTACTTGTTTTGACCTCATATAGTGTTGTTGGAGGGGGGCATGACCTCACATCAGTGTTCAAGGGGGCACAGTGCCTGAAACGTTACGAACCACTACACAAGTGGTACCTAACTTAAGTCCAAGTTTAAACTTCATACGATATTTCATTCTTGAGATATTTTGTTCACACAGACACTGACCAATCGCTAAAACATGTTATTTTGGGTACAGGAGTCTGAAAACGAAATATCCGGTGAAAATTTGACAGGAAAACAATATTTTCTTTTCTATAAATTCATAAAGGGTAAGAGAAAGTAAAAAAACAAATGTCAATCATAGATAAAAATAGAGTTTTAAAACAGTTCACATAGGATTTAAAAACAAAAAAATATAAAAATAATCCAAAAATCATCTTTATTATACCACATCGACAAAGCAATTCATCATATCATCTTCATCATGGACAGAATTAGAATCACCATTCATATTATTTTCTTTACTAACTGTAACTAAATCATCAGAATTTTCTAAATTCAATTTTTTTGGTGAATCATTTAATATGACTTCGCTTACAGTTTTCATTTTCTTTAGAGGAGGTTCATTACATAAATCATTGGAAGAATCAGTCACTGTTATTAAACCTTGTGATTCTTGGTATTGAATTACTTCTTCAACTGGTTCACATTTTAATTTATTTTCTTCATCATTATCTTTAGAACAAATACCGTTAATTTTTTCAAATACGGATGTAACAACTTTACTATGTTTTTCTAATTCCTCATTAGATATATTATCATTAGAATCTTTATCTTCACTTTTATTATCATCATTCATTTCATCGTTTTCTTCAACACTATTATCGTTGTCACTAAGAATGACTTCTTTGTCTACTTTATCATTTCCTAATAAAATAACATCACCTATAGTAGAATTTTCATTGATGGCCGTTGAATCCTCAACATTTATTACTGTTTTCTGAATACTTTTAACAGAATTTTCATTCGATAAATTTGATGTATCCATGCTGTTATCATCATGGTCATAACTACTTTCTCTGATGTTCTCATTTTTACTATGATCGTCATGAATGACTTTGATGACTATTACATTTTTAAGATTAGGAAACTCAGATAATGGGATATCATTAATTGATTTTTTAGTGTTAGTACTGCTTCGTAAAACTATTTCATTATTTTCGATTTCCTCAATCTTTTTCTGTTGATGTCGTTCTTGTTCAGTTGGTATATATTGCAAAGCACTACTTAAAGGTGGTGCTGATGGGTGCAAAATTTTTTCAAGATTACTTAAACCATTCAAACAAATTACTGAAACCTGAAAAAAATCAATAAAAATATTACTTCAAAAACAATTATTTATCGGAGCCAATTTTTAAAATTAATATTATTTTCCTACGTCTATTCCATCAGATGTCAGAAACTACAAGAGATAACAACGAACGGTTTTCAGATTTGTAATTACACAAAAAGTTAATGGGCCTGAATTGGGTTTGAAGTTAAATGGAAGTCAAGAAATCAAAGTCGAATTTGGAAACAAAAATAGTGTGATTCGATTCCTCTTAAATAGTACATACAGAAACCACTAATTGGTTTTTGCCATAGGTCAAAGATAAGCCTTTTTAAAAATCCGGTGTGAAACACTCACACAACTTTCTCTTGCCAATCCAAAAAATTAACAATATAACCTAATATTAGTATAAAACATTAGAAATAAACATAAAACTAACCTCAATAAACATAACCTAATTTTAATCATGAGTGAAAGACGCAAAATAAAAATCAACCTCGGTTTGGCTTATAAATAAGGAAAATCACTCCTTCACGCTAAACTAGGTTCTGTAGAGAAAAATGCTCTAAATAAAAGTTGTAGATCTTTTAATTTCATTTGATTACACACACTTTTGTCGTAAAATGCATACCAAAGCCGAAATCTTTAAAGATGTTTAGGATGTTAATTGCTGAGATATTCTGTTCACACACACAGACTAATTGCTAAAAAAATGTTTTTTGGGTTCAGGGGGTCTGAAAACATGTAGATCTGGTGAAAGCTTGATTTCGAAAAATCAACATGAAAACAATACTTTCCTTCCAATACATTCATATAAGCAATAGAAAGTAAAAGTTGTCACCAGCCATGAGACACGTCGTCTCATGAAAAGAGTTTTTTGTGATTTATTTATTCTGAAAATACAACATGAAGTTCAAAGTCCTGATTGAAGTGGAAAAAATTAATAAATTTATCCTGTATACTAATGTATACATGCTACTAAACTAAGCAAATTAATTATCATGGTCTAGTTCTCTCATAGCTGGTATGCTATTTTAGTATTGAGCAATTCTTTTTGGGCAATAAGGAGAGTTTTTAAAATTTAGAAGAAAGCTTTTAGATGTTTAATGGGAGCTAACCACCACACCTCACAGAAATATTTAAAGAGATAGAATTACTCACATTTTGAATGATACTAATAGTGATAAAATTTTTAAAAAACCAGATTGCCGAAAGGAAAGATTGCAAATTGATTCTAATGAAAGGAATTTCTTAAATTTGTGTAATATTTAATTGTCACACTATAACACATGAGTTTGTTATCAATGCGCCAAGTGTACACTGTTGCAAACAATTAACTACTTCACTTGGTTTAATAATAGTTTTGTTACATGGTTATTGATTATTGAACACAGCTGAATAATTACTGACAACCAAGATTGAATTTAAGCAGCCAACCTAAAGCTTTGAACTTAAAAGAAACAAGAACCAGGTCACACTGGAGCTTGAACCACAAACCTTTTCACCAAGTTTTAAGTGTTCCACCTCTGCACTATGTAGCGATCAGCTGTTGTGTTATTTAACAAATTTATTTAGAACAGCTGATTCCTACATTAAAATTAGTGCATTTTTTTGTTTTTTTTTGTTTAACGTCCGACTGTTCTGCAATTACGGCTAATACAGATGGTGAAGGATGAAATGATTTTTGTAACATTTGAAAATATGCCATGCCTGAATGGGATTTTAACCCATTATTAGTGCACGCAAATATTTAATTTATATAAATTTTTTTTTCTAAATTTCAATTTAACTAGTAAAAAATACGAGGGTAGGCTGATAAGTAATGCACACATGCTTGTAGAAGACAACTAAATAAACTTCAGTAGCGCGCCTGGTGGCATGTGGAAGTACTATTTCTCCTCTACAAGCCTGCGCAGTTTGAAGGCGTTGCTTTCATTCAGTTTGTTTTGAGTAGTGGAAGTATGGCGTCGTGTTCTGGTGCTATGTCAACGAGAATTAAACAACGCGCTGTTATCGAATTTTTAACTGCTGAGAAAGTGAATCCTAGTGAGATTTATCGTCGTTTAAAGGCTGTTTATTGTGACGATACTGTTGATAGGTCTACTGTGAATCGTTGGGTAATAAAATTTCGTGATTGCCAACCTGGAAAAGCCTTAATTGTTGACAAAACACGCAGTGGACGACCAATCACTGCCTCAGACGATAATCGTCGCAAACTCATCGATGATTTGATTCAAAATGACCGGCGAATCACTCAACAGCGTATCGCAAACCAAATTGGAATATCTAAGGAACGTGTTGGCTTCATTATTGAACAATTGGGATACCGTAAAATCTGTGCACGATGGGTACCACGCCGTCTGACAGACGAGAATAAACAGCGTCGATTGGAATGCTGTGAACAACTTTTGAAGCGCTACCGTGACGAAGGAGACGACTTTCTTTTGAATATTGTGACGGGGGACGAGTCATGGGTTCATCATTACGATCCCGAAGAAAAAAGGCAGAGCGCTGAATATCGTCATCCACATTCTCCTGTTGTGAAAAAGTTCAAAACACAACCGTCCGCAAAAAAAATTCTTTTGACTGTGTTTTGGGATGCTCGCCGAGTTTATGTGACTGATTATCTGGAACGAGGGGCAACGGTAAATTCTGCTCAGTATATACAGACTCTGAAACACCTCCGACGTCGAGTTTGTCGTGTTAGAGGCAACCTGGCGCCAATAATTTTGCAACACGACAATGCTCGTCCACACACTTCGCGTGCAACTGGAGAGGCTCTGAGAAACCTGAAGTTTCAACCAATTTTACACCCTCCGTATTCTCCCGACCTTGCGCCTTGCGATTTTTATTTTTTTCCTCTACTGAAGAGAGACCTTAAGGGTAATCATTACAGCTCGGACAATGAGGTGAAGGCAGCTATTGCGTCCTGGGTTCGAGGAAAGTCGGAAGAATTTTTCAGTGACGGAATGAAAAAACTTGTTAAACGTTGGGAGAAATGTGTAATGCTTAACGGTGACTATATTGAAAAATAAATAGATAATTTGGTAGGTTAAGATTTGTACTTTAATTTGTTATTTACCCCATCTTGCTATTTCTTTTTGTTCGTCTTCTACAAGCATGTGTGCATTACTTATCAGCCTACCCTCGTATAAACCACAATATTTAATTTTTTTTATTCAATTAACCAAAGTAGTAAAACAAAATTATTTTTCAAAATTTACTTAAAATTTATTTTATTTTATTTTGCCAAAGACTACATTTAATTCCAAAGTTATAATTTGCAACAATGAAAAATAAAGTTTGTCTTGAACCAACCATCGAACAATACAGTACAGATGCGTTTTTCTTGTTTTATTTCACATAATAGTGTATTAAATTGTTAATAATAAATTTATGTTAGCAGGAATATTTTTAAAATAATAGAAGAATGTTACTACTCTGGTAACTATTATAAGGAATAAAATGAATGTTTACAGAAGTTCCAGGTCATGCTGGATTTTTTTTTTGTCTGAACATGGCCATGGTCATTAATATGATATAATAATAAACTTAAAATATAATAATTTTTATAGTGACACAACATTTTGTATGAAATTCTACTACACGAACACAACTGCATACTCCAGTAAATCAAACTCCAACCGACTTGCAAACTTGTTCCTAATCTACAACCTCCAGGACAGGCAAACTGGTGCGTGAAATTTTTATTAATTAAGAAACTTACCACGCCAATTAAAAGTTTAGACAAACAAAACTCTAGCTCCAGCAGGCACTTGCAGTTCTGTAACCAGCACCTAATCCCCACCACGTAGCTTTAATTAGAACTACTACGCATCTACAAAATGGAGTCCATCTCTTGCCAAACAAGGTAAAACTTTTTAAAATAAAATAAAATTGAGTTGGAGATCTAAATAAATGGCCTTAGTAACCTAATTTACAAAAAAAAACAACAGAAAGTACAAACCTCTGACAAAGAATCATGTAAGCCTGCTTTAAAAAGTGCAAGAGCATAATTGATGGGTGGTGGAAAGGTAGCATGTGGTTCACTGCATAATGCTAATAACGTAGAGTATAATTCCTTCCTGCATGAATTGTCACTATAAGGAATTGGTGGCCCATCACATGTATTTTGTACTTCAAATAACAATGTTACAACTGATTCCTGTATAGCCTGTCAAAAGAAGAATGAAAATAATTAGGTAGACAAATCAAAATTTTTCACTTCACAGCAATTTTCATTATGTATTTCATCACATTCAGTGCTATACTATACATCTAGGTTTTTAAGATAACAACTCTCCTGATATAATATGATAAACTGACAGTTTTTACCCTTTTTTTAACAAAATCTTTAACTTTAATATGTGTACATTGCAATTTATGTCCAATGATATCAGATATGTTCTGTTGTTTAGATCATCAGCCAACTAACAGGGTACAAATTGGGCTAGTCTGAACCTCTAGTCTTTACTAAATAAAAAGAGGAGTAAGGTGGTTTACAATTGCATTCCTCACTGAGTGGAAAAGTATGCTTATCAGCATGCTAGTCTCTCTGCTCTGAAAATCATCTACCTTAAACCTTGCAAATGACATCTTCACTTCATTCACCAAAGGGTCTGGCTGTATAACCCAATTCATTACTCTCAAAAAAGATAACTCTGACTAGTGTCTTTTACACCTCTATTTCTACTGTTCTTAAATGCTTCGGTCATATAATTGGCTGATCATGTAAGAAACAGAAATATTTTTTGTAGCTCTGGAACTAGTTAATAGAGTGCATATACGAGGGCGAATCAAATATAAACAGTAATTTTGCTGTTGACTGCACCAAACACGTTCGGACCAGATGTGGTGGTGAGCAGTTGTTGTTTTGTTTAATAGGAGTGGGGGGAACAGCTTACTTCGCAGCATTGTTGCGTTCTGCCGTCAGTACAGCCATGACCGAGCGAGAGGTTCATCCATCTGTTGTGCAACGAATCGTCATAAAATTTTTAGCAAATGAACGTGTTAAGCCTTCGGAAATTTTTACTCGTTTGCGGGCACAGTTTGGGGACACTACTCTGTCTAAGAATCGAGTGTATACGTGGGCCAGAGAATTTAGGGGTGGGCGAGAACGTGTTGAAAACGAAAGTCACCGTCGACGCCCAAGGTCAAGTCTCACAGATGACAACATTAGTGCCGTTCGAGAGCTTATTGAAGGTGATCGCCGGTTAACTGTTCAAGAAATCTCGTCAGAAATTGGTATCAGCTACGGGAGTGTTCAGTCTGCAATCACAGACCACCTTGGCTTCAGAAAGATTAGTGCTCGATGGGTTCCGAGGTTGCTGTCCGGAAATCAAAAACAAATCAGGTCGGAGATCGCCGCGAGACTTCTGCATCGATTTCAAGAAGGTGAAGATTTTTTGAGGAACATCGTCACATGTGATGAGACGTGGGTCCACCATTACACTCCCGAATCGAAAATGGCAAGTAAGGAGTGGTGAAGGAAGGATGAAGGCTGCCCAGTGAAAGCCAAAACTCATCTCTCTGCCAGAAAAGTTCTTGCAACAATTTTTTTTGACTCAAGGGGAGTTCTACTCATTGATTTTCTTCACGATCAACGAACAGTGAATGCGGCTTACTACTGCCAGGTGCTACAGTCGGCAAAAACCAGTTACCGAAACAAAAGACGAGGTGTGCCCATTAGAGATGTCATCCTTCTCCATGACAACGCAAGGCCTCACACCACATTGTTGACAAGGGATAAATTGGAAGAAATGGGCTGGGAAACTCTCGAACTTCCTCCTTACAGTTCAGACTTGTCCCCTTGTGACTACTTTTTGTTTGCGCCTCTGAAAGAATCACTTGGAGGAAAACGATTTGAAAGCAATGAAGATGTGGAGAAGCACGTGCGCGATTGGTTGACAACTCTCCCTCAATCTTTTTATGAACAGGCAATATTCAAGCTTCCAAATCGGTGGCAGAAGTGTGTAGATAATGCAGGAGACTATATTGAAAAATGTTGAAGGAATAGTTTTTGTATAATATTTTTCAATAAATATAATTTTAAAAATTACCGTTTATATTTGATTCGCCCTCGTAATTTAACCCTACACCTGCCTGTTGTGTATGGGGTGTAGTCTTGTACAGACTCATGCTGACCATTCCTGAGAAAGTATGGTTAATCAAAACCCCAACCATCCATGTACAATGTTAACCACTGTCCAGTTTTCAAATCCGTATAAAATTAACATATTAGTAGTATTTTTCTCACACTGTTATGCAGGTATCTTATGTTGAAAAGAAAACCAAACATTTCTTTTTTAAAACTATATAAAAATTCAACAATAAAATACAGTTAATAATTTTACAAAAATATTGGCAGGAGATCATCGTGCCCACTTCACTGCTCTAATTCAACCAATCCATCGCTTCACAAAATAGGATGTTAAATAAATCAAAAGGGTTATATTTGGGAAAAAACCCAAATAAGATAGTAACAAGGCATTTCCATTTAATTTCTGGTGCGCAATTCTTTGCTATAACTTAATTGGTTCATTTTTTTTTAATGGCAGCTTAAAAGATTTGGCTAGGTACTTAAATTTTTTACGTGCAAACCAGCCCACTTTCTTGAAAGATGTTGTACATATTGTTGTTGTTTAGGTCAGTCAAAAAGCTGGTTTGAACCTGTAGAGGTTTTGCTAAGTAAAATGAGGAGTGAGGTGGTTTACCATTGCCTTCCTCACTGAATGGAAAAATATGCTTATCAGCATTCCGGGCCCTCTGAAAAGCACATACTTTCCACTCTGCAAATGACACCTTCACTTCATTCACCACAGAGTCCGGCTGTATAATGAAATTCATTACTTTCAGAGGAGATAACTCTGATTAGTGTCTTTTACACCTCTACCTCTTCTGTTCTTAAATGATTCAGTCATTTCATTGGCTGACCATGTGATAAGAAACAGAACTATTTATTTTAGCCCTGCAACAAACATTGTACATATTATGAAGACAGATTTGAGATGTGCTTCAAACAAGAAATGAGCCAGTGCCCTGGCACTACAGTGCATTTTCAAATCTATGTTTATATGAAGTTTTTTTAAAATTTTAGCTCTAGAATTAATGTTAAGGTATTAGCGCACAGTTCCGAATGACCCTGGATAAAATATAACTCAGCCCAGAATTTAGAAATAAATGTAAAATATTTTGAATGTGGTTAACTTTTAGAACTCCATTTTCTTTTATAACACGACAAACAAATTATGCATTAGCAAGATGGTGGTTGACAATGATCGAAGGGTACCAACATGTATAAAAAAACCAGTAAAATCATTGAAACAGAAAAATATTCTGACTTTCAGTGAATTAATTAAATTTTATAATAGAAAAGACACCAATTATATATGATACAGGGAAACAATTAGAACAACGTAAAGAGATCTCTTGTACTGTCCAAGCACCATCTGTCAACACATCCATGTGCATAGTTCTGAGAGTGTTAACAAAATGATAAGTTGCTTTTGATATTGATGATGGTAACTTTAAACCTATCATCCAAATTAGATGAAGGTTTGATCACTGGTAATAAACTACTTCTACACAAAACACCTGTGAATAATGGTAATCACAATTATAGAATTTTGTTTACATTCAAATAACTACACATACAGTTCTAACTGTAACTTAAAAGACAAAAATTTTAAAAAGTTCCCCCATGCTGTTTTTAAAATCTCATTTTCCATTTTTAATAACAATCTTTTACTACTTAAAATATTTTTGTTAAGTCAAAATTCAGAGGTTATTATTTTTGACTTAATGTAGCATCTTATCTGAAAAGAAAAACTGTTTCACTATCGGACAATTCTGAAAAACTTTTGCAGGATCAAATAACAAAGATTTTGTGAGAACTATATTATAGCTATATACTAAATCACAAATACAACAGATCTAATCAAAAGATATGAGAAGTATAGAAACATACATTGTTAATTTAATAACCAACATAAAAATTATATGCGTTTGTTTAAGAAAAATTAGATTAGGTCTATAATTCTGGTATAAAGTCAAATCTTAGATAGCAGAAGTTCAGATGATCCCAAAATTCTACCAAAAACAGCTTTCATACGTTTTAATCGACACAAATTAAAATAGCTAATAAAGCAAAAATTATAAATAATTATAAATTATAATAAAATTTATTATCTTACCTTACAAACAGATGACTTCATAAAACCAGTTGAAGAATAAATTATCAACTGAAGGCATTTTAAGGCGTGTAAACATAAACCACTATTTGCTAACTCCTTATCAAGTTTATCATTCCTAGATTCGGATACATAATTAAATCGTGGTTTATTCTTTTTCGTTAAACTACTTCTTGCCTAAAAGAAACACTAATGTTTAATTAAATACCAAACTTACAAAAATACTAAACTAATTATAATGTCATCATTTTTCCAACTACTTAAGCATTGTACAGTAGGGTGTTTGACTACACCACTACTCAGTGGAAATGCTATGGCTTCTGCCAAAAGAAGTGAAGCCATCACAAACAGTTAAGTTAGTCCAAATAATCGGAGAAAGTACTTCTTTATTAGTAGTATGCAGGCCACCAACTTATGGTAAAGGAACATGAGAATAGACTGCCATTTGTAAGGTTCCATGACTATAGTAAACTCATTGACTTTGTAAGAGAAAATAATGTTTCCACCAGACAAAACAATGTAGCTGCTACCGACGCAGCTCTCAAATATCGATTCTCATGATTAAGCTAGCCTCTTTCTTTCAGCAGAACAAAATAAATGACACTTTTCATGGCCACCAATTAACAGAGGTTTCTTAACACATTGTATAAACCTGACCCTGAGAGGCGTCACTGTTCTTTTGTATTTCTGTATATGTAATTTCTTTGCCGGCAACTAGGAACAGGCAGTGTTTTTTTTTTGTCGTACAGTTCTTCAGAAATGTTACTCTGTCCTATAGTGAAGATTGTTTTACGATAACAGCTCTCACCTATTGTTTTTTTTAATTTTGAAAGTGTCAGTTCATTCCTAGTACTACTACAGTTTCAAACACTTTTTGTTTTATAAACAAGGTCTTAACTAATTAATCACCTTAAGCCTTTATTTTAACAAAAAAGACAAGCATATGAAATATTTCTTTATTATTGTTGTTTAGGTAAACAGCCGAAAGACTGGTTTAAACTCTGGAGGTTTTACTAAGTAAAACAAGGAAAAGGTGGTTTACATTGCCTTCCTCACTGAGTTGTAAAGTATGCTTATAAACACACCAGGCCCTCTGAAAAGCATATATTTTCCACCCTGCAAATAACACCTTCACTTCATTCACCACAGGGTCCTGCAGTATAATGAAATTCATTACTTTCAGAGGAAATAACTCTGACTAGTGTCTTTTAAAAAAAGATATGGGTTGCTCCAATCTACCGGGTGTCCCACCAAGAGGTTGTTATTTTTGAATTAATATGCAAGAAGTATTGCACGCTCTACATACTGGAAACTTTACAGTTATAATAAATAGATACATAAAAAAATACCCTCAAGTTTCATTTGCTTATGATTAAACGAAACAAAATGGTGAAATAAGAAGATAATATCAAAAATGATACTGTTGATACCTCGGCAATTCTTCAAAACCGCTTAAGACTCATCTTTGTTTTGTTGCTATCAGTGTATAGCTATTGATGGACAAAGTTCGAATAAAGGTTAATGAAACAAATTGTGTTCATTAATAAGTAACTTAAGTCATATTACCTAAATAACATTGTAACAAATCACCAATTTAAAATGGTAATACAAATAAAATTACTTTACGCCATTTTGTTTTGATTAATCATAAGCAAATGAAACTTGATGGTACTTTTTACATATCTATTTATTATAACTGTAAAGTTTCAAGTCTGTAGAGTGTGTCAAACGTCTGGCATATTAATTCAAAAATAGCAACCTTTTCGTGGGACACCGGTATATTACAAAGAAGAGGCTGGGCTGAATAGCATGAGAAGACAACGTATTTTCTGGTTAAGAAATCTCAGAATGTGGTACTTAAAAACGACAACATGACTATTTTGAGCAGCAGTGGATAAAGTTCATATTGTTAATATGGTGGTCAAAATCCGGAACCTGAAGAAGAAGAAATCTTCTACACCTTTACCTCTTCTGTACTTTAATACTTAAGTCATTTAATTGGTTGACCACGTGATAAGAAACAGAACTATTTTTTGTAGCCCAGGAACTAACAGATTGAGGAAAATAATATAACTCCACCTGTCCTGTTATGAACAGTCTTTATTATTATGATGAAGTTAAATGAGTTACATAATAAATAATAAGCGGTAACGGAGGACGCCTGAAAGATGTCAAGCCAAGGAATTGGCATGGATAGGTCCATCACAGCTTATAACTTCTCTACACCCATAAAGCATTCAATGTGTTAATGCCACTAGTTATCGTTGTCATTCTGTGACAACCTAGATATAAATTAGCTGTATGGTTCAGCTCTAATTTTCTTCATTTCTTGTTTAACACTGTTAGTAGTTCATCATTAGCAGTCATCATCCTTCCTTGATAAATTTTATACAACTGTACGATAAAATTATAATATCTTATGAAAATGCTATGAGATAATAACAAAATACAGAAACATACCTTTAGTGCTATAATGGGTTTTTCAACATGTATGTCTTGGAGAACAAACTGTACAATATCCTCTATAACTGTTTCTATTAAACTAGCTGATCTTGAAACTGATAGCCAACAATGTAAACAGTTATAAACAGCTGATCTTAATTGTCTAAAATAGAAATAAATCTGTGGTTATTTTGACGAAAAATACAAGAATAAACTAAAAAAAAACTTATTTGTGTTAATACCTCAACTATTAGATTTTATACAGTAAAATCTCTCTATTGCGGAACTCTTTATAGCGGAAATCTCTCTTTAGCGGCATTATTTGCCGACCCCGACCCTTTCGTATACTACGATAATGTATTTAACTTTCGTTATAGCGGCACAAAAATCTCTCTATAGCGGCAAAACAATGTCTTCAGGATATGGATTTAGACGCCTATGTAGGGGCAGACAATGACTTAGCCACTTCAGCAGATGTTGGCGATGATGCAATAATCGAAAATGTCTTAGCTCAAAACAACGAGCAAGAAAGTGAAGATGACGATGAAATGGAAACAGAAATGTTGTCCCTTCAAGTAAACAGGCACTAGACGCTATTCTTGTTGTTTCCACGTACTGTCATTGCCAATATGTAAATGAAAATTTACAAGTTTTATACATTGAAAATGAGATTGAAGACATGTTTTATGAATTGAAAACGAAACAAAATTTACAACTTATTTTACGAAATGAAATGTACTTCACAGTTATTGTTTCCTTAATAACAAAAAATATATACTGTACTGTGTATTTTTGTGTTTGTGTAGCCTATGTTTTATTAGATTTTAATTGTACGTATGTATGTCTATTACTGTTCAGTGAAAAACGAGTTTCAGTGCTAATTAATTTTAGGCTATCTATTACGGTATGTACGAGGGGGTACCCAAAATTATTCGGAATAGCTCTGCTGTGGGCGGAGCTTGTGCAGTACAAATTCCCGCCACTAGGCTGCTTGTAGCGCTACTCATTGCCAGTTCAATGCCATTTTGTTCGTTGATCTAGCTTGTTCTGTTCTCGTGCAGTGATTGTTCTCGCTAGTGCTGTTTTGTGCTCGTGTCATTTTTCATGATGGCAAGTTTTAATGAACAACGTGCGGCTGTGAAATTTTGCTTCTTGCTCGGTAAAAACGCCGCGGAAACAGTTGTAATGTTGAACACAGCTTACAAAGACGACGCTATTGGAAAAACCCAAGTGTACGAGTGGTTTTTGCGCTTTAAAAATGGCGACATGTCGATTGAGAACAAACCTCGTTCTGGACGACCGTCGACTTCCCGAACAGACGAAAATGTTGTGAAAGTGAAAGAAATTGTACGAACAGACCGACGACAGACCATTGACCAAATATCACAGGTTAGTGGGTTATCTTGGAGCTCAGTCCAACGCATTTTAACAGAAGACTTGACAATGAAAAGAGTCGCTGCCAAGTTTGTGCCTCGGGTTTTGACAGACACTCAAAAGGAACGTCGAATTGAAACGTGTAGTGATTTGAAACAACAGCTTGAAACTGATCCAGATTTCATGTCAAAGATCATTACGGGTGACGAGTCTTGGTGCTATGGGTACGACCCAGAAACCAAACAACAATCCAGTCAATGGAAGACTTCATTATCACCCCGACCAAAAAAAAGTCGTCAAGTCAGATCGAACATCAAAACAATGCTGATTTGTTTTTTTGATGTGAGGGGAATTGTCCATTCAGAGTTCGTTCCACCAGGCCAGACGGTAAATCAAGCTTTTTATCTTGAAGTGTTAAGAAGACTACGAAACAGCATTCGTCGTAAAAGACCTAATTTGTGGCAGACAGGGGACTGGTTTTTCCACCACGACAACGCGACTGCACACACGGCAATTTCGGTTACCCAGTTTTTGGCGAAAAACGGCATGGTTTTGCTACCACACGCACCGTACTCACCCGATCTGGCTCCGTGTGATTTTTTCTTGTTCCCACGCATGAAAAGGGGCATGAAAGGTCTCCGATTTAACAACGTTGATGATGTCAAGAAAAAAAAACGACGGATGAGCTGGCAGCCATCACTGAAGAGGAGTACAAAAAATGTTTTGAACAGTGGAAGCACCGGTGGGACAAATGTATTAGTTGTAATGGAGAGTATTTTGAAGGGGATAAGGTTCTTTTGTAAAAAAAATTAAAAATAAATAGTTTTAAAAAATAATTCCGGTTTCTTTTGGGTACCCCCTCGTACTGTATGAATGATTATTGAAAAAAGTTCAATACGAAAAGTAAAATTCTATTGTTAAACATTAGTAACACAACATCTAATAAAACCAGTTTGTATCCAAATTTCTTGTTAAGTTAATAACCTACATTTTATGTAATTAATTTAAATATCTTACTGTATTGAAGTAATCTACTGTATTAAACATTCGTCATAAAGTTATCTATTCAGTAGTTTTTCAAAAACTTATTCCATGCCCATTTACATACGTAGGCCCTATACAAGTTATTTTGTACAGAAAAATTAGTACTCCAACTTCCCTCCCACCGTTAATTACTCGCTCTCTCTATAACGGAACTCTCTTTATAGCGGCGGTACCTCATGGTCCCTTCAATTCCGCTATAGAGAGATTTTACTGTACTACCAAAAATTGCAAGTGCACATACTTAACCCTGTTCACACTGGTGATCTAATTTTAGATGATGCCGAATGGACTGTGGTAGGGGCGATAAAATGTGCTTCTGCAAGGTCAGTATAAATCAAAGACTGGTAAATATTGCACTTTTCTTGTAAGGAATTCTTTAGAAATAAAATATCATAAAAGGGAAATTTTTTATTCTCTCTTTAGTGTGTTGGTGGCATTGATGGTTACAGAATCAGTATGTTTTGATGGAAGTTCGTGCAGCTCATGCGTATATCAATGTACATTCAATATCTTTAGTTTGTATTAACGCTCTGTATTTTCTATGATGACGTTTGCCCTTGATGAGTTCATTTTACTGTTCCGGAAGGGTTTTATGACACTCAGGTAAAAAATATAGCTCATTGTAGCGCTGCAGAGGAAATGCAACAGCTTCCCTCCCACCCAACCTACAGAATTGTTTGAAACAAGTTATTGTAGGCCAAAAAATTTTCTACAACATACGTTTGCTTATGCCTTTTGCGCGAGTATGATAGTGGCTCTGTGACATCACCGTGAAAGAACGTAAAATACTTTCCCTCACGTTCTATCACCTGTATGATATCTACATTTTTCGCTTTGTTCGACCTGTTTTCTTTGAACTGCGTAGCAGTTAGGTATGCTTCTTCACTGTACTAACTTTTATTTATTATTTTACTGACTTTTACTCTGACTAGGTACTATTTTGACAACAAATTTGTGAGGAAAATTAGACTAATTTTGTAAATTTTATACTCTGTCAAATATTTACGGAAAATTAAATGAAAACTATACATTTATTCAGTCAACTCTTGTCTACAAAGTATGTTTTATAAATTTTTTCCTAAATTGAAATTTAAGCTCGTTATAGTGAAAAATATAAAGTAAACACAAAAACTTTTACAGTTGAAAATTTCACTTGCCTAAATGCAAAGAATTATGAAGCGATTTTCTTGTAATTATATTTAAAAGGCGCATACATATTATATGAATCAACTGTATTTTTTTCAAGAATTTTTCGTCGAAAAATAGCTTGTATAAAAATATTTTATGTAACTTGGTTCACCAATAGTTTATATGAGATAGGAAAATTAAGACTAATTTTGAAAATTTTATAACTCCGTCAAATATTTATGGAAAATTAAAAAATGAAAAATATACATTTACTCAGTCAACTCTTGTCTACAAAGCATGTTTTATAAATTTTTTCCTAAACTGAAATTTAAGCCTGTTATAGTAAAAAATAATAAGTAAAAACAAAAATTTTCGCGGTTGAAAATTTCACTCACCTTAACGCAAAGAATTATGAAGCGATTTTCTTGAAATTATATTCAAAAGGTGCATAAATATTATATGAATGAACTGTAATTTTTTCAGAATCTTTCATCGGTTAGGACGTTAGATAAAAGTTGTTTAGAGAGCGGGTTTTGATTTTTGGAATTCTTCTGTTTTATGAGAAAAAGTCAGTTTCCACAGGGTTAAAATATTCAAAAAAATAAAACAATGACAGAATTAAAATTTAGGAATATTATTAAAATTTAGCCTCAAAATCGTCCAAAACACTATAACTAAGATTTATTATGCCAGCAGCCGCGTTGGCGAAGTTGGTAACGTGCTTGCCTCTCATCAGGCAGTCGTGGGTTTGAATCCCACTCAGGCACGGCATATTTTCATACATTACAAAAAAACCATTTCATCCTCCGTTGTACACAGTTACACCCCAATGTAGTCGCTAATGACCATTGCAATTGATGCGATGTAAAATAAAAAGATTTATAATACAATATTTTTAACATTTAAAAGACAAAAACTTGCTCCCATGCACAAAATCTCAAAGAAAAGGTTAATTAGTTATTTGTAATCTTAGTAACTTTATCTTAATGAACCATTATTATGAATTATAAATTAATATAACTAATAACGTAACAGAGATTATTCATGGTGTTTATGGCAGTAAAGAATAACATTAATATTAACTAATATTACCTGAACTATTTAGATATACTGAAAACATACAGAAATTAATAACACATACTTCAACTATTAGTGACTGAATTTGTGTTTACCTGTAAGGTTTATCGAAACCATATGGCCAATCTTGTACATTAGTCCATTTCAATTCTTGACTTACTAACTTACAAATTAATGATCCATACTGAAGCAAATTACGACTGCAACTGCAAAATAACAAGAAATATGTTTTAAGGCAAAGAACGCAATGTCTCCCATACTGATACAGTAATAAAGTTAAAAAAATTCTGTGAGTACATCTAACTACCAGATGAGATGGAACCAGATTTTTGCTTGAGGTATACTTAGCAACATTGTACTCCAAATCCGTGGAATAATTAATGAGCAACAGTTATAATCTAATCATCCAGGATGATAGCACATGCGTTAGAAAATACTAATTCACAGGCAGCTGTATTTAATAAACAATCCATTTGTAACACATACTTTATAGGTTGAATATCACACGAAATCAGAACAAACAAGAGTATGAGACAAGGTTATTAAATCTCCCACATACTTTTTAACATGTATTTAGATTCACAGGTGGCAGAAAGTTTTTAAATCCGCAGTGCAGCTGATTCATGGTGTTATACTTAACACTATCGCAAACGCCAATGACATTGCTACAATTGAAAAATTTAGGAAACAATTATAAAGAGGGGTATTTATGCTAAGCAACATTTGCACAGATTACAATTTGAAAATATCTCCTCAAAAGGCTAAAGTAATAGTGTTTCTAGGAAAATTCCCGATGAGGTCATAAATAGAAATTAATGTGATGAAAATATTTTTGAGCAGGTATACAATTTTAAATATTTGGGATGTGATGTACGTCTTTCGCAAACAAGCAGAACATGTTGAAACTAAATAGGTTTAACAATATTAGCGGGATGATACATATAACATTGAACCATATGACTAGGAAAGAAACATATTTAAAATTGTATAAAATGATACTGAGAGTGGTGAAGGGCTGTACCTGCGAGGATAGGCTCAGGAATGCGAATATTCTTGAAGAGATGGACATAATAGCCTAGATGTGAAATTGAAAATTCACAAGAAGTACTGGTGCAGCCATTTGGAACAGATAAGGTAGGACTACTTGTACCATTTAGCTTACGGGTACAAACCCACTGGTAAGAGGAGTGTTGGACACCCAAGAAGGAGAAGATTTCTGTAACAGGTATGCTGGTGATCAGTCATTCATGTGAACAGTGCCAGTGGCTGAAACAGTAGTTCATGTGAACAACTGCCTACTTTCAACACTTAATGAATACAGTATAGTGCTGAATTGTTATATGTGTCAGATGAATAAAAAAATTGTAGTTTAAATTTCCTTTAATTTTGTCGTAAGAACTTTGTAACGTCTGTCAGCTGCAGTTACATTTTTTTTCTTTTGAATTATTTTGTTTTACAGCTTTGGTCAACCTTTTACTTAGTTTTTCCGTGCGCTACCGCATCCTGTTGGTAGTTTTTGGCAACTCTAGTGGTGGTCCGATTTGGACTAGTTCTGTGACGTCACCGACCTGTTTTGTCAGCTGATTGCTTTGTACTGGTGTGTTCGTGTGTTGGCTCGATCGGAACCGGTCACGTTTTCATTATGTAGTCTTTTTCGTATATTTTAAATTTTACAATTTTTTTGTAAAAAACTGGAAGCTTTCTTGTTGCCCATTATTTGGTAAGTGCTGCTTTCGTTTTTTTCTATTTATAAGAGGCAAAACAAATGCTGAGAGTTCTTTACAGCTAATTATAACTTGGAAAAATTTTATGGGCATGGCACTATCCATGTTCCTTTTGTAATATTTACATACTTTTTCTGTATTGAAAATAATTTTTCTGTTTGATGTAAAATGGAATTAATCTATTTTTTTTTATAAATTTTGTGTAAATCTGTAATTGCTATTCTTTATATAATTAGGTATGTGATTAATTTTGTTAATGGTTTGTTAGCGTTGTTTGCCTGTTAACAAAAATATTAATTACACAATGGCGTGTACTATATTGTTAATTTAACCTTTATTTTGATTTAAATTCAAATTTTTCTGTAATACCTTTATAATTTGTTCGGTTGATGAAGCCGGTGTTTTTCTTGCTACTTTTGTTATTTCTGATAAAATTTTAATGATGGATGGATTTTGCTAATCCAGGGTGCAAGTACGTGAGCTTTAAGTACCTGAACTTCAAGTTCCAGAAGGGGAATTCTCATAATAATGATTTGAATGGAGCTGCGGAGACAATACCTTGTGTTCTGCTGAAAACCTGCAGTCTGGGTGTCATGGGAATCGAACACCGTTCCTATTTAAAGATGTGGCAGTTGATGGTTTGTGCTATACCATTCTGAAAAGTGCTTAAATGAGGATCCTAATGTTGGAGGAGCTATCCTGGTATGAAATATTGTTTTATTTATTTTGTGGGAAATCCTACTGATTTTTTTTGGAAAATCTTATTCATCACGTACCATCATGCCATATTTGATCTGCACACAAAATCTTGTTTCAGTTAATTTTGGTTAACTACATAATACCTAAGCATGTTTGGTGAAACATAATTTCTTCTTCTTGTACTTATTTTTCGTGTAACGATGCTTGAACTCAATATAAATATTTTCTTTATATTTAAAAAAAAAATTTAAACCATTTAAAATTAAAATGTATTTGATACTTGCATTTTTTCAATATTCATGGTATTTCTAAAATTTATCTATTAAGTTTTGTGGATTCTAATGTTTAATCCTTACTACTTGTAATGGAAAACTAATTATTCAAGTTGACATTAATTTATTAATTTATAATATTTTTAAAGAAACATTCAAATTAATGATTAAAAAAATGGCAGCCATTATAAATTTAAACATTTATTCAGTTAATTGCTAACGTTAGCCTGATCACTTGTGTTCATTTTTTTTTTTAATTTTTTTGGGTGAGATGAATATTGTCAAGCATAATATTCTTACAGTATGCAAAATTTTCACTCTTATATAAAATTTATATTGTATTTTTTTATGCAATTTGTTTTGATGATAACTACTTTTCTAAGCAACACTGTTTAAATATTAAATTGCCTTATATTTATGCCTTATATTATTATTATATATTATATTATATTATTTATGCCTTATATTTTGTTCACATTATTTATACACAGCAACAACCTTTTTGCTTCCAAATTTTTTCTCTTTTGTTTCACTTCGCCCAACAAAGCTGGTGTGCATAAGTTTTATGCCCACGGGCGAGGAGTGATTACAACTTTTCACGTCTTTTGGGTTATTTGTCATTAAAAATTCAACTGAAAATCACAATCATTAAATACTATAATTTTTAAAGAAATAAAATAAATAATTTTACCATGTAATTAGAGCAATCAAAATATTTATTAAATCTGCATGAACATTTGGAAGAACAGCTTTCAATGCAACTGAATCAATTGTAGAATGACCAAGAGAATTACATGTTACAGCCAATCCACGACAAATAAGCCCAAGAATAATATCTGGCATTACTGGCTTTGGTACAGGAAAACTCCCCCTGTAAAGAAAATATATATTACAACAATGGAATGTAGACGAAAATTTTCATTAATTTTTAAGTACCAACAAGGTTAAGCTGAGTAAAATTACAAATAAAAATTTTTAATAAACTAATGCAAAATAAGAAGCCACAAAAGAGAAATTTACAATTCATGTTACTTCTATAGATATATATGCGAGGATTTACAGCTCCAGCCGTATCTCGCTTCCTAAGCACCACCTCTCTCTATCTTGTCAGTCCCCCTCGGAAAGCTGCCGCAAAGACATTGCCTCCTGCACCCCATCCAACCACGTCACTTCCAGCGTACCCCTCCTTCTTCTACCTGCTGGCGTCCACTCCCATACCCACTTTGGCTACCTACCATCCTCCATCCTCTGCAAACGGCCAAACCATTTTAACTGCTTCTGAGATATGGTAGCCATGATATTTCCTTGAATGCCGATTCTTCTCCTAATTTCAGGATTCGGAATTCGATCGATCTGCGACACACCATAGCTCCACCACCAGAAATCCATCTCCACCGCTTTTATGCGATCTTCAGTCTCTTAATAATACCCACACTTCCGCAGCATAGGTACACACACTCTTCAGGATACATGATAATATTTATCTTTGTCTCCTTCCATATTTAATCATTCCAAAGAACAGAATTTAACTTCCCTATAAACCTTTGCCTTTGTGAAATCTTGCTGTTTACTTCCGCAGCACTTGTTCCGCTGCTATCAAAGATGACTCACAGGTATTTAAAACTTTCACAGCTTTTCACTACACCCGTACTCAGCTGAATATTATTTGTTTTTACACGATTTCGTGAGAAAAAACAGAAAATCGCTAATTAACGATAAACTAAGCATTATACAATACAATCTTTGGAATAAAAGTTGTGGGATTTTAAATTCTCTACATTTTTTGTTATATACGTTTTTGCGCTGAAGTGCATATTAAAGCCACAATCTTAAAACATATTTTTTAACGAGGAAGCAGGCTTCCCAAGAATTTCAGCAGACATGACGCCTACCCTCTCTTGTAGAGCATAAAAAATATAGTAATTGAGGTGATTTAAAAAAAAATCGTAGGAGCCATTTTTGAAAAAATCCCAAAAAAGGGAAAAATTACATGAATAAATACTACTTCCGGTTGACCGATTTTGATGAAAATGTTTGTGTCGGGTCCTCTAGTGGTACCTAACTCAAGTTTCAAATTCGTACGATGATCCGTTCTTGAGATTTTCTGTTCACACACACACAAATCGCTAAAACATGTTTTTTGGGTTCATGGGGTCTGAAAACGTGTAGATCCGGTGAAAACTCGACATGAAAACAATACTTTCCTTCCTATATATTCATATAGGCAAGAGAAAGTAATAAGCAGTAACAGTGGTTTTTTCTTTTAACCAAGCAAAGACATGAGAAATAATACTACTTGTAGTTTTTAAATTAACCACAGAAACTGGTTACTAAGAAATGGAACTTATTTTAATTTGAAAAGTTTTGGTACTAAAAATTAAGTAAGTGTTTTTATTATCTCAAGCATCACTTTCTAGCTGATAGAAGAATGATTGAAATTAGATAATAACTAATTTTTTAAAGTTAATAAACATATATTTTTCAGCAGAACAGAACAGTTAAGAATTCAAACTCACAATAACATAGATTGTAGATACTTGGATAGTCCTCTTATTTGCTTCATAGCAAACTGCATTCTTTCCGTAACTAATCCTTCGTTATTTGCTTCTTTAGCAATAAGCAACTCAATATTTCCAGCCGGTGGATGATGTCCAGTCTAATAACATACATAAAAATCTAGTGTGAAACACTCACATGACTTTCTCTTGCCAATTTAAATAATGAACAATATAACCTATGTTTAATCATGAGTAAACAATGTCGATGAAACACATAACCTAGTTTTAATTATGAGTGATTGACACTAAATGAAAATCAACCTCTGTTCGACTTAATAATACAAATTTATGCTAAAATACTATAAATGAGTGAAAACTGGCAAAATTCAGCACTGTCTGCGGTTCCATTCGCAGGACAATAGGAAAGAAAATGAGAAAAGACACCCAAATGAAATTTTATCGAGCAATGGCAGTACCACTCATAACATATGAGTAAAGCATTAATGTCATTACAGAGGAATGAATTTCGTATCCAGGCAGCTGAAATGAGATTTTAGTGAGGAGTCAAAGGTTGTACCCAGTTAGATAGAGTACGTAACGAAGCTATCCGCGCCAAGTTAAATGTTCAGTCACTGTTGGAAACGTTAAGAATATATAAGAGAAACTGGTCCAACCATTTACTTCGCACGCCAGCTCACAGACTTCCTCTGCGAGCATGGAAATATAAACCTAGAGGGAAGCGAGGCTTGGGGAGACCTAAAAAGAGATGGATGCTGGAACAGGCCATGGAGCCTAATCCTTGACAGATGATGATGATGATGCTAAAATATGCTCTGTAGAGAAAAAAGCTTAAAATAAAAAGTTGTAGGTTTCATTTTTTATAACAGTGATTACGAAAACTCTTTTCGTTAAATGCATACTAAGGCCACAATCTTAAAAAAATTCTATTTTTTTACATTTTCATGAGTAAAATTCAGAAAATGGATCTTCTCTGTTAAATGCCTACCATTATTAACTCCAGTTTCCCTTGTGCCTGACTTTACTACGGTAGGTACTGCACGGTATCAGATGGTGTAAGTATAATGGTGCAGTCTAGTATGAAGGTGGAAATGGTTATTCACTCTTCAACTGTCGTTCTGTTAGTATCTGTCAGCATACTGTATTACTGTATATTTATAAAGATGTATGTAATGAATTTCCTGGAGTTAGCTGACACTGTACGAAATGAAGATGATGTCGTAATTTTTCTGCTATACACGAAATTGCTTCATAATCACAGTTGTTGCCGTAATGGTCACAACATGCTTTTACCAGTAGGGGACATAGAAATGATGACCTATTTAAGAAGATACTTGAAGAAATTAGAGATTTTATGCCTCCTGTATGATTTACTTTATTTAATTTATTACAAAGGTCTATTTGTGCGTAATAAAAATAAAAATTGAAACAGCTAAAACAAGCACACAAAACAAGAATGTTTCATTTATGTTCAATGAGTGTGTGCATGCATACGCTCACATATTGACTGTGAGTGAGAGAACACGTGGTGTGTAGTGCGAATGTTTATTCAGTAATGGGAGAACTATCACAAGGGGAACTGGAGTTAATAGTGGTAGGCATCTGACAGAGAAGATCCCAGAAAATTATAAATGGCGCTAAACTAAACGCTGTAGAAGTAGATATTGGAAATAGAAGTTATAGATTTTTCCATTTCCTACAACTTTTGATTAAGAACGCTTTTGTCTTTGCGATATTTTAACTCATGGTGTGGTATGGATTTTATCGGTTCCAATAACGATTCTAATGAAAAATATTAAATTTACATTCCCCAGAAAATTTTGTTTTTACGTTATGTTGTTTAACACCAACTCATATTGGAGATGAGAAATTGGAAAACACATATTTACGAATTAAATTTATATTCTTAAATTATTCAATACAAACACCTACCTCAATTTCATCAACATTACTAAAAAGTAAATCCAGATAATGATGTAATGTATGAACAAGTACTAATTGATTTGTACTCCACAAACTATGAAATGGAACACCATCTCTTCCCTTTCCTTTGATTTGTGTTAATAAAGCGAAACATTTAGCAGCCAATGTTAGGAGATGCGGTTCAGAATCAAGAAGTCTTGTCAAAAAAATCAGGAGATTTCGGTTAGATTCACCACAAGAACCAGAATAATCTTGCATACAAACTATCAAGAATTTTAAAAATGACTGTACAGTCTGTAAAAAAAACATTGAAAAATATTAAATTAAAGATGACACATATTTAAATTATCTGAACACAAAAATAATACAACAGATAGCTACTAACTTGTTGAAAATACAATTCTATGCTCTATACAATGATAAAGTAAATCTGAACAGGCTGCCTCCATGTGGTTATATTTGGTCACTTAAGTTTTATCAACTGCCTGAAGAAAAACAGTAACTGAACTCACATCATACCAGTCCTGATGATTCTTCAACTCTGATACATTATGTTAACCTAAACCACATTTAAATTTTATCTTTCTGTACCTGATATTCTGAAGCATTCTGTATTTCTCACTTCTCATCACAAGAATAAAGTACGACTACTTTAGCTTCTGATGCTTTACAATATTCATAATGTCCATCTTTTTATTAAACTTCAAGTTGAATTAGGTTAAGTTGTTTAATTTCACAGATTAACAGTTGGGTATGAAGTCATATTTCTTTCTTAAACAAGGTGGATTACTTTAAAATTTACCCTAATCTCGTCTTAAGCATACTCGTGGTAAATGAAAATTACATTTTAAACCTATACAGAAATTCAGGTCTAATCTGTACTTTTAGAGCAGAAATAAAATAAATTTAATAGCACACCTCATAATTTATGTCTTTTCTTGTATAAAACAATACACTTGGTAAAATATTAATTGATGCATACTTCTTTATTTCAGGAAATTTAACTGCCATTTTAAGTAGTTTCTCTGAAACAAATGAAAATATATATTATCAAAAATTAGGTACCACACTAAAATTAAATCAAATTAACTAAAGAAGTTAATAAAAAAATCTGGTCAAACACATGCAATCCTTTATTCTAAAGGCTTTTTAACATCTGATATTGATGTGAAACTCATTGACTGAAACATTTTAATCAAAAGAAATGTTTTAATTACTGTACTTCCTCGATTCTAAGACGCACCTTTTTTCACAATTTGATACCTTGAAAAGCAAGGTGCGTCTTACATTTGAGGGTGTCTTGCAGTCACATTCACCTATTATCTTTGAACCGGCATATTAGCACTCTGAACTACGTATGAGACATCTGCTATGCTAAATAAGATAAAATAAATCATCTTTTAAAATTAAAACAAAATAAAACTTTTATCGGATTCGTAGAAGCGACATGAACTCAAATGCAATCTTTGATTTTGAACACAGCTTGTGAATTTCCAGTGCCGTGTTATTAACTTACAAACTGAAAATATCTACATTCTTGATCACATAGGTAATACGGACGATACTACAGTCTGTTTCAGTATGTCTAGAAACTACATGGTCGATGTGACAGGTACCAAAGAAATACAATAGAAAACTTACTTGAAACTACTCAATCAAAAAAGTGAATTCAAGAAAGTTATTTCAATCAGTATCATGTTTCATTTAATTCTGTTTCATCACCCATTTCAGGTAATAAAATTTCATTTTATAATAGAATTAAGATTTTGATGATTTTTCTAGATTTTATTTTTTTCCAAAATTTGTATGGCCAAAATAAGCTGCTTCTTGGATTCGAGGGCGTCTTAGAATCAAGGATATAAGCTAACCCAATGAGTTGGTCTAATGATAAAATCATTTCACAAGTCAGCTGTTTAACAGCTGATTTTCACAGAGATGAAGGTTCCGTGGATAAAATCATAGTAAAAGTAGTAACTCTTAATTGGATTTGAATCCTAGACACTGGTTACTTTGATGTTTGGGGTTCAATTAATCAAACTTTCTTAGGAATAGTCAGTCTGAGTCAGTACAAGACTACACTTCATTAGCAGCAATTGCAAAACGGACGTAAAACAAAACAAAAATACACTTTATTTACACACTATACATATCATCATCTCATTTGGTCATGGAGGGGTTGCTTGATATAAATTGAACAGATTGCAACGTACACGCATTAGGGATTTAAAAAAAATTATTAGGCTATAATTTTTTAAGTTTATTTCAAATCGCATCAACATCTTAGTCAGTGGTGACTATTCTGGTTTTAAAAGTAGGATCATTTTCCAGACGCTAGCCAGTAATCGAATTTGAGACTTCCGCTTTGCAGCATAGCACGCAATCCACTGGGTCATGGAGGCGGCCAATTATTTTTTTTCTTGTTAAGATGTCTATTAAACATTGCTCTAAAATTAATGACAAAGTCTTACGCAAGTTTTAACTAAATTATCAAACACTGACATTTTTTTTTTTTTTTTTTTGTTTTTTTTTTGTTTTAACGTCCGACTGTTCTGCAATTACTGCTAATGCAGATGGAACGTATGAAAAGATGCCGTGCCTGAATGGGATTCGAACCCAAGACCGCATGATGAGAGGCGAGCACGTTACCAACTGCGCCAATGCGGCCGGCAATAATGTTAGTGTAGGCTTTTAAACAAAAACAATTTTACTTCATTCCAACGATAGTGAAACTGATTCACAGTTTGAGCATGTTTTAGACATAACTCATTATGTTATACAAATAGCATTTGCCAATACTTAAAACCAGCAACTCTTTTTAGCAGGAGATAATAGATATTAGGTCTACATTTACTCTTTTTATTAAGAGAAAACAGTTCAATAATTTTTTAGAATACTTAACAGAATGCTAGTTTGATGTTACTCAAGTCATTAGAGTGCGTACATTTTTGTTCAATATTAAGATAATGTTATAATATCTTCACTGTAACCAAACAAATAAGGAAAGACTATCTCTATTTACGATATTGAATACCTAAATAATGAACTCTGTACGTTAATAACTCACGTAATTGTTTTTTTTTTTATCATTATAGTAATAAATATTTACGGTTTATAAAACTGTTCTACTACCAAAACTGAGATTAAAACCAAGTGAACTGAACTTACCAAGAACTGAGAATGAAATATTGACAACATTTTGATTTTTTTCGTGTGTCCCTTTTAAAGAACATACCATCCAAGATTTAGCATTATCTACGAATGTCTCAGCAGAACATTGTTCCAAAGCTACATTAAGGATTAAAAGACCTTCAAATCTGTTTTCATTTTCATTCAGTCTAACATTAATTAATTTTATGTAGTCTTCACTTTTCTTGTCCTAAAAGGAAATAAATACAAATGTAAATTAAAATTAAAATTTTAATATTAAAGGACAGTTTATATAAAAATATTTTATTAGCATTAATTTCCTTTTGTCTCACTGGGAAAGTAAATTTAGGACATATTAAAGGAAAATTAAACAATTCAGAAGCAATAAAACACATAAATCTTTTTAGCATATGGTTCAAAGTTATTATTTTTTTAAAGTAATGAATTTTATTATTTCTGACAACATAAAAATGTTTTATTAACTTTTGCCATAAAAGTCTTTGTTACACCAAATATTCGAGGTAAATGAGGACAAACTGAAAAGGCCTACACTACATCATTTTGTATTTTACATATGAATCAGTTTGTACATTCCTGAGGAAAATAATACACATGTTGTGACCCAAATTTATTTAATTCATAACAGTTAGTAAGTAAAAATACAAAAAATAAGTCGAATATCATAAAAATTAACTGTATAAAGCAAGTTTCTCCATATTACACACACATTTTTGCAGAAATTGTAACTTTATTCTCAAAAACACAAAAATGTTAGGTTAGTAACATAGTAATTCTAATCTTAGTCCGTAGGTTAATTAAAACAACCAGATTTAATCGAAACAAACTATCTGAATTGCCTGAAGTATAACTTTAACAAAATCCAAAGGAGCGATACGACTTGTAATACTTAACGGCAAAAAAAAAATATATTACAGAAATATGCATTCGTAAACGTTGCATTTTAACAAAATAATCTAAGGGTAAAAAATCCTAAAACTATTTTAATTCAGTGAAATATTTGGTATCAAATATTGGTACATACAGAAAGAGTCAAATGATTACACAAATAAGTCGTACTTACCTTTCCATTGAAAGCAACATGTTCCTGACATGCAGCTAAATAATTCTGTAAATGATTTACTGAACTATCAAGCACAAAAGGTAATAATTCTGATATTCCATCCATCTCTCACGTTTTAATACATATTACGTATATGCAGAGTAAATACAACAATACTTTAATCACTTTAATAGAAAAAAACGTGCGTAACCTCACATTTGTTAAACCACATTGAATTTACTAGTGTTTTTTGGAAACCTGAAGTGTACGGTATATACTGCGCATGAGCCAAAGTTAGTACCTAACCTAAAACATAATTTTATTCCCATTTCTCTCCAATATCTGTTTAAGAAATGGAAATGGATAAGCAAAAGTTTTGCATTGGATAATGTAACTACTAAATTTATTTGGTATTGGTATTTATTTATTTATTTGGTATTGTACATATATACATAAATAATAGAACATTGTATGAAATGCCTCCTTAGTTACCATTTAATAGCGCTAGTATTACATCCTGCTCAAGTCTATTACTAACATGTCGTTGTTCTATGGCGCGAATTTAATAATTTTATTTACATTCTTGAATTTCAATCGACGGAAAATTTTGACATGCATATTTAACGCACTGTATATTATTGACTTACTGTAATTAGTACAATTTAACAATTTTTTTGCTAGATCAAAAATTATCTGCAAAATAAGGTTTTATAACTCCTTGAAATTCCAACACTTAGTTCATTATCAAATTAATAATTGAGGTTAGGTTTTCTTTAATAACTTGTTTTATATTAAAATAATAAACAATTTTATAGAAATTCTAACATAAAAAGGACCTTGGAAAAAAGTAAAATAACTTGGCTCAGAAAGCATAAAACTCAACTGTTTTGTACCTTAATTGTAAAAATTTTCTGGGGAGCTCCCCGGACCTCCCGCTGCTCGGGAGTTTGGAATACCCCCAGACTTCCCGGTATTGGAGGGCACAGATTTGTCAAAGTCGCCAAGGGCGCAGAAGGGACTTGGCTACGGCGCTGGGAAGGTTTCTGTGAAGTTAATGAAGAGATGCTAGAAATGCTTGATTAGTGCTGCTACCACACGTTTAGTTATTGAACTAAAAGACTAGTTCCTATATAATTGCTAAACAGAGTACTTCAAGCGGGATATTTTCTCTACACAGAATACGTTCAGACTGTGCTATTGTATCAATCTAACTTGTAGACTTACCAGATCGAGTAATACATTAACGGAAAAAATATTAGGTAAGTTATATTAATACTTTAAAAAGAAGTGTTTTATGTTAATTTCCAAAATTACGAATAATGTTTTACTGTAAAGTAAAAACCTTTGGTACATCTATCAAAATTTGAGGCAAAACGGGCCACGATGCGGGCCGGACTCAGGATAAAAATAAGTTTCTTGTGAAATGTAATATGGCATGTTGTTAAAATATCCCCAAAAAATAAAAAAATTCATTTTTTTAGTTTATCTGAAGTCGCATCAACAGTTCCGTCATCAGCGACTACAGTAGATTATAACGGGTGAGGCAGTGAATCGGGCGATTATGAAAACACCGTAAGGAAGTTAAAAAATGTAGTTTAATTAATTTAGAATATACCAAGTAATATTTACAAATTTACAATTTTTTATAAATTATTTGAAAATCATATCATAAAGATGTCCTCCATTTTGTTGCACACATTCCTGAACTCGCGCACGAAGGTTATTAATCACGTTTTGTAATGTGGCGTAGGAATTCGTGCCACTTCTTCACGTATCCGTTCTTTAAGTTCCCGTATATTTCGAGGCGGTGGAGATCGGAAAACACGTGATTTTAAGTGTCCCCAAAGAAAGTAATCACATGCAGAGAGATCTGGTGATCTGGCTGGCCATGAAATGTCTCCTTTCTTAGAAATGACGCGATTGGGAAACAAGCGTCGCAAAACTAAGTGAAGCCCTGGATGTGCGGCAGGTAGCACCGTCTTGTTGAAAAAACATGTTTTGGTAAGCCGGATTACGAACTAATTCCGGTTGAAGACAGTTCTCCATGTTAACATAGCGCTGTGTAGGGCTGTGTAGGGTATCGTGCACTGTAACTGCACGTTCATTGTCATTCTCAAAAAATATGGTCCTGTGATACCCTGTGTTGATATTGCACACCAAACTGTCACTTTAATACTGTGAATACTGTGAAGTTGGAGCTAATTAGGCTTATAAAAAAGTCTTTTTATATTAATATTATTATTTATACACAAAACCCTTGTAAATGTCATTAGGTACATGTGATCAGGTAACAGGTATATTTAGTCAGGTGACTGGAGAAGGAGAGAAAGGACTCCATGAAAAATCATTCGGGAGGCCCCCAAATTCTTTACGCCATCACTTTCTCGGTCAATGATAGCATAGTATAGAAACGATGCACTAACTACAGTTTGCTTAACTGCAGTTTGCTTAACTACAGTTTGCATAAAGTTCTTCCAAGCTGTTAAGAAACTAGTTTTGACCGAATCGCTGAATTATTTGGCACAATTTGTTTTTCTTTTACGTTCGACTGTTATGCATATTAATGCTACTGCAGACGATGAAAGTGATACGTAATAACGAGTGATGAAGAAATGTCAGATCTGACAGGGAATCGAATCTGGTACCCCGGTGTAGAAGCCAGTTTCGCCATCACATCAACGGGCCGGACACATGGGAACAAAACTGAATTAACAGGCATCTGTATAGATCACTCGCCTTAAAATTCTTTAAAAATATATATAAATACAAAAGATATTTGAAATTCACTTCACATAAGCCTAAGAGAGCCTAGTACTGCTTAGAACATTATGTACTTGTTTTACATCATTACTATGCTTTCATATACATTTTGAATGTAACAGTTTTGTAATATTTTGATTTTTAACACAGTTAAAAAATTTAATTCGGCTCACCTTTTAGACCTATCAATTTCTGAAACATTTGTAGCTGTAAAATATTTTTGAAAACATTTTTCACAAATGTTATTCATAGAAACTGTGCATCCTTATGAAGGTTAACTACCCTGAAATTTTCATTAAAATTGGTCGAGTGGTTGGTGAGAAGATGTTTCTTTTGTTCTAAAAAATGATTTTTTCGGAAAATCAAAAAAACTGAAAAATTTAACTTACATTAGTGCATCTTCATACGCACTACTATTGTCTTAGCAAACTTACTTCATACAGTATAAAGCAAACTGCTGAAGAGACTGCGCTTGAAAATAGCATAGACTGTGACAACGGAAATAGAAATTTATCTGTAGGTTTCGACGGAACCTAGTAAAAAAGGGGCCATCAGTCACTAAACGGAGTAGTGTCAACTACTGGTATTGATACCTACAGGGTAGGTGCTAGATGTCGCCATACTCACAAAAGTCTGTGACTGTCTTGATAACTACTAGGACACTAATAGCGAAGTTCTAAACATTTCAAAAAAATATATATTCGTGCTAGACCGAAATTACAGCAAAAGATTCGACTTAATGTCACAAACACTGGGAAAGTCTATTTCCAGCACAAATTTAAAAAAAATTAATATAGAAAGGGTACGTCGTAAAACAATAGAAAATATATCAAATTTAATCACAAGATTTTGAGATATTATGAAATGTAAAATAAATAAAAAAGTCCAAAAATCAAATTTTCGGACTCCGATTCCCCTTAACTTCAAATTAAATACCTACTTAAACATTTTTTAATAATTTCATTGAAACTAATAAATACAATTTCAATGTTACGGTATTCTTGATAGTAGGCCTTTTTTTGTGAAAAAAAATTAATGAAATTGTGAAATAGATATATTTTGCACGTACATGATATCAGAGTTTTTAAGTTTTACACTGATTTTTTGATCATCGTAATATACAGGATTTTTATTTCTCTTAAAAATATACATGACTAATTCAATTTGTTTGAGCTTAAAGCACAGTTTTTTCATTCTTTGCAAGGATTCTTTGATTAAGAAATATCTATATATCAACTACGAATGTTATATTTACGTCATTGATATAAAACATTTAGTAATTTTTATTTTCTCAAAAACAATTAATTGACGAAAATTTTTCCTAAGAAGTTAAGTAGAAGTGTTTTTGTAACGGGAACAAATCGTAGAAGCGAGATCTTGATATCAACATTATCAAAATTTTTATTTCCATCTCAAATTACAGAAATCAGTTAAAAGACACCTAACTGGAAACGATGTATGATCTACATTATAACCGGAGCTTACCAGTAATTTAACGGCTCTTTGTAATCTTTTTTTTTTGTAATCCCTAATGTGTATATGTTGCAATCTGTTCAATTGAGAACAATAAGCAACCCGATGACCCAATGAGATGAGGATGATGTGTATGACGTGTAAATGAGGTGTAGTCTTGTACAGGGTCAGGTCGACCATTCCTGAGACAGTATGGTTAATTGAACCCCAACCAACAAAGTACACCGGTAACCACTGTCTAGCATTCAAATCCGTATAAAAGTAACTATCTTTACTAGGATTTGAACCAGGAACCTTCGTCTCCGAAACAGCTGATTTTGGCGACGACTTTACCTTTAAACCAACCCGGTGGGTTGTAATCTATTAATGTATTTTCCATTAAAATATCTAAACTTATTTTATAGTGGAAATCTACTTGAATGATTTCACCAATTTACGACTTTCGTGAAAAATATATATTTTTAAATACTACAGTCTTGAAAATTTTACATTTTCAGCGAAACTGTATTAAAATCCTTCAAAATAAACATTTTGTAAATTTATTTGTTGAATTGTGAGTAATATAAACCATTTATTTTTAATATTTTAGTAATAAATTGAATATTGAAAGGTACTTTATTTTTTATGATACATTAAAAAAACTAGTGATAGATTGTCTAGTTATATCATTGAAACTACTTCAACTGGAACAGTTTGAATCATGATGATAAAAAGCAACCGGCAAAATAACATTTTTATAGCTGAAATCCATTAGAAAAGGTTTTTCATAGCAATGTATATTCTATGGGGAAAATCTCCATACAAGTAAGAAAAACACCCAACTGCTTTTTTTTCTACGTTTAGTGAAATCGGTGCGAAATTAGATAACAATTTAAGATGCAAACGCGCCTTCATTCTTTCTTCTCCCCTTAGAATCGAACCCTTAGGGCTTTTTAAACCCCGAATGTTTAGGAAAAAAGAACGAAATAGCTCACGGTTGCGTGAAATGTATATGCCTGGAAATGCATAACCTCAATACAAGTAAACCATCCATTAAAAAGTAACATAAATTCTCAAACCTTTCTACAACAGGATGTAACAACAGCCGACCTCTTTATATTTTACTGAATAGAAGTCGCACAGTATTCCTTTTCACTACACTGGTAACGTTTCTGTCAACGTGTATTACATTATATATTATTTATACATTTCTGTACTTTGCAAGGAAAACTCAGTAAGTGAATTCGCTTTCTACTATATAAGTGAAGACGTTAAGGAACTTCTTCAAAAATATATGTTTTCATTTTTTTTATTTTATTTAAACATATCTACATTTACCACTTGAATTTATCTACAGAACGACATAATAATTTTGCATTATATTTTCTTTCAAGGTTTCTAAGATTTAGGGGTAAGCAATTGCTTGGATTTTACTTAGCCTGGTGTATACGTATAGTTCAAACATTGCTTCACTAACTAGAATGAATTTGTGACACATCCAAGATTAGGTTGCTTATAAATAATTTAAAAGAAATTTTTAAGGTCTAAACTGAGATTTTTAACCCGTTGAAACACAGGGACCATAATCGTTCAAAATCATTCGTTGTACAAAAATCTTGTCCAGCCAGACATTTCACTGAAACGAATTGATTACAAATTATTCTTCATAGTTTTCAATTTATGTCTAACAGTTCATTTAAATGTTTTCATTTTATTGAGAAAAAATGAAAAACAAAACGGAAAGAATCATATGGAAGAGCAATACAAAGTATTTATATCGGGTGTCTAAAATGTCTGGAAACGCCTGAATTATAGGAAACTGAGTTCTGTAGTAGAATATTATACAAAAAAATCTCTGGGTAATGTTTGAAATTTCTGTCGGTCATTTCGTATTCGCCATATTGAACATCTGTCTTTAATTTATAATACGTTACTGTATAGCTGCCCGATTTCCGTATATGATATTTAATTTAACGAGCGGGCGGTGGTAATTTTACTTTCAGAAGAGGTACCTAGCAGTCGCGTAACTATGTGGAGGATGAGGGGGATAGAACCCCCCCGAAACTTAAAAATAAAAAATATTCGTATAATATCAACTTGATCCAACTTGATTATTTTACTTGTTACTTATTGTAACTTTCTGTAACAAATATTAAATGCAGCCATGATTTTCTAAAATACATTCATGTTATAAAGCAAAATTTCTTGTATTATTTCTGTTCCTTATTTTAGCTTAGTCATTTATTTATCTTAATTTCTTGTTAAGATACTGGTGTCCTACGTTTGTAAAACTAATAGGAGTAGATTCATAAATGTATAAAATAGAAAACATTACAAATATTTTGTAAAAAATTCTACATTTTCATTAGAAGGCAGGATTTACTACATTGTTTTTTATTATAATAAGTCAAGATATTTTCGATTTTTTAGTTTTTTAGTAAAACTTTATGAAAAAGTTTGATGTAATTTGACTAATATTTTGTTCTAAAAGCACTAAAATCTCATTTAAGAGTACAAAAATTTCTCAATTTTTCCGGAAGAGGCCCCAGGACCCCCCCCCCCCGCTTTTTGGGGGGTTCCGGTGTGGTGTGCTCTTCAATCAGATCCGTCCCCCTCAAAACCAAGTCGTAGTTACGTCACTGGTACTCAGTGATACCATTCCCATTTAGAATTACGACTGCACCGCAAACTTTTTCTGGAGGATGTATAATACACACTGCATGTACTATAGTTACTTGCTTACTTTACTTTCTTTACTTTCTTTACTTGCTTTACTTTACTTACTATACTTGCTACTACTACTTTACTTACTTACTTTACTTTTCTACTTTTTACTTACTTACTTACTTTTCTACTTTACTTACTTTACTTGCTTTACTTTACTTATAGTTACTATGAGTACCCCAAATAAATTAAAAGAAACCGATAAATTAAAACTACTGAAGAACACAAATTGTATTGTTTTCCTGTTTACCATTTTTAATTAGGGTATAACCTTTATACGTAAAATTTAGTTTTATTCTACGAGGGTCATCTCTAAAGTAAAGACCGTTGGGAAATTTCTCGCCTTGAGGTTGGCTAACCTGTGTGGTGGAAGGCCAGTCTCGTAATATACACACTGCTTTGTTGTTTATCAGTTGTCGCGTTGTTGTATCTTTATTTAAGTTTGGTGTTATTGCGTTTTGAAATGAATCAGATAATTGGTGTTGCCGTCGATTGTGAAATACGTTGAGTGACACGTTTTTTAAACCATCAAAACTTTAACTGATCGAAATTCATAAGCAGTTGGTTGCTGTGTACGGTGAGAATGTAATGAATGAAAGAAACTTTCGAAAATAATGTGAAAGGTTTAGAAATACGAGAGTTAATGTGCATAGTGAATAACGTTTGGGGAGGCCCTCACTAATCAACGAGGACTTGTAAAATGTCGATGAAGAAATCAAATACAATCGTCCCGTGACAATATCTGAATTAGGCCTCAGTGTCTCTGATGTTTCAAGAGCTGTTATTGGTCGCATCGTACGTGACAATTTAGGCTTCAGAAAGGTTTGTGCTCATTTGGTGCCGTACGTGTTATCGGAACGTCACAAACAAATCCGAATGGGATCTGCGTTGGGATTTCTGATGTGCTATAAGGAAAATGGTGATGAATTCCTTAATTCAACAGTTACCAGCGATGAATCGTGGATTTCTTAATACATGGCAGAAAGAAAACGACAATCATGTGAATGGCGTCATCCTCAGCCACAAACGAAACCAACAAAGATCAAGCCACTGCCGTTTGAAAAGAAATTGATCGCCACGGTCTTTTGGGATCGATTTGGCATACTGTTGATTGACTTCACGCCACGCGGAACGACTGTAAATGCGGAATATTACTGCAAAACTCTACGCAAGTTACGACGTGCTATTTAAAATCGGCGCCGTGAGAAGAATATGACGAGGGTATATTAAAGCTGGTGAATCGCTATGACAAATATCTTAATTCATGTGGCGACTATGTAGAACATTAATGTAAGCTACTTATTTCATTCTGTATCACTTTGTTTTTACATATTTTTCTGAATAAATTTTTACAACAAAACGGCCTTTACTTTAGAGATGACCCTCGTAGATTGATAGTAAAATGACGAATGTTTTGATGATTATTACAAAAATATGTTCTAATAATACAACAATTTTATGTTGTGTAGTGAGAGAATAAGATATTTTTCAAAATACTTAAAAAAATTTAAGTAAAAAGGATAAAAGAAAGGGTGCGCTATACTTACTTTCTCTGCGGGTAATGAATCACTCTAGCACGCGTAAGGGCTTGACTGTTTGGGAGTAATAAATCGCTGGATATTGCGGGAACACCTAATGCTCTTGGGGGCAGTTGCGATCACATCTTATCCACTACTTGCGTCTACTACTTGTAATTCTTCTTCTTTTTCTCCACAAGTTTAATTCATTTCTTTTTCATTACGACTTCTATTCTGTCCTGTTCTTTTCGGCAATAAATCTCTTGAAACACACAACTTGGCCCATTAATCTGTTTAAACTATCTTACAACTCAACAACAGAATAAGAGATGAATATAGGTTAAAATCTTGAATGTTTAATATTATACAGTACTTCTCTGAATTTTGGAAGGGTTAATAAACAATACATTTTTAGATAATACTAAAGGATCAATGAAAAAGTATAAGCATTTAAAGCTATCTAAAACATTAAACTTATAAAATTTATTTATTTATAAACTCTGTGTGTTGTTTAGGTCATTAGCCGAAAGGCTGGTTTGAACGTGTAGAGGTTTTACTAAGTAAAACGAGGAGAGAGGTGATTTACCAATGCCTTCCTCACTGAGTGGAAAAGTACGCTCATCAGCATGCCGGACCCTCTGAAAAGCACATATTTTCCACTCTGCAAATGACCCTTCACTTCATTCACCACAGGGTCTGTCTGTATTATGAAATTCATTACTTCAGAGGAGATAACTCTGATTAGTGTCTTTTACACCTCTACCTCTTTTGTTATTTAATGATTAATGGTTTATCAAAATCAAATATAAACATATCATCAAGGACCACAATCATCGGCTTACGACACAGAAAAGAGAGTATAAGAAGAGGGAATTTTCAGAAGCAGCCAAACAGAAGCGTGCTCAGAATATGAGAGAATGTCACGCCAAAAAGAGACTGAAAGCTTCCGAATTGACTAAAGTGGTCCATTGTGGCTAAACAAGCACTAAAAAAGTAACTTGAAAATATGAATTCCAAAATAAAAAAAAAAATAAAATAAAATAAAGTACATTTTAATCTATTACAGATATTTTTCAACAACTAAAATGATCAGGCCTATTATAATGTTGAAGGCGTCTTTGGTGTTTCTAGTAATCTAGTTCTGCTGATTCAGGTTGTTAGCAAGGGCGATGCGCAGGGCTTGGTGAGTTAAAATAAGAAATTATTTCACAGATGATTGAGGTTGAATGTCTTACGTGTACTAAAAATGTACTTAGATCCAGAAAATTCTTATTGTTCGATCTTAATGCACAAATAAGAACTGGATTTAATTTTCAGCAAAGAATAACGTTTGTATACCCCTACAAAAGTGAACTTTTGGTTACAGAAGAATAGCGATAGGCCTTGATTATCTTCTATGGGTTTTGACGGTGATAGCAACATAACTTAGATTCCACGCCCACTTCCATCCCTTGTGGTTCAATTAGGTAGCGGCAATTTAGACCTACCGGAATAACTTCTTGCAGTTAAGTTCCATTAAGCGCAGGCGGTAATGCTGAACGTCACTCAGTTCTACCCAACCCCTCAACCACCTACTTTCCCTCTTCCCATTAACGTTTATTTATTTCAAATAGATAAACCTTTCAAATGAAATAACTAAAAATAATAATAATGCAAAAATAAAACTACTAATGATTTTATCGATAACATATAAGATAATTTGATTAAGTTATTTGTCTACAACAAACAGCAAGTCTTAAATTACCCTTTTTCCCAGTAAGGCACCCGTCTATCACCATCGAAAAAACTCGTGGTTTTAGACAGAGTACGAAGTCTTAATATATCCGATCTATTTTCCCCAGCTTTACAGAAATAAAATTCTGAAACTATACTCCCTTTAGAGTTGCTAAACATTTCATCAGTTCAAGATGTTACGTTTCATGTGAAAACGTGGCACGCAGAGTGTGGAATTTTCATGTTTTACACAAACCTTTATAACTGTCTATGTCAGAAAATTTTCTGTACACTAGGTATCTCAAGAAATGTTTTTAAACGCTTTCAATAAGGCTGGTAGTGGTAATCCTATCGTTGCCCCAAACCATAATTATTCAATTATCATTTTATTTTAATATCATTTATCATTAAATTATCATATTTAAAAATCATAATTATTTAATAGCTATAGTAACAAGTTTATCCAAAAGGGTGGTTTGAACCTGCAGAGGTTTTACTAAGTAAAACGAGGAGAGGTGGTTTACCATTGCCTTCCTCATTGAGTGGAAAAGTACGCTTATCAGCATGCCGGGCTTTCTGAAAAGTAGATATTTTCCACTCTGCAAATGACACCTTCAGTTTATTCACCACAGAGTCTGGCTGTATAATGAAATTCATTTCTTTCAGTGGAGATAACTGTGATTAGTGTCTTTTACACCTCTACCTCTTTTGTTCTTAAATGATTTAGTCATTTAATTGACTGACCATGTGATAAAAAACATAACTATTTACTTTAGCCCTGCAACGAACAGATTGAGTGTAAATAATTTGACACTACACCTGTCTTATATGGGCAGATAGTAACATATTAACACCCAAAGGTTGGCACAAAATAAATATAATAACGTAAAAAAATCTATGACTATTATTAGACTCAACTATAAACTTTCATTAAAAAAATATCAATTAATTTAGATGACATTGGTTACTTAACACAGAAAATTGGTATAGGATGGATGAAGCCAGTTTTGTATGAAACATGTACAAACTGAAAATTATTTGAATTACCATTCGTAATTACGGTTAGATAATATGTTGTAATTAATAATAACAACGGTAGCGTGGAATGTGTATGAAATATTATACCTCTTAGTCCGATTCATTATTAGCAATGCGTAAAACGAGTAATGAGTTGTCTCATTACAGAATTGTATGCGTTTTGGTTTGTGCAATTAATACGCTTTTATAACATTTTACTGTGTGTGTTTGTGATCGGTTGTATGCATTCATAACAGTATTGTATGGTTTCAATTTTCAGTTGCAATTTGCAAATACAAATGCAGTCATTAAGTAAATGCAACCAAAGCAGTTAACTGTTTCATTTGATCTATCATAAGTAAAATGTATTTTAATAATCGGTTTATATTTCATCATGTTAATGACAAATTATAATACGTAATTGAATATTTTTTTTTTTACTTTTATTGTACGGATAATTTAATTTGGCTGATATTATTCGGAGAAATTATAAATAGAACTGAATGTCATTCATTATCTCATATTGTAACACTTATTTCTAAGGTTCGTTACGGGATCTGGGTAAAATAAATAATTAATAAACTATCGCTAGAATTACAATAAGTATTTAATTACTTTATAAATTACAATTAATAATATTATTTAAATCTAAAAATAAATTACAAGTACTGCAACAAAATTTATAATTATAATAAATAATAAATTAAGGGAAGGGGGTAGTCAACGCAGAAAATGAAAATCAAAAATTCTGGCTATAGTTTATCATTATTTATTTTAAATGAAAGAGTAAGTTACTAGTAATGATCTACCATTTGAACCAAGCCAAAAAATTAATTACAGCCCCTAATATAAGGGTGAGGTTGGAAAAGCGGGCTTTTACGGGGAATCAAATATCAAAGGAACCAAGAAAGATACAAACATGATTCTTATGCTTCAAAATACAGAAAATTGCTGTCTATTATCTATTGTATGCGCTTGTATGTAGTTTTTCTTACAAGAAATTTATTGAAGAAAAACCATATTTTCAAAAATATTTATTTTATGTATTCACAAATTATTTTTTAACTAAATCCCTATTAAGGTTTTTGTAATAATCATTCCACAGATAATAGAGCAAGAAATTATGAACATTTGAAAAAAAAAATCATCTAAATATCTCCAATACAAACCAAAATATTTCATTCCCAAGAATGTACAATTATGCAAAACCACATTTCCGGAAAACTTAAAAGTTGAAGGAATAAAATTTCACTCGCCTTGTTCGTGAGCTTTATTTTAAACAGATGTTTTTATAACTTTTTGTTAACATACAAACAAAGTAAACAAATGGTGTGATTCAGAAAATTTTAAACTTCAAGTAAATCCAAAAAACAATCAAAATTTTAAAACAATCTTCTTGAGTTGACTACCCCCTTAATTTTTTTACTAATACTCAGAAGCAATACACTTTTTAGCACTATAAAATATGTGTAATAGCATTTAAAAACGTATTCTAAGTTTAATAAGTATTTACCCGCACCCCTACAATAAACCAAAATGGCGGATTTTAGTCCAATCTTAGAACGAACATATATTTTTAATTATTTAATTAAATTTATTTAAAGTTATGTCAAATTAAAGAATAATTTCTGCTCTCCGATCTGTAAGAAGTTTTTTTAAGATATCGTTTGTAAGGGCCAAAATATTTTTTTTTAACTAACTTAGTAAGCAAAATTTTACTTCATTTTTATATAATCGAGCTAATTTTAAAAATTCTACATAAATATTACAGTTAAAGAGGCTCTATCAGATCACAGAATGTGAAAATGTGAACAATTTAAACAAAATTACAGCTCCAGTATCTTTTGATCAAAAGTTATGTTCATTCTAGTATTTAAACTACACGCAAAAAACATAATTTACGGAAAGTGATAAAAGAAAATTACTAAGTGTTTTTTACTGCTATGACACGAGTTTTTTTAAAATCACCTCATTTACTAATTTTTTATGATTTACAAGATAGGGTAGGCGCAATGTCTGCTGAAATTCTTGGGGAGGTTGCTCTCTCGTAAAAACATTTTTTTATGATTGCGACTTAAATATAAATTTTAGCGCAAGAATGCATAATAAAAGTTGTAGAGAATTTAAAATCCTACAACTTTTATTTGAAACAATTTTTTGTATAACGCTTAGTTTAGCAGTAATTAGCGATTTTCTGTTTTTTCTCACGAAAACGTGTAAAAAATCGATTTTTTAAGATTTCAGCCTTAGTATGCATTTTACAACAAAATTTTATAATAAAGTTTATAGAAAATTAAAAGATCTACAACTTTTGTTTCAGGAATTTTTCTCTACACAGCCTAGTTTAGCGAGAAAGACTGATTTTTCGCATTTTTAAGCTAAACTGAGATTGATTTTCATTTTACGACTTTCACTCATAATTAAAATAAGGTTATGTTTTTTGAGGTTAGTTTTATTTTTAATGTTTTATGACTAAAGTTAGGTTATATTGGTCATTACTTGCATTGGCAAGAGAAAGTCGTGTGAGTGTTTCTCACCAGATTTTTCAGTATCGTCACCGAGAAGACTTACAGCCAAATGATTAGGATGAATTGTTTGAATACTTTTTACTCTTAACTACTAATGTCTTCTTTTACTGTAGGTATGCCCAGGTCACGGTGGAGTACTTCATTAGGCACATTCCAAGGTCACAACTATTAGTCGAAGAAACTTCGATTGGAATCTCTGTAATATTTCTATATTACATGTACTTGCGAATTCACGAGACTGTAAAGAAACAATCCTTAATTTGTTAAGGTTTAGCTTTTATATTTTTAATATTTACTTGTAAAAAATATCATAGGAAAAATAATCTGCCATATTTTTATGTATTTCCAGTTTTCGTCAATGTATTAATATTTGGGGTAACTGATAAGGTTATCAATTGAGTAGATTTTATCCATAACCTAGTTCTCTAGGTAGCTATGAATAAATATATATAGTATAGCTACATTTATTCTACTGAGAGTGAAGAGTAGATTTTTGAGGTTTATACGGTATTATAAACTATTGTGGGAGGTTGAACAGTAGTGACAGCTGCAGCAGCAATCGAAAAAAATACACGTAGACATATACCCAACATACTCAAGGGGTGAGAACGGTCAGCGGGGGTCGTTTTACGACTCATGTCCCCCCTTTCGTTAGCCTACCAATAGTGGTTATCGACGGATAAGGGTTGAATCAACTGAAGTTCAATACATCTCGTCAATTTCTAACGATGTACGTCAAACAAGTCATCTAATACAACCTGTTTTACCAAAGTATTCGATTTTTTAAATTCTACGACATTAGTTTTCCGTAAAAACTGAAATTATCTTTTATTAAGTAATCCTGCAGACAGATTATGCCTATTGCATCACATTAACAATAGATTTAACAGACGAGAACACCTGGGAAACGGTTTTAGCTGGTAAAAGACACACTGAAACTGATTGTTATGGCCTATAGGCCTATGTCCGCTATAATTTAATCTCGTTACACCACAGCAATAAGCAACAAATTTTTAATAAAAATAATTGTGTTGAAAACTACATTTATGTTCTGACTTTAATTCTTGTGAAACTAACTGGATGTCATCATAAATTTACCGAGTAAAGCGATTGGCATGGCATAAAGTATTCTCAATTATTTTTAAACCTAAAATGGAGAACACACATTCAGCTAAAACGGAAACACCTAGACTTAAAGTTCAACCAGTTCTTTTGGCTACCTGGATCGCCATAAAAATTATCGCTTTAAAACAAACTTTAAATTTACAAACTGTTTTCAAACCAGACTGGGCCTACGGTATTCTGTTAAGAGGCGCATCCAGGTACTCATATATCTAAATTATTCAGCGTTTTTAGTTACAAGTCCTCCAACCTCTATAAGCTGCGCCCTGGTACATAAACTAACTACCGAATTCACAAATATCTTTATCTCAAAAGCTAAAGAAAAAAATTCGAAATTTAGTATTACAATGGAGTGTCCGTTATCCGAAGTAACTGGGACCTGAGCGGTTCTGATAATCAAATAGTTCGGATAATCAAATATGCTAAAAATGTGTTATAGGTTAATAAAAGCTAATATAAATTTAGTTAAAAAAGAACACTAATTTATTGCATTTATTACAAATGTAGAGTAGTCTAAAGATTATAAAACAAACGGAAAAACAGAATTTCAAAACTGAATAAATTAACGAAATAAATTACGGTAAAATCCTTTATCAAATTTTAATGCACTTGCATTAATAATATAATACTGTAGAGCAATTTAAAAACATCTTGAATTTTCTTTTGAACTAAGACTCAACTTCTTTATTTAGCAGCAACATCTGTCATTCTTTTTAGTAACAATGCTTCAGCAGTATTAAATTCAGGCTATTGTTCGTACTGTAAAATGCAGTTTCTAGGGCAGAGAAGGCTTCCGCGTGAGTAAATTGTATATTATTTTCCATCGATGGTAGTTCGGATAATTGATGGTTCGGATGACTGACGGTCGGATAATCGACGCTCTCGTGTATTTACAAAAAAATACTGGAATCAAACAAAAAATATTTGATAATCAACTTATTGAACAACAGTGGTACAGTACGAAGGTTAAACCGAGGCACCCGACAGAATTATTTGTTTAGTAACTTATATTACTACTATTGTTTTTTTTTCAAAATTCAGCATCTTGAAATACATATCAATCTGTAAACAGGTACCTCCCCTGGGAGATACCTTTTGTTGTTATTTCTTCTTCTTCTTAAAGAGCCCTCTCCGACCGGAGGTTGGCAGTCATAATGGCTATTCGGACTTAGGACACCGCTGTTCTGAACAGCTCCGCTGAAGTACAACGAAACCAGTCCCGAAGATTCTTCAACCATGAAATTCTTCTTTCCACATTTCTCTTTCTCTGAATCTTGCCTTATATTATCAAGCGAAGCATTTCATATCTTGGTCCACGCATAATATTACCCAGATAATTCCATTTTCCTTTTTTGGATGGAGTAAACAGGCTCCTTTTCTGTTCACGTTCTCCGCAAGACTAACCGTTGGGTACCTTATCTGTTCAGAGTATTTTTAGCATACGCTTGTACAACGAAAGTTCAAACGCATCTATTCCTGTGATATTCATCTTCTTTAACGTCCAAGTTTGTATGCTATGTAACACTGTTGAGAAGATGTAACATCGAAACATCATCAATCTCAGGTTAAAGTATTGATATTTACTTCGTCTGCCCATAAAAGACAAGTGGAGTGTCAAATTATTTACACTCAATCTGTTCGTTGCAGGGCTAAGAAAATAGATCTGTTTCTTATCACATTGTCAGCCAATGAAATGGCTGAATCATTTAAGAACAGAAGAGGTAGAGGTGTAAAAGACACTAATCAGAGTTATCTCCTCTGAAAGTAATATACAGCCAGACTTTGGGGTGAATGTGAAGGTGTCATTTGCAGAGTGGAAAATATGTGCTTTACAGAGGGCCCGGCATGCTGATAAGCGTACTTTTCCATTCAGTGAGGAAGGCATGGTAAACCACCTCACTCCTCGTTTTACATAGTAAAACCTCTTCAGGTTCAAACCAGCCGTTTGGCTGATGACCTAAACAACATTTACTTCATATCAAATCTATTTATTGTTTTCTATGAAAAGATTTTAAATAAATCTGTGAATGAAAATAAAATGTTATGTTTTACAAAATAATACGAACAGAAAATAAATAAAATAATTAATATACAACATGGACGAAAACAATTAACAAATAATAAGGAAACACTACAATCATTACTTAAAATAATGCATGGAAAACGGTTAAATTTCACACTTATATAAACACAGAATACTTTTTCAAGTTGCAGTGATTAGTGCTTATGATTTTAGATATTCATAGAAAATATAGATATTAAGTGCACGCATAAATTGGTTTTACATTTTTGTTTAAAGAGGAACAAAAAAATTATAATAACATACTATAATATTAAACAGGTGTGGTGTTCCAATCCAATTATTTAACAATAGAATTATCAACGGTAATATGATATAATTTTACTATTTCCTCATATCGTGCTGGGTTTCTTTACGGAGGGAGTTGATTGGTGTGTGTGAATGTGTATTTGAATATACAAGGTGCTTGAAAAGTCTTAAAACAATTTAGTACCTATATTACAGCTGTACTGTCAGTTTAGATAATAATAGTCTATTTTATAAACTTTATTCTACATTATTTTTTTTAATAAGGTAATTATTTATTCAAAATTCTTGTTATAAATATCCTTTCAATTTAAATTCATTAAATCTGATTGATGAATAGAATTTTTACATAGGTATACTAAATTTTGATTTCAAAATTTATATAGATTATAATTTAGCATTACTAAACTAAGATATATATATACAGTATTTTTAACTAAATATACTTATACGCGAAAACTCTTCTTTACAAAGAGCTGACCACGTATAAGAGTATACAAAAAAATTATTTAAAAAATTATATAAATACAACTATTATAAAAACACTATTAGGCCTATAACGTTTAAAAAGGGTAACGGATTACGTTAAAAAGCAGTGAATATAAAATTATAAATACAATTAAATTTACCAAATATCAATTTGAATAATAATATAATAACAATACTGTGAAACTTATCTCTAAGGTCCGTTTCGGGATCTGGGTAAATTACATACTTAACACACTAACCTTCAAAATTACAAGTATTTATTACCACTAAAAATTACAATAAATGAAGTGACTTAAATCTTCAAGTAAATTACAATTAAATTACTTATAATAAATAATAAACTAATAATAAATACTAATAACAATAAATAAACTTGACCAATTTACTAAATACTACTTACAAAAGATACAGAAATAACGGTAAACAATACACAGTAATTCACAGTAACGTTGACCTTTTCTAATGTATTGTTATGCACTGTGCAATTCGCTCACTCAATCACAGACAAAACAAAACTGACTCTCAAAAGAAATCCCGTCGCTTATATAGGTGGATCTAAGAAAATTTTGAGAAAGACAGAGAATTTCGACGTAACAATAAAAATACAAAATCCTTCTGACGGCTTCTGGATAAATTAATCTTAACAACTGTAAACAAATTAGAATTGAAAAAAGGTGTTACAAAAAGGCCAATTATCTAAATAGGTAACCACCTGACTCTTTCACAGTAGTTATACAACAATCGACAGCCCTACCTGTACTATACAACCATTTATAACTATTTCTAGGAAACCTATTTATCACTCTTATTGATTACGTCAACATTTTTAAACTCTCGGTACTCCTCGAGAATTCTCGAATACACATTCCCTTTAGATATTGTCAGAATACAAATTTAAAAAAAGTCCATTAAGACAATGTTACTGCATATTTTGTGATACAGACAAAAAAAAAAACTTTTATTTTATAACTAAAACTACTTTAAAATATATTTTTAACTAATAAAATTTGGTTATTTTTATTTGATGGGAATTATTTAAATAAATGAGCATAGAAACAGAAAAACTATCGCATAAAATTAAAGTAAAAAGTATTAAAGTAAATAGTTATTTTAAAACTGTATTAAGTACAACCTTTGTCCTTGATGGTTTAAGCACCACTGAAAATTTTAACAATGTTCTTAAAATTTTAACTTAAATTCTTAAAATACTTAGTTTAGTAATAAAATGTTCTTAAATTTTGTAAGAAGAACATATTTTTAAAATAAAATTGAAATTGACTTATTACATTTGGACAAAAGTCCAAATTTATTTTTAATAAAACATTAAATGTAAATTCTAAACATCGTTTAGCTAATTTTTAAATAAATTTAAAATTTTAGTACTTAAACTTTCTTAAGTTTAAAATATCAGACAAGTGATGATAATCGTTCCCTGAATAGCCTACTTCAGAATTTTAATATTTTAGAGTTCAAAAGTTGGAACATTTTTGAAGTACCCTATACTTAGTACATTTTTATGTATTCCATTAGATGTAAAGTTGTTTTTTCGTAGTTTTGTTCGATAATAGTAGCGATCAGAACTCGATTTATCATGGCATGTTGTTTTTATAGACCGTATCGGAAAAAGGATCGCTGGTTCTTGGAATCAAACCCAATACCCTCTTATTACATGCAGTTCGGATCTGATAATCCAACTTAATTGCAATGTTTGTTTCTATATACTGTATAACTCGTGTGTCTCGTGCAGTGATGCAGATTGACTATTTTTATCGTTCAGATACGGACGGATAGACAAACAGACTAAACAGATTGATAGTAGTGGTTAATTTTACCTTTCGTGTTGAATAACTTGTGTATAATGTATATACAATGTACCTCTATTCGTTTTTAACGTTAAATTAAAACAATGCAGAGTAATCTCATTTTGTAGTTACAAAATTGGTTAGATTCAGATAGTATAAATTAAATAATAAATGAAAAAGAAACAAAAAACTAAAATGAGAAATTTTCTTTAAAACATACACTTATTTTATTTTGTTCCCAATTCCTTTTATAGCAAAAACATTGAAAAACTAAAATTTATCTAAGTTTAATAAAATGTTCAATTAAAACAACATCCAATCATGTTTGTAATTGTTTTGAAATAAAGGGCACGATTTTGATATGGGATGCATTAAAGGCATTAATGCCTTTAATGCATTTTATCTAAGGAGGTTCCGAGTAGGTTCTTGATATTAATCAATCTATTGAAGTCTCTAAGTTTGGTTTTTTGCCTTTTTGGGGGGTTTTGACAGCTACCTCCTGATTTTCTCTGTGTACATCGATAAAGTTCTGTATTTTTTCGAAATTTTAATGCGATATCAAAGTTAACTAGTGGCAAACAAAAGTAGTGTGCTGTTTCTTTCAAAATATTTTGTGTTGTACATTATTCGTTCAAAATTAATCAAGGTAGAGTTCTGCAAAAAAGTTTAGAAAAGTTTTCCGATTAGACACAAATAAAACCACAACGTTGATCCAATATTTATGAGCGAACAATTTTAGGATTACCGAATATAGTTCATACCTCATATTTATATTTCATACGTTGGTTCCGCTTACTGATCCAACACCGTGGTTATCCTAGCTGCCGCGAGCAATGCCCACAGCGGTTTCTCAACCAAGCGTTGCTTCTACCGAGTCCCGACGAAGTAGCCATCGACGTAATACTGCGAAGAAGATGACGTCTCCACTAGATGACGAGACGCCGTGTAGTCCACGGTGATTACGACGTCCACAGCCGCCCACCGACTGGCTATTTACACCTCGACGACCAATGCGTAAACGGCTCTTTTCAGGGCCATCAAGCATTTAAGGTTTCCCCACTTCACTAATGCTCACCATCCAGTGTCAATACTTACCCTAATATGTATTTTTACAAGGAGAAGAAACGCTGAAGGTTTCTCTATTTCTCTTGAATCGAATTTCATAGCATATTTGTATTATTTAAACAAAAACTTTCATAATTGCAATTTTTATCTAAATTCAACTGAAGGTTGTTATAATTATTTTAAACGGTTTCTAACACGAATTCTCGTATCTTCGGAACTTACTGCGGCTTTTATAATATCGGAAGTACGACTAGTGTCAAAGAGAATTAATAGAAATCGTCAAAATTGTATTTCAGAAATATGAAATAAACAAAAGCTAAATAAAAATAAACGAAATTAATGAATACTATCTTTTAAGAGAATATAAAAACGCATTCTTTGAATTTAATTTTATGTTAATTTTGTTTTATTAAACGCTGAGAATCGTAAAAAGAGGAAGTCAAAATAATATTCTGGATACATTCCGTACGGTAAAATCACTCATATTCATGGTTAAACAAAAGTAAATCTCTATAATGGGAATTTTAATTTCTCTGTAATAAATGTCATATCAAATTATTCAACGTCGTTTTTATAAAAAACATAGAAAATCACCCTTGCATAAAAGATCCGGAAGCGAGCTCAATTAAAATGAGTAAAAACACAGGAAGAGAAAGAGAGATGAAAATGGGAGTAAAATAAAGATAAGGCTAGTGAAAAATACGTGTCGTAAGAAAGTGGGATGCGTTCAACAGAAAGGTAATAAAGTTAAGCAATCTAATGTTTCTGGAAAATGCAAAGATAAAACAGGGTGATTCAAAAGTCCGGAAACATTAACTTTAAAACGGTTTCGAAATGATGATATAAACTGCTAGATTAATCATGGGTGAATTACTTTGCCACTTAACTACAACAGATGAGATATTGATATTACTTTATGGATACCTGAGTGAGACATAATAAATATTTAAATTGTTAAATCAAATTTATTTAAAGTAAATTTAATTTGGTCACCACCCTGATGTAGTGATTAGCTTGCTTGACTACAAGTTGTAAAGTCTCGGGTTCGGTTATCAACTAGGGTCTTGAAATTATAACAAGTTTAAAAAACTCACCGTTCCGTAATCACTTATAAAGTTTTTGATGCGACTTCATATAAAAACAAATTTACTGTTACAGATGAAAGATTTCTAGGGTAATTTTTGGGTCAACTAATGAAACCCAAATTTCTATTAGGGAAAGAATACACCGTTCTCAAAGTAAGTACTCAGAAATGTAATTTAAACTAAATTTTTGAGATTATTGGAGGATATCCATTTAAATATCTGACACTTCATGATATTTTTAATTTTTAGTCAATCGAAGAGACGATTTGACTTCCTGGGGACATACTGTATTGTTTGAAAGGCTATTTAAACGGATGGTTTCAGAAAAGAAAATTTATAGGGCTATAAAAATCGATGCTGTCACCCAGTTGAACATTTGGTATACAAAATTTTGAAGGAAATATTTTTGTAGAAAACTTAGCTAAATCAGAATAATGAAAGTAAATGAGATCTCTGAATTTTATCACCATCATCATACCATTGCAGTTTTGACTGCCCAACCTATACAAGGAATTTTTCTTCTGTGGAATACTATCCGCTAACATACGTTCACCGTCTGCATTAGCAGTAATTGCAGAACAGTCGGACGTTAAACCAAAAAAAAACAAACATACGTTCACTACTTCTCTGAACACTTTAGAAGTTTAAGCGATAGGTAGTTCAAAATTAATGTCCAGAAATGGATAACAAATATACGAAGAGAATACATAGAAATGATACTTACAATGTAAATACATATTCACTCATTTATATCGTCCAGATAATTAGATTGATTGGACTTTTGGATCGCAGTTTATTTTATATCTTTTAATGTTAAAAGTTGTATGGTTTAAAAAAACTAATCATAATAGAAAAATCTTGTATTGTAATCTCAATTGTACGTTTATACTAGATAAAAGAAGAGAATAACTACCCTAGGACATGGTATTAAGCCATATAGGTCAATTCCTACTCGTACAATACGAATTATTATTATAATGTGTTACGCATTTTTTTACAAAAGACGTACATAAATTCGATATTGTTAAAGGTAACAAAATAAATTATTATTATTAATAATTTAAACCCTAAGTCAGACGACATACCTCACTTTACCTTGATACTTAAAAGTAAAAACAAATATAAAATAATTAGGACTAAAATGAAAGAATTAGGTAATCATCAAACTTATAAATAATTCAATTGAAGTGGAAAAAATTCAAGGATATAAGTAATTGTTAAAAATGTGATAAATTTAAATTTTCGCTTGTTTACAACGCCGGCCGCGTTGGCGATGTTGGTAACGTGCTCGCCTCTCATCACGCGGTCTTGGGTTCGAATCCCACTCAGGCATGGCATTTTTTCATACGTTACAAAAAAATTATTTCATCCTTCACCGTCTGCATTAGCAGCAATTTGCAAAACAGTCGGACGTTAAACCAAAAAAAAACAAAAAAAAATTGTTCACAACCTCAAAGTAAATAAAATTCCTAGTATTTGAGGTATATCCTTACAGAGAACACACAATTTTAAAATTGAATCTGAAGTTAAACGTTACTGATAAAATGTTATTGAAAATTCCCATTACTTATTTTTATTTATCTAAAATACAAAACTGCAGCGTTTACAATCAACATATCAGAACCGATCACTGCAGCTCCATAATAATGTAACTAATGAAATACCCAACGATCTAAAAATGCCTTTCATAAAAAAAGAAATTAAACTCTGTAGGGAGAAATATTTGAAAAATTTAAAACATCAAAATACTTTTGCAATCAACCTCCTTGACAGCAGCGAAGATACTAACTGAAACATTTTAAAATATTGAACTTAACTTTACGATTTTGTAATCATTTAATTCATGTATTTTTTTCTACTTCTTCTATTAATCATTATCATCTCCATCATGGTCATCGTCATCTTCATTTTCAACTACTTCATATTTCAAGATATTAATCAACAATTCAGGAACAAGTTTAGTTTTGTTTTTTTGTTCAAAGTTAAGTATTTTTTTGAAACACAATACTGTGTGTGTTTTATACATTCATTCTAAGAACGTTATTATTCATACTCTTATCGTCTTTGTTTGAAGTTTATATTTTCACTAAAAAAACTGATTGCAAAAGAATTACATGTTCTTTGAAAAGATCTAAAAAAATAGGAGCGTTAATCTTTTGAAACATCCTATATTTATTTTACGGCGTTACAAGACTTTCCTTTACTTCTATTTATTTCCCAACGTTTTGTTGCTTACGAAAAATCAACCTCTTACACTTCTCTGTCTTCCACCACTCATTAGAATTGAAAATGGTAGGCGACGCGCTCGTAAAAAGACAGCGTCTTCCCAGTTATATTATAACTCAGTTTGTGAAGCAAAGGAACCATTGATTGGGTTGTGTTTGTGCAAATGGCAACTTTATAGCTTCTTCAGACCCTAATTTCCTTATATTTACGATTTTACACTCTCGCCGGTTATATATATATAAAACTGTATATCACATTAAATCAAATATTTTTATAACCAAAACTTTTTTATTATATAACTTAAAAATTTTTATTACTTAAATGAGTTAATTTCAATAAAATTTAATCTTCAAAGTAAATTACTTTTATTATAATTTGATGGAATGATGTTATAAATTATTGCTTATTATTCGAATTGATTTAATTTTATTACGTGGGACTATTTCTTTTTTAGTAATAAATTAGTTATTACACCATAAAGAAAATTAACTGGTAACGTGCAGGTGAATTCAATACAGTCATAAATTAATAAGAATTTCATCACAAAATTTCATTCTAAATAAATCTTTATAATGCATCCTGCAGAATATACTCAATCCTGTTGTAGATATCTGGTGTGAAACACTCGCCAACCTTTCTCTTGACGATGTATACAATGAACAAAATAACCTATGTTTTTTTTTATTTATTTATTTAAGATTGCATCAACTGCTTGGTCATTGGCGACTACGGTGGATTATGTAACATTAACTGTAGGATTTTATATTTAAAAATTTCCAGACCCTGGCCGGGAATCGAACCCGGGACCTCCGCGTGGCAGGCCAATGCGCTAACCACTACGCTATGGAGGTGGACATAACCTAAGTTTTCATACGTACAAAAATCATTTCATCCTTCACCTTCTGGATTAGCAGTAATTGCAGACAAAAAAAATAAATAAAAAAATAAAATAAGTTTAATCATGAGTAAAATAATGTAAAATGGAAAACTTATGATAATTTGACCCTCTAGCAGTCAGTTTTACCTGCTGACATTTAAAACAGCTGATTAATTAAATCAGACAGTTTGAATAATTTTTTATACATATTTTTCTAAATTATATTTTTATAAAACAAAAATGATTCATATATTTAAAGTAAACATTTTCTTATAAACTCAATTCGTTACGTACTATTTATTTTTGTTGGCTAATTTAAAAATAATCTTTTATTCTAATTTATTTATAATTTGTGAAAAATTTGGATTTGATACAGAGGGTCATGGATAAAATTTTTTTAACATAAAAATGTTAATTTGTAATTAAGTTGAATACTAAACCTACCACATGAACTATAAAGAATCTGTTAAATATTTTATTACATCAACATCATTATCAATCATTCCATCTTCAGCGGTAAGGTGTTTCTTCTGAACAAAATAAATAACTTAATATTTTTTCAAAATTTAAATTCTTAAAATTAATTTTTTATAGAGTCAATAATGTGTCATTTAAACAATTTTAATAAAGTCAATTCGTTCTCTCTGATATTCCGTTTTCTTTATTTGTAGTGACAATTTTCAGTATCTAGTAATTTAAATTTATTAAAAAATGTTTCGTTTAATTTTAAACGTTTCCCACGTAGCCGAGTTTAGCTCGATGGTTAACGATACTCTACTCTACATTACAATCCTAATTTTCATGAGTGAATTACGCTTAATGAAAATCAACTTCAGTTCAACTTAAAAATATGGGACGGGACAGTCAGGAGAAAGATGTCATAAAATTGTGCTTTAAAAAATTTCCAGAATGTCACCAAAAACCAAACCACAGATAAATCAATTCTGTTACGGCATAACAAATTTCCTATAATGTATTATATGTAAAAGCATTTTAGTTTCTTTTTTAAAAAAAAAACAAAGATTATACTATTCAAGTATTACATCTAAATTGATAATGCATGCATACGAACTAATTCAGAATGAATAGAGAAACCAAATTTGTAATTGATCTTATACCTCAATATGAACGCTTTTAATTGGGATTACATATGTATACACAAAATATTATTTGATAATTATTAATTTTGATTGGCACAGCAGATTTATCTATTTGTAATAAACATTTTGGTTTTGATGGTTAAACAAACTAAGGGATCAGCTAGGAGATTCTATACGTTTATTTGTTGTAGCCTGTGTATTACATGGATACACATATCTCTAATTCCACTAGTGTTTAACTACTACATACTCACAACATGTAACTGTATTATAAATTCAGATTTGAAACTAATCCCAGAGTACATAATTCTGTAGTGGTATATTACTAATACGATTAAATTAATAATAACTGAAATGGGTTAGGTTCATTGAATTAATTGGACAGTAGATCCATGTGTGCTTTCCATTAACCGACCTTTGAAGTACGAGTGATTTTGATCCCATTTAATTTTCTTTTACTCTTCTTAAAAATCTTATTATATTAGATTAAAAAAAATCCTTTCATGAGACCACGCGTCTCATGGCTGTTGGCAATTTTTAAGAAACTTACCTTTGACTTATGGAAAAAACATGAGTGATTTCTACATTTACTCTTAAGAGGAATCAAATGATACTATTTTTGTTTCCAAATTCCGACTTTGATTTTCTGTTTTCCGGTTTTATGTCACGTCTAGTCGAAACCGGAACTTCAAACTCAATAATTGTATCTACTGTATGTATCTATTTATCTAACTGTATCTACTCTTTAAGAGGAATCAAATGACACTATTTTTGTTTCCAAATTCCAACTTTGATTTTCTGACTTCCGGTTTTGTGTCACTTCCAATCGAAACCGGAAATTCAAACCCAATAATTGTGTCTAATCTGTATCTACTGTATGTATCTATATGTATCTATTATCTAACTGTATCTACTCTTTTAGAGGAATCGAATGACACTATTTTAATTTCCAAATTCCGACTTTGATTTCTTGACTTCCGGTTTTGGATCATTTCCGGTCAAAACCGGAACTTCAAACCCAATTCAGGCCCAATAACTTTTTGTGCAGATAAAGAATCCGAAAACCGTTGGTGGCTATCTCTTATCGTTTCTGATTTTGATTTATTAACTTCCAGTTTAAGGCCTGTTTCGGTCAAAACGGCAACTTCAAACCCAAATTAAGCACATTACCTTTCTGTGTAGAATAAGAATCCGAACATTGTTTTTTCTATCTTTTGTAGTTTCTGACATCCGCGTGTGACTGACGGACGGACGGACAGACGGACAAAGGAAAATTACAGGATGACAATTTTAAAAATTGCCATTAATAATGATTACATAGACGTTTTCACCAAAATAAATTATATTTTTTAAATTGTAACTATTCAAAATTGTTATAGTTCAAAAAACAAAGTTTTCCAGTAACACAATAACTTATTTATAAAGGATTTAGTTAATATAAATGTTCTAGAATTTAGAAGACTGAAGAGACGATGTAGGATATCTCTGTATACTTAATCATATTTAAACTACATCTATAATAATCATATCAAAACTCATCGCACAATCGTATAAAAATAAATATCGTATCAATCGTGACTCGTTACCATCATCTTGTAGCTGTTCAACCTTTTGTGGGCTTTGGCTTCTTCCACTGTTCTCCTTCAGTAATCATTGCTAGCTCACGCTCTCTATCTTATGACAGCCATCAAAATCAAATAATTTGTGATATCAAACAACCACCAGTTGTAGCATGGTAGCCTACTCACATTCCATATTGCATCTGTCATATCCAACTTTTTATTATTTTGGCATTCGGTTTCTTTAATCCATGTTTTTTTCTTGTTAATGTTCTTTTGGTTTCGTAACAATGTATAATTTACAGGAGAGGTTTGTTGACTCCATGACTATCCCCTCAACTTGAAGGATGAGAAAATCTTTCAGGATTACCTTATCCAAATTATCTCCGCTTTAAGGCACCTAAAACCCGCCTTTCACACTTTTCTATCCTACTACATAACGACATTCGCCATGTATTTCACAGAGGTTGAAGCCAACTGCATATGCAGAAAGTTCTCTCTAATTCGCAGTACTAGTAGGCATTACTAGTTGGCGAACATATGCGGTATTTTAGTTCCTCCACAAAGTGTTAATTACTAGCCTTTGACCTCCATACATCATGATTCAACTCCTGCTTGATTCTCAAGCATAAATTGTCTATTCAAGAATTCAACCTTTAGAAATTAATTTTCTTTGTTCATGGATTCATATTATTTTCTTTTATTTAAGCTTTTAACAAAATCATTTGGTGGTTGTACGTAATCGTATAGATTCAATTTAAAAGTAATAGTATAATATTTTGTTTAATACCTCTCTGCGTAATAAAATTTTGTTGCAAACTTAGGTTTGCAATTCACATGAAAAGACAGTGAAATTTCCATATAGGTAACTTTTTTGTTGCTTTTTAAATTCAATTTTGGAATAGTGCAATAAGGATCAATAAAAATAACAATAATAATGATAAAAACAGTGGCGTTTATGGTTTAGAGAAGGTTATCATCCAGGAATAGTGCTCCAGAAAATAAAATTAAGCAAATAAAAATACTAAAAACTTGATTAAATTAAAATGGAAAATTTTGTTTTATTCTTAAATAAAATTTTCGGCTTTAAAAACACTACCTACAGCACAGAGAACAATCACAAAAGAATAAATAAATATTAATGCACTAATTTAATAGTCTACCATTTAAATTAAAGTCTCGTTTATAAATATTTATAAGATGATTATTTTTTTAACTGTTTATTTCAAGAGGCAGAAAACGAAATGGTATAGTAACAGGAAAAACAGATTAAGTGATTGCATTTTCCCCACTCATCCCGTTGACAGGTCTACGCTGAAACATTCACGGTATTCGACCACTGAGTTTGAGCAAAACATAAAGATGAACTTAGTTTAATTTGTTTTCAGGTTTTATTTTTTCTAAAATATTTTTCCGTGATTAATTTTCTTTCCAAAATGTACAGAAATTTTATGGAGTTTATATTTTTAATTGCCGTTACCAGCAGTTTATAAAAAAGTTTTGATAAGTAAGTTTCGTTTATAATACATAATAAAGAAGTGACTCATCTCAGTAACAATTATCTACTGGGCGTCTCACGAAGAGGTTGCTATTTTTGATTTAATATGCCGGACGTATCGCTCACTCTACATACTGGAAACTTTACAGTTATAATAAATATATAAGTAAAAAGGTACTCTCGAGTTTCATTTGGTTATGATTAATCAAAACAAAATCGCAGAAATTAATTTTATTTGCTTATCCATTTCAAATTGGTGATTTATTAAAATGTTACTTAAGTAGGCTAACAAAATGAAAGAAATGAAAGAAATATAAGTGATAAATTATTAATGAACACAATTTGTTTCATTAACCTTTATTCGAACTGATGTCCATCAATAGCTATGCATTGATAGCAACGAAACAAAAATGAGTCATAAGCGTTTTGGAAAAATTACCGAGCTATCAACAACAGTTCCTCGTCAATCAGTCTCATCAATTCATCGTCTGTTGCAATGGTGTGAGAATAAACATTTTCGTTCAAAAATCCCCATAGGAAAAATTCGCGAATAGACAAGTCTGGCGATCTTGGAGGCCAGTCCATGAGCCGTTGAATAGGTCATGACCTATTCAACGGTTAGGAAGATTTTGGTTTAAAACCGCTTTGGATAAATTAGCATAATGTGGAGGAGCTCAAAATGCTGGAAAAAACGTCCTGCATCTCCACCTGAGAAAGATGAGGAACTATATGATCAGTTAAAATTGATGTGTATCTGTCTCCAGTCATTGTCTTATGGGATATGTCATACGATAAAACACCATACTTTGGTGACAGTACCCCACACTGTTATACCCTTTGATCTACAAGATTATTGTTCATTTTTGATATTATTTTCTTATTCCACAATTTTGTTTTGATTAATCATAAGCAAATGAAATTTGAGGGTAATTTTTTACATAACTATTTATAACTGTAAAGTTTCCAGTCTGTATAGTGTGCGATACGTACGGCATATTAATTAAAAAGTAGCAACCTCTTCGTGGGACACCCAGTATATAAGTATATTATTGGGCGTAATAAAAATTGTTTTAATTTTTAAAAACTTAGTTACCCTAAGATCTTAATGTTCTGAATTTGCAGAGTAGGTCTACTCGAAAGTTGCGTTCCATATGTCCAAATGGGTTCGATATTGATTTGTAGAGATTAATTTTGATCACAAGTAATTTACTGCCCAAAAGCCAATACATTTTTCGAAATTTAGGTCTAGTTGTTTTTTTTACAATTATGTTATTTTCATGTAAGGTAACGATCCAAGTTCAGGCCAAGATATTTGACAGTGTCGCAATGTGGAATATGTTATTGTATAAATTTACTGTCAGTTTCCTTTCCTTGACTGAATGTAAAGCGTACAGATTTGGTTCATTGATCTAAATTCTCCTCGTATTTATGAGACTTTCTCAAGATTTAGAGCGATTCCAATCAAAGACTATTAGACCTGTTAAAAATATCCTGGTAAATTAACAACATATTTATTTATAGAAATCTTAACTGAAACACAGTGAAACGAGAAGCTTCAAAATTCAGTACGAATTATTTGAACAGACTTTACATACATAAATATTTATTAGTGATTAGTTTATTAGACAATAGTGTAAATATAAAATTTAGCTTAAAATTCTGCTGTTTTATTTATTCATTTGTTCTTCTTATTATTTTTTTATATATTTATAACAATCACGGAGGTCAAACATCGATGGGTGTCTAACTTTTTTTAGTTTCTTTAAAACTTTTCTGTCAGATTAGTGTTATTTATTAAAAAAAAAACAAGTTGCCTACTGAAATTGGACTTAAAAATTAACGATTACGAAATTAAAAATTATTTAACGCTGACGAACTTTCATATAAAAATTGCACTTCTTGCAAAATCATAGTTTTACTACAAAACATACAGCTACATAATGTTAGCTACATGTTGTGTAGAGTTCTATATATATATGTTGGATAAACAATTCGGGTAATACAAAATAATAATACGGCAATACAAAACGTTAGTAGGGCGTTAATAGTTAATTTTGATACATGTTTTTACCAGTGAATCTTTAAAAGGAATTAACGATTACAGTTAATATATTATTCGTGAGTTCTAAAATTTACCCAGAGCCGGCCGCATTGGCGCAGTTGGTAACGTGCTCGCCTCTCATCATGCGGTCCTGGGTTCGAATCCCACTTAGGCATGGCATATTTTTATACGTTACAAAAAAAAATCATTTCATCGTACATCGCATAAAGTTCCTCCCCAACGTCGTCGCTAAGGACCATTGCAGTTGATGCGACGTTAAATGAAAAAAAAAAACATTTACCCAGATATCGTAACTGTTTGGAATGTGTAGAAGTATGGGAAGAATTGACGGTTACACATTTTCAAAAAGCTTTTTTTCTACAACAAACCTCTAGCTGTTTCTAAAGACCAGATTTGAGAACTTTTGATATTATATTTTATTACTAAAGCTTCTAATATTGCAAAATAGATTTTTAATTTAAATTTAAATTAATTTTTAACTGGTTTTTTAGATTCCTGGACAACTCAAGTTTTATATTTCTACCTTACCAATTTATATATCTACTAATGGAATATAGAGTGAAATATTTGGCATACAGTTCCATAGCGCAATAAATAAAAAACATAAAATTTTTTAGAAGAGATGAAATATTTAAAACTAGGCAACGAAAACTTACAGGAAGTTAGGGAACTCTGCTATCTAGGGAGTAAAATAACAAAGGATGGTAGAAGCACAAAAGATATCAGAAGTAGGATTGCTCAAGCTAGAAAAGCCTTTGAAATGAAAACAGCTTACTGACTACAAACACTGATTTACAGATTAGGAAATTTTTTTTAAAACACTATGTTTGGAGTATAGCATTATACAGAAGTGAAACGTGGATGATAGAAGCTGTAGAAAGGAAGAGGATAGAAGCTTTTAAAATGTGGTGCTATAGGAAAATGTTAAAGATTAAGTGGGTGGAAAAAATAAGTAATTTAGATGTTCTTAGGCGAGTGAATGAAAAAAGAATTATATGGAATTATCTTACCAGAAGAAGGTATAGGCTAGTGGGGCATATCTTAAGACATCCAGGTATTGGTCTATCAATAATGAAGGGTAATATTGAGGAAGTGAATTGTAGGGGGAGGCAAAGGTTAGAATAATTTATAAAGCAAATTACAAAAGATGTAGGGTGTTACAGGTATGTAGATATGAAACGACTTGCGCAAGATAGAACAGCTTGGAGAACTGCATCAAACCAGTCGAGAGACTAATGACAAAACAAATTAATTTGGCAGAAACATATAGATGGGATTTATACTCTAAGAAAAAGTTTATACGGCAGTTAAACAAACTTTAAAATCATGAATGTTATTGTTATTAAGCAAATAAAACATCAAACAATTCAGAAAAGTTTTTAGTACTGTATTTTCTTACCACTTATAAAAATAAGCTAGTTAAAGCTTTAAAAAAAGCTTTTACAAGTCTTTTTGACAAAATAAATAACCTGAACTGGACGAGACAGCTTTTATGGGCAACTCATTCGTTCATTTAACATCATCATAAACTCCTTGTTCGTTTAATCCTAGAAACAAAAGAATTTAATATGAATTTTCCACCCTTCCGGAGTTGAAGAAGTAAAAGAAAAGAAGAAACAGAAGGGTTCGACGGATTAAGCTTGTTTTTTAATTTCCTCGCTTTCTTTCTTATTTATGATTAGCTCTTAGGGTTGTAAAAAGCGTAATGAGGCATTCCAAAGGTTTTATCGCGCCGTAAAAAAGATCGCAGGGTGTTTCCTGCAAAAGCGTCATCGTTTCCTGATAAGAATAATAGTGATAACTCGCTTGTAAAGATACACCTAGTCATCCATTTTCAAAATATTTTATCCCCTAAACCTAGGTTCGTTCGGGTTCTGAGTATAATAAATAGATTCTTTTTTAAACTTATAACAATTATTGATGCCAATATTGCGCATGTAGTGTACAGGGTGCCATATGTTAATTCCAGAGGGCATAGACTCTTAGACTATACGTAAGGTGAAGACTCGAATATCTCTTCTGGCAAGATGCGTTCAAATTATGAATGTTGTTGATGGTTGAGGGGTTGATATATTCAATATGAGTTAATATCAACGTTTAAGAGGAAAATTGTGTTATGTTGGATAGGTTAATCCAGTTGGGACAGCCATATGACAAGTTGGTAGGTGAACTGAGAAGCCTGTCAGAGTTATTAAGTCATACAGGACTCCTGTTTTGTAATTGTTTTTTTTTACTTGTCTGATAGCTTGGTTGTTTTTCTTGTTGTTAGTGTTTTATTCTTTCTCCTTGTTCTCTTTCCAAGCTGTAGGTGTGGTATCATTATTGCCAATCCCTGCACAAGTTTACTGTGGCCCAATTTTTAATGTCTGGTAATTTTTTTCTAAGAAAGGTAAATTTTGTTTTGTGACACGAAGTTGGTAGCCCTAATCAATCGGTATAGATACGGCAGTGTGAGTTGGTTCTCATTGAGCTGCAGTAATTCTGCATTAGCAGTAATTGCAGAACAGTCGGACGTTAAACCAAAAAATCTCCTTGAGCTGTTGTTGTAAAATTTTGTGCAATTTCCGGTCGTGTCACGAACAGAATGACTTTAACCCTAGAACAACGGGTTTTCTTTCTTGAACAATATTTTGCTACGAAATCGTACGCAAGTGTAAAATAATCATTTCAAATTAAGTTTGTTGGTGTTTATCCACCAGAAAAAAATGTGAATTTCTGGGCTAACAAACCGATTTTAAAAGACTGTCGGTGTATACGACAGAAAACGTAGTGGTCAACCAACTTTCTTGACAGATGACGTTTTAGAGAATGTGAAAACAAGATTGCTCAATTCTCCACGGAAAAGTTCACGGAAACTTTTCTCTCGAATTGGTTTGTCATATTCGACGGCACAAAATTTTACACAGCTTAAGGAGAATCAACTCACTCTGCCGTATCTACGCCATATCTAAAATATAACCCTTTTGAATCCCATTGCTAAGTGATGTTTTTCTCCAAGTCCTTAAGTAAAACAATGTGTTAGGTATTCATAATTTTCACTAAATTTAAGTTGTAAAGTTGTGGAAAGTATTTGAACAGTGAAAACAGTAAGAAAGGAAAATGCTTAGACATATTTACTTAAGAAAATTAAAACTATATACATATTTTGACAGGTGCTGCAACAGCGTTTATATTTTATTAAAATGAATAAGTAACTCAAAAACCGGAAATATTTTCAAAAACTTAGACTAAAAAGAATATTGTTTATATTTAATTTACATTTCTATTAGAACAAATGTTACAATAACAATGGTAATAGCATTAGACAATAGTTGATTGAGTCTATTATCAATTTATTTAATCTTCTCAAAAACACACGAGATCAGTGAACTGCATTCGCTCTACAAATAAAGCATGCGTGTCTAAAACATTACTACAAAATAACAATGATTATTCAGGTCAGGTCACGATTTAATGTCACGAACTTTCCACCCTTATCTAGTCATTGCACTGAAGTTGACTGGATGACTGGTAAATTTTTGGTATAGTACATATGTACTAAGTGAAGTTTTTTTGTTTACTTGCATATTTCGTAATCGTTAGGAGGTAATTTATAGTTTGCAATTTCTGGGTATTGATGGAAGTTTCCGACTCTGGAAACCAATAGGAATAAGTTAACGACGCTATGGTCCTAGAAAATACAAGCCGTAATTTTTCAACGTAAATTGATAGAGGAGCAGTCATTATGACAAGCTGTCTCTCTGAACAGAATAATCCTACTGAAGCCTACGGAAGCTCTTTTTATGCAGAACAAAACAAGTCTTCTCCCCATCCATTGATGAGTAACACCAGGGACGGCACACAGGAAAAAGGTACTTCTTCAACTACCCGCGTATTTAGATATTGTGGTGTGACAATGAGACACTATAAGCAATAAAAGTTAGTTCCAGGGCTACAAAATAGTTATGTTTCTTATCACATAGTCACCTAGTTAAATGACTGAATCATTTAAGAACAGAAGAGGTAGAGGTGTAAAAGACATTAATCAGAGTTATCTCCTCTGAAAGTAATGAATTCCATTATACCACCAAACCCTGTGGTGAATGAAGTGAAGCTGTCATTTGCCGGGTGGAAAATATCTGTTTTTCAGAGAGCCCGGTATGCTGATACACATTCTTTTCAACACAGTGAGGAAGGCTATCGTAAACCACCTCACTCCTCGTTTTACTTAGTAAAACCTCCAGAGGTTCAAACCAACCTTTTGGTTTATGACCTAAACAACAACAAATAATGAAAATTACTAAAGCAAAGAAAACCAACAGTAGGGTACCTTTGTGTTTAATTTATAATATTTAAAAACAAAGTAATGAAAATAAATAAAATTAAGAAATAAATAGAAAAAAATCGAGTAAAACTTATTTCGGCCTAAAATTTGTGAAATTGTGAATTTATTGTAAACAAAAAATATATACAAGTAGACTATAAAATATAAACGATGTAGCCAAAAATAAAGACTTTCTTTCAGTGAACAATGAAAATCTGAAAATAAACAATTGGTTTTATTTAATTTTATTTTTTTTAATGTGAAGAAGGAAAACCAAAGTTATCAATTTTTCGGAAAAAATTGACAGTAAAAGATGTCAACACTTAATAATTTTATTTAACTAATGAGATTCTCCACAGGGTTGAATTCTTTATGTATTATTATTATATAAAAGGAGTGTCATCTTTTTCAAAACATGATCATTGAATCGTAACCATTTGGTTATCTCAAACTGATGAGAACCCTAAATATCTCTATAATCTGTAACCTATATACTTTTTTGTTGAATATTAACAAATGCAAAATCACAGGATATTAACATTAACTGTACTCTGGAGAATCATTCTGCGGAAATGTCAGATGAAACTTCTCATTTTTATATACCAGATAAAATATTGGATTTAATATATATTGAGGGCAAAGTTGACAAAATAAAGAAATGCAGACAAAGATAAAACGTTGGGTAGATCCACCCGGAATAATAAAAAACGATGACAATAGAACGTAACAGCGGCAAAGGTTCACAATCGATATCTAAACCTATTCACCCTTGTCTACCACTATTTGTTCTCTAAGAATAACATCAAACAAAATAGGAAAAAATGGGAAAAGTAAATGGACTGAAGAGTAGGAGACGAATTGAGGGTTATTAGAGGCGGAACTTTAGTCAGAAACAAATCTGTCCATTTCCGCGGTTCGCTCGCTAAAAGCTTCATGTCCAAGTCATTTGTCAGAAGGCCATGTTCTGTATCTTATGTCCAGTTAAATAAACGCCCTACAATTTGGTGGCTACTCAGCAAAATAAAGAATGAATATAAATTTGTATAAAGAAAAAAATTCGATTAGCATATAATGGTAGTTTATTCTCACAAATCATTTTAATAAAATATCTTATTCAATTCATGATAATGTATATTTTTAAAGTTATTTAACACTTTCGATTGATACGGCAATACTCATTAGTATTTCTACTCGCCGATTTAAAACATAATGTTTCTTAATAATATAAGAGAATTTTACAAATTCATCGGTACTGTTAATAAGAGTTTCTAGTTCATAAACGTTCTCTATGGACTGGGACCGTCTACAGGCGCTAATATTGGTAGGGCAGTCGGCGACTATTGTTTAGCACGTTAAAGCTAAAATTTATTGGAACATAAATTATTCTAGAAATCACAGTCAAATAAAACTGAAAATTAAATTATTATATGATTTTCTTTTAGTTTATTTTAGAGTCGCTTCAATAGTTTGGTATTTAGCGATTATGGTGGGTTGTATAACTGCAAAGTGGATTTGACTTGTTATAGTTTCCAGACCCTAGCAGGGAATTGAACTCGGGACTTCAGTGTTGTAAGCTAGCGCGCTACCAATTCAACCACGGAGGCTGCCAAAATTAGTTTTGGTGGCTTTTTATTCATCTGAACACTCTATTCTGATCAAAGCCGTATAACAATTAAATATCACACGGAATCGTTTTAATGACATATTAATCCTGATAAACATAAATCAGAAGGCCATCAAAAATAAATTTTCATAAAGAATAAAAATGTTTCGGTGAAAACTTAAATATGAATTTAATTTAAGAGGATAAATTATCACGGCTTTTAGTAAACTAAGTAGATAAAGACATTTTAAACAGAGGGAAACTTGGTATACTATAACTCCTGATATGGAAAGGGTATCTGAAGGACTGGTCACTCATGCAAAGTGGGTTTCCCCTTACTCCTATCGAAATGACCCTTCAGTGTAAAAAGTGTTTGTGGTGGTTAGAATGAAATTTAGGGGAGGAAAGAGTCTGTGTTTTCATCTGATAAGTACATCTATGCCCTTCCTTCTACATCGTTGTTCATACTTGTATTTGGTAGGGATGAGGAAAATTTTATAAAAAACTTTATTATTCATATATTAACTGTATTTTGTACTGTACGAATATTACTTTTCCTAACATAACCTCTATATGTTTTTCATTTTTATAACATCACTTTATCTGAAATCAGATTTTTTTAATAACATATTTTTCCTATATATTATTATTTACACCAGTTTTCCCCCGAGTAGAAAATACATATAACGAAAAGTATATTAAACATATTTAAGCTCATATAAATATTTATCTTTTAGTAATAAGTACCTATAAAATGAAACTTAAAAGATTTTAATATTGTAAATTTTGTACCAGATGGTTGGGATAAAGAACGGTATGTTATAATTTATTTTAAAGAATATATTTTTGCGCACATAACAAATATGATAATGTTATATATAGCCATTTTTATTCGGCAGTAAATTTAATGATTACAATAAATATATTTATTACTATTAACATATAAAAATTTATGATTTGATACTCTCTGGTAAAAGATTACACAAACTTAAAAGTTACACTTTAGTTGCGCATCTGTAAAAAATTATCGGTAGTCATTAAAATTCAATCGTAATTTTCAAGGAATTGAATTTTTTCAATAAATTGGTGTTCAAGGATCTCATAAATCAATTACTCAGGAGCGTCGATTATCCAAACGTCAGTCATCCGAACCGTCAGTTATGCGAACCCCCATCGATGGAAAAATACATATTCACTTACGCAAAGGCCTTTACCGCCCTAAAAACTGCAATGCTATGGTGTGAAAAACAGCACGAATTTAGTGCTGCTGAAGCATTGTTACTAAAAGGAATGAGAGATATTGCTGCCACAAAATATGTTCAGTCTTAGTTCAAGAGAAAATTTAAGATGTTTTTAATAATACTGTATGAACGAGGTTTGATCGAAAAATGAAGAGAATTTTAGTTTTTCTTAAAAATTTTTTATTTATTCATCTATATCAATTTTGTCCCCTTCAAAGTAATTTCCCTCAGATATAATACACTTGCGCTAGAGCTTTTTCCAATCTTTGAAGTATTTCTGGAACTCAATTTTTAGTATAGCTTTCAGTTCCTTTAGTTATTTTGGTTTTATGTAATCAATGGTGAGAAAACATCGTCCTTTCATGGTTCTCTTCAGCTTCTAGAATAGAAAGAAGTCTCCGGGGGCAGTATCCGGTGAATATGGTGGCTGAGGTAACAAAATGGTGTTATTTTTACCAAAAAATTACGGACAAGCAATGAAGTGTGAGCGGGAGCATTATCGTGATGCAATTTCCACGAGCGGTTTTGGCACAATTCTGAACATTTTTGGGGGTTGCTTCACGCAAACCACGCATAACTCCCAAAAAGTATTCCTTATTGACCAAACCACAACTGGCAGGAACTTTCGTACAAGTGTGTTAAAAATTTTCCTAACAGATTTTACTGTAGTTTACTTCGTTAATTTATTCAGTTTTGAGATTCTATATTTTCCCTTTAATTGTATTATCTTATTGATTGTACTCTTCAATTTCAATAAACTAGTGTTACTTTTCAAATCAAAGTTTATGTTAACCTTTATTAACCTGTTAAACATTCAGGTTATATTGCATTGTTGTAGTACAGTGTATCAAATTACTGTGTTTAGCATATTTGATTATCCGAACTATTTGATTATCAGAACCGCTCGGGTCCCAATTAGTTCGGATAACTGACGCTCCACTATATTGTAATAAAAATGAAGTTATTTACTTAATTTTTTGTAACTGTATAAAAACAACTAGCAAAAATGTTTACAACTAAATTAAAAAAATTAATTGCGTTAATGGCTTTGAGGAGGACACCACCCAGTAATAGCTCTCCAGATAACGAAAATGTGTTAAATTTTTATTTATATTTTTGTACACGTTATTAATTTTAGAGTTGGGTTAATGTATCATGTCTCTACTCCATGGGCGTTTCAGTCGTCTTTTTGCGATTCCTGGTAAGTCTGCAGAATTTATGTTGCATATTAATGGATTATTATGATTTTGAAATTTATTTCTGAATTTACGGTATAAATTTACATATGTGTCGTTGACGTAAGTCATCGTGTTGTGATATCTATTATATACGTAACTTAGACAAAATGATGTTAAAATATTTCATGAATGTTACTTTTTTTCTTTTATATTTTATAATTTATTTACAATCAGTTTCAAAAATAATTACTATAATAAATATTACTATTTATTGGCTTCAGTGCTGCTATAATGCTACAATTTCTTTATGTAAGTTTATAACCCCACATAAAATGAGTTTATAAATCTATGGTATTATAAATAGTCAAAAATATTATGATAGAGGACAAAACGATACGATTTTAGCTTACAAGTAGGCCTGTTGATTCGTCAGTTGCCGTTTAGTCTCGAAAAGATATTAGTCATTAGGCCTAAGTTCAGTCGGTTATTATATCGTTAAGTAGTTATTCGGTTCTGTTGTGATTATTTTCTCAGTGTTTCATTAATTTTTATATTTTATTGTGATTATTTTAGTAGAATGTTTCAGGTTATTATGGTATGAATTTAGTGTATTACAAAATGATGATTTGTTCTTGTGCATATTATAATATATGATTTATACTTTATACTATTAAATACTTTAAACTACCTACATAAAAGTTTAAATTTTTTATTCTATTTATAATAATAATATCCAACAGCAGTAAATAAATACAATAAATAATTAATACGGCAAATGGAAAAATACAGTGAATAAACTACTTTTTTTTATTATTATTATTTTTTTATCAGTATAGTATTTCTTTTGCAATCAGTTAATAAATACAATATCGGTAACTTTAAGCAAATATGAGAAAATCTGAGTAATGTCCTTAGAATTAAAACACAAACGACACTCAGTAGTGTGTTTAAAAAAGCCCAAACTGTGAAGAAACAAAAAAATATATCTATACAAAATCAAAACTTGATGAACCGTGAATCAACATCCCGAAACACAAAGTGTTGAAGTTGGAGATGACAATGACGATGGTAGAGATGAAAACGACGCCAATTTTATGAGATGCCGATGATTAGGAGTTGAAGTAGAAAAAATAGAAAAAAATTAAATGACTAACAAAATTGTAGAGGTAAGTCCAATGGTTTAAAGCGTTTCAGTCTGTGAGTATCTTCGCTGTTGTCAAGGAGGCTAATCGCTAACGGATTCTGATGGTCTTTTAGTTTTTATAAATGTTTTTCGCTATGTTGTTTAATTTCTTCTTTTATGGAGAGCAGGTTTAGGTCATTGTGTAGTATTTCATTTGTTACGTACCATGAGGCTGCAGTAATCAGTCTCAGGCATTTTGATTGAAAGCGCTGCAGTATTTCTATATTTGATGAACTAGCTGTACCCCATATCTCTAACCCATACGTCCAAATTGGTTTGAGTATTACTTTTATTTAATCACGTAAAAATAGTGTACTTTTTGTAACGCTGCAAAGAGCGTAGGGGAAGTCTATGAATACATAGGAGGTTGTGCAGGGGATACACGAGCGAGAATTTGACACACCTAAATATTTCGCGGCCAGTATAGTAATTATTACAATCGATATAAACAATACAGAATAGATCTCATGGCTTGTACCAACTTTAAACTTAGTAATATCATATTTTTTAAAGAAGTTGGTTTTCCCATGTCTTCCAAGATCGTCTGATTTCATGTTGTTAGGTTGGTTTTTATATTAACACCGGTTTGGGCGTGATCATCTGGCATCCACAACATACTATACCTTTTTTGCAAGTATTTCCAAAAAGTTCACCGGTTTGGGGGTGATCATCTGGCATCCACAACATACTATACCTTTTTTGCAAGTATTTCCAAAAAGTTCACCGGTTTGGGCGTGATCATCTGGCATCCACAACATACTATACCTTTTTTGCAAGTATTTCCAAAAAGTTCACCGGTTTGGGCGTGATCATCTGGCATCCACAACATACTATACCTTTTTTGCAAGTATTTCCAAAAAGTTCACCGGTTTGGGCGTGATCATCTGGCATCCACAACATACTTTACCTTTTTTGCAAGTATTTCCAAAAAGTTCACCGGTTTGGGCGTGATCATCTGGCATCCACAACATACTATACCATTTTTGCAAGTACAGTAGACTCTCAAAATTTCGGATCGCGCTAGTCCGGACTCCGCATAGTCCGGACGATGATTTTTTTTACTTTATTTTCTGAAAATTTACAACTTTTAAATTAACAACCAGTAAAAAGTTTTCATGGGATTGGCCCGATGAACGATCATACGATTAGCACTATAATTTGTGTGTATGTACTTTTTAGTAATAATTGCGTATATAAAATGTATGTAAATGACATTTTTTGTCATTTAGGGCCCACAGTAGTTTACGTCGTCGGGAGCTCTGTGTTTCAGTAAAATCTATGTTTATGATTTTACGAGGCATTTTATTTAATCCCAGAACCGTAATTTACTAAGCACAGTACCGTACTACAGTACATTTAGATTTTATTTAGTTGATCGTGTAATTACTCTATAATTGAGACATATTACATTCATTGTTACATGTTTGAATCCGTAACTTGCAAATCTTACAAAGAGTGCAATGGAATCTTATTACGGTGCAGTAGCGTTAAGTTTAGTCAATGTTTGTGCTTCGTATATTGAATAATTACAGTACCAGTAGCATACTGTAATTTATTAGGCCTACAGTGTTATAAAGTTTTTTCAGAAGCTCACTCTTATATTAGCAGATAAACGTTAATGCTTATTGTCATAATTATTCGCCATAAAGACGAAATTGCCAACCTCCGGGAAATCCGGACCGGCCGTCCGCCACATTAGTCCGGATTTCTGAGAGTCTACTGTATTTCCGAAAAGTTGATATCACCATTGCCACATAAAGGTCAAGTCTTACCCACATTTCTTTTATGGTCTAGCGATCAATACCCTTCAAAATGTCTTAATAGTCTCATTCCAAAAGCCTTTATCCTTGAGATCTGCTAAGCAGTCAGAGTCCAATACTCTAAATCATACGAGTACATTAATCATCATCGTACATTAAAACTGGTAGAACCATGGTGTAAAAATTTTAAAATAGTCTTTTCTGAACTTTACCGATCGGTGTTTTCTTCAACGTGTATTTATAAACCGTTTAAAATATTTTAATTTAATTTCTGAATGTTATGATCACACATAAGAAATATCATATTCCAAGGAAATAAACGAATACAACAAATTTAAGGTTTTATCTCTCAAAACTACTTTGCTTCTGAAAGGATCAGTACCTCTGAACCCAACAACTTCGTCTTCTCTAAAAAAATAAATTAATTCTCATTGAATTTGCTATTTAACTTTGAAAACTAATATAACTTTTTGGAAATGGGTTTTCAAAAAGTGATAACCCAAATTACTCCGAAATTCTTTCCTAATAGGTTCACATACGTACCTTGACGTATTCCATATTTTATATAAAACCGCACTTATAGTTTTTATGTTTTTGTTAAAATGTTTAGAAGGTTTTGAAATAATCTGTTTGGAAACTTCTAGAAAGATAGCTTAGCAACCTACATAAATAGGAGTGCGCTGGTGAACTACTGATAAATTTTAAAAAAAATATTTGTGTAGTTAATTTGAATAAAGTCTGTCGTCTTGTGTTATGAGTTTTGATATATTGGTATCTTACTGTAACGAATTGGAACTTCTGAGAAGTTAGCGTTTTCCTCAAAGAGTAAGTATATAAAACTTTAAAACTTTTCCATTTAATCTCTGCATCTCGTAAATAAACGAATGCACCTGTTCTAAGATTTTATCATTCAAAATTACTTTGCTTGTAAGAGTACAGTACCTCTGAAATCTGTCAACTTCGCCTTCTCTAAAGAAATCAATCAGGTTATATATTTTTCATTGAATTTACTGTTTTACTTTAGAAACGAATATAACTTCTTCAAAATTAAGTTTTTATATAGTGATACCCGAAATTACAACGTATTTCTTTCCCGTTTATTATTGTACATTTTTATAATTTAAAATAACTCCATAGAGAAAATTAACTTACTTATAAGAAAAATAAGATTCGACTGATTTTGAATTTTTATTTAAGTGATAGTGAAGCAGTATCATGAAATCATTATCTTGTTAAACGTAATGAACTGTAATATTTGTAGTTTTTCGTGCGATTTTGAATATTATTTCATTATCCTACTCGTCTTTCTTGAAATATAAATTTTACAACCATTTATTCTTGTTTCAGAGATAACAACTGTAAATAATGCGTCCTTCCCCTTGTATTTTATCATTTGATACTCCTTCATGTGATATAAAACAAGATTTAATTACATCTCAAAAATTATATCCAACCCTTCATTTTAATCTTCAAGAAGTGAAGAGTTGACAACTAATTCCTCATTTTGCCATTTTATATTCTTCAACTCCGTGGAATATCCTTCGCGGTCTTCCGTTAATTCTATTTTAATTTTCACGAATCATGTACCAGGCAAACTAATTACTTATGTTCTAAAATAATTCAATTTAAAATACAAGTGATAACGTAAGTTATTTGGTCTAATGATCTGTTATACCTTAGCAGATTTATATAAGATGAACGTAGCTAAATGATAAAGTAGGGAATTTCAAGGATATAATTCAATTGCATCACTCCCTCAACCGTTACGTTTGAAATTCATACCCGCAAGTTTACTGTCTTCTTCTTATCATACTAATTCACTTAATATTTCCAAGAATTAAATGCTGTTTTCAAAATTCGTCGTACCTGTTAAATTTTGTCTGGCGTAACAACTAATTTAACACTATCTTCTTCATTGATAATTTCAAGTTTTATTACATTACTTCGTTACCGTCAATTAACCAAATTGCTTTCAATCAGAGTTGATTTCTTTCTTTCTGAACAAATATAGGGTGTAATTCCTTATGCTAATAGACTAAAAAGCGTTAGGTTACAAATTAAATATAGAATTCTAGAATTAATCTAGGATTTAAAAATATTGTGGTACTTATTCTGTATTTACTGTATGCGTTAAGAAATTGGTTCAATCATTCAAACAGATTCCTTTGTATAGTATATGCAGATGGCAGCAGCTGTCAATATTACTTCACCATTTTTAAATTTGGTTCGTTCATTTAAAATGTCTGGCCGCTGTTCATCTAAATTACGTATATGGAATATCTCATTTTTTACTTTCTCTTGCCCTACATGAATATTTTGGGAAAGAACGTAGGTATTATTTTCATGTAGATTTTTCGAAATCGGGTGTTCACCGGATATACACATTTTCAAGCCCCCTGAACCTGAGAAACATGTTTTTAACAATTGGTCAGTGTGAACAAAATATCTCAAGAGCAGAATATAGTGTGAAGTTACAACTTAAGTTAACCTTCTCCAAATTAATAAAAATTCAAAATTACCATATTTATTCGTTTATACTGCGCACTTTTTTGAACGAAATCGATCCGACAAAATGGTGTGCACGTTATATTCGAAAAAATAAAAACATGGCCTTTTAGTAGTAATACGCGTATACCTGATGATTAAAGATAGTAAATGTTACCGGCATTCTTACGCATGGGCTCAGATTTCACCAGAGTTAGTTTCAAAGAGCTTTCTGAAATGCGGCATTTCTAATGCGCTCGATGGCTTAGTAGACGATTCACTCTGGGCCGAAAATCCAGACGCGGATTCTAACGCCGAAGTTAATGACGACGACGACATCGACGAGAGAGATTAACTTCATAAGTTTGTTCATTTTATTTGTTCGTTTTAATTTCGTTTTTTTTTTTGAAAGAAACTTTTTATAGATCAGTAAATGTGTTATTTTATTGTGATATGTACAATGAGAATGTACCTATTCTCGCTAGTAAATTATTTTAAGTTATTAAGATTTTTCAATGTGTACGAATAAATTGGTAACTTTTATTTTTTACTGTTTTAATTTTTTCTGAAAGTACCTTCAAAAAACGGGTACGCGGTTTATTTGAGAAAGTACGTTATGTAGGCTAAATTAAGTATATAATAAGATTTTATTTTCGTAAAACATTTTTCTTTAAGTAAACAACACTCAGATAAATAATAAATGTTTATAAGGAAAAAAGAAAATGAAATTTTGTAAGTAAAGACATAGCAAAGTTAGGGTCCCTAAGACCTTAGATAGGAAAAGGACATTTACTGAAACTTTATGAAGTAATAACACTGACCAGATCCTATCTTATAAACTTCCTTTAGATAGGTGCAGATGATTTCCGGGACTGAAATTCCCTTATATCCGGAAGTCAAAGACGTTACAACCCTACATTACAACTCGGTGGTCATCCCCCTTATCTGTAAGTTTAGTTTAAAGTACTTCAAGGACAGTTTCCTTCAAAAAGGAGAAGAAAACTCATAGAGTAGATGATATTTTTTAAGTATTTTGATTTTAATAAAAATAAGTAAAGTATTGATTACTATGAAATTGATCAAAATATTTAATAATTTGAATATCCAATTCAATTTGGAACTTTTGATTTTTTGCGGGATTCTAAAAACATTATGAGGATGATATGTACGTCATGTAAATCAGGTGTAATTTTATACAGACTCATGCAGACTATTCCTGAGAGAATATAGTTAATTGAATTCCAACCATCAAAGTTCACAGGTATTCTTTTTTTTTGGGTTTAACGTTCGACTGTTATGCAATTACTGCTAATATTACAATCTAATATTACTAATATTACTATCTATTATTACAATCCACATAAAAGTAACTACCATTACTATATAGGATTTTAATCAAGTAATCTTTGTCTCCGAAAAATCAGCTGTTAAACAGCTGAATTGCGGCGAGCACCGGGTTGGTCTATACTCGGTTCATCGTAAGAAAGGTATCTCGAGTAAACAAACAGCAGTTACCGAATCAGCTGATAAAGCGGTGACTCAGAAAAAATGCAACACTATTAACGAAAACATCACAATGATAACTGATACGAGGTTTTAACCATATGCGGAATTAAACGGTAAATAGAAATGAAAAAACCAAAAAATACTACAACACTAAATTCCTAATTGAAAATAAATTATAATGCACGTAAGAACGGTGCAAGACAATACAATGTCAAAAGCGAACTGGTAGTATAATATAACAATGACATGTTTTTTGTCAAAAATGTGGAGAGAGATTTATGGGTTTGGATAAGTCATCGTCTAATTCAATTGTTAAATAACGCGTGACTAAACTAATATTAAATGACTAATCATTAAAATAAAAATGTTTATTCTTGAAGTTCTCTTGTTTCATCAAACGGATAAGAGGTAATACGTATAACTTGTAACCATATTTATTTATGGAAAAGAATGGAATAAAGTATAGGCCTAACGTTTTTATACATTTTTATTGATCAGTACTAAAACATCAGTCGTGATATGACTGACAGCTTAACAGTTTCATTTATAAAAATACTTTTAAGAGTATTTTATACTTAAATACTTTTGAAAATATTTTGTTGCTACTTTTTAATCAGCGTGTACACTATTTAAATAATGCGCATGCTCAGTGACTTCGTTATTTGTTTACTTGAGATATCTTTCTTACGGTGAACCGAGTATAGTGGTAAAGTCGTCGCCGCGAGTCAGCTGTTTAACAGCTGATTTCGGAGACGAAAATTCCGTGGTTCAAATCCTAATAAAAGTACTTATTTAACTGTTAATCCTATACGGATTTAATACCGGACAGTGATTACCGGTGTACTTTGGTGTTTGGAATTCAATAACTACACTTTTTCAGGAATGGTCAGCCTGAGTCTGTAAAAGAGTACACCTCATTTACACATCATATGGGCCATGAAGTTGCTTATTGTTCTAAATGAATAGATTGCAACGTCCACATACAACAATAGGGTTAAACAAATCTACGTCTGTTCAAATAGAACAATGAATAAATAAGTTACGTAAAATATTTGACAAACAAAATGTCTTGAAAAAAAATTCTTTAAAAATTTATATTTAAAGTTGTTGTTTTAACTAGTAAGTGTACTATTTACAAGCGAATTGTTTTTAGTTTATTAAAAGTCGCATCATCACCTCGATCATTAGCGACTACGGTGGGTTTAACTGGTGAAAATTTCCAGACCCTGGCCGGGAATCGAATCCGAGGCCTCCGCGTGGAATGCTAGCGCGCTATTATTACGCTCCGGAGGTGCCCACAAGTGAAAATTATCGTCTAAAATGATCAGTTGAATGAAGTCTTCGTAATTGTCTGATTTCGTCGCTGTTGTCTGATAAGTCGATGGTTAAAATGTTTGGATGTTTTCGAGTCTTGAATTATATTTCGTGGTATATCCTGATATATCTTCCTTAACTGTTGGTATGTGTAGACCATGGTGTAAAATACTATTTTTTATGTACCAGTGGGAGTAAGTAACGGTGCGTAAAAATTTAGATTGGAACCGTTATGTAATGTTAATGTTGGACATTGATGATGATCCTCATATATGGTTCTGTAAGTCCAAATAGGTTTTAGATTTGATTTGTACTCGTATATTGCCAAGATACTTGGAGGTGTCTGTTTGAGATAGTGGAATGTTATTTAGTATACTAAACAGTTAATGTTAAAATTTTATTAACGTTTAGTGAGTTTATAAGATCAAGTTTACTTTAATATAATTAAAAATTTTCATTGTGATTTATCAACACTTATGTAATGTGTTCGATAATCTAGAAAATTAATTACTAAAAAAATCAAACAAAAATATCAATAGCTGAATTTACATGAAATAAATAAATAAAAACATGCATTTTGTTAATTTAAAATTTTAACAAATACAAACAAAAATACAATACTTCACAATTGGAAATAAAACTGATTTAATGGTACATAACAACAGAATGTATCAGGATCATTGTTTTATGTATAATTTAACAGGGGACCAAAGTAATTTTAATAGTATACCATTGATGTTTTCCGTACCTAACAGCATTCATGTTTTTGAACAGTATTGGGCAATACAGACCAGTAACCGTAATTAATACGAAATGGGAAACCAGTAATTAGATCAAAAGGGGCTAAATGTAATCCATCACACATGTACATGCACATCTGATTGACGTCGTGACGCACAGGAACGCGTTTATATCGTTCTCTACCCTATTTTGCACTTCGGATTAATATGATCGAATATAATACGTATACATATTTTCAATGAAAAGAGAAAACATATTTTTGTTTTCAGTGATAGAGAAAGATAGAACTAGTCTGTTGGAGAGGAAATTTTATGAGAGGAAATAACGTAGCGTACACACAAATCATGTGATATTTTTATTATTTTCATTAAACTATGATAGGACTGTGCCACCTGACGTATTGAAATATTGGTGCATCCAAATTAAATGACAGACTTAAGTGTTTATTAATTATGCATGTTTATTATTCGGGAGAATGTACAGTAGTAATTCGTTCATATAAATTTTGTTGTTCTATTAAAACAGGTTTTAATCACACACCAAGTTTATTATAATTTTTAATAACAAGTTAATTGTTTATGACACTTAATTGCACAATGTTCTCTTCTTCTTCTACTCCTCTCCATGGCATAAGCCACTTAACCTGTTCCGGCACCAAAATATCTTATTTTTTATCAGAAAGCTGTGCAAATTATATAAATATTATTCCCAGCGTTGTATAGGTTTAAATATAGACGTATAGTAAGTATAGGTAAATATATAATAATAATAATAATATTTTTTTCATTTTGATGGCCTCCACTCGCGCCTTACAGCCATCCCAACCTCTATGAAAGGAACTAACAGGAAAGCGGGAACGACCTACATGAGTTGAAAAAGTGCAGCAACAGATAGAAATCCTTGAAACGGTGCACTTATCTATCGGAACGTAAATCCATAAGTAAATTTGTGCAGGGATTGGCAATGATACCACATCTACAGAGTGGAAAGATAACAAGAAGAAAGAATATAAACACTAAAAATAAGAAATACAACCAAGCTAACAGCCAAGTAAAAAAAACCCAATTATCAAAACAGGAGTCCTGTATGACTTAATAACGCTGGTAGGCTACTCAATTCACCTACCAACTTGTCATATGGCTGTCCGAACTGGATCAACCCATCCAACATAAAATACCCAGGGTTGACAAAAACCAACAAAAGAAATCCTACAGCGTCTGCCTTGCATCAAGCGGCTTGTAGGTCAGCGTCTGTTCACCAGAGGTGCGGCTGAAAATACCATGTTCCAAAGGCCTCATTAACCTCTGGTCCTATTTGGTCCTGACACTTGTCAGGCCACACTACCTAAATACAAGTAAATATGAACTGTGCAAGTAATTACAACTCTACCCCAGGTGGTACTCAATCCACCCGTCAACAGGCGGCAACTGGACTTTCGGATTCTGGGGAGTCCAGGCGAGCACAACAGAGAGTATCAGAGGTCTCTGATAAACTTCCCTACAAACAGAAAACATTCATAGGAACATTGAACATCAATACATTAATCCAAACTGGAAAACTGTATAACCTCACACAAGAGATTGACCAGCAGAAAATTCGCATCCTTGCTTTTCAAGAGACACGACTGACTGACAGTGAGACTGTGGACTATGGAAATTACCGCATTTTTAAAAGTGAAACACAACGGACAGTTGCAAACGGTGCACCAATCTTTGGAATGGCTTTTCTTGTACATAAATCCATCATGAACTCTGTTAAAAATGTCACTCCTGTTAACAATAGACTTATGACAATGCGCATCCAGAGTGCTAATAAAAAGTATACACTTATCAATGCATATGCCCCCACTAACATTGATAACAAGAAGAATCCTGAAGCCGTTGAGAGATTTTGGGGGAGACTTGAGGAGATCATGAGCAGAATTCACCAGGATGATGAGAAAATATTGTTGGGAGACTTCAATGCTCAACTTGGCAAAGAAAAGGTATATCGGAAGATAATTGGCAAAAATTCTGCACACCAGAACACAAACACCAATGGTACACATCTGATTGACATATGCCAACAATTCAACTTTAAAGTGATGTCTACTCATTTCAGAAAACCTGCACACAAACAGAAAACATGGCGATCCCCATTCAACATCTTGGTGAGTACCAGATCGATCATGTGGCCATCTCTCATGCTCACTACAGGACCATCCATGATATTCAGGTTCGACGAGGGGGAAACATTGATTCGGACCACTATCTCACAAGAGTCAAAATAAAATTCTCTCCAAGAAGAGTTCAACACAAAAAAACTCACATACAAAAATTTGATATATCTAAGATTCAAGAAACAAATATTACAGAAGAATGGGATAGGGAACCTGCTAACAACTGGACTGACTTCCGCAACAAAATTATAACAAAAGCAAAAGAGCTGATCCCACTTAGAAGGAAAACAAAGCATCCCTGGTGGAATTCCAATGGTGATGAAGCTATCGGTGAGCGCCGTCTTGCATTTCAAAAGTACAACAGTCAGAAGTCCCCGGAAACCTTACAACACTTCCTTGATATCCGTAAACAGGCAAGTAGAACCATCAGGAGAACTAAACGCAATTACGTCAATGAACAACTTCAAACGATTGAAGTAAATTTCAGAAATTACAATAGCCGAAACTTTTACAGAACTTTTGCGAACACAATTAAAGGTTATTCAGCACAAAATTTGACTTTCAGGAAAAAAGATGGAAGACTTGCACTTACCAATCAAGATAATTGTAAAGAACTAGCGTGCTACTTTTCTGAACTTCTCAATTGCCCTGAACCACTTGAGCGATTTGAATACACTATTCCAGAACATACTAAACCCAATGCTGATCCACCAACACAAGAAGAAATCCACCAGCATATCAAAAGACTCAAGAATGGGAAAACGTCAGGAAAAGATGGAATTATTGCAGAGTTGCTAAAAAGTTTGGGACCGCAGTCACTACAAGATATTACTCAAATAATTCAGAAAATCTGGCAAACTGAGAAATTACCAGATGAATGGAAATGTGCCCTCATTCATCCTCTCCACAAAAAAGGAGATAAATCTGATGTGAATAATTATAGAGGAATCTCTATTCTTCCTGTCCCTTATAAGATTCTCTCTGCTTGTCTCCTACAACGCACACAAGAACAGATTGAGCCCCTTATTGGTGAATATCAAGCTGGATTCAGACCACACAGATCAGGCATTGAACAAATTTTCAACCTCAAGTCCACTCTGAAACTTCGAGTAATTAGAAATCTTCCAACAATATGCACATTTGTTGACTTCCGTAAAGCATATGATTCCATTGACAGGCAATCTCTCTTTAATATACTGGCAGAGAACAATTTGGACCCAAAAACGAGCCGACTCATCCAACAGACACTGACTGACACGACCTCTAAAGTCAAATTTGCTGGCGAAATATCTCAGCCTTTCTCCATCAAAACGGGTGTTCGGCAGGGCGATGGACTCTCTCCATTATTATTCAACATTGTTCTTGATAAAGTCATTAAGGAATGGAAGAAAGAATTAGAAAAAAACAACATATGGAAACCCATCAAGCTAGGTAGGCAACAGGATAATATCAACGTCACATGCCTAGCCTTTGCTGATGATCTGGCAATTCTCTCTGGAGATGAGCAAACGGCAATCCACCAGATTGAGATCCTTAAAGAATGTGCGGAAAAAGTAGGACTGCAAATACCGTTCACCAAAACTGAATTCATGACCACAAAACACATTGGCCCAAAACTCACAGATGAAGGATATCGTCTACAATCACACTCAGTGACGGAAAAATGCTCAAACATTGAAGTTGATTTCCGTAAACGACGACTGAGATTTTATGGTCATATAATGAGACTGGATGACTCTCGGCTTATAAAGAAGATTCTGATGCACTCACAGAAACTCAAAATTACAACCGTCTGGATCAAGCAAGTGCAATCCGATCTAAGAGATGCAAATATCACACCTTCAGACCTCAAAGACCGTAAAACCTTCAGGCATAAAATTCACACCTGGGAAGTTGCATCAGAGGGTAAGCCGAAGAGACCTAGGGCAAAATGGACGGATGAACGTCGTGTTAGACACCGCGAATTTATGAAGGAGTACTGGAGAAACAAGAGGAATGGCGGCAACAGTTCATAATTATTGACTTTATGTGATCCTGAATGGGTCTAAACAATCTAAATAAATAAATAAATAATAATAATAATAATAATAATAAAAATAATAATAATCATCCTTATTCCATATATTATGTTGTTGTTTAGGTCATCAGCCGAAAAGCTGGTATGAACCTGTCGAGGTTTTACTAAGTAAAACGAGGAGTGAGGTGGTTTACCATTGCCTTCCTCACTGAATAGAAAAGTACGCTTATCAGCATGCCGGGCCCTCTGAAAAGCACATATTTTCCACTCTGCAAATGACACCTTCACTTCATTCACCACAGGGTCTGGCTGTATAATGAAATCCATTACTTTCAGAGGAGATAACTCTGATTAGTGTCACAGTACACCTCTACCTCTTCTGTTCTTCAGTCATTTAATTGGCTGACCATGTGATAAGAAACAGAACTATTTATTTCCATATATTATAATACAACATAAAGGCAAAATATAAAAATCACTATAGAAATGTAACCTAAATTAAATTATAAAACTAACTTAAATAAAATTAAAAGTAATGAAATTAACAAAATAGGAATTTTATATAAAATGTGGAATTAGGTATCTCCTATGCCAAATGCTGAGATGGAGGATAACATCCATGAAAATACAATGTGAAAGATGTATCAACATATAGAAAATATTAATAAAAATATAAAAGTGAGATAAATTTTTACATTTCTTAAAAAGTTTCTATATGAGCACTGTTGGTTGCTCTGCATGCACCTAAACGATAGTCGACCTCTATCCAGTTGCGCTGTGTCATATCGAGCGTGACCGAAGCAACCGTTGCTTCGGTCACAACCCCAGAAGAAAAAATCGAGTAGGGTTAAATTTGGACTCCTCGGAGGCCAAAGCATAGGACCAGCCCTACCGATCCATCGGTCAGGAAACTTTTCTTTCATTGAGAGCGTGGTGCACTGGAAGACTAAAATGAGGAGGCCCACCATCTTGTTGCCAAAATTATGATGTTTTTTCCATTTCAATTTGTTCAATTCACGGTCCAGCCGTACCAACAAAAAACTTTAATATTTTCTGTTTCAAAATGAAAGTGTTGTGCAGCAGCAAGAGTGGTTTAGAAGAGATGGGAAATTTAAAAGTAGGCAACGAAAACATACAGGAAGTTAGGGAATTCTGCTATCTAGGGAGTAAAATAACAAAGGATGGTAGAAGTACAAATGATATCAAAAGTAGAAATACTTAAGCTAGAAAAGCCTTTGAAATGAAAAACAGCTTAGTGACTACAAACATTGATTTACAGATAGGAAAAATTTATTAAAACAATATGTGTAGAGTGTAGCATTATACGGGAGTGAAACGTGGGTGGTAGGGGCTGTAGAAAGGAAGAGGATAGAAGCTTCTGAAATGTGGTGTTATAGGAAAATGTTAAAGATTAGGTGGGTGGACAAAATAAGTAATTTAGAGGTTCTTAGGCGAGTGGATGAAAACGAAGAATATGGAAGCATCTTACTAGAAGAAGGGATAAGCTAGTGGGACATGTCTTAAGACATCCAGGTATTGGTCTATCTATAAGTAGGGTAATATTGAGGGAGTGAATTGCAGGGGGAGGCAAAGGTTAAAATATATAAAGCAAATTACAAAAGATGTAGGGTATTAGAGGTATGTGGATAGGAAACGACATCCACAAGATGGAACAGCTTGGATAACTGCATCAAACCAGTTGAGAGACTGATGACAAAAAAATACTTTATCATCAGTAGTTTTTAAACTGTAATTTTAGAAAGGATGCAACCTTTCTCGATTAACTGGTAAATTGTTTACTGATGATTAAACATGGGTTATATATGTAGCTCATTATTTAAATTGTCAAGAGAAAGTCGTGTAAGTGGTCATGCGGTCTTGGGTTCGAATCCCATTCAGGCACGGCATATTTTCATACGTTACGAAAACCATTTCATCATTCACCGTCTGCATTAGCAGTAATTGCAGAACAGTCGGATGTTAAACAAAAAAAAAAAAATTTTCACAACAGCAGAGTACTCCAGACGGTTTACCACCGTTTGGAAATCAATAATGAAATTTAGTGGAATACAATCTGGGTAAACGCATTTCTATGTAATAGTGAAACTTAAGTTTTAAAATTCATGATCGAAATTATTTTATACGGTCTTAGATTTCTTTGTTACTCATAAATTACCGTACGAAGACAATGTGATTCATGCAAATTTATTAAAAGTGTGTATTGGATAAAAGGCACGTGTGTTCTTATACTTATTCTGATACTCAATGATCTGAAACGAAAAGAGGTTATATTTTAACTATACCTTCTTGTGTGCATATGTTAGGGTGTATAACACACGTATATAATATGGATCATAAAGTGCTAGCAATCCTTTTATCAGGATTTCAATTTGTTCCGCGAAAGAATATAAAAACAAGGCGAGCGGAACTCAGTAAGGTCCCATTTAAAACTTATCAAACATATAACTGGGATTATTTATTTTTTAACAATGCAAAAAGGGGTTTGAGAATTCTAAAAGCTTCCCAAGAGGAAGGGATCGGGCGCCCCTTTCGAGTTCGGAAATGGCACACAGCTTTGCGCCTGGGACTACTGACTGTGGAGTTAGTTGTTAATTCTGAGACGTCTCGTAGTTCGTTTCCTGAAAAGGGAAGGATGAGAAGATCTTCCGAAATAAATTAACCCTCTTTATTGGCGTGTATACTCTACCACCGTCGTAAGAATCTCTCATCTCATTCCGCCTAGTTTCAGGAACACACAAAAATCAAACACCCCTTCTTTTCTATCATTATCAAGAATCTAATATTCTTTTTTCCCTTTTTTAGCCGTATAATTCTTCCCTTATACCAATAATTATAATATATTTTAATACTCCAGTTACACAAATAGATCGTAAAAGTCTTACTTGTTTTTCTTATTTTTTTTGTAGATGTACTTTGCATTTTCTAATTTGCTTCCTGGTAAGTTTATGTGAATTTTACGGTCGTATGTGATAAAAAAAACCCATTAGCATAGACCGAAATTTTTAATGGTATTCTACTGCTGTGGAGAGGGGAAAAGCTGTTCCAAAAAGAATGAATGTTTTACTTTCACCAAATCATGTGAAGATAATCTCTTAGTATTCCCGAAACGAACCCACAAATACACAGCAAGAAACAATCATCTAATTCCTTTGCATAATAAACCTACAAAAATATTTTTGTTACTTGACTCCCAAACTATACAACCTGCTTCCTCAAAATGATAAATTTATACGGAACATCATGAAGTTTTAAGCTGAACCACAGAAATGGCTTTTCTCAAAATCAATGGCTTTTCTTTTTATCAGTAGGCAGTACACACAGGAGATGATTACACCCATCTGTGAGCTCATATGATATTTTGATTCTGGATGACCTGGTGTTTGAAAAAGAGGCACTAAGAAATTAGTGCACGTATTTAGGACACCTCAATGTATCCTAAATTATGGGAAATTACTCATAGTTTAATAGGTTAATTTCCCATATCGTGCTTTTTTTCGTAATGGAGGTAAATATTTATATATTACTGTACACCCCGTATTTATACTAGTGATTCACGAAGAAAAAGAAATACTTCGGAAGATGAATCTGCATCGAAAAATAAGAAAATATTTCATGCGACCATAGTTTCGGAAATGCTTCGTTAGCATGTTACGGCTACCGAAACATTTCACCCGGATTTCGGCTCGCCCATGAAATAAAAGAGTAATGATCGTTTGAAATTTAATTCTGAGAAATAATATTATTTTTCCTGAATAAAAATTAACGCGATTTTCCAGCCAAGTTTCGGATATTTTGATGTTAGGCCTTAATAAAAATTATTTTTTTCAACGTACTTGTGTTTTGTTTATTTACATCAATATTCTTAGAATTAAATTTTCTATAAGTTTTTTTAAACCATTGTATATTTATTGATCATTTAACAAAGATATTATACGGAAAATATAAAAACAGGGGTTGTGTTACTCCTATTTATTTCCGTTTCCAAGATTAAAACAAATTCTAAAGATAAATATAGTTCTAGGACCTGTTTTAGGTCAAACCCCATAACATACAGCCCATAACAAGTAGGTGAAGTCTAAAATTATTTGCTCTCAATCTGTTAGTTGCAGGGCTAAAAAATAGTTCTGTTTCTTATCACATGGTCAACCAGTTAAATGACTGAATTATGTAAGAAAAAAAGAGCTAGAGGTGTAAAAGACACTTATCAGAGTTTTCCCCTCTGAAAGTAATGAATTTCCTTATACAGCCAGACCCTGTGGTGCATGAAGTGAAGTTCTCATTTGCAGGGTGCAGAGTAAATGTTTTTCGGAGGGCCTGGCATACTGATAAGCATAGGCTACTTTTGTACTCAGTGAGGAAGGCAATTTTAAACCACCTCACTCTTCGTTTTACTTAGTAAAACCTCTACAGGTTCCTTTCGGCTGATGACCTAAACAACAACAACATGTCAAAACCATAAGAATATTTACTCTTAATAATGTCCTAAAAATGTCATTACGAACTTTTTTCATGGGATGAGCCGAAATCTTTCGCTAGCCGTAACACGCTAATGAAGCATTTTCGGATCTATGTTTATATGAAAATCTTTCTTTTTTTTTTGAAGTAGATTCATCCACAAAGTATTTTCGTTTCCTTTTGAATCAGTCTGCACGTAAAGAAATGTTTTTTTTGTGAAATAAATAAATACAGTAGGCCTACCTATTATTATTATTATTATTATTATTATTATTCACTTAAAAATTGTTACAAAATAATATCTTTGACGGCTCAGTTGATAGGATAATCGACATTCTATAGTTGAATTTTTCGAAGCTCTTTTTTCTAGATCGGTCTATCCTTCAAACTTCTTCTTCTTCTCACAATCAAGGATTAGACTTCCGCTTATTCCGACTTACAACAGCGACAAACAATTGAATTATTACCATCTTTTGCGTGGCCTCCCAACATTTCTCCTCCCCCCGGTCTGTATTGCAAAACACTGAGGGGGATCCTTCCCTCAGGCATTCTCTCTACGTGCTCCCTTCATCGATTTCGATATTCTGCAATCCTCCAAACTTTGATCTAAAAAAATATTGAATAAAAAATAAGTGGCTGGGAATATTTAGTAAGATATACATTTACTGAAGCTACTCTTATTATTTATGTTGTATGATTAAGTACAACGCATTAGAATCTCTAGGACCCCGACAAGCGGTTAAAGACTGAGCGTTGACGCGCAAAACCACCCGCGCAAAAGTTAAAAAGATTGCTCAGAGGTTTCAACATAGAAGTTCCATAATTAGGCAGTATGTAAAATTAAACTTTTAATGCCATTTGAAAATTAATTTATGTTAAACCGATCGAAGTTTTTAATCAGATTTTAATACCTTGTTATTAGACAAACCTTGTTATTAGACCTTGTAAGTAGACAATCTCATGTACCTTTAATGAAAAGTTTAAAACTTTTGAGAAGCTTGAGGGGGTTTCTTAAATTTTAATAATTTATATCGTGTGTTGGATTAAAAGTAAATACTTAAAAATATTTAAGAAACTTTTTAGTGATGTACCAGGTCGTTGAACATGAAAAAAATGATGAAATTGACTGCTTGTAATAAAATTAATTAGCTTATTTTATGAACCAGCTAGAGGTTTCTACATTAAAAAGAAAATATATGTCTAATTAAAATGAATTATGAATTATTTCTTGAACAATTTTCCTATACTAAAGTATGCAATTTTTCATCCTTTAACACATGTAAATAAATTTATTATAAAGCCTACTTTAAAACTTTTTTAACATATTTAAAATAAAATTAGTTTTATTTATTGCATATTTCAATTTTTGTATTAAACTATTTTTTTAAAAATTAACCTACTCATAAAATTAAAAATTCAACCGGCTGCCTCCTTGGCTCAGTGGTTTGCGTACTACGCTTTAAAGTGGAGATCCCGGATTCGATTTCCAGCCAGGGTTTGGAAAATTGTTACAAGTTTAAACACACCGTTCCTTAAACCAAAGTAGTCGCTAATATCCAAGATGTTGATGCGATTTAACACAAAAAATAAAAGAGTAAAAATTCAACCATTCTTTAAATGACTTTAACCTAAGCTCAAATAGTTGATATATGAAATCATCACAAGTTTTTCACAGCTGAGTTGCTAACTCCCTCAAATATAAAATTTTACAAAATATTTACTTTTAGTCATTAGTCTGATAGTAAATACGAGTATATTTGTAAAAAATTCGATATAATGTTAAAACCCTCCCTTGGATCACTGCCCCAAAGTATTTTGTTATACTTTGATTTCAGAATTAAAAGTCTTTTGGAAGGTACAGAAAGTGTATTAATTAGTTTAAAGAAATTATTCCTTTTCTACCCTTTAGAGATAAGTGGTTAAAATTGATGTGTTTAACTTTCCCTAGGTACCTTTTACAGAAAACGCATCTCGATCCTTTTTCTCTTTAGGAAAATATGTAAAGTACATAATATTGATTACATTGATTACGTCATCATCTTTGTCATAGGAAATCTTCAGTCCTAAATATTTAAAATCTCGAACTTGTTCTATAGTTCGGTTGCCAAGCATAATTTTTGAGCTAACCGGCCATCTTCCCTTGAATGCCATAATCTTTGATTTTTGCGCCGATATTCTCATGTCAAACTCTGTGATAATGTTGTGCAACTTAAAAATAACATATTGGAGCCTGTCTTCTGTGTCAAAAATAATAACAGTGTCATCTGCATACAGCAATGAATTTAGGAATAAGTTATTCCAAAGCTGAAACTAATTAATTCCAAATTGTTAAAATTTTATCAACGTAAATATTAAATAGCGTCGGAGACATTAGACAGCCTTGTCGTACGCCTATATTTATTTTCATTTTCTCTATTTTCTTGTCAAAAAACTATATCTGTTTTTATGTACGCATTCGCAATAGCAGCAACAAGATGTTTTGTATAGCCCTTCTCCAGATATATTCCAAAGACGGCCTCGAAGAACATTATCAAAAGCTTTCTCCCAATCGATAAAAGCCATATGTGTTTTACAATTGTACTTACGGTGTTATTCTACTATTTGTAGAATAGTTATCCCACAAGAATTAAAAAACATTCTACTTAGGCTATTAAAAATGGTTTAAATATTTTTTTAAAATTGTTCCACGATTACAAATACAGTGTTGTTTATGACAATGATCTGATCTGATCATACACCACCAGTTTTATTAGTTGTTCTTTCCAGTCGTAAGTAACGTTAATTGAAAGTTATGTATCGTTAAAGATACAAAAACAATTTAATGAGATTGATATTTGAAGTTAATATGATAAATATAAAAAAAAAAAACGGCTGAAGTTGAAATATCAAAAATCATTTTCTACTAATGCTAAACCTTTAGCAGAATACGTTCTCCAATTGTGAGTTTGATGTTAGTGTGTAGACAGATATATCATTCGACAGGAAATATTCACTTAAATTAAGTATTTTTGGTAAACTGTACCATTAACAGGTTTTGTATAATGAAATTACTAAAAGTAGATATTTAGGATTTAAATACTATCCAATGACTTGTGTAAAGAAGATTGAAGGAAGGTTTCATCAGGGGTTTAGATGTAGGGTAATCAGATAAGGGATAAACCGAGTTACAGTGGCACTGATGGTTGGTAGGCGAGGGGTTTACTCATCATAAGGGATGACTGAAGTTAATGGCAGGCGGGTAACGGTAGAGGGAGGTTTGAAGAGTGGGTGAAAGAATCGAGCTAATGTTTGTTTTTACGATGAGGGGGACTGAAAATTAGAGCATCAGATCATTAAGCTCATCGTAGACCTATGGGCGGGCAAGTCGGATGGGTATTGTCTGCTATACGTCGCAGATGGAAATTCAAAAATTACGAGCAAAGAAGCTAACTGACAGGAAACTGAAACAGTGACATCCGGACGCACACTCGTAGAACAAAAGTCAAAAGATCTTTTGTTTTCTTGAATTGTCAAACTTAGCGTCACTGTATGAAATGAGAGAAAAGTAATGAGGGAACGATTCATAAATTAAATTACTTTTTTATTATACTCTAAACGGAATAAACAATAAAGTAGGTAAAAGTTATAAAAATATATTTTTTTACTTATATTCAAGAAATCCACAATCTGTTAGATAGAATCAGTGAATATAACAAAAATATAAAAACATGATAACATGATAAAAAACGTTAGTGGAGGCACAGTCCAGTAACAGATCTCCGACGTGAGAAATAGTGCAGAATTTAGATCATTTTAATGTTTAGTCGAAAAATTCGTACGGATGTACCAGAGGGTATTGGATAAAAAAACAGTCTCTTAAAATTAGTTAGTTTGAAAAAAACAGCAAAGTTGCTTCTTAAAATATGTCGTTGTTTAGTTAGGTCAACAGCCGAAAAACTGGCTTGAACCTCTTGAGGTTTTATTAAGTAAAAATAAGGAGTGAGGTGGTTTACTATTGTCTTGCTCACTGAGTTGAAAGAGTGTGCTTATCAGCATGCCAGGCCCTCCGAAAAGCACTCACTTTCCACCCTGCAAATGACACCTTCACTTCATTCACCACAGGGTCTGGCTGTATAGTGAAATTCATTACTCTTTGGGAAGATAACTCTAGTGTCTTTTATACTTCTACCTTTTCTGTTCTTAAATAGTTCAGTCGTATAATTGGCTGACTATGTGATAAGAAACAGAACTATTTTTTGTAGCCCTGGAACCACCAGATCGAGTGCAATTCATTTAACACTTCACCGTTCCGTTTGGGCAACTTAAAACATAGCACTTAAAATTTACGTTTTTTGTAGAACGAAATACAAGCTTCATTTATGAGTAGTGACACATATACACGAGTATCACTTATTAGTGACTTTCCAGAACATTTTTTTTTGAACAAATGTAGTATAATATATAAAAGTACACAATATCGAAATGGCTAAAATAATTCCATTACTTGTACATAATTAAGCCGGTTTCAAACTTAAAATACATTTCAAAGCAAACTTTTGGACTGAGAATCATAAATGAACTGTTATTAATATCCATTACGGGTAAACTTAAATGTAGCGTACCGAATACCGGTTCTATTCAGCAACTCGAAATGAAATAATTTAATGCATTTCATTTGTCAAAATCAATTTCATTTCCGTTTTTAAAGAATTTAAACAAAAATCATTCACTCGGAAAAGAGTTCACATGTAAGACCAGTTTTAAGTTAAAGGGTAAATTTGAAAATGAAACTGATCGATTTCAACGCTGTCAAAAGAAGACAAAAGAAAGTGACGGATTGAGGCGTGTGCCTCAAAAATACAAATGGGGTGCAGAAAACGGCGTGGTTGATTCAGTTTTGTATCAGCGGGTGGATTTGTATAAAAAGAAAAAAGTGTTTAAAGTACAAAGTGGCACGTGACTTACTACATTTCCGGGCACGACCCCTGATGTATATTTTTTTAAAAGGGTAGGACAGTTGTATCTTCATTGTCAAATATTAATGGTACAAACATCTTCCTAATTGGCAATTGTAGTACTACCAGTTTTAATAAAGTAATCAAAATAGTGAAAGGCAAATTGCCTACTTTCCCACATTACATGTAAATAAATAACAAATACAAATAAATTTTATATTGAATACTGTTTCTACAATTAATGACCTACCACCGACAGAGTATGTTGTTGAACTGACAATACTTAGGTATTGCAACCGATGATAAATCCCTTAATTTTTTTATTGAGGGGTGTGACGTACAATATGTTTTAGGGGATGTTTTATACCCTCTTAATTTATGTTTTTACGGGTAAAGTAAAAAAGTGGATCACTTCTTTCGGTTTAGTACTTCCGTGAAAAATATTAACATCATTAGTATAGATGACTATTACATTGAATGTAGCTTAACCATTTTTTATCTCAAGATTTGAGGATCACATTAATTCCTAAAGTTATTACCGGCAGCATTAAGTTTAGAAGATTTAAAGAAAAAATAACTGTTGGCAATTAAAATGCCCAAAAAATTATGTTTAATGTGTACTTAGGAAAACGATTTACAGTTCTTTATCTTTCAACTGGGATATATTATGTACCTAGTAAGTTTGGTTTTTGTATATCACCAACACAAATAAATATTATAATGGTTTATAATTAAAAGAAAGTAGTTATTCAGACCAAAGACACGATTAGAAATTCGGTGTTGGAGCAAGTAAGTATCTATTTGATGTATCTAACGGGTGATTCAAAAAGAGCGCCGGTTTTTAACGGCTGGTAAATTTTTGTTTATCGGTTGGCAACGTTGTTAGACCTCATTTCTATTTCGGAGAACATTCCGATTGACGATTCAGTTGTAGTTTCTCTTGTTCGCAGTGTAGTACTCTCGCAGTCTGTGTCTAACCATGGAGAAGTTTACTATTGCACAACGAGTGTTAATCGTCAAAACATTTTACCAGAGTGGAGAGAGTTATGCGGCTACTGTCAGGCGACTTCGCGGTACTCTGGGACGTAATGAAGCACCGAATGAATCAACAGTTCGGAGGTTCATGAAAAAGTTTTTTGAGACGGGTTCAATAGTCGACCTTAAAAGTTCTGGACATCGTCGTTCTGGCCGAACTGAGCAGAACGATGCGTTGGTTCGTGACAGTGTGGCTGTTAGCCCAGCAAAATCAATACGTCGCCGTTCTCAACAATTGGGTTTACGATGTTCTTCTGTACGGAGAATTCTTCGGTACGATCTCCAATATCACCCGTATAAAATTCAGTTGACGCAACATTTGAAAGTGGCAGACCACCAGAAGAGACGACAGTTTGTTGACTGGGTATTGAGAAAACGGCAGGATGATGACACCTTCGCAAACAAAATCATTTTCAGTGATGAGGCGCACTTCCACTTAAACAGTTTTGTTAATAAACAGAACTGCCGTATGTGGGGTTTAATTCGACGGGTTATCGGGCAAATGGAAGTCGAAACTTGTCGTGCAGTGATATCCAATTTCATGGACAGAGTTGATGCGTGCCAGCGCAGTAGAGGAGGACACATGCATGACATCATTTTTCATACATGAAATCGGAAGGTAAGATGAACTTGTTGATGTATTTATTTTCAGTTTTTCAATAAAACAAATCTCTTAATTTGATATATCAAAACCAGCGCTCTTTTTGAATCACCCTATATTTGAGGTATTGGAATGTTGTTTATTGTGACTGGAAAGCAGATTTGTTTTCTTAATATAAATGTAATACGTATGCTTTTCATTTTGTTAGATTCGATTCTCCAAAATTTCTGCCAATGGTCAAAGTTGCTTAGTTGTTCTTGTAGGTATTGTGATGCAGTTCCCGATGTTTAGTGTATTTTAAAGGAAGATAGAATTATATAATTTTGCATTTTTATGAAAAACAAATATTACTCGTTATTTTTCACATGGTTGTAATATAAACAAATGTAAATAGATGATCATATATTTTCTTAGTATGATGTGATACGACCAAGAAGACAGGTTTAGGTAATTTCCTAGTAAAAAAAACGAGCCCTAGGGGGACATAAGATCTCAATATTTCCCTACCGAACTGAATAAGGGGTATTGTTATTCAAATAAGGAGTAATCAGCAGCCTAACGTACCCACATAACATTCTGTACTTCTTTAAAGTCACCCAACAAATATCAATACGCCTGGTTACCCTATCGAGAGAGATCAAGATTGCACCAACCACCCCTCCCCTCTCACACCGAAACAGAATTCTACGATATCGATATCCGGACATGATATCACTTAGCATATCAATCAGCTAACTCATTTCGACATGCCCACAAAACTGTTTTGTCACCAGATGTTCTTTACCCAGTCCAGTGAGTCAGACAATTCGTGAGCGGGGTGTTTTGAATAAATTTGCGTACCAAACGATTCCAATATAATATATTAATAGAAATCCTGGTTTTTTTATTTACTGAACGGAATAGATTGTTTCGCACAATTATTTACGCTAAGTGTAAAAATGTACAGTATTTTAGAATAGGTTACTTAATATTCAAGGGTGGATTTAGTAAAATATACTACTAAATATTCCAGAACAGTAAAAACTAAATATTCTGCAAATAATACTAGCAATTATGCCTGCACTTCATGCATGATTACTTCTAACCTCAAAAAGGTTCAATTAATAAACCGGTATATTGGTTTTTCCGGCTTCACTCCACATTTTAGTTTTTCTATATTTTACTTATATAATAATACCAATGCTGATTTTCGGAACTACAGCTCTTTGGAATAGTATTAAAATGATATTTATTGGTTTATGGCAGATACAGTCTTTTACCCCTTGTGGCGATGTAATTAAATTGAAGTGAAAATATATTTAAAATAATTAGACGACGTTCATGATGCAATTGATTCTTGGTTTATTAATGATAATAATAATGATGAAAATAATGATGATTTTTATAATGATGATGATTTTATAATAAATAATAATTGTCTTGAAAAAAGTGAGTTACTTGGATGAAGTCTTGATGTGTTGTGTAAAGAAAAGAATGTTTTTTGGTTGCCTAGTTACATGTAATTGATTTTAAATTTTGACCAGCTGGACCGCAAATGTTTATAAAATAAAATTGTAAAGAAAAAGAAAACATTTAAAGTATGGCTGGACGTAACACCCCTATTAACTAGAAATACTCAAAGAATAGGCATATCGATTTTTAGAACTGTAGCTCTTCAAGAATGCTTTGGGTATCATTGACGGCACGAAGAACGGAAAGAGGAGAAGTTGCAGAGTGCTCATGCAGTGATATTTTTAATATTATTGTGTGGAGAAAGTTGGTGAACTTGGGAAAGTTCTTCATAGTTATCATTGTAAACAACTTCAGCTAGGGATAAAAAATAATTAATATGTTGATGATACGAGTCCTATAGTCTATTTCAAGTTCAGAATGCAGTACGGGAAGTCCATAAGCAACGTATTTCATATGGGAGTTTGAGCGCTACTACACTAACTAAAAATATCGACTCCACGTCACAACACGTTCTCATTTACAAACTCCTAAATTGAATAACGTAATACAAAAACATACTTGATATTTGTATCGTTTCATAGATCAGATACCGACAAATTACTATAGTACTGGAATTGTTTATCAATTTTGTTGTCTTTTAATTACTTTAAAGTAAAGAATAGTTATTGTTTAAATCTTGGTAAATCTTTAAATCTTGTTTGAAGAACAGTCGTTAGTATCTCAGAAGGGTCTAAAGATGGTAATAAAACTCCCCGGCCCGACAGTAAGGGTGACGAAGAGAGAAACGCCATACCTCTTTCTCTTATACGTACCTGCGGTCTCTTCTCTAAATATCAGAGTATAATAATAACATTTACAGCGTAATATAATACGATTCATTAAGAAGTGAAAGTATTTTTTCAGAATTTTTTGATTAAAAATGAGCTTGTTAGAGCGTGGTAAGTGAAACTCTAAATATTTTTGCCCGTAACCTTCGGTTGGTGGCGATGGTCAAGAGTTATTGTATTGGCTGTGCCTGATGTTTTCCGTACGCCTGATAACACAACGGGTTTTCATAACAGCAGTACTGCATTCTGAACGTGAAATAGTTTAGTTGAGGAACAGAATGGATTGGATAAGTTGTTTTGTCTATAAAGGAATAGGGAAGAGTACGCCGTAGTGATACCCAACGTTTCAGTTATGTAAATATTTTGATTATTAAATTATTTTAAACAAATTATCTTTATCTGTTTATCAGGTTGACTTGTTTTACAGTAATTTTTGAAAAGGTATCAGTTTTCATTTTTTCATTTAAAAGGCTAATAATAAACACTGAAAAGAACGTGTGTTTTGAAAGATTATTAATTCGAAAAGCGATTAAAAATAATGTAATCAGTTTATTTACGCTAAATAACTCAAAAAATTAAAATGGATTAATAATTAACATGTTGAACTTTAGAGATTTTTAAGAATGATAAAAGATGTTCCAAAGGCGGATACTGGGGATTAGTTGGAAAACCATTAGTGAGTGTACTGTTAGGTTCGTCTAGTGACTGTCAAGAGCTCAGTAGAAGTTGAATGTAGTTTTGGGTGGATATGTCATGAACAATCAGTGATCGAGTATAGAAAGTGGAAGATCATTAATTAGAGAGGGCGCGTGTTAGTGCAAAATTTGGCAGGCTGAGTGAGTAGCACTATCTAGTTTGATTAATGATAGGTATCAGAACACCATTTAGAAATAGACAATCCTCTCTCATTTCTGTTGTTAGGCAATAACTAGAGTACTACAATGACTTGCAGACTGTTAAATAGATTTTGTACAGTATATGCTGGGTGCTTGTTAGCTTACGCGCACCCACTAATTATATCAACAATTTCTTCTTTTACTCAATCATCTCCCTTCCTGATTTTCCCTTCTTCAAATCTCACAAATGAAATAGTCAAACTTGGTATAACGTTATTACTTTTCGGTAAAACGCTTATGGTTTCCTTCTAAGTATTTTCATGATTCGCACTTTTCTCTAAATGTTGTTTTATTGTATTTAATAAATCTTCTGAGTTACAAAATTGTCCAATGTATAGTTTTTTAATTTTCAACGTACAGAAAAAAAATTCATTCATCTATTCTAATGGTATTTAATAAACCCTTTTAAAATGTTATAATTATATAAATTGGGTTTACTTTTTTCGTATTGGCCAATTTTAGACCATGTAGGTGACTTTAGACGTTTCTGGAAGCTCTTTTTACAGCTCACATTCTCAGCATTCGTTCACTGTAGCTTTTCTTCTTTTTTCTGACCACTCGGTGTAATGTTTTTACTCTTCATGGAAGCCCTCAAAATCCGTAATTAGTTGATTGAATTTGGTTAATTAAGTCTTCTCGGTTTATTCCGGTTTTCTAAAAATACTTTCTAACTTTTTTGAACTATTTACATATTTATTTTACTATTTATTTCTGGCATTTTTTCATCACTCATTTTCATCTATCATCCGTCTCACCGTCTGCATAACAGTAATTGCAGAAGTCAGACGTTAAACAAAAAAAAAGAAAAGTTTGTCATCCATTCACTGTCGTCATTTGTCATACGACACTGTCGTAAAATTGTAGTCTTCTTTTCCTAATAGTTTTCATTAATCATTTATTTTTCTGGTACAGTTCTTCTCGTTCTCGTAAACTATATTGTACATCTACTAACTTCGGACCCATTATCTTGCGGAGGATCTTACTCTCAAATTTCTTTGCTTCTCTCAGTCCAACCTTTCCTGTCATTCTAAAGCACTCACTTTTGTGAATACTCACAGGTTTATCAAAATATTATAATGTCTAATCTTGGTTTGTCTTGAGAATGTTTTCTTCTTATACGTGGGGAGTTCCAAGAAGTTACTCGTCTACTGTTGTTAGCTTCCTATTTGCTGGCCTTCGGTTGTATTATCTCCCGGTGGTACTTAAAGCCATCAACTTTTTCAATGTTTCCATATTGTGTCTTTAATGACGCTTGGCTGTTTTGATGTTCGTTAAATAATTGAGTTTATTCGAAGAAAATCTGTAGTCCTGCTTTTTCTGCTTGTTCTTTTAACACGTTGATTCGTTCTTTTGCTGGTTACGTGTTCGTTAGTGTTAGGTATAAAGGCTTATACAAAAAATAACTTTTTAAAAGAATGACAAATAAAAGGCCTATAAGGACAATCATTTGAACAAAGCGTCGTTTTGTACGAGCAAAAATCCAAAATGCAGGTGTGATGATCATAATTAGAGGCGGGTACAGTTAATAAGTAATACAATAAAAAATTATTGAAGAATTGCTTAAGCAACTAGATATTATTCAAAAGATTGTTTTTGAAATGTACTGAAACATTAAACTAAAAATTAAAAAATCAATAAAGTTATTGAACTTCCTCATTCTTTGATGTCACAAGCAGAGTGAGAAAATACGAGGAGATAAAATATGTGAATGATACACGTGCGTTTGTATGACTGTGATGCAATCTTAAGAGGGACATCTTTAGTAGAGTGAGAAAGAAGATGATAAGGGTAAAACAAAGGGCTAAAGTACTACAGTACTTTAATCCACCCTCATTTCTGTCCTAAGTGAAAACAATATGGAATGATTGAGGCACAAAGGATCCCCTCTGATTGGACAGTTCTGCAGAATAGTACCAGTGTGTAGGCCTATATACGTACGGTATATATCCCTTAGGATGTTTAGGGACCCACACGATCAATCCACAGTTTACGGCCGCGTCTTGAGACCGCGTATTTGCATTTGTTTGGCCCGTACTCGGTTTATGCGTTTCTCAGTCGCTTGTTACGGGGATTTCAGCGGCAGAATCGTAAATTGAGACTAGTAATGCAAGCAAGTAATCCGACCACCTGGGGGTCCTAACCCCATTTTTCATAGCCGAAGATATTCGTCCCGAATATCTTTATATCTCACCATAAAAATTTTCATGTGAAAGTATGCATATTTTTAAACTTTTTTCTTGAATGTACAGGATTATAAATCTGTAGTTGTTACAGGATTTTCTGATTTTGAAATGATTGCTTAGCACCGGTGTAAAAAATACTATAAAGGGTAGGAAAATAAAAAGGATAATTCAGAAAACTTAAATGAGAATATCAGAAATCTTTATTGCAAAAATATGGATGCGTGACATCTATAAAAAATTATGTGAATATTTGATGTGAAAATTATTTTAATTTTTTACAATAACGAAATAAAAACGTTTGAAATAATTAATACTTCCTCTTTTCTTTCGGAAAAATATTTGTTAACGACATACTTCATGTTAAAAAATAAGGTTACCATCCGGAAAATATAAATACAGTTTATAGTCCCGAAGCTTCGGTTACTTTTTTGACTTCAGCGCTTGCAGCGGCCAACGGCTTACACATTATATTTTCGTAAATTAAGGAATAAGTAAGTCCTTTCAAGGTTTACTTGTGTTTTTGATTTGAAATCATCAGTTTTATGGTAGTATTTGTTAATATTAAGCAGGATTAACTCAGATATGTACGAATTCTTATAACTGAGAGTGCTGGCTTATTGGAGCGCTAGTGTGCCGTTATCATTTTTTGCTACCTGTAATCTTCGTGACTAAGTATTAGACCGCGGCAATGTCTAAATCATTGTTCTATTATCAGTAACAAGTACGAATTGATGTGACTATTAAATAAAATTATATTATATGTAATTATATGAATTAATCATTAACTGCCTTGTTATTAGAATTCCTCTGAAATTTACAATGGTGAAAAAACTATTTTTAATCCTTAAGAAAAAGTCTTACCCGTAACAGAACCTAGGGCTTTCGGATAAAAAACCGCATAAAAGTTTGTTAAACCACATAGCGTTAGTTTTTCTTCATAAAAGTATACATTTTTCTGTCAGTTCCTGTCGTTATATGTAAATATGGTTTTTGATAATATAATTTGAAAGGAATTTACGCCTCCACGCTAAAAAGTAACCTAAAAACAATTAAGTGGTTCTAAATAAAAGTTAAAATTATGAAGTATTGAAAAATCAGACAAATTATCATTAGAAAGCACATGTTTCTCATAAATGTAGTTTATCAGAAAATAAACACTAAAAGAACTTTAGCATCATTTCAGTCTTTGTCAGCAATGTTATTTTTTTTACAAAAATGTAAACTTTTATTCAAGTTCTTCCAACATTTAAAACAATGTTATTGTAAATTTTTGTAGTATAAGGTAGGCTACTGTTATACGGATTTTTGAAAACTAGATAGTGGCAATGGTTACCGGTGTACTTTGATGATTGCGGTTCAATTAACCATACCTTCTCAAGAAATGGTTGGTCTGAGTCTGTGCAAAAATATTTCTTATTTACACGTCATATAGTATATCATCCTCATCTCATTGGTTCATGAAGTTTTTTTTTGTTCTTAAATTGGTCATATTGCCAAATACACATATTAGGAATAAAAAAATTATAAAAATATACGCAAAAGTAAAGGTAATATTGTGAACTATTGATGCGTGAAATATTTCAAGAATATTACGAGTCAAAATAGAAATAATAATAATAATAATGTATGAATAATAATATATTATTTTGAGAATAATATATGAGACAAATTTTGATCATCTAGAATTTTTTGGAACCTACATAATTTTTTTTTTTTTTTGGCTTTGCTGATCTTACAATTTAGTAAAAATAATGAATTCCTTCAAAAAACTAGGTAATGTAACTAGGGTAAAAAATAAGGAAAAGAAACGTGTTAATTTTAAACATATTTTGGCATTTAGCAATAAATTATGTACGATGAGCAATGGTATATGCATATCTTGTGCGAGGGACCAAGTTTGTCAAGTGTAATTTATTATCAAGCCGCCGGTATAGTTTGTTCTTCAAGTAAAAGGCAAAGAGTATTGCATTCCGTTGGGCTATTATGTTATCGATTATATTATTTATTTCTGTATTACTCTACGTTATTCTTTGTGGTTTTATGATTCTGATTAATTATTATCTTTGTAGAATTTCTTGGAAGGTTGTTTACATAAAGCAGTCGTTGTTTAGTCGGTGTGTCAGTAGTAAATCTATACTAATTACGAAGACAAAGCGTGTTTTTGTGCAGGCTAGTTCCCAAAACTACTCGACGGATTTTCATGAAATTTTGACAGCATAATTTGTATTTATATTCACAGTAACATTTTATTTTTAAATTTACAAAAATGATAACCCTTAGGGCCCTAATGAAGATTTTCATAAATGTGTCCGTGTGTCCGTGTGTCCGCGTACTTACGTGTGTGTGTGTGTAAAAGAGAGAGAGAGAGGAGAGAGAGGGAGCGAGAGAAAGAGTGATGGAGAGAGGGAAGGAGAGAGGAAGAGAGAGGGATGGGGGATAGGGGAGGACAGGGGAGGGAGAATACGTTGGAGTATACAGTCGCTAGCAGCTAAACAATTTCTGTTACATATTTATTTTAAAAAAATTGATGAGGCCTACACATGTTTCGCGTGCAAAGCCGCACGGGGTAAGCTAGTAGATTGTAAAGTTAGTAATGTGTTGTTTTCACCGGGTTGATAGAAACCGGTTGGTCACATATTGGAACCAAAATCGTTCGTGATAAGAAAATAGAGAAATATTCGTAAGTTGTGAACGACTGTAAGTAAGAATTAATTTTTTGATTGTAAATGACCATATTTCTTTTTAGGTAAGTTTAGCTTAAGTTTTGAAACGATTTGTAACCAATTTACTCTATAATCAGGTCAAGTACTTTATTTTCTTTTATAGCAATAATTCTGCCCATAACAGACAGGTGGAATGTCAAATTATTTACACTCAATCTGTTAGTTGCAGGGCTAAAATCAATAGTTCTGTTTCTTATCACATGGTCAGCCAATTAAATGACTGAATCATTCAAGAACAGAAGAGGTAGAGGTGTAAAAGACACTACTCAGAGTTATCTTCTCTGAAAGTAATAAATTTCATTATATAGCCAGACTCTGTGATGAATGAAGTGAAGGTATCATTTGCGCAGTGGAATATATGTGCTTTACAGAGGGCCGGCTGATAACATACTTTGTCACTCAGTGAGGAATGCAATGGTAACCACCTTACTCCTTGTTTTACTTAGTAAAACCTCTACAGGTTCAAATCAGCCTTTTGGCTGATGACCTAAACAACAGTAATAATAAGTAATAATTCACTCGGTAATTAATAATTAAGTAGTATTCAATAATGGTAATAATAAACGTAAGTAATTAATTTATTATTTAATACTTCTTTTATAAATTTAAAAGGAAGTGTTGTTATTTATAAACAACCAGATCCTGAAAGGACATGGAATAAAAGTTACAATATGAAATTTATATTTTTAGGTCTAATTATTATGTAAATTTTTCATAAAAATATACAGATAAGTTATGTCATAAAGTAAAAATTCTTTTCATTACGGTGTCGACAATCCAATTCAGGGTTATCAGGGAAGCACACCCGATAAAGAAGAAATTGGAAATGGTAGAAGGCCACCACCACGCTTAGTCATTGTGTCTGCATATTAATAAAGAGGGGAACTTTGAAATCCTCATGGGATTTGATAAGAATATTTTTTATGTTTTTATTTTACTTTTCCTTTTTCTTCACCTGCATCACATATCTATTTCCTTTATTTTTCTCATTTTCTTTTATGGTACTGTTTTCGAAATGTGTTATCAGTCAGCTCATTTCGTTTTAGATGATCTCAATGAAGATAATTTTTTAGAAGAATGCGTATTGGAGAAAATTACTTTTGTTAACGTCTTGCCGTTTAATATAAGCCATTGTATAAAAATATGATTTATTACGATGTCATATTCATTTTTGAGCTTTACAATTATTACAATTACTTTTGTACTTTTTCATTCTATTATATCACAAAAATTACAACTAATTACTAAAAGGAAAATAACAAAAAAACCTTATTAGATGTTAATACAAAATTGTTTCAGATTAACCACGTTCTTCAGTTCAACAAATTTGCTATAAATATGGACTGATCCATTTATGAACTGAACAGCTACAATATTAATTACTTTTGATCAGAGTTATCTTTTCTAAAGTAATCGATTTCGTTTTAGATATATAAATACTATATTGATAAATGTCGATTACTACATTATAGATTTTGGATACCATTATAAAGCTAGACCTAGACTGGGGAATAAAATGAAGGCATAGAGAAGAGATTGTTTGTCACCAGATGATTTTGAGGAAGGTAACAACGAACACCATAATTTCTTGTTTTATGTAGTAGAAAATATTTGGGTTTGAAACAACCGTGGAATTAATTGTTGGCCTAAACAAAAAAAAGCTGATAAGTCTCTTCGTTATCAGAATATAATAAACGATTCAAAACTCTACGGGATGTAAGTTTGATAACAATAAAATTTTAAATAAATTAACGTGAAGATGTCATTTGAGTACGTCAATTTTGTTGGCTAAACTTATCTTACCAACAAGAAAGTTTTTTTAAAAAGGATTTTTTTGCGAATCGTTCTTTAGAGAAAGCACGCCAAATCCATATTTTAATTACTTCTTCATGTTTTGCTAACGTTTCTTTTTCTCTCACAAACTCTTCATTCTTTCGGATCTTTTCTTCATAAGTCGTTCAGTGTTGTGGGGTTCACGTCTTTTCTTTTCATTATCCCCGAGTTCGTTCTGTGGCTTTCTTTCTAAACATTCTGTATGTTTTCTGGGTCAATTTTTGCTTATTTATGGTCATTCAATTTTACTGTGAACCTTTGTATTGAGAATTATTATTTTATCGAAAATTTGTTTTTTCAATCTGCAATCGTTCATTCTTGCCACATGTCCGTAAAAATCAAGTCTTCTTACTCTTATTACTTGGATTATGTTTTCAGATTTTCGTATTTGTTCGACCGGGGTCTATTATAAAAAGGATTTTATTGAAGTGAAAACTTTTTTGGACGTACCTTGCGTTTCTGAACAGTGAACCGTCACGCTCGGATCAGTGATTCTGAATTGGGTATACTCTGCTCCATTTGACATCAGCCAGGGAGTTCACTGTCTGAGCCGTCAGTCTCCAATCGACATCAGCCACGTTTACTGTCTAAAGGTGCATTTTCACTGGAACGATAATCGTTGGACGTTCATCGTAGAGCGCCTGCTTTGCATTGTTTTCCATGACGTTATTGTTACTGAGGCAGGTGCAGCTAGAATCGTTGGGGACAATCGTACGGGTCTGCCACTGGAACAGTCAAATTCGCAGTCATTGAACGATTTTTGAAGTGGCCACATAATTGTTTCGAGGAAGGTTGTTTTATACGAGGAGTATTTCCTATCCAAAAAATGTAGGTTTTCATCAGCATTCTAAAACAAAAAAAATACAATAATACCTTAATACAAAAAAATATAAATGAACTAACTTCTCATCTCCTGTGATTGGATAATAATGCAATATAGTTTGAAGACATCTTCTTAAGGTCCTCATTGACAAACTTCACACAATCTTAAACTGAAGTTTGGAAAGTCTGAAGAATTCCGTAAACATTTTCTCATCAGCTTGCAAATGATTGTTGAATACCTCCCCAAAATGCCAAATGATATTTTGATATACCAAAATGATATTTTGAAATACCTCTCTTCTGTTCTTATTGTAAATATACTATGTGTGCTAAGTCGTAGTCATTGAACGATTTTTGAGTACTACCACGATTTTGAGTAACACTTATCATTTCCAAAATTTGTTAATCTTCTATATTATCTATGAAGTCTTCTATTTAAACTCATCATTCAGTACTTCTCTTGGCAGCTGTCAAAAAGCAACTGAACGAATGTATAATAATCTCATTAGTGCTAATGACCAATGCAACGAACATCAATGTAATTATTATGAACCTATAGGCCTATATATATATAAATTTTTTTTAAATTATAAAATCATTTATATTTCACTTCTATCTTGTGGTCATTAGCAAACATACACTAATTTTTGTTCTATGGAACATTAATTCTGCAAGACAACCTGTAACTATACCTGCCTATATTTTAATTTATTCAAATTATTTTTGTTTATGCAACGAAAATAATTATTACACATAAAATACTGAGGGTGTATTGGTGAAAGAAGGAAGGGGTTACATTCAGAGTAAAATAGCGAATACGGTACGATATTATACAAAGCATAGGCAAAATAGGGTAGGAGAATGATTATGAAAGCTAATGGCTTTAAAGCATTGTGGCCGTAGCATCGTTAGCATGACAATAGATCATGCTGAGATGAAGAGAGAAAGAGAATGGTGATCTCGATAAAGAGAAATCAGAAAGGAAAGAGAGAGAAAGTTTTAGTTCTTTTATACACTTTACACACATCTCTTCTTTAGCCCGATTTATTTGTCTAGTATCAAACATTTATTTGTCCACCCCTATTTCAAACACAAAAGCCTCTTTATATTTAAAAACGTCCTACACAAGGGGTATATATACATGTATACACACACTTGTAGTCATACAAAACCGACAAGTTCTTTAGTGTATGTAACAGTACATGTTCTCAAAGTCCTCAAAATTTATTTTACTTATTATTAAATAAACCAACATGTTGACAGTAATATAAATGTAAACAATGTCTCTGAAGCTATTTCTTTTATACAAATTGCACTTGTTACATTAAAGTAATACAAAAATACTATAATAGAATCAATTATCTTAAGTATCAAAAACAATTACAAATGCAAATTAAGTTAAAGTATATCCCGCGACAGGTAGTGACAGGGCATGATATGGTAACAATGAATATTTCAAAATACTTTATGACTTTTTCTTCATTAACTGTTTGATTTTTTAGTTCTCATACATTAAAAAAAAGAAGTTTATAGTCACAAAACAAGAGTATCTATTGTTTTGGCTTCAAGATTGGTGAGAAAATTTGGATCTGATCAAATGTCTGTACTTGTATGCGTAGTGCTCTTTTTTTAGTATGGAAGATTTGGATGATTTGGAATTAATTAAAGTACATTATTTTCTTAAAATACTTAATTATTGTAAAATTAACTAAGTAACATTACGATTCGGTGTAATTTAAAGTTTAATGAAATTTTTAATTTTTTTACTTTGATTCGTTATTATATAACTATGAAAAACACAGTATAAATATGAAAAAATTAACTGAATTTTAAATGTAAATGACTTGGAAATATACAACAATATTTCTTAAAGAATAACTTCCAATGGATAATTCAAAAGTTGAACGTAAAAAAGAAAATTAATAAAATATGAGAACAAACATGATAAATATTGAACGAAATAAATAGTATATAATATAACAATAATATTAAGTTGGGTACAATTTTTAAATTTTCACAAAATAACGCGTGCTAAACAAAATGAATGCTTAAAATAGCATTAACATTAATAACAAGAAGTGACATTTTAAAATATGAACATAAAAATTAAATTAATTATAAAGATGAAACAATTTTAAAGTTTGACATGATCCGTACGACAAAATGCGTAGTGCTCTTTTTTTAGTATGGAAGATTTGGATGATTTGGAATTAATTAAAGTACATTATTTTCTTAAAATACTTAATTATTGTAAAATTAACTAAGTAACATTACGAACTTATTAAGTACTTGATTTTTACTTTATTAAGTACTTGTATTAATAAGTACTTGTATTAATAAGTACTCGTATTAATAAGTAGTACTTATCAAGTACTTATTAAGTACGAACTTATGGTAATGGAAAGCTGGCCTTCGGGCCTGCCCAGTCAACCAGCTGGTAGAAAGTCGCTATTATTTGTTAAGTAACACTATTTGGGCAAGCGATTTTGTATGGTGACGAGCTGACAGACATCCTTAACAAACTCCACTGGGGGTCCTCTTGTTCAAAAATTCATGCCGAATCACGTCAAAAAACACAGCAAAAAGCAGTGATCAAATTGGGGGTTGTCAATAAAGTACAGTTCCCGATAACAAATAAAAGCTAAAAAAAATTTAAATAATGGAAAGCAAGAGTATATTTGACGTGTTTTTGTACTTCAGAGACTTACGGTTATAGAAGACTTTTTTTAGTTTATTTAAATTTGCTTCAACAGCTCGGTCATCAGCGACTACGATGGGTTATTTAACAGTGGTTTTAACTTGTGAAAATTTCCAGACCCTAGCCGGGAATCGAGACCGGGATCTCCACGTTGTAGGCTAGGGCGCTACCACTACGCTACAGAGGTAGCCACAAGACATTTTAATAATAAATTCAGTAAATTGTTTTATAACTTTAGTCACTAATGCCTTTATTGTTGATGCGACGATAAATAAACACAAAAATACAACATTGAAGTAAACTTCACGACTTAAGAGAAAATACGTTTGACCTATTAGTATCACAAAGTAGCAGACAAAATCAAGTACTTATAACACGCCTCCGAATCGGCCATTCTACACTCACACACGAATACGTACTTCAAAAGATTGATGCACCGACATGTTATTTCTCCAATTTTTTTTTTTTTGAATAACTGTAAATCTACGATCTGCTCTCATAGAACAATGAGTAGATGTGTTGTAAGTATAAATCTTGAGTAAGTAATACCCCTTGATATTACTCTATAAAATTTCCCATTTTGTTGAAGTGATCTTGCCAGGAATGTAAAATAAATTACACAATCACATATTAAAATAAATCTGTAGGGTGTAGTCTGCATAGTCTTCTGTGTGTTCCACTGTTGTCTAGGAGATTGATGGCTTCTGGATTCTGATGATTTTCAAGTCTTGTTTGGTAACTGGTACAAAATTTCTGTATAGCTTCGTGTACCGTGGGAGTGTTAGTGTCTCTGTGCAATATAGTGTTGGATATGTACCAAGGTGAGTCCATGATGTTTCGAAGTATTTTTGACTGAAACCGTTGAATTATTTCAATGTTACTGTGACTTGCTGTGCCCCAAAGTTGTATCCCATATGTCCACACAGGTTTAAGTACAGTTTTATAAATTAACAATTTGTTTTGTACCGATATTTTGGATTTTCCATTAAGCATCCAATACAGCTGTTGGTATTTAAGATTTAACTGTTTTCGTTTGTTCCATATGTGAGTCCTCCATGTTAGACGCCTGTCCAGGTGGAGGCCAAGATACTTTGCCGTATCGGATTGTGGAATTTGTACGTTGTTAAAAAACACTGGTGAACATGTTTCCCGTTTTAGTGTAAATGTGACGTGCAGACTCTTGTGTTCATTTGTTTTTATACGCCACTTTTTTGCCAATTTTGTACGCTGTCTAAGTGTTGTTGCAAGTTATGAGATGCAATTTGTGCATCTTCGTGTATTGCCTGAATGGCTGTGTCGTCGGCAAATGTTGCCACTGTAGTGTTGTCATTTTGTGAAAGGTCAGAAGTGTAAATGGTGTACAAAACAGGAGACAGCACGCTTCCTTGAGGAACACCAGCTTCAATTAATTTTAGAGATGATTGTTCGTCCTTATATTTCACTGTAAAGTATCGGCCCTCCAAATAAGATGCAATAATTGAGTAATACTGATGAGGAAGATTTTGTTTAATCTTAAAAAGAAGACCCGCATGCCACACTTTGTCAAAGGCTTGCTTGATGTCAAGAAATGCCGTGGAGCAATATTTCTTTTCTTCAAGTGCTTTGTAGATGTTGTTTACAACTCTGAATTTGCTCAATCGTGCCATGACCTTCTCTGAAACCAAACTGGTAATTCGGAATGAGATTTATGGTATCCAGTACTGGGCGTAATCTCTGAAGCAATAATTTTTCAAATACTTTTGAAAGAATTGGCAACAAACTTATTGGTCTGTAAGATGATATTTCGTGTGGTGGCTTCCCAGGTTTTAGGATAATTACAATTTGAGCAACTTTCCAGTAAGAAGGAAAGTACTTCAGACGTAATATTGCATTAAAAATTATTGTAATCAGCCTAAAGGCCTTGTCAGGAAGTTCTTTCAAAATTTTCCCCGTGATGAGGTCAAAACCTGGTGCTTTATTCAAACTCAAATTTACTTTAATGGTGTGTTTTATTTCAGACAGTTTAAATACTTTTATTGGAGGACTCATTTGAAACGGAGAACTAAAAAATTCAAGTAATTCTTTTTCATCGTCTGGATTGCATTCAGATGAGAAAGGTTTAAAAACCTCTGATAGGTACTCGGCAACCGCTTCAGCCTTGTCATGATTACTTTTAGCCCAACCAGTTGAAGTTTTAAATGGAGATGTGTGTTGCTTCGGACGTTTAGCTTTCTTCATTTGCTTCCACAAAGAATAGTTTGTCGTGTTGTCAGGAGACAAGAGTTCCAAATATTGTTGTATTGAGTCGTTAGTAAAATTCCGTAACATTCGTTTCAAAGTTTGGGCAGCGTTATTGAAGAGCCTTTTGTCATGCGGGTTCCTAGAGCGTTGCCAATTTCGTCGAAGTCGTCGTTTTTCAGTAATGGCCTGTTTTAAGTAACCTGGTAAATATGCGGTTTGTTTTGAGAGCCTAATAACCGGTGTAGCTTCCCAGCCAGCAGTTTGAATCGTTTTAGTTAGATGTTCTACAGCGCTGTCGATATCGGTCGTGTACTTTAATCTCAAGTTGCAATCAAGATTTGCTTCCACTAAAGTTCTAAACGAATCCCAATCAGTATGTTTATTGTGTAAGGCTGGAAGAGGCGATTGAGTTTGCAGGTTTTGACTGAGCGAAACGATGACCGGTGAGTGATCGGATGACAGGTCGAAACTTGATTCAATGTTCGCATAAACGTCTGGAATACCTTTCGTCACGAAGAAGTCTAAAAGATCTGGCACTCTGTTTTCATCAGTCGGCCAATACGTGGGCTCACCTGTAGACAAGCATGATAACTGAAGATTTTGAATCACAGTAAGTAGAACTCGTTCTCTTGGAGATGTTAGTCTAGAGCCCCAGTATGTACTTTTGGAATTAAAATCAGCTCCAACTATAAACCGTCTTCCTAAACTGTTGAAAAAGGTGACAAGAATTTCAGGAGACAGTCTATATCGTGGCGGTAAATAAGCAGCGGATATGTGAAGTGAACCCATCCAGTCTGTTACCACAACACTACTGGCTTGAATCTCATCCGTTTGATATGGAGGCAACTGGTAGTGAACAATAGTACTCTTAATGAGTAGAGCCGACCCTCCATGTGCTCTCCCATCCGGAGAATTTGTGTTGTATATGTCAAAACCAGGAATTTTAAATGTGTGTTGTTGCGTAAAATGCGTTTCTGAAATCAATATTATGTCCAAGTTCTGGTCTATTATAAAGGCGTGTAGTTCCTGTTTGTGCTGCATGAGTCCATTGGCGTTCCAAAGTGCAATACGAAATCCCCGTTCCATTAATGCAGTTTTGTCAGAAGTGATGATATGATGTTTAGAATAGTGCGTATGTCTTCAGATAATTTTAATTGATTCTCTATTTGACGTTCAAGTAATTGTTCCAGTTTTGAAAGTCTTGTGTCCATATAAGTGACATTTGACGGGTATGAAGGTTGTTTGTCTTGAGTTTCAGTGGAGTGAACCTTAGTGGCTTGTGCATAGGATTGAGGTCTGTTTAAAAGGCGAGGGTCCCGAGGAGAAACAGATGGAGGAATTTTTTGAGGAGCAGGTAGTTTATCCCTGTCTGGTGTAGCCTCCGGTCTGGCTTCTGAAGTATTAGTGTCATTTTGGTACGTTGTAATTCGTTTTCTGGGTGAAGGAAATTTTCTCATTTTGATCTCCTTATAAATAGAGCATCCCTTGTAGTTAGCGGGATGCTCACCATCACACAGCACACACTTCGCTTTTGTAGCCCTGTCTTTCTTAGGGCACTCCTGAGTCGAATGGTCTTTTGCGCACTTCACACAGCGAAATGGATCCCGACAATATCCCTTGGAATGACCATATCGTTGGCATCGTTAGCATTGGATTATTTCCTTTTTGTCATAAGGCATTTCAAATTTTATACGCGCGTTCAACAGATATTCAATATCTAGGATGTCTTTATTGTTTTCGTTTTTCAGCATATCAATAAAAAATAAATTTAACGGTTCCTTTGTTGTTCTGTGCTTAACGTTATGGATTCTAACTACTCTGTGCCCTTTACTTTCTATGTCAGATTTTAAATCATCGAGATCTACCGTATGGTGCATTCCTCTCGGTACTACTCTAAAATTTCGTTGATTACTAAGTTGAAAAGTATGAAAACTGACTCGTTCTTTTTCCAATAATTTTGCGATTAGCACATAAGTTTTAGTGTCGTTAGGTATCAATTTCACTTGGTTCCTATTCTGCAGCTTATAAATGTACTGATCTTTAGCTACGGAATCAATTAAACGTAAAGTGTTATTTATGTCAACAACGTCAATAAAAATCGGCTTCGGTTTCTCTGTAGACGGGTTGTCGTGGTCGTTGATGTCAGTATTTTCAACAAATACTAATTGGTCAAATTTATTGGACAATTCGATAAATTGTTTACTGAAAGTTTTACTTTTATCCGTTAATGCATTACGTTTTGTACTGTGATTGGACGTGTTGATATCTTCATTTTGACGTTTCTTGCCTCGGATGGTTCGCCAATCATTACTGGCGCAGTGAGTGACGTCACTGATATGACACAATTCAAACTCGGCATCACTGGGACTAACTGAAACAGCTGTTCCGTGATTCGAATAGTCATTCATTATAAAGAAGAAGAAGATGCGGTTAAAATGTAACCTCACAATGTTTTATTTTAATAAAATAAACAAAAAAATATAAATTTAAAAAGTTGGTTAGTAATTAATATATAAAATTAGCAACTTACATATTTATTCACCATTCGCACACAATCACACAAAAATAATTGTTAAATGAATAATGTTTTAACAGAAAATAGTGGACAAATTCAGTAACTGAACTTCACAACACACAATCAGATGATCATTTCTCCAATGATACTACATTACCAATTTTACTCATAAAATGCCCAGTATTATGAAATCTACGAGAAAAGTATAACGTAACACAATATACGAAAATCGTGAAAGACATCAACAGTAACTTATGAATAACGTAGTTTTGTATCGCACAGACTTACAGTTACAAAAGACATTTTAATTCAAATTTTGTTCACACAAGACATTTTAATTCAAATTTTTCTATATAAATTTCGTTAATTTAAAATTTTTTATAATTTTTGTGATCGCTGATGAATTTATTGCTGATTGCGACCTAAATAAACAAATGTTAAAAAAATTATAAGGAAGATTGTTGTTAAGCTTTATAAAAATTGATTTATTTTTGCAATTAACATCAGTAGATCTCAACTCCATTTTCTTTACATGCGGCAGGTTGTTAAATTTCATTTTGACGAAATATGTATTAGCCTATTTATTTTGAAAATCGTGTCACGCATCTTTAAGGTTTGTTTCGGAATCTGGGCAAATTAAATAATTAACACATAAAAGTTTAAAATTACAAGTATTTATTACCACTAAAAATAATAATTTAAATTTACCACTAAAAATAATTTATTTACAATTAAATAAATGACTAAAATCTATAAGTAAATTACAATTAAATTACTTATAATAAATAACAAACTAATTATAATTAACTAATAACAATAAATAACTCAACCAATTTACGAAATACAACTTACAAAAATGATACCGAGTAAATAATCGTTAAACAATAGAGAGTAATTCACAGTAACGTTGACATTAAATTTTTCAACCGTACTATTATAAAATGTACTACGTAGTTCGTTCACTGAATCACAGACAAAACGAAACTAAAACTCACTAAATAAATCGCGTCGCTTTTATAAGTGGATCTAAGGAGATTTCGAGAAAGACAGAGAATTTCGACATAAAAATACAAATTCCCTCTGACGGCTACTGGATAAATATTATACTGTAAACAAATTAGGATTGAATAAAAGGTGTTACAAAAAGACCACTTATCTAAAATGGTACCAGACACGACTCTCACAATAGTCGTACAACAAAAAGCAGGTCTACCTGTACTATAACTATTTATAACTATTTCTTGGAGCCCTATTTATCACTCTTATTATGTACGTTAACATTTTAAAACTCTCGATCCTCCTCGAAAATTCTCGAACAAATAATCCCTTTAGATATTGCTACTAAATTTATTAATACAGCCGTTGCCCTTTTTTAAGAATCGGATATAATTAGTACAATTATACTAAAGTTTACGATTACCTTAAATGTATAAATTACAAACTAAATAGAACAGCTAAAAACTATCATATTGCACTAAATGATTTGTAGTCGTTAATAACCAAAGCAATTGATGTTAAAATAAATAAACTAAACAAATCTTCAGTAAAACAAATAAATAAATCAAACTGAATTTATTGAAAATTAATTTACATTGTTATAATGCATATAAATACGTAAATAATTCATAAAGAACATATTGGCAAATGTCTGTAATTAATTAAAATAACATTAAATAAACAGGAGTTAAGTACACATAGGCAACGTAGTGCACCAGTTGACCAATCAAACAAATCGAAAAAAGGTTGCTAAAACATTATTATTAAAATGTTGATTGAATATTGCAAGCTTTATAAATGCAAGTGAACAAAGTTTACATTTTTTCAATGTAAACGCATGTGTAAATTTACATAATAATTAAATGAATATTCTATCAGTGTTAGAGTACATATCAGGAATAAAAAAGTTAAATTTAACAGCAAAGATTTCAATTTGTATTATTTTGTTTGCAAATGATGATACATGAAATTTTTGTAGGGTGACAAAAAACTTACCGTTCATAAATATTAACAGTGCCTTTATTCCTTTTTGTAATGAGTTTATACTTTTTACTTTCTCTTGCCTATGTAATTATATAGGAAGGAAAGTATTGGTTTCATGTCAATTTTTCGAAATCGAGTTTTTACCAGATCGACACGTTTTCAGACCCCCTGAACCCCAAAAACATGTTTTAAGCGATTGGTCTGTGTGTGAACAGAATATCTCAAGAACGAAAATTGTACGAAGTTGAAACTTGAAACGTACGTTAGATACCACTAGAGGACTCGCACAAACATTTTAATCAAAATCGGTCGACCACAAGTAGTTTATAATTTTTCACTTTATGTGATTTTCTCAAAAACGGCATTTTTAATTTTTTTTTTAAAGTCGCCTCATTTACTTCATTTTTTATGCTCAACAAGATACGGTAGGTGCCATGTCTGCTAAAATTCTTGCGGAGGCTGTTTTGTCGAAGAAAAAAAAATTTCCCTTTTTTTCTACTAGAGCACAGCCTTTCGAAGAATTTCAGAAGAAAAGGCGCCTACTATCTTACAGAGCATAAAAAGGTAGTAAATAAGGCGATTTTAAAAAAAAATCGTAGGAGCCGTTTTTGAGAAAATCGCAAAAAGTGAAAAATGACACAAATAATCTACTACTTCCGGTTGACTGATTTATGTAAATGTTTGTGTCGGGTCCTCTAGTAGTACCTAACTTACGTTTGAAGTTTCAAGTTCGTACGATGTTCCGTTCTTGAGATATTTTGTTCCCACACACACACACGCGCGCGCGCGCGCGCACACACACACACACACACACTCACACACACTCACACACACACGCGCGCGCGCACACACACACACACATACGCGAACACACGCACGCACGCACAAACACACACGCACACACACACACACACACACCAATGATTAAAAACATTTTTTCTGGATTGAAGGGGTCTGAAAACGTGTAGATCCGGTGAAAACTTGATTTCAAAAAATCGACATGAAAACAATACCTTCCTTTCTATATATTCATATAGACAAGAGAAAGTAAAAACAGTGAATGTGCTGGTTACCTTTTTATCAAATCGTTTTTGGGCCACCTTGTGCTAAACTTATGTGCATTTGTATCCACTAAAGAGAGACGAGGGAGGTTTATATTTGTGCGTTAAAAAAAGGATTCTGTATACGAAATAGGGAACCGTTAAAATTCAGTAAATAACAAAACGGTTTAAATAGGTATACATCAATCTACCCGACCATTTTTTTCTTTTTGGTCATAAAGTCCATGTTGGCCCATTTTCCTGATTGGATGTGATCCAATCAACCGCAATTATTATTTAAAACAATCGACCATAAATAAAAGCAAAATATCCAATTCACCCCTTCATCTAAATCTAAAGTATTTTCTGTACTGTATAAAATCCCCTATTTTAACACGGAAGCGGTTGGGGGGGGGGGGGGTTATACATCTCGTTCTGTGGCAATCATACCATTAATAAACATACTCAAATAGGCATATGGGAAAACAGAAACCCATGTTATATTTAACCAGATCTCTCTCGATAATTGAAGGTTGATTGGTTGTAACCCTATCTTGTTCTATCGTTTACGTCCGTACATGCTTTCCCTTACCGGAAAACTAAAATTTAAATAAAACTTTATATTTTTTAGCTGAAAATTATAGTTTTTATTACTTAATGAATTTTAAATGCTTCTCTCTGGCTCAGTCAGACAAGTGCTCAACTGATAACTCAAATTTTCAAACCGAAGAAAATGTTTGTAGACTAAAGAAAATTAAACCTAGGTTTTTAATTTTCTAATTACTGGAAAATGTATGTAACAAAAATTCAGTATTGTTGTCCAAACCCAAAGTGGCCACAAATAATAACGGTTTTTTAAACTTTATTCAAGAAATTCACAATCTGTTAGGTATAATCAGTGAATGTGATAATACAAAAAATGAAAAAAATTAACGTGATAAAAAACCGTGAGTGGAGACACAGTCCAGTGATAGAACTTTGACGTGAGAAGATAACAGCAGCATTTAGATCACTGTAATACAATTGTAATGTATGGATTTATTTAAAGGATTTCAAAACGTTTTGGATTTATTTGTATTTATTATGTAAATAAATAAACAATTTAAAACATAACTTCATGTTTATGGAGTTCATCATCATAGAATTTTTAATAACTTTTATTCCAAGTTGTAGGTTATTTGGCATGAATGCCACATTTACACATTATTTTGCATGAATGATACATATTGTTGAAAAATAAATTTAATAAATTTTGGCCTGAAGGTCTAATAAAATTAAAATTAATGTTTATTCTCGTAAAATTTGTTGATTTTTACACATGTTGTTACTTTTTAAGGACAACGGATTTTTTTTAATTTTTCAATATGTTACTGAACAGTTAATGAAATTACATTATGGTACAGTCTATAATAAATTTTATTTCACAGATCAAGAAGTATAATAAGCTAAGTAAGCGATCTGAGGAAAATAATTATACTTTTAATGTTTTACACGCATTAAACAATAAGTGAAACATAAAAATTAATATGATTTAAAAGTATTTAAATTAATGATTTAAAAGTGTTAAAAATTGTAAAAAATTGTAAAAAAAAGTGTTAAAATTAATGATTTAAAATGATTTAAAAGTATTTAAAAGTAAAGAAGTCATTTGTACTTCTTTTCGGTACCTTAAATGTGATTGCCGCATGTTAAAAACCAATATATAACCTGTTAAAAACACTAATTTTTTATTATTCTCATTAAATTGATATCAAAAATATGATTAACCTGCTTATCGTACTATTAACTGTAAATGAAGATTAATTGTAGTTAATAAATTAATAAGTTGAATGATTTTTCATTTCTTAGTTTGATTAATTTCATTGAATTGTAGTAGGAAGCTAATTAAAATAACGTAAGGAAGGTAATAATATAGATAATTTATTTAGATCTGTAAAAAGAATGTAGTTTCAATTAAAAGTAACTTTTCCGTTACGAGTCAAGGTATTTTTAGGTATGCCTAATTTCTAGACTGAAGGCGTTTCACACAAATTACTTCTGTTAGAATTTGATAATGTTCTGTTAAATAAGTCTTAAATATTTTTTTATTATTTACAAAATCGAAAATATTTTATCGATTTCAACGGATTATTCTTTGTTTATTTACTTAGTATTACTTCAGTTTTACTATTTTTCAAAGCTGGTGAGCTCTGAACGTACGTATTGCCCCCTACCCACTTCATAGCTAGCCAATGACTTGCCAGCAACGTTGCCAATACTTGCTCTCGTAGCTCTGTTATATATTTCGTCAGCCATTCTTTGGTCTTTCAATAACAGTAACTTATGAACATACAACCACCTGATTATATTATTAATTATTGCATGTTAACGCGCTCTATAAACGAAGTGTTCAGTACGAGATACAAATCACGCGTGAACTACTGTGGTTCTTATACGCGTGGGCGCGTAATGTTTGTCAAGCTGATATATTCGTTCAATCTGACAACGCTGGTAAACATTCTGATTGGTCTAAACGCGTAGAACAGCAGAGCTCATCAACCATAAAAAGCATTATAGTATTTCCTTAGTTATATTATACTCGTAGTTTGTCCAATCTGAATTGGCGCGCATAGCTATAGAGTTGTGATCATACCTCTCTTCGCCCCTCCCATAGATGTACAAGTAACTCACAAACAACGTGACAGAACATGAGAGAACTGTTTTTTTATTTTTCTCGAAAAGGATAAAAGTTTAAACAGTCTGTGGTTTTAGGAAACACTCTGTACTTGTACAGCTATTCGAGTTGATGTGCCAATTCAGCTTGGACATACTATACTTACTTTATATTATTAAAAAAAGACTTACGTTTTGTTGTGGAAGTCAGTAATTATGAAGGGTTTTGTCAAAATAAATATTTTTATTTTTAGTTATGTTATTGGTTGTAGTTCAGAACGAATCATCACTAGAAATACGAGTGCAGACTAATAGAATAAAATAATCATTGAAAGTTTAATATTTTGATTCTCTTTTTATCTAGTAATAAATTTGCTTTATGTATATTACACTCCCTATTAATAAATTTATTTTCGATTTATTTAACAGTACGTTTTCAATTCCAACAGAACACCTTTGTATAAAACGCCTTCAATTCAGAAATAAGGCATACCTGCAATTTTAAGAACAACGGAAAATATTGAACTTTTCAACTAGCATCTCATGATAGAAAATTATTTTTTCATGGATCAGTAAATCCACTTGAAAAGACTACTTGAAAACAGCTGGACTTAAAAGCTCTTTTTTTGACACTTTTAATTGAAATTTAGTATCTGTTATTAAAATAATATAACAATTTCTAAATGTGAAGCTAATGTTCCAAAACTTGAGTTACTTGAAGGAGCGTGCAGTCATCACCACAGTCCTACAGTTGGCCAAGAAGATCTCTTGGCCAGAGGCGCTTCAAACGTCTGCGCTGAGTACCCGGTATCGCCCTAGTGTACATGTTTTGTATGAGAGGGTTGTCATATAGTTCAAATTTGTCATGCATCGTCTTGTATAGTTGTTTCGCGACATCAATTACGTATGGCATTTGTAAGTCTTTGTACAACATTGAGTTTGTGATGTAAAAGGGGCATCGCGTTATCGTTCGTAGAATCTTGTTCTGAATCGCTTGTATACGTTTCGTGTGTGAAGGTTTAGCAGATCCCCAAAGTTGAACTCCATATGTCCAGATTGGTCTTAAGACTGTCTTGTAAATTGTTAATTTGTGTGACATGTTTAATTTAGAACGTCTATCGAGTAAGCGTTTTAGTTGATAGAAGCGTGTTTTGAGTTTGTGGCGTGTGTGTGTAACATGTGCGTTCCATGTAAGTTTTCTGTCCAAGTGTAAGCCTAAGTAGCGTGTTTGAGTAGTGTGAGGTAGCGGAATATTATTAATGTAAACGGTTGGGCAGTTTTGTCTTCTAAGAGTAAACGTCATTTGTTGCGATTTGTTTTCATTAATTTTAATTTTTCAAAGTTTAAGCCATGACTCTATCTGGTGTAAATGGTCTTGTGTCTTTTGAGTTGCAATAACAGGATCGGCATCAACCGCAAGAACTGCCATATCATCAGCAAACATAGCCATAGTGGTATAGATACAATTTGGTATGTCACTGGTGCTTACAGAAAACAGCCTTGGTGCAAGTACGCTTCCTTGTGGTACACCAGCATTGACTTCGTACATTCCAGAAAGTTCGTCACCTTGTTTTACTCTAAAGTAACGTTCCACTAGAAACGATTTTATTACTAGATACAGGCTATCTGGAAGTATTAGTTTCAATTTGTATAGGAGTCCATCATGCCAGACCCGATTAAACGCTTGAGATACATCAAGAAACACGGCTGAACAATATTGTCTGTTTTCAAGAGCTGAAGAGATTATATCAATTAGTCGGTGACATTGCTGAAGCGTGGAATGAGATGAACGAAATCCGAACTGATGATCAGGAATTGTGTTTGAAGCATCGATAAACGGTACTAGGCGTGGTAGAAGGAGTTTCTCAAATAGTTTGGACAGAATAGAGAGTAAGCTAATTGGCCTGTAAGAAGTTAGTTGGTGAGGTGGTTTGTCTGGTTTTAAGAAGAGAATTATGATAGAGTACTTCCACTGAATAGGGAAGTGAGTGACTCGGAGAATGGAATTGAAGATGTGAGTTAAGAGTATGATGGATTTCCTAGGAAGATGGCGCAAAAGTATTGAAGTAATAAGATCATATCCCGGGGCTTTGCCTAATGGCAGATCGTGAATTGCTCGGACGAGTTCCCCGGGGGAAACTGGCTTTGGGGGAAGGCTAAGTTGCAGAGGAGCATTAAGGAAATTTTCTATGTTCGGATGATCTTTGTGTTGTAGGTTGTGTGGTTGGAATGTGTTACGCAAGTGCTGAGCAAGCATTTCTGCTTTCTCTTTATTGGTAGTCGCACAAGAACCATCAGGTCGTTGTAGACTAAATGAAGGATTGTTATAGTTAAGAATTTGTCTTGTCGTGTGCCAAAGTGTTTTGTTTTGAGTAGAGAGTGTCTCTGTGAAAGCCATAAATCTATCTGCTCTGTAACGCGAAAGGACAACCTGTAAATGACGATTTAGCCTATTAAGTTCTGCTTTAACGCTGGGGTATCTGTTTCTCTGCCATAAACGACGACATCGGCGCTTAGCAACTATCATTCGACGGATGTAAAAAGGAACGTTAGGTATCTGTTTAAATTCCATGTTCTCTCCTTCGCAACTGTCCCAAGCTGCGCTTTGTAGATTCTTTGTGAAGATTTCCACTCCACGCTCGATTTCACTGGGGGTTTTGAGAGAAATTCCCAGGTTTGTTGTTTCTGACAATATACGTTGGTACTTATACCAGTCTATTTTACCAGATGTTAGGGAATGCCTGTACTTTAATTTGGTTGGTTCAGAGTTTAACGTAATTATTACGGGTGTATGATCAGATGATAGATCAGGAAGAGTTTCAAGTTCGTAGTAGGGGAAGAATTTAGACGATACAAAGAAATCTAGAATATCTGGGAGGCAACGATTATTGTGGGGATAGTAAGTGGGTTCTGCAGGGGCATAGTAAAAATATTTTTCGTGAGTTAAAACATCATATAAAGTTTTTCCCCGCGGGTTTGTAACTCGGCATCCAAACTGTTGATGTTTTGAATTAAAGTCACCACCTGCGATGAAATGTTTTCCTAGATAATTGAAGAAATGTGTAAATTGTTCGCGCGAGATATTATGATTAGGCGGGCAGTACACAGAAGAAAGGGTAAGGGAATGAGTGATTAAAGATACTTCTATCGTGGTAGCCTGAATGTACGATTTTCTGTACGGAGGGAACGAATTATGACTAATACTATTACGAACAAAAATAGCCGACCCTGCATGGCTAGTTCCATCTGGATGTGTACTTCGATATAGTGTGTGTCCAGTGATATGGCAGTGTGTTGTGTCCTTAAAGTGTGTCTCTGTAATAAGTGCAATGTCTACCCGATTGTCATGTAAAAATTGTTTGAGTTCGTGAACATGACGTACAAGACCTGCTGAGTTCCAGAGAGCAACGACGAGGGACCTGCTGGTTTCAGCCATTGATATGACTTAGCAACTTGTTAACGACCATATTAAGCGTAGTAATGAGAGGTGTCAAAAGGTCCTGAAAGCGTGTAAAAAATGTGTTAAGAGTGGCTGTAAAATGATCATAAGGATTCTGAGTCGTTAAGGGATCTGTTGATGAAAGAGTTGAGAATGTCATGGAAGACTGAGACTGCTGAGAGGGCTGGAATAACTGAGATGACCGAGTATGAGATGGCTGCTGCCGAAGGGAAGGAGCAGCCATCTGAGCGTATGACCGTGAATTCAGTCTCGGGTCACGAGAAAGGGGGACGGTGTTAGTATGAGTCGACTGTGTATGATGTGACTTTACCGAGGCACTCACGGGGACTGTATCAGTGACTGGAGGCTCCAACATTACATGAGATTTTTTACCAGAATATTTAACAAAATTACCATTTCTTTTGTCTCTCAGTTCTTTATATGTTTGACATCCTTTGTACGTGGACGAATGATTGCCTTTGCAAAGAAGGCAGACTCGGGGTTCATTGGCACCTCTTGGACAGTCAGCTGTTGGATGAGAGTTGCTGCAGCGTGCACATCTGAACGGATGGTTACAGTACGAGCGGGTGTGTCCAAATCGTAGACATCTTTTGCACTGAACTACGTCACTTTTCTTTTTTGGCTCTTCAACCTTAATGCGTGTGCTTAACAAGGATTTAACATCAAATATTTTTTCGTTATCTTTGTCAGGCTCAAGATCAACGAAAAATAATGGCAAGGGCACTCTTGTGCCAGCCTGTAAAACATTGACAACGTTTCTTACCTTAAAAGAGAGATGTTCCAGCGATTCCTTGATGTCACACGGATCGATACTAGGATGCAAATGGCGTATCACGACTCTGTATGCTTTATCGTGGGGTAGCTGATATGAATGAAAATTGCGTCCCAATTCTCTCAATCGGTGTACAAGAGTACGGTATGTTTCAGATGTTTTTGGGTAAATCGTCACCCCGTCGTTGTTGGTCGCTTGAAATTCAAAGTCGCCAGTTACTGTACTCTTCAACTGAGATATTAAGTTTTTGTAGTCGCGCAGTTCTACGTTTTTTAAATAAATTGGTGGAGGCTTGCAAGAGTCTTCTTGTAACGTTTCTAAAGGTCCGTATTTATTTGTTGTTGGGACTCGAAACTTAGAAGGAGGCAATTCCGAGGCAGCGGAACTTTTTTCCGTATCCAACGGACGTTTTTTACTAGACATCACCTTAGTCCATGCCATTTTCTGCGTACCAGTTGTCTTAGGTGCGACATCCAGGTGAGCGTTGATCACCTTCAAGTTCTCTTCGTGATTGAAGAGATTGTCCATAACTCCCTGCTCCATAGTCAATGGAAACAGGGAGGATTATTATACTTATAACAATAGTTTATGAAAAGTACTTACAGAAAATCAATGTAAACAGAAACACTAACATAACCTCATACATATGCACAATTTCCGTGTCTGATATTAATTTATCTTCACCCTATTTTAAAATAAATTTCTCTTTCCCAATAAGAATAAAGTCTTTTTTTTTCTTGTGAAATTAATTTTCGATGGTTTCTCACAGAAAATCAGAAAGAAATTTATGAATGTTATTTACTATATAAATATCACTGCATTAGTATTTTTAAGATCAGCTGTCACTTAAAAGCTAGGGAAATTTATTGGCTCATTGGTACGCGTTCTGAGCTTTTGATTGAAATTATATAAAAAATATCTATTACTAATAAAATACAACAAAATGTCTATTTTTTACTAACTGTTCACTTTCACAAGTCAACTAAAATAAACTTATCTATAAGTCAATCTAATAATATTAATACTAAAACAAGTTACTTGTTTTAAATAAAATATTAAGTGTAGTACTTAAGCTATAAGTAGATTATACGTATAAATTACATATTTATTTAATCAACTCACATCATTACAGTATAAATTTAACACGATTTTCAAATAAATAATAAATAAAATAAATTTAAATAAAAATACAACGTATTAATTAAGAAAATCCTACTGAATGTCTATCGTAAGATCATGAAAATATATATTACATAAATAATAAGTTTATTTGTAATATTATTTTATTATTTTTATTTGTTGTCAATTTAGTTTACCCTATTAATTTTCTAGAAAATGCATCGTGAGAAACCATGCAATTTTTATGATAATCATTAAAAGTTCATGTCTTATTTTTTGTTATTGATTGAAACGGATGCATGTTGAAGTTTTTTTAAAAATGCAATTCACAGGATGCAGTAAAAAGAATCTGTTAAGCTCTTCAGTGCATATTATGCAATTATTAGAGGTAGGAAGTTGAAAGAGAGTGTGCGTGTGAGAGCGAGTGAGAGAAATTAAATCATGCGGTTGACAAACTTCCAGACACTCACTCATTAGTATTAAATTGCATTCTTCCAACATCCTTCAATAATTTTAATCCCATTTTCTTCATTCATCACATTCTATTATATTGCCCGCATGAACTAACACCAGTTTCAATTTAGAATATTAATTTAATTTGTTAATTAATAATAAATTAAATTTCCAATGACGAGTTTCTCCAGTTAGTAGTCTAATAATTAAATTCTGGTACAAAAATGTTTTAATAATTTCATTTATCATAGAAGGATTTTCAATATTAAAAAAATATTAATATCTTAAATTATTTGCTTTAGCCTTAACTCACACACCTTCATACTTTATGTTTGACGAATTTTTTAAATGATCTTAATTCCCAAACAAAATATTAAAATAAAAATTCATTTCTACTAATCCTCATTTTTTCCTCAGTTACAACACCTTCAATGAAAACGGTTGTGGACAGATGTTAACGCTCCTTTATAAAATTTTTACAATCGTACAATTGTCCATAGCAGGCAGGTGGAGTGTTAAATTATTTGCACTCAATCTGCTAGTTCAAGTGCTACCAAAAAAATTCTGTTTCTTATCACATGGTCAGCCAATTTATGACTAAATCATTTAAGAACACACGAGGTAGAGGTGTAAAAGACACTAATCAGAGTCATCGCTTCTGAAAGTAATAAATTCCATTATACAGCTAGTCGTGAATGAATTAAAGGTGTCATTTGCAGAGTGAAAAATATGTGTTTTTCAGAGGGCCTGGCATGCTGATAAGCATACTTTTTACTTAGTGATAAAAGCAATTATAAACCATCTGACTCCTCGTTTTATTAAGTAAAGCCTCTAGAACTTCAAACCAGCCTCTCGGCTGATGACCTACAATCATACACTGCACACAGATCTTAACATTCCTTACATAAATTAAACAATTCACCAAACATACCAGTGATTTAAATAAAAATTAGTGCTAGCTACAAAGCTGAAGGTCCCGAGATCTATTCCCAGTTAGTGTCTGGATATTTTAACGCTTTAAAACTCACCGTTACAGTATTGAAATCCACATTAGTTGCTAATGACTAAGCTGTTGATGCTACTTTATAATACACAAAAAAAAAAATTGTAAAAACACAACCCGCGCAACCACGTTGTTGTTGTTTAGGTCATCAGCCGAAAAGCCTGTTTTTTTAACTTCCACTAAGTTTGAATGAGGAGTGACTGTGTACATTTACCTTCCTCACTGAGTTGAAAAGTATGCTTATCAGCAACCCGAACCCTCTGAAAAGCATCTACTTTCCATCCTGCAAATAACACCTTCACTTCATTTACCACTGGGTCTGGCTGTATAATGAAATTCATCACTCTTAAAGGAAATAACTCTGCCTATAATATGTCCACAGTTCGGTGGAACCTTGATCATAAACCAACCCTTTCACACACACGCGCGTGCGTGCGCGCAGCATCCCATACCTGCCTTAGCGTTGTTCTATATTGTTCACTACTGAACAATGTAGAACACTGGTAAGGCAGGCTTTGAGCAGGCAAGGGGTTGCTGCGTGTGTGTGTTTGTGTGTGTAAGAGTCGGTTTATGGTCTAGATGCCACTGAGCTGTGGACACATTAGAGTGTCTTTTACACCTCTACCTCTTCTGTTCTTAAATGCTTCAGTCATATAATTAATTGGCTGACCATGTGATAAGAAGCAGAACTATTTTTGTAGACATGGAACTAAGAGATCAAGTGCAAATAATTTAACACTCCACCTGCCTTTTATGGGCAAAAAATGATTCATTATCAGTGTTGAAACGTTTTACTGTCGAGTATGAAGAAGTCAAGCAGCGGCAACCCTTTCGGGCACGCTTACATAATCGTGTTTCTATTTCAATGTCTCTTTAGTCATGTACGTGTATTGTGAGGTAGTTCGTAGTGTAGACTACCTGACGTTACTTTAAAACCTAAAATTATCAACCGATTTCATTACCGAATCTATTTAAAAAGTTTTAAATCTATTTAAAGTTTTAAATTTTGGCGAAATCGAAATAAATTCTTAAGCAAATACTTAAATTAACTTTTAAACTCCAGCATTGTTTGGAATTCTCCTAGTCATTAAGGCAAATTTTATCAATAACAATATTTTGTCTATAGTTTTAATTAATTTTGAGACTGGTAAGGAATTAAGAAAAAAAATTAAGAATTTAAAAAACCATTTAAAAAAAATTAAGAACATAAAATGAATTTATGCTATGAACTCTAAAAATAAAGATTAAGATTTTTGGACGATGTTAATTAGTATATGTGATTGTATGTTAATTAGGATTATCCTTGTACAAAATCTCTAAGTTAATTACAATGACGACTGTTTACAGTTTTAATCTGTGACTTTTTCGGTTTTCTATATTTTATAGTTTTTCATGGTGCAGCATTTGTGTTAGCTTTTAGTAGCTTTTAGTTAGTAGCTTTTACAAAATTATTTTTCATAATATCTGAGCTTTAAAATAAATGTATCAATACCAAAGGTTTTAAGTCGTTGTTTTGATTTTACTACTCATCTGTGCCGTAAGAGTGGATTTCATTTTCTTATTAATAAGTATTAAACCTGGTGGATTGTTTATTTTTTTGTGTTTTAAGGGATATTGGAACAAGTTTGTGTGTGAATGTGAATATTGAAACTGCATTGTAGTGTTTCTGTGGGTGCGAACAAAGCAGCAACAGGCGTGCTAATGACTCATCCTGTAACGTAATGTCGGTTAATGTATTCAGCGGGTTCCGGATTAAGTAAGGGAGATTTTTAATTAAACCCTTTGTGGATAAAATCCGTGTGTTATGCGTCGGTGAAGCTAGTCCGACACTTCGTATCCTGTACATCGAAATGATCTTTTAAGCTAATAGGATGTCACCGATCTATCCACATGGAAATGCAAAAGGTTTCTGACAAGAACATCGTTTTGAAATAACGGACGCCTAAATAATAACTAAATACTTTTAAGTGTAATGTTTGAAGTCATTTAATTAATGTAATTAATTTTAACAGAAAATATTTAATTATTAAATTTAATGAAACCATTTGCTATTTCATTAACAAAAGAATTCTTCGTGAAAGAGAATCTGGTATAACGCTCAGAGTTTGTAAATTCAAAACATAATATGTAATTGAATTTTACGTACAGTAATTACTTCTAAAATCAAACGCTACAAAATATTTTCAGTCTTTATTTAACTGTTCAGTATTTCCAGACAAAAATATACTCATATTTATTTAACCCACCGGTTTGGTCTAGAGGTAATGTCGTCGCCGTGAGTCAGCTGTTTAACAGCTGATTTTCGGATACGAAGGTTTCTGATTCAAACCTTAGTAAAGGTAGTACTTTCATACGGATTTGAATACCAGACAGTAGTTACCGGTGTACTTTGATGGTTGGGGTTCAATTAACAATACTTTCTCAGAAATGGTCAGCCTGGGTCTGTACTAAATTACACATCATTTTACACGTCATGCACATCATCCTCATCTCATTGGGTCACGGGGTTGCTTAGTGTTCTAAATTGAACAGATTGCAAGGACACAAATTAGGTATTAAAATAAAGTATTTTTTTAAAGACTTGTTTTTTTTCTTACGGTTACATAGCAATCTGTTATTTGAAGAATAAGAAACTATTTTCTTCTATCCCTAATTTGTACATTGCAATCTGTTCAATTTAAGAACAATAAACTACCCCATGACCCAATGAGATGCAAATAATATATTGTATGACGTGTAAATGACGTGTAGACTTGTACAGACACAAGCTGACCATTTGAGGGAGTATGGTTAATTGAACCCCAACCATCAAAGTACACCGGTAACCTAGGTCTAGTATTCTTATTTCTAGACCAACCCGGTGGGCAACTAATATAATAAATATAACTAATAAACTAATATAGTTAAGAGAATGAAAAACTTAAGAAAAGTCAAATATCCATAGATTTTTGACCATTGCGATATTTCCGAAAATAAAAAAACATAAAATACAAAGAATGTTAATGAATTTTTAATTACCATTGTGTTTAAGGCAAGTACAAACAATTAAATCGATTCTATCTTGAAGTTATAGTTAAACTATTGTCTAATTAAATTTTTATACCTATAAATTATTTTTATATTTTTTAATCTTGCCCGATATACTCATACACTAGGGTAAGAGAAAGCAAAAATATGCATCATGAGAAAAACGGTTTGTAGCAAAATGTATTCACAGGACTTTCTAATTTCTATTGTTTTTCAACTAATTATTTATAAGTACAGTACATGAACTCTTTTAAAACTTCTGGTTGCTTGAATTTTGTCCAAAAGATTTGTCAGTAAACCTTATGCAACCAATCATATTTTTATCAGTAAGCGTTATTACTTTCTGTGGGAAAAAATTACTGAGGTCACCGTGGTAACACTATTTATTAATTTTTTTAAAATATTTCCAGATGGCTCAGAACTTAATTAGACCAAATATATTTAACAAATATTTATAAATTTAGTCAAAAAACGAAATTTGTAAAAAAATGTTTTTTCTCGTTTTTCAAGTTAGGACCGCCCTTAAGGTATATGCGTGAAATTAAGATAATACTTTGTTACTAGCAACACAAAGAAATCGTTTGTAGTATAGATGTAGAAGAGGAGTACCCATGAATACGTACATAAAAATATTTTGAAAAATTCGTTGGGTTAGGAAATTAGGGGGGAGTCTACCTAAATTTTTTTATTTTTTACTGATACTCAGAAGCAATAAACGTTTTATCACAATAAAATAGTGTCTTTAATAGCATTTAAAATAATATTCTAAGTTTAAAAAATATTTACCCGCACCCCTACAATTAACCAAAATAACGGATTTTAGCGCAATCTTAGAACGAACATATTATCTTTTTAATTAATTGTTTAATCAAATTTATTTAACGTTATGTCAAATTAAAGAGAAAATTCGGTTCTGTGATCTGTAAAAAGCTTTTGTTAAGATATCGTCTGCAAGGAACAAATTATTTTTTTTAATTAGTAAGCAAAAATTTACTTAATTCTTTATGGCATTGAGCTAATTTTAAAATTTTTACCATAAAGGTTACAGTAAAATAAGCTCTATCAGATCACAGAATGTGTAAATGTGAACAATTTAAACGAAATTACAGCTCCAGCTTCTTTAGATCAAACGTTATGTTCGTTCTAGCAGTTAACTAACTCAAATCAAAAACAGTTAACAAACTCAAATAAACTACACGCAAAAAAATAATTTGCGGAAAACGATAAAACAAAATTACTAAGTTTTTTCTTACTGCTACGACACCCATTTATATTTATTTTTATAATGTTACTTAGCAACTACCGAAGATAAAACAAATTACACCATCTTTTTAAGAAAAGAATGGAGATTAATAATTGTGAACATAAAAGGTTTTTGCCAAAAACAATTTTTTGGTGTAAAATAAAGGCAGACCCCCCCCCCTTAAAATGAATCTTTTTCAACGCAAAGAAATCACTTTATTTAATTTTGTATTGATGGAATAATAATACAATAAAAATATTTAGGTCAACAGCGTGACTATCATGACAACAATGGCAGACATATTTCTTGAATTATGTATGCAATATCACGAGTTGCATTATTTTAGTACCTATGTAATTTAGCTTATCATGTTTCGTACACTAGAGCGATGTTGATGATGACTCAAATAGAAACTGATGGAGTGTTCTATAGCATATATCTAAGTTAGGTCAGAACAGTATCAGTACGACACGCTTGGCCGAATTTACGATGCGTTGTTGATTGATGGTCGAGACTATAGGCATAAAATTTGGCGGGAGCTGGTAAAGCAGTTTGATGGAGTGTCCGGGGTAATCCAGCCCCTAGGCTATAAAATTTAAGAGAGAAACTAGTGAGAAGGGGTCAGATACGGTTCTTTCACTATCCGCTTGACATTTATAGCGAATCCCATAAAGTTAAACGAGAAAAAATATTAATAAATTTAATTTACATCAGGTGATTTATTATTCTATTTGAATTTTACAGGTTAACTAAACATGATTCTGTTAAAAATCGTTTTTTATGAAACTTAAATAATAAATTTATTCAACATAAACAAATATTTCATAACTTATAAACGACAGATCTATAAATAATATAACTTTATTAGTATCCTTGGAGATATTGAAGTCTTGATGATCAAATCAAAATTTAAAGACACTAAATAATTTCAAAATTTTGGCAAATCTTTCGGGAGTTAATGTAGGTATTCAATTTTGCTTAAAGATAAAATTAAAGTATTAAATATATATACAGCGCCAACATTTTTCTATGTGTTATGATATTAAAACGTACTTTACTAGAAAAATAACAAAACGGATGTACATTTACGATTTTGTTAATCATTTAACAAATTTAATTTTTTTTCTACTTCTACCACTAATCGTCATCTCATAATTGTCATCATTATCATCTCTATCATGGTCATCGTCATCTTCAGCTTCAAAAACTTCATGTTTCAAGATATTTACGCACAGTTCAGTAAATTTAGTTTTATTTTATGTTCACAGTTTAGTCTTTTTTTGAAACGCACTACTGAGTGAGGTTTATATTTCCATTCTAAAAACGTTATTACTCAGATTTTTATCATATTTTATTAAATTTTATAAACATAATAATATTTTATTCCACATAATATGATACAACATATAGGAAAAATTACAAAAATCAGTATACAAAATGTAACCTAAATAAAATTTCACTAAAGCACCTTAAATTAAAAACAATGAAATGAAATGAAATTAAAACAAATAGGAATTTTATATAAAATGTGGAACTAGGTATCTCCTGTAGCAAAAGCTGTGATGGAAGATACTGTACATGAAAATACAGTGTCAAAGATATAGCAACATATAGACAATATTAATGAAAATAAACATAAAATTACAACAAAGAGATAAAATACCAATTAATACAATTTACGACAATCTTTGACCGCAAAGCAAAAGCGGATAACTAATCAAAGGTGTAACTATAAAAAAAAGTATCAATCAGATGTCTTTCTTATAATTATTTATTATAAAATTATATTTAGTTTATAATTACATTTAAAAAAAACTGATTGGATGAAATTTACACTTAATAAAAATTAACGAAATATTGACAATATTTAAAATTAAAAATCTGAAGTAGGCTAAATTACTAGTAATCAAAAATTACTAAGTAATCTGTAGTAGTATTTGTACCAACAAACACGATGTAATACAAGGATTTTTTTTAACTTTTATTATTATCGGAATCTGTACACTACTGACAACCACCTTTATTTTGTAGCTGATTTTGCTGTATTTTTGACTTGAAGTAAACGAGGATTTACAAGGACCACCAGTGAAGTATGTTTACGGTAGTTGTCAGTTAGTCGTCAACTGATGAAATAACGAAGTTCGTCGCCCAACTGATGTTACTTAACAATCAATTGCAACTTCATATCACATGGCTGACGACTGGCCTTAGGAACACTAGGAAAATTGAAAAATTTAGTACCCGTTAACCACAATACCAGAATTATTTCCGAAGTTACAACTACAAAAGTAGACTATACTATATGTACATATATATATATTTCCAGAGCCTAGATCATTTGTTCTCATTGAAAATTCCTAACACAAAACCATAACATCGTTTTGATTTTTAAATCTAAGTTTTCATCAATCATTTGAGACATTCATCCGGTAAGAAGTCGAAGGCATTTGTCACACATAGCACAGACAGTGTAGGGTCGGATCTGATACGATAGGGTGTTACATGTATATATGTACGTTACATCAGATTTTTGGACGTCCATTACCACCACGGCTTTCTTTCATTTGTAACCACCCGTCATCGCAGCGACATTTACACATTTGTTTCATTGTGGAAGTCATATTTTATTTTAAGTTTTCATTTTTCTTCCCAAGTACAGATTTTTTAAAATTAAAATTTCTGTTACAAAAAATATATTACAAAATTTCTGATATTATCACCGGTACTAGATTTATAAGAACAATTTTTTCGTTAATGATTTGTCAATTTTTAATAACCTTTTCAGGTAAAAGTTAGATTACTCCCTTATCAGTAATATCATCTACGCATATATAAAATATAATATTACATAGGATCAAATTATAATAGAAATAAACCATAGAATAAAATAAAAATAATTGATTTATCAAGCAAAAATTGAGAGACCAAAAGAGTGAAGTTGAAGTCACTTTTGTTGTAACTATTCCTGAAGAGATAATGACATTAGCTGAATACTTATTCAAATATCAGGTCAACAAAAATTTTCATCTACACCTACAGAATTATGCTCTGCCGAGTATATCTAATAGTATGGGAAAGCACAGATTGAAAGGTTCCACAGTCTGGTGCTGTGGTATGTGTAAGTACTTGATCAGCTTGATAATTTCGGCAAGAGAGTGTATCTGCTATATTTGATTCGGTCATCTGTAAAGATTTTCCAGGAAGGTAGAAATTTCCGCGGATCAGGCTGACCCGTTGGTGTAGTCATCAGTGTAAATGTCTTCTATATCAGGGGTCGAGGTTTCAATTCCTGGTCAGATCTGAAACTTCTTCTTTTTGCTATCAATGATTAGGTTCATGCCTATTCCGAACTCACTTCTACGAGGAAGGGTCAAAAAGTTCCCGGAATGGGTTAACAAAAATTTATTGAAAGCATTTTCACTTTATTTTTATTCAAAATACTCTCCTCATGCATCTACACACTTATTCCACCATTCATAAAATTGTAGGAAACAGTCCTGAAAGCCGTTTTTCAAAAGTTTTACCAACCACATTGTCACATTTTCCATCACCTCTGATGAATCAGCGAAACGATGTCCCTTCAATGTCATTTTCAGCTGTGGAAACAGGTAAAAATCTGGTGGTGCAAGATCTGGAGAATATGAAGGGTGTTTCAGAGTAGTAACATTGATCTTTGCACGGTACCGTTTCACCATTAGGGATCATGGTCAACGATCTCATCTGTGGTGGAAGTGGAAGGCCACCCAGTCCGAAAGTCATCTTCAATAGTTGTGCGACCGTCAAAAAAACGTTTTTACCATTCGTAAACTGCCGTTTTCTTCGTCGCATACTTTTTCCGTATGGTTTCTTCAGCATTTCAAAAGTCTCCGAGGGTGATTTCTTCAGCAACACATAGAATTTGAAATTGGTACGCTGCTCTGATAAGAAATTTCACAATCTGACGAAAGCAAAAAATTATCTCTAAAATATCATACACCGCAAGCAGGAAACCAACTCCAACCTGCTGAGCGGTATAGCACCTTCCCTAATAGTGACGCCAAGCTCCCACACAAAAATTTCCCTTCCAGCAAACAAATGCTTGACTGTACGAGACCATTCCGGAAACTTTTTGACCCTACCTCGTATATAATATATTTTATTGTTTTCAGCGAATAGCTATTTATCACACTTTCCACAATTTAGCTACTGCCATCTTCTCCGTGGCCTTTAAATGACTCTTCATCGTTGTTGGCGCAGTTGGTAACGTGCTCGCCTCTCATCATGCGGTCTTGGGTTCGAATCCCATTCAGGCACGGCATCTTTTCATACGTTACAAAAATCATTTCATCCTTCACCGTCTGCATTAGCAGTAATTGCAGAACAGTCGGACGTTAAACCAAAAAAAAAAAAAAAAAAAATTCATCGTTGTGGTCTATAGTTCCTCCCTTTAAGGGTATTCTCCCTTCAAGCATTCTTTCCAGATGCAGCGTCCATTTACCACGATTAATTTTTTATTCTTTCGTTTAAGCTTTCTACGTATTTCCAAATCGGCTCTTATTTCTTTATTCCATTTATATGATCTAATCTTGTGTTCTCTTTTGTCCTTCGTAGGAACCTCTTCTCTGCTGCCTGAATCTTGCTCTTTTGTGACTTTGTAGTGACCCAAGCAAGACTCACTTCCAAAACGAACAGGGGGAGTAGCCATCATATAAAATTTTATTTTTAGTCTTCCTCTAACCTTGTTTTGCAGTGTTCTGCTGATGGCCAATGCTCTGAAACTTTTACACCATAAATTTTCATATGTCACCCTTCACCGTCTTCATTAGCCTTTATATGTGTAAGAATTGAACGTAAAACTTATGGTACCCACTATTCATTCCTACATTTTTGAATAAATGTTATACTGTTTTCGGTAATTAAGTTGACCAGAGTTCATTGATTTCTTCTTGAATGTGAACGTAATTTATCAAGGTACTGCAATTTTCTATTCGTTGGCTTTTGAATGATTATCACCAGTAAGGTACATTTTTATACCCAAATAGAAATTGTAAAACTATTGTGAGTTACGTATTTAAAAAAATATATATGTATGTATTTTTATTACTTTTTGTAATTTTATACGATCTTGTATTTGTTATTTAAACCTTTATGAGTTAGTCGTAGGTAATTAGTTTTATTTTTAGTGTTGTTATGGTCAAATAATTTGACGTCTATAATAATTGGTGATTTACAATCTACCACGAAATCGTTAGTAATATCTTAAGCAAAGTTTTGTCTAAACATGTGATTTATCAGAAGTTGTAATAGATTCTATTTTAAAACAATATTAGTCGATTACGTGGATAGTAGCCTACATAAATATTTATTAAGAATACTAGTAGGTTACTAGGAAGAAATTAATCACTGAAAACAGTCATATGATAAAATTATTGATTTATTTTACTTCTTAACAAGATAGTACTTTAGTATTCCATCATACGAAAGGGAGCCATCATACGAAAGGAGTTAGCCTTTTAGTAGCAGAAGTGAGATTGGGGTTTGAACTCATCCCCAGTAAACGTCATTTTTCAACGAGAACGTGTCGCACGTAATCGCTTTCCAGTTCGCGCCTTCAACCCTGGTTTTTACCATATTTTTGTTATTCAAAACAGGGGAAGATCCTTGTCAGGAAATAAAATTTGTGTCTTGTTTTATTAGGTTTTTCGCGTCGATGGCAAAACAAGAGAGTGTCGCTGACCGGCACTCGTAAAGCTGGTGACCATTATATAGCCGGTTTTTATAAGGGGAGTAGAACAGCGAGTGGTTCTTCCATTACAATTTCTCCCATCCATCCCTTTATAGTCCTTGACAGACATGCCTATGAATATTTTTGTATCCATGTTTTATGAACAGAAGAAATCCAAGTGGAATATAAAATCTAAAAATGACTTTATTTAATTATTCATTATTACATTTTCAAATATCAATATTTATAATAATTTCTGATAAAACGAATTTTCATTAAATAATAATGTTCATCTCAAATAGATAGGAAATTGAAATACTAATGAGTATCTTATAAAATCTCTGTGTAAAAAAAAAAGTTACTGACTACATACATTGATTTACAGATTAGGAAAAATTTCTTAAAACACTATGTTTAGATTGTAGCATTATACGGGAATGAAACGTGGTTGATAGGGGCTGTAGAAGGGAAGAGGATAGAAGCTTTTGAAATTTGGTGTTACAGGAAAATGTTAAAAATTAGGTGGGTGGACAAAATAAGTAGTTTAGAGGTTTTTAGACGAGTGGATGAAAAAATAAGTATTTGGAAGAAAAAATAAGTATATGGAAATATCTTACCAGAATAACGGATAGGCTAGTGGGGGACATCTTAAGACATCCAGGTATTGGTCTATGAATAATGGAGCGTAGATAGTATTGAGGGAGTGAATTGTAGGGGGATGCAAAGGTTAGAATATTTAGAACACATTACAAAATATGTAGAGTGTTACAGGTATGTAGATATTGAACTACTTGCGCAATATAGAACAGCTTGGAGAACTTCATCAAATCAGTCGAGAGACTGATGACAAAAAATTTATAGTCTCATGAAGTATCGAGTTGTATGTACAGGGTTCTACCTTCGATTTCCGAAATTGTGGGCATAATTAATAGCAAACTTTCTACCTATTAATATAATTTTACAATTTTACAATATTTTTTATTTCATTGATTTGGTTTAACTTTGATGTCATATTTGTGTCTTGTATGTTTCTTTACAACTCTACTTTACTCATTCTCATGCCCGATCATCTCGTTCACAGCACATCTGTTTTTGTAATTTAATAGCATTAAGTAGAGACTATATTGCAAAAATCACTGTCTGTTCTATAAACAGGAATTGATTTTATTGATATAACATTGGATCAAGTGTTTGATATAATTTTATCAATGGGTCACGAAAACTTGCAGTTATTATTTAACATGTAAATATTGTACAGACCCCAAGAAAGCATTTGTCTTTAAACAGCAATATCTTTTGAACCGTTATGTGTAAAATCAATTATTATACATCAAATTAAAGCTTGTTTTATTGTTTTATTGTTTTATTGTTTTTATTGTTTTATTGTTGGTTACAGAATTACACTAAAATATAATACTTTATAGCCCTATACATTTTAAAGTACGCGTGAACAAAGTAATAGTACCTTGAAGTTGGGTAACTGAAAAAGTGGTTAATAACAGGATACTTTTTATGCGTAATTCGTTATATTTAATACACTGTTAATTGCCAAAAACGTTAATGTGTATCCTGTAACCAACAATAAAACAAGCTTTAATTTGATATGTCATAATTGTTACTGAAAACTCCAGTCTTTAGACTGGAGTTTTCTTTCGTGAATCAGATTTTAATTTAGGCTAATAATACGTAAATGACACCTGACCAACAGAAGTAGTTAAAACATTAATAATGTTTTATAGGCCCTATTTTGTTAGTTGACCAGATCATATCTGTTAGTTGCAGGGCTAAAAAAAATTCTGTTTCTTATCACACGGTCAGCCAGTTAAATATGACTGAATCATTTAATAAGAGAAGAGGCAGAGATGTATAACACTAACGAGAGTTATCTCTTCTGAAAGTAATAAATTTCATTGTACAGCCGTACCCTGTGGCGAATGAAGTGAAGGTGTCATTTGCAGAGTGAAAAATTTGTGCTTTTCAGAGGGCCCGGCATGCTGATAAGTGTATTTTTCCACTCAATGAAGAAGGCATGGTGAGCCACTTCACTTCTCGTTTTACTTAGTAAAACCTCTACAGGGACAAACCAGCTTTTCGGCTGATGACGTAAACATCAACAGACCCTATTCAATATTAAAATATTTTATTGAACTTTGTTATAATCCTTACAAACGATAAGTTTCAAAAATTATGTATTCTGATATTGTTGTCAAGGTAAAAAATTAAAAAACTGAAATTGTTTTCGATCAATAATACGTTCTTTCATTGGCGAAAGTAATTATTAATTTGTTTTCTGTTAGGCGAATCGGACAATTTTTTATTTTTATTTTTTAATTCCTAATGTGTTCGTTGCAATCTGTTCAATTCAGAATAATAAGCAACCCCATGACCCAATGAGATGAAGATAATGTGTATGGCGTGTAAATGAGGCGTAGTCTTGTACAGATCCAGGCCGATTATTCCTGAGAGAGTATGGTTAATCTAACCCCAACCATAAAAGTACACCGGTAACCACTGTCTAGTATTCAAATCCGTTTAAAAGTAACTACCTTTACTAGGATTTGAACCAGGAACCTTTGTCTTCGACAATCAGTTGTTAAACAGCTGATCCGCGGCGAAGACTTTACCTCTAGACCAACCCGGTGTGTCCCGATAAAATTTAGTACATTTTACGCGAGGTTTCATTCAAAATTGAACGGCCACCGTAACCCGCTTGTAAGGGGAATTCTGATCAATCCTCGGCTCGCCAGACGACTAAAAAGAAGATGGAGCAGAGACCTGCTGAGATGACACCATTCCACTACTTTCCACCATTTCACCACTCTGTGCTACTGTTATCCCCATCATTTATCATCAAATTTCTTAGTTTTTAATACTTGTTAATTTGTTATGTCTATTTGCTATGTTTGTTACTATTTGTATGTTTTTTATTTTTTGAACCCAAAATGAATGTCAATGGACATGTAATTTTATCCTACAACCACTGTGATTTATATTACTCTGTGCTAAAATTTGGTCGTTGTATTGTTATTGTACAGTTCCAAATAAATAATAAAAGAAAAAAAAAACATTTTGCTAAAATTGGCTTAATCAAGAAGGCATGTATTATGTATGTAAAATTCGGGAATGGTTTTTTTTTAAATTTAATATCATCCGTTTACATCAAAGATAATTGCAATTCTTTTGATTCAACCCAAGGTTAATATCTAGTAAAGTAACCGTGATTCAACCTATAAAGATGTAATGGAAAAATAATACAGTTACAATGAACTTAAGATACATTTAAGTTAAGTTGAATCATCATCTCTTCTTGTTTAATCTTGACTACCTGTGAATCAAGTGATGAATCACTGAATATCTCTTCAAACAATGAAACGATTCATAAATAGGCAACGTTACTTTTATAAAGGTACTAAATTACTGAACAACCTACAAAAAAGAAAACAAAATATGACTCACATCATAGTTTTATATTTTATAAACTGAACTTATTATAAAATAAAGAGGAAATAAATACATTAATAATATAAATTATCTGTCATGAATAATGTCTGGAGGAATATTATTCACGTGACAGGCGTTAGCCGGCGGCAATATTAATTTTATAATACTGAGGATAGAATAGCACTAATGTATTTTGTAAAACGAAATCTTATTTTGTGTAACACATGTAAACCATAACAATAACACTTTAAATCTTTTCAATTCTTTTACTTCATGAATCACTATCTGGATTATTTACTGGTTGGGAGACGGTATGTTATACTTAACATTTCTGATCTCATTAAGGACTCGAACTTCCACTAATCACTTACTCAATAAGCATTTGGTTGAAATAAAACAAGCGAATAAAAGGACACGAATAATAAATACTTTAATTTAAGTTAATTATATTGATATTTCAATAATTTTTGCAATCTTTTGGCCTTAGTAATTAAATTTTGGCAATATTCAAAAATGTTAACCTCGGATAGCTTAATGTTTGAAAATTGGAAATGTTTAAATAAATTTATTCGATTTGCAATTCAAATTTTTGACTGTGATTCAATATAATTCGCCTTACCGATTCTGAACGTTCCTTCAAGTACTGCTATTTACTTTAATTCTTCTTAATAATTATTTTCAGTTATTTATCTGAGATTTGCTAAAATTAACATTTCTGTAACAAAAATAATGATTGAGATACACCTTTCAATTACTCTCAATTGGAATCATTGATTTTCTGAAATTCACCTTACGACAGTAATTCTGGAAAAAATTGATATAAGCCATGGCTTGTACTTAAATAATGATATGAGGTGATAAAAAGATAAAGAAAGAAAAAACCTGACCGGAAATCGAACAGGGACTCCTGGCACAGACGCCAGTTGCGCTGAACGCTATAACAGTAGGCCGTTGATTTCGGTTAAGGCATTAGAGATTTCCTTATCTAAAAATTCTATTGTAACTCATATTGTAATCTTATCGATAATAATATTGTACTCATATCGATTCTATTGTAATCCGTAGCTAAAAACGTGTGAACTTAAACGAGCAGTTCGCTAAAGCATATGTATTTAAAAATAGTATTAGATGAACCGAAGTATTATAGTTAAAAGAAGTCAGTTTTCATCGTGAAATAAAATCAATCATTAATACTTCATTATCAGTTAAAGCGACGTCACCGTAGCTATGAAAGACATATGATCGAATTAAGTGATTACTTTGGAGCATTGTATTTATAGGTTACTTTTAAAAATGGACAAAAGAGAAACAAGGTTTGACAAATAATTTTAAAAACTATTTTAATTTCTTTTTATTGTAATACCTAAGACAACAGAGTTTTAATAGAGGATATCCTGGAGTAAATTTAGATTTGTCTAACGAAACAATATTCTCGTTTCTTTCAAATTCGATTCTAACCTAATTGGAAAGTTTGGAAACCCCACTCTCGATATAAGAACAAAAACAAATCCTATCATTTCCAATCAAGTAAGAATTGTTATTATGTTGGTAGCAATAGAAGAACACAATCATCCAGAAGAGTCAATTGTTTTGTTTCTCTTACGAAGTTAGAAAGTGCATAGGACTACAGCACCTAAAGTTGTGTAGGACACGTGTGATGGGCAAACAATCTTGGGACGTAATTGAGCTCAACTCTGTCAACACACACAGGCGATGAAATGGTTCACCAACAGTAATGAAAAGAAAACGTGAGGTTGTTGATGAAACTTTATTCGCCTCCTCAGGCTTATTTTCTGTATCCAAAGAAAAAATCATGAACTTAAAATCAACAGATCCAAATTAAGTAATTTAATCTTAGTTATTACATCTTTATTTTTAAAATCCGTAACTGATAATTCAGTATAATAGTCAAGTAAAAAGTAAAGTAAGTAAAATCTCGATGAACCGTCACTCTTTTAACCGTCACTTTTTGTTATCAGTCAGTACCCCAAACAAGAGGTTTATTACATTTGTTGCGTATTTGGGACATCGCAAATACGCAACAAAGCTCGAGACTCAAAGAAACAGAAGAAGGCGACAGATTATAAAGTGTAAACCTAACTTCTTTTTCATGTAGAATTTCTAAAGTAAGTTTAGCTATTAATAATATCAGTTTATAGTTCTGAACCAGATTTTTGTAGTTTACTTGTAAAAAATATAAACTTGTATTATCCGTTTGTATTTTTTCATTTTCGTCTTGACCACCTACGAAATTAGGCTACATACTGCATAATCAATAATTCATATATTATAATCAGTTATTCACATAATATGTGAATTGAGAATTTCCTGTTATCCTTCTATTCGGTTATCCGTCAGGGTCATTGTCCCAACAATGATGGATAATCGATGTTACACTGTAGTATAATAGTAAAGGGCTTTCCATAATATTTATTGAGTATTTAGGGACTTTAATAAGTTACAAAAGTTTAGTTATTAACTTTTTCAGAAAGTTTGTAAGTTTTAAAATAAATTTAGTATGTTATAACATCCCTGAGGTTTCAAGGCGTAATTTGGTATTTGTTTTGTTGAATGCGAAAATAATGCATACCACCTTTATATAAAGATACTTGCACAAGTATGCCAATAATCTGAAATTTTCAGGTAATTAATATTAGTTTTTTTCATTAATAATAAAGAATAAAATGATAGAGTATCAACTATTTTATTATGTAGAAGAAATTTATTTCGTTATAAGAATCTATTAAAGCGTAGATAGAAGTATAATGAGCGAATGATAAAAGGGCGTTTGTTAGAGAGAGAAAGGGAGAGAGAAAGAGAGAGAGAGAGAGAGAGAGAGAGAGAGAGAGAGAGTGAAGAAACAATCCGGTATTTTATGGCCAAGGTTTGAAAATCGCCCAGAATCGTTTACTAGTATTGTCAATAAATGTAATCACCATTCGATGACCATAAATCACTGGGTATTTTACAACGGCTGTTTGTTGAGGTGTAAAATAAACGTGTTACGAGCTTCGGACGACGCCGATGTTGGTTAGTGGTAGATTCACTACTCGTCGTCTATCTAAATCGGGGGAACAACATGGGGGAATGGCATGGGGGAACGAACGGTTAGCCATAATAGTAATAGACAGTATGGATACGTAGGTTACCATTAAATGAGCTTGACATTTACAACGAGATGCGTTACGAGTCTGTTTGTTGGTCCTATTTATTCTAGTAATGCATATTAAAATTATACTGTCAATGGGTCGTAAAATAAATATCCCATGATGTTTTGACAATAAAATCATCTTCAGTAATAATTATTATATGCACGCAAATTTGGCAATTAAAATTATTTATCAATAGGTAAAACATAAATAATTCCTCATAAAAATTTCCGTATTATTGTGAAATTAATTGAAGGATTCGTTTAGGACGTAATAAAATTCTAATTAAACTATCTGCGAAACTATTCACAACAGATTTAATTACCGAATCAATATAATAGTAATAGAAATAATGAAATATTACAATTAAAATATGAAATGTGAATTAAATTTTTTTAAGTAATCAATCATATTATGAACTATAAAATATTTAAAAAAATCAAGGGACCGTCCATAGGAAAGGGACCTTATCTTCGCCCAAATCAAAAATGAGGTTTTTAGTGTTTCTTACTGAGAATTTAAAGCTAAAACAATGATTTTTTACCACTTTTTTACCACTAATTATAAAAAAGTTACAGAACTTTGAAAATTAAGTTTAAAGAATCTCTTTTTTTCGGGAAATTTCAAATAAAGTTGGTTAAAATTTAGTGATAATATTTTTCAATTAATATATTTCTATTCGTATTTACATTAGGCCTACTTGTATTTGTCAGATGTCAGTCTTACTTATGTAAAATTTTGTACTGAATCCAGTGATTTCTTCTAATAATTTGATATTTGAAATAGTTAAAATCCTGTAACAGATTTTGTGAGACCATGTCAAATGTAAAAATTCCCTGGATGGAAAAAATTGAAAAATTTTATCGGAATTTTAACATACAACAGAGATAAAGCATAACAAAATATATACTTTTTTTATCAAATTGCATTAGTAATTGAAATGACATTAAGGAAACTAATTTTAAAACCTGCTCGTAACAGACAGGTGGAGTGTCAAATTATTTGAACTCAATCTGTTCGTTGCAGGGCTAAAATAAATAGTCCTGTTTCTTATTGCATGGTCAGCCAATTAAATGACTGAATTATTTAAGAACAGAAGAGGTAGAGGTGTAAAAGTCACTAATCAGAGTTATCTCCTCTGAAAGTAATGAAATTTCATAATTCAGCAAGACCCTATGATAAATAAAGTGAAGGTGTTATTTGCAGAGTGTAAAATATATGTATATGCTTTTATTATTTATGTATGTGCTCGTATGTGCTTTTCGGCATGCTGATAAGCGTACTTTCCCACTCAGTGAGAAAGGCAATGGCAAACCACTTTACTCCTGGTTTTACTTAGTAAAACCTCTACAGGTTCAAACCAGCCTGTCGGCTGATGACCTACACAACAATCTAAAAACAAAAAAATAAGAAGATAATGGTACTGTAAATAGGCTTAAACTAAAAATTTACATTCTGAGAATTTTATTGATTTTCTTGTTAAGTGTGGAGGCACCAATCTTGACTATTTTCTTGGAAGAAATGCTTCCACTTTTCTCATGTTTTGAGCCAGAAATTTTAGTTTTTCTTTTACGTATCCAAACGAAAAGGTATCTTAACTTTACTAATGTATTTCTTATTGGACATATGTGATGTACTGTCCATTTTTGGGAATTTAATCAGGTTTAAAATTCAAAATAAAATAAAATTAGGGTTATTTTTATTCACAGAAAATAGTAAGCAATACTTTAAACAAAATAACAGAAAATGTTATTTTTGACGTAATTTCGTTGTTTTTCTCTCCTGAAAATTTTGCTTAGTGAAGATAAAGTCCGTTGTCCTATAGACGGTCACTGGTTTTCCTTGATTTTACTAGCTAGTAAAATTTACAACTGTTTATAAAACAAGGAGTGAATGAGTTGATTATGAAATGAGACAAAACGCGCTTTAAGACTTTGAGCAGATCACCACCCAACAGTGGACCATAGCTATAATTTTTCTCTAAATGTTTTACATAAGTTCATGTACTATCGAAATTACTCATTAAAAAATTGTATCACTACTCCATCGTCGGCATAGACGTCTGCAGAGATTTTAGAGAAAGTGTGGAAGGTAAAGATTACCTGTTCGTTGCTGAGGGAAGGTAATTTCTTACGTGATCTTTTGTAATTGTCACGTACGGGATTTTGACGTCATTTGCAAAAGGGAGCATTTGTAATTTGTCGCAATAATAAATCAATAAAAAGTTCCATAGATTTGGCTAGCTAAATACGCTATTATAAGCGTACTTGTAATATTTTTAACCTTATAGGTATTATTTTATCGATATGGTTTGTTCCTATGATACGCTTGTTCAAGATTGGTGCTATTTAGTAGGCAGAATACAAACTTAGAACTTTCTAAACGTAAAAATCATTTCTATTAGCCCAAATTGTTTTACTGTTTCCGTAGGTTTATTCTGTGAAAACAGAATCCATAAATCGTTTGACGAAAAGTTTATTCTGCTTAGTGAACTGCGATCGAATGTTACTCCTACATATCAGCACACTCATCATACGATGTGATTCTAACGTAGCCAGGAATCGAAACATCCCTATGTATAATATATATCCCATTGTTTACATGCCCGTGCATAGTATACATTACTCAAAGCCCTTCTAAAATAGTCGTTCATCATTCGTAAAGCTTTTATCGGCCATCTCCTAGCTACTCCCAACATATTCACTTTGCCCTTCTAGAAGAAAAAACCGTATAAAAAATTGAAAAATAAGCATGGGTTTTACAAATTTAGTTTCTGTTCAACATTATACACTTAGGGGAATAAGGGATGTTGAAATTGCTTAAATTGAAAGGTTTTTAAATGAAACTTTTCGAGTGAAAACATACATTTTGAACATATACATTTGGGTTCATAAATATTTACCCGATACATTGAATTTTGGTTTATGTTAAATACATTTTATTACCGTTTACAAAACAATATTTAAGTAGTATTTTCTCAACTTACTCTTGAAAATAAAGTTCTCTTGCACAAGGTAATACTCAAACCAGTTTTGGACTGGTTAAACCTATGGGCTATTTTATCAAAAATATAGAAATCTGCAGCGCTTTCAATCAAATTGCCTGAGACTGATCGCTGTAGCATCATAGTATGTAACCAATGAAATATTGCACAACAATCTAAATCTGTCCTTCATAAAAGAAGAAATTGAACAACGTAGCGAGAAACATTTAAAAAAGTTAGGAGAGCATCAAAATCCTTTTACAGTTAACCTTCTCGACATAAGCGAAGATGCTCACAGACTAAAACATTTTAAAACATTGGACTTCCACAATTACTACGACTATTACTACTGCCGCTACTACTATTACTATTACTACTATACTACTGTCCCAGGTTCATAAATAAAAACTCCAAAAGGTTTTATTCTCAAAAATTCAACTTCTTTTATTAAAAAATCCTTGGTAAGTTTTTGTTAAAATACTTAAAAACAATTAAAATTCTTTAAAATTCTTTAAAATAGTTGAATCTTTTATCAAAATCTTCTAAAATTAATGTTTTTATTTAAATATAATGTTTTGAAATTAATAAATTCTTAATATTGTTTTTTACTATAAAAATTGTACAAACCACCTATCCTTTTAAAAGTTTTAAAAAGGAATGGAGGCAACAATCCAATTTTATTAATTTAATAAAATTTTCTTTTTATTTTTTTTGTGTTCTCACATCTGACAGTTCTGTAAATGAGATCATCTGGTATGTTGATGTTGATGCTGTGAGGTTGTGTGTTTATGTTTACGTTTGAGTGTTGTTAATGTGTATACTGTCCGTTGTGTGTCTGTATATGTGTCTCCTATTACAATCTTCCCCCCCCCGGGAGAGGAGACAGAAGCACAAGACATGTGCAAGCAATAGAAAGGGGGTGGGTGCTTAAATGTAAAAGAAAAGGTGAGCATGTAGCAGTTGTCGGCCTGAGATTGTAAAATTCATTCATTCGGGGCCCCTTTCAATAAGACATTCAAACAGCATGCAAACAGCATAGTTTTTGTTTTGTTACAATCATCCCAAGCTCGAGTATCGCGACAGACATCACCTCAAAATATTTTATGTCTTTGAGTAAATTATGTAACCTTTTTAAGGTTAGAAATGTGTTCTTTAGTTATTTCCCCTCCAATAGTCTTACGGAGTAAGGCTGTAACTGGAGTAGAGAAGCCGATGATATAAAAAGGTTCAGACCATCGATATGCCATTTTTGCACAAATATTTTTCCGTTTCGAACTTACGGGGTGAGTTTTAAGCAAAACTTTATCTCCCACCGAAAACGGATTGGGGTGGCGTGTAGCATTATATCGGCGTGCCATATCATGATGGGATTTAATTAGTTTTCTTCTAATGTCACACATCATGTTACTGGAACGTATAGGATTTCTATGGAGGATATCTTGGATATTCCATGCTCTATCCAACGGTGTGTGAGCTGGAAAAGTATGCAATATGTCAAATGGGCATTTCCCATGAGCATTATGTCGAGCCATATTGAAAGCTAATTGAAACCAAAATAGAGATTTGTCCCAGGTTGCTTGAGTCGTTGCATGATATGCAATAAGGATAGACCTAAGATTTCGATTTAATCGTTCGGCGTGAGATGGTTGAGGATGATAGGGTGAGAGGGTGGTCCGTTTTATGCCTAGATTGAAACAAAAGTTTTTAAACATTATGGAATTAAAATTTTTAGCGTTATCTGTGACAATTAACCTCGGGAGAGAGTAATTTTGGAAAATACGTTTTAATTCGTCTATAATGGAGGATGTATTAGTGTTTTTTAATGGGGCTAACCATGTGAATTTTGAAAAACTATCCACTACCACTAGAATATATTTATAACCTTGATTGGTTTTTGGGAGGCTGCCTACCGTATCAATAAACAGTGTGTCAAATGGCGCTGCCGGAACTCTGGAACTGAGATTTCCCCATTTATAATTTATTCCAGGTTTGCTGCGTTGACAGGTTGTACAAGCATTCACTTTTAAAGGAATTTCTCGATATATAGCTGGCCAATAAAAATACCGTGTGATTTTGTGTATAGTTTTATCAACACCTAAATGTCCGCCGATTTCCGACTGATGAAAGTATTTAAATACTAAATCTTTTAAGGAATTGGGGAGAACAATTTTAGTTGGGTTATTGGTTTTATCTTTTAGACATAGGACGCCTTTGGATAAACAAAATTTATTATCCATTTGTTGTTTTTGTTGTAGGATAAAGGTATCCTGTTCCTGATGTTGTTTGATGTCTGTAAAAGATAGGGGGAACTGTGATAATAAAGTATTAATATAAGCTATATCCTTTGAGATATCTTCATTATTTAAATCATACATCCTTGATAATGCGTCAGCAACATTATTATCCGAACCACGGATGTGATTAATTTTAAATTTAAAAACAGATAATCTGAGTAACCATCTAGCCAGTCTACCTAACTGTTTTGGTCTGGAAAGAAGCCAGGCTAAGGCTTGATTATCGGTTTCTAAAAGAAATTCACGATGTGTTAAATAGGTCCTAAAATGATCTGTTGCAAAAACAACTGCAAGACACTCTCGCTCATATGCAGAAAACTTCCGTTCTGCTTCTGTTAATGTTTTGGAAGCGTACGCTATAGGTTTTCTAGATCCTTCTTGTTCCTGAAGTAGAACAGCTCCTAGACCCGTATCAGACGCATCCATCTGTAAAATGAAAGTTTTGGAGAAGTCTGGTATTGCCAATACCGGGGGATTAGCGATTGCCTGTTTGAGATCTTCAAACGCAATTTTTTGTGAGTCTCCCCAGATAAACTGAGTGTTTTTACGACGCAACTTATTTAGGGGTTCGATCCTATCAGCATAATTTTTGATAAATTTAGAAAAATAATTAATCATACCACAATATCGATGTACTTGTTTCACTGTCGTAGGCTGTGGGTACTGCAATATTTTTTGTGTCCTAGTTGAGTCTATAGAAACTCCTTTGTACGACAATGTGTGTCCAAGAAACGGTATTTCATTTACAGCAAATGTTACCTTATCAGGATTAACTGTAATGCCAGCTTTCCGCAGAATTGCCAATACTATTTTAAGGTGTCTGACATGTTCTGTAAAACTTTTAGAATATATTAATATATCGTCCATATAATTAAATACAAATTTATATTTAATATTCTTGAATATTGTATTCATAAGGCGTGTTAAAACTTGTGCACCAGTCGACAGACCAAAAGGTAATCTGACATATTCGTATAAGCCATCCGGTGTGCAAAACGCGGTGATTTGACGAGATTTTTCTGTCAATGGTATCTGATGGTACGCTTGCGCTAAATCTAAAGTACTGAACCATCGAGCATTAGAAAACCATTGAAAAGCATGATTTATATTCGGTAAAGGTTGGGCCTCAGAGTCAATTATTAAGTTGACTTGACGATAGTCTACGACTAGACGACTTGTGCCGTTTGGTTTCGGAATTAAAAATGCTGGGGAGGAATAAGGTGAAACACTTTCTCTAATTACTTTATCTTTTAATAATTTATCAATTTGTTGTTTCATTTGGAGCGTTTTTATTGGATTTAAGGGATAGGGCCTAGATTTTATAATTTCACTATTTCTGAGTTTAATATCATATTTCAATACATGGGTACAGCCTAATTTAGTAGTGAGTACATCAGAAAATTCCTTACATAAATTATTAATTGTATTTTTAATATACTCACTTTGTTCTACGTTGTTAATCTGTTCTGGATATAGATTGGTTAGAGAAAATTGTTGATTTTTTGCCCAATCAAAGGTTAGTATAGATCTTGTAGCATTAAATATTGCGCGAGTTTTTTGTAAAAAGTTCATTCCGAGTATAATTCTATGTTGTATTTTTGGTAATATTTTAAAATTTATTTTCCACGATATTTTTTGAAGAGTAATTTTAACCCAGATTTGCTTATTTATTTTTAGAGGAAATCTATCAGCTGTAAGGCAAATTGTGTTAATGTTTTCTTCCTTTATAATCGCCTTCTTAGTTTTTAAAAATTTATACAGTTGTTGATTAATAATGTTATGGGTGGAACCAGAATCGATGAGGGCGTTAAATATATTATTTTTGATTTTTATTGATAGAGCTTTCAAAGTATAATTACAATTTAACCTGTTTTCTTTTAACTTTAATTGTTTACATGGGTGATGTTTACAAACACATTGTTTGTCTATATCAAAGCCATATGATGTGTGTTTGTAAAGATTCAGTTTTTTGGAAACATGATTATTTTCTTTTTGCTGTAAAAGTTTACAATTCCTTTTGATATGACCTAATTTATGGCAATAAAAACATTTTAAAGTGGTTGCAGGCATTTGTGATCTGATTTTGTTGCCAGCTGTATCTTTTAATGTATTTTGTTTACCTTGGGTAGGTACTATGCTATTTACATTATTTATTACGCTTGTATTATCTATTTTAGATAAACCGATGTCATTCAGAGTCCTAGCATAAACTCTTTCATAGACATAGGCATCTAATTTATTAAAATCTTGTAAGTTATTAGGTTTGCCGATTATACCTATGTGCGTGGCGTATATTTCATTTAAACCAGTTAAAATTATATTAATTAACTCACCTTCTGTCAGATCTAATCTTAACACCTCATGGTTTTCTAAAATTTCTCTCATGTATTCAGCAAGAGTCTCCGTTTGTGACTGATTTCGATATAATAATTTGAGTTTTAATATTTCTTTCATTTTTGGTGTGATTAGTTTACTTACTAAATCTCTATGAAATTGATCAAAATTATGATTATTTCTAATAGAATTTTCAAAAATTTGTTCAGTGAAACCGGTCATAAACGGAGTTAACAACAGCAAAGGTAAATCTACTGCGTAACGTTTCTGAATTTGTTTAATAATTTTGATATTTCGTACCAACATGTCAATATCACGTCCATCAGTTATAGTTAATTGTTTTAATTCGTTTTCAATTGGATTTGCAATTTTTGTCCAATTGAAATTTAACTCACGATGAAAAAAGACAGGATTACGGTTACCTACTGCATTTGGTATTAATATATCAGGAGTTTCATTTCTAAGAACAGGATTTTGCATTACTGGGGGATGTAAAAGATTAACATGATCAACACCAAGATTTCCTTGTTGATCAGATAAGAAATTATTTCCTAAATGTGCGTCTTCAAGGTTTATGGTGTTTTGCTTGAAATTAGGTTCAATTTCGAAATTTTGTAACCTATTAAGTTTCCAGATATCAAATCCTTCTTTTAAATTTTGAAATCCTACGAGTTTATCTGGTTTGTTGGGTAATATGAATGTTAATAGTTTGTTAAGCCGATCATCAAATATTTCGGCATTATACTTTTCTAATTCGGTTAAATTTTCTATGTTTTGTAACTTTACCAAATAGTTTTGACACTCTGTCAGTTGTTTGTCTATGTCAAATCTATGTAGTGTAGTTAAATCAATTTGTCGTCCATTATTTAATAGTTTTTGTAACCTTTGTTTTTTTTGTCTTACGTTTCCTGTTGTCGTGCTTTTTCGTATTCGTAATTGGAAGTTAACGTTTGTTTCGTCTAATTTAGTGGGGTCAAGAATTGGTGCTACTTGCCTATCCATGTTTCTACCTGTTTTTGTTTAGTGATGGTGATGATTTAAGTGTATGTGATCAATAACTTACCAGATGACTTCAGTATACTTGCCAGATGCGAGTTGTTTATAATTTGTAATTGTTATTTATAATTGGTTTTTGTAAATTTTAGAATATTTATTTTATCGTATGTTATTTATTTAATTTTGTTCGATGAATTTTGTTTCAGTTCGTTTGATATCCTGATTATTTTTGTTTCTTGAAATTATCCTGAAATTATTTTGAAATTATTTCGATATCCTGGTTATTGTTTTTTTTGAATGTTTCAAATCCTGGTTATTATGTTTTTTGGAATCCTGGTTATTGTGTTTTTTGGAATCCTGGTCACGGCACCATTTTATTGTCCCAGGTTCATAAATAAAAACTCCAAAAGGTTTTATTCTCAAAAATTCAACTTCTTTTATTAAAAAATCCTTGGTAAGTTTTTGTTAAAATACTTAAAAACAATTAAAATTCTTTAAAATTCTTTAAAATAGTTGAATCTTTTATCAAAATCTTCTAAAATTAATGTTTTTATTTAAATATAATGTTTTGAAATTAATAAATTCTTAATATTGTTTTTTACTATAAAAATTGTACAAACCACCTATCCTTTTAAAAGTTTTAAAAAGGAATGGAGGCAACAATCCAATTTTATTAATTTAATAAAATTTTCTTTTTATTTTTTTTGTGTTCTCACATCTGACAGTTCTGTAAATGAGATCATCTGGTATGTTGATGTTGATGCTGTGAGGTTGTGTGTTTATGTTTACGTTTGAGTGTTGTTAATGTGTATACTGTCCGTTGTGTGTCTGTATATGTGTCTCCTATTACACTACTACTACCAATAATAATAATAATAATAATATAATAAAATTATAATCGTCATTTCGTAATCAGCATTATATTCTCCACCATGTTACTTTTAGTTCAACTAACGTTATAATTCAGACTATTATAATTTTTGCTTAGTTGATATTTAAATTTACAAAACTGATTGCAAAATAATTGCAATTGCACCTTGTTTTTTTAACTTTTATTCTTTATTTAGAAACTTTACTTTTATACGAATTTGAATACTAGACAGTGGTTACCGGTGTACTTTGATGGATGGGGTTCAATTGACCATACTTTCAGGAATGGTCGCAGTCTATACAAGACTACAAAAACCTCATTTACATCGTCATCTACTTCATACTCATCTCATTGATTCATGGGGTTGATTATTGTTGTTAAATCGAACAGATTGCAACGTATTGACTTTCTCTTTGATTAAAATATTTAATTTAAAGTGATTAAGCCCGATTTACTAATATTATTTTCCAAAAACATTCCTTTGATTTAATAGCTACAGGGTTTGTATTTAAGAAATCGTTAACTCAATTTACCGTAAATTGGCTATCTGAATCAAAAATTTAAAATTGTACATACAAATAATTATAGTGATTTAATGAAATTTAAAAATCATAAGTACTTTTATTTTAAAGGAAGAAGACAAGTAATTATCACCAAATGATGTAAACATATTTTTACCAACATTTTGTTTTATTTAAATCTTATTAAGTAGCATTATATTGGTTTCTTTTTCTAAAAAAAATAATATAATGAAGAAAATGAAGTGAAAAGAATACAGAAGATACAGATAAAGTCAAACTTCATGAAGTGGAACGGAGTTGTTATATAGGGGTTTATGTCTCCTTTGAAAATGTCACAACGCCTTTTCGACCGCCAGTTATCTGCTCAAGAAACTGAAAATGTCACCTGCGTTATTGGATGGAAGAAAACTAAACATAGAAAAGAAAGAAAGAAAACGTATCTTTACTACATCATGTCAACAACATCACATAACATCCCCTTCATGTATTATTTTGACTTGGTCTGCGTACTAAAAGACATCTTCTAAACTATTACATAAACCCAAACGATCTGTGTTGTGCAGTACCAGAAAACATAATGTAACAATATGATTGTAATAACACATAACATAAAAGATTATTTCTATGTTTAACGCTATAATATACCAGTATTACTAGATTTCTTCCTTTTGTAATTCAATTTACTCTCAGAAATAAATACGAATATATTCATGAACATATTTCTAATCTTCTTATTCAACATAAGAAAATATGATCATAAGAAAACATTGAAACGATTGAAAATATGGTGGAAATATGTTGCATCAAACATTTTACCCATTTTTAAATACTCATATTATTTTATTTAGAAATAAATAAAATTAAGGATAACAGAGAATGTAAATATTTAGTTTTTTCTTTTTATTTTAAATTCCCACCAATACTAAAGGTAGTTTTGGAAGTTTATTTAGAAATCATAGAAAACTTACAGCTTTAGTGATTTTACAAAAAACATTTTTAAACATTAGGCAATATTGAAACAAAGCAAATTTGAAATCAGAATAAAATAATAACATGTCTAAGAGAAGTATAAACCATAAACTAGAACATATAAAATTCCTTTAATTTTTTTAAGTTCATGAACTCAAAAATTTAGATCATATAAAGTTTCATAAAATTCAATAAAGATTTCTGTTTTTGTTGTTCAAGAAAATAATTCTCTTAAATAAAAAACATTATTCGAGACATAGAAATTAGTTCATTGAAACAATTTTATTTTGTATATCACTAGGAATTTTCAATTTAGACATCAGTATTTGTAAAGCACTGCATCTAATCAACAGATATCTCTGTGTTCAAATTTTCTTTCTACAAGAATACCAATAAATAACATTTTTGAGACCACTTGTCTTGATTCCAACAGGATATTTTTTTGAAAATTGATCTATACTTATCAAATTTCGGTCAGTTGGCAATAAAGATTAAAAAGATCAAAAAAACATCCCTTAGAGACTCGTATTTTAATATTTTTTTATTATGTCATACTGCTCAGTCCTAAGTAAGCCTTAGTAATTATTAGAGAAACTACTCGGAAAAAAGAGTAAAACTATGACATTTTTCCATAATACTTAAATATCACGGATGTATCACACCGCTAACTAATTATTGCAACAAAGGGAAAGGACGAATAATTTAAAAAAAAATTAAGGTAAGGTACTTCAGACATAATTTGAAGAATACGAATACCAGTTCTTATAAATAGTCACCCGGAGTAAAATTAAATTTATCAGAGTTTCAAGAAAATGCTTAAATTTTGACTAAAAATAACAAGCGCTGAACCAGAAATCCGAGGATTTTTGGGCTAGGATAGCCTATTTATCGATGTTCTTAAATAAGCACATTTCAATATAAAAATAACTGTCATTAACTGACGAGGAATTTATTTAGTACATAAAGTTTTAGAAACAGTTTTAAATAACAACTTTTTTAATTTTACATAAACAAAGTAACAAATCTAATTTAACTAAATTAAGTAATTTAATTTTTAATGTAACATAAAAATAACTGTAAGAAAAATCTTACAATTCTTACAAAATAAAATATAAATAAATGTAAAAACTTGTCGGCATACCTAAAAACAAAACGAAAAAATGCATTTAAGAAGTGCAATAATATATTATAAAATGAAACTGAAAAAGTTTTACAATAATTAATTTTTTTTCTATATAAATTTTATAAAAATTTAAAATATATGTAATTATATTAATAATATGAAATAATATTAAGTATAGTACACTGTTTATCTAAATTCATAAAATATAATAAAACATTTTACAATATCATAGGCTAATAATTAATTCTTTATTTTACATAATATTTAATTTTTATTGTTACAAATATTTCGTAATATCAAATTTAATTTGGTCGGCCGCATTGGCGCAGTTGGTAACGTGCTCGCCTCTCATCATGCGGTCCTGGGTTTGAATCCCACTCAGGCATGGCATATTTTCATACGTTACATAAAATCATTTCATCCTACATCGCATAAAGTTCCATCCCAACGTCGTCGCTAATGACCGTTGCAGTTGATGCGACGTTAAATAAATAAACTAAAAAAAAAAAAAATAATTAATTTATTTTTTAACTAATTGATCAAACAATACCGGACGCCCAGTTAAAGAAGTTTTATTTTCAATTCTTCATTGTGTTTATGATGCAGGGATTTATCTGGTAACAAATTTAAAAGTCTAGGCACAATGTAAGAATCCAGTCGAATACCATACGTATTATTAGGGAAACTGGAAATAAATGTTTTGTTTCTTAGTTTGTAATCAGTAACAGCTAATTTACGATAATTAGCGTGTAAATAATCATGTCATTCTATATAGAAGGAAATAAAATTAAGGGTAACAGAGAATGTAAAATCAAGAATTGAACAGTAGTAAAACTTTTGGATGTAAAGCAGTTGGAAAAGAGAATTGTATTGGTTCATGATCAGGATTAAAATTTCAACTGTTATTGAACTCTTTTTCTAGAATATCAGATTAATGTATCAGTAATTTAAAAGCTTTTAATCTCTTGAAGTTAAAAGCTAATTAATAGACAATATCCACAGAACTGTATATTTGTTAACAACTTGAATAAAGTTATATTCACCAATCAAGCATAAAAAATGAAATGAAGGCTGTACGCATTGTCAGTTAGAAGAAGATATATTGAAGTTTTTTTTCATCTCCAACCATTTGATTTATGACTGTTTTCCGTTTTCTTCCAGTTTGATGGATTTTCACATAGTGCACATCGTATGCAAAACTTTGTTTAGGGAATTTATATTCACTTGTCCAAGCTTTTAGTCTAACTACAATTCATGGGATCTACTTTTATTCAATTTTAGTTTCCGTCATTTATCAAACTGAACTGTAAAAACATCAAGTTTAAACCAATGGATAGGTTTTTAAAATTTTTGGGTAATTTGCTTGTTACAATAAACATTGTTCATCCCGAAAAACCTAAAACGGCGATGAGTAGAGATATCCTTGTAGGAAAATTGGAATTTTTTTCAACTTCACATTTAGTTACTTCATTGTTCTTTAGGTCATCAGCCAAGAGGCTCGTTTGAACTTCTAGAGGTTTTACTGAGTAAAACGAGAAAAGAGGTGGTTTACGATTATCTTCTTCACTGAGTTGAAAAGTAAGCAAATCAGCATGCCAGGCTCTCTGAAAAGCACATATTTCCCACCTCCTCTGCAAATGACACCTTCACTTCATTCACAAGTGGCTGTATAATGAAATTCATTACTTTATGAGGAGGTAACTCTGATTAGTGTCTTTTACACCTCTAACTTTTCTGTCATTGGATGATTCAGTCATTTAATTGGCTGAACATGTGATAAGAAATAGAACTATTTTTTATAGCCCTGAACTAAAACATTGAGTGTAAATAATTTAACGCCTGTCTTGTAGCAGTCAGTTTTACCCGATGACATTCTAAACAGCTGATTAATCAAATCAGATGTCATTTTAGAAATAAATGATTTTCAAAATTTACAGTTTGAATAATTTTTTATATATTTTTTAAATTAAATTTTAATAAAACAAAAAGTATTCATATTTAAAGAAAAATTTGTTAATAAACTCAATTTATTGGATAATATTAATTTTTGTTTGTTAATTTAAAAATAAATGTGCATTTTAATTAAATTAAATAAATTTTATTTACATAACATTGTTTAACAAAGGAAATGAAAATTTTAATTTGTAGGTCTTTGAATACCAAACCTACAACATACACTGTAAAGAATCTTTTAAATATTTTATTATACCAACATCATTTTATTTATAAATCTTTTCGTCACCATCAGTGACAAAAGATCAGTGGTTAGATGTTTCTTCTAACTAAATTATATATAACTTAATTTTTTTTTTAAATTTAAATTCTTAAAATTAATTTTTTATAATATAGTCAGTAATGTTTCATTTAAACAATACGGTAATATAAATTTCGTTCTCTGTGACATTTCGTTTTCTTTATTTGTAGTGATAGTTTTCAGTAGTAATTTAGATTTATTAAATAGTTTTTCAGTTAAATTTAAACGTTTTCCACGCAGCTGAATTTAGCCGGACAACGCTCATTAGTTAACAATTAGCTGCACTACAGTCTGCTGTGGACAGATTACTTCCATTATCAAAATTAATTCACTACTAGAGTGGCAGACGCCTAAATGATTTTTTAGCTTAACACCAGTTTAAATTTTACAAATCCTATCAAATTTACTAGTCTGTATTTTACTTGTTTTTATAAAATAAACTAAGTTAAAGAAACTATAAAATATATGGAAAAAGTATTGAAAAATTATTTATTGTAAACCCCATTTTAAGGTTTTTAAAAAGTGGGTGAACTCATTAAATTTGTGAACAAATTAATGAAAGTTAAATAGTAAAATGAATTGGGGTGATAAGAGTGTGGATTTTAAATTGTATGATTGTAATGTGCACATTTATAAATGTATTCCCTTTAAGTGTATTTTAGGACAGATGTTACTTAAGGGTGTTTAAATGAGGATGGAAAAAGAGAGAGAGACCTCAGGACTGACATTTGACGCTGAATCCTTTGACTTTACATATCTAATAACAAAAACCCCTTTACCTCAACTCAACCCCTTTTTACTTTAAACTGAACGCATTTTGATTTCGCAAGGGTAGTTTACAATGGATTTTTCAAAACCTGTCACGGTTGAATTTAATTTTCGTGGCGCCCTTTTCAATTTGTTACAGTCTTATAAACCTTGTGGGTGGCTATATTCACTTTACCCACCCGATATGATTTTATTGTAGTAATAGGTTTCTTTCTTTAAAAAAAAATAAAAGAAACCTTATCTCGTTTCACTTGATATCATGTTCATTTTCATGTAATGCCATATTACCAGAAGTAGGGATAAATTTAAATGAATTTAATTTTAATAAAATCTATAATCGGAGTAATTTGAGATATTTGAAAAAAATAGTTTTTACTATTTGAATTTTCGGTAACCAACCTTTATAATGTAAATCAAAAATTAAAAAAAATTCTAGAAATCTTCCTAGATACATCACTTTAGTACATAAATTTTGTTAAAACCACGGATTGGTAATTTTGGAAAAATCGTTAACAACGACATTTGCTGACGACGCGGCAATTCTTGTAAGGGAAATACCGCAGATGAAGCTTAAAGATTGGTACAGCAAAATTTTTTACTGACACGGATAGCGTTACCCGTTGGCGTATTAAGGTGAATCCAAAGAAATTAACACAGGTTACTTTCATCTTACTTCAGTGTCCACATGTGATGCTGAACAACGTGCACAACTCCCAAGCAAGAGTGGTGCAATATCTTGGCTTGTGGCTTGACAGGTGACTAACTTAGAATACCATCTGCGTACAAAACGTTTAGAACTTAATCCCCCGCCAGAAACTAATATTCTGCTTAATTAACCCTCGGTCAAAATTGAACTTCCGTTCCGAAATTTTTATTTACAAAACCCTTTGAGATTAATTTAGGTCTCTAGTTCATTGTAGCAGCGGCAGAGAGTAATTTAAAGTCGATTCAGGTAAAATTCTTAAGACGTGCTTTTGATGCTCCTTTTTATGTAAGCAATGAAACCCTCCACGATGATTTCAAAATTTTGACAGTAAAGAAACTAACTGCGTCCTTCTACAGTAAATTTCGCGTAGGCTACGACTAGATACCCAACTCAACCAACTAGCTCGTGACCTAGTTACAAGGGAATTCTTTACTGTATATCGTCTAAAGCGAAAATGGAGGAAAGACCTCTTGGTCTGAATAACGGACAACACCCGTAGTTCTAAACGGAGAATGTACCACTGGGTTCTCCTGAAATTAAATTTTCTCACCGCCCGTTAAATTAAATTTCGTATTCTGAAATTGTGCAGTTTATTGTACAATACCGTAATAAAAATTAAAGACAAAAAGAAGCACAGAGGAAGTTTAAGGTCTTGAATTTTTAATCATTTTTAAGTACACTTGTATTTATCATGACAAAATGTAGACGCTCCTAATATAGTTAAGAGAACTCTGGTTCGATTCCTGGTTAAGCCAGACATTTTTTCACCACTCATTTTTATCCTTTACCTTTCATCGTCTGCGTTACCTGGCAATGCAATCGGACGTAAAACCAAAAAAATTCTACAACATTTACGACGTATAGGCTATCTGTCATCTCGATTGTTATTAGTTCTTGGTAAAAGTAAAATTATTTCAGTCACCAAACATTTTAATTTAAGAGCCTATTTTTAGAGTCGCTTTGGAATTCCAATGAGAGCGGTGTTCTCCTACAGGCAAAATAAATAAATATTAAAAAATATAGTACTTGTTAGAAAAAAATAAAAACTTAAAATTGAGTAAAATTTCAGTACTAATTTTTTTATATTTTCCGACATCTAAGTGGAAGTTTGTTTGGATTGCTAAGATCTCAAAAAGTATAGAAATATTGAAATAATTGTATACAGTTTATCACATTTTCTTCATTACTAAGGACATCTACGCGGTAAGCCAGAGACGAAATTCACGTATTAAAATTATTTCAAATTTTTTGTTGGAATGAACGTTATTATGTAGACTAAATAAGAATATAATCCAATAACTCTGGATTACAATTTATAAGATTACATTTTTCATGTCATTCCTTTCAATGTTGAACATAAGCTATAGAAATGTACCAACTATGTCACTAATAATCAGAAATAAACTTTTTCTACATTTTGACATTTTAAAGAAATAAGTACAACAATGGTCTTGTAACAGAGTTACAAAATCAAATTGTATTAATCATTAGAATGAATCTGACTGACATGTAATACGATGAAGAGAAAGAAGCGGGTGAGGAGATACAGCGGGAGGGAAAGAGTACAAGTCGCTGTGGGACCATGAAATTAAAACGTCGTCAATACAAGCTGAAGGGAGACAATGGTGTCGGGTCGGGGGTAAAATCAGGATGTACAAGGGATGTGCTCAGAAATGTACCCGTTCCACTCCGCAGGCTTTTAACTAATTAAATTTATGGTTGAAACAGTTTTAAAAAGAAGTTTCCATGGAAGGGGGACTGAAGTACAAGCAGATTACGGTGTCCTGCTGTGCCTTCAGGCACCTAATTCTTTTGTCTCTGATTTTTTAACGTAACTGGGTACATTTTTATAATAGATTATACATGACTAAAATATTAACATTCTTTTTTGTTATGTAAAAAAATTAAAAACATTAAACGATATTGTTAAAATTATTAGATATTTTCACTAAATCTTTTGTTTTATTTCATAAACCATACAAACAAAATGTACGAATACAAAATCTGAAATAACCAACAAATAAGCTTACAAATTATTTAATCTTTTTGTTTTGTTTCGTTCATCCCTTTCAGTAAAACAAAATATTAGTTTCATTGATTGGTTTTACGAGTAAAAAACTTCATTTATAATCCCAATCATTGTTATTATCTATTAATCTGACTGGTTAAAAAAGCGCATCAGATTTGTTCATTATAAGAGATTATTGTCGATATTGTCAATCGGACCAATTTACAAATTAATATTGTTTTTTCGAAAGGGCAAACAGGTCTAATTGCCTAACTAAATGAAAATAGAGGGCATGAAATGTGAGAGCAGTAGAGCACTTGCAGGTCCTCAAGAGGGTGTGGTGACAGTACCAGGTAACAACGATTATAAATTTGGAACTGACACTGCAGTTTTTTGGAATAAAAATCAGGTGTGAAACACTCACACAACTTTATCTTGCTAGTGCAAATAATGAACGATATAACCTAACATAAGAAATAAAACATTAGAAATAAACAAAAAACTAACCTCAAAAAAACATAACCTTATTTTAATCTTGAGTGAAAGACGCAAAATAAAAATCAACCTGTTTGGCTTAAAAATACGGAAAATCACTCTTTCACGCTAAACTAGGCTCTGTAGACAAAAATGCTTTAAATAAAAGTTGTAGATCTTTTAATTTACTATAAATTTTATTGTATACACTTTTGTCGTAAAATGCATACTAAGGCTGAAATCTAAAAAAAATCGATTTTTTACAATTTTTCGTGAGAAAAACCAAGAAAACTGCTAATTACCTATAAACTAAACGTTATACAATAAAATATTTAAAATTAAATTGTAGGATTTTAAATTCTCTACAACTTTTATTATATACTCGTACATTTTAAAGCTAAAGTGTATATTAAGTCTCAATCTTAAAAAAATATATTTTAACAGAAAACAACCTCCCCAAGAATTTCAGTATACATGACGCCTACCCTATCTTGTAGAGCATAAAAAAATTAGTAAATGGGGCGATTTTAAAAATAATCGTAAGAGTCGTTTTTGAGAAAATCGCAAAAAAGTGAAAAATTACACGAATAAACTACTACTTCCGGTTGACCGATTTTTATGAAAATGTTTGTGTCGGGTTCTCTAGTGGTATTTAACTTAAGTTTCAAATTTCAAGTTCGTACGATGTTTTGTTCCTAAGATATTCTGTTCACACACACACACACACACACACACACACACATAGACCAATCGCTAAAAACATATTTTTTGGGTTCAGGAGGTCTGAAAGCATGTAGATCCAGTGAAAACTCGATTTCGAAAAATTGACTTGAAAACAATACTTTCTTTCCTATATAAAATTAATGTAAGTGCATATAGGGAAGAGAAAGTAAAAAGAAAGTTGTTGACTATAAACAGCAACACTACAACACACTATAGGACATTATAGGACACTATACTTATTATAGACCGCCCCTTTGTGATGTAGTGGCTAGCCAAACTGACTTCTATGCCACGGGTTCCCGTTTGGATTCCCGGTCAGGTCGGGCATTACAGATTTATTTATTACCTCATATCATTACCTAAAAACAAGCCAATGCTTATGTAGGCATAATCATCATACAGAAAAAAATGGGACTACAATACTACAACAGTGCAAAACAGTAGCGACTACAAAACAACAGTAAGTGGGGGATGTTCAAGGGGATTCAGATAATCTGAGATAGACCTCTTACTTAAAAATTACATAATAACATAGTAACACAATAAGTGTAGATCTTAATGGTGGTTTACACAACACTGCGTTTTATAATTATTTACTAGTGTAGAATTTCATTTAGTTGAATAATCTGGTCTACAGCTGCAGTCCACCTCTATTTGTACGTGATTATTTCCCGGACTAAAGACCATGTAACTCATGCCTAGAGCAAGCAGTACAGTGCTAACACTGCACTCAGCCATTATGTTACAATAGAAAAGGTGTTGCACTTGACAGATGCAGAGGATAATCTCTGAAATTGTAGATCCAAGACCAAACCTAAAGCCAGTATACGTATTTTAACGGCACCCGGAACGGAGAAAATTGAAAATGTTTACATATCCGGTTTTTCACACTATTGAAACAGTGTTTTCTGCATCCAGTTGTATATAATTTGTTGGGAATTTTCCAGTTCCCCCCCCCCCCCAAAAAAAGTTGAACCCTTACGTTATTTTCTAAACGTTACCCAGTTTGCATTCTATATTTTTTGAATGACAAAAGATAAATTCACAATTTATTTTTTATTTTGTACGATAGTTTTTGTTTGAAAACTTTAAGTTGACATTAGTCTAGCTGTGAATGTAACATTGAATTCTGTGTATAATAAATTTAACTGGTAATTGTATTAAAAACTTTACATTTTTTTAGTTTTTTTCTTGTTTTCCGTAAAATACAATTTTTGACACAATACATAACGAACATTTTCTCAGCCAACTGCTAATGGATTTTAATCTAATTGTTGCACAGCCTTTTATAATATAATTTCATTGTACTGAGTCAATATTACAGTAAAATAATGTGTTTGAATATTAATTTTTCACTTCAATAGGAAAAAATTATGATTTTCAAAACAGGTAATTTCAAAAACTGCTTTCTTACTTCTTAACAATATCTGAAGACGCTAATAACTCAGTGGGTGTAGCAAAGCCTAAAAAGTAACCAGAAAAAAATTGGACAGGATAACTAAGAGTATTATTTTTTTTGAGAAAATGTTCCATACATTAACATTAAGGAGATAGACACTCCGGTTACCCTTAACTCGTTCCCATTTAGATATTTTACTACGTAATTATTAATAACATTATTTTAAAAAATCCTAAATATGTGTACATTGCAATCTGTCCAACTTAGAACAATAAGCACCCTCACGACCCAATGAGATGAGTATGATATGTATGATTTATAAATGAGCTGTAGACTCAGGCCGACCATTCTTGATAAGTATGGTTAATTTTACCCCAACCATAAAAATACACCATGAACCAATGCCTAGCATTCAAATCCGTATTAAAGTAACTACCTTTACCGGAACTAGGATTTAAACCACGGAACCTTCGTCTCAGAAAATCAGCTGTTAAACAGCTGATTCGCGGTGACATTTTTACCAATAGAACAACCCGCTTGGTTTGACAACATTCACGTTAATATTTTACTTATTTATTTACAATAGTTATTTGGTATTTAATATTTCATAAGTAACCTAACGGGTTGGTCTAGTGGTAACGTCGTCGTCGTCGCTTGTCAGCCGTTTAACAGTGATTTTCGGAGACGAAGGTTCCTGGTTAAAATCCTAGTTAAGGTAGTTACTTTTATACGGATTTGAATATTAGAAAGTGGTAACTGGTGTACGTTGATGGTTGGGTTTCAATTAACCATACTCTCTCAGGAATGTTCGGCCTGAGTCTGTACAAGACCACATCTCATTTACACATATATACCATCCTCATCTATTCGGGTCATCGGGTTATTTATTGTTCTAAATTGAACAAATTGCATTGTACACACATTAGGAATAATAAAAAAAATTTAAGTGTTGTTGCGAATCTGAGTTAAGGTTAATGATTTAAGTTCGTAAAAGGTTTAGGAGTAGGGTCATTATGAGCAGGTGTGTCATACATTTGACATAAATTTATTACTGATAACAATTTAAAAATGACGATATGTTATCTTATGGAATTTCTTTTTTCTTGATATTAGCCTACATATTTAATTAATTCTAAAATAAGAATAAATATATGTTAAACTTTAAGGATTCGATAATAAATACCTAGCAGATCTAAATAATTTCAACGTAGAATATTTTTTATATCTACATTTTCACGACAAAATAAGAAAAACTATAAAGTTTAGTACGAATATATTATATAAACTTATGCATATTTTTGATAAAATATTTTAGGCAATGACTTGAGATAGAATTTTTATATGAATAGTAAAGTTATAAAAAGAGAAACTTATGACAAGTTTGAGCAATGTGGGTGAAAGATTGGACATATTCTTATCTGCATGAGTATGAAACATCACCGGTAACGGGGTAGAAAACATGGTTTCTTATCTCTTCTTTCTAGGGCTGAGAGATTTTCGCATTGATGTTGAAGAAAGCTGTGAAATCCCTTATCTTCCGAAATGAGGGTAGTATACAAGTGATATATATATATATAATACAGAAGTCTATCTAATGGAAGTGGAGGCTGACATAAACAGTCGTGGAGTCGGGTGAGGAGTTTTGATGTGCAGAAATCTGAGACAAACCGACTGTGAATCCCAGGCTAAATATTGGGCCTACACTAATAACAGTAAAATATAGGGAGGTACGCCACCCAACAGGCGTAGGGATTCCTGCACTACTCTTTACTCCACGGTGTAGTTTATAACGCCCCATTGAACTCGCTTTCTTCTTATTATTCTTGTACACTCTATTTCTCATCATTCTCTCTAACACTCAGCAGTTATTTTCTTTTCTATTTCGAATTTTCAGAGTTTCCACCCTTTTCTCTTTAAAAGCAGTTTTCTGGAAATTTACTGATTCTATTTGTATAATTGCGATTTCAAGGGTTTACACTAATTTTAAGTATTCCGCATTTTAACACCAAAACTTCTTTTAAAACATGTTTCTCTTACACTATTGATTCAGCAACTGTTCTAAAATGCCACGAAAAGTATCTTCGCTCAAATAAGATATTTACTGGCAAACTTGACAAACTTTTAACAGAGTTTGAGAGTAATATTTTATCAACTATTCGTTCACGTTTAATTTAGATTTACAGACAACATTAAGCCTACCTATTATACTTTTCATTAAGTCATATGTCAACTTATATTCATACAAAATTAAAATTTGATTCCGAGAACGCTACTTTTTAAAAAGTAGCTGTTTAAAAAAGTTATTTGTTTTACACGTAACTTTATTTTACTTTATTAACGTCACTTTCAAATACGAGTATAAAAAAGTTACGACTTTTATTGGCAAGCATTCGCTAACCATTCGCAGCAAAATAGTACTGGATAAGGGAATCGTAAAACACTTTAAATAGGTAGCTACATAGGGTGTGACATAAAATCAGTTGTTTATAATAAAATTGGCGCAATGGTGAATAGATTTCGGGCAATATAAATGTTAAAATAAAAAATCTTTAGAGGAAAACTGATGAAACTTCTTAATAATGTTGGGAGTCCCAACTTTAACATATCTATCCGAAACACGGGTTATATCGACAGTAATGGACACAAGCTGTGGAAATTAGCTTTCTACGTTATGTGAACGTAAAATATTTATGTAATACTTAAACGTTTACATAAATATACACATTAACACATAAAGTAGTTCGAGACAGTTAACGTAATCCTTGTAACCTATTTAATTTGTCGCCGACTGCCGCGCTAATTCGTCGCCTACAGACAGTCCCGGAGCCTGCCGCGGGGAGCGCTTCCAACGCGTAGCAAGCAGTGCTCCCTCCAACATGAAGTGGACTCACCGGAGGGGTATAAAAAGAGCTGCCCTGAACCGCGAGAGCCACTCACTATCCAGTCCCCGACCAGGAAAAAACACAAGAAGAAGAAGAAGAAGAAGAAGAAGAAGAAGAAGAAGAAGAAAAAGAAGAAGAAGAAGAAGAAGAACAGCCCCGCCGAGACCGGGCGCAGCCATCCCTGGTCGACGCTACCGGTGGCGGACGTCACATTCCCGTACCGGTCAGCCGAAGGAAGCCCATGCGTGCCCGCTGCGATCACGGTGACGAGTGAGCCCAGCGCAGGCCCGGAAGGAACCGCCTCGGCCGACCCGACACTGCGGTGCTCTTGGGGCCACGCTGCAATGGGGACCCAACTGCCGCTGAGGGAAGGCTAGGCTTGAACCCGGTAGCTGAGACATCACCCTTCGGGCACCGCGCTGCACACGCCGGCTCGACGCGTCCGACCACCTACAACGCTTTAAATTGTTTTATTGTATACTCCTATGCACGGACAGAACTCTTTGTGAAGAAGAGTTTTTGCATATAAGTATGTATATTTAGTTAAAAATATTGTATACTTATACAGCTTAGTTTAGTAATAAAATCTTAATGCATATTTACTTACTTACTTACTTACTTACTCCCATGGCCATCTATATCGGAGTTGATATTTAGCCGCACCAACAGCAAGCCTCCATGTCGCTAAATAAAATATCAAATACTGAGAACAACAATTAGAAGCGTTTTTACACCAACAGTAAATCACCTGATCTATAGATGAAAAGGATTGATAAAATAAGCTATAATGGGAATCAAACCCGGGACTTTTGGGTAGAAGCCAATTGCGCTGACCACTATATCACGGGTTATACAATATTTATTTCCTAGGGTCTCGCAGAGCGCCATCCTTAACCTGAAATTGTATGATGTTTTACTCTAATTTTATAATTTTATCCCGGTTTTACCCGGGAAACCCAATTCTTCTTAAATTATTTGGGTAGTATGTTCATGAAATTTATTTTTAATTAAGCAAGTATTTTTACCTTTTACTCTCGGGGAATATTTTGTTTTTAACAACTATCAAATGTTTTAGCGTAACGATATTCTTGATTCTTTTATTGTAATAGATATATGAATTAGAATAAAGATACTTAATGGGTTTTGTTCATATAGTTCTGTTAGGTAGTCACAATATAAAATGGCTGGCCCAAACACTGTTATTTGGCGATTCGAAGCAGACTGGACTGGACTGGCCCGGAAGCCAAATAGTATATTATAGTGTACTAAACACAATATAATATTTCTTTCTGTAGCATATTGAATAATTGTGAGAAATAAAAATATATGCAATAGTAATAATTATATAAGTAACTAGAAGGAGGTTGTATAATAAAAAGGGATGAATACTAAAAGAACACTTTAACCATTAACAACATTTGAGGGTATGTAAAGGTGTGTAAGGGTATGTTTAAATATAAATACAGAATATGATTAGAGGGAGGAGTTTAGATGAGGAGGGTTCTATGATTTATGTTGAATCTTCTTTAATAGTAGCGTCAGTATTATTATTATTATTGGTTTTATCTTTCAATAGTACACTTAGAAATAAAGCTTTCAGCTGTTGTGGCCGCTTTAGAGAACCAAGGAAGAACGATCAAGTATCCCCTGTATAGAATTCTAAGTTGTATAATAATATATTCGTATGCAAACCTATCTAGGATGTAATTTATAAGGTGTTGGACAGGAAGAAGAAAGTAAAGGTCTAAAGGACTAAGAGGACAAACCCCCCGTCGGTTAGTTTTAGATAGATGCGGGTTCTTATAAAGGGAGGTTGTCATTAAGGAGGGGTCAACGATCTACTAGAATATTGTTGCGACATTATAGATTGGAGACAAGGTGACAACCATGATTAATGATCAAGGATTAAGAAGGATTTTATTATATTATTGATAATAGGCGTTTCGCTATTATATTATGTATTATATAAAATATAATACTAAATTCTACATCGTCATAAGACTGACCGATTGCTTGTATTGTTATTTACTATTCATTTAACAACTTAACATATCTTTATTTGGATAACTCCTACAAGTTTCCAAACAAATAATTTAACTTTTTCAATATGATGAAGAAACTTCCCATGTTTAATCCCGTAAATAAATTCAACCCGTAATTTTTTTTTAAATTTTAACTGTCAAATTAATTGTTAATATTTAATACGACGTTATTTTTATCTTGTTTTTTACAAATGATTAAATTTTTGGAGCATAAAAAATTATAAATCCAGTTTTCTTTTATTCGATTGAACAAGATTTGCAACATTTATTAGTATAATAGGTTCACAAAGGAAAGGATAAATAATTTGCATGATAGTCCGGGAGAAAGGAACCGTGCAAAATTGCTTTTTGCTATATTCATATATACCTCTATAGGTATGAATAATAAAAAAGAACATGTCTCTTTTTGTTATTATACAATGCACAATATTTCTTCGCATAATCAGATTTGTTATTTTACGTGGCATTTAACGATAACAATTAAATTTATTCTTTTTTTTTCTTTAACTTTTTTTTGCAATCGCTTAGCAACATCAAAGAAGCTCATATTATTCAGTACGGAAATAAAAAATGAATTATAAATATAAAAAGATTTAACGAACCTTATAAATATAATTGGTTTTATGAATTGCAAAATTTAATTAAAATTATTTGACCGAACGAAAACATCCATTATCGTTCAGTTATGAAATATCAAATATTTTGATCAACTTGAAAGATTCATATTCGAATTGAAAATGTGCGTAATCTTATGTCTTTCTGTGAAGAAAGTTTTTAAACGACGCTAGATTACAGCCGTAGAAGATAAAGTATGAATCGCATGAATCGCACTGAGGAGAAAGGAACTAAGTCAAAATTTTCAATTTTCCTTTTATAGATAATTTTTGTTTTTTTAGACTAAACTGGATCATACTGTGAAGAAAAGGGATCATGCCAGCATTGTATATAAGTTAGAAAATGTTGCATAGTTTACTGTATAATGTGGAGAAGGGAACCAAGTCATTGACTTGGTTTCTTACTCCCCAGTACAATAATTCTTGTTGTAGTGTTGGTACTACACAGTGTTGGTATTTAGAGGTTCATTGTAATAACTATGATAATCTCAAACAATTAAGCAAATTACTTTAAAATCACACATAACCTTATAGACCTTTATTTTAGAACACAACAATCCGTAAGAGCCGTAAAATAAAGGTTTATACGGTTGTGTGATTTTAAAATAATTTTTTTAGTTTAAAATTATCATAAAGTTATTACAATGGCTAGAATCCTTAAAAAACTAGGGAAAATTTCAGTATGCTTCAAATGTAAAAGGTTAAATTCAAAAATAAAAAGTTCAGTCTTATGTGACATTGCCAAAAAAGCTGCAGAAACAGAACTTGATGTTCACTAGAAAAGGGCAAAACATTTTATCACTCTATGATTGAAGCTGAAGAAAAGTTTCGTGACAATTGATATTTAATTGTTAAGTGACAATTGGTATTTTATGTTTCGACTACTTACAGAATCTCCCTCTTCCTTCGATACCCGCCCAAGAAATTTTCTACATGCGCCAGCTGTGGGTTAACGTTTTCTGTGTCCACGACATTAAGAATGACAATTGCATACTATATATCTCTATCATGAAGGCCAAGCCCGTAAAGGTGCTAATGAGGTAGCTTCTTTCTAATCTTATTTTTAGTTTATTTCAAGTCGTATCAACAGCTCGGTCATTAGCGACTACGGTTGGATCTGGAACGGTGGGTTTCTTCTTAAAATTTCCAGAGCCTGGCCGGTAATTGAACCCGGGACCTCCGTGTGGTAGGCTAGTGCGTTACCACTACGCTACAGATGTGGTCATTTCTAAACCATTACATAGATAATTTTTTACCGAAAAATTTAACTGATCTCTACCTATGCTGTTGCATGTCCTGGCTAAAACAGGAACCACACAGTACTTTGATTTTGTGGGAGGCTCGTGGTGTCAGATAAACTTCATAAAGTAAAGTACAAATTTCTGGAGCGAGGCCATTTATATCTACCCTGCAACGGTGATTTTGGTGTCTTTAAAAATAAAATAAAAGCGATCCGATCTTATTTATATTCCTATGGATTACGTAGAACTTATTTTGTAATGCAAACAAAAATGTTGTCTTGAAGATGGTGAAAACTGATAACATTCTAGATTTTGATAAATGATGGCCGCATTACTTTAAAAAAAGAGTTAACTCTTTAGAAACGAGCACAATTAATACTTCAGAAATCAGAAGCAAGTATTTATGCCTACACGTTCCAAACACTATAAATTTAGAGGCGGATTAATGAGTTTTTATTGTTTTATAATTTTTATTTAAATCGCTGGTCAAAAGATCCATAAAATATATCAAAATTTTAATAACCTTTCAATTATTTGGAGACTAATGAGCTTCAATTCAGACTAACATTTCTGTCTAATTAGTTTGGTGTTTCCTGTTTTTCATTCCTCCAATTTCTTAAAATTTACTCTACGTCATACAAATAATATTGAGGAGCTGCAACTCCTTGACAACTCAAACCTCAAGATTGAAGCGCCAGAAAACCTTCGACTTCGTTTGGTTTATGCAATTTTATATTCTTTATTAGTCTATTTTATGATAATTTTTAAATAATTATCAATTGTAATAAATATATTGTATCACAATTGTAACAATTATCTTGAATTATTATGTAATTATGGTAGTTTAAGATTGAATAAAATTGTTCGTTGTCTAAAACTAGTTTTTTTTATTTTACGCCCACATTGGAGCACCTGAATCAGCTTTCTCTTCTGCACACAAAACGTTTTCATTCTCAACGACTAAGACTAGTTTACAATAAAAGTAAATAAAAATATCCAATACAGTATAGTCGCGGTAATCCGAACACGTAGATGTCCGACCTTTGTGGATTATCGATGTGAGGATCAAATTACAAATACGATATACGGTAGGATAAAAAAGACAGATAAAAATAGAAACAATGGTCACTTGTGATTGGCAGTGCTGTTACTCCACGGGAAAAATGTTATAGGATTTTTCAACTTTAAATCCAGCGGCAGTCATTTCCCTTTTATGAACTAAGATGTTTCCAGGCAACTTTTCCAGTCCAATGCCGACTGATCTCCATTGTAAACTTGATCTGCTGTTAAACCCCGTATTTCTACTTCAGCCTAGAATTTTGTTTTAAAGTTCATAAAATCGTCGATATCACTAGAATTTTTTCATCGGTAAAAGTTAACAGTCAATCGTTTAAATTTGTCCAGCGAGCCTATACTGGCATGAAAGTCGTCTTTCCCGGTCATTTCCTTGTAGAAAAACTTCGCTTTTGGGTGAGAATGTCTCCACTGACTATAGATTACCTTGCTCTTTCTTGCAAAAACCATGAGTATAAAGCCCGCTCGGCATCTGGTTTACCAGCTGCTTTCAATGTTTTTCTTTTCAGTGGCCCGCACTCCTTTCATTAGACGTTTTTAAAGAATTTTTCCAAATAAAAAAAAATTTAAACATATTAATGTGATCGTTCGGATTACTGGAGGTTTCGGTGTACCGGGGGTTCGGATTACCGCGACCGTACTGTATTTTTAAACATAAATATCAAACTGTTAAAATCCAAAAAGATAATAAAAAAGAAATTCAATTATTATATTTTTTAGTAAGTTAAGCTGCAAATTATTTACTTTATTTCAAAAGAATCAAGATGCTTTTCCAGGAAAACAATTTTTGTATGTTTCAGTTCTAACCATGGCCGACGAATTTACACAAATAAATTAGGAATAACATTCATAGAGTTTGTGTAGCCTGAACTTGCTTTATATGTATAGATATATTTTTGTTTAATTATATGCACATATTAGTCGTAATTGCAAAAAAAAATGCGGTGTGGATTATAGAATGACCCCTACTGAGTAAAACGTGCTCTAGAACCCATATCTTTGAAAGCATCATTTCTCACTTTGAATGGATATTATTCTTTACACTCTTCATGAATATCATCTTCATGTTCACTCAATAAGGGGAAGGGGTTTTGACCAGTAGCCTTCATCTACCCGTACGTGACGCAAGTATACCACCCGTGGGCTGTTGACCACTAAGTGCTCCCTGTTGTCCACGATCAGCCTTGTTAGTACGCAGTCTTGGGTATGACCATTATAGTTACGTGTGTCTTCCTTATTTTTTCCCTTCCGGGTAAATGAGGGTAAAAATAACCACAAAGGGTTTGTTTGATTATTCTTTATGTACGACAAAATGTTTTGAACGCTTGGATAAATCCATACATATTTAAAATAATAAGCCTACATAAATTTCAATATTATTTTGTTCATCTTCACTAAATATAACTTGTAAATAATTCTTTCTAGATCAGGTTTTTACATTTACTAACACCTACATTATGAAATATGTTCATGACAAGTGACAAAAAACTAGTACAACAGGCAACTTTTCTTAACGAAAGCAACATTTGTTCAATAATTCAAACTACGGTTTCTTACATTAAAATTTATTAAAGTCGCAAACAAACAAATTATTAATGAACAATGAGACAATATAATTTGTCAGGAACTCTAAACCAAACATTTTTCGATTTAATTTTGGCATTTAATCCCCTTTCGAAGAGTACATTACAATTAATCATCAAATCCTAAGATAGAATAATTATAAATTTTACAGAGGATTATCACACCTTGAGACCTTCAGGCAGTGAAAACAGACTATATTTTATTTTTTATTAAGTCTACTTATATCTAAGAAATTCCACTGGGTATAAAAATTGGCAGACCTTAATACAATAAAATAAATAGGAAGAGAATTCGGCCAATCCTCCCAAGAATCTTAAATTTAAAAAATATCTTAGTCAAATTTTAAAGTATTGCAAAGAGTTTTATTAATGAGATCTTAAAACAAAGGATAATAAACAAATCATTAACATTTTTCTATGATTTAATGAACAGATAAATCTATGAATAATTAAAATGGGCCATGTTAAATAAACTAATAGGTTCCAATTTGTTCAAATACTAACACATCCTTTGAACAATATTATTTGTGAGAAATAAGCTACCTGTGTTTATAAACAACGCAATGTGTTCTATGTGTTTGGAAACAATAACTGAGCAGTTCAGTCTCAATTATTTTTTTGTGAAGGTCCGTAATGCGGCCAAATGAGTTTTCTAGGCGAATACTGTCAGCGCCTTATATTCTTAGATACAAGATCTGGTTTAAGGGAAGAATACTGGAAAATTTTAAAGATTTATCTTTGACTTTATATTATGAATAATAAGATTATTATTTTTATTTAAATATATATACGAAAATTCATCAGAGTGCAAACACACCTTTTCCTTTCAAACTCGCCCGTTGGACAGGACGCCAAATGAAATATGCATTCGCTTATATTAAAATACCTTTTTGTTTATTTTTAAACTTTTGAATAAAATATAAATTTGTGTTATAAATATGTCTTTTGAACTTATTTGATTATCTATGTAGATAATTTCCTATATTTCTTTATTATAAAATTTTAATCAATATTTTTTGTAATTTTAAAACACACTTTTGATTCATTTAAACAAGTGAAAACTTTCATTACTAAACAGCTAATTTTTAATTATTTGCTGAGATTATTAAGTTATTTAATTTAATAGTTTAGAAATAAGATTTTAATTATAATAAGCCAAAAAAATATATAATAATTACAATTATTTGTAATTGTAAATTACAAATAATTTAATTACTAATCTTAAATTTAAAAAATATCTTAGTCAAATTTTAAAGTATTGCAAAGAGTTTTATTAATGAGATCTTAAAACAAAGGATAATAAACAAATCATTAACATTTTTCTAGGAAAATAAGCTACCTGTCAAAGAGAAGCAAATTCTCTTTGCTCCATAAAAGGAACATGGTTGTATTCCTTATACAATTTTCTGTTTAGATGGAGGTCGTTTTAATCCAAGTAATATTGTGTATTGTGCCGTTATTCTAGATCATCATCAAAGTGAGGTATAATTAATGATCATAGTTTAATAAGGTGTGCAAGGTGATTTTAAATGTCATTGTAGAGAGTAATCACGGGGAATAATTGTGACTATTATAAACAAATGGTTGCCTAATCAGTTTTAGGGTTTTATCACCTTGCACATTTGTAATGCTACATAAGAATAGTCACATTAATGTAATGACTATATAGTAATGTGACTATGACGAAGAAAAAAATGTTTTTTCCTGAGAAAGACCTACAGAATAGTCACATTATTGCAGTTACATTGCAGGTGTTTAATGAATTTTTTCATTTTAATTTGAAAGCAAAAGATAGTTTCTTTTGCTGCTATTACTGATTGTGAGAAATTATGGATGAGTGAATGAACCAGTGACTATGATTGTGAGAATTGTCATGTAATTCATGACAATTTTATTTTCGGTTTAACAATATTATTATACTTTGTAACACGTTTATCCTTTATCCATAATTTTATTTTAATTGAATATACAGCATAAGTTTTTTTAAGTGAATGTTAATTATAATAATTTAAAAAAGGTAAAAATTTACTTATAAATGTTTACATATCAATAAGAGTCAGATTATAAACAAATGGTTGCCTAATCAGTTTTAGGGTTTTATCACCTTGCACATTTGTAATGCTACATAAACGAAAACGAATGTTGTTTGGTCGGCCTACCATTGCGACGAAGAAAAAAATGTTTTTTCCTAAGAAAGACCTACAGAATAGTCACATTATATTTTAATAATCTGGAAACTAATTACTAAATCAACCAAAATTGTTTATCAGTGAGTTATTTCCATTACTGAGGGCAATACCTTCCCAAAATAACATTATATAATTCTCTTATTACCATGCAAGTATTAATCAGCCTCAATTTCAGTTTTCTTAGAAAAGAAAAATTATGGATGAGTGAATGAACCAGTGACTATGATTGTGAGAGCTTTCAAATTTACTTCTGTATATAAAATGAATAACCGAATATTATTTTAAGACAAAGAAAAATATTCAAAGATAAAGTCTCGTGCATTATTAATATTATAAAGAGTAGTAAATGAATAATTGAGAAGATAAGATTATGAAGCAACGATAAGTTTAAAGATAGAAAAGGGGTAATAGTAAGCCATGTTGTTTGATAAAATAGGGAGCAAGGAGCAAAGGAACATGGAACAGTTGTGCGGTACGAACATCAATCACGGGGAGAGTGCTAGGATACGTTCTCTGGCTAAATGATCCAGTTCCTTTTGCTCTCGCACCCGCCGTTATTCTAGATCATCATCAAAGTGAGGTATAATTAATGATCATTCAGTTTAATAAATAACTCTTATCATTCAATTTCAAATTTGTTATATGCTATTACTGACTAAATATCTAACCACTGCTTTTAGAAACACTCAAACCGACTTCATTATTCTTGAATTTCATTTTAAATGTCATTAATACTGTACAAGACAGTTAAATGAATATGGGATATATTTTTTAATATATGATATTCATTATCTGTCAGAAGGAGTCTACTGTTAATCAATAATTCTTTTAAAAATACAATTTTCTGTTTAGATGGAGGTCGTTTTAATCCAAGTAATATTGTGTATTGATTTGATCTGGAATAAAGATAATGATCAAAAACGATTAACATCTCAAATGAATTTGAAATAAATTTTGGAAAATTCTACTCCTTTTTAAAAGCAGGCATCTACTTTCCACCCTGCAAATGACACCTTCACTTCATCCACTATGGGGTCTGGCTGTATAATAAAATAGGAGATAAATGTGACTAGTGTCTTTTACACCTCTACCTCTTAAGTTCTTAAATGCTTGTCATATAAATGGCTGACCATGTGATAAGAAGCAGAACTATTTTCTTGTAGTAGTTAGAACTAGCTACAATAATACAAAGCTATAATAATAATAAAGGTACAATCATAGGAACGTGAGCAAATAATTTGATACTCCATCGGCCTGTTATAGACAGATATAAACAGTACAAAAATGAGAGAGGTTGTGACATTTTCTTCGAGATAGATTTTGTTTACATTATTTACAAAGAATTTTTATATTAAATCTATAATCAATTTCATTAGAATTCGTGAGGTATAGCAAATGAGGGCTTGCTGGTATCACACAAAGTAAGAAAAGAAATTTAGATAAAAGATTTTGTTTACATTATAAAGAATTTTTTATTTTAATTTTTAATCAATTTCATTAGAAATCGTGAGGCATAGCAAATAAGGTCTTGCTGGTATTACACAAAGTAAGAAAAAAAATTAGATAAAAGAATTAAACAGTTACAAATCTATTAACAGTTATGACAGGAATATAATAGCTGTTCCCAGGGTGTAGTGACAATAGAATAATAATATGAGTTGGTAACCGGTCCTGATTAAAACTAGGGATTATTTCCCCAAAAAATGGAAAAGATTTGGAAACGAAAAGGGGTAAATTGGATCGGATGGAAGGGGAATTCAATGAAGTGGTTTATAGCATTATAGATGTCGCAATGTACCTACTTTATCATTTACTATCTTTTTCTTACTCACTTTCCCTCTCACTCTTATTTACTGTTGAAATCAATTTACATTGTATTGAACAGGGACATTATTTTTAAAGGTACAGAATGATTTATTAAAAATTATTCGTATTAATAGTTAACAGCTGAGGGGTTGGAAGGTATATAAGCAATACCTTCCCACCGGCTAAAATGGAACTATAGTTCCGTTTTAGAAGATTAAACATTTTTCAATTTTACATAAAATATCAATACTACATCCATATTGCGTAATTGTTATTTTACAATGTGTGTTTATTACAAATGCGTGTATACATTCAACTTGTTTAATAAAATATAAACGTTAACATGTCTATTCATGACAATTTTATTTTCGGTTTAACAATATTATTATACTTTGTAACACGTTTATCCTTTATCCATAATTTTATTTTAATTGAATATACAACATAAAATGTTGTATAAGTACAATATTTATTTCTTATTTATCACAATGTACAAATACAAACTTGTTTGTATAATAAATGGATAAATGAACGAGACGTTAAATTTATCTAACATGTAAATCTACTAGTATTTTACTATAATACATCTATTGAATTTAAATAAATTTATAATCTGTTACTTATCTTGTATCATAAATCTACGTCCGTGCTACTGAAAAGTGTTTAAGAATTAAGTTGTTCTTTTAAGAGTTCTTAACGTAACTGCAGTCGATTCATTATTATAAAATAATACGATATCCATGTGCTTGAAGGAAAAATACTTAATTCTTCTTTACAATAAAACTTTTTGGAAAAAGTCTGATCCTGACTTCACTAATGCAGTCATATTTATTGTTTGCTAAGCTAGCCTTTTAGAAAGCTCCAAAAAGTTAACACAATACAAACTACATAATCATTAAATTGTGTAAGTGCGGTTAGTAAACAGGGTGATTCACGAACAAACGAAAATACTTTATAAACGGAATTTACAGTAAAAAAATAAAATAAAAAAGTTCTTCAACACTTAGGTCCGGATATGCTTTGTTAGTGTGTTACGGCTAACAAAAGTTTTGGCTCATCTTGTAACGTCTTACCTGAGGTGATTAATATGTTACTATTAAATATATATTTATATATCTGTAAATTCTGTAAATCTGTAAATATCTGTAAAGTTATAACATAAAAAAATTTCAAAGTTTACTCTTGCAGTTCTGGATTATCAGTAATCATATAAAGTTTTTCTTCTATTATTACCTATTTAATAAGAATATTAATGAACACCATATTAACAAATTATGAACAAATCATGAACCAGAGCAAAAAATTTGATTTTACAAAATAATTAAATTATTGTCAATGTAATTTGGTTAAAACTTCAGTAGGTTAAATTTATTAAAACAGTATTGTTTAAATAGGGAACGTATGAAGTGGTTAACGAGGGAAATTTTTTCTTATCATTATACTGCATTTCGTTATCACTAGAGGAATTATTTTTTCATAATTTTGTAAATTAATAAATCAGCTGTTTAAAGTAGTAATTGATTTATTTATACCACGTATTACAAGAATTTGTAGTTACCATTGTAAAATATGGTTTAAATCGTTCTGAAAACTTCTTTTTTTTATCCGAGGCGGCGAGAAAAACTCATTTTCACTCCCTCACGATGGGGAAAGTAGTGTTGGACTCAATTGAGGCGTCCTCGTCCAGCCCCAAGGAGGCCACAACCGCCTACTAACCAAAAACCCGCCGCCTGGCCACTTGATCCGACATCAGCAAACAACCCCCCGCTTCCCTCGGAACTGTTTATATAATATTACATGGGAAATGTCGGGTTAAAAAATTTACATAGTCAGCGGGACGTATTCTTAAAATTTTATTCTCTTTTTTTCTCTATTTAGGAAATTTATAATCTGTTGGAAACAATCAGTGAATGTGATAACACAAAATTTGGAAAAAATAACATGATAAATAAACGTCAGTGGAGACACAGTCCAGTGACAGAACTCCGACGTGAATAGATAAGTGTAGCATTAAGTGCAGCATTCAGAACACTGTAATGGGTAGTCAATTACAGTACTACGTTAATATATTAGGTCCCGGCTCCATCGTCCTTTTAGACGTCTTATTGGATTGTTTGGGAGAGCTGCGTAGCCAGATTTAAGATCAATGGGTTATGGTGGTTCACGAGTTTCTTCCTAAATTTTGCATAAAGTTTTAAGAAAACGTCATTTATGTAGGGTACATTTAGGTCCGAGTGTAGCGTTTTATTGGTTACATAATAGGGGGCGTTAACTATCCCCCGTAAAAGCTTTGATTGGAAACGCTGAAATTTTGCAAATACCAATGGTTTTACACAGCAGTAAAGTTTTATTTTCTTTAATTTAATTTTATTCTTAAATAAATATTAATAATGTAAAATACTTTATGATAAATAAACTTTTTATTAACATATTCTATGTAACACTAGAACAAACATTAACAATATTCTATGTAACAAACAATTTAAAAAATGATGTTTGTTCTATCTTCTTTTGCGAAGCATATGCTATCTATCGTACTTTAAAACTCCTAGCCACAAGAACGGGCGAAAAGTTCACAATATTTACGGATTCGATGAGTGTGGTTAGAGGCTTGCAGGCCGAAGAAATTACAGAGCCAATTATAGAACATATATCCAACCTACTTCGACATGTCAACAGCATGAATGAAGTACGTATTGTTTGGGTTCCGTCGCATTGCGGTATAAACGGAAATGAAACAGTGGACACGGCCGCCAAAGAGGCGTTAAAGACGCCACTGAGAGATAACCATCTCTCATCTCATACAGATTTCAGGAGACATTTGCACAACCAAATCAAACAACACTGGAACCAAATCTGGTCTCGACATCCTCCATCGAAACTTCACCACATCAGAAAAAACATTTTTGAAAACCCTCAGCCTCACTTGGAGCTTCGAAGGCATCAAGTTCTACTTACGCGGCTACGTATTGGACACTCTACGCTTACGCACAAACACTTACTGAAGAAAGAAGAACCACAAATTTGTACACATTGCAACACGCCACTTACAATCAAACACATTATCACAGACTGCCAAACCACACAATTCACACGAACAGTATTCAAAATTAACAACATTTTAGCACTTAATTTAGTAGACAAAGTAGCGATTCAAAACACAATAAACTTTTTAAAATTTAACAAAATTTCAGATTTAATATAGTTGTAAAAATCACATTCGTTTTTTTTTCATTGTATCATTCTATTTTTTAGTTATTATTTCTCTGTTTTAATTGAACTTAACTAATTTTTCATTATGTATTTATATAATGTATCATGTGTATAATATAATGTATAATATAATGTTATTATAATGTAACGTGGTCGCTAATGACCTCGTAGTCGATGCGACCTTAAATAAATATATAAAAAAAAAAATTAAAAAATTGTAGTGGGAAATTTTAAACAGAAAAATTGTTTAAAAACATCTAACATATCCCTCAGTGGAAAAGTTACTGTCTTCGAAATTTGAAACTACTGCATTTCTCTTAAAAAATTTATTTAATAATATTCAATGTGTACAAACCAGTTGTACCAATACAATCTCTAGAAAGTAAGTTTATAATGAAATCTTTATGGCGTTAAACAAGAGTAAAAAATGGTGGTTTCATATGGTTCTTTAGCTGAGAAAGCGAATAAAACAGGTCCCAGAACCATATCAAAAAAGTCTTGGTTAGGAGGATTAAAATTTTCGTCACAATGTTATTTATGTCTAGTTTAATAATAAAAACAAAGTCAGATACGATCACTGTAAATATTAAAAAAATGCTAGAAGGGATTTTTGAAATTTTAAAGAATTCTGTTGTAAAATTTTCCATTCTGACGCATATTTGGCTGATGATTTGTGACGGAAGTTATTGACATTTTTTGGATCATTTATTTTAAAGTTCTGTTAGAAACCAGATAATCTTGTAAATGCTGTTACTCTCCACTTATATATTATTTAAAGTAAATCTTGTAGTACGGTAACGATTTTCTTGTTTGCCATTAAGTCACTGTCTATTACAACATAGAATAAATACAACGGATTGTTTAAGATCTACAACACGTGTGGCGGAATGAGACTCGGTACATTTAGAACGTCACTCTTGCCGGTATGCAAAAGGAATGTACACTTCTTGTCTAACTTGACTACATCCAATGTTCCTTTTGTACCGTCAAATAACACTAAGAAATTACTGCTGTCCGCTTTTCACGATATGTTGGAATTTCTTAAGTTCGTTATGTTGAAGAAATGTAGTTTCGTTGTAAACCATGCGTAACTAGGGAGGATTGTATGACTGACATACGAATTAAAGAACAACTTTCTTCTTGCTCGTTCATAGAAATACCGCATTTCTATTGGTGTCACTCAATTCTATTAAATTTTCTATTTTCAGTACTTGTTGCGGTAAGTTTTTTGTTGTTGTTTAGGTCATCAGCCGAAAAGCTGGATTAAACCTTGGTTTCAATAGGAGATACAACTAAATTATTTTAATTTTTTTAAATCTAGCAATTTCAAATGCAAAACCTTCAAATTTTAATGTTTTAATTTTATTTATTACCATCATCATCAATTACCATCTAGTGTTGGATACAGGCCTCTCCTGTTTGCCTCCAAAATTCCCTATTCTATACCATAGCTGCCCAGTTAAGTACTGCTACCAGTTTGTACATGGAATCACTTAAGTGTTTTAATTAGTAGAAAATTTAAGTAACTAACTTATAGTTTGTAATTGCTAACACACTAATAGATCACTAATCTGAACTAAATATAGTAAATCTGATCTAAAAAACATAGAAACACTAAATTGATCTACCCTTGAACATGGTAAACCACAGTTGGGTATATTAATTTTCCCACCAAATTTATATAAATAGTTTCAAATTTTTAAGTTCAGAAGCGATCTGACCCACGAACCTATCTAGGTGAAATATAATAATTCTCTTTGTCTTATTTAAGAAACGTAATGGTGAAACAATCTTATAGGATTAGTTAATCGAATTTGTCATAAGTGCCAATCGATCATAGCGAATAACGTTTGTTATTCTGAATATTGGTTAATTATGTCTGAACTTGAAACTAACTAGTACTGGCATGGATTTAGCATATAACATGAGCAGTACTCAGATTCCGTATACATATGTATCACATTAATTGCAAGTCCATTACTACGTTCACTATCCTAATTGTCTTATTATCTACGACAGTGAATTAAGTATTCATAGCTTCAAAATAGTTTACATCAATATTCAGATAACTTAGCAGTAATAAATAAGATTATTAATTAAGTATTACATATATAAAGAATTTATATTACTAGTAATGAGATGCCATATTTGATCTGAGATTGATTATTGAGAAAAGGATAAAGAAAATAAAACTACTTATATGGCATTTGTAGATTTAGAGAAAGCATTTGACAATCTGGATTGGAGTAAAAATGTGTAAAACTTTACAAAGGCTAGGAATTAAATACAAAGAAAGTAAAGTTTCTACGGTCTGTCTAAGAATCAAACGGCTGTTTTTAGAATTAAGGAGTACGAAAAAGAGGCTACTGTTAGAAAAGGTGTACGACAAGGATGTTCATTGTCACCACTATTTTATATATAAAAAGTAAAAGAAAAAATTAACGCAGGAATAAAAATTAAGGAGAAACAATAAACATCCTGAGATTCGCCGATGATTAGTTGAACGCCGACGAGTTGTATTAGCCGAGATAAAGGAAGAACTAGAGGGTATCTTAAATGGAATGGATGAGATCTTGAGAAAGGATTACTTCATGAAAATTAATAAGAACAAAACGAAAGTGTTGTGCAGCAGCAAGAGTGGTTTAGAATAGATGGGAAATTTAAAAGTAGGCAACGAAAACATACGAAGTTGGGGAATTCTGCTTCTAGGGAGTAAAATAACAAAGGACGATAGAAGTACAAGTGATATCAGAAGTAGAATTACTCAAGCTAGAAAAGCCTTACTGACTACAAACATTGACTTACAGATTAGGAAAAAATTTCTTAAAACACTACGTTTGGAGTGTAGCATTATACGGGAGTGAAACGTGGGTGATAGGGGCTGTAGATAAGAGGAGGATAGAATCTTTTGAAATGTGGTGTTATAGGAATATGTTAAAATGTGGTGGACAAACTAAGTAATTTAGAAGTTCTTAGGCGAGTGAATGAATAAAGAAGTACTGTATATGGAAGCATCTTACCAGAAGAAGGGATAGGCTAGTGGGACGTATCTTAAGACATCCAGGTATTGGTCTATCAATAATGGAGCGTAGATAATATTGGGGGAGTGAATTGTAGTGGGAGACAAAGGTTAGATATATAAAGCAAATTACAAAAGATGTAGGGTGTTGTAGGTATGTAGATATGAAACTTGTGCAAGATAGAATAGCTCGGAGAACTGCATCAAACCAGTTGAGAGACTGATGACAAAAAAATTCGTAATACATTACCTGTTCTGTACTACCTCTACACGATATTTAAATACAATTGTGTAACTAACTTGTAATTTATTTATTTACACAATATACAACACATAATTACTTATTTTGTACATACAAAAACTTAATATATTTATACAATACTCTAATTTTATTCTCATTGTATAAAAAACATAAATTTCATCTAGTTCACACAATTGAGTAAAATTTGTCTTTTTTTGCAATTTGTAAAAAGCTTACATTATAAAATAGATACATGATTTTGTAAAATTGGTCATTTGTAAATAAAAAATTTATTTTAGAAACACACACGTGTAAAATTGGTTGTGTATAAACAAAATATTTATATTTTAAATGGTGATTCTGTGTGGTCTTCAATACAAAGTTCTACTAATAGATTTACATGAAGGTGATAAGAACCTTTCGAGATTCTGCAAAAAAATTTGTACAAAACTGCACTTCATTTACATGTCATAAATATCTTCATCTCATTGGGTCATGGAATCGCTTACTGTTCTAAATTGAACGTACGCACATTAGAAAAAAAATGTTTTTCAGAAGTGATGTTCTACCAAAACTACCAGATATATTGAAATATATTTCAAGACACCTTAATTTTTAAATGTTCACATAGATTTGTTTGGACAATATTGAATACTAAATACGAAAAAAGAGTTTGCCAAACAATAAAATTAAGTAATTTAATAGTAAAACAATAAAAAACTAATTTTTTTGTCTCTTTAACAGTGCATGCTAATAACTATGATGTTGATGCGTAAAGAGTATTTTAACTACAAAGTTTTGTTATTACTTTTGGATTTTCGATGAAGCCCACTAAAATTTGCAAGCTATGTTTTTATTCCTGAAAAAGTCTGTGTCGATATGACGTTGTTTTTAGAATAGTAAACGTTAGTTTTTAAAGTTAAGATTAAAAATAATAACGCGTTGCTAGGTAACATAGATTTTTGTTTTTCTTATTACAAAAAGCATTGTTAAAATTACAAGTTCAATGAACCATTTAAGTAGCATCCGAAGTACTTCTAGTTGGAGTCGGTAGACCTACTCTACACTATTATTATTGTTATCAACAGTATAAGAAGAACGTATCCCCCCATGGGGGATTCAGAAAATTGCCTGAAGGAAGTACAACCAAAACACAAAACATACTATTCACCCATCCTAACAAATAACACAGAATGGAAGAATTCCATTGAATTCACCCTCTTATCGTTGTTGAAAACATCGCGCACCAAGCGTTTCTTCTCACACCTCATTACATGGGTGTGCTCTTTTTGCATTCATCTGTTTTTATTACAAACCATCTTAAAATTGCTAAAACAACCGGAAATATTTTGAGGTTTCTTTTTGTAGCCTGCAGTTAGTTTTCCTGATTGCAATTTTCTTCTGTTTTGCATGGTAACCGTCTAATTTTTACTATAGTAATTTTATGCAAAATCATTCCTTTGTGTTTTCTATTTCGTTTTACACAAATTTAAATTCGATTCAAGAAAACTTCAAAACCTTAAAAAAAATTTTGTGTGAAACAATCACACAACTTTCTCTTGCCAATGCAAATAATGAACAATATAATCTAACATTAGCAATACATTAGAAATAAACAAAGAAACTAACTTCAAAAAGCATAACGTAATTTTAATCATGAGTGAAAGACGCAAAATAAAAATCAACCTCAATTTGCTTAAAAATATGGAAAATCACTCTTTCACGCTAAACTCGGCTCTGTAGAGAAAAATGCTTAAATAAAAGTTGTAGATATTTTAATTTCCTATAAATTTGATTAGGCTATATAAACTTTTGTCGCAAAATGCAGCTAAGGCTGAAATCATAAAAAAATCGATTTTTTACACGTTTCCGTTAAAGAAAAACAAAAAATCGCTAATTACCGCTAAACTAAGCATTATACAAAAAATGTTTGAAATAAAAGTTCTAGAATTTTTAATTCTCTACACCTTTTATTCCATACATTTTTGCGCTAAAATGCGTAATTAAGCCGCAATATTAAAAAAAAAACATTTCTTCACGTGAAAGCAGCCTCTCCAAGAATTTCAGTAGACATGGCGCCTTCCCTATCTTGTAGCAAAAAAAAAAATGTAGTATTAGGTGATTTTTAAAAAAATCTTAGCAGCCGGTTTTGAGAAAATCGCAAAAAAACGAAAAATGGAAACGAAGAAACTACTCTTTCCGGTTGACCGATTTTGATGAAAATATTCGTGTTGGGTTCGGTAGTAGTATCTAACTTAAGTTTCAAGTTTCAAGTTCGTACGATGTTCCGTTCTTGAGATATTTTGTTCACACACAACACACACACGTACACACAAACACACACAACAATCGCTAAAAAAATGGTTTATGGGTTTATGGGCTGAAAACGTATAGATTCGGTGAAAACTCGATTTCGAAAAATCGAAATGAAAACAATACTTTCCTTCCTATAAATTCATATAGGGGAGAGAGAGTAAAATCTGTTCACCTTGATAACGAATATGCCAAATATTCAGAATTATAGTTGGATAGAAAAGTCTCTGAGTGAATCATGTAGTAAAATACAGGCTGTATAAATAATTAAATGGTTTAAATTGTTCAGTATTAATATAAACTGCAGTATGTACTCGAGAAAAATGCTTCAGAATAACCGGGAACACTTAAGTGTAGCAGAAAATTTTAAGAGCTAGATCCTCCACAAGATAAGAATCCGAAGATATTATACGAACAGTACAAATTACAAGGAAGGGCAGAGCTTTACAAGAAAAATAATTTTTAATGAAAAAGTTCAAGAAAGAAAGACTAAAATTCTATTTCTCTTGACATAGACTTTCCGAATTTCGGACATCTTCGTTATCTTTGATGGAATGATTTTCTTTAGTAACATTCAGTTGCTATTTCATTAAATTCGTCACAATCATAATCACCACTTCTGAATGTTTTCATAGTTGGTGTCGCCATAGTTATTTCCATCAAGATCATCTCCATCGTAGTGTTGTTTCTTCAACCTGAAAGAAAGGCTGCTAGGTGTGACTCTCCTTCTACGTCTTACTAATACTGCTATTTATTTTAGTGATTATGCTAAAGTGTATAGCTGTAGATTGAAAATAAAATAAAAAAAACTACGGACACCTTTAGAGTCAAAAGGAAAACAATCGGTTAAAAATACAAAATTTAAGACCCTAAATAATAAACCTAAGGTTTTACATTAGTGAGTTATTTATTTATTCGGCCGTTAACCCATTTTCGGAAATATACTATAATAATTATAGTACGCTACAATAAATAATATACACGTACGCTACAATAAATGACGTTTCCTTTAAACTTAGATTCATAAAACTTAGATGCATTAATAATTAATGCATCTAAGTTTTAAGGAAACGTCATTTATTGTAGCGTACGTGTAGGTCTGAGTGTAGCGTTTTATTGGTTACATAATAGGGGCGTTAACTATCCCCTGCAAAAGCTTTGATTAAAAAAGGTGAATTTTTGCTAATACCGATGGATTTACACAGCAGTAAAGCTGGCTAGCATAGATCCATATTGGTCGAAGGAAGGAACTGTAAATGGTTAATTTAGATGTAGTTGGTAACTTGGATTTGCATGAAAGAAGTCTTTATAACTGTTTGAACCCGTGGAGATTAGAAACACAATACTTACTAATAAACAATTTAATATTTTAATAACAATATTTAACAACATTAAATAATGTAATTAAGTGAGTTCGAATTATGTTAATTTGATGTGATGATAAATAAATCATAATTACAGATTACTTCTAGATTTTGTTTTCTTTGTAATGGTTTAAGTATTCAATTTAAGATTTACCAAAGTCAGAAACGATATTGAGAAAATTGGCATAAACCAACAGAACATAATGAACCCAACCAAATTGAAACAATTTGATTACCGAATTCAAGGGCTTCCACGAAGAAGACAAACAAAACACAGGATGGACGGAAGAAAAGCCTACAATTAAAGAATGCTGAATTTGGGCTGAAAAAGGAGCTACCATAAGTGCCTAAAATTATTTTACGTTATAAAAAAGTATGCAAAAACAACTGAGCAGTAATTTAAATTTTCTTATTGATTCAAAGAAATCCTTCCAATACGACGTTGGTATATGATATATGATAAATTATCAGCAAAATGTTAACAACTGAACTAATCTTTATATATTTGTAATTACAATACTGAAGAATGTAATTACTCTTTTAGCACGGCAACCATACAGAGCGTGTAAAATGAAATAACAGTTGTTAAAATTCTTATGCAATAAATAAATCATAAAGTTAATATAATTTATTATGTGTTGTTAATAGTTCGGTGTTATTTTTATGCGGTATTATATGATACTTAACACTGTTTTAATGGTTGTTAAAAATCACTGCGTTAAAATGTTTTGTCGATAGTTAACACTTAAAATGTAAGTATGATTACTTGAAAGCTGTTAGCGCGGACTTCATAAGAATGTATATAAATCATACAGACGAGAGTACTTAGTTCAAAAAAGCGAATAAAAAAGTAATAATATATGTTGGTATATTAAAGTAAGTTTAAAGCAACAAGTTTTTAACTTACGTCCGTCTATCTATCAAGTTTAATTTCAGTGGTTGACATTAAAACCGGTGTTTACATGGCAATAAACAACGGGTGCCAGTTTACGCTTGTTAAAATATTTGTCTGGTTAAGTCTACGATCAATCTAATAAATGCATTCGTATCTATAAGTGGATTCTAAAATATGCGTTCTTCTTAATTTTTAACTTAATTTTAGTCTTAACACTTTGTACTATTACTTTTGTTGGAAACGGTCTGTTAAGAATTATTGACATAAATGGTCGATCTATTTTTAGTATTTTCTCATTTCTTGTTAAGAAATTGGGAGGGTTGTTCAAGGAGGGTGTCTGATTGTATTCTAGTACAAAGTAGACCACCACAATACTTTTTCTGTTCTCAAATTTGACATAAATTGGTTTCTAAAAGAGAATAAAAAAATAAAATTTTAGGTTTATTATGATCATTCCTAGTTTTAAGTAAATTACTTTGTTATCTGAGAAATACGTACAATGTGTAAAACAAAAGTAGGCAAACAAACCAAATACGAGTATGTTGATCGTCATAATTTTCTTTTTCAGTTTTACATCTGACTGTTTTGCAATTACTTCTAACGCAGACGATGAGAAGAGTGATAAATGGAAATGAGTGATGAAAAAATACCAGGCCTGACCGTGAATCGAACGCGTACAAGCCAGGTGCGCTGACCACTACACCGCGGTCCGGCCTTGATGGTTATTTTGCCTCCTGGCTAGTTCAGTCAGTTATTATAAGAATATTATAATTGTTACAAGAAAATCACTTTCAGATAATTAACATCGGTCAGGCAAGGTAATATAATTATGGCGATCAGCTGAAAGTTGTACCTACATCATAACGTTACGCTAAAAATGAAAATCCAATCGTTAACTTTTCTTTTCTTACCATTTGTTTGAAGTCCTATGAAAATCTAGGTAATTAGAGACTACTTTGGGTTAAGAAACGGTGGGTTTAAACATCCAATAATTTTCTAGACCTTACCGGTAATGAACCTGGAATCTTCAATTTTTCAGAATAGCACGCTCTAACCACTGCGCCACGGAGGATGTGTTAAAATTAGTTGTTTTGTTGTTTTAAGATAGTTACCGATAATAAAATAAAGTAATTTATTACGGTGCTATAACAGACAATAAAGTAAAGAGAAAATTGTCAATTTGTTAATAAAAAATCAACAAAGTTTGTACAAAGACAGAATAAAGCTCAATTAATGATTTAAAATAAATGAGAAAAATTTTAATAACTAAATTTTACACAGCTATAATAAATGTTTTCAAGAGTGGTAAAAGGAAAACCGATTGATTTTTTTTTGTTTTTCCAAACAAATCAAGCGAAAATTTTCTTCAATATAAAATCTAAGGTCTACAATATTCAATTTATCCGCAAGCAGTACATATTGGTCAACGAAGTAACTGATTTTGAACATCTGCCTGGAACATTTCCAAGTATCTCCGGATATCAGATTCTGTAGCAGTCCACTAATAATCTTATTATACCCCTCCACCCTCTCAATACATAATGCCTAAAGCCGCCCCACAATGTCCTCAACACTATAATCTTGTTTCCCAATAAGGATGTTACCCACTTTACCCGGACAAGTTATTATTAAATATTGCGCCCAAATTCAATATGAAAACCCTCTACATTTTGTCACTGATTTCCTTTTTCTTAACATAGAATATTGAATTTTCATTCTTAAATTCTTTCAGAAGGGACATGTATTATACTTCTGAAATAAAGCAACAACTGTCAGCCAGTAACTGCTGAAAAAACCAAAAAATATATTTAAAAAAAATTAACTCCAAAAACATTAAATTATGAATCAGTAAGTTTCTCAGCAACACATAAAATGCCGATAAATCAACTTAAAATTAATAAGTTATTTAATGAAATAAAAAAAATCTTTCTTTTTTCTGAATTCTTAACTTTATTAGTGATTTTTACTCCAAATGATTCAAATAGGTCAAGAGATTTAAATATTGAAATTTTATTAGTTTTCGAATATTAACTGAGTAAAGTTTTAAATCTAACCTTTACGTTTCCTCATTCGTTCTCCAAACGATTTATTTTAATAAGTGTTCCTAAAATTCCAAGGAATTTACTCTGCCCATAAATAATTTTAAATTTTATATTCCATTAAACAAATTTTTAATAAATTCTCCAATTCCATTCCCTAAATTTCATAAACTAGCTGATATCTGCAAAAAATCTGAAATTATCCTCTTTTGTGAAAAATTTCCCCTTTAAAACCTTGTATTTTATTAATATGTAGGCCTGTATTACGACAAAGCAAAACACAATACAAGCTAAGAATTAATAAAAAAACTACCTTTCTCCTTTTGGTAATGAATAATTCAGTTGAAATGAGTAATTGGTATTTGAGATTCCATAAACTAGCTGATATCTGTAAAAAATCTGGAATCATCCTCGTTCGTAATAAATTTCCCCTTTAAAACTGCAATTTTAATAATATGTAGGCCTATATTACGACAAAGCAAAATACAATACAAGCTAAGAAATAAAAAACTACATCTTTTGGCAATAGATAGTTCAGTTAAAATGAGTACCTATATTGGTCTTTGAGAACACTAAAATTAGTAGGCTCATATAAGTGGTAAAATTTATATAATTTAAGAATCTACCTTTACCACGTTGGTAAACACACGTTTTCCAAAGAAGGTTAATCATAATTTTTGAATTCTTTCAATCATAACTCTTGAAATCTCAATCAAAATTTAAACAACTATTATTTACTTTACAAAAAATAATTAAAACTTACTTTGCTGAAATGGTCAATTGCAGTATATTTCAATCAGGACGTAAAGTAAAAAATAAAGGAATACGAGAGGAGAGTGAGGTTAGTCGTAAGACAGAAGCCTTAATCCCATCAGACCTGCTCTAATGATCTCACACGCCAATAAAACCAACATCACAATAAAAGCTAACCCTTCATTGTTTACGGCTTGCTACGTTAACGGCGGACCGACGCCCCCAATTTGGCGGTCGCCAGTCAACCGCCCTTTTTCCAACCCCGGGGGGCCCTGGTAATGGTCTTTTCAAATTAGGGGGTCCACAATCCGCCTGGACAAACGGAAAGGTTCGTACAGTCCTTATTGTCACTGAAGCGGATCACTTTTTATTAGTTTTCGGTTTATCCTGTTCATGACTTTCCTTGGCCACTAAAATTTAATGGACAGGCAGTTAGTTGTATTTTCACCCCATTGTCCTTTGGTTTTATGTTTTGTCCGGGAAATTACTGTGATCATAATCGTCTAAGGCATAATTAACTATTCATTATTATGCACGAGTTATTTCGTCTCCTTTGCTGTAACATACCTCATAAAATAACCCTTGGTACCTTCTAGCCTAATGTAAACATAAATTTCTGTTCGTATTACTTGAAATCAAATTCCTCTTATGGATACTAAAATTTTCATTTCATTCTAACATCTACCATTTGCTAACTTATGAACGAATATCCATTGTAAATTCACTTCTTCTTCTACTTGAAGTCCCTCTCTTATCGGGGGTCGGAAATGACCATCATTTTGTTTGTCATCAGTCTCTCGACTGGTTTGATGCAGTTCTCCAAGCTGTTCTATCTTGCGCAAGTCGATTCATATATACATACCTGTAACTTTCTACATCTTTTGTAATTTGCTTTATATATTCTAACCTTTGCCTCCCCCTACAACTCACTCCCTCAATATTACCCTCCATTATTGATAGACCAATACCTGTATGTCTTAAGATATACCACACTAGCCTATCCCTTCTTCTGGTAAGATGCTTCCATATACTTCTTTTTCATCCACTCGCCTAAGAACATCTAAATTACTTATATTGTCCACCCACTTAATCTTTAAGATTTTCCTATAGTACCATATTTCAAAAGCTTCTATCCTCTTTCTTTCTACAGCTTCTATCACCCACGTTTCACTCCCGTGTAATACCATTATAATCATCATCATTATGCGGACCTTATTCGCTGCTGCACGTAAGGATTCCTTATTACTGCAACCAAACCAGTCTTTCAGGTTCTTCAACCAGGATGTCCGACGTCTCTGCCAACGATCCGCTGATATTTAGGACCTCTAATCACATGTCCAAGATATTGAAGTTTTTTCTTCTTTACTGTTTCAACCAATTCAAATTCTTTGCCCATTTTATCACTATACAACGTTTTATATTTGAATTTCCCATTTAAATTTGAAATTACTCATTTTAAATTCACTATAGGCTATAACTATAAATAGATTCACTAATAGTAAAACTTACAAATGGACGCTAGGAGTAGATTTATTAAAGTCAGTTTACATGGAAGAAGTTATGTTAAAAGTAAAACAATCAGAATTCCTTTTGTACAAAAAAATTAAATGATGACACTGTAACTTACATGTACAAAATCAAATATCTTCTATACACTAGAAACTCTACAAAAATATAAACCGTCGTATTTTCAGTTTGTTTTAATGTACAGTACACATTTATTTTTCCCACTGTAGAGCTCTTTTATAGTGGTTAATAATACTGAAGTAAAAACATATATAATTCTGGTGCATTTCTAGTAAATTAGACAAGAATATTATTAAAAACATCATTCTTGATTTAAAATCTCAGGTAAACAGTTCTATTTTTAGTTATAGATTACAGAATACTCTAACTACACAGTCACCGGAAATATGTGATTTGTTAATGGATGAACATTCTAACTTTTATAATAAGAAAAGCGAGGAGTTGGTTTTGTTATAGTTACATATAGTTGGTTTTGTTATAGTTAAAATATTCACAGTTGAAGAAAACCTCAGTACTATTCAGATAGAGCTATTTGGTAATAATTTTTTTTATTAATCCCTAATGTGCGTAAGTTGCAATCTGTTTAATTTAAGAACAATAAGCAATCCCATGAACCAATGAAATGAGGATGATGTGTATGACGTGTAAATAAGGTGAAGTTTTGTACAGACTCAGGCCGATTATTCCTGAGAGAGTGTTGCTAATTGAACCCCAACTATCAACGTACACTAGTAACCACTGCCTAGAATTCAAATTCTAGTAAAAGTAACTACTTTTACTAGGATTTGAACCAGTATGTTTCCCAAAATCAGCTACAACGGATTCGATTCTTGTTCGGGTCTGGCATTTTTTCTACAGCTCATCTTAATTTATCACCCTTTTGCCATCTGCATTAATGTAAAACAAAAGAGTTTTAAGTAATCACAACAGTTGGATGTAAAACAAAAAATAAACATCGGATCCATCTGATAGTGAACCAAATTTTAAAAGACTGGTTTTGTGCCTTCGGAATTTAGTTTTCACCTGGTTCAGCTGGTGTCTTAAACCTATAAGGCGTGGATAAGTTGAGGTTTAATATTTGAGAACCAAATTGAAATTATTCCTGTCCAAACTAGTTAGGTGATTTAACAATTTTTATAGCAATGCGACTGTTTTTGATGTCGGAACAGCCAGAGAGTCGTTTTCTGAATAAGACAGAAACATATTTGAAAGACTACAGGAAGTTACCTCTTCGCAACACAGCTGATGCCATCATTAAGCCAAACACTCAGACCTTAAATAAAACCTTCTTTTCTCTACTAAAGCCGGCCCGTTGGCGTAGTGGTTTGCGCAACTGGCTTCTACGCCGGGGTCCCGGATTTGATTCCCTGCCAGGTCTGGCATTTTTTCATCACTCGTCTTCATCTATCATCCTTCTGTCCGTCTACATTAGCAGCAATTGCAAAACAGTCAGACGTAGAACAAAAAAAATAATAAAGCCGACATGTTACAGTAACTAAAAATAATTAAAGAATAAAAATTTAATGAAATTCTAGAAAGTAACACTAAAGAACTTTATTAGAAATTAGTATCTATAAATATTTTACAATAACAAATGAGCTGATATTGACAATATAAACAAAACATGAGGATGTAATGAATGAGTCTACCACGATTGAGTCCCTATTTTTACTTTTTTACATAGTTTAGTATTATTGTTCATTTTTTATTATATTTAATTCATTTCTTCAAGTCTTCGTGGAAGTTTGTTTACTTGAAGAACCTGAGTTAATAATTTTGATTAGTTCATTTTATAGCTTCCTAAAAAATTATCAAAAATATCGTTGTTATTTTAAATGGAAAAGGATTAAATCTAAAGTTTTTATCTTATGGTATTCATAACTTACTAGTAACGTACGAGATTTGGAATACATAAGAAACTCTTAAAATAATTTTAAAAACAGATAATTTATAATATGTTTTAACGTATTAATATTCAAATGTATTTTTATAGAACGTAATGAATGTATTTACTAAAATAATATAGAATTTAAATTGGTAATAAACGTAGACTAAAAAAGAATTTAATAAAATTAATGTGACAGTATACAAGTACTTGGTGTGAACATTAAATCATTTAGAATATACGTTTGCTTTACCGTTAATTGCCATGCCCTTTTTTCAATGGAGGGTAACTTAACACATTAACAGAGAGAAGTATGAGTGAATTCTGTTCTTCTGAGTAAATGGCCCATTCCCACTTATCCTATACTGTAAGTATCTTAGCTGTTTGTTGTTATTAGGTACATCCCCTTTTAAAATCTTTGGTATTACTGGAATGCATTTACACCGGTACTGAACAATTTCTTTGATATATGTAGGATACAATGCGTTAAGAAGTTAACATGGTGTTTAAAACATGGTCATTTAAATTTAGTGTTAGAACAGTAATGTACGTATACATTTTAAATGCACTTGCTTAAAAGTATAAAGCATTGAAATAATGCAAATATGCTTTCATGCCGATATCTACTGTATATTTGAAATTTAGGGGAAATTACAAAAGTAAGGTAAACTAGTACTTAAGTACAGTAAAATCTCTCTATTGCGGAACTCTCTATAGCGGAAATCTCTCTTTAGCGGCATTATTTGCCGACCCCGACCCTTTCGTATACTACGATAATGTATTTAACTCTCGTTATAGCGGCACAAAAATCTCTCTATAGCGGCAAAACAATATCTTCAGGATATGGATTTAGACGTCTATGTAGGGGCAGACAATGACTTAGCCACTTCAGCAGATGTTGGCAATGATGCAATAATCGAAAATGTCTTAGCACAAAACAACGAGCAAGAAAGTGAATGACGATGAAATGGAAACAGAAATGTTGTCCCTTCAAGTAAACAGGCACTAGACGCTATTCTTGTTGTTTCAACGTACTGTCATTGCCAATATATAAATGAAAATTTACAAGTTTTAAACAGTGAAAATGAGATTGAAGACATGTTTTACGAATTGAAAGCGAAACAAAATTTACAATTTATTTTACGAAATGAAATGTACTTCACAGTCATTGTTTCCTTAATAACAAAAAAATATATACTGTACTGTGTACTTTTTTGTGCTTGTGTAGCCTATGTTTTAGGAGATTTTAATTGTATGTACTATCCTATGTTCATTACTGTTCAGTAAAAACCGAGTTTCAGTGCTAATTAATTTTAGGCTATCTATTACGGTATGTACTGTATGAATGATTATTGAAAAAAGTTCAATACGAAAAGTGAAATTCTATTGTTAAACATTAGTAACACAACATCTAATAAAACCAGTTTGTATCCAAATTTCTTGTTAAGTTAATAACCTACACTTTATGTATGTAATTAATTTAAATATCTCACTGTATTGAAGTAATCTAATGTATTAAACATTCGTCATAAAGGTATCTATTTAGTAGTTTTTCAAAAACTTATTCCATGCACCATTTACATACGTATATAAGTTATTTTGTACAGAAAAATTAGTACTCCAACTTCCCTCCCACCGTTAATTACTCGCTCTCTCTATAACGGAACTCTCTTTATAGCGGCGGTATCTCATGGTCCCTTCAATTCCGCTATAACTTAGAGAGATTTTACTGTAATTGGAGGAAATATCAATATCAATTTACTTTCTGGAAAAGGCAACGAAGTATTACAGTAGGTCCTCGATTTACCGTGTTAAAGTTTCGTCGGACACCGACATTAAATCCGAATGTTCAAAAAAGGGGTTGGGGAATTTATGTATTCGTATACGTAAAATGATCCTACGTACTTCATTATAACTTACAATAGGGCATTAATCACACAATAAAAAAATGATACTGAGTAAAGACGGAAATATTATCAAAAACCCATTGTCCATTTTTAATGAATTCAACTCATTTTATGAAAATTTTGCCCTTTTCTAATAGAATAAGAGCTTTAATCGACAATACTATAACTTGCTCTTGGCTTAAAAACTGGACATTGGTTTTATGAAAATTTTAATATAAGCGAATTTTTTCATCGAATTCTCTTTTTTTGTTAATTCTGAGTTGAATCTGAAAAACTTGAAAAAATTTGAAATGTTCTCTTTGTTCTTCAAGTTATCACGAATTGTAGTCATCCCGATGCCTTATTGATTTACAATTGACAGCACAGTAGTTCTTTTATCCAGTTCAATGATGAGTTTGTCCTCGATGGTAGTTCGTTTACGTTTATTGATCACTTTTCTATCCAAAGTCTCAGGAGAATAATTACTATTTGAACAAAATGAATGACTGAAGGGCATAATTATGTAAGAGCAAGTTTTACCGTATTTATGCATTAACGTACGAGTATAAATTATTGTTATAAATATAACAAAGGATAGTAGAAGCACAAGTGATATCAAAAGTAGAATTTCCCCAGCTAGAAAAGCCTTTGAAATTAAAAACAGCTTACTGACTAAAAACATTGACTTACAGGTTAGGAAAAATCTCTTAAAACACTATGTTTAGAGTTTAGCAATATACGGGAGAGAATCGTGGGTGATAGGGGCTGTAGAAAGGAAGAGGATAGAAGCTTTTGAAATGTGGTGTTATAGGAAAACGTTAAAAATTAGGTGGGTGGACAAGATAAGTAATTTAGAGGTTCTTAGGCGAGTGAATGAAAAAAGAAGTATATGGAAGCATCTTACCAGAAGAAGGGATAGGCTAGCGGGTCATATCTTAAAACAACCAGGTATTAGTCTATCAATAATGGAGGGTAATATTGAGAAAGTGAATTGCATGGGGAGGCAAAGATTAAAATATACAAAGCAAATTACAAAAGATGTAGGGTGTACAGGTATGTAGATATGAAACGACTTGCGCACGATAGAACTGCTAGGAAAATTGCATCAAACCAGACGAGAGACTGATGACAAAAAAAAATTATCTAATCAAAACTCACAAGAAAAGAAAGTAATATAAGGGGGGAGATAAATTTTTCTTTTCTCAAATGAGTGACGTTAAATCCGAGTCATGGTAAATCTGAGATCGATAAATTGAGAACCACTGTATGTTCTACTTAAGTTCCTCACGTTTCGTGATTCGGCGTGACACGGCTATGAGACACTAATGGTTTACAGTTTAAGTGCTTCAGTATTGACGTAGCTGTGAAGGCGATCTTCATGCTTCTTGGCACACTTGTGCATTAAATGTAATATATTTATGGAAGGGTGCAATAAATTAGTTTAGATCCGGACTGTAGCCTCGAACTGATTTGGGGCATTTAGTTTACCAATCGATATTGCGAACGAAATAGTTATCAAACGGATAAAAACTTTTTTAAAAATTGTATAAATTCTTTTGTATTTAACACGAAAATGAAACGTAATAGGTTTTAAAAATTTTTTATTACAAAATAAATATAAAAGAAAATACAAAAATAAAAAAGAGGACTTGGAATATTTATTAATACTCTGATCTTTATTAAAATTTTTATTTATTTTTTCATCAATTCATTTTGTGCAGCTTGCAAAACAAAATTGAATGAAATCAGTTCGGAATGTGTATTATGATATTTTTTTTATTATAATTTCAAAAGTCACTTAGATCTCAAGAAGACTTTGATATCGTTCTACATCATACACAAATGATACGGTTCATAAAATCTCTAAAATAGATGGCAAATCTAATTTCAGAAAAAAGTTCTAATAAATCTACGTCGTAAAATCATCCTCTTTGCTTTTTACCTAGTGCTTTCTTTCTTATTTTGCTTTACGGCATGTGCGTCGAACAATACAGAAAAGAGCTGTAGTTATATATACGAACCAGGTTTTTTATCTTATATTTCTTTACGCTTATATATTTTCTTGGATGAGTGAAACTCCTTTAGATTTTTATTGTATTTTTAGGCAATTGCGTAATAAAATGACGAAGTTTGCATGTGACGGGAGTTAATGCACGACTGCTGTCTCGATGAAATATAGGGCTACACGTTCTGCAAAATTGATTCTTTGACGACTGAAACGTTCGTTCCCTTTACTCGCTTTATTCTAAGCTCACCACCAAGTTATGACGGCGCGACCAAATCATAAAAATTGCACCAACGCTCGTTGTACTTAATGTCTATCTTTTAATTTACACTCTTCTGTCTCATATTAACGATAATTCATAAATTTTTATATTCTGCATTTTAAGCTTCATAAATATAATCCCTAATTTTTAAATATTTCAACCAATATTCTTTCATTTTTATACCTGCTATAAAAATATTCTTGTAATTCATCACATTTTTCTGAGCACATTAAATTATGATTTTATTCATTCAATTTCTAATTTAGATTCATTTTGTAGTGGTTTTTGTCAGCTATAGATATAAGAAAACAAATAAACTGCAGCTAAGTTTACAACAAAAAAAAATACTACTCGTCTGAATTAAGTTGTGACAATAATAGATACAAAAATTATTTTTAACAACCTATTTCATAATTAAATTAATTGTTATTCATATATTCTTATTTCATGATGTTTTCTATAAATTTTATTTAGCTATGAAATAAGCTACGGAGCTAAATAAAGAATGCCTGTCACTAAAATGACCGTTCAAAAGAAACTTAACTTTGCAACGTCGCAATCAGAAGTGCTGCACTAACTTAATTATTTTGTTATTCACTTATTTTGTTATGGATTTTATCAAGTTTTATTTTCTCGAACGTATCCTTCTTACACAAATGTAATTTTTGACAAAACTTCGTATTTAAGGACAAATAGAATTTCTATTTAAATATTATATTGGACCAGATTTTGCGCTTTAAAATGTCAACAGATGCCAGAAAAAAAGAAAAAATGTTTTACCTTCAAAAAACTTAAAAAAAACTGCCTTGGGAAAAAACGTTGGGAAGATCTTATCTTTCAGTTCTACAAAATTTAATCGTCTTTAGCTTCTGTCAGAAGCTATTTCCAATACTCTCTGCTAATTTCTTGTGTCCTCCATCTATTGAAAACCATCAAAATAATTTGGAGCATTATCCATCCACCTCTTCTCAGGATAGTCTTTCTTCCTTCTGATCAGTCATCGCACTCATTTTACCAGTTTGCAGCATTGTCATGTTCCTTGTTGCCGCTCCCATATCCAACTCTTTATTTGTTTGTGTGTACCATTTCTTTAGTCCATAATTCCTGTCCATTATTTGTAGATCGTAACAGCTCATTTTTAATATGAAGTATTGTTAACCTCACGTCCAACAGGAAACAGGAAGATATATTAGCACTAAAAATCTGCCTTCACCTTCTTCCATCCAGCTACATAACAACAATACATCCAGATGCCACCCATGTAATACCCATGTTGTTGTTGTTTAGGTCATCAGCCAAAGGCTGGTTTGAACCCGTAGAGGTTTTACTAAGTAAAACGAGGAGTGAGGTGGTTTACCATTGCCTTCCTCACTTAGTGGAAAAGTATGCTTATCAGCATGCCGAGCCCTCTGAAAAGCACATATTTTCCACTCTGCAAATGACACCTTCACTTCATTCACCACAGGGTCTGGCTGTATAATGAAATTCATTACTTTCAGAGGAGATAACTCTGATTAGTGACTTTTACATCTCTACCTCTTCTGTTCTTAAATGATTCAGTCATTTAATTGGCTGACCATATGATAAGAAACAGAACTATTTATTTTAGCCCTGCAACGAACAGATTGAGTGTAAATAATTTGACACTCCGCCTGTCTGTTATGGGCAGGTAATACCCATAGATTGACGAAGAGACTCAAAAGAATTTTCTGGCAGGAGCTGACCAACTGCATATGCAGAAGGCTCTGTCAAATTGACAGTACCAGTAGCTATTAACTTACAATTTAAAGGTGAACGAAATTTATTCTTAAAAAATGTATTATAAATTGTTATCTGTATCTGAAAAAATATTTAAAGTTATTTGAATTAAAATATAAAAGAAAGCTTGGTAAATTTAATAAATGTACTTTAAAGGTTCATATGCTGTGTAAAGAAACGATTTTTTAGACCTTTACTAAAGATGTTTTTTATTTACAGATGATACCATTATAAATGATGAACTTCCACGGATGCGTGTCTACATTCACTTTTCTTAAAAAAGAAACGTAATAAGGTGGCGTAAAAAGTAGACAGGAGGTTCTATTAAGAATAAATGATTGGACATTTCTAAGCTCATGCGATCCAATCACCTGTTTAGTAGATATCCTGTAGAGTCTATAAAATAAAAGGACAAACATAAAACATGTCAAAACAGCGTCAAAACCAAAAAAATGGTTATGCTGTATGATCGAGATTGCACACGCGTGGTCTGCTTTATCAAACTTCTGCATCGTTTTGGGGTGTTTAGATGAATGTTCAAAAAACTACAGTCTTTTCACCCCTTCTTATGGGAAATATTTCTCCCACATCCATCGTAACTGTCCATATGAAATAATTTTTTCTTGATCTTTCTTTATGTAAAGTATAAAAAAACAAGATAATTTGAGTTGTTTTGTTCATATTTCATCAAAATATATTCAAAAATTTGTAAAAATATTAAGCCATCAAAGCCAAAAGTGTCTTTCATTAGCATTAAATATTAAAATCAAGTTTATACGTCCGTTTTTCGTTATCCATCTCGAAGTATGCGAAGAAAACGGAATGCTTCCTTAGACCCACAGCTTTATCGTACACCTAATTATTGTAAAATTGTTAATAATTTTTTAAATATTATTAAAGTTAACACTGCATAGTTAATCAAGGTTTCAAAATATATTCGAACAGTTTTTACATAACTTCTTGTAATGTTTAAAGATAATTTTTATTTTAGAAAAGTTTGTGCTTATTTTTTGACCAAATTTGAAAGTGACCAAAACTTTTTTGTAAAAGTGATTTAATTAGGTTAAAAACTTTGATGCAAGATTTGTTTTCATATGATTAACCCATTACCTCAGAAATCGTTTAACGTACCAAGCTCAAATTTTTGGAGCATAATACGATGAGATGGATTTATCATCCATTCTAAATTTCTGTAGAAAAATCATTGCTAACTAGCTGAATTTTTAAACATAGTAATTGATGGCCAGCAAAGTTTCAGTTGGTCACCTGTAACAGTTTTTGAGAAAACGGTTCTAATATTCTATTTGAACATGTTAATGTATCATGTAACATATTAAAAAGTACCTATATATCGGTTCCTGATTCTTTAAAAAAAAAGATAAAATATTGTTTGTAACCACTTTTTTTTATTAATTTTTAGTTATTCGCTGTTTTGGGGTAATATATTTTTGGAAATGCAAGGTTGTTTCAAATAGGATTAGAAGAAAATTACGAGCGGAAAATAAATACTGAGTTTAATGAAACTCGCAAAAGACACTATTAAATTAATAATGATATTTTAGGACTATCTTGTAATAAATATCAGATTATATATTTGAAAATCCTATTTTAATTTCTGTGTGATAATAGCGATAAGACTTAAAGAAAACTTAAAGGCTTAAATCTTTAATCAGTTTAATTTTTGCTTCAATTTATCAATGTCCATAAGATTTTACAAATGTAATGAAGGTCAATGAACAGGATTAACATACTCTAATTAACATACTCTAATCAAGAAGAGATTAGAATAGGGGCAGTTTTGACTAATGATGTTTCAACCACCAACGTTGCAACCCTTCTAACCCACGTCCAATCTGACGGATTTCATCCCTCCGAGAAAATTTTATCCCTATAGCAACAGTCAGATTAATCGAGTCTGGTATTAAAACAGAAAACCCTTTTGATATTTAGTTTCAGATAGAAATTAAAAATTCTCAAAAAAGATCGGAATATTTAACTAAGGAAATAAAAGCGTGAAATTCGATAGTACATGAATATCTGACACGATAGTATTTTGCACAATATATAATTTATCTGTAGGTTTAGCAGTAGTCGATAGTTCGTTCAATTGTAAATTTCTTCTCTTCTTTTAACAATCAAGGATTAGGCTTCCAACTATTCTAACTAACAACAACGACAAACTATTCAATTATTACCATCTTTTGCGTGGCCTCCCAACATCTCTCCTATCCACCGGTTTGTATTGCAAGACACTCATGGGAACTTCCCTCAGGCATTGTCTCTACGTTCTCCCTCCATCGATTTCGATATTCTACAATCTTCCCATTCAGGTTGTAAGCTATAATTTTATAAGTTATAACTTTTCCCCGTTGTTGTTTAGGTCATCAGCCAAAAGGCTGGTTTGAACGTTAAAGGTTTTACTAAGTAAAACGAGAAGTGAGGTGGTTTACCATTGCCTTCCTCACTGAGTGGAGAAGTACGCTTATCAGCATGCCGGACCCTTTGAAAAGCACATATTATTTTCCACCCCGCAAATGACACCTTCACTTCATTCACCACAGGGTCTGGCGGTATAAAGAAATTTATTACTTTCAGAGGAGATAACCCTGATTAGTGTCTTTTACACCTCTGCCTCTTCTGTTCTTAAATGATTCAGCCATTTAATTGGCTGACCATGTGATAAGAAAAGAAACTATTTATTTTAGCCCTGCAACGAACAAATGGAGTGTAAATAATTTGAGACTCCGCGTGTCTGTTATACTTTTTCCCATAAAATGAATTCTCAAAAAAATGGAACCCATTTTTCGATCGTAAGCAGCAAAATAGTTTTGAAAAAATGTAACTGAACAATAAAATGCTTATAAACTTTTTTGTAATTATTTCTTTGATAAAGGAATCGACAATAGGACATTTTATTGTTGAGCAACGGAAATCAGTCAGCAATATTAGAATTAAATAGGGAAGAGAGAGTGAGATTTTACAGCTCAGTTAATTCAGTCTGATAAGGGTAAGAGAGAGAGAGATGGTTGGTTTGAGAGGTATGTCAATAGAGGAGAGTAGATGGGAGATTGTAAAGCGTTGAATAGCACTATTGCACTACGATGCACCGGATATCAATAATACATAGTATATTTGTCCGATGCACATACATTATACTAGACGGTGAGCAATAGATAATCCTGCACAGCAATGCGTTGATTGGAATTCCCCTGTTACCTACCCAACGTATAACAAGATCGTTCTCTATGTATATGTGACCGACACACGGGCGACCGGTGCTTTAATCACAAGTACATCACATGATCATTAGTTATCACTACCACTAGACTGACACCTAAATTTATTATCAGATTACACAACTAATAATTAATAATAGTAAGCTAATGTAGTCCGAATTAAAAAATGTACTCTATCGAAAAACTTGTACATTTAATCAATCGAAATTTATCGTAATGATGTAGGTAGATATTATCCAATTACATTAATTTTCCCTATACTGTCCATGAGCCTTCTCCACGTTTCCTTGCTTCTTGCTTACTGTGTTCCGTTTCATTCCACCACTCTGTTGGTTCAACTCCCTTTGCATCAGTAGTCTTCCGCGTTCCCTTGTTCCTATCCATAGTCTTAAATTTTTAATAACAGTACTCCATCCGTCGTTCGTCTGTCTTTCATTATGACGTACCTATTCCCAATTTTGTACGACATCCTGCATTTTAGTAATGTTTCTTATTCATAGATTTCTATTCTTATTCATAGATTTTCTATGGTATGTTTTTGCTAATTTGATCATATTGCGCGCAGTAAAAAACCAGGTTTGTACCGTACGTGGTAGTACTTGAAGCATACAAGACCTTCTTTATCAAGTATTTTTGGATGTTCTTGTTTTTCGTGTCCATAACAGACAGGTGGAGTGTCAAATTATTTACACTCAATCTGTTCATTGTAGGGCTAAAATAAATCTGTTTTTATCACATGGTCAGCGAATTAAATGACTGAATCATTTAAGAACAGAAGAGGTAGAGGTGTAAAATACACTAATCAGAGTTATCTCCTCTGAAAGTAATGAATTTCATTATACAGCCAGACCATGCGGTGAATAAAGTGAAGGTGTCATTTGCAGAGTGGAAAATATTTGCTCTTCAGAGAGCTTGGCATGCTGATAAACTTAATTTTCCATTCAGTGAGGAAGGAAAGGTAAACCACCCACTCCTCATTTTACGTAGTAAAACCTCTACAGGTTCAAACCAGCTTTTCGACTGATGACCTAAACAACAACTTGTTTCTCAGAATACCATTCAATCTCTCAAATGCTTCCTAACTCAACCACCTACATTTGATTAGATTTAGAAAAATGTACCCAAACGGCAGAAGTCGATAGAAGATGACCCACCCTTGCCCACTTTCTTTGAGCCAATCTCTTATTATTATTCGTTTAGCTTTCGATGTTACAATGTCATTCCACCATAGATTTTCCATGGCATGTTGATAATATTCCGCAAAGTAAACAACTACGTTTGCAAACCATACATGTTAGTACTTGGAGCACACATGACCTTCTTCTTCAAGTATTTTTAGACATTCTTGTTTCTTAAAATACCATCCAATCTCTCAAATGCTGCCCATTCCATCTGGATTCCATTGACTTCTGCCGTTTGGTCACTTTTATAAATCTCATCAAATGTCCTAGATACGTGTAGGCTTATTCAGTTATCCACTCTAGTTCTTGTTATATACAATTACTTTTTCCATATTTTCGTTATTTTGTCATTACTTTTTGTCATTATTTTATAAAAATTTGGATTATATATGTATTTTAAAGTTTGTATCATTTCCCTAAACCTATGTTGCGAACCTCAGAGATATTACACAGGAAAAATAACAAAGGGTTACCTAATTTGATTTAAAATCTTTCAGTTCTGCTGTTACCGAAATATTATCTTTATCTCTTATTGAATCTTCATTTTTTCTTTCCCCACCACATTTTCTCATCCTTTGAGATCAAAATTATTTTTTGTAAGAGTTCTACAAAAAATAAAATAAAAAATACATTAAATGTATGAAGACAGATGGAATTTCATTGTATAAAAGATGGAATGTTAAAATCCTTTGTAACCGAATGTGTATTTTATTAAGTGAAGCGTGGTGTACGTGTGTATAAATATGCAGAACAAGTTAGATGCGTCGAGTTCAATGGATGTATATGTAAACTTGCATTCCACCCTGTCTAATTCTTCCACTCTGATTCTATTCATTTGTGTCTGTATACAAAGATATTATTCTAGGGTGAATCTCGCCTTAGGATGGAAAGATCTGAAGGGAGAGGTTATAAGAGGTCATCGTTATGATATACAATCGTGGTCGTGGTCATTTTTTGTTTATCGTTATCAAGTATCTTCTAATATTAACCAAATAGGGTGAGTCATTTGACAAGTAAGTGAGGACACATTATGAATACATGTTGAAGCATTGGTCGTTTTGGTCCTCTCTTTCAAATCCAATTTCTCCTTTAAACAACTTCTAGCTTTGTTCTGGTCTCGATTGCTCTCAGTGCTGCGGTATTTTTACTTTGATCTAAGTGGTTTCTTTACTAAGTACACCTGATCATTTCAAACTTCACTACATCTGTCATACTAAGGTTATTAAATAATATATCATTTACTCATGTTTATTTAATTAATATCAATCTCATTTGTCGGCATAAATCTATGTCAAAATGAATTAATAATATATACTTTATAATGTTATTGGAACGAACATATCAAAGAAAAATGGAAATAGACATAAACTCATTAGTTACTAAGTTAAGGTAATTCAATCTCTAATTCAAAGAAAGCGGATTGGAAAATTTGTTTATAGTTTCCCACCGTTTCATATCCAGAATGGTAGCTATAAAATTAGGTTGTTGAAACCTTGGTAAATTTGTTTAAACATCTGTTAAACAGTTTGTCATAACAAGCAGGTGGAGTGTTGTATTATTTGCGCTCTATCTACTAGTTCCAGGGCTTAAAAAATAGTTCTATTTGTTTTTATGGGTCTGAAGCATTTAAGAACAGAAGAGGTAGAGATGTACAAGGCACTAGTCAGAGTTATCTCCTCTGAGTGTAATGAATTTCATTACGCAGCCAGATCCTGTGGTGAATGAAGTGAAGATGTAATTTGCAGGGTAGAAAGTAGATGTTTTCGGTGCGCCTTTTATGCTGATTAATATAACCTACTTTTCCACTCAATGAGGAAGGCAATTCTAAACCAACTCATTCGTCGTTTTACTTTGTAAAGCCTCTAGAAGTTCAAAAAAATTCTCCGCTGATGACCTTAACAACATAAACGACAAGAAATTTGTGATGATTTTATTACGACTCTGATTGACACGTGAAAGAAAAATTTATCAGTTTATTCCCAGTCATTTTAAAAATCATAAAAATTCTAAGTCTATATTTTTCCATGTCACATAATATCTTTGATTATTAACAAAGTGAAGGTTTTTAGAAATGTGTAAAAAATCAACAAAAAAGTTTCTTACGCTATGAATATTGGATTCCAAAAAGCACACTTTTACTTTGATCGTTAGTGTTCTAAGTTTACAATTAGTAAAAAGAACATTATTCTGATATATATTAAACTGCACTCATGGTTTTGAAATCTTAATCTGGAAATTTGTTAAATTCTGAAAATAATCAACTTGTGTAAAATTGACTGATGGATTACGTATCTAAACGCAATTATAATTACCTCACGTGGTCTAAAATTGGCGCTATGCGAAAAAAATCAATTTTAAAACTCCCCACACATATTTTTGCTAAAAGCAAAATAACTTAAAATATTTTTAATTATTTTTGCTCAACACGCTTATCAAATCTTCCAGACAATATCTATACCTATAAACTTTTCTAAACATGTTTATTAAAAGAAATATTCACACACCCAACATGTGATGATATATTCAGGCCTGTACATAATGTAGGTGCGTTGAAGAGGACGAGGTCAATAATAATTAGTAATAATAGAGCTGATTTAGTTAAGATTTTGATTTTTAAAAGATTAAAACTTATTACTAAGGATAAATGACTTATTGTTAAGTTTTGAAAACATTTTTATGAAAAAAATTACACCCTTAAAACCATTTCCTACTACCGTAATTCTCCTAATGTATAGATAGTCCCAAATCCTTTCAGTTTTACTTATTATCGGTTAAAAAATGAAGTAAAATTTGTAATCAATCTAAATGATTTACGTAGTAAGCAATATAAACTTATGTCACATAATTTATCTGGAAGTTAACGGAAATTCATTTTCTAAATGATATTTTGTGTGCATGCAATATTACCATTATAAAAATCCATTTAATTTTATGTGTTATATTTTTAAAAAGAATAAACAAACCAGTATCATTTTTTCCTATATAGTAATTTTGTCTCCAAATCATTAATCAAAATATTTTTTTTTTATAAATACTTCTCATATGGATGTAATGGTACGGGAAAACCATTTTTACCCTTAAGTAATATTATCACTAACCACGTGGTTATATTTTACTTATAATTATGTACTTTGAATATTTCCCAAGCAACCCTGTTAGAACATATTATCAATCTTCCCTTTTGTATAAACTGAAACCCCTTCGTATTCATTTTAATGGTTTACCACTTTCAACCCTCGAATTAAAACATAACCCTTTTTTGTAATGTCAAATTGCTTTTCCTAAAGTTTAGCTTCTTTTATTTAATCCATATTTAATAAAGTTGTAAATTAACTTCAATTTAATTGCTTTTTAATGTATTTTATAAGGTTTTATTACGTACTACTTGCAACGGGTGTTTTAATGATAGGGTGTAAGTTACTATTGGTCGAAAAAAAATGTTTCTTCAATTTTAATTTCTTTAGTCTTAAAGCCTTACAATGACTGAACAAAAAATGAATTTGAAAAATTATATTCTTTTAATGTTTTGTATATTCTTTTAATTTATTATGTTGTTACGTTAGTTCTTATACGATTTAATTTTACTTCAAATAGGCTACAAATGATTTTAACTAACAAATTTTTAACGTGGAAATCTGAAATATACATTTCCGTTTCTAAGCTTCACGTGCTTTTTATTAGTTTATTTCAAGTCACATCAAAATTTCAGTTTTTAGCGACTACTTTGGGTTATGAAATAATAGGTTTTGACGTGTAATAATTTCCAGACCCTAGCTGGAATTTGAACCCTACTATCGGTTTCATAATATTATAGACACTCGAGTTTGCATCTCCAAAACTGTGAGTCGGATCTCAACATATTTTACATCAAAATTTAGCTCATTTTATTTTGCATTGACCTATAATATACCTATATTTTTAATGTTGTTTATAATTGCCATACCAAGGTCACAAGACAAAAGACCCAGATTTTTTGCTACCGCAACAAATTTCATGAATTTAGAGGCGTGTAACTCGATAAATATTTGATCGATAAGTTTAAAATTGTAACACAACATAGACAATTGTATTTTTACGGCATGAACGAAATATCAAATTCGTACGTTATTTAAATTTTGATTTATTAACAATATTCTAAACCCTTGCTATCTCGGTAACCGCTCGATCATTCGGCACGGGCAAACTATCCTTTTATTCAGCGTAAAAAAACTTAGTACAAATATGTTAATAACATGAAATATTGATTGGCCAATATTGTGGTAGAATATTTAAAGTTTTGAAAAATAGACTTGGTAATGCGGCGGGGGTGCTACTATCCAAGTTGCATGAATCTGACTGTCTACCTGAATTGACAATGCAGTCTGTCAATTCAGGTAGATAGTCCGACAGGATGTCACCTACACAAAATGGCAAGGTACATATTTATACATACGTACTTTTCTACTTGGTTTTTAATAGGTAAATACAATTCCTATTAAAAACCATGCTACGAAAATTGATTAGATACTTAAGTTGTTTACAAGTTAATTTTTTACATGGATAAAAAACCAACAGTACACAAACACAAATACAGTACAGTACACAAATGTAAAAACAATTACATAATTTTTTTTAAACATATAACATTGGACAAAGGTAGTAAATTGGACAAACCAATTCAATAGCTGAAGTGATTACTACCCTGAATAGCATAGACCGATATTAAAATTTATGCATGCACATACACATACATAAATGCATAAATAAATACATAAACTAACACATCGGTTATAGGTGTATGCATAAATGCATGAGTTAGTGTGCATCGAATCTGTCTATTGCAGAAGTTAAACGTATACGTCACATGTCAAACACAATTCCCCTATCGTTTGGACGTACCTCGTTTACGCCATATGTTAGAGAAAATGGGCTTCTATTTTACAACATATATTTGATTTTAAATAGGGGTTGACACTTATTAATACTCATAAATGAAAATGTAGTATTCACAAATACAATTTTATATACGATACGCTCATAAAATAACAGAATTCAGTATTTAATAGTGTTAAACAACGATGCAGTAGCATAGATTTAAACTAATTTCTGTATAGTAATTATACTAGGAAATTTCATTATTAAATATTATATTTTTATGTTATAACATTTAAAACTGTTATCCGCCTCGGTGGATTCAGTCTTCACTTCATTATTCGACTGCTTAACACATTCTGAGCAATTATGAGGTATCTCTCCCGGCAGCCTGATTACTCATGCAGCGTGTTCTCCGCTTGCTTTATGTAGGGCCTACAACTTATGTTACAAACGTTTTTATAAATTTATTTTCTTTGCGACATATACATGGATTTATGTTTGCTAATAACATAAAAAAAAAAATTCAATGTTTTTTTAGGTTTATAAAAAAATGTTGTAATAAAATGTATTTCTTGTAGGAATTTTACCATTTACCGTTACGATTTATGCATAATATCTTGTATAAATTTAAACTACAAATAATGTACAGTAAATCTAAAAGTGTAAGCTATTTCGAATCGATACCAGCAAAGATACTAAATTCACAGCTTCAACTGTACCCAAAACCCGTTAAAAATACTGGACGAGTATACTGTACGAGGGTAGAAGATCGTGTGACGAAAATTAAAAAACGAACTACACGGGTACAAATAAAATACCTTTCTGAGGGTATATAATAGCAACAAACTGATATCCGACAGGTGGTGTACATCCAGAATTACTTAAAATGATAACAAAACAGAACCCGCTAGGTGAGACGGCAGCCTGGCGTTAACACCTACCCATGACCGCTAGGCGACTCTCTGGCATTGTATGTGTTAAGATCACCTTTTAGATTCCAAAATCAATTTCAGAAAAAGGTTTGGAAACTTCATACTACTACCAAATTCATCGATGTATATTTAACTACTGGATTGATTGTTGTGTGACAAATCGAGTGGTAAAACCGGTATGGCTTCGTACTATGATAAGGTGGGGGAACCCACCACATCGTAGTACGCTTTCAGCTGTGGTCGAACACAGGTTCATCAAAACAATGGCGGCATCCACGTATTTTGCTATTTTGTTGTATTTATTTAGCAAATGGACTGTTTTTACATCTCCATATTGTTATTCATTGTTTACCTGTTTACTTTTTGATGAAATTTAAATCATGCGTACGTACTGCGTTGTTACAGATATGTATTTATGAACCGACTTGCGCAAGATATAACAGCTTGGAGAACTGCATCAAACCTGTCGAGAGGCTGATGACAAAAAAGGAGTGTATTTAGTCTTTTTCTATTTCAATTAAGTCTTGTTTTAAAATACAAAAAACCTTTCTTCTGTATAAATATAATATTTATATATTCTTAACTAATTAAATAGTGACATGAACACAGAATATTACAATACCGTAAAAATATTCATATAGTACAAGTATAATTGCAATACCATAATATCATAATTAAATACATCTGACGTGTTGTAAAGATTGTAGTTAGTGTATTTAATGTAGTTTAATAAAATCTTGTTTAACAATTTAACAAGGTAAGATGCTCGATTTACTGAGAAGATTTGGATGGGAAATTTTCAGCCACCCACCGTACAGTCCAGATTTAGCGCCTTCAGATTATCATTTGTTTGGCAAATTGAAAGAATTTTTGGGTGGTAAGCAATTGGCAGGTGATTATGAACTTAAAGATGCTGTGAATAAGTGGCTAAATGAACTGGTGGCAGAAGAATATGAAGAGGGTATATTGGAGCTAGTGAATCGCTATGACAAATGTCTTAATTCATATCTCGACTATGTAGACCCTCGTAATTGTATTTTAAATGTAATAATTTTACATTTTTTCACTTTAATGTTAAAAAAACTATTTAATTTTAAACTATTTAATTTTTTAAAACTATTCAATAGTTTTAAATTTTTTTAACATTAAAGTTAAAGTTAACATTAACTATTTAACATTTAACATTAATTAATTTAACATTTACAAACTAATTTAACATTAAAGTAATACCAAATTTGACAGTAACAGATCTGTTAGCAATAAACAACCCATTATTTCCACGTTATTAGAAACCCTAGTTATATTTCCTTATAAAATTAAGTACGAGATTTTCGTTTTAAACCACTAAAGACCTTTTATTAGAAGGTCCAAGCCGAATGTAAAATAACTCTTAGGATTAAAACAATAACAAAAGGGTCTTAAAGTTAAAAGTTTATTTGCAAACGGTAGCATGGAATTAGTCACAATCCTGGAGAGTATCAGCAGTAATAACAATCCCGGGCGATACTCAAGCACTCCGGTCGTAAACCTACATTAGTCAGGGATCGTAGTTCATAGGACTTACCTTCCTTTATATGACCCGTCATTCCGTATCTCGTAACTCATTCCAAATGAAAAGTTTAATATAAAGGCATTACACAGGCAAAGATGAACTACATAATTCAATAGAAGTTTTTATATTATAAGAAATCAATGTCGGTGAAGAAACACAATATTGTAATAATACTACATAAAATCCATTTATATGGTCACTAAAAAATACAACTATTTTAAGAATTGTTTTTAGTTAAGTTTAAAAAAAACTCTATATTAGTAGGTAGTTTACTTTTCACATAATGATAACACATATGGTGAAGTCTAATATAAGAAAATAAATAACATAAATATTTTATTGTGTTAATCGTTTCTTATACATTCTATACAGGAGGTCGTAGAAGTTTTTTCTTCGTTTTCTGATTTTTCATTTTCTCAAAAAATCTGGTGTGAAATACTCACTTAACTTTCTCTTGCCGATGCAAATAATTAACAATTTAACCTAACATTAGTAATCAAACATTAGAAATAAACAAAAAAAAAAACTAACCTCAAAAACATAACCTTATTTTAAACATTTTAATCATGAGTGAAGTAATACAAAATGAAAATCAAACTCAGTTTGGCTTCAAAATACGGAAAATCACTTTCACGCTAAACTAGGCTCTGTAGAGAAAAATGCTCTAAATAAACGTTTTAGATCATTCAATTTCCTATATTTGTTTATGTACACTTTTATCGTAAAATGCATACTGAGGTTGAAATCTTAAAAATTCGAGTTTTTCACACATTTTCGTGAAAAAAGAAACAGGAAATAACTAAATACCGCTAAACTAAGCGTTATAAAAACTAGGCTCTGTAGAGAAAAATGCTCTAAATAAACGGTTTAGATCTTTCAATTTCCTATAAATTTGTTTATGTACACTTTTATCGTAAAATGCATACTAAGGTTGAAATCTTAAAAATTCGATTTTTTCACACATTTTCGTGAAAAAAGAAACAGGGAATAACTAAATACCGCTAAACTAAGCGTTATAAAAACTAGGCTCTGTAGAGAAAAATGCTCTAAATAAACGGTTTAGATCTTTCAATTTCCTATAAATTTGTTTATATACACTTTTATCGTAAAATGCATACTAAGGTTGAAATCTTAAAAATTCGATTTTTTCACACATTTTCGTGAAAAAAGAAACAGGAAATAACTAATTACCGCTAAACTAAGCGTTATACAAAATAATGCATACAATAAAAGTTCTAGGATTTTCTTTTTCTAATTACCGCTAACCTAAGTTATACAAAATGATGTTTCGAATAAAATTTGTAGGATTTTAAATTTTCTACAACTTTAATTGTATGCAATTTTCATACACACAAACACACACACACACACACACAAACAGACCAATCGCTAAAAACATGTTTTTTTGGGTTCAGGGGGTCTGCAAATGTGTATATCCGGTGAAAACTCAATATCAAAAAATTGACTTGAAAACAATACTATCCTTTTTATATATTTATATAGGCAAGAGAAAGTAAAAATACCTTTTCTCTTATAACTTGTTAATAATTGATATCTACTTAACAAAATGTAAAACTATGCTTAACGTAAATGCGTTTAACAACTCACTGTAACAATATGTGTTGGAATGTTATCGCTTTTTATATGCAGTTCTTCTCTTCGTCATACCGTGTACTGTCCGTCTAAAATCTTCGGTTTCATGATCTTGCGAGGATCTTTCTCAAATTTCTTTGCTTTTCTTAGAACAGCTTTCTCCTTCATTCTCCTATAACAATTTACAATAGTTAAATGATAAAATTTTCACGAATGTGGACAGAAAAGAAACATTCATACAAGTTCTGATACAAATCCATATACTTGTTCTGAAATTGTGTTCCAATGTAAACGTAGCTTTGGTGTTCACTCGCGCACAGTTTAATAATGTCTGATCTGGTTTGTTTCGAAAGTGCTTTCTTCTTTTTGATTGCTTTCTTGGTGATTTCTTCGAAATGCAGCGATTTTTTCCTATCATGCTGTTTTCCACTGTCTTTTCGCTGGTCTTCGGTTGTATTATCTCCCCAAGATACTTTTAGCTATCAACTTTCCCAATATTTACCATTTTCCATATCGTGTGTCTTTTCAATATAAATTGTTATAGGAGAATGAAGGAGAAAGCTGTTCTAAGAAAAGCAAAGAAATTTGAGAGAAAGATCCTTGCAAGATAATGAAACCGAAGATTTTAGACGGACAGTACACGGTACGACGAAGAGAAGAACTGCATAGATAAAAGTTAAGATAAAAGTAGATCATACAATTTTGTTGCATTGAAATTATAAAAAAATTGTCCTTACATAAATTTAGTTTACGGCCCGTTGGCATAGTGGTTAGCGCAATTGGCTTCTATCCCGGGTCCCGGGTTCGATTCCCGGTAAGGTCTGGCATCTTTTCATCACTCATTTTCGTATATCATAATCATCCAACGTCTGCAATAGCAGAAATTTCAAAACATTCAGATGAAAAATAAAATTTAGTATAACAATATGAAGAATATAAGTTTGAATATAATGAGTCTGTTCAACGCTTGATCAATTTGCATTTTATACATTTCAAAATTCTGGTGATTGTGTCTGTTCTTTTGTAGAGAAGTTTTACAAGTAAAACTGATATATAATATACAAAACCTTTATTATTATATATAATCACACAATAAATACGTTTTAAAACAAATTACATTTAAAATTAAATTATTTACATACACGTAGTATTAAAATATTTACAACAAAAGATAAACCTATTTCATGTGGTTTACGAGGACAATTAGTTTAATAAGATGAGTGGCATTATAAAGATTGTCTGAATTTATTTAAATATTTATACAAAAAGGACCTTTTTATGGTGTTTATATAGGCTTTTAAGAATTAATCTTTCTCATTGAAAAATATACTGAAGACCTACCAACGGTACAAGCGGTCAAAAAGAAACGGTGAAACATAAAAATAAAAAAGACCATTGTGAATGCGCGTCTCAATGAATAGAACATGATTATCATTCGGAATTGAGTAACAAGAAGTAGAAAAAGAAGAATATGAAGAGGAAAGCTGTGACGGGGGATAGGGGAAGAAGCCTAATACTTAATACCACAACATGTCACCAATGTATGGAATAGATATACATATACTAATATATCCCTGTCCATATTATTTATATTGTTATTATTAATATTATTTCTTCATTGTAGATAAAAGTACAAAGGTATGTTCAGAATATATTTGAGAATGTTTAGAAGAAAAAAGAAGGTTGGGATTTGTTCAATCTTGTTCACATCAGATGACAGACATTTCTTATTCGTTTTAAAAAGAAATAGTATGTCTGTATATATGAGATATTCATAATAAAAATAATAAAATCGAATTACTATAGATGAAAGAATTTTTTGGTTATTCATTTTGCTTTGTTTTGTATATGGGAATTAATCAAATTTGTTTTGTTACTGGGTTTTTTCAATATAAAACGTTGGTTTAGAAACATGAATTAGTATTTAGGGTGGCCAAATTAGAGTCATAATAAAATATGTTTCGTTGCGTCCGTAACTGAGAAATTAGTGGATGTGGGTACGTAAAACAAATAATATAGTTTTAAGAAAAATACTGTAAACATTTTGTGAAGTGCCAGGTTTCTTTCATTTCCGTGCCAAGGTATAGTGGAGAGATGACTTGAATGTTAGTGTGAGACGAAGTGCGGAACAGGAAAGTTTGTCCTATCTACGGACAATTTATCTATTAAGTGGCCAGTTGAAACCTTTACTTTTTGGTGGCCCTGAAAAAGGGCCGTTTAAACGGTGGTCGTCTTGGTGAAGCGTTGGTCGTAGTCGTCGTGGAGGTTGGGGAGCTGGACGACACGGCGTGTCGTCGTCCCCACATAATGTAGTTGTCTAGGTCATCAGCCGAAAGGTTGGCTTGAACCTCTAGAGGCTTCACTAAGTAAAACGAAGAGTGAAGTGGTTTACCATTACCTTCTTCACAGAGTGGAAAAGTATGCTTATTAGCATGCCAGGCCCTCCGAAAAGCATCTACTTTCCATCCTGCTCAATAAAACGAAGAATGAAGTGGTTTACGCTAATGCGTGGTTTTGTTTGAAATTGCCTTCCTCTTTGAGTAGATAAATATGCTTATCAGCATACCAGGCCCTCCGAGAAGTATCTGCTTTCCAACCTGTAAATAACACCTTCACATCATTCCCCACAGGGTCTGGCTGTATAATGATAAAATTCATTACTCTCAGAGGAGATAGCTCTGATTAGTGTCTTTTACACCACTAATTCTTCTGTTCTTACATTATTTAATCATATAATAGGCTGACCATGTGATAAGAAACAGAAATGTTTATTGTAGCCCCGGAACTAGCGGATCGAGTGAAAATAATTTAATCTCTCGACCTGCTTGTTATGGGCAAATAATAATGTAGGTATATATACTATAAATATACCATACATTTAATGTCTGCCCATGACGGACAGGTGGAGTGTCAAATTATTTACACTCAATCTGTTCATTGCAGGGCTAAAATAAATAGTTCTGTTTCTTATCACATGGTCAGCCAATTAAATGACTGAATCATTTAAGAACAGAAGAGGTAGAGGTGCAAAAGACACTAATCAGAGTTATCTCCTCTGAAAGTAATGAATTTCATTATACAGCCAGACCCTGTGGTGAATGAAGTGAAGGTGTTGTTTGCAGAGTGGAAAATATGTGCTTTTCAGAGGGCCCGGTATGCTGATAAGCGTACTTTTCCACTCAGTGAGGAAGGCAACGGTAAACCACCTAACTCCTCGTTTTACTTAGTAAAACCTCTACAGGTTCAAACCAGCCTTTTGGCTGATGACCTAAACAACAACACATTTAATGTATTTATGTATTACACTATCATACTATACTATGTATTGAGTATATGTATTAAGCATGTGTCGTTTGTGTAAGATAAATAATAAACAGATTTACCTTAAACTTATGACACTTTTTATTTTTATTTACACAAAATTAATAATTGCATTTAAAATTAATAAATACAGTTACAATTCTTACAATAAACAATATATCCCATCAACCATTTCTAGAATATCACTATAAAATAACGTCTAAACAAAGATTATTTAAACAAATATTTTCACAACTTAAAAAGCGTCCTGTTCTTGTTATTTTTTTACAGGCAACGAAATTTAGATTAACCGATTTACGTAGATATACTGTAACAGTAAAACGAAATATTTTTTTATCCCTAATGTGTGTACGTTGCAATCTGTTAAATTCAGAATAATAAGCAACCCCGTGACCCAATTAGATGAGGATAATGTGTAAGACGTGTTAACAAGGTGCAGCCTTGAACAGACCCAGGCCGACCATTCCTGAGAGTTTATGGTTAATTGAACCCCAACCATCAAAGTACACCAGTAACTATTGTCTAGTTTTCAAATCCGTATATAATTAACTACCTTTACTAGGATTTGAACCAGGAATCTTGGTCTCCGAAAATCAGCTGTTAAACAGCTGACTCACGGTGACGACTTTACCTCTAGACCAACCCAGTGGGTCAATATAAAATATAAATTAAAGATCTTTATTATAAACATCGGGTAGAATTACAAGGATTATTATTTTCAACATCAATTAGTTATAAATAAAACGAAAACTGAGATTTTTTTTACGTCTGACTTTTGCAATTGCTGCTAATACAGACGGTGAAAAGGATGACAAATGAAGATGAGTGTTGAAAAAATACCAAATCTGACCGGAAATTGACCCCGGGACCCTGGTGTAGAAGCCAGTTGCGCTAACCACTACGCCAACGGGCCGGCCAATGAGAATAATAAAATAAATTTTTGTTACATACATCCTTAGTTACTTTTTAACATAATCACCATTTAAATTGAGGTATTTATCATACCAGTGTACAAGCTTTCCAATACTCTTCATAAAACGTTACCGCCAGTGACTTGAAATTGGTCTTCTCAGTGCCTTGGAACTCGTGTTATTCTAATAATATTTGAAACAATAATAATAAAATTGGTGCCACTGTGATAATAATGAAATGGTACGTTTGAATCGTAAATATAATTAACGCATTACATTCTCATATCGTCCACAGTTATCAACAGTGGTAGTAAAATTGTAATACAACTCTCAACGTAACCACGCGTTAAAATTTTGTAATCTATAGGTGATACAAGTATTATTGTTATGAGTCTTCCAATAATGAAGTTAATGAAATTAAAAATTTCTTTCTGTTCCATTGAATTTTAAGAGATTCAAGCAGCTTAAATGATTGTTCTTGAGTCAATTAAACTAAATTAAATTCCTTATTTTATAACATTTAACCGCTGCGCCAAGCTACCAATTTTGTCAGTGTGTCTATATATCGTATATTATGTACCTTAAGGTATTTTAATTTATAATGGTAAAGGGTTATTACGCTTTTTCACAACCGATAAAATGTCTGTTTTTATTGTGGTTGTAAATATAACGTACAAGTTCACGCGTTTAAGTAATTAACTCAGACCGACCGACGGTTTTTAATCGTCTTCAAATCTTAACAATCTAAAATTAAATGTCGTTAAACAATGCTTACTTTAACTGTTTTAAAGTTTAAAACTTACACACTCTTGTAATGTTATTCAAATTATTTACGACCAGTATTAAAACGCTTCTATTTATTATTACACTGTACTTTAATACTTCATTTAAGAAACAAATTACGTTTACGTGCATTTTGAAGTTTACGTTTAATTTATGTTCCTTTCACACTTATTGAATAATAAAAATTTTGCTTTCTTTGCTACCTATTAAAAATTAAATTACAATATCTATTTACTATAAAAATAATATGATCTGAAAATACAATTTTCTTTTGTCCTATCTATCATGTGTTATGGGCTACCGTCTGAGTTCGTACTTTTGATAGTCACGTAAGAAATATTTTTAAAATTTCAGGAAACGATTACTAAAATATACTAGCGAAGCCTAAATTGTATTTCAGTACAAATGTTTTTCTTCGGAATTTAATGTATTTACTTTTACATAACTGTAACTTATCATATGTTATTATATTCATTTGATATAAAAAAAAGTTTTGCATACAGTTTATGATTATAAAATTTAAACGAATTTGAAATAGGCTATTTTAATTTAACGATTCTTAGGAAGCAATTTAAAAATATGACTATCAGACTCGAGTTAAGCTGAGTCATCTTTTGTACAATCGTAATAGTCAAAACATAAATAAAAACCTTATTACAACACAAAACACTTAAAACAAAAATTATTAAATATTGTTGATTACAAAACAAAAATATTCAATTCCGTCTTGTACAATATGCAAATACACAATTTTTTTTATGAACTAAATATAATAATAATAAAAAAACTCTAATGTTGAACATAACACAAATATAATGTGAATACATAAATAAGAGAATTAAGTAATTACTTACAATTTTTTCTTCTACTTACGATATTTCATAGTATTGAGAATATTATACTTAATTTAAGTAAGGCCATTCCAATATTGTCTCCATTCCAGATTATAATAAATTAAAAAACAGACCATTTTCAAAACAAAAATATCAACCGAAATACACCGTTGACAACTTCAAACACAAATTTCAAAAGAGCACTTTGCTGGCAAAAAACAAGGCCAAAAATAAAGTTGTGGTCTGGCATTTTTTCATCACTCACATTCATATATCATCATTCTCCACCGTCTGCATTAGCAAAAATTGCAACACAGTCAGACGTAAAACCAAAAAAACAAAAAACTGCACCTCTTCTTCATTTATAGTAGGGCATTAAAAGACGTGTAACAAAATAAAATACTGAAAAAATAACAAAAACTTTACGGTTAAAATAAAAAGCAAACTAAAACAGAAAAATTATCTATTTCAAACATTTTTTCGAGACGCAATAGCCATTACAATAAGTGCATGAGTGACTTCGTTTGGGTTAAGAAATAGTGAGTTCGATCGTGAAATAATTTACCAGATCTCAGCCGGGCATCGAACCCTGGACTTTCCATTTTACAGCGTAACACTCTGAACACTGAACTACGTAGGGGTAGGAAAACTTAATGTTGAGTAGCTGCTATTAAAAAATTCTAGATGATTCGAAAAAATTTTACAACAGTCGATAACAACATTTTCACAAATTTGTAGAAAAAGTAAAAATAAACTTAATTTTACTAGAATAATAGTAATTAATCTTAAATGGTAGATCAATTATAAAACAAATTTTAATTGTCAATTAATAAGAATAACAATAAATAAAAATAACATTCCCACACGTGTTACGATTTTAACGTTTAACGGCGTAAAGTTACCCTCTATCTTTACATTCAATATAGTGTAGCTCTATAAGAAGACGTAACAGAGGTCATTTCAAGAAAACGGAAATTTCAAAGTCGACTCCAGCAATTCCGACGGATGTTGGAAGTTCGACTGCCCCAAGCGGTTTATAGACACATTTCCTGGATGGTCTGCCGCCCTTTCTTCAAAACTCTTGGGAGTTACTGCATCAACCATCAACCGTTTCATTGTAACTTCTTAATTTCAGGTACTTTCTTGTTTATTATACTCAACTGGGTAATTTAAATACAAGACTAGAGTAGTAAAACTAAAAGAAATAAATTTTATTTCGTCATTCGAAAAGTAATGTCTAACCGTTAGTTTTCGTTGGTTGAAAGACCATATTATTCGGTTAGTTATTTTTAACAATAGGCAATAAATTACAACCAAACTTATTTTCAAATATATACAATAATAACATTGTTTATTACGGTATAACTCTATTGTAGAACAACTTAGCTATTTAAATATATATAAATAAATATAACTATGTTATATTGTAAATTATTCATAAACTAGTATTTTCTAATGGAATTTGAACACGAGCGTAATAAATTATTTTGTAACTAACGTCTTCTTCACTCTAAAAATTAATTACAATTTTTAAACCGCTGACACTAAAATGATTGACAACCTTTTCTGAAAAAGGTCTAACAATGTAAGAATTATTACATTACTTAGCAACAATATTCCTAAAATTATATCTTTTTATTTAATACTACCATTGCATTGGTCATTCATATTGTAGCACCTATGACTAGGTTCGTATGGGATTCTGGTATAATAAATAAACTTCCTTAAACTTTCTTTAAACTATCTATCTTTACTTAAAGCATTGGCGTATCCACCAAATAGCGCCCCTCAGTAAGCATGATGATAAACTAAAAAAAATACAGTTGTTTCAAATTATGAAGATAGTAACTTTTCCTCTGAGAAATATTTTAGATTTTTTTTAAACATTTCCTGGTTTGAAATTAAAAATTTCCCTGTACAATTTTTTTGATTGTTTTTATGACTGCCCACCAATAACGTTAAACAACATTGCACTACCACACAATACAACACAACAGTAAAATACTTCGGACTATATTTAGATCGTCACCTCACATGGAAACATCACATAATAACTAAAAAAAACACCTTGAGCTGACAATACATAAACTACACTGGTTCATTGGTAAATACTCACCTTTGTCAAACGATTCAAAAATTATTTTATGTAAATTCTATTTAAAACCCATGTGGACATATGGGCTTCAATGTGGGGTACATCCAGCACTTCAAACATAAATATATTCGAACGTTTTCAGTAAAAATTCTTGCGGCGGGCCCTGAAAATTCCGTGGTGCATCAAAAACACCTATGTCTATGCCAATCTTAATATAGACTCTGTGAAACAAACTATATTAAAATTCAGCTGTAAAAACTGGCAGCTGATTTTTGTAAACAAAAGTTGTGTTTACATTTTCGCAGCAAATATTATTTAAAATATTAATACCAGCGAGACTTTTGGTGCAAACGGTGAGTGGCAGATATTTAACATTATATGCACAACATAATTTTCCTATTTTAGTTTACATCTAAACTTTATAGTTTATTTGTTTTTAATATTTTTATCAGTCGCCTACGGCCATGGCCGATCAGGCAACAATGAGCACGTCCGAAATGTTGTCGATAATAAGTGCTCACGTCGACAACAATTCTAGTGATACAGACAGAATAGAGTGGACAGATGTCGTTCCCAAGAGAAAAAGGCAGTTACATGAAAATGGGCTGCAAAATAGTTCAACAAAACGTTTTAGGGACCCTCGAGTGAGAGGCGAACACGTCCCAATTTCAAACAGATTCGACCTACTTCCGACTGCAGCAGATGCAGTAGAAGAAAGCGTTACAGGTAACTCCAGTCCATCACCCATTACAACAAAACAGTCGAGGCCTCCTCCTGTGCACTTGAAATCAGAGGTGGATTTCGTGAAATTTCAGGGTTATCTCACGAATTTGCTAGGTACAGATAAATACCGCTGTACTGCTACAAGAACTGGCATCACTATCTACACACTACATTCTGATGATTATAGGAGGCTAGTACAGTGCCTGCGCACTAACAACGCAGAATTCCACACTTACCAATTAAAGGAGGACAAAGCATATCGTGTAGTAGTACGAGGGTTGCACCACACTATACCCTCAGAAATAATTAGCGAGGAAATTACGAAATTAGGGTTTAAGGTGCGTAATGTGACAAATATACTGTCTCGCGATAAAGCGAAGTTACCACTTTTTTACATTGATTTGGAGCCAGATAAGAAAAATGGTGAAATTTTTGACTTGACCGCACTGCTCCAATGCAAAGTTAAAATCGAAGAACCGAGGCAAAGGCGACAAATCGCTCAGTGTGCCCACTGCCAACGATACGGTCACACTAAAACCTACTGTAATTTATTACCCCGCTGTGTGCGGTGTGCAGGTCCACACGAGTCGAGCTCATGCTCTAAATCCCGAGAAACACCGCCGACATGTGTTTTATGCGGCGGGGCACACCCATCCAATTACAGAGGTTGTACAGTACACCGCCAATTACAGCACCGTCGATCTCCAGCATCAACAATGACCGATACGAAGAAATCGTCTTCAACAGATTCTAACTATCCAATCTTACCGCCACCTGGTACCTCTGAAACTCGTAGTCAAACAATTACGTTACCAAAGACTCCACCTCGTCGATTCTCCACGTACAGTCAAGCTGTGAAATCTGACCAGAAGCCAGCTGAACACGACTGTTTGCCTACATCTCAGGATATTTCGAATCAGCTTACAAGTTTCCTCACAGAGATAAAAGACCTCTTCACTCCGGTCATCACAATGATGAGTCAACTGATCCAGATGCTCTTAACCAACCATGGCAAATAATAGAACAACAGCTAGTTCACTCGTCATCATGTTATGGAACGCCAATGGCATCCTTCAACACCGAAATGAAGTAGAACTATTTCTACATGAAGAGCGTATTGACATTGCTTTGCTAACAGAAACACACCTGACTTCTCGCAGTCACTTGAATATCCAAGGATTTAACATCTACAGAACCGATCATCCAGACGATACAGGTCATGGTGGAACTGCAATATTAATACGACGAGGAATCCAACATTATTTCCATCCTATGACACCACCTAGTGAACATTTGCAAGCCACAGCAATAACTGTGTTAACACGTGGGTTTGACGTCACTACAGCTGCAATCTACTGCCCACCTCGCCCGCTGACAAATAAGGGACATTTCCAGCAATTGTGTTCTGATCTAGGCGATTGCTTCATTGCAGGAGGAGATTTCAACGCCAAACATCCAGCCTGGGGCTCACGTCTTACAACATCAAGAGGTCGAGCCCTTCACAAAGTTATTTGTGATGGCCAGTTACAAGTACATTCTCCAGGTACACCAACCTATTGGCCCGCTGCTAGAAACCGTCAACCTGATCTGCTCGATTTTCTTTTCTCCAAAGGAATGCGAAACTACCACCTTGCAACTACAGCTACAAATGATCTCTCCTCTGACCACTCGGTTGTAATCACTACGCTGAGCACTGAACCGGTGCTGATCCCACCAAAATCAACTCTAAATCTTGGACGAATGAACTGGGACTCATTCAAAGAAAAAATTGAGAACAACCTAACGCAAAACATACCACTTAAATCGGATGACGATCTTGACAAGGCTGTGCAACATTTTACGACCGAAGTACAGAAAGCTGCCTGGGAATCATCTACACCCATTAAACGTTACCCTACCACTCAAGATGTTCCGCAGTATGTTAGACGCCTGATACGAGAGAAAAGGCAAGCTAGAAACAGGTGGCAAAATTCTCGTCTACCAGACGATAAACAATATCTCAATAGACTCGCCAACCGTCTAAAGAAAGAATTAGCCAGATTAAAAGCAGAGCATTTTGACACTTTTTTAACATCGATGAATGAAAGCACAGACTCACTATGGCGGACATCTAAGAAGCTTTTACAACACCGAAGTGTTTCTTTGCCACTGAGAAATCCAGATGATACTTGGGCGAAAACGGAAAACGAGAAAACTACTCTCTTTGCGACTCATCTATCCAGTGTATTCAAACCACACGAAGATGTGCAGGACATGAATTTTATACAAACCGTCGATGAAGAACTGCAGTCACCTCTCCAGCTTTCACTGCCTCCACAACCATTTAAGATCGATGATGTCGAAAAGGCAGTACAACGGCTGCCAAAGAGAAAATCGCCGGGATTTGATCTCATTACATCTGAGATACTGCAACACCTACCGAGAAATGGCTTACGCTTTTTACTACTATTATTCAATGCAGTCCTTCGTGTGGCGTATGTTCCTGGACAATGGAAATTTGCCGTAGTTAAGCTTTTCTTGAAGCCCGAAAAGCCGTATTACCTACCTTCATCCTACCGTCCTATCAGTCTCCTTCCGACGACAGGAAAATTATTCGAACGCCTCTTACTACCACGCTTGCAGATACAATGTGAAGACGCCAACATTATTCCACCTCATCAATTTGGATTTCGGCCGCTGCATTCGACGACACAACAACTGCACCGAGTGGTGGACTTCATTTCGGAGGGTCTAGAAAGGAAAGAGTATGTCACTGGCATTTTCTTGGATATCAGCTCCGCGTTCGACAAAGTATGGCATGATGGACTACTATTTAAATTGAAAAGTGTTTTAAGTGACTCGTACTATTTGGTTGTAAAATCATTTTTAGAGCATAGATTCTTTGAAGTCCAGCACGGTACTGCTTACTCTGAGCTGCACAAAATTAACGCCGGAGTACCCCAAGGGGCAATACTATCCCCATTTTTATATAGCGTATTTGCATCGGATATGCCTATTTTGGACACATCGGTAACCGCGACGTATGCTGACGACACAGCAATTCTTGTACGGGAAAAGGGCGCGGATGAGGCTTCCAGGTTAGTACAGCGACATCTTTTATTAATACAGGACTGGCTTACCCGTTGGCGTATTAAGGTGAACCCAGTTAAGTCAACACAGGTTACGTTTACCTTACGACGTCAAACTTGTCCACCTGTGATGCTGAATAACGTTCATATCCCCCAAGCCAGAGTGGTGCGGTATCTTGGTTTATGGCTTGACAGACGACTAACTTGGAAGCATCATCTGCGTACTAAACGTTTAGAACTTAACCGCCGCCAGAAGCTACTCTACTGCTTAATTAATCCTCGATCAAAATTGAACCTCCGCTCCAAAATTTTATTATACAAAACCCTTTTGAGACCAATCTGGACTTATGGTGTCTAGCTATTTGGAGTAGCGGCAGAGAGTAATTTAAAGTCAATCTAGGCCTTTCAATCAAAATTCTTAAGACTTGCTTCTGGCGCTCCTTTTTATGTAAGTAGTAAAACCCTCCACGACGATTTCAAAATTCCGACAGTGAAGGAGCTAACCGCGTCCTTGTATAGTAAATTTCACGAACGATTAGACGTCCATCCAAACCAACTAGCCCGTGATCTAGCTACAAGGAACTTTCCACCTGTGCGACGTCTAAGGCGAAAATGGAGTAGAGACCTCTTGGTCTAAATAACGGATAATACCCATAGTTACAAATGGAGAATGTGCCACTGGGTGCCTCTTCTCCTTAATGCAAAACTCCCCACCACCATTTAAATATCATTTACGGAAATTGTGCAGCTCAATGTACAGTACCGTAATAAAAATTCAAGACAAAAAAAAAGGTTATAGGTTTTAATAAACATTGTTACAGTTTTTTTTTCTAACTGATATACTTCAAAATCATCATTGCATTTATCAAATATTAATTTATTACTATTTTCAATTTCATTAACAGATGTAATTGTAATCATGTTAATTAACATTCATCAAAATTACTAATTTTGTTCTATTTGATGTGAACAGATTTTAATGTAGCAGACTTATAAAAAAAAATTTTAATTTACTTTTTATTGTTGTAATCCTTAGTATAATGTTACATAAAATAATATGTTAATAAAAAGCTTATTTATCTTGCATAAAGTATTTTACATTATTAATATTTTTATTTAAGAATACATTTTTTCAGAAAAATTTAATCTATATTTTACCAAATGGTAACTACAAATTCTTGTAATTCGCAGTGTAAATAAACCGATTATTACGGCTGATATGGTAAGTTAAAAAATTATGAAAAAAATTCCTCTAGCGATAAAGAATGCAGTATAATAATAACGAAAAATTTCCCTCTAACCACTTTATACTTTCCCTATTTAAACAATACTGTCTTAATAAATTGAACTACGTATATCTATGCAAAATTATTATAGGCCACTATCCTAAAATTACATTTTTCTGAAAACGGACTATCTAACCTAACAGAAAACTTTAGAAATATTTTCTTATTCTGAAATCACCTCAAAATTTAGTATTATTTATTTCTAAAAACTTATCCAGACGACCAGCAAAATTTCCCTCTCGACACTTGTGAAATCAGACAAATTCTAGATCCGTTACTGCCTTAGGACAACAAAAAGAAAAAGAGACGATTGTGTTTTAAACACCCAACGAACTTAATTTAAGTAATCATGTGTGAGTGCCCATAACGAGCAGGTGGAGTGTTAAATTTAATTAAATTATTGCACTCCAGCTGTTGGTTCCAGGACTACAAAAAATAGTTCTGTTTCTTATCACATAGTAAGCCAATTATGTAACTGAACTATTTAAGAACAGAAGAGGTAAAGGTGTAAAAAACACTAGTCAGAGTTATCTCCTCTGAGAGTAATGAATTTCACTATACAGCCAGACCCTGTGGTGTATAAAGTGAAGGTGTCATTTGCTGGGTGGAAAGTGGGTGCTTTTCGGAGGGCCTGGCATACTGATAAGCACGCTCTTTCAACTTGGTGATAAAAGTAATAGCAAACCACCTCACTCCTCGGTTTTACTTAGTAAAACCTCTAAAGGTTCAAACCAGCCTTTCGGTTGTTGACCTAAACAACTTAAAGTCGAATTAACTATTTTGTCAATTGTAATTATAACAAGTTTGATAAAGTGCGAAAATCACCGTTGGATTTTTCATTAGACTCACTACATTTGTGTCCCTAAGGCGACTGAAACAAAATTTTTTTTTAAAGATTACTATTTACCATTTGCTGCTAATATATTATTAACTTCTTCATAAACTAAACTGACTTTTGAGTAATCTTTCAATTTCTTCCAGACCCTGTCAAAAAAAAAAAAATTAAAGTGAAGGTGTAATTTGCAGGGTGTAAAGTGGTGCTTTTCGGAAGGTCTGGGATGCTGATAAGCATACTTTTCCCACTCAGTGAGGAAGGCAATTGTAAACCACCTAACTCCTCGTTTTTACTTAGTATAACATCTAGAGGTTCAAACCAGCTTTTCTGCTGTTGACCTAAACAACAATGAGTGAAAGACAAAAGTGAAAGAAAAAATAACTTGTAAAATATAGCCCTAATCCTCTCTGTAAAATTTACAGAGAAAATACAAATAAATATATATTTCAATATTATAATACAAATAAATATATAAATATAAATATATATAAATATAAATATACATAAATAAATATATATTTCTATAAGGAATTTTAGAAATCCTCACTAACTGACCAACTCCCACTATTTCACTACTAATTCTCTAACGTTTTATCACCTAGAGATCTAAAATCCGACTCTTCGTTTTTACTTAGGGATTGAGTACAAAACTAAAAAGTTTTAATTTTGTCGAAGAATGGTAATAGGAGTGACTGCACTAAAGCATTCAATACTAATTTTGTACTTTTTGAAAGTATTCTAAAAATCAACATGCGTATTTTTAAATAAATAATTGCCTACTTAAGAAACGTAAAACATTTGAATTTCGACCACTTGCTTCTAAGGCGTAAAAAGAGGCTAACTACCCTAAAGTAATACACGTTATTTTCGTAGCTTCCCAAAGAGATGATTATAAAAATTGACAATTTTCTATATCAATCATTTTTTCTACAGAGCCTAGTTTTGTGTCGATTAGTGATTTACCGTATTTTTAATTTCTAGAGATCGATTTTCATTTTGCGTCATTCGTTCGTGATTAAAATTAGGTTATTTTTTAAATTGTTAAAAAATAATTAAACATAATTAAGTTCTTATTATTTACATTGGCAAGAGAATGTCGTGTGTTTTTCACACCAGAGTTTTTAATTTAAAAAGTTACCACAATTTTGTGGAATGAAATAATGGAAATACTTTTTTTTGTGGGAGAGAAAGAGGATTTTCCCAATTAGTTATATGGGAAAAGAAGATTACCAACAGAAAAAATAAAATAAAAATTGACACAATCTAATTGATTTGTTGTTTTTAGAATGTGATGTTATACTTAGTGATGAAAGTTTTTAGGTTTACGGATTTGATTGTCAGACGGTTTTCAAGTATGACAAATAGTGTAGGAGGTAGGCAGTTTAAACAGGAGGGATGAATAGGTACGTAGATTTAGATGGACGTGAAAGTAATAGCTTTAGGGGGTATATGTGAAATCCCCCCTTTTATTAGTAAGGGGGTAACTAGAAACGGGCAGCTATGATGATAAAGCAGAGCGAGAGAGACTATTAGTGACAGGATTAACGTGGGCCTCCTGACGACCGTGCCCGAAGGCGGGTGTTACTAGTACAGGAATGCCTACCGCTGATAAAGTTTACAGTCGTGCCACAATCAATTGTAATGCTTTCGGTTTATTACTCAATACCAGTTACATATATGACGGGTTAGAGAGAGAGATAATTTTGAGCGAGGGAGATAGTGACATCCGATTAAACAACACGTTCATAATTGCTTCCTCTTTACGCGAATAAACCGGGATTAGGAACTTGTTTATTACGACCAACTTGCTGTCGGTTTTACGTTTAAACTACAACTGTAAATGTAAAAGCTCATCAACCGTAAATCTTCGCGAATATTTGTTTTCTTCATGAACATAACGTTAAGAATATTGCAATTTCAGTAGGTTGTAACATTTCTCATCAACGAATATTATACCGTGATAATCAATGCTACAAAAACTTTCTATTACTGCAACAGAATTTCTATACACATTATTGTATTAACTTTCTTAAAATTTTAATCAAAATGTATTTTGAAAATTAAATCATAGTAGCTAGGGGAATACGTAAGGGAATCATAGTAGTTAGGGAATTAACTATCGCAAAGGAAGACGTTGATGAATTATGAACTAGGAATAAAGCCAGAAGATCAAAAACTTTTAGTAGGCCTATTGACTTTTTTGTTATTGTATTTTGAAAAACTGTAACGCGCATAAGTAGTTAAAATGTCCATGAAACTTACATTAAATGGTGCTGTATTACTCTTCTGGGTTTGGCTTGTAGTAGTATATGTGTTGTATTTATGGAAGGTTTAGTAATTTCAATTGATATTATTTTAACCAAACTACATTATAGTTCTCTAAATCAAATTCTTTAATCATTTCCATATATCTGTTGAATGTTTTCGTTAATAATTTTATTAATATAATATTGATTTATTCTTTTAAAATTTTCATTGTTTTGTTAAGAAGAAAAACGTTTTATACTGACTTTCATTTTAAAGTTCAAAGAGCAAAGTTCATATTTTATAGTCTAAGGCATATATTTTCAATATTAATATTATAATTCAGTAATTACATATAACTTAATAACATACTTTCAATATACATATCTGGAATACAATAAACATGATAAGCTATTTTAATTTGAGTTTATAATATAAAATATTTTCTGTAAGTCTCAGATTAAAAACATAGTTTTCATGCAATAGAAATAACCACCCAAGGTGGAATATTACTCCTGGTGGCATCCCATCAAGTTGACTCTAAAAATCTCTAATCCATCGCCTCTTCAATTAGGATTTTACTTTTGACACTTAGAAATACACATATAAAATATTTATCTGCTTTGTATTATAAAGAATAAACAAAAACATTTATGGTAATTTTGGAAAAAGTAAAATACCTTTTGAAATTAATAGTTTATTTTGCTTCTAATTTAGTAGATGAACTCGATTATCTTCTTAATCTTCTAATTTGTGGTATGTTACTTTCTCTAAGCTGTTCTACTGAGGATTTTGGAATAGCGGTTTAGTTTTTATTTCCTTATTTTTACAATTAAATGTTAATACATTCTTTCTAAAATTTATAATTTACAATGTACGAGGCGGAGGAAGTTGACCTACCCGACTATGGATAAAAGTCATGTCCTAGAGTGTGTGTTCTCTTTTTTTATTTAGTAACACAGTACAAAAAGTCTTCTTGTTTGTGGTATGTTTCTTCCTCTAAGCTGTTGAACTGAGGAATTTGGAATAAGGGTTTAGACGGCTATAAAATGTTAAATAAATAATAATAATAATAAAACATTATTGATTTCCTTATTTTTACAATACTAAAAATTAATACGATACTATACATTCGTTCTAAAAGCTATAATAATTTACAATGTGTGAGGTTGAAGAGATTGACCAACCTAATTATGGCAAAAAGCCATCACGTAAGGTGTGTGAGCTCTTCTTTCATTTAGTAAACAGTAAAAAGGAGAAATAAAAATGTTATACAATTATTTAAAAAAAAAACTCAATCTTCTTCTTCTTCTGCCTTTCAAGGATTAGGCATCTCTGCCTGTTCCGAACCTCTTAAATCTGCCCATCTCTTTCTCGGGCGTCCTCGTTCTCCCCTGCTCTCCGGTTTATAGCCCAGTGTCTGCTTAGGTATCCTATCCTACCGCATTCTATTTACATGTTCTAACTACTGCATTCGTTCTGGGATACCTTGTTGTTTATAGAGAAGATGTTGAGTTCTTTCCTTATCTCGGTATTCCTGTAATGATCTTCTCTACTACACCCATATGTATGTCGAAGAAATTTCATTGCAATCTACTCTTCTCTCACTTTGATAGCATCCAAGTTTCACTGCCATAGAGTAGAGTGGCACTGCTCATGTTTTATAAAATCTCAGCCTCGTGTTTTTGCTGGTGCTATTTTTTAAAGTGCGGTGGATAGTTCCGCATATTTGCTAAAATCGGTTGTGACGATACAAAATCATTGACAGCTGGCTTTGTTTATTTTTTAGTTAAATAAATGTAAATAGACCCAGCTGGTGAAAAGGATAAAAATTATTTTAATTTAAAAAAGAAGTAATAAACAAAGATAGGTTGCTAGGAGCTAGTAGGTTAATGTTTTTTGTAAAGAAATATATTGCAGTGAGGGGCAAGATGGCGAACTGAATAGGTAGGCGTCCCTCATTCATGCATTAAAAGTGGTTTTTCTAAAATGATATACTCAATTAAATTGTTTTATTTCTATTTTATGTATATATTTTGAGAAAGTTATTTCAGATTTACTAATAGATTGATAATACGATGAATAGATTCATAACTTGATTGAGATTTAGTTGATTGCTGTTTATGTAAACAGACTGTTGTTATTTGGTTCGTTTACTATTTTTATGCAGTTTAAAACTATTTTAGTTTTATTTTTATGAAGGAATATTTAATATTATTACAAATTTGTCATCCTAATGTGGGGAAACATCCACAATCTTTGGATTGGAATAACGTGAATAATAAGAAGAGTAAATATGAATAATAATAGCAATAACAATAATAATATGAATATAGATAAGTCAGATGATAACATGCAGCTTATTTTGAACCTGTTGCAAGAGCAAGCTAGGAGATCTGAAGAGCAGGCTGAGGAGCAAACTAGGAGATTGGAAGAGCAGGCTAGGAGATGTGAGGAGCAAACTAGGAGATTGGAGGAGCAGGCTGAAGAGCAAGCTAGGAGATTTGAAGATATAATGAGTAAACTCGGTAGGGATTTAAGTAATAGAATAGATAGAATAAGACAAGTTTTTAAAATTAATGAAATGCTAAATGAAAATGTTAAACCAGATGAAAAATATGATATAGGAGAACCAAGAGAAAATATATTAAAAAATGAATCAGTAAATAGTAAAACTGATGAAATATTAATTGAAAATGTTGAACCAGTTGAAGGTAATCTTGAAGTAGAAACAGATACTTATGCCAGTGCCAGTCAAAACGATTTAAAGTCACCAGGAGGAAAGAGAAGTAGTGTAAATCGAAGGGTGTCAACCTTAGATGAAACAGAGGATGATGAAAAAATACCAGCACAAGTTAGTACCAGTAGCAGCTCAGCTTATAATCCGGATGAGATAGGGAAAGAAAACAGCCATTCAACCAAAAGTGATGCACAAAACAAGGAAAAAAGAAGTACCGTAAAAGTTAAACAAATACCTGGATCAATAGGAAAAGTAGTATCTGAAATTCTATTTAAAAATGTACTCTATAGTATAAAAAGTGATGGTCGGGATGAAGGAGGAGGTTTGTTGTATATGTAAGTGTATGTTTGTTGTGTATGTATGTATGAGGTTTGTTGTGTGTGTATGATGTTTATTTGAATGTTTATTTATTTGGTAGTTTACAGTTCCTATTTATCAATTCATTAAGTTTGTTCTATTAATTTTTTGTTTGGGTATGTAAGGAAAATTTTTACCTTTGATACAATTTTGTGAATCAGTTGTTTTACTAGTTGCACCACTGGTATTATTGGTTAATTGAGTATTATTTGAATTAAACATATTATATGTGGTGTTGTTGCTTTGTGATTGGGTATTATTGGTGTACAATAAGATGTTTTCAACTGTTCGGTTGGCCTCAAAAAAAAAAAAAAAAAAAAAAAAAAAAAATTTACTGATGTATTATTTTTTAGTGAAGAGTCTGGGAAAGTATTATTTGCTGTGTTATTTTAATAATAGATTGTTGATTAGAAATAGAGGGTATTTTAGTCACTGGATTATTTGTACTCATTTCATAAGAAAATGTACAAGTTTTGATTTTGTATTCAGGATTCTGTTTTGCTAGAGTTATCATTGCGCAATTTAGTAGGCGTATTGCTAAGAGAATTTAGGAAATTTATTACACTGTGGTTTGTGTCTGTATTGTTGTTATTAGTATTCACTGAAGTGATAAGTTTGGGTTGTATACTCTACTATCGCTATTAGTTTTATTTTGAGGTAGACCAACAAGATCATTGGTTATTTTATTACGTTTTTGTTTGTTGCAGGATTAGATGTAGAATGAAAATTAGTAAATAATTGTAAGGCTGTTGAGCAACTTATATTTCAAACATTTCGGCCAAGTTTTATCATATTTAAATTTATCAAACAAATTCGAAATTCAAATTATAATTTTGGTTAAATTTCTTTTTGTTTTCAAAATTTAAATCGGGGGTAATTTGTGACGATACAAAATCATTGACAGCTGGCTTTGTTTATTTTTTAGTTAAATAAATGTAAATAGACCCAGCTGGTGAAAAGGATAAAAATTATTTTAATTTAAAAAAGAAGTAATAAACAAAGATAGGTTGCTAGGAGCTAGTAGGTTAATGTTTTTTGTAAAACAATATGAGCAGTGAGGGGCAATATGGCGAACCGTATAGGAGGTCCCTCATTCAGTAATAAAAAAAATAGTTATTGGGATTAAAATATTATACTATTCTCCAAGTAAAAGTGAATTGTTCATTTCAGTTGTCGGTATTCCCGTAAGGGACATAATAAATATATTTTCATAGGATTACAATGACAAGAATGTCGTAACTATTGTGATGGATAATTTTAAGAGTTTACAATAAACGGGATGTTTACCAATTTTATTATCTCTTCAATCATTTTAAAGTAAAGTTCTTTCACAAATTTGGCATCTTTTGTGTGGCGATAAATAAGTATACCGCACGGTGCATCTTGTTGTAAGCATCTTTATCCTGTTGGTATGTAATGTTGCAACCTAGATACTGAAAGTGGGAGATCCGTTCCAAAATATTATTATCTATAACAATTTTACTTCTGACTGGCTCCTTCCCCCTAAATGCCATTACCTTTGTCTTCTTCGTCGAAACTGTCAACTTATATTCTTTGCAGAGTTTGTTCAGCAGGAAAAGTGCTCTCTGCAGGTCATCCTCCTTCTCCTGTAGCACTATCAGGTCATCGGCAAATAATAGGCAGTTTACAACCCTATCTTCTCCTTTGAGAATACCAGAGTGAATTTGAGACTTCCACCTTCTTATCACGTCATCCAAAAAAAAACTACAATCTAAAATTATAATAAATCTAAAAAAAATTCACTAATCTATCAGTATAATCACTAATCTAAAAAGAACCAAGCAATATAATCTAAAGAACTAGAAAAAGATTTGTTGAGATTAACGAACTTCATTCATAAGAGTATTTGTATATCATTGTAAAGGGTTAAATTTGAAATTTAGTAAGGAGCACTTGTAAACAAGGCAAACACATTGGTAGCTTTACTTAACAGAATAAAATTTACACCGATGGTAGTATGAAATAAACCGAATTCAGTTAATATAACAATATATTTTACAAGAACTAACAACAAAATCTAAGTGAATAAAGATTCATGTATTAATTTATAAAATCATAATTGAGTTGAATTAAGTGCGAACGGAATTCTAATTGAAAAACAAATATTAGTTAACTGATGTGATATAATTTCTATTTTAATCATGATATTACAATTGATGTTTTAAGCGACAAGGTTGTTTGTATTCATTATTTTACAAGTGGTGAAAAGGGTGGAATATTATTCTAATGATACATTAGTAGAATTTAGTTTTGTTTAGATAATCCAATAAGAGAGAAACGTATCATTCCGCTTGTCATTAATAGGGTTGATTCTGTAAGTGTTTGTGTATGCAGGAGTCGTCTGTTATTGAAAGGATCTTGTGTTTATTTAAAACAAAGCGTTGTATCTAGTTGTTTCAATGTCCTGTGGCGTTACAAGAGACTTGCATTAGTTTGTGTCATATTCAGGCAAAGAATGTTTGTGGAGAGTGACTGACAGAAGTGCTGTTTCACATCTTATCTGAACCTTTCCTGTTAATAAATGAGGTCGCTACTAGCTGATATAAAAGGTATTTATGTTATATATATTAAACTGATAGAAACTCTGAGATATTGTTAAGTTAATGGATAGAATAGATTTTAAGAGATGTGTGTGTTATTTTGTTATAATTTAAACAAACACATCGGTGACAAAATATTCCCTTTAAAAAATAAAATTACAAAAATAACACAAGTTTACTTAATAAAATTGTCTGCAATGATTTTAGTGATTTCAATGGATTTTTGGTGCTGAAAATGGGAAAAACATTTTTAAAAATTCAATCACGAAGGGTTTTTCTCAATTAGGCCTAATAGATTTTTGTTTTATCAATAAGTGTTAACCTACTTACAGTATAGGATCATTTTGTTTAACTGTTGTGTAGATGAACAATCGCAATTTTTTTTAGTTATAACATAGCGTATAGAAGCCTCTTATAATGAGGCAAGATGTCAATATTTTGAAAAAAAAAAATTTTTTTTTATATTATCGAATCATAAAAATTACAATCTGTTCTTTTATACAGAAACAACATGAAGTACTAAACATTAAGTAATTAAGTTTTATTAAGTAGTTAAGTAACATTACGTAATAAAGTTTGCTTTGTCTTTAATTTTTATTACGGTACTGTACATCGAGCTTCAAAATTTTCATATGTGATATTTAAATGGCGGTGGGGAGTTTCGCTTTAAGAGGTACCCGGTGGTATATTCTCCGTTTTAACTACGGGTATTTTCCGATTAGGTTGTCCGATTTTCGCTTGAGACGTCGCACAGTTGGGAAGTTCTTTGTAGCTAGATCACGGGCTAGTTGGTTTGGACGGTCATCTAGTCGTTCATGAAATTTACTATACAAGGACGCAGTTAGCTCCTTTACTGTCAGAATTTTGAAATCGCTGTGAAGGTTTTCTAGTTATATAAAAAGGAGCTCCAGAAGCAAGTCTTACGAATTTTGACTGAAAGGCCTGGATCGACTTTAAATTACTCTGCCGCTACTTCAAAGAGCTGGACACCATAAGTCCAGATTGGTCTTAATTGGTTTCACCTTAATACGCCAACGGGTAAGCCAGTCCTGTATTAATAAAAGATGTCGGTGCACTTATCTGGAAGCCTCATCCGCGCTCTTTTCTCGTACAAGAATTACTGTGTCGTCAGCATATGTCGCGGTTACCGATGTGTCCAAAATAGGCATATCCGATGCAAATACGCTATACAAAAATGGGGATAGTATTGCCTCTTGAGGTACTCCAGCGTTAATTTTGTGCAGCTCAGAGTAAGCAGAACCATACTGGACCTTAAAAAATCTATACTCTAAAAATTATTTTATAACTGAATAATACGAGTCACTCAAAATCTATTTCAATTTAAATAGAAGTCCAGCCATACTTTGTTGAATGCGAAACTGACATTCAAGAAAATGCCAGTGGCGTACTCCTTCCTTTCTAAACTCTTCTAAATGAAGTCCACAACTCGGTGCAGTTGTTGTGTTGTCAAGAAGAGTGGCCGAAATCCAAATTGATGAGGCGGAATGATGTTGGAGTCTTCACATTGCAACTGCAAGCGTAGTAGTAGGAGGCGTTCGAACAATTTTCCTGTTGCCGGTAGGAGACTAATGGGACGGTAGGATGTAGGTAGGTAATACGGTTTTCCAGGCTAACATTGAAGTTAACATTAAATATAAAACATACAACATTATTATACGTTAATAATAAACGTTACAGTTGTCCATAACCGGCAGGTAGAGTGTTAAATTGTTTGCACTCGATCTGCTAGTTCCAGGGCTACAAAAATAGTTTTGTTACTTATCTGCCAATTATATGACTGAAGCATTTAAGAACAGAAGAGGCCGAGTTATCTTCTCTGAGAGTAATGAATTTTATTATACAGCCAGACCCTGTGATGAATAAAGTGAAAGTGTCATTTGCAGTGTGGAAAAGAGATGCTTTTCAGAGGGCCTGTCATGCTGATAAGAATACAAATTTAAAAACACGAGACTACTTTTTTTAATAAGATAATTCATAAGGGATTATATTCTTCAGGGAGATATTAATAATCATATACAATTTTACAGCCAATGTAAATGGTCAGTGTAAATAAACTATCCAATTCAATTTAATATATAAAAATATTGTGACTATATAAAAATTATAATAGAGTAGTAGTAATAGTACTAACAGTGGTAGTCTAACAAAATTGTTGGATCATCAGTTATCAATCATGTATGTATGGAGTATAGTGTAAAGGAGAGGGATATTTCCCGTGGGAATATTGGCAGCCATCCGGGATTAATAAATATGTATGTGAGTAGTAACAACCGAAACATAATAATGTGTATCCCCCAATACATAAATATAACATTCCTCTGTTTTAATTCGGTTATAACCTATAAGGGAAGCAATCAATAGTCCACTCGACACATAATTTTATAGTATTGAGTAGTGCGGATTACATAAAAATGTTAACGATACCACAATTCAACAATCTAATAATTCAACAATTGCAACAGTTGAAGGGTCAGATCAGATTGAATTACAATGAAAGATACAACTGCGCTTACTTTTTCAACAGATCTCTTACATATTTATATTTTGTCTTTTATGTTTGCCAGTGTACTTTACTGGTTGGGGTTCAATTAATCATACTCTCTCCAGAATTGTCGGTCTCAGTCTGTACAAAACTATATCTCATTTACCATACATATTATCCTCATCTCATTGGGTCACGCAGTTGCTTATGTTGTTGTTAAATTGAACATATTGCAACGTAGACAGATTAAGGATTTGAAATGTTATACATTATATTGTATCCAAAAAAACTGTTACAATTTTGTGTTCAGCTGTTTCCTTTTGTTCTATATATGTGTTGTTTCACAATTCAATTGTTCGTCAAGATGTATGACAAGGTATCTACCGGTGTCTATAATTATAATAATAATAATAATAATAATAATAATAATAATAATAATAATCTCTCTGCCCATAATAAACAGGTGGAATGTCAAATTATTTTCACTCAATCTGTTTGGTGCACAGTTAAAATAAATAGTTCTGTTTCTTATCACAAGGTCAGCCAATTAAAAGACTGAATCATTTAAGAACAGAAGAGGTGGAGGTGTAAAAGACGCTAATCAGAGTTATCTCCTCTGAAAGTAATGAACTTCATTATACAGCCAGACCCTGTGGTGAATGAAGTGAAGGTGTTATTTGCAAAGTAAAAGACATGTCCTTTTTGGAGAGTCCGGCAGGCTTATAAGCGTACTTTTCACTCAGTGAGAAAGGCAATGGTAAACCTTTTCACTCCTCGTTTTACTTAGTAAAACCTAGTAAAAAAGGTTCTACTTAGTAAAACAGGTTCAAACCAGCCTTTCAGCTGATGACCTAAACAACAATAATTTATTCCACTTTTTTATAATAGACTATAACATAAATGCAAAATACACAAATCAGTTAACAAAATGTAACCTATATTAAACGAAATAAATTAAATGAAAAAAATAAGAATTTTACATTAAATGCCATCTATAAGGTATCTACAACTATTATAAGTATCTCCTGTATCAAAAGCTGTGATGGAGGATACCATCCATGAGAAAACAATGTAAAAAATGTAGAAACATATAGACAATATTAACAAAATATGTATATAAAAATACAACAAACTGTTAAATAAAAATAATACAAATAAATAAGAATTAATACAAATTAAGACAATCTTTGACCGCAAAGCAGAAGCGGATGACTAATCAAAAGTAACTACAGAAAACAACAGAAAATAATACCAAATATATGTCTTACACATTATCATAAACAACCAAAATTTATTAGTAAAGAAAAAAGTAAAATAAAGTATCAGAAAATGTCTCTGTTTCCTTAGTCGTAAACAGTGTGCTTGGTATACTTCTTCAGTCAATCTTAACAACAAACTTGTAATTTACAAATAAATATTCAGTAATACAAAAATAATAATTTGCATTGCTTAGGAACAGACATTTTATGATTTATTAATAAGAACCCTGTTACTTATGTCTTTTCAGAACTAATTAGAGTACACGTTCACACTTTGTGTGGTAAACTATATAATGAATTGAAGGCGCAATTGTTTTAAAACAGTATATATTACCGGAGGTCCTCAACTTAAGAACATATTGGGTACTGTCCGATCGTTCTTATATCTATTAATTGTTCACAAGTCGGAATATACACAGGTAAATTCCGCCATGAATACTGGCAAGTCGACGTAAGACCAGATTTTAATTATTAAAATTACACTTTATTTAAATAATTTACTAAACAATTTAAAATATGAATTAAATTTTAGAATTAATATTTAATTACATTTTTATGCGAAGCAAATTTTTCACAACCATTAGTAAATCGTTGAAATACCCTAGGTATCAATTTCTAAGGCAGTGGCAGTTCTATAAGAGGGGTCCCATCTATGAACATGACAAACTATAAAAAAATATATCTAACTGGAATAGTGAGTTTTGACTTGTAATAATTTCCAGACTATGGCCGGGAATCGAATCTGGGACCTCGGCGTTGTAGGCTAGCGCGCTAGCCACTACGCTACGGAGGCGGCCTTTAATTATTGTGTATTTTTGTAATTATTTCTTCTTGTTTGCTTACAGGTTAGGTCTAAGTTTTACTTTAACTGATTGCTAAATTAATATAACCTAAAGCTGTTACAAAAGAACAAAAAAACAATCATAAACAGTAAAAAATGTTGATATTTTAATGGATTTATAATTATAATTTATGTAAAACAGTATATTAGGTCTTTATTGTTTTAATTTGTAACACAGATGATGAGTAACTTTAATGAATGTGAAATCATCATTTTGACTAAATCCTCAGAGACTATCAGAGACAACAACACCTCTCTTTTACATTAAAACACAGTGATAACAAATGAAAACATTTAGAAGGGGTTTATAACGGAAACACCGACAAATCGTCACAGAAGGGTGCGAAGACACATATTAATAGAGAGATGTGAAATAATTATGAGATAAGAAAAGTTACACCCTTATTTTCAAATCAGGTTTATTTTCAAAACGTTTTTATTCTTTCAACGTTTTATTTATTTAGTCGATATTACGAAAAACTCAATTTTACGAATTCTTTTACTGCACCGTGAGATAAATCACCTGTAAATTTATCTCTATTTTACGAATCCGTACCTCGATATAAAGAAAGTGACGTACTGACGTACTATCCAAATTTTTATTTTACCATCGAAAGGTCCAACAAGTAATTTTTGCTTCTTTAGGTACGCGTAATTTCACGTCAACTTAATAGAGAAAATAATTATGATAATATAAAAAAATTAGGTTTTGTTCAATATTTATGTAGGCTAATTAAAATTATCTGTCTACAGTGTGATGACCATATACGAATTGGTCATCAAGCCAATATAGACATATGGTAACTCTCTTTGGGGTATACTGCAAGTACATGAAATATTAAAATTTTGGAAATATTTATTACCAAAATAAAGTTGTAGGAGCCATATTTAACATCCCGTGGTACATCCGGAATGATTTTATTTTTCAAGACATTGGTTTCACATCTGTTAAAGAAAAAATTTGTAGAATGAGTAAAAGATACTGTCAACGCCTAGAAGAACATCGAAACCACCTAGCCTTGGACCTTATTGATAAAAGCTCACGTGTCACTTTAAGATTAAAACGAACTGATTTTTAAATATAAGTAAGAGATTTTAAATGTTAATAATTATTAATTCCAATTTTGGAATTCCTAGAATTCCTAGAAGAATTCATCAATTCCTAGAAGAACATCGAAACCACCTAGCCTTGGACCTTATTGATAAAAGCTCACGTGTCACTTTAAGATTAAAACGAACTGATTTTTAAATATAAGTAAGAGATTTTAAATGTTAATAATTATTAATTCCAATTTATATAAACTTTTATAAGGTATTCATTATGTTTAACTATGCTATCTAATAATTATTATTTTGTGATTGAATAAGGATGTGTGTGTGTGTTGGCGCGTGCGTGCGTGAAGTATTGTTCGTCCTTTGTCAGCATTTAAGTTGCTAATCAGTGGATTAGTAACTTATCCACTGATAAATGTTCAATATTTAGCCGCATTACTTATTGTTCATACATGAACAGATTGTAATTTTTCATTTATGTTACAATATAAAAAGAAATTATGTAATTGAGAGTACTGTACAACTAAGGCGTAATCTACTTTTATTATTTACGTGAAAAACGGATAAAAAGAATTTCTTATCAGTGAAAACTAATTTAATTCAATACTGTAAACGAGCAGTAATTGATAATGGAGCATTACATTTTAATTTCCTATACGGTTGAGAGAAATTCAAATCAAGTTTGAAAAATGAGATGATTTGCACCCTATAGAAGATGGCACGGGGATGGAGTTGAATTAAATACTATGCAAGTAATAAATGATACAGAGAGCGGTCGTTGTGATGTTGGTAAGCGGTAACACTCACAATTGAAATTGATTCGGAAACAGACAGTTTTGTCAAAGTCACTGTTCTGTGACAATAACAATTAATACTAGTGACAATCTTAATGTTGTATCATAAAACGTTGTGCGTTCTATCTGTTGTAAAAGACAGTTACAATATTAACATATTGTCATGTATTCTTATCAGCAGATATGTAAAACAAGTTTAGAACTGATAACAATAAAAACATTGAATAAGAATGTAACGTGAATGTTCTTTCCCACCCACGAACTCATATTTTCTTTCATTCATTAAAAAGTCGAATGATAACTAACTAATGAAGACATTTCAATAGTTTGAATATTTTATGATCCAAATTTAAAATTTTAATATATTATTTTTATCTTATCTTAGTTATATGCACAGAAAGCCAACTGTGTGATTCACGTCAACTCTTCTTTGGTATTTTGTACTGAATGTATGTCTTTTTTGTTTAATTGTAGGATTGCTTAAAAAATCTCTGTATTATTTTAGACTTAGTTTTTCAAGAGTGGCATGTTGTTAAATTCGGAAAAGTTTACAGAAACTTATTTAACACTTGTAACAATTGTAAATAAAGAATACTTTTTATTATAAAACAGTTCAATACACCTGTTGGTACAGTGGTTAGCGCAAGTTACTAAAGTATTAAATCAGGGTTCGATTAACAGTCAAATATGGCATATTTCCATCCCTCATTTTCATATTTTGCCCGTAACAGGTAGGTGGAGTGTTAAATTATTTGCACTCGATTTGCTAGTTCCAGGGCTGCAAAAAATAGTTCTGTTTCTTATCGCATGGTCAGCCAATTATACAACTGAACCATTTAAGAACAGAAGAGGTAGAGGTGTAAAAGTCACTAGTCAGAGTTAACTCCTCTGAGATAATGAATTTCATCATTATACGGCCAAAGCCTGTGGTGAATGACGTGAGGGTGTTATTTGCAGAGTGGAAAGTAGATATTTTTTGAAGGGCCTGGCATGCTGATAAGCATACTTTTCCACTCAGTGAGGAAGGCAATTGTACACGAACTTACTCCTCATTCTACTTAGTACAGCATTTAAAGGTTCAAACTAGTCTTTCGGCTGATGACCTAAACAACAGCACATTTTTATATTACCCTTTATATTCCACATAGGCATCATTTTGAAAACCAGTCGGAAAACCTTTACGGGCCGTTCTTCTTTCACGAAGTGTCAGAAACCAGAGTAATTTATCTGGACATGTTAAACGAATGGTTAATGCCTCAACTCCAGGAAGATAGTGATAACTTTATTTTTGTACAAAATGAAGCTCCGCCTCACTGGCACTTACAGGTCAGAAATTATCTTGATGAACGTCTTCCTAGACGATGGATCGGCCGTGCAAGTGAGGAAAACATTGTGTTTACGCCGTGGCCACCTCTTAGCCCAGACTTAAAGCCCTGCGACTTTTTCTTATGGGGTTATGTAAAAGACAAAGTTTTTGTACCACCGCTTCCTGTAGATATCGATGATCTAAAACAACGTATCGCAAATGCTCTTGCCACAGTTGACCGTCATATGCTTAATCGTGTGTGGGAAGAATTTGCCTACCTTGTTGATATCTGTCGTGTTACAAATGGTGCACACATTGAACATCTGTAAATATTTGCAATAAAAACTTAATGAATTCTTCTATAATTATAATCATGTAAATAATTACCTTAACTTTTCAAAAATAAATTTTCTGTAAGCTATCGAAACTGTCTATTTTATTTATAATCATTCTGTATTTAGTAACTTTTATTCACCCAATAATGTTTGCACTTTTAATTTTACCATAACCCATCCAAAGCTAGCAATAACCACACGTACGAAGCTTCTGCTCAATTGCTAGTCTACAATAAATCTGTCTTGCATTCAAACTCATGAGTGAATTTAAAAAAAATATTTTTGTAAATCAATTAAAAGGAAAAGTTTCCTTTTTAAGTTTAAGGTCTTCCTTTTAAGTTTTCTTTTTAAGTTTAAGTTAAGTTTCCTACCTACTAAATTCATAAATTCAAGAACGTACCACTGCAGCAATTCTCTTGCTGCCGTTAATACGTTATTAATACTATCAATATTTTGAAACTAACATGACTAAGCTAAAAATAAAAATAAATTAAAAAAATAAGTGTAAATTATATATAATTTAATTAACAAATTTATAAAATATTGTGTAACTATAATTATTAGTTTCGTCACAACTGACTAGAGTTGAATCAATAAAATCCACAATTTTTTAAATTTATTTATTTAAAAAATTTGAGTTAAATAAATTTGACGAAATATGTAATAACAGCGTAAACTAAAAAAAAAAAACTGCACTACTTACAAAAGTGTACAGGTCAAATAAGCTGGGCCTATTATTATTAAGAATATTCAGAAGAAAATCTAAATCAAAGTTACACTTGAAATAAATTGTTATAGTTTTGTTTTAAAATGCTAATTCGCAGAATATATATATATATATGTATATGTATATATATATATATATAATAGGAGTTTATTTTAGTTATCGTGTGGGTCCCGGATTAGTTAAGAATAAAACAGAAAAGTTTCACTGTAAAACACAAGTTCGAAATGTTTTATTATTTCGCAAATTACAAAGGTTATTTACATTTGTTACATACCTGTAAAACACAAGAAACAACATTCAATGTTTATTCTTCGCAATCTTGTCTCGCACACGGTTTATAACTATTTTAATTTAAATTCAATTATAATAAGAACATTGCTATGTATTGCACTTGTTTATTAACGCTCAGCTGTTTGTTCTTCTAGAGCTCTGTAATTTCGACTCTCTGAGTTCAGGCGGGAGAATTTTAAATCATATGTAGGAGCTGACTCCTTACATCTCCCCCCCTTCGGAGAGAAAAATTCATTTTTCTTGATCGTGGTCCTTAGGGATCAGCTTCGAAATGTGAAACAGATTTGATTCCTTTTTCTTGTGGCCTGTGTTAATTCTGTAGAGCGAATCTGATATTTTTTCTTCGATTTGGTATGGTCCTATTCTTAATTCATCCGTTTTTCTTCTGTTCAGTTTGTTACCATTTTCCACGTATATAGACTCGCCCTCCTGGAATTCATGGGTAACTCTGTTTTTATCATAATTCTTTTTATTATAATTATGGTATTTGATGCTGTTTTCCAGAGCCCTTTCTCTGTTTATCTTCAGGTCTTCTGGTGAAAATGTTTTTTTTAATTCATTTGGCTTTATTGATGTATCAACACCCTCTAATAGATATTTTGGACTAAATTTTGTCACTGTATGTATAGTTTCATTATATTTTTTTATACATTCGTGCGCAGCAGTTGTCCATGCTATTTTCCTGTTTTTTTGGTTGACTATACATCTTATTTTATTAGTCAAAGTTTGGTTCAATCGTTCGTTCAAACCATTTGAAAAGGGAGCATTGACAGCCGTGAAAATTAGTGGTACATTCTGGCTTTCTAAGAAATCTTTATATTCTTCTGAATTAATACCGGGGTATTGGTCTGTCAGAATTTTACCTACATTTTCATCGGTTACCATTTTGGTCAGTTTTATAAAATCCTTTCCCGTTTGTGTTTTTGACGTTAAGATGTATGCGTACCTGGTAAAGTGGTCCACCAGCAAGTGTAAATATTTTTTTGTGGATCTTGATCCGCCAAATCCTCCAATTGTATCAATGGATATTATTTCAAATGGGTGTTTCGCTGGTCCCAGTTGAGAGAGTTGACCATACTTCTTTTGACCTCTGGATTTGTTTTTTATGCAGATTTCACAATTCCTGCAGAATTCCTTAATATTTGTGTCTAAATTTTTTGTCGAGTAGCATTGTCTTATTAAACTTGTCATCTGCTGTACTCCAATGTGACAAAATTCATGATGGACTTTTTTTATCAACTCTTTGCTTAATTTTTCTGATATGATTATTTTCCCTTTTTTCAGCAGTAAATCTGATTTTTCTTTAATTATTTTATTACCTTTTACTACATTATTTTCATTTTGGTCTTCAATGATTTTTTTTAGATCCAAAGAATTTACAGTTCTTATTTCTTTTTCCTGTTCTTCATCTGTTTCGAGTACCGGATTTCTACTCAGTGCATCGGCCTCTGCATTAAATTTACCAGGATTATATTTTACCTGAAACTGAAATTGTGATAAATAGTAAGTCATATCGCCAAGCTCTTCATCCGGTCTAGCTTTGATCTTCAAGTTTTCTAATGGTTTATGATCCGAATAAACCTCGAACGATTTGCCCAAAAGCCAGTATTGCCAGAATTTAATTGCCTCTTTGATTGCTAAGCATTCTATATATATGGCTTTTTTCTTTTTTTGTGCATCATTTAATTTTCTGGAGAAATATGCTACTGGTTTTTCTTTGTTATCCTCGGGTTGAGGTTGCTTTAGTATTGCTCCCAGACCATGAATACTTCCATCTGTGTATATTTTTATTGGTAAGTCTGGATCATAAATAGTCAGAACTGGCTCATTACATAAGAATTCTTTCAAAAATTTAAATGCATTTTCGCATTTTTGTGACCAGATGAATTTTTGGTTTTTTCGAAGTAAATTATGAAGCGGTTCAAGCACAATAGCGATCTTAGGCACATAATCGTGGTAGAAATTTATTTTACCTAAAAATTGTCGAATATTTTTTTGGTTTGCTGGCGTTGGAAAATCGCGAATAGCTCTTAGATTGTCTTTCATTGGTTTGACCGTATTGTAGCCGATGACGTGACCAAGATATGTTACTGTCTTTGAGGCAAACGAACACTTAGAAAATTTAAGCCTAAAACCTACTTCTTTAATTGCACTCATTAATCGTTCTAGGTGTTCTAGATGTTCTTTGAATGATTTCGAAAATACAAGTATGTCATCTATATAATTGGTTGTAAAACCTGATAATTCGTTTTTTCTTATGATATTACTCAAGACCCTCTGAAAAATTGCTGGCGCTGTCTTTAAACCAAACGGGAGGCATGTCCACTGATAGTGTCCATTCTGTGTGACGAATCCAGTTTTTCGCCTGTCTTCCACTCTTAGTGGAATAGACCAAAAGGCTGAGTTAATATCTAATTTTGAGAAGTAATTACAATTTCTTGTTTTTGTCACTAAGTCTTCAATACGAGGAAATGGTTGTGACTGAGGTACTACAATTTTATTAAGATCTCTGAAATCTATACAGAGTCTAGATTTTTGGTTTTCATCTTTTTTGAATGCTAGCGTGACCGGGGCTGCAAAAGGACTGTAGGACTCTTCTATTAGATTATTTTTCAGTAATTCTGAAATTTGTTGTTCTATTTCCCTTTTGTCCTGTATTGTGCACCTATATGGTCGTTTGCTGCAGTATTTTTCTATGATTAAATCTATTCTGGCCTCGAAGTCTGATACTGTGCCAATGTCGAATTTATTTTTTGCAAATATTTTATCAAATTTATTTACCAATTTTAAAATAAGTTCTTTTTCTTCTTTTTGTAAATGTTCTGTGGTTATTAAGAATTGATCTGTGTCTAAATTCTCGTTGAAATTGATTTCGTAACTTTTATTACTATCATTTTTCATTAAATCTATTTTTTTAGAGATTTTTACTGTAGTGTCTTTAGTGTTACGTGTATTAACTGTATTATTTTGGATTATATTTAAATTATTATCGTGACTCAGCTTAAATATTTTTATTAAGTCTAGTCCGATTAAAAATTCATGTTTAAAATTTTCGTTGTTAACTACAAACACATAGACATCTTCTTCCATATCCATTATTCTTGCTTTTATTTTTATCATGCAATCTGCATTATTAACACCATTAATTGATTTTATGCAGACGTTATGTTTTTTTTCATGCTCATTTTTTAATTTCAGTTTTAATATTTTTGCATTAATAAGTGATACATTTGAGCCTGGATCATATAGTCCATATGCCTCAAAGTCACCATTTAACATAACCTTAACTTCAATTAATGGTGTGTGTCCAAGTTTTTTGGATCTTCACTATTTACATTTAACTCTAACAAGTTTCTATTTACCTTATTTTCCTTCTTCTTGGGTTCTATATTGTCCTTGAACCAGCAGTCTTGAGTTTGGTGAAATCTGATTTTGTTGGTTTTTTCTTTACAAATTTCGCAAGGTGATTTAGATTTTTTTGTATATTCTGTTTGTTTTTTTACTTCTTTACCAGTATTTTTATGGACCAAGTGTTCTAATTTTCCTAGTTCATTGTACAAATCTTCCGTTTCCAACAGTGCATTTCTATCTATTTTATCACTCACATAGTTTGGGAGACTTACTGATATTAGATCAATCAAGGTACCAACATCAATTGATTTTCTTGTCTCCAGAAGTAATTTTTCTTTTTTTAAAGCAAATTCTACTACAGAGCCTGTTTGGTATTTAAATGTTATCGCATACCTGATTGGAGACCAACCTTTATTTGCAAAAGTATTACAGAATTTTTTTCTCCATTCAGACCACTCCGAATTAATGGTAAGTTTCATTAGTATACATTCATACCAGTCTAAACAGTTTTTCTCTAAAAAGAATTTTAATACTTCAATCTTTTTTTTATCTTGAATTATTTGAAATCTTTCACATTCATCTTCATACTGTTTTATCCACTGGTTTGTATCGACTGTTTTATTGTCGAATTTCTGCAGAATAAATTCTTTTGCTATTTTGTCTGCAGATTTTTCTTGTTTTTTATTAACTTCTAATAATTTTTGCAATAATTCTTCTATTGCAGATGATTGTGTGATTGTAGATTCTCCTAAATGTCCCTGTGTAATTTCTTCTAAAAAAAAATCATTGAATTGCAGATTTTCTTCATTGTCAAAGTACACTTTTTTCAAGTTCTCATCTATAGTTATCCAAATTTTTCGGTATTGGTTCCTTTTTGTAAGTGTTTTTTTTACTTTTTTGTAACTTGTATGTTTAATTAATTCCTCGTGTAAGGTAGCTGGCTGCAATTCATCTGGTAGGCCAAACAAACGCTTATCGGCGGTTTCAATTGAGGTTATGCACATGATGTTCGTTTTTCCATCTGCTGTGCCTCTTAATCTAAACTCAAATCTAAGTTTGTCCATTGCTTGACTAAACGCGAATGTTGTTTTATAATAGGAGTTTATTTTAGTTATCGTGTGGGTCCCGGATTAGTTAAGAATAAAACAGAAAAGTTTCACTGTAAAACACAAGTTCGAAATGTTTTATTATTTCGCAAATTACAAAGGTTATTTACATTTGTTACATACCTGTAAAACACAAGAAACAACATTCAATGTTTATTCTTCGCAATCTTGTCTCGCACACGGTTTATAACTATTTTAATTTAAATTCAATTATAATAAGAACATTGCTATGTATTGCACTTGTTTATTAACGCTCAGCTGTTTGTTCTTCTAGAGCTCTGTAATTTCGACTCTCTGAGTTCAGGCGGGAGAATTTTAAATCATATGTAGGAGCTGACTCCTTACATATATATATATATATATATATATATATAATGTTATTCGAATTCGAGAATAAAACAAAAGAAAACATATAAATCAAATAACATCTTCCGTGTCTTTTCTCTCTTTAAATTTATATCACTAGACATGTAACCTTACGACCATTTATCAATTGGAAATTATTATTGGATGGTAGAGCCTGGATACAGTCTTGATACAGAAGATATATAACAAAAATAAAAAAACCTGAAATAGAAGTGGGAATAGAATTTCGCAAAGTTTCATAAATATCAGAAAAAGAAGAAAATTGTCTTCCTGTTGTATAAGAATGTAAATGATTTATGTTTTCCGTTTTTAATAGATTATAATAAACAATGTTCTTTTATTTATAACGATTTAGAATAACACCTATTTGGCAAATGTGTTATTTACATAACAGCCAATAGATTACAAGTTTTAGTACATAATATAAATAAGAATTCGAAGTAATATTCAAAAATTGTTAAAAACTAATAAAATAGGTATGTTATAATCTAAAGTTAAATATTTGTTGAGTCTCTTTCTTTGCTTGGTAAATGTTAATTCTTTTAATAAATTGAAAAGCCTCTATAAAGCGGCTGTTCTACTGATTTAGACCATTTACTGCAACCTAAAACTCAATTAATAACAATTGAATGTATCTTATTCTCTTTAACTCCTCCTCTACATAAAGGTGATCCAGAGGCAAAGGCTGTGGCAATCTGATATCCTCCATTATTCCCCCGGTTGGAGTTACTAGTATCCAATTGGGCGCCTCCTTGGGTAGATGATAAGGGAGAGATCATCAGATTTGGTAGTGACTGAGGATATAAAATCCTCATAGTTGGCAAAAATTAGCACCAATGACATGTAAGAAAACCCTTATTATAAATTACCTGGTCATCCAGATTTGGGGGTTGGAGCAATGGACCTGCCCTCATTATCTGGAAAAATTTGTTATGGCTAAAAATCCAATAATGAGTCTTGTAACATGAACAGGAATGAAATTCTAATATTTTAACTAAACACAATGTTTCTAAATATTGTTATAATGAAGTGGCGGAAAACAAAATCAGCTGTTCATAAACAGTGACTGTTAAAATAAGAACGAAGCATTTGATTGTTGGCGCGGGCCGCAGTTTGAATGGCTGATGTGTTAGTGGCCTAAATTGGACGTGATTCTACGTTACGGTGAAGTTTGTTATTTTTTGATAAGACATTGTATTTATTTTATGATTGAGTTGCTAAGGGAAATTGTTTATTTTATTTTATTTTATTGTTGATAAATTGTGTGAATTGCATTGTTTTAAATGTTTAATAACTTATTTTCATGAACTCATTAGTTTCATTGTTGTCATTTGTATTGGTTAGTTTATTTTTGGTTTGGCGTCACAATCCGCCATCAACAATTACCATGAAAACAATTACCATTAATTAATTTATAAAAAAATTTTTATTTAATTTGTTAACTTAAGTAGTCACTTCTGTTGGTCAGTCCCGCGACTAATTTTTTTTTTTGTAAAAGTAAGATTTGCTATTTTATTCTTCTTCTGTATCACAATTAAAAAAGATAAGGGTACCAAAAAATAAAATTCCACTTTTGAAATTATATTTTTATATAAAAAGTTATTATCTTTCTGAACTAAAGGGATTTCTCATTCTATTTATTATAAATGTTAGCATAGTACAATTAACCAAATGGAAACTTGACTGGAAGGGATGACGGATAACAATTTGAGATGAGGAATATAGGCATATGTGTGTGTAGCCTATATAACAGAACATACAGGAAGAGTGGTACAGAGTGAGTGGATTGTATATTTGCTAACAGTGGGTTAGCAATTTGCTAACCGGGAAATTGTAATTGTGCGTACGCATGCTTCTATGTATATTAAATACAGTATGCATGTGGACCATGTTGACCAAGAGAGCATCGGTTGTAAAATATTAAAATAACAATCGGTGCAGTTTGCATTGCATCGTCAACTTCCCTCTATCTCATTTCAAAATGGGATAGATAACTTTACCAGGTGCACCATTAATTAGCAATAGCCTCTGTTATCAACAAACCAGATATCTCGATGCTGTATGTTTACACGTGTCTGAACATCCTGACGGTTGTATTGATACATGTATTTCAAATATAAACATTTATAATTAATTGTCTATATGTTTGTTCTATTTATTTGTGTACTTCATTCAAACGAATGAACAACAAACATTTTACAAACATATATATTTTTTTAATCGGTTTGTGAAAAAATAAATTTTAGAAGGGATAATTAAAAGACTTTTTAATGGATTTTTATTGTAAATTTTAATCAGAATATTGGATTCTTTTCCCCCTTTAATCTATTTGTTCTATATTGATTACATTGGATTTGAGATTTTTAAATTCAGATCAGTTCTTCATTAATGTATAATCTTTTTAACATGGGTGTTATATATTTTCGTATTTTACAAAAAAACTTCGATTGTATTTTGGTACTAATCTATGTCAATTTTATTTGATATTATTTAAACAAATGTTCATTTCTTTATAAAAAATGAATTTGTTTTAAAATATTTTTAAAATTTTTTTATTTATAATAAATTATCTGCCCATAACAGACAGGTGGAGTGTCAAATTATTTGCGCTCAATCAGTTAGTTGCAGGGCTAAAATAAATAGTTCTGTTTCATATCAAATGGTCAACCAATTAAATGATTGCCTCATTTTAAAACAAAAGAGGCAGAGGTGTAAAAGACACTAATCAGAGTTATCTCCTCTGAAAGTAATGAATTTCATTATACAGCCAGACCCTGTGGTGAATGAAATTAAGGTGTCATTTGCAGAGTGGAAATATGTGCTTTTTATGTGCATGCTCATAAGCATACTTTTCCACTCAGTGAGGAAGTCAAAGGTAAACCACCACTTTACTTAGTAAAACCTCTACAGGTTCAAACGAGCCTTTCGGCTGATGACCTAAACCGATAAATTAATTATGATTAAAAATGAAATTTTTTATATAAAATAGACAACTTTTTATAAATTTAGTAATAATACCAATACTGATTTTTTGACTTCAAAAAATTTTACACGCAAGTGTTTACGGATAAAACGGACTAATTTGGTATAAAATATGTTAAATAACATTTTCCAAATTCTGGATGTTTTTCTGTAATCTGTAAATTATTGAAATTTTAACTAAGAGTTTGTGCAAGATCTTACTAACTTCCCGGTTCAAGTACCAGTAAATTTTATAACAATTGGCTAATCGTGTAAGAAAAATATGCAATTTTTTAAAGTTAATTTTATTTAAAAAATAAAAAAGTAAGATAACATATGCAAGTGAAACCATTTTTAACACGAGTCACTCGATTGAAGTAGATTTAATTCTAAAGTTGGAAAAAATTAGAACATAGTTGAACAAGAAAACATGGAAAATTGCCACTGGATGTTTAAGAACAGAAGAGGTAGAGTTGTAAAAAATACTAATCTGAGTTATCTCCTCTGAAAGTAGTGAATTTCATTATACAGCCAGGCCCTGTAACGATGTAGTGCAGGTGGCATTTGCAGGATGTAAAGTAGATGTCAATGGTTTTCAGAGGGCCTGGCATGCTGATAATCATACTTTTCCACTCAGTGAGAAAGACAATGGTAAACCATCTCACTCTTCATTTTACTTAGAAAATCCTCTAGTGGGTGTAGAATAGCAGTCTATTCCATAATATTAGTGATCTAAGATCAAGCTTAATAAATCAATTGTTAAAGAATTAAAGAAATCATTTAAATAGTCATAATCCATCATCAAAAATAAATAGTTTCTAATTATATTAAAATTATTCTAAATCAAAACTAAATATCAAGCTAAATTGTAAGAAGAAAAAGTAAAGTTATAAATAAATATTCAAGAAGCCAAATATCCAAACTCGATTAAAGATGAAGCAAGAAAACAAAAGAAAGTATAATTTTAAATACGTAATTTGAACCAATTAGCAAAGAATTAAAAGAAAATACAAGATCATCAAGATTTATTTTAATTATAGAACCAACTGCAACAATTTGATAATTTTAAAGTAGCAGATGAAAATTTAAAGGAATTTGTTAAATACTATGAAACCGATTGCAACAATACATCGATGCCCCATTTGATTCCCAATCGATGGATGGACAAGAAGTAAACCAGAAGACTGCAAGAAGTCAAGAATAAGTCGTGACTATAAACTGTTAATTCATAATTGAGCTCATTACATATTATTAAATGAACTTAAATATTTTCAGGTTAACATATTATATTGCAATATTTTATACCAGTAAATTTATGAACGTAATTATAATTATATTTACAGTGTCATCAATAGTTATAAAAATATTTCAACAATATCAATTTAATTTGTGTAACGTCAATTTTTGTTTAATTTATTTTCGTTTATTAAATTCCATTTCATTATTTTCTTTCTTTCTCATTTTTTCAATGTTTACAAGTTCAAACCAGCCTTTCAGCTGATGATCTAACAAAAATAATATTTTCTAGTGCAATAAAACAATGTCGACGTTTGAAATTTAAAAGGTGCCGTTACTTCGATCAGTTTTGAAAACAAAATCATTGTAAAATTGTAGAAGTGGCACAAAAATGTATCTACATTTAATAGAGTTGCATCTACGTCGATAAGTAGATGGATGAGAGAGAAAATGATCTGAAACCTAAAAGGGTAAGACGGGGTGTTGAGTAAAGGGAGATAATATCAAGTACTGAAACGCGTCTCCTGAATTATTAAGGGTAGTAGCTTCGCAACGCCAACATCTAAATAATTCATCCTACTTTACCCTCGTATTTCATCATGACCACCCTTTCTGAATATCATTACCACCTTGGCGACCACCAAGTGACCACCTGTCATCACTAATGCAGTTAGCTGAAAGGAATCTAATGCTGCTGGCAACTAGCCTAACCTCTTAACCAATCCATCTGTACGAGAATCTCCACTCTCGTTTGTCATGTTCATGTTTATTAATTACATTCCCTTGTACATTCGAATATAGTTACACGATGAGACAAATTAATTTAATTGATATTAAATTATAAAACAATTAATTTATTGTTTAAATATTATAATATTAATGTACAGTAGTAATTAATTTAACAGGCTGGTATTTTTTTTGAGTTTCTTTACAATTTGAACAACTTTGTAATTCTTTTAAAGATATATTTACAATCAATTTGAAAACTGAAAGAATTAAATGGCAGGAATTAATGAAGATTTGGAGACGTTCGATTTAAGGACCCCATTAAGTCATTTCTGTAATTCATTTATTTATACTAATATTAATTATAAAGATAAAGCGTGTTTTTTTTGTGCAGGCTAATTTCCAAAACTACTGAACGGAGTTTCATGAAATTTTAACAGCATATTCGTATTTTTATTTACAGCAACATTTTATTTTTAAATTTTCCAAAATGATGACCCTAAGGGCCATAATGAAGATTTTCATAAATATGTATGTGTTTGTGTGGGCGTGCGCGTGTGTGTACATATTAAGTACGTGTTGCTGTTGAAGTAGATGAGGTGTTTGATGATGGCGAGAGACGTACGCGGGGAAAACGATGAAACCGTCGTTTTGTGCGCGCGTATGACAGAGAGAGGGGATGAGGAGAAAGAGGGCGAGCAGAGTACATTAGAGTATACTAGCAGCTACACAATTTTCTGTTACATATTTATTTTAGAAAAATTGGTTGAGCCTACACATGTTTCGCGTGTGAAGTCGCGCGGGGTATGATAGTTATATTTTAATATAGGGAACTAATGTCACGAATCAACTGTAAAAGGATAAGTCTATTTTTATAATATAATCACTTAGTAAGTCTTCTTCTTCTTCGTTTTACTATCAACGATTAGGCATAAGTCTGTTCCGAACTCATAAATCATTCTGTACGTCTACACAAACACGAGACATTATAACCCGTACACCTCGACTACTGCCATCTTCTTCGAGGTCTTTCCACCTCCCTTCTTCCAACTGGAACATATTCCATCACTTTTAAATGTATTCTCTTCTCTGGCATCCGTTCCAAATGTTGCCTCCATTGATTCCGGTAAGGATTCACTAAGTAAGTATTAAGAGAAATAAAAATGTCGTACCTATATAAGGTAATTTTAGATTAGTTGTACAGAATTAATAAAGATAGTATACTATAGAATTATAATATAAACATTTTGAATAATATTGTCACTAGGCTTACAACTGGCTAACCCTTGCTTAAAATGAAACAATTGTGGAAACTTTATTATAAGGTGTACTTGTTGTTGTTTAGGTCATCAGGCGAAAGGCCAGTTTGAACCTCTAAAGGCTTTACTAAGTAAAACGAGGAGTTAGGTAGTTTACAATTTCGTTCTTCACTGAGTGGAAAAGTATGCTTATCAGCATGTTAGGCCCTCTGAAAAGCATTTACTTTCCACCCTGCAAATGATACCTTCACTTCATTCACCACAAGGTTTGGCTGTATAATTAAATTCATTACTCTTAGAAGAGATAACTCTGACTAGTGTCTTTTACACCTCTATTTTTTCTGTCCTTAAATGTTTCAGTCATATTGAATGACCACGTGAATTGAATTTTTAATAATGAAAAATTATTTTTGTTAATGAACGGAATAATTCTGTGGTAGGTTATTAATTTTTTATTACTCGATTTATTGAAAAATTAAATAAACAGGAAATATTTTGTAAACACAAAGATACGGTAACATGTTTTTTACTTACAGAAATGAGACGATCCTTCTGGCATTCTGTAGAATACAACAAACAATATGGTAACTTGTCAAGAAATATATCTAAAACTTAAGATTCCCCCTGTCTTACCTCATGAATCAAAGATGACAATATGTGTTAAGAAAAAACAGAAAAAACCGAAGAATAAATAAACAAACAATAACATCAGTCTATCCGCCAGTGGATAAAATATTTTGCTCTCACCTCATAAATCGTAAAAACTCTTTAAAAAAGTGAATTTATTTATTCCCGTATCTACCTAAAATATACTATTCAATAATTAAATCAGCAGTTCAGTGTATCTTTCATGATACCATTGATAATTTTCATTTGTTTTTACACGCTATTTTGACCAAAGATAGTTTTAAATTTTTAGGTCCCTGTACGAAGAATGAGTTTCACTGTTTATTACAGTCTTATTTTTAGTATTACTTCATTCCATGGCAAAAGCAAACCATTGAAAAAGTAAAATTACTGATCTTTCGGTTGAAAATAATTGGATTTTTAAAAACCACATTCGTATTATTAATAAGATTTCATTTCCAGCGTCAGTGAGGGATAAAAATATTCATAGGCACTTAAGTGTTTTGTTTTTACTCAGGTTAAAAGTTCAGTAGCCGACATATTTTTTTACACCATTTTTGGAGGTGTAGCCCCGGTGTAGAAAAAGATGACCTTCCAAAAGAAAAATATCTCTTGGAATGATAAAACAAAAAATTTGGCGTAAATACTCACAGAACTTTCTCTTGCCAATGAAAATTATAAGCTACATAATGAAAATTAAAATTAGTTAACAATGTAAAATGAAAAAACTTTAAGTTTAATCATGAATGAACACAAAATGAAAATCAACCATTGTAGAGCCTAAAAAATAAGGAAAATTAGTAAAGACTTGAAGTAAAATTACTTATTTTAAAATAATTTATTTAGTTTGAAATAAAAGTGGTGGGGTTTAAAATTTCCTACAACTTTTATTATATACATTTTTGCGCTAAAATGCATATTAAAGTCGCAATCTTAAAAAAAAAATTACGAGAAAACAACCTCCCCAAAAATTTCAGCAGACATGGCGCCTGTCCTATCTCGTAGAGCATAAAAAATGTAGTAAATGAGGCAATTTTACAAAAAACGTAGATACCGTTTTTGAGAAAATCGCAAAAAAGTGAAAAATGACACGTATAAACTACTACTTCTAGTTGACCGATTTTTATGAAAATGTTCGTATCGGGTTCTCTAGTTGTATCTAAAGTAAGTTTTACGTTTCAAGTTCGTACAATGTTCCGTTTTTGAGATATTCTGTTCACACAAACACAGACACACACACAGATCAATTGCTAAAAACATGTTTTTTTGGGTTCAGGGGGTCTGAAAAAAACGTGTAGATCCGGTGAAAATTCGATTTGGGAAAATCGACATGAAAACAATACTTTCCTTCCTTTATCATATAGGCAAGAAAAAGTAAAAACAACTGCATTTTCAAACATTTATTTAAGCTATAAAACATCTTCTAAGCTAGTGCTTCACAAACTAGTTGTAATCGTAATTTTACTACATCATAAATAATTCTAATAATAATACATTCTTAATAATACATCATAAATAATTCTGCCCATAACAGACAGGTGGAGTGTCAAATTATTTACACTCAATCTGTTAGTTGCAGGGCTAAAATAAATAGTTCTGTTTCTTATCACATGGTCAGCCAATTAAATGACTGAATCATTTAAGAACAGAAGAGATAGAGGTGTAAAAGACACTAATCAGAGTTATCTTATCTGAAAGTAATGAATTTCATTATACAGCCAGACCCTGTGGTGAATGAAGTGAAGGTGTCATTTGCAGAGTGGAAAGTATGTGCTTTTCAGAGGGCTCGGCATGCTGATGAGCGTACTCTTCCACTCAGTGAGGAAGGCAATGGTAAACCACTTCACTCCTCGTTTTACTTAGTAAAACCTCTAGAGGTTCAAACCAGCCTTTTGGCTGATGACCTAAACAACATAAATAATTATTGCGAGAATTTAATTCGTTTTGTTAGGGTCAAGTTTATTCATTAAGTTTAGTTCATGTAAAGTGATTTTAGACATTTCTGAAAGTTCTTTCTGCAGCCAACATTCTCAGCAGTTGTTCACTGTAGGCTTTCCTCCGTTCTTCCGTTTACCCGATATTCTGTTTTGGCTCTTCGTGAAGCCCTTATGGCAGTAATCAGTTGTCTGAATTTGGTTCACTTTATGTTTTACCCAACCCACTACATATTTCCTCAAGCTTCACTCAGAATGGAAGATGAGTTTTGATAAATAAAATTGCTTGTCAAAATACTACTTTATTTTAGAATCCCTCAGGGAGTCATAAGTAATAAAAAAATGTCTTATAGAGTATTTTTTCAAACGGTCAGAACTCATATGCCACTGGAAGTAGTACATCATATTTCTTTAAAGACAAATATATTTCTTTTTCTTATCTAAACTGGACTATAATGTTTTCCTGAGTTGTTTCATTTTTAATCCTAAGGGAACAAAGTTGAGTTCAGTATAATTTAGCCTAAAGGACTTTCTCCCTTTCAAAGAAGCAGTAACATCAGGGTGACTGCTTATAACAGATCATTATTGTGTATGTTTTTAGTCCTTCCAGTTGATTTCATCAGTTTGATCGGTCATAATTCTGGTATTATTTCTTCCTCCTCGTTTGATCCAATTTTATTTCTTTTATTCTTTTAGTTTATGATTACTTTTTTATTAATAGTACTATAAATTCCTCTATACCATATTTTATCATTTAAGAATGGAACTGAGAAGTGATTTCTTTTTTACAGTGTCGGGAAAATTTTTTTTGTGTTCTTTTAAGTTGTAGAATAGCAATCTATTATACAAAGTATCGTAAATCAAATGACAAGAATAAAAGTTAATTGTTGGATTTTCAAAGAAATATTTTAATAATAGTAAATCATTAAACATCAAGATAAATAATTTTCATTTATTATCTTAATATTTTATAGCAAGAATTATCATATATGAAACTAAAATTTAATAAGAAATATTTAATGTAAATAATAATTCCAGAAGCCAGATAGTTCAACTTAATAAAAGTGAAGCTACTCAAAAACAAATGAATAGGCCTATATAAATTTTAATAAATAATTTCAATTAAATTAATTTTATAAAAGAAACTAAGATAACATCAAGATATAAATGAATTAAGAAACTGAATTCAATATAACAACGATTTTGAAACCAACAAATGGAATTTTTGAAAGAATCATTTAAAACTATAAAACCGATTGTAACAATGGTCCAGTCCCCCATTCGATGCAGATCACAAGGTACGCGGCACATCTTCAAGAACTTCACAAAACTGCGTAAATATATATTTAAAAATTTTCATTACATTTGAGCTCATTTTATTAATCGTAAATTCATTTACAATACATTATTATTTCAATTTAAATTCATTAAAACTTAGTATTATAATTTAAAGTGTCATCAATAAATAAATAAAATTCAAAGATCAGTAACGAATAAATTTTGTAAATCAATTCTTGTCAATTTAATTTTTTATCAAATTTCAATCGTTTATTAAATACCATTTAACTAAATCGAATTTAAATTGTGTCTTCATTAATTTATTTCTCTTCTTTTAAAATCCCGTTACAAGGTCACGTCAGATATTTCTGCAAATTTGTGGAAGCTCTTAATGCAGTTTACATTATCTGCATTCTTTTACTGTTTTCGTTCAAACGTTGTTCTACTCATATTCTTCATAGAAACCCTAAAAGCCAATTATATGTGCTATATATATTTGCTGGGCTACAATAAATAGTTCTGTTTCTTATCATTTGGTCAGCCAATTAACCCTTTATAAGTTAGTGAGCTAATATTAGACCACCGTACAAAGTAGCTACCTGAATGGGCAAATTTTTTTTATTTTCCTTTTTAACTTTTATGATATTTATGTTACTTAATTATGCACTTTGATACATTTAAAAACAATTTTGAGTATGTTTTGTGTTGGAAAAGGTTGTCCTTTTATTTAGCCACCAAGCTTCTCTGCAGTTGACAGTTTCAGAGTGATTAATGTATTACAATTCACTAATGCAAGTGCCATTAATATACAGGGTGATTCACGAAGATATGCAGAAACTTTAGAAGCCCATTGTACATGTAAAAATAATGAAAAAAGGTTTATAAACATGGGTCCGGCAATGCTTCGTTACTGAATTACGGCTAGCGAAAGATTTCGACCGGATTTCAGCTCACCAGGTGAAATGAGGTCTTTCTGAAATTCTGGTAAGGTAGATTAAGGGGCGAATTCAATCGTTTTTTATGGTTTTTGACCTGATAAATTGAATAAAACAGGTCCCAGAAATGTAAATTAAATAGTTTTTGAGAAAACCAGTGTCAAATGCAAAAAATGGTGTGAAAAAAACACAATTTTTCATCTTTGTTTTTCCGGTTAATTTTTCTTTATACTGTTATGAATAAAAATTCATTTATTCAAACATCTATTCGCTTTCTGTGTACTTTATTTACACCGGTTTGTTCAGAATAATATTTTCAACATGTTTTATTCAAAAAATTTAACTGTTTCTTGGTGAAATAACGAAGTCATTCTTGCCCAAAGATGAAAAAATGTGTTTTTCACTCCATTTTTTGCATTTGGCACTGGTTTTCTTAAAAAAATATTTAACTTACAGTTCTAGGACCTGTTTTATTAAATTTATCAGATCAAAACCCATAAGAAATGATTGAATTCGCCCCTTAATCTACCTTACCAGAATTTCAGGAAGACCTCATTTCACCTGGTGAGCTGAAACCCGGGCGAAACTTTCGCTAGCCGTAACTCGGAAACAAAGCATTTCCGGACCCATGTTTATATAAAAAATTTTCATTATTTTTACATGTACAATGAGCTCCTAAAGTTTCTGCATATATTCGTGAATCACCCTGCATAAATCGAATAATAACTATAGAATAAATAAAATAGACTTTGTTCTATTATACTAATGTTTAATACTCAAATTTGCAATAAAAACCCATTTACAATCACCGAAACGGATAGTGTCTTCATAAAAGAACACGTTTCAAGTAGAGTGCAGCACCAGCCACACAAACATTTTAATTTTGATAAGTGTGCATAAAACAGAACTCCAAGCGTTTACGAATATACCCCGACATTCCTTGTCATGGAACGTTCAAATGTGTTCATTTACAACCCGAAAACTTAAGTGTCTTTATTTTGAACCACCATTTACAAGATTTTTATAAAAATTAATTCGCCCTATGAAGGGTTAAATGAATGAATCATTTAGGAACAGAAGAGGCAGGGGTGTAAAAGACACTAGTCAGAGTTATATCCTCTGAAAATAATGAATTTCATTATACAACCAGACCCTGTGTTGAATTAAGTGAAGGTGTCATTTTCAGAGTGGAAAATATGTGATTTTCAGAGAGCCCGGCATACTGATAAGCATACTTTTCCACTCAGTGAGGAAGGCAATGGTAAACCACCTCATTTCTCGTTTTACTCAGTAAAACCTCTACAGGTTCAAACCAGCTTTTCGGCTGATGATCTAAACAACAACATATATATTTGGTACATATATTCTAGACTTAAAATTGAAATTTCATCAAGGTTCATTTTTGACCTGATTTAATCTTTTATCAAACACGTTAAGATATATGTATGATTGATGTCCGAACATTTTCCTTTTCAGACGTTTATCAACCGTTCTGTACAAGAGTGTCCGTAGAATTTAAATTTTGTTTTTATATTGACTTCACGAATGGTTCGGTTTCCATTTATGTGAGTTCGTCTCTTCCTCGCAATCTGTATCGTTCATATACTATTTTCGAATGTATTAATTTGCGTGGGGTATTTCTTTCGAATTTTCAGCCTGTCTTAGCTCAGCTTTTCTTCGCGATCGTTGTAAGCATTAATAGCGTAAAAATAAAGAAAACGAACGAATAAAATATTTATTGAACAAAAATTTAAATTATTGGTAGATAATTTAACAATTCTAATGGCTCTATAATTAAACTTTAAACTTTTGGCAATGATTTTATTGAACCTCGGCTAGGGTTAAATTAAAAAATTGAATTTACTGAAATTATGAGTTATCTAGAAAAATTTTTATTTGACTAGTCAAAAAATTATCTTGCCCAGTTACTTACATATCCTTCTTCTGGTATTAAGTTTTAAGCTCTTTCAATATTATTTCTTTTTTAGACTTTGATCCTATATACACCTATTCTTCTTATCAATGAATTATTTTATCTTCTTTCTCTATAAATTTATTAAAATTATTAAATTTATAATACTCAAAAATTTTAGTTACCAGCTTACAAACACATTATATCAGTTCGGTGTTCATTTACCCACAGACAAAATATTTCAGGTAACGTCAAATTTTATTTTCTGAAGTTATTCTCCACCACGTGCACGTGGGGTTGCACAGTTCAAAATCATCATATTTTTTTTATTTCGGTTTTTATCAAATAATTTTGTTTCAACACTAAGATACCTAAATGAAGTAAAGAATACATTGTTTTCTTATATTCGATATGATAAAATTTAAAGTAGACCATCTCTTAACCTTGTGGTCAGTGTACTGGACTACAAAGCGGAAGGTCCCAGGTTATTTTCCCGACTAGGGTTTAGAAACTATTACTAGTTAAAACCAATTGTTCTATAACTCAAAGTAATCGATAATAACCAACTGTTATGCAACTGGTATGCAACTTAAAAGAAGTTATAAAAATGAAGATTACATAATTTTTATTTAATAAGAGATTTTAATCAGAAAACAACAAACCTGTTTTAAAAATTCTAGTTTATGCTACAAATGCCATGATATCATCTGTAAATAAACAAAACTTAATCAATTTTTAAAATACACCAGTGGTAGCTTACAGAAATAAACCTGGAATTTCGTAAAACAGTTTTGTTTATCTGTGCGTTGAATAAATAAGCTATTATTTTAAATTGCTTTTGTTGGTGAAAAAGAAAGAGAAAAATCATTAAAATTCATTGAGAACAATTTCGTATATAGGGCACGATGATATAAAAAATAAAAGTAAAAAGAAATGCAGCAAATAGAGCTGTTTTGATAAGTCTTTTTCTTTTGTTTAGGGAATAGATATTATAGCGGGGGTGAATCATTATAGAAGAGGATGGTTTTTGGCTGTTGCTTGAAGATTTTTTTTGTGAGGGGGTTAAAAGAAGGAAAAGAAAAACAGGGTGTTCTTAAAGTAAAAGAAGGGTGGTAGACCTTCCACTCCAATGCTCCCGATTTGTCTTTTTTATCTCTCAATCTTATAGTAGTTCTATTGTCCACAGTACAATAATTCTCTACGTGGTAAAAGATAGCAAAAATAAAAATCCACATCTTCAGATAGAAACAGATGAAATAAAACCCTCATGGAATGGTACAATTCATCGAAAACCACCCAACAAATCTCATTTTCTTTCTTACACACCCTTCGTCCACTCTTAACCGTCTCTTTCTCTCACTTATGAGACAGCCGATAAGTATTAAGTACCCTATCATCAAAAAGGACTTCAGTTATCATCTCCTGAGACTATTCCTTGTCCTTTAATAATAAAAAAGATTCATTTTTTATTTTAAAAGAAAATGAATCGGGTATCTTTTTATAAAAACGTCATGTTTCCTATCAATTTAAAAAAACGGATTAAATATTTTTGAAGTATTTTGTCAATATTACTGTTATTAACTATAAAAACGGCCTTTAATTATTAATCGTCCATTTTTATATATTTCTGGATATTAAAACTTAACAATACTAAAGATTATGTGGAATTTTTTCAATAGGTGAGTTATATATTATCATTTACTTTATCTAGGTTGTTCATTTAATTCAACTCTATTTTTACTTATAAGTACTAGATAACTGTCATCAGAAGCAAATTCGTAACTTTTGTTGAATTAAAATTTTAACCGTTCGTGGACAGAATTAGTAGTTTCGTGTCACAGACGCATTTAATTAGGTATGTTTTTCATAATGTACATAAACAAAGTGTAACATTGTTACATTTAGTTCTAACTTATAAACACATAATAAAAAATAACAATCAAAATAAAACAAATGAAAATCGGTTTTAAATAAAATTATAATTGAATCTGGTTTTAAAAAAAGTTAAATTTAGAATATTTTAGACATTATTTAGTTATTATTATTAAAATATATTTTATGAAGTCTCTCTCAGCTGTTAATGAATTAATATTTACTAGTTTACCGATTAATGTTCTATGCTTATCGTTTCTGAAGTTCGTCGCTCGCCTTAAGAGTTTCGTTCAATGTTCCGTTAGTATTTTAATTTTTTTTCGCCGTAATTCAATTAAATAATGTTCTTTCACTCAATTTTATTTCTTAGGTCTATCTGTGACTTTATACTATGAATTATATAACAATTATCTTTATATTTATTTAACACATTTTCATAAATCAAACCGCACACAAACACAACCTTTCTCTTCAAACTGCCCCGGTCAACAGCGCAACAAATCAAATACCATTCATTCGGTTATATTAATTACTTTTTGTTCGATAATTTTTAAAACTTTCAAATAAAATATAAATTTGTGTTGTAAATAAGTATTTTAAACTTATTTGCTACAAATGTTGTACAATATATTTGTACAATATGTACAATGTCAACACAGAAATGTGAAATACACTAATCAGAGTAATCTCCTCTGAAAGTAATGAATTTCATTATACAGCCATACCCTGTGGTGAATGAAGTGAGGGCGTATTGGTAGAGAGGAAAATGTGTGCTTTTCAGAGCGCCCGGCATGCTGATAAGCGTACTTTTCCACTCAGTGAAGAAGGCATGGTAAACCACTTCACTCCTCGTTTTACTTAGTAAAACCTCTACAGCCTAAAACCCATTTCCTAAAGTGCTTTGTTACTTCTCATGCCAAACAAACTCTATCTATACTAGGAAGCCTAATAAAACTGCTGTAAGAATTTGAAAGAGATTGGACTGAACCAATTCCTATCAAGGAATCCTTATTTTTTGTTTGCCTAATGCAAATTTTTAACCATTCTTATAGGTAATATTTTTAAAAGTAAATAGGTACTTTAAATGTACCAGGAAACCATTTTTTCTACTTCTCATATATTATAAAATAATTGGTAAAAGTGTAATTTAACTGAAGTAATTTTAGTATTTATGTACTATTTTCAAGAAAGAGGACAATACAAAACAAAATTATATCTGGTTAGCTTAAAGCAACATAAATTATGAAGCTATATGTATAAAATAATTTAGATGATCAAGAATTACATATTCTTGCATATAAAATGAAATAAATTAAGAGAAGCGTTGGGTTGAAAACAGCAGGGAGAATGGACATGGTGATATTAAATGGAGAGGTTAGGCATATACAATTACTGTAACAGAAATACTAGTCGAACCAACTGAAGCGTACAGTATTTAGTGTTGGTGAGTTAAAATGGTCGAAGCAATAAAGCCGTCGTCATGTACGTAAAATAGAGTGAGAATGCGTTAAGTGTTAATGCGAGTGTGCATGATACATGAGGCTGCGGAGTCGCTTAACGATGAAATATCGTAACGATCTCAATTTGCATAACCGCAACTTTGGTACATACAAATGTAAATAAAATTAAGTATCTTACGCTTTCTGTAATCAAGAATTTGTTTGGAGAACACTTTTTTGATTTTTTTTATGTTTCAATGAAAAATTTAGAGAAAATATAAAAAACTTTACAGTATACAATTAGGCCAGAAGACAATATCAAAAACCTAGTAATCGCAGATATCCCGACAAGAAACTTAAATGGAAAACCGGATTCGAAATGTAAAAAAGTTATTTACTGTTACATAACAGTTAAAAACATTTTCCTTATAACAGGCAGGTAGAGTGTTAAATTATTTGCACTTTATCTGCTAGTTCCAGGGCTACAAAAAATAGTTCTGTTTTTGTAACGTGATCGGCCAATTATATGACTGAAGCATTTAAGAACAGAAGAGGTAGGGGTGTGAAAAAAGTCCAATTTGGTTTAAGAAGATCTGTAACTTAAAAGTGTTTTGTTAATACTGTGTCGAAAGTTTACCAAATATTTAATAAAACGTTTTCATTTATAGGTTCAGCTGTTCCCTTTTGTTCTGTATGTGTGTTTTCCAACTCAGTTGTTTGTCAAGTTATGTATAAAGGTATCGAGAGGAGTCTGCTTTAGGTACCTGGTTAAAACTATCCAAAAATGTATTGAATTTGCCAAATAGATAGTACTGTAATCAAATTTAACGTAAAGACCAAGCCAATTGCTGTGAGCGCTGGGCTACGCATGCGCATACTTAACTTTGACCCTGCATACCTCTCCGACCGACAGTTTGATGTACAGCCAGAGTGTTGTTGAAAATTGACAACACCCATTGTATTTTGTAGGCATGCTGTTCCATTGTTGATTACATACGCTGCACTATTCCAGTACGTGCAAGACTATACTAATGCAGACGCACGTTTTTCCCAGCGCTCTCCTTACGAAAATCAGGCTATAACATTCTTTTGTTAACCCGGTGGGTCTCCGCCACGAGTCAGCTGTTTAAAAGCTGATTTTCGGAGATGAAGGTTCCGTGGTTTAAATCCTAGTAAAGTAGTTCCTTTGTACGGATTTGAATATTAGACAGTTAAAACCAGTGTACTTTGATGGTTGATGTTCCATTAATATACCTATCGGGAGTGATCGGCCTGAGTCTGTACAAGACTACACCTCATTTACACGTAATACACATCATCGTTATCTCATTGGGTCATGGGGTTGCTTATTGTTCTTAAATTGAACAGATTGCAACGTACACATGTTAGGGATTTTTAAAAAACCATACTTTGTATTTTACTTATTATTTTTTGTAATTATTATAGAAATCAAAGATTTATTTATTTTACGCCGGCCGCATTGGCGTAGTTGGTAACGTGCTCGCCTCTCATCATGCGGTCGTGGGTTCGAATCCCACTCAGGCACAGCATATTTTCATACGTTACAAAAAAATCGTTTTATCCTCCATTGTATATAGTTACAACTCGACGTCGCTAATAACCTTTGCAGTTGATGCGACGTTAAATAAAAAAATAAATAAAATGTAGATTTATGGATGTTAGTCTTTATTTTTTCACTCTTTTGCCATATTATTTATTTATTTTTCCATGAAAATGAACAGATTTTAATGTACCTATAAGTTAAAAGTAAAAGAAAGGAAATATGCGGTGAAACACGATAACTTCTGCACTATACTATAAAATAGTGTGACGAGAAGTTAAAAAATACGAATCAAACAAAGAGTAAAAAATCATTAGTAAACGTACTGTATTTTTTTCTACGGTAAATACGATGAGGTTGATTACACACCACCCTTCAACCGCTAACCATGTAGCCTACTCAGTAAATCGACGCGTACACTTCCTTGTCTAAAAGAAATAATCAATCAATCACTAAGCCGTCTCCTTTCATTCGATTCATACAATCTAATACAAAGGTCTTTCACTTTATATTTTATTTGATCAGTGATCAGAGATCAGAGATCAGAGATCAGCGATAAAACTACTACAATAAAAACCATAACAAACCAATCAGAAAGCTTCAAAATTATTCTTACCATATAATCAAAGGTAGTAATAATCATTGTTTACACAACTTAAAACACTTTTACATTTAAAAAATTATTTGAAGAATACCGTACCTTTATTCATTTATATTGTTTACCTAATCTTTAAATAACGGTAAACTTCTTTGTAAACAAGGGTTAAGTAATTTGAAAATTATAGCTTCGAACACATGTCAAAAAGGGTTGGAAGTAATAACTGTTATTTACTTGTAGATTTTTTTATGACTACCAGTATAATTTCTTTTGAAAATTTTAAGTAACTTCCGAGTGGTTCGTGATGATACATTATGCCCCTTTCTTCTGAATTTTCCATAAAAAATGACAAATATCAAAATTGTATTGCCTAAACAGCTAACAAACAAACAAACAGCTTATATTGCTGATTACAGAAGGAGTAGGTATCATGTATAAGATATTTAATTTAAATTTTTAATCCAATCTTATTTTACTTTATCCAACTTTTTACTTTCTTTCTCTTGCTTTATATGTAATGTAAAAGTAAAAAATAAAAAAAACTGTAAAATGATGAAACATAGCTTGGGAATTATGTAGGGAAGGAAAGTTTTTTCATGTCGATTTATTAAAATTGAGTTTTCACCGGAAATACACGTTTTCATGCCCCCTGAGCCCAAAAAGCATTATTTCAGTGATTGGTTGCTCTCCCCCTCTCTCTGTACCTTACAAAATTAGATAGTGGGCCTACTATAAAAGAGACCCGATCACCTAATTTACTACATTTTGTATACTCTACAAGAGCATAATTAGTGTAAGCACCATTCCTTATGAAGTTCTTGGGGGGCTCTGTTATTTCGTGGTAATAAATGTTTTTTTTTTAAAGTTGCAGCCGTAACTGCATTGTATGGCAAACGTGTATATAATTAAAATTATAAGAAATTAAAAACTTACAACATTTATTTTTAATATTTTTTTCTACAGAACCATATGTTTTTAGCGTCAATTTGTGATTTTCTGTATTTTACTTACTATCAAAATCGGTAAAAGATGGGTTTTTTAAGATTGTGGTCCTAGTATGCATTTTACGACAGAAATGTATGATATAATTACAGTTATAGAAAATTAAATACCCTAGAAATTTTATTTAAAGAATTGTTTCTGCATAGCCTAGTTTAGCGCCAATTAGTGATGTTCCGTGTTTTTAAGTTCTACAAAAAGTTGATTTTTAGTGTTCATCATTCACTCATGATTAAATTTAGGTTATATTGTTCATTTTACATTGCTTACACACGATAAAACATAGTTTGTATTGTTCACTATTTACATTGGCAAAAGAAAATCGTGTTTCACACAAGAATTTTCCTTTTCGCTTTAACGTGCTTCTGTCCAAGTACATTCTTAGATATTCATCATCATTAGCCAGTAGAACGTTCTTGTCGTTCAGTAGAACAGAAGGACAAATTGTTTAGGATGAATTCTCTAGCACAAATTTAATTGACCCACCGGGTTGGTCTAGAGGTAAAGTCATCGCCGCGAGTCAGCAGTTTAACAACTGATTTCCGGAGACAAGAATCCTGGTTCAAATCCTATTAAAGGTAACTTTTATACGGATTTGAACACTAGACAGTGGTTACCGATGTACTTAGATGATTTGGGTTCAATTAACCATACTCTCTCAGGAATGGTCGGTCTGGGTCTGTACAAGACTACACCTCATTTACACGCCATACACTTCATCCTCATCTCATTGGGTCATGGGGTTGCTTATTGTTTTGAATTGAATTGATTGTAACGTACACACATTAGGAATAAACACAAATTAATTATACAAAATTAAGAGAAAATTTATTTAGATGTATAACTGAATATTGTGTCATAATATATTATGATTAATTAAAATGACCCATGAGTTATAATTTACATTATAGTAACTGATACTTTTTTATAATACAATTAAATTCGTTTTGGTTAAGGTTATTAAATGTATAAATAAATTCATTATTCTATTCAAACAGATTGAATTTTAATTCATTTATTGAACGATTGATTACAAAAGAGTTTTCCATCCAGGAAAAAAGAGAAGGTTATTAATGATCTTTAAGTTTGTTCACTTGGAACGATTAACGGTCTTGTAGAAAAAGGAGGAGGAATCGTTTGATACGTTTTTAAGGAAACCAAGACGGGAACCGAGAAGATCCTGTCAGAGACTCGATTTTTCATAGTCACCCTCTCTTTTCATGTAACTCTACTGTTTTTATTTTATTTTCTATCTTTGTCATTCTTTCTTCCCTGATCAAAAGTAAATACGAGAATTCTTGACTAACGCTCTCTGTTAATTCCACACAGCTATTCTGGGTGGAGTTAAAACCCTCTGTCCTGACATTGCTCGGTTAAAACAATCAGGGAGGACAGAATCAATTTGGCGGATTTTGTTGATGCAGGAAACTTCATTTATCAGGGTGGAAAGAAAGCGTGACATTTGAGAGACGGCAAATGTTATCTAGCGTACCATTAAAACAGCACTTCATGGAGAGAACTGTAAGAAAATAGGGGACGTTGAAAACGAGTTGAAAAAGAGTTACATGTTAACTTGTCTATTGACCAAAACGTCTAAATCTGATCACAGAACGGAAATGGGAATACGTTCCTAGCATTTGTATTGGAAAACGAAGACTAACTCAAATGTCCTTGATTTTATGTACTGTTTATTACAAACAAATAAATTAAATATTTGTCTTGTAATAAATATGAAGACAGAGAATGAAGCATATTTATTCAGAATCATCGGTGCACACAGTTTCCAAAACTGAACATAGGGAAAATGGAAGACCAAGACAGAGTAGGGCTATGTTATATTATATTAGGAGAGGGAGACGGTAAGTCGGAAACGACGAATTTTTTGACACTTTTTTATTAAAAATTTTGTACCTATCTGTTATTACAATTTATAAATATTTCGTTATGTGAAAAAGTAATAATCGTCATGAAGCCTCGCTTTATGAAAAATTCAGTACGAATCTGTGACAATACGCTTACGGTACGCCCCATGTGAAAACGGCCTAAGAGTAAACATCAGTTGTTGCGATTTGTTTTCATTAATTTTTATTTTCCATAGTGTAAGCCATGCCTCTACCAGGTGCAAATGGATTTGTGTCTTTCTAGTTGCAATTTGAGGATCGGCATCTATCGCGAGAACTATCATATCATCACTAAACGTGGTCATAGTCGTATAGATATAAGTTGGCATGTCAATTGGGCTTACAAAAAACAGCCTTGGTGCAAGTACGCTTCCTTGTGGTACCCCAGCATTGACACGAAGATTTTGATTTTAATGTTACAGAGAACGAACTTTAGTCTTTTTGTTGACTGTAGATTTTGTGTATTTATTCAAATAAACTTCTAATTCTTTTTCTTTAATCAAGAAAGTTTAAATATCGGTAAATCTAAAAATCCTAATGGTGATCGTAGCCTAAGAAAACAATTGTGATGTTTCAATAAAATGTTTAATTAGTTTAAATTTTAAGTAATTAGCAATTGAACCAGAAAATATTATTCTTATACGATAATATCCACCCTTTCTAGTTCTTTTGTAATAAAAATAATAATATATTGAATTGTCCGTTAGTGTGACACGACCACTTGCTATTACCGAAGTGAAAGAGATTGAGTGGTAAACGGGTGCGAGAGGGTGCAACATGGTTCCTGCCATTGATTTCCATAATGAAGAAGGGGAGGGTAATGTGCTTTTTCAAGATGATTACAGCTCTTTCTCGTAATACTCTCTCTGTTTATCACTCTCTTCCTCCGTCTTACAGACAGCCGGACGTCACTAATGCAGGCGTCTGTTTCCGCAGCCGCCGAGTTCCGGCGCAGATAGCGTCGAGACGTAACGCGTTACTGTTCCTCTTCACTAATACAACGACAATATAAACGTGGGTAGAAACCCATCAGTCAGTGTCAACTATTGTCTCTTTGATTAATCTGGTCTCTCTATGTGAGGTGTCACAACGAATTTATACTTCATCTTTGTGTTAACATTATTAATCACTTATTGGCATACAATCAGCGTGCTAATGTTTGCAACAGAAATGCTGTAGAATAGTTCTAATCAGATCATTTTATATTTGAATTTAGTACGCCAACTATGTATGAATTATTACCGACTACCGTAAATTATTGCTTCAATCTGTAAACTGTAGTATAATAATGGACGATAACAGGTTGACTCCCATGAGACACGTATGCGTCTCTCACCAGATCTATAAAATTTACTTTTGAGAGAATGATCCGTCACTCACGTAATAGTGTTTTTAATAGAATTGTGAGACGGATTTGATGCTCGTTTGCATTGAATGATATACTGAGCTGTTAAAAATGAGTCCAAAAAAACATTTTCCCAGTAATGGTTCGTGATTTACTTGATCCGATCGAGTCAAAAATGAGTCGGTGAAACTTGATAGCTTATTATTACTATTACATAATATTGAGTATTATTAAATTTTATTATTGCATTTATAATCATGTTTTAATAATATTATAATACATAATGAAAAATCATTTTATTTTTTATGGTTTTCGTATTACAGTATTTTTTGCATTGTAAAAGTTAGCTCTGGTCGGTGCCTCTATGTAGACAAGTGGTACTCAAGTTTACCACTCCCTGAACAACTGCTTGCTAGAGAGACGCATCGTTGATATTTATTTATTTTTATTGAAAAATAGGCCGAAGTAAATTATTTATAAAATACATATAATATTTTGTAGATATACAAGTAAAATTTTAGTGGGACACACATCAGCCTTTCACAGTAAATTTGATTTTTTAATTCTTGAGTACCTGATCAGTCTCTCACCTATAAAAAGCGCCAAAAGAATTAAGCATTTCAATACTCTAGACTTGAAAGAAAATTAATTAAAAAAAGCAAAGAAACCATAAAATATTAATGGTGTTTTTAAGCAAAATTGCTAAAATTCTCTTAGGAGTCAACCTGGTTAAAATCGAGATAAATACGAATTATATATACCGGGTGTCCAACGGAATTTGAACCATAGGAAATAGCATTGATTTTCGTGAGTTATTACTTGTGAGTATTACTTGTTATAATCATGAATTATTATAAAATGTTTAGACCTTTACAAAATATCAACATGATACATTTTAAGCTGTATTTCAGCTTAAAACCAGTTAAAAAATATATCCGTAAATGCAACGGTGTCTGTATAAAATACCTTAAGTTTTACATCATATTTTTGTGATTTCTGAGGAGTGAATTATAGGTTAGCGTATGGGTCCATTATTGAGAGAGCCGAGATTTAAATCTGAAGTATAATCTTTCTTGTATTTTTTTATTTACAGTACAGTAATAATGATAATGTTTTTCATTTAAATATTTTTTTATACAACAAAAAGGTCCTATAATTTATTTTCAATATTTTTTGACAATAAAAATATTTTACCGCTGATGGATTCGAAACATCAATTATCATCTCTCCACATTACAACGCTGACCATTACACCACAAAAAATACGGCTTAAAATGTGTGAAAATTGGTATGTTTTAAAGGTATAACAATTTTCTAATGATTTCTGATTATAAGAAGTCTTAATTTATTCGTGGGAATACACATTAACAAACTAAAGAAAATTGATGATATTTCCTTATGGTTTAATTTTCGTGGAACCCCGGTATATAATTTAGTGAAAAACTCAGATTATGTAAAAAAGCACAATTAAACCGCTGTAAAATTTTGTACAATTTGAGAAATATTGGAAGTTTTTGAGAAAATGTTATTTATGTCAACACGGTGTGAGACAGGGATCCCGTATTTAAATACGAGGTGTGAATATTAAATAACTAGACTGACATTGTAAAAAATGTTATTATTTTATACATAATCACTTATTATCACCTTCAATATACACTCCTTTTCTGTCCCTACAACGCTCCATGCAAATTTTCCATGGTTGGAAACAGTGCTGGAAGTCACCTTCAGTCAGCTCCTTCAGGGCACGTGCCACTTTCTCTTTTACAGCTTCCACAGACTCAAACTTTGTCCCTTTTAATGAAGATTTTACTTTCGGGAATAGGCAGAAGTCAAATAGTGCAAGATCTGGTGAATAAGGTGAATGTTCTAACACTGAGATGCTGTACTTGGCTAGAAACCTCTTGACAGATAACGCTGAATGAGCTGGCGTGTTGTCTTGGTGGAGAACCCATGATTTGTCCCTCCCATTTCGGGGCGTTTTTTTCTTACTCTTTGACGTAGTTTAGAAAGTAGCCTACCTCAAGGTAGTAATATTGATTAATTGTTTGACCTTCAGGAACCCAGTGAAGGTACACAATCCCATGGATATAAAAAAAAACAATCATCATTGCTTTAAATTTTGAATTGCTCATTCGAGCTTTTTTGGCTCTTGGTGAAGTTCGACTCTTCCAGTACATGGATTGGCGCTTCGTTTCCGGATCATAAGTGAAAAACCATGTTTCATCACATGTTATTATCTTCTACCTGTTTCCTTAGGTGAAATCTGCATTAAAAGGGACAAGTTTTCAGTCTATGGAAGCTGTAAAACAGAAAGCGACACGTGTCCTGAAGGAGCTGACATAAAATGACTTCCAGCACTGTTACCAACAATGGAAAATTTGCTTGGATCGTTGTAGGGATATAGAAGGAGTGTATATTGAAGGTGACAATAAATGATTATGTATAAAATTAAAATTAAATTTTTTACAATGTCAGTCTCGTTATTTAATAGCCACACCTCGTAAAATTAATAAATTACTAGTAGACAAAATTTAAAAAAACATTATTTTTAAAAATTTTGTTTATCAAATCGCTACAGTTTTGGTTTTTAGCGCCTACTGTAGGTTACGGTACCGATTCGGTGGGTTTTAACGTGTGATAATAATTTTAGATTTTGTCTGGGAATTGAACCCGGGACTTTCCGGTTTTTATTACAATGCAGTCTAGCACTCTAATCACTGTACTACGGAGGAAGCCAATAATGATTTTTGTTTTATAAAATTACTATTTTAAAATTTTTATTTAAAATTATTTTCAATCCCAATAATAATCATGTTTTGTAGGAAACAAATTAACTACAACAGAACCGACACAATGAATATTAAAATGTAATTGATTGATAAAATAATAAGCAAATTGCTCGTTTTGGAATATACTATGGGTATAAATAGTCAAACCGATATCTGGTGCATATCCGTGATAAATTGCAACAGCAGGTGTTCCCGAATTATCTGCGCCCATTTAATTGCGATTCCGTTGCATTGTTATTAATGAAAGTATAATTGAGTGGAAATAAACCCACAATAGAAATATTGAACACAGTGTTGAGAATTGTAATAAAGTTATTAAATCAGAGTTGTATAAATAATAACAACAGCGCGTGTTGCGTTGGACAGAATTTATAACGGGTTCGTTTTATATGGGGACTGAAAACGTACGAACTGTTTTACTATATTTCTTTACCTGTTATACACCAAGTACAAAGTAATTTATCATTTTAACATTGAATAGAAGCGAACGATTTGAATATATCCCCGGTCAATTCCAGCATGGCGTTACTAATGATACTTGATATTGTATTCTCCACTATACATACATGTGCAGGTACCCCCTCGCTTCTGATATTTCTCTCTTTAGTTAAGGTGTCATGTCGATTATCCAAACTGATCTCCATTGTACATTCTCTCTCTATCATTTATTTATATTCTCTTATCCGTTCACTATCTTTCTCTTTTTAAGTAACCTTAATACTCTTTGTCTCACTCCCTCTAATGCATATTAACTATATATCTATCGATTTCATTTGAAAGTCATTAACAATGTTATGCATGTTTGCTGTGAATAAGTTGACTGTCAGAGGTTTTGTCTGCCATTTTATATTATAATTACATTATTATATTGTCTACATAATTGTCAATTTTATTATAATATATAGTTTATATTTCCGTTTAATAACCAATGGAAAAAATTAATATTTTGTAATTTAACAAAGATTTTAATTAATTTTACGGTAACATGGCAAAAAACGTGTCTCCAGCTAATGTTATAAAATTTAGTTACTTGTGTTAAACAATAAAAGTAAAAGTAAAAGTAAAAGTAGTAGGTATACAGTAAAGTGGCATTTTTCGTTTTTTTTTTTTTGTTTTTGCTCTACAAGGTACGATGCTCATCAATTAGTAATTTTCTGTATTTTGCTCATCAAAATTGGTAAAAAGTGGGATTTTTTTTATAATTGCGGCTTTACTACTATGCACTTACGACAAAAGTGTATACAATTAAAGTAACAGAAAATAAGAAAAATACAACTTTTATTTCTTACATGTTTTGTACGAAGTTTAGAGTCAATTAGTTATTTTCTGTATTTTTTAGTTCTGCAGAGATTGATTTTCATTTAGCGTTTTTCACTCATGAATAAAATTAAGTTCTATTTTTCATTTTACATTGTTTACTTATGATTAAACATAAAATATATATTGTTTTATTTATATTGGCAAGATAAAATCGTGTGAGTTTTCACACCAGATTTTTTAGAAATGATATTGCCTACTTCTTTGTATTAAGTAGCAATTATTCTCATTGTATTTTGTTGTTGTATTTTTATTCCTTTCACTGGTGATTTTTACTGATGTATAAACATAATTCCTGTTTCCAGTAGTAATAGACCATTCTTGTTTCCAGTAGTATTTGGTTTCAATTTATTTATTTATTTTTTTTTTGGTTTAATATCCGACTGTTCTGCAATTACTGCTAATGCAGACGGTGAAGGATGAAATGATTTTTTGTAACGTATGGAAATACGCCGTGCCTAAATGGGATTCGAACTCAAGACCGCATGATGAGAGGCGAGGTGATGAGATGCGGCCGGCTGGTTTAAATTTTACAGTCACCTACCGGGTTGGTCTAGGGGTAAAGTCACTGCCGCTAGTCAGCTGTTTAACAGCTAATTTTTAGAGAAGAAGGTTCTGGTTTAAATCCTAGTAAAGGTAATTACTTTTATAAGGATTTTAAATACTATAGGGCTCGTCACGAAAGAAGTCCGCTGTGAAGACCAGTTGCCCCTCAACCAATTTTCTGTTTACATCACAAGTCTACTTCTGTTTTATTTGTAATTATAAATCCAAAAGTCTACACAATACTGTTGTTAAAAAAAACATAGTTCAGTTAGAAAATCATTTCCCAATCTTAACGGGGAGCCAAAATAGCTATTCTTTTTTAATGGCCGCCATATTAAAACGGAAAATGAGATTTTACTTTTTAAATGTTCACATAGCAGAAAAAAATTGTGGTCATTAACATACTTAAACCCCGATTTTTTATGTAAAGCCTGGATAAGGTCACAGACGTTTAAAATCCCTCTTTAAATGGTATGGCTCCATAAGCCATAAAACCGGCTAAGAACTGGGTACTTTTTATGCGCAAATTGCTGTATCTTCGATAAATTTTTAAATAAAAAATTGAAGTAAACGAATAAACGCAGAAAAGCACACAGGCTTTTAGTTTGCTGTAGCGTTAACATTTTTCCGTTTAATCGTTTCTAAAATAGAGGTCTTCAAACACAACGGACTTCTTCGTAGCGGGCACTATAGACTATAGACAGTTACCAGTGTATTTTGACGGTTTGGGTTCAATTAAACATACTCTTTCAGGAATGGTCGGCCTGAGTCTGTACAAGACTTCACCTCATTTTTACGTCATACATATCATTCTCATTTCATTGGGTCATAGAGTTGCTTATTGTTCAAAATTTAACAGATTGCATTGTACACACATTAGAATGAAAAAATTATAGTCTTGATATTGCTTTCAACTTGAAAGATTGTGTGGGAAGTTAAACACTTTAAAGTTAATTTATCGTGAATCACAGATATTAGGGATTTACTAGTACCTTAAAAAACGAAAATTCATTATTTAGAAAATAAAATCATTCGCTTATAATTACTTTTGAGTGCCATTAATTGATGATTAAATAATTTACATACAGGCCAATAAAAATTAATTGAACGGTCAATTAATTAATACAGAACATTGTTATAACGTTAAAATCAAGAGGGCTTCAATATGAATTGGGATGTCTAATTAACAGTGATTAGATGTATTGTAGTGTTCAATACTGAATGTTAGACTTGCTTACAACTGACTAATACTGGAAGAGGTTAAACCCGTTTATTAGTAAATTAATTGCCAATAGTATTACAGCTTAAACAGTAATACATTGAGGGTCTATGTATTGCACTGTAACCCCAATAACTAATCCATCTGAATCCTACTACTTAGTATTATGAATTGTAATTAAAATAAAATTAATTGTTTCGATGTGCCTATTCATTTCTAGTGATCAAACTTGTGTTAGGCCTATATGCAAAAATAAAGAATCAAGCTTACCAAATGGCGGATCGAAGTCAACATCACAAAAACGTCTCTAAATGAGTTTGTCCTCCTTTTTATCTTTATGGCACTCAACTTTATACTTCTGAATCTATCCGTAATCTAGGTTTATATCTAGAACAAAACAAAAGTGTTGTGTAGCACCAAGAATGGTTTAGAAGAGATGGGAAATTTAAAAGTAGGCAAAGAAACCATACAGGAAGTTGGGAAATTCTGCCATCTAGGGAGTAAAATAATAAAGAATGGTAGAAGTACAAGTGATATCTAAAGTAGAATTCCTCAAGCTAGAAAAGCCGTTGAAATGAAAAACAGCTTACTGACTACAACCGTTGACTTACAGATTAGGAAAAATTTCTTAAAACACTATGTTTGAAGTGTAGCATTATGCGGGAGTGAAACGTGGGTGATAGGGGCTGTAGAAAAGAAGAGGATAGAAGCTTTTGAAATGTGGTGTTATCGGAAAATGTTAAAGATTAGATGGGTGGACAAAATAAGTAATTTAGAGGTTCTTAGGCGAGTGGATGAAAAAAGAAGTATATGGAAGCATCTTACCAGAAGAAGGGATATGCTAGTGGGGCATATCTGAAGACATCCAGGTATTGGTCTATCAATAATGGAGGGTAATATTGAGGGAGTGAATTGTAGGGGGAGGCAAAGGTTAGAATATATTAAGTAAATTACAAAAGATGTAGGGTGTTACAGGTATGTAGATATGAAACGACTTGCGCAAGATAGATTAGCTTGGAGAACTGTATTAAACAAGTCGAGAGACTGATGACAAAAAAATCTAGATTAGAGACTCACATGGAATGTATATGTAGGTAAAAAATTAGTAGCATCAAAGAAAACTGTTGTACAGACTTCTTTCACAATAATCCAAATTACCATCTACATTTTCTAATTAACCATTTACAATTTCTACTTTTAATCAGTTTAGAGCTACTCTAGTCAGCTGTGCAAAACCATCGTACTTGCAAAAAGTAGCCTTTTCAATCAAACTTTTACAAATAATAGTAGTGAACGCCCCCTATTATATAACCAATGAAACTCTACTTTCAGACTTAAACATGCCCTTCATAAATACAGTTTTCTTTAAACTCTATACAAAATTTAGGAATAAATTCATGAACCATAACCCATTCATTACCCACTGTTCTGAAATTTGACTTCGCAGACTCTCCCAAACAATCCAATAAGATGAAGCCGAGATTTTATCAACTGCCTTAGAACTTTAAATGGTTAAAAATTTAAATGAACTAAATTCTCCACTTTATTTCTGTAGGAGTTCTGTCACTGGACTGTCCCTCCACTTTTTTATCTTGTTAATTTGTTATTTTCATATTTTGTGTTTTCATGTTCACGGATTGTATCTAATTGTTAATTCCTTGATTAAAAGTTTAAAAAATTTCAATGAATAATATTTACAATCAGTTAAATTATTTAACTATTATTAGTATATTTTATAACAATATAAAATAAATCTTGATGGTTCTTACGCCCACTAGGGTAACTCTAACTTAAAAATCAACTATAGTTATTGATCAGGTTAATTTTCAATCTCTTTATTATAAATATAAAACTTAAAAACTACTGGTCAGCTAATTAAAAAAAAAATTAAAATTAAAATTTTATCGGCAATAGTTGTAAATTTTTAATTTTGTCTCGTAAGGTAAGTCTAAACCGTTGAAACTTTTCAGTCTGTGGTAGAGGTGCCTATTACCTAATATGAACAGTTAATTGCGAAAGGGTTAATTGTCATAAGTTAACCTTTATAAATTATCCCTAATTTCTTTCCAAAATTTGTAGATACTATTAAATTTTAAACACAATAATTGTATTTTCAGTTGTTTTCCATCTTTTAACAAGCCATTTGGAACGTAGCAAAACAAATTTGATAGCTTAGCGAGAGGCTGACAAGGACAACGAAAGAAATTTCTCAAATTTTAACAAATAAAAAGAATCTTAAACGCACGCATTCTAATGGTAGGCCTACTAAAAAAATGTTTTAATCCCCACTAGACCTAACTGTTTTAATGTCATGTAATTATGTTGTTTGGGTGAACAGTTCATTTAATTTTGCTATTTGATTTAATTCAATTTAATTTAATTATACATTCTGATAATTTGTGTTTTTTTATCTTTGCACAGTTGCAAAATTAAACTAAATACTTCAAGAAAAGTTTTTAAGTTATTTAAAATAAATAATGTTCTTTCGATAAAATGGTAAAGTTTGAACCTCCTCGTGGTTTTGGATGGAAACTAAGTAACTTAATCAAGAGTTGCATAGATTAGGCAGGCTAAAGAGTTTTTTTCTGAAGCATCGCAAGCTTCAGTGTACCTAAGCAAGAACAACACGCTCGAGTGGACACCACCACACGAACATTCTGCGTGGTGGAGCTAACAATTTCACGGAAATCGTTGCTAGGTTAGATTCTATAAAAAACTAGCCTCTTGTATGTTTGAGTCAAATATTACTAACGGATAAGAAACAAAAGAGCCTAGGGCGTCGGAAAGAGGAAAGCAAAATACAATTAATCGGAAAATTGTGTAACTATCTAAAGTTGAAAACAAAACAAAAAATAAATAAAATGCTTCTTAGGGACCTTTTATTAAAAAAAATTGATTTTCCACTCAAATTGAATCCAGAGGTGAAATTAAGCTATCCCAAATTTTTGAAAGAAAAGAAAGATCAGTCAGATATAAACGTATAATGGGGCCGATTTAAAAGAGAAGGTAAAAATCAGGTAAAGAAAAATAAATACGTTCATTAGACGAGTGCGTGATCACCATGGCCTATTCACAAGAAATAAAGTACTTACATAAAAAATTATGAATGATAAAAGTTAACAATTTTATTTTATTAATCTCATAATCATAAAAAAATGAGTTATAATAAAAAAATACTCAAAACCTAATGTTATTATATTAATTTATTTGATGTAATACTTTTATTATAATGATTTGAACATAAAAGTGAAATATTAAAACGTTTAAATTAATTAAAACAGTTAATTCAAATATTAATTAAGAAACGTAACGCAGATGGTTTGTGTAATTAACATAAAATTTTATTAGATATTACTTTCAGTTTAATATAACAAGAATATGAACGTAAGAAGAAAATACGAGAGAAAATAAAAGGTGAAATTATTAAAAGGGCCATTTGAAAATAAGTATTGGAGTAAATTTTAGGTTATATTATTAAAGAGGATTACAGAGTACAAGAGATGTACGATTTACGAAGGGGTTTGAGATTCTGTAAAGCAGAGAAATGAAAGTAAACTATAAGGGGTAGTTAGGTTAGGAAAAGGGTAATTGAGTAGATTTATAATTATATTTTAATACCCTTTGGGAATAGGTTTGTTCCTGGATTTGTTAACAAGTATGTATGGCAAGGATTAAATCTCATAAGACCTTACTGATAATATAAAACCTTCTACCGGCCTCCTTTCATTTCTTTTAAATATATATATCATCTATATTGTATTATACAACCACCCTCAAAAATGCGATAAACGAGCTTGAAAAGTTTACTTTTTGACACTGACTGACGAGATTATAATGGAGGGGTTTGGATTAAGAACCGATACCGAAAGGCGTAGTTTTTAACGGCTTTTTAATAATATGTCTTTATCTTTTTCTAAAAAGATTTGACGTGTTCTCATAACATTTTTCTATAAATGTTATGTTTTTAAATCAATAGTTCATTTGTATATTTAGAGTGATTATAAAGTAATTTTTAAATGAATAAGAAACGATAACTACAATGCTAATCACAACCTAAATTGTTAGAACAAAAAACTATACATGCAGGGAAAATAATATATCAATAAATTCCCACAACCTTTAAAGAAGTGTGTTTTAAATTTCCAAATTTTTTATTGTTTCAAAATTAAATAATAAATTCTGAGCCAATTAATACAAATGATCATATATTATAATTTTATTATTTATTATATTATATTATATTTATACTTAGAAGTATTAGTAAGTAAAACGAGTAGTGAGGATGTCTACCATTCCTTCCCCACCGAGTGGAAAATTATGCTTATCAGCACGCCAGACCCTCTAAATAGCATCTACTTTCCACCTTGCAAATTACATCTTCACTTCCACAGGGTCTGGTTGTACAATTAAATTTATTACCAAATGTAATGAAAGTAATGGAGATAAGTCTGGACTAGTGTCTTTTACCTCTACCTCTTCTGTTCTTAAATTCTTTAGTCATATAATTGGCGGACCATATGATAAGAAACAGAACAATTTTTTGTAGCCCTTGAAGTAGCAGTCGGATGCAAACAATTTAATACTCCACCTGACTGTTATAGGCAAAGTTAGGAGTAAAATAAATATACTGAATAATGTTTTTAATATTTTAAATGGTATTTTTAAATACTTTGGTTCTGAAGTATTTTTGTTTCAAAAAAAATAATTATTTAATAAATATTCAAAAAAAAACTATATGTTTTAAAAAATAAATTTGAATTTTAATAAGGTATCTTAATTTTAAAAGGTAGCGCCTGAATAAGCTGTTATAATGTTTTATTGAATTAGTTACACTATAATATTTAAGCTATTGTCATAACTACTAAATACTAAAACGTAACGGGTGATTCAAAAAGAGCGCCGGTTTTTAAACGGCTGGTAAATTTTTGTTTATCGGTTGGCAACATTGTTAGACCTCATTTCTATTTCGGAGAACATTCCGATTGACGATTCAGTTGTAGTTTCTCTTGTTCGCAGTGTAGTACTCTCGCAGTCTGTGTCTAACCATGGAGAAGTTTACTATTGCACAACGAGTGTTAATCGTCAAAACATTTTACCAGAGTGGAGAGAGTTATGCGACTACTGTCAGGCGACTTCGCGGTACTCTAGGACGTAATGAAGCACCGAATGAATCAACAGTTTGCAGGCTCATGAAAAAGTTTTTTGAGACGGGTTCAACAGTCGACCTTAAAAGTTCTGGACGTCGTCGTTCTGGCCGAACTGAGCAGAACGTTGCGTTGGTTCGTGACAGTGTGGCTGTTAGCCCAGCAAAATCAATACGTCGCCGTTCTCAACAATTGGGTTTACGATGTTCTTCTGTACGGAGAATTCTTCGGTACGATCTCCAATATCACCCGTATAAAATTCAGTTGACGCAACATTTGAAAGTGGCAGACCACCAGAAGAGACGACAGTTTGTTGACTGGGTATTGAGAAAACGGCAGGATGATGACACCTTCACAAACAAAATCATTTTCAGTCATGAGGCGCACTTCCACTTAAACGGTTTTGTTAATAAACAGAACTGCCGTATGTGGGGTTAAGAAAACCCTAGCGTAGTTAATGAAAGGGAAATGTATGCACAGCGAGTGACAGTTTGGTGCGGCTTTTGGTCGGGCGGTGTCATCGGCCCTTACTTTTTTGAAAATCAAGAAGGACAAGCCGTGACAGTAAATGGAGACCAATACCGTACGATGATTAGGGAGTTTTTGTGGCGTCATTTGGATGGAATGGTCATTGACGAGTTGTGGTTTCAGCAAGATGGTGCCACCTGTCACGCTGCACGAGAAACAATGTTGTTGCTCCGTGAACGGTTCCAGGATCGCATCATTTCTCGTAATTCCGACCATCAATGGCCACCAAGTTCGTGTGACTTGACGCCTTCTGACTTTCATCTTTGGGGTCATCTGAAGTCATTGGTGTATGCCAATAAACCCCGAAACATCAATGACTTGAAGGAGGAAATTCGACGGGTTATCGGGCAAATGGAAGTCGAAACTTGTCGTGCAGTAATATCCAATTTCATGGACAGAGTTGATGCGTGCCAGCGCAGTAGAGGAGGACACATGCATGACATCAGTTTTCATACATGAAATCGGAAGGTAAGATGAACTTGTTGATGTATTTATTTTCAGTTTTTCAATAAAATAAATCTCTTAATTTGATATATCAAAACCGGCGCTCTTTTTGAATCACCCTATATTTACGCGCTTTCCAACTTTCACTGCATGAAACCGCGTTATTTACAATATTTCGCATTCGCTGATAACCTTTTATACTCCGGAATACCGAGTCGGATAAAACGGAACTTCGGTTAAGCAAATGTGTTGAATAAGCAAGATTACACTGTATTTACAGAAATTTCGTTATTTTTAATATAATATTGTTGATTATCCTCAACGTACTTTTTGTATCCGATTTATATAAAGAAATGATTAATAATAGTATTACTTAAGATTTATTTAAGTTACTTTGTAAAAAATCAATTCAATGTTCTTTTAGGTAACACTCATTAATAGGATTGATACACAATATTGTCTTAAGTAATAAAAAGTGAGTCAGGCATAGCATGTGGTTAGTAACAAATTAATGAAATTCATATAGTAAAAGTAAGAGATGAGACCATTTTTGTAAATACATCATACATTTTTTAATAATACAATAACTGACAATGCAAATAAGAAAGCTAAGAGGAGACATGTACATAGACAAACACAGACTATTACATATTTTAAACAAAGAAATTAAGACTCATGCGTCATCGATATTATCTATCTTAGTCTTCCCAAATGTTAACAAATAAACCTTGGCACACACAAATAACTTTCAAGTTCAAATATCTAACAAACACTCATTTTGTTAAATTATACGAAATTATACATCTCATTGTGCCTAAATTTTGTAATAAAAAGTTATTTTGTAAAGTATGTAAAACGCATGTCCGTATTAATATTTAGGCTAGTTTTATAACAACCAAAACTAAAATGTATTTATGTTATTTTCCAACCTTCACTTCATTAACATGCGGCATTTACCAAATTCCGCAATCATTAAACATTTTTATATTCCGGGGTACCGTGTCGGATAGCCTACTGTGTATAACACCACCGATCCGCCAGAAGCTTCAACAATATTATATATATTCGAACCATAGAGAGGATTGGCTTACATAATGTAAAATCAAAATGAATCAACTGAAACCTACAAGTAACTTTTCCCTTAGCTAAAACTGTTGTCCATTGTCTCAATCAATAACACACAGGACTGACGAAACCTAGGCCTACATCTCGACAGACTACTGACGTGGGATAAACAGTACATTTGAAAACCGCAACACAAATTCAAAACATGCTTTTGTTTTTCTGAAAAATTTTTTGGAACGACATTCAAAATTATCTTTAGAGAAAAAGCTTTCAGGCAATACAGACTAAAAATACTACTTTTTGACGTTAAATTTTATATAATTAATGTATTTTTTTTAAATGTTGGACAATTTCTCATTAAATAGTTTAATTGCTTAATACTAAGGAAATTTTAATACTTGGGTATATGGACTTCTTAATCACGTTATTCATGTTATTTTGTTTCTATTTATCATCATATTTGGTGGTTATACTTTTGTAGTATAGTTACAGATTAAGAAATAAAATTAAAACAAATTTATCTTCTTATTCTATTAACAGATTGTAAATTAACTAAATAAAATAAAACAAAATTTTGAACAATAAAGTTTAGCAGTGATTTTTGTGAAAAACTGCATTAAAATAAGTCCATTCGATATTATTTACTCTTTCACATTACTGAACACATAAAGTTATGATTAATGTGTATCGAGCACCAAAATTAATAAGAAAAATGTTATGCTTGGAGAATAGCAAAAAAGCTATTGTGCTATTTATTCCTACAGAGTTGCAAAAGTAAAATAAAAAACAATTTCAGTAATTAGGTAAAGTAAATAGGTACATAATATTTAATTATAATTGTTATTATTATTATTCCTTTTGGTTATTAATATTATTACTACAAATGCAATTGTTATAAGTAATGTACGTAAATAACATTATGATGTGAAACACTTTAATGGGTTGAATTCGTGTTTACAACTCCCTAAGGAGGACTGAATACGTAAGAAGCTCAACAGCAATGAAGGTCCATTAAAATTAATCGGTCAAGTTCTAAGGAACGTCATTGTCACTGCCACTACAATATCTTGTGCTATGTCCTGTTAAATTCAAGACGAACATTCTCCGTTAAATGTCTTTTGTCCTGTTGAATCTTGAACCGGCGAGATTCTTAATTGCTTAAGGGGTGGCAATACCATTTATCTCGTCTTCTGGGATTACACTTGAATCTATGCTTTGTACATGGTTGGATTCAGTAGTGTCAGGACATTAATCTTGGCTGTTTTCTTCAGAGATACTGGACATAATTACAACAAGAATGAATTGAGGTTGTAATTAAATAACTTTAAAAATTTAATCAAGAAAAATTCTTACTAATATAATTTATTTCAATTATTTTCTAGGGAATTTTATTTAATTAACTGGAATACAAAGAAATTATAAAAGATTATGACTACAGAACCTCTACTAATAACAGCATCAGAAAACATAAATTAAAACAACTTTGTTTTCCTAATCACGCAGTAACTATGATTTCTACTTTGTTATAAAGCGAATGATATATATACATCAGGTCGTTGGCTAATTTATTAAAAAAGCTAATTACTACTTCTTCAGAAATATAGATGAACACACTTCAAAAATTCTGGATTATGATAAACTTCGGAAGTAGACCTACATAGTTTTACTAAAACATTACTTTAATACAAATTTCAGAAAATAATAAGACAAATCACGAACATTGCTTGGTAAATCATTGACAAATACTCAACGACTTACACACTAACACAGCTAAAGAAGATAATATTTCATTGTTCATAGAACAGTACCAACAGAGTTTAAACCGTCATATTAATAATTATCTGGCACTTAATTAGCTAAATAATCAAAATTTCAGTCTCAAACACTTAAACCTATTTAATGTATTATTTTATGTTAAGATTTTATTTTTATTTTTTGTTGCTTTTATTTAATATCATTCAAATTTTAGATGCTAATTTTTTTGTAATTTCTTTCATTGAAAATTTAATATCTGTTATTACAATAATTATGAAATTTGATATTTGTTCTAAAACTTGAGTTACTTGATGAAACTAATCATCACTACAGTCCACGAAGATCCTTGGCCACGGTCGTTTTAAACGTCTGTGCTAAGCGCTCGGTATTGCCCTAGTGTAGTTTACAAGATGTTTTGTATGAGAGGGTTGTTACGTAACTCAAATTTGTCGTGTATCGTCTTGTATAATTAATTCGCGACATCAGTTACGTATAATATTATAAGTCTTTGTGAAACATTAAGTTTTCGACGTAAAAGGGGCATTGTGTTATCGCACGTAAAACGTTGTTTTGAATCGATTGTATACGTTTCATGTGTGAAGGTTTAGCAGATTTCCAAGTTGAAGTTCATACGTCCAGATTGGTCTTATGACGGTCTTAAAAATTTAATTGATGTGAAATGTTTAATTTAGAATGTCTATTGAGTAAGAATTTTAGTTGATAGAAACGTGTTTGCAATTTTTATTATTCGAATCAGATAGTGGACTTTTGACTCCATTAATGTTCCTTTTGTTAGGAAAACTTCTTATTGTTCTGATATTCAAAAAACAGATATAAATGTCCTAAATTTATTAATTAAAAAAACTGGTAGGACAGATAAATACAGGGTGCAACTGCGGATTACTTCCCTGCGATACGTAAAGGCGCACCATTTCACGGAATTAGGAAAATCAGTAGTGTAGACTAAATATTCGTGGTAAATATGCCAAACAACTACAAGATCTCTTAAAACACATTAACATACTTTCAATTCAAGACGCAACTTAAAAACAATTTAATAACAAAAAAAATGCAAAAATCAAGGAAAATCTTTAAAGTATTACGGTAATTATCATTGATCAGTAATTTTTTATTGTTTTGACATATCAATTTTATGTGGCTATAATGTTAATTTTATTATGCAGTCAGACCCTGTGGTGAATGAATTGAAGATATCATTTTCAGGGTGGAAAGTAAATGCTTTTCAGAGGGCCTGGCATGCTGATAAGCATAGTTGCCAACTCAGAGAGGAAGGCAAGGTAAACCACCACACTCCTTGTTTCACTTAGCAAAGCCTCTAGTTCTAGAGGTTCAAGCCAGCCTTTAAGTTTATGACCTAAACAACAAAAATGACGTAAATCTATTTATCTATTTTTTATAAATCTATTACAATCTAATATACAACTTTTCCGTAATTCTCATTGCATTGTAAATTTGATTTTTTTAAAATTATTTATAGATATAACTTAAATCTGCCATTACAATGTATAAAATTTTACTGTTTATATTGTTTTTAATACATGTATTATTTTCATTCTTGTAATATCGTAATTTAAGACCATAATTATGCTCTGCATGAAAATGTAATTTAAGTTATTATTTTCTTATTATTTTGTCTTATTTCCTAATACCATTTAATGTTTGTTTATATATCTGTGTAAACATTCATTTTTGTTTTCTTTAATTTTACAACTATCTCAAGTATTCATTATGTATCAATAATATATTTGTATTTAATTTGTAGAGAAGGGTCGCTGGATACTTCTCTACTAATATTATTGTGATTGCATTATTTCATAACTATTTACTTAAAGTTAATTAAAACTGATTGTAAATTTGGCTGAATAAAATTTTAAAAAATTAAGTAAATTTTCCTTAAAAATAACGTAAAATAATCGTTGACATGTAAAATCATTTTTACTAACAAGAGTGATTTTGATTGAATTACTGGTAGTACAAAATAAAGTGATTCAAGACTTATAAAATTTTAGGACGTGGTTTAGCTGATATCAAACTCAAGACATTGACAAAATCATTATATACAATGAAATAAGCTACCGGCTGATAGTTAATACATTTTTCTATAACGGAATTTACAACAAAAAGTGAACGTAAAAGTAGTAATTACTACAAATAGTTAGATAATTTATTAAGCATGTACAGAACAGGTGATCTGTGACGTACATAACAAAAGAAATAGGAAGACGTGCTGAGTTGAATAAAAAATAATAAGCCAACATTATGGTCATAGGATAACTCAACAGTTCCATTTTAACTTAGATGACCATGACTCACATGAGTCACACACAAACCTAGAAAGAATATTCCGCCCGCACAGGTGCCCGACAATGACTCACGTATGTATCGTTACGGTGTTTTGTTATATTGTCACTTGTTCGTTGACTGGCGCCTTACTTTACAGGTAAACAATTATTTACACAATATCTATAATTTTATGTCGGCAATTCCTTTACAAATAAATATTAAGGAAATATATTTTAACAATTAAAGCGTAGTTATTAGTCCTCTACTTTTACCTGACCGCACAGTACAACGAAGTTACTTATCCAGAGGCTATCTAATTTATTGACACGCAAACAAACCCACTTAAAAACATATACATAAACATATTAAACAAAAGTAATTAACTTATACGAAAACAAAAGAAAACCTTCAAAATTAAATTATTTTAAAATATCACTCAAAACTATATTTTAAATAAGTTTTATATTGCTTTTATTTATGTATTTTACTTCACAGTTGACATTGGAATTATACCACATGTATAATTTAATGCTTTGTATATGATTATACCACCTGAAAAATTCTCAGTACCCAAAAACCCATGTACATAGCGGAAGAAGAAAATATTTCATTAGATGTTATTTATAAAAATTTTAATACAAATTTTTTTTTGAATTTATTTTACATTCATCCGTTACAAAGAAGATAATAGCGTTTTTAAAGCGTTTATTACGTTCATTGGTTTCATTATTCGCAAAGGAACTGACCAACATAATTGATTTGTATATCTTTGAAATAATTGATTTTAGAATTTTCTTTGCGAATCCAGTTCGGATAAGTATGATAAAAGGAAATATTTTTCTCCTCCTTGTTTGCTGAAATAAGTAGCGAACTGAGAGCTAAAATTTTCCAGATCCTAGTTGGGAATTGAACCCAAAACCTCGAAAAACGATTGAACTACGATAGATGTAATATGAAATACAATACTAACACACTAATACATAAGGTACCATAGTAGTTGCGGCAGTAGAAAAGAATCACTGAAATACTAAACTCCTCTACTCTTTTACATTGAAAACCATAGTTAGGTAATTTTTCCACCTCGAACTTAATGCAAATAATTTAAATTATTAAGTTGTAATTCAGAAACCTAATTTTGTATTGTTATGATTTTTATCAAATAATGTAAAATAACGCGCTACTTTAATGGCGAGTTTACTTATTTTCAACAAACGATAAGATCACTTTTATCCTTCAGAAAAAACATAATATGTTTCGATAATCAGGTTATATTATAAATAATAATATAAACCAAAATAATATAACCTGATTTTTAAGGTACAAATTTTTTTTAATGTAAAACAAAAAATGTTCTTCAAATTTAATTCAAGATTATCGAAAAGTCCACAACAGACTGTTCGCTCATCCAAACCAACTGATACGGAAACATTCTTCCGTCATTTACAAAACAGACTTTAACAGCGATTAACAAGAAAATGGAACAGAATTCAATTGTTTTAGGAACTGTTATATATTATCATTAATAAATTGATGAATTAGTTAGAAATAAATAAATAAAAAGTCGGAGACTTGGCGGTGGATGGTGAACTCCATGCACGTCACTCAAGTTTCATTATTTCACCCGCTATCATACTCATTGGTTATTTAGTTTTTAACAGTTGTTAGTTTTATTAATAAATTAAAAAACTTCAAATAACAGGCAGTTGGAGTGTTAAATTATTTGCACTCAATTCGCTAGTTCCAGGGCTACAAAAACTAGTCCACTTTTTTATCCCATGGTCAGCCAATTATAAATGACAATTAAATATGACCGTGGTCAGCCAATTAAATATGATTGAAATATTTAAAAACAGAGCAGGTAAAGGTGTAAAAAACCCTAGTCAGAGTTATCTCCTCTGTGCGTAATGAATTTCATTACACAGCCAGACTCTGTGATGAATGAAGTAAAGGTGTGCTTTGTAGAGTGGGAAGTAGATTCTTTTAGGAGGGCTTGGCATGCTGATAAGTATAGGCTACTTTTCTACTCTATAAGAAAGGCTAGGTAAACAACCTCACTTATTGTTTTACTTAGTAAAGCTTCTAGAGGTTCAAACCAGCCCTTCAGCTCATGACCTAAACAACAACAAATTTTAGAAAATTGATTCATTATTTAAAACTGTACAGTAAAGTAAAATGAGCACACTATTTAACAACCAATAAAGGAATAGCTTGATTTTCTTGAAGTTCCAAAAAAATTAGAAGAACGGGAAATAATTTTGCATTAAGAGCAGAGAAGAGACCGGGTAAATAGCTCAGTCGGATTTGAAAGGTTGAGTATAAGATAAAGAGCAACTGTAAATTCAAAGATGTGTATATTAATGAAAAAGCAAGACCCCGACTACAAGCCATTTCTCTTTAAAGCCGTTCATTGGTTCTTAAGCCGTATCATTCATTATCACAACGTCCCTATAATCCCAAGGGAACATATGCAAATTTCATCTTCCCCTAAGTAGGTTTTCAATGCTGGTCTGTCTCCTTGACCGCTGCCGTCTTAACGGAACCCTTTCTAATGAAATTCCGTCCGTAACTCGTCACTGTTTATCTAAACCACACCACTTCTACTGAAAAGCATAAAGCTTCTAGATAAGGTGACTAGGGATGGCTTTGCGGATGTTCCTTATAGCCCTTTGGGAGTGAACAGCTAAAATTATGACCGCTACGGTTTATTACTTCTTATGTAAGTCTTACAGAAAAGAAATAAATAACAATTTTTTTTGGCTTCAACTTTATTTTTATTTACAATTGTGCATTTTTTAAAGCACAACTAGTAAATGAGATGGAATGAATGAGGAATGGCGGGAATGTGAATTCGATCCATTGACCGATTTTGGCGTATACTTTGCAAGGAATGTGGTGCCAGTATTTTCCAATAATATGATTTATAAACTATGATGGATGATTTTTTTTATATGAAATGATTTTTAGTTTTTATGAAATGACAAAGGCATGACAAGCTACAATTATTAAAAATAAAATATTTAAATGGATGTACTACAATATTTCTAAAAAGTTTTCGGAGATAATTTTCATTATTTTTTGGAAAATTTAATTTAGTTGCAATCTACACTTAGCTTAACATTTCAATATTTTGAAGTTTAATGCTCTTGATTTATTGATTTTTAAGATTTTATGAAATCGATCCTTTATTTCTAAAAAAAAAATTTGAATATCTTTGTGATAAAAATTTATTCTGTGATAACGAGAGAATTCAACGGACAACAAATACGGTCTAAAATTATATTTGTTCATAATAAATATGCCTACATAATTCCGATCGAAAAAGATTTTTTAATGATAGGCCTATACGCATTCCATTCTGAACAAGAAATCTTCAATTATCCTTTAAAAAATGCTCTTCTTTTTTAACATGGTGTAGCCCTAATTCTTTTGCAATCAATATTTTTAATGTCAGTATAAACTTTAAGCAAAGATGATAAAAGACTCAATAAGACTTTGAATCAAAATCTAAACCTCACTCAACAGGATGTCGAAACTTTCAGTACCAAAACAATATTTAAAAGTTTGATCTAAAGCCATTTAATTTGAATAAGGGTGTACAAAAAGTGCCAGCCCTTATTTCGAAAACTTGCAGGCGTAACCCTGCCATTACCAACCAAAATCTCGTTACACAAAAAAAAAATTCGGTCATTAGCAACAACTGTGGCTTTTGGTACCTGAACGGTTGTTTTAACGTGTCAAAATTTTCAGACCCTAGCCGAAAATCGAACCCGGGACCTATCGCTTTGCAGGGTAGCACGCTAGTCACTACGCCACGGAGGCGGTTTCGAAATACGTTATTCCATTAATTTTTGTTTAAAAGTTTTTTTTTTGTAAATGTTAGGTTATCCGGACGTTGGCACTTTATCCATAACTTACGGACGTCGGGTAAACCGGAATTTGTCACTACGTAAAATATATCGATGTCCTGTTTTCCGGACGTAGGTACTGAAAGGGTTAAAAAACGGAACTTGACTTAAAACTGTGAAAAAATATCTCGAAACATGGAGTAGTTGAAGGTAAAGATAGCGATAACCATGATAGAGATGATAATGATGCCGACAATGAAATGACGATGATTAGTAGTAGAAGTAGTAAAAAATTAAATTAGTTAAATGATTAACGAAATCGTAAAGGTAAATCCAGTGTTTAACAAAAATGTTCTTAATATATTGTAATTTAACAAAATTAAATTATAGAATTGCTTTACATCGTAAATTTTAAGTGACAAAACTGTAGTGTTTTTAAAATAAACCTATTTTTTATGAAAATAAGTAATTAGCCCTAATTGTACTGTTGTTATAAATATACTTTTTGTACTCAGTGTACAATTATTTATTTTTAATAAAATAATTTTCGTTTTACGTTCATTTCTTTGTATTGCATTTGACGTTATCTATTCCATTATTATTGGATCGCTGATAAAATATAAAAAAAAATTCTATTTATTTGACATTAAAAGTTTAAACTCTCCATCGATTTAATTTTATTTACGCTAGTAAGAAACAAAAAAAAAATTAAAGTAGATCACTTCAGTGACTCTGTGATTAAAATTTGAAATGCAATAAATTGTAAAATTGTTTTTAAGAATTATAACTGCAAAGCCTAATTTTTGAAATATTACTGTTTGCAACTGAACCGAAGAGTTAGGTTTCATACAGGAAAATAGGTTTTAATACAATATTATTATACATTTTGATTTTCATGTTTAAGTTCAGTTTCGAATTTCACGATAATAAAAGGGATATAACGTTTTATAGCGATTATTAAATTCAGACTTTTTAATTTTATGTGATTGATCCGTGTTAGTCGTTAATTCATCCTTAAGTCAAGGTAGGTATTTTTGTTTTTGTTTTACGTCTGACTGTTCTGCAATTTCTGCTAATGCAGACGGTGGATAATGATGATAATGAAAATGAGTGATAAAAAATGCCAGACCTGACCGGCAATCAAACCCGGGACCCCGGCGTAAAGGCCAGTTGCGCTAACCACTACCAGGTAGGTAGGTACTTTACTTGGCCTGCCCGATGTGTCGTGGTCAGCGCAATTGGCTTCTACGCCGGGAGTTTCGGCGTAGATTGACCATCAGATCTAGCGTTTTTTATCACCCTTTTCATTTATCACCCTTCTCATCATTTGCATTAGTAGTATTTGCAAAACAGTCGGACGTAGAACAAAAAGAAAACGTAGACTAGTATACCTTGTTGTCTTGCGGGATATTTGCTTTATTTAGACAAAGGGAAGGACATGTTCGTGGACGAAGTGAGAATTTAACACGAACGGATTTGTTTGAATAATATTTATTTTGTTTTAATTAAATTTAATAAACAATTATTTAGATAATAAAGGAAAAGGGTTAATAACATTCTAGGCCTCAGGTGGACAACGGATTGTTCGACTAATCCAGTAATAGAGATGTTGTTAATGAGCACGTACGTGTGCGTATATATGTCGAATATGCCGTGTAACCGTATCCGCGTTTTCATAGTAGATAGACGACGGAGTGAGTCAGTAGTGGTAAAGATAGAAAGGGTAAGTAGAGGGGTGTTCGGATCGAGCTTTACAGCCTCAGTTTGCAATTGTAGGCGTCACAGGTGTTCTGGTTCACATCCGGTAATCAAACCGAGCTGGATTAAGCGATCAAAACGTGTTATGAAGCATCTCTTTGAAATATGTTATACAACTCCTTCCTTTCTTTGAACGTTATGTAACATTACTTTGAGGTATATATCTCTCCACTATGTCGGGCGTTTAACCTATCCTATTTTCTGCAGGCTCATCATTGCACGTGTCTTTATAACCTTATTCTTCTTCTCTTTCTCCTGAATATTGCTGGTACATGTCGTAAAATATCTTTACTGGTTTTTACTGACATCAAATGAAAACATGTTCAAATTTACAAACATTTCTACGCTGTACAAGTTTTCTTTACAAAGTATTATATGTCTTTTAAAGAACAGTCTATAAAAAGAAATCCAAAGAAAATCCATAGTTATAAATCACGTAGAATTACTAATTTAAAATTCTCTTAATCTAATTCCTTGTTAAAATTGCACATAAGTAAGCGTGGAATTATAAAACTTGCGTCAAACTACAGTATTTTTTGATTTCACAACCAAATCTTGATATTTTTTAGTTAGCGTTAACTATTTAATCAGGGGCTACTTATAATTCATTCATTCATAGATAACAGTTATGTAGGCTGTATTAGAACAGAAGTACTGGCTGACATGCAGATTGTTTTATAAAAACTGTATGTATTTGTAGAAATATTTTATGGGTTGTACGATAACACAAATAGTCTACATTTATTAACTGTTATGCGCTAGCATAACACTGCTCTTGGCTGAACAGTCGTTCACACGAACTGCTCATTTCAAATTCTCAGTGAATTTATAACACATTGTAAACAATGGTTTCTTAACACTGTTACGCAACTTAAAATAAGTTTACCGACATGAGACAATTTTTCAGAATCTCAATGAAAATATAACCACTGATACATTCGATTTTAATTAGGCTATGAAACCAAAATTTTCAGATATAACTTAATCAAGAAGAATAATAAGAAAATTTATTTCACATGTTGTAGAAAAATACATGAACAACATTTTGTTTTATTGTAAACAATAAAACAATCATATTTAATTCTAAATAAAGAATATAAAATAAAAAAATTACTACAACTAATTCCCCAACAAGGAAAATATAGGGCCTCCACGAAGGGAATTCCTGTTTAAAGGTTCCATCCCCAAGAAATTGAAGAGGTTGTAGCCACAAAACATGAATCATACTTGAAATACTTACAGAATCCGTCAGATGAAAATGAAAGAGATTATAAACAAAAGAGAAATTTCGCAAAGGCAGTGGTGCGTAGAGCTTGTAGAGATTCCTGGGAGACATTTGTTAGTCGAATTGAAGATGACATTCATGGACGACAGACCATGGTTTACAAAATCATGAGACACCTGAATTCAGAAAACAAGGATACTCTGCAAATAAATCCTATTGAAGAGAAAGATTGGGTGGATCATTATAGAAAGTTATGGTGGGACCCGCAACAAGAACAAGACAAATTTGTCAAAGAATTGCAACAGGATGAGATAGATGGGATAGATTTGTTGACACTGGATGAATTGAATATGGCGTTGAAAGAATTAAAAAATAGAAAGGCAACGGGACTTGAGGGTATCAATGCTGAATTATTTAAGTGTGGAGGAATATTTTTAAACCTCAGATTAATACACTTTTTCAATATGTGTTGGACGAGGCGAGTGATTCCCAAGAGTTGGAATGTTGCAGTTGTAATGTCTATTTTCAAAAAAGGCGACAAAACAAAGTGCGATAATTATAGGGGAATAACCATTTTGAATACTGAATACAGACTCTACAGTAGAATAATAAACCGCAGATTACGAATTATAGTAGAAAACTTGATCTCGGATGTGCAATGTGGTTTTCGGATTGGAAGGTCCTGCATGGATAATGTATTTACAGTTCAACAAATGATAGAAAAAAGGCGTGAATTTAATTAGGAAACCCACCTCGCCTTTGTAGACATCGAGAAGCATTTGACTCTATCTGTAGAAAGAAAATGTGGCAGGTTCTAAGAAATTATGGCATACCAAGACAATTGATTGAAGTTATCAAGAGCTTATATTTATCATCATCAATAGCTATTAAAACATCAAGAACACTCTCAGATGAAATATTGATAAACAAAGGATTAAGACAAGGATGTAGCCTCTCTCCAACACTATATAATTTATATGTAGATGAAGTTTTAGGAAAATGGAAGGAGAACGTAAATGCAGGAATAATGATTGGACGTGAGTGTTTTATAAATACACTTCTATTTGCAGATGACCAAATCCTGATCCAGGAAACAGAAGACGACCTGCAATACTCCATATACCAACTGACTAAAGTATGTGAAGAGTATGACCTTCGTATCTCAGCTGCAAAAACTAAAGTGATGGCTTTCAAAGGGAAATGGCCGGTTCGAACGAAGATAGTGGTTAGAGATTCAGTTTTGGAGCAAGTTTCTGCTTTTACATACTTGGGCTGTACACACACCTATGAGAAAGACATAGATGTTTCGAATAAAATAAATAAATTCCAATATCTTTGCGGAACAATCCATAGGAGCTTGAAGAACAAAGCAAGGAGAGAAACGAAACTGAAATTCTACCAGACCATGGCCATCCCAATATTGTTGTATGGAAGTGAAGCATGGGTTCTCGGTAAAGAGGTAGCAACCAGAATACAGGCGGCAGAAATGCGCTTTCTAAGGAGTGTTAAAGGCTGTACAAGATTGGATCTCTTGCGAAATGCAGATATTCGAAATGAACTAAAGGTGGAGTCATTGAACGGGATGATGGAGAAGTATCGAATCAAATGGAGAGAACATCTGGAAAGAATGCCATCTGATAGAATCCCCTTTCAGGCTCTGAAATATAAACCAACAGGAAGAAGAGATATTGGAAGGCCTAGGAAAAGATGGGAACAAAACTAGAAATTAAAAAATTAAAAAGAAATCGACAAAATTAAAAATTAACAGAAGGAGGCAATCTTATAGACCGGAACAGGCAGACATGCCTATGCCGTGGATGTCAGAAGAAGAAGAAGAAGAAGGTTCCATCAGTAATGTAATTAGCCTGCAGCTGACAAATAACAATCATACATATAAATACAAATATGTACTACGAAGAAAGCAATAATTTATAGGAAATTGAAAATATCTACAACTGTTATTTAGAGCATTATTTTCTACAGAGCCTAGTTTAGCGTGAACGAGTGATTTTCCGTATTTTTTAACCAAACTGAGGTTGGTTTTCATTTTGCATCGTTCACTCATGATTAAAATAAGGTAATCTTTTTTAGAGGTTGTTTTTTGTTTATATTCTAATGTTTTATTACTAATGTTAGGTTACATTGTTCATTATTTGCCTTGGCAAGAGAAAGTTGTGAGTGTTTCACACCAGATTTTTTACTATTTTTTTTTGTATTTATTTATTTAACGTCGTATCAACTGCAACGGTCATTAGCGACGACGTTGGGGTGTAAAATTTGTACAATGGAGGACGAAATGATTTTTTGTGACGTATGAAAATATGCCGTACCTGAGTGGGATTCGAACCCAGGACTGTATGATGAGAGGCGAGCACGTTACCAACTACGGCAATGAGGCCAGACTTTGTGTTCCTTGTTTTGAATAAAACTTAACCTTAATAAAAAAAATTAAAAAAAAATCAAAAAAAAAATTTTTAAGAAACGCTATTATTTAACAATTAATCAAAAAAAATGAACTAAAAAGAAAAAAATAAAAAAAATTACAAAAAAAGAATCACAGACATTACAGTTAAAAATAAAAGCGTGGCGCATTAATATATATAATATTTATTGTAAAATATTCGTTTTTGTAATTTTTTTTTATTTTTAGTTAATTTTTTTAATTAATTGTTAAATAAAAGCGTTTTTAAAATTTTTTTTTAAATTTTAAAATTTTTTTTTACAAACACCTCCACAGCGTATTGTCATCGAAGATAAACAAATGTGCAAAGTTTGATTCATATTGATACGGTAGAAGTATTAAAATTTTAAGTTGCAAGATTTGATGGATCCAAGAGTAAGTTAAATAAAAGCGTTTAAAAAGCGCGGAGTTTGCAGATAATTTGTTATTCTAATGTTATGTTAAAACATCAATATTCAAAACATTTTTTATAAATTTGTTCAATTCTTATTGAACCAATAACACATAACATACAATCACTCAATGATGTATTATTGTTGAGGATAATCGGCTTATATTGATCAAACTGATAAAACAAACAAAGATGCGGGTCAAAGTATATATTTTTTGTTTTACGTCAGACTCTTGTGCACATAAAACTTAATAAACTAATGCTGACGGTCAAAATAAAGTTATGTATATCGTACATAAACCATTATATTAGTAGTATAGTGAACATAACTGTTGCTATTTATTTTCCTCGCTTTTACTTATCTCTCACTCTCGCCTCCCCCCTCAAGATCACTCTCTTTCTCTCAGACATTCTTTTTCACTCCTCCCACCTAAACACCTTTAACAACGAAGTGGACAGAACTATGACTCACCACCATGACCCGTACACCATCTTCTGAATTAATCATACATAGGCATAAAACACTTAATTCTTGTAGTATGAGTGCACACAAGCTGCATTCCTCACATTCCACGTCTTCCCCTTTATAATAATACTAAACCTTTCAAGACATGCTCACGCTATTTCCCCCATAACTCAAACTCACAACATTCTCTTTCACTTATTGTTCTAAATTACAAGCTTATTCGAAATGACGTATAATATTTCAACAAGTATGATAACCGAAATATGAATAATTTGTTGTAAGCACATACTTACTTCATGTACTTTCATTCCATTTGAGATAAAATGTTTTAATTGACATAATCACGTACAATAATTATTGTTAGTATGATAAGTATTCACATACTGAACTACTAAAAGTGAAATTCAAATTAAGGTCCCTCTGCTAATATTTTTGTATGCAAGATTAAAATACAGTAATTTCATCACAGAAGTCTTTACGTACTTGGAAATAAGTTAAGAAGTAAATCAGCAAAGCTCAATTTTGTAATTTTTCCCAGACTAAAATATAATTGGCAATTGCATTTATGTTGTTGTTTAGGTTATCAGTTAAAAAATGAGGAGTGAGATGGTTTACAGTTGCCTTCCTCACTGTGTGGAAAAAGTATGCTTATCAGCATGCCGGTTTCTCTAAAAATCATTTATTTTCCACCCTGCAAATGACACCTTTATTTCGTTCACCACAGGGTCTGGCTGGATAATGATGAAATTCATTACTCTCAGAGGAGATAATTCTGACTGGTATCTTTACACCTCTACCCATTCAGTTCTTTAATGTTTTTGTCGTATAATTGGCTGACTATTTGATAAGACACACAACTACTTTTTGTAGCCCTGGAACTAGCAGATTGAGTGCAAATCATTTAACCCTCCACCGGCCTGTTATGGGCAATATGTGTAATTGTTGTATTGAACTAATCGGTGTATTAAATACAGTAATAACAGTTATCACTGCGGATTTTTGTAAAAAAAAAGTTTTATATCAAATTGAATTTTTTTTAATTAGTACATATTATTAAAAATTATTTAGACGTTGGAGGCAACAATTTTCTTCAAGTTGAAAAATTTTTAGAGGGGAAAAGTACCAACTCAAACATAATATCTACATATTAAATTATAAAATCTCGAATATTTTTTTTCTAACGCTTTTAAACAAAATAAAAAAGTATGTTGAAGCACTTAGACGACTTTCTCTTGCCAATGTAAATAATGAAAAAAATAACCTAGGCTTATTTTAATCACAAAATATGCTAAAAGAAAATTAAGTCTCTCATGAATTTTGCTTAACAAAATATGAAATTCGCTAATTGATGCTGTAAACTACATAGTAAGATCTGTAGAAAAACTCGTTAAAATTAAAGGTTGCAGGTATTTTGATTTTTTATAACATTAATTACATACGATTTTTCCACAGAATGCATATTAAGGCCACATTCTTTAAAAAAAATTTCTTCTTACCTCGATTTCTTAGCCGCCTAAGAATTTTAGCATTGGTTACAAGTCGCATAATTGAAGTGATTTCAAACAAAATCGTAGAAGCCATTCTTAAAAAAGTAGAAAAAAGTGAAAAATTGCACAACTAAACTGTCATCGATTTTGATGAAAATATTCGCGTCAGGTCCTCTTAGTTTTGCTAATTTACTTTCCAAGTTTCAACTTCATACGACCTTGTGTTTCTGAGTTATTTTGTTAACACGCACACTCACCCACGTACCAATCAGAAAATCATGTTTTTCGGGTTCAGTACCTGAAAAAATACAATAACTTAGCACATATTCTTAAGTGCTTATAATTTAAGTTTTAATTTTGTAAACATAGCAGTTAGTGTCTTAATAACTTAGAGATGTTTCCAAGTATCGTAATTATAAAGAAATAAAATAGAATTTTAAAAAAATGTGTGTTTGTTAAATGATCGTTTTTAAAAAATTTTCTTTAATTCTGTAGAAGCTCTATTTTATTTGAAAAATAAAATTATATTTTATTTTGTTTCAACGTACGGACTGTTATTAAACATACAAGAATAACTGGCGTATTCCGTAAATATCCCGTCTGTTTTGTGATATGTAATTTAATTTGACAAAGTGGTACCGCCGGTAGTTTATTCGGGAATGGATGGCAACCATTACCAAGAGTCATAGGAGAATTGAGCCCAGAAAAGCAATTCAAAACACCCAACAAATTTGTCCAAGCCCATCTCTTCCCAGTGACATATAACCATTGTACAACATTATTTTGTACGAGATAAAGTAGATGGGCACCGTCCATGTGATGTTATACCAAACTACAAACATTCTACCACTTACTCACCCCTTTCCCGTATAAACCCACACATTCGACCAGTCATTTCTGTTGCAAAATCAACCATCCCAACCCCAAACCCCCTTTAAAATTCTATCTTTATTTGTTTAATCAAAGCCAAATACCATTTTCATTCCACGGCTCAATTACTGTTCACTTAACTTCGAATCATTCGGTTAATTTTACATTTTCAATTTGTTTGTAATTAGCACGGTTCATTAATAATATTGTATAACAATTTGTTTTAATTAAATCATTCATGGTAAATTAATCTAATGCTTTTTTCGACTGAATAAAAAGAATTAGGTATATCACAACAATTATTGTTTTATTTTTAGCGAATTTAATAAATTAATGACGTGATCATGATAGAGTCAGTGGTGTTGTTGTTTTGGTCATCCGCCGAAAGGCTGTTTTGAACCTCTAAAAGCTTTACTAAGCAAAACGAGGAGTGATGTTATTTATCTTTGCCTTCCTCATTGAATAGAAAAGTCAGCATGTCAGGCCCTCTGTAAAAGACTTACTTTCCATGCTACAAATGACACCTTCACTTTATTCACTAGTGGAACTGGCGGTATAATAAAATTCAATACACTCACGGGAGATAACACTGACTGGTCTCTTTTACACCTTTACCTCTTCTGAACTTAAAAATGCTTCAGTCATATAATTGGCTGACCATGTGATAAAAACCACAACTATTTTTTGTAGCTCTGAAATTCGCATATCGAGTGCAAATAATAATATAATATTCAACCTGCTTGTTATGGGCATTATAAAAAATATTAGCGCGCCTAAAGTTTCAACTGATGTTCTGTAAACTGATATGATCCTTTGTTTTTGGCTTCAACTTTATTTTTATTTACTACTGCACAATTTTTTAAAGCACAACTAGTAAATGACATGGAGAGAATAAGGAATGACGGGAATGTGACGTGAGTATGAATCGATCCAGTGACCGATTTTGGCGTGAAATTTTACAATGAATTTTGTGCCAATATTTTTAATGGTAATGGTTTATAAACTATGATGAAGTCGGAAAAAATTATCTAAATCACAACAAATAACCAAAAACGTATACCACAATAAATTCTTAAAAACAAAAATTAAACACTACAATACAGTCATACAACCAAAAGTTACATATGGCAGCGAAACAATAGCAAAAGTGACCAAGACAAAAGCAATAGACAATGTCAGAAAACTCGAAAGACGAATCCTAAGAACCTGCATAGGAAAGAAAAATAAAGTAGATGGGAAATGGAGAATTCTAACAAACGAGCACGTCTATAAAGAAAACGAACCCATTACAGATACAACAAGGAAGAAAAGGATATCTTTTCTTGGACAACTTATCAGAACACCTAAAGATAGAATTTTAAACAAGATGATTAGAAAACTCTTTCAAATGGTAACGTCAGGCGCATGGATCCGAAATGTCGAAGAAGACATGATCGAACTCGGATTAACTTTCGATGATTTAAAAAACAAAACAGAAATATTAAAGATCGTAAGAAATAAGGAAAGTAGATTGAAACAAAATCAGATGGAAGAACAAACCCAAGCACGTAGAAACCGGTCGTTTCAAAGGAAGTTCGGCAAGCAAGATCAGCCCAAATGAAGGTATACTGGCGAAACACTAAGCTAAAGAATATGAAAAGAAAGAAGCTTTCTAAATTTGATTGAAGTGATCTATTGTGGTCATAAAAGACAATAAACTATGAAGGATGATTTTTTTTTATGAAATGATTTTCTTTTTTGATTTCTTTTTAAGAACTCAAACAGGCATGACAAGTTAAATTAAAATGTTTTTTTATGGTGGTCGGAGAAGATCCCTACTCCACCTTCGTTCAGTCTTCTGCTAACAGAGAAATCGTTAGTTGAAAGAGATTGGACATTTGGATTTATGTGGTCAATTATCTTTGTATGTAATGAGTTTTATGTTTCGTTTACGATGTCTGGAACCGTTGGTATTTTCAGGTCTTCGTGAAGGGTATGATTGGTTACGTAAAAAGGTGCGTTTGTTATTGCTCTAAGTGCTTTTAACTGTTGTTTTTGAAGAATATTCAGTGTTATGTTGTGACAGGCTCCAAAAATTGGTCTACCATATAGCCAAATTGGCCGTAATAGTGATTTATAGAGGATGACTTTTAAATGTAGAGGAAGCGAGGACTTGCGACCTAAGACGCCATACAACATACGAAACCGTGAGTCCGAGATTGTTCTGACGTGTGCAACGTGTGGTTTCCACGTGAGACGTCTGTCAGGTATTAAACCAAGGAACCTAACTTTGTCTATAACCGTAAGCCTAGAATCATCGATGCGTAAATTTCGACAATCAACAGGCTGAAGTGTGAAAGTTACTTGTTGAGATTTGGAAACGTTCAGTTTAATCTTCCATATCTGGAGCCATTCTTTGATAACATCTAAATGTGTTTGTACTAGTGTGTGTTTGTACTAGTTTTGACGCTCTAATAGCGTCGTGCGATTCAGACAAAATAGCAGTGTCGTCTGCATATGTGCAAGTGATAGTGTCGATATGATTATTTCAAATTATAATTGAAAATAAAATTTTTAAACTTGCTATGTACGTTTTTGATACTCATGTTAGTGTCAATTACAAAATAGTAGTACATTTTAGCCTAATACATGAAAAATAGAAATCCTAATATAAAGATTAGGTAATGTTTCACATAGGCTATTTTTTTTGAAAGCTTTATTTGATACTGTTATATTATTTTGAGCAGATTGAGTGAGAATAATTTAACACTCCACTTGGCTGTTATTGACTCTTCTTTTCGTCTGCATTAACAGTTATTACAAAACAGTCTGACAAAAAAAGGAAATCTTGTTTTGACTGGTTTTCGTTATGTATACAATTTTAGGCATTTCATGTATTTTGAAAGAAAAGGTTTGCTACTTTTTTAATATTTCTCTTCAGATCTACAGTAATTAACGAGACATTTGAATCGATACCGGTTTAAAAATTTATGTGTTCAGTAATCCTAGCGAAGCGCATCAAGAGTATTATCTATCAGGCCCCGATAAGTTATGGTCATTTTCTCCATGTAATGACGTTCAACATAAATATGTAGTGAAATTTCCCTCGACGTATTCTATGAAATGTATTGTTATGATGACTTTCAAACCTATCGTATTTCGCATCTGAATACGTGCAGAACAATATCGAATACCGTATATAGTCATTTTTTATTGCGGTCTGGATTTCATGGGTGTTTTTTTGTTTTGTTGTTTATGTTGTCTGTTGTAAAAATAAACTCTAGAGAATTGGCTTCGTATGTGCATCTTTTATGATTTTTATGATCGATACACGTGTTCATATTTATATTTAAGCATCTTTCTGATGCTGGCAGGTGGAGTGTTAAATTATTTGCACTCGATCTTCTAGTTCCAGGGATACAAAAAAATAGTTCTGTTTCTTATCGCATGGTCAGCCAGTTATACGACTGAAGCACTTAAGATTAGAAGAGGTAGAGGTGCAAAAGACTAGTCAGAGTTATCTCTTCTGACAGTAATGAATTTCATTATACAGCTAGACCCTATGGTGAATGAAATGAAGGTGTCGTTTGCAGGATGAAAAGTAGATGCTTTTCAGAGGACCCGGTATGCTGATAAGCATACTTTTCCACTCAGTGAGGAAGGCAGTAGTAAACCACCTCACTCCTCGTTTTACTCAGTAAAATCTCGAGACGTTCAAACCAGCCTTTCGGCTGATGACCTAAACAGCAGTAGTAGTTCATGATTAGTCTAGAAATGGTTAAGGGAATAGATTGCTTGTGTTAAGAAATTGTGCATTGTATTTGGTGGAGTGTATTGAACAAGGTTAGTCAATTCCGATGAATGAGATGTTTTGAATAGTAGGCCTAATTCTAGGAAGTCGTAAGTATTAGGACCGTTTTTTTATTCTTTTTACTCTTTGCAAAAATAGCAGGGATTTTGTTAGAAAGATCTAGCTTGTTTGGGAAATTATCAGATTACAGGTTTAAAAACAGTTTGCTCCTTTGTAGTGAGTCAGTAGTAGAATTGTGAAGTTCTAAGTGTTAATTTTGTACGCTATTCTGTTCTTGTGAAATTTTTTTACTTAGATCAATCGGTAAAAAATTGCTTTTTTGGATTCAGGAGACCTGAAAACGTGTATTTCCGATGAAAACTTGATTTCAAAAAATTGACAAGAAAACAATACTGGACTACGTAATAGGCTGTGTTCTTTTGATTCACAACTACAAAAATATTTTTGGCCTGTTCATTGACAAAATTGAATGACAAAACAGAAATAATTTAAAATAGCTTACTATAAGCCTCAATATATCGTTGTGCAGGGTCTCTAATAAACAAATCATGGTTTAAAAAAAAAGTAAATATCTTAAACTGAAACCATAAAACATGGTCAAAAATGTGAACGATTCAACATGGAGTAAACAAATTTTAGAACAGTTTTATTTTAAATCACAAATTGGCTAACCGTTGGACAAAATTACTCCATACTAAATTTAGCATTTTTAAATTCGTTTTACTTTGGTGACATATATTTTTATTTTCAACGTGAAATAACACAAGTCATTGCGGTTTTCTTACAAAATTACCTGAAGCAGCTAAATTAATTGTGGAACAGATTAATATCAGGTAAGAAAGTTTTTTTTTGCTTCAGTGGGTAATGAAGAGTTTAAATTACTCAGTACATTTTCGCTATGTACTACAGATAAAGCTCAAAAAGTAAAAACCAATCCACGAAACTCAAATAATACTTCAATAGTTTATTTTGAATCAAGTTTGGAATGGGCAGTACGTAGTATTCGGTAGGCATTGATAAATGGACTCGGTGAATTTATCTCCGTGACACTTGACAATAAATCAAGATGTCTGTGATGTAATATATCGTGGCTCAGCGGTTCAAAATCGATCGAACAGTGTGGGTGGATGGTATTCGATTCGATATATTGAGATACCGATGGCCTTACAACAAATGTCATTTGATACAGTTCGACAAATTCACAGTTTAATTTAGTGTTCGTAAAATGCCGAGGTCTGTAATTGCTTTTTCATATCGTTTCCCTTTTTTCCAATGCGATGCTTGTTTTGAACAAAAAATATAGCACCTCTCTAATTACAAAATCAAACCTATTTTGTTATTGCTATTTAATGATACGTTAAATTAAAGAGTTTACGTATTGTCGTATAACGTACAATACATACGCTAAACATCGGTTAAACTTATTTGAATTTTAAAATTGTCTAAAGAAAAATATACCGGCAAACCGCAATTATTACCTATGTCAATAAAACAATTAGCCAATAATAAAAATTTGTATGTTCTGCAATACACAACCATATCCTTTTCTTCCTCAAAAGTAGAAGGCAACAGCCTATTACATCATTCTTCCTTGGAATTGATCATTCCAACGTTTCATTGGCCGTTCCAAACCTCTTCCACCTTATGATATGTATTTATCAACCAGATGAATAATTCTTATGTGTCCAAACGCCAAATATGTGTTTATACCACCTCTCTCTATTTCTACATAACTCTACTACTTAGAAGTTGAAGATTCAGTAAAAATGTCACACATAAGACAAACCCGAATTAAGTAATAAAAAGTAAATAAATGAAAGAACCTACTGATTAAATTCAAACTTAATACACACAAAGGACATCCTTCAAAAAATATTTAAGAATATACGGACACGATTTTCAAGTCAAAGTAGTCCTACAAAGTGCTGTGCAGTACAAAACAAATCAGTCTTTTACTAACTGTAAATGATTCAAGTCAAAGTAGGCCTACAAATTGCTATGCAGTAAAAAGCAAATCGGTGATTTTGACAAACTGTTAATAATTCAAGTCAAAGGAGACGTACAAAGTGCTGTGCGGTACAAAACAAATCAGTGATTTTAACTAACTGTAAATAATTCAAGTCAAAGAAGGCCAACAAGTGTTGTGCAGTACAAAACAAATTAGTTATTTTAACAAACTGCAAATAATTCAAGTCAAAGTATGCCTACAAAGTGTTGTGCAGTACAACCAAATCAGTGATTTTAACAAATTGTAAGAAATTCAAGTCAAAGTAGGCTTACAAAGTTCTGTGTAGAAGGCCTACAAAACAAATCAGTGATTTAAAAAAACTGTTAAAAATTCAAGTCAAAGAAGGCCTACAAAGTGCTGTGCAGTACAAAGCAAATCAGTGATTTTAACAAACTGTAAATAATTCAAGACAAAGTAGGCCTACAAAGTGCTGTGCAGTACAAAACAAATCAGTTTTTTTAACTAACTGTAAATAATTGAAATTAGTACAGAATTAAATTATACTGTAAGTATAACCATAGTACTGTAATACTATAAATATTACACTACAGTATATCATTTTCTTCTCTTAAAATAGCCGTAAAAAATACTATAGGCCTACGTGTTTACTCTAAAAGTTTGATTTTAAGAGTATATTCCTAAAAGTTTATCTCTTTGTGTTATCCGAAATTTCACTAATACGAATCAGGTCCGCCCCCTATATTTTGGTAAATCGGAGTTTTACAGTACACAAAAATTATCTCAAAGGGTAACCTTGAATACTGTTTTCAAGAAAGATTTCAACATTTAGTTGTGTCTTGGATGTAGGAAACCACAATATTTTTGCTAATATTTATTTTAATGTAACCTACAGAGATTTTAACACATGCTGACAACAAATTCTTGAAAAGGATGTTCGAAAAATTCCTAATCTTAAATAGAAGAATAATAATTCTATTACAAAAAAATTCATTAAAACAGTGAAATAACATTTTCAAAAACATTCCTCTTGTAATTTATCATCATAAGAATTGTTATTGGTTTTTTCGTTAAAAGAATTACCTGATAATGTATGGTTTTTCGATATTATTGAATATGATAATATGCATTTTACAAATGGTTAGGAATTTTACGACCCATCAGACCCTCAGTTTTGATGGGAAAATGAACACCTTAATAACAAAAGAGATGTGAAAGGTTTGTACTATAATTTATACTACCAATAATTATATAGTTTTAAATATATTTTAATGTTTATTTAATGGTTTTATAATTCTTTATTCTCGTGTTCGTGAAGTTACAAATACTCATTTTGTTGGTAATTTATGGGTTGTTTAAAGGTTTTGAAAAAATTTTACTACAAGAATTTCTCACCGAGTAAATATATTTTAGTGCATGGTTATTAAAATAAATGTAACTTATTTATTATTTTACAAGCGCGTTATCTATTATGATGTTTCTGACCACACAAGAAAACACTTAAGTCCTAGTTTTCATAATAATTTCAAAACTTATAAAAATATTTTTTATTCTTTGTTTAGTTAAAGTAACAAATTACATTTTAATACATAAAATAAATATATTTATTTTGGGAAAATATATAATTCTAGTGATTTAAAACAATAAATTTTTTTGTGAAGCATTCGCAATATACAAGGCGTAAGATGTTATGACAACTTTTAAAAACAAAAAGATCTTAATCTGTACAGATTCCAAGAGTGTCCTCTCTATCCTTTCAACAGTCCCTAGTCTACAGATCCACTAATCTGCAAAATCACAAAGTAACCTTCATTAACAAAAAATATCGAAACAATATTACATTTCTTTGGGTCCCAACTCACGTTGGAATCTACGGCAATGAAAAGGCTGATGTCGCTGCTAAAAGAGCTGCTTCAGGACATCTACAAGACCATGCTGTTACTTTGGCAGACGTTACTTCTTTTTGTTTAAAACGTTTGAAAGAAAAATGGAACAATGAATGGGCTTCAAAATTATCTGAGTTACACGAAATTAGAAAAGACAACTTTGAGAAACCCATAGAATTGGAGAGTCGACGAGATCAGATGGTTATTTCACGATTACGTATAGGCCATACTCAATTTACGCACAGTTACATATTCTCAAGTCCTGCTATCCCACCGATCTGTCATTTTTGCCATGAACACCAATTGACGATGAAACATTTTATGTGATTGTCGTTTCATAGAAGTTCAGAGAAGAAAATTTCAGCTTCAAGATGTGTCTATAAGTAAGCTTTTCTGCCATGAAGACAAGATTGAAAGTGTGTTGCAAGTGATGAAGTGCCTAAATTTGTATAACTGTACTTATAAATGAGTGTAATAAAGTGTACATGTAAATGAGTAGTGTTTGTGTGTGTGTAACAGTAATTTTCTGTCACCGATTGAATTTTTCCGATCAGTCATTGTTACTATTTAATGTTTTTAACTTTTATTAGTAATTAATTTATTGTTTTCATTTTTGTTGATTGGTTTTTTATGTTGTATCAGCATTTTATTGGATACTGTTATAATTTTGTTGTAATAACTGGTCGCTAATGAGTGCATTGTTGATGTGACCTTAAATAAATAACTTAAAAAAAACAATAAATTCAATATTAATCTATTTGAAAAATCAAAATAATAAAATTGTCAAATGTTACGTCAATTTGTTCTGCTTCATCGGCAGTTAGCCTCAAGTTTCTCTAAAAAATAAAGTTCTCTTACCTATACGAAGTTATACTTAAACCAGTTTGAACTTACGGGTTAGAGCTATGGGGTACAGCTAGTTCATAATATAGGAATTCTGCTACATTTTTAATCAAAATTCCTGAGACTGATCATTGCATCTCTATGGTGTGTAACCAATGAAATATTGATAAAATATCCCATCCTGCACTTAGAAGAAGAAATTAAACAATGATGCGAGAAACGTTTAAAAACGTTAGAAGAGGATCAGGATTCTTTCGCAACCAACCTCCTCGACAACAGTGAAGATACTCACAGATTGAAATGTTTTAAAACAGGACTTACCTTTTGGATTTTCGTAATCGTAACTTATATTTGTTCTGCTTCAACTGCTAATGAACGTCATCTCCTAATCGTCATTATTATCATCTCCATCATGGTGTTCACCATCTTCAACAACTTCATGTTTCAAGATTAACGCTCAGTTCAGAGTCAAGCTTAGTTTTGGTTTTATTCAGAGATTAGTATTTTTTGAAACACACTTTTGAGTGTGTTACTTCAAGTTTTTATTTAAAAAGTTATTATTTAGACTTTTATCGTCTTTGCTTAAAGTTTGGGCTATATTTACATTTAAAAAACTTATTGCGAAAGAGTTAAACTTTATTGAAAAAATATTAACTACCTTGGTGTTACATTTGTAAGTAGCATAATCAGCTGATATGCTTAAGGTGCCAGGTTTGATTCCAAATTAGGTTCGTAAACGAATATTATCGTTATCACTTTCAGAATCTTCCCAACAGTATCGTTGCTAAAACCTTTCGTAGGTATTTAATTTTTCTTCCCAAAAAGAATTATACGGTTATCGTATAACTATAATCTCTTACTTTTATAACACGAGAACAAAGCAGTAGTTACCCAAAGTTAAAAATACAGGTTCTTTATAAACGACATGTCTTACTACTTTAAATATTTTATATTAATTGTAAAGCCAACAAATTAAAAAATCAAACTGAATAAGTAATTTTAAAAGAAAAATTTGCAAAAACTGTAATAATTAAAGTCAAATCAACAGATGGTCAGCGAAAATTGTCTTCTACGGCAAGGAACCCTGGTTCGATTCCTAATCCCGGTCAGGTCTAGTATTTTTTTATTTATCACCCTTCATCTTCTGAATTAGCAGTAGACTAAATTGTAAAAAGAGTTGGACGTAAAACAAAACCTACCAATGTTTTCCGCACTATCAGTGAGTAATACTAATTAGTAAACTCGGAACAATAGTTAAATATTGCGAAATAAATTTTTGTTAAAGTATTACATGCTATAAATCTTTTCGTTTTATTAAATCGGTTCTATAAACTAGTTGAAAATTAAAATATTTTTAATAGTTTTCATAACAGTACTTTTAAAATTGTACGTGCATTTTTTTATTGTAGAAAAAAAATAAAAACGTACTTAATTCAGAAAAATGAAAAAATAAAATTTTTATTTCATCTTTGTAAAGGTTATTCCTATAGCAGAAATTATTCGTGTTTTCCAGTCTGACATACCGGTAGATAAAAACCCATAAGTTATCTCTTTAGTAAAAATAATCTTTTGCATATTCTGTCAAACTGAATAATTATTTATAATATTTTTATGCAAGTAGTATTTTTTACGGTTTCCGAAATAGTAATTGACAGGAATAATTGGGCTGTCATTGATTGGGAGCTATAAATTCAGGTATGTGCAATACTTTACCGTTATCTGTGTACGAGCCGACCGATATTGTGCCTAGGGGATGTAATAATTTAGCTTTGGTAATCCGTAGAGGCGTTGAGCGTGGACAGGAACGCCGTTTGTCAAAACTCCAACTACCACACAATTAACACATTATGCTTACCTAACTTGGAACAATACATCACCGGTACTGTTTTTCGATTGCCCATAAACTAAATCCTTTTGAACGATTAGTACTACCATTTACCACTAGGATTTCTGCGGCATTAGCTTGCTAAAGCAAATCCTCTTGATTCTCGTATCTCGGTCTATCGACTACCATTATTTATGCAAAATCATTCTCGGTCTCTCTCATCTATCTGTCTACATCGCTTCAAAGTTCTCATAAATAATTTTCTTTTAAATTGCACTCAGGAGACTGAATGAGCGTACAAAAAATGTCTAAAACTTATAAGCTAAATTTTAACACTACGTTAATCCTGAACAACAGTTTCTTACATATTACCAGAATTACACATAAACCAATCTACATGTTTACTTACTTCAATAATTGTATATGTTATGAAACTTAGGAACACCCTTGAAACTTATTTTTTAATAAAAATCTGGTGTGAAACACTCACACAACTTTCTCTTGCCAATGCAAATAATTAACAATATAATGTAACATTAGAAATAAACAAAAAAACTAACCTCAATAAACATAACCTAATTTTAATCATGAGTGAAAGACGCAAAATGAAAATCAAATGCAAACACATCACTTACGTTACGAGACAAAAGTTTTTACCATAAACATTTAAGTAAAAAAGGTTAATTGTCATTTAGTGTCATTCACTCTTGATTAAAATTAGGTTATATTTTTATTATTTTTATTAGCAAGAGAAAGCCCTGTGTGTTTCACATCAGACTTTTTTTGTTTTGTTATGAACAAACATAATAATAATATCTTGAGGTGGTATAACCGAACAGAGTAGTATTATCGAAAACAATTTCAGAGCAAGAAAATAGTCTTCATATAGTTTAAACTAATCGTTTTAGGTTCTCTGCCCACAAAAGATGTTTTCAATTCTTTTTGTTGTTGCGTATTCAGGTAGCTAATTCATTCCATTACCTTTCTGTTTAATATCGTAAACTAGTTTATTTTCATCATTGACTTTGCGGTCTTATTTGGTTCAACCCTTTCGAATAAAATAAACTTTTAAAGAGGATTGAACAAAGCAAACGAATGATTTTGATACGGTGAATTGCGTGGGAAAGAAGAAATTTATTATGGACCACTAAGCATAGCTAACATTTGTACAAAGATTTCTAAGGGATGATGATGGAAACCATAACGATTACACGTAACATACTTTAGTTAGATTACTTCTTAAAATTAGTGGTTGTTTTCATCATCTGATTTTCTATGGTAGGCCTACGTGTAGTTGAAACGCATTAAGATTTAAATCTATCACAGTTTAATTTGTTTTTATTTATTTTAAAATACAATATGTGTACGTAACTTTCAAAAAAAGAAAATTTGTTTTGTTTGTAAATTTTGCTGGCAACAGTGCAACAAATTTACATCCTATATACGCAGGAGTTCCACAAGTGTTCCCGTAGCTCCCCCATTTAAAGGTGGGAGGGAGGGTTTCAATCATGACATATAACAAAGAATATAGAATATATTATCTACTTATTTTTCTACCTAAAAAGAGATTGTTTTTGTTTTTTTTTTAGTGCTTGTTTAGCCAAAATGAACCACTTTAGTCAATTTGGAAGCTTTCAGTCTCTTTTTGGCGTGATATCGGCTCATGTTCTGAGCACGCTTCTTTTTGGCTACTTCTGAAAATTCCCTCTTTTTATACTCTCTTTTCTGTGTCGTAAGCCGATGGTTGTAGTTCTTGATGACCTGTTTGTATTTGGGCGATTTTTCCGTTAGATCTTTGTGAGTTAGTCTATGTTCTTGTAAATCCCTTTTGATTTCTTTGTGCCACATGTATCCGTTACCAGCGTCCGTTTTTCGTCTCATTGCATGAAATTATTTGGCGTAAAAGTCTAGTGTTTGGTGTTCTTAGTATATGTCCAAAGTACGGCAACCAGTTCTTGCGCATGGCCACTGTTATTAACTGTATTGCTTTTACTGTTATTTACAATTTGTTTTTTACTCTATTTACTAAAATATTATTTCTGTAGTTATTATTATTATTATTTCTGTATTACCTATGACTGCTGACGATACAGTCATCCTTTCTTCTGATTTAAAGCAAGAAGCAGCGAATAATAAATTACAAAGTCAAATCAACTTTTTAAAAATACTGGTTAAAAATTTGGAGGATTCAATTCAATGCATCGAAATCAGTACACGTCACCTTTTCTCTCCGGAAAGGCGAATGTCCTTAATCATTCCTTGACAATAAACCGATACCACAATGACAACAAGTTAAATACCTTGGACTTCTCCTAGACAAGAGACTCACCTGGGCGATTCATATAAAAACCAAAAGCCTGACTATGAACTCCAAACTGAAAAACACTATTCTGACTACTTGGACGCCGCTCTTCACTGACTGTAAAATCTAAACTATTACTATACAAAGTTTATTTTAAACCGAATTAAATTAAATTTGTTTTTTTCATCAAACAAAATTTTGTTAAAATTATACTATGCCTAACTTTTGTTATATTTGTATTGATCAATACAAATTTGAATAGATTTAATACCGTATTTGTATAGATATTTTAATAGATTTGTTATTGGTCAATTTTTCTAATGTTATATTTCATTATTATTTTTTATATTCAATTCTTGTATTATCCACTGAGATATATTTTAAAAGAAATTTAACTGTTTGTTTGTACGCTATAGGTTTATTTAAACATTTAGTTAAACTTTTTTAACTTATATTACACGAGTTTGTAAAACATACAAACAAAAACTGAATGGACATCCGAATCATTTTGCGGTAAACATATTATCTTCATTATTATATTATATATTACATATTATATATTATATTAAATACTGTATTATTATCCTTCTCAGTATCTTGAATGCATGGCATGTTAGGCTGATGGTTCTGTAATGTTCACACTTCTCCGCTCCTGATTTTTGTGGTATAGGAATGATAATATTTTTTTTAAAGTCCGATGGTACTTGTCCACTCTCATACATAATGCACACAAGTTTGTACAATTTGTTTTGAGAAACTTGTCCACAACGTAATAATAATTCCGATGGTATGTTATCTATTAACCTTCTTATTCATATTCATATCCTTAAGTGCCCGATCGAATTCTTTCCGTGGTATAGGGTCCCCTCTTTGATCTTCTTCAACATCAGTTTCTTGTTCTATCGCATCATGTTTTAATTCTTTTCCCTTGTAGAGTTGGTTTACGTATTCCTTCCATCTTTCAGCTCTCTCTTCGCCATTCAACAATGGTTTGCCGTCTGCACTTTGTAAATTATCAGCTTTCTTCTTTCGTTCTCCAAAGATTTCCCTTATTTTTCTGTAAGCTGCGTCTACTTTACCAACTACCATTTTACTTTCAATGTCCGTACATTTCACTCTGATCCAATCTTCCTTCGCTTTCTTACACCTTTTGTTTATGGTATTTCTCAAGTAGCAATATTGCCTTTTGCCTCTTTCGTCCTTTGCGTTTTTGTATTTCCTTCGGTCATCCATCAGTTCCAAAATATCATTAGTAATCCAAGGTTTCCTAACTCTTCTTTTAGTACGTTCTATCCATTCTTCCGCTGCTTTCACTACCACCTCCTTGAAGTTTATCCACTCCTCTACACTTCTTGTTTCATTATCTCTTTCTTCCATCCCTTTTTGAATACTCTCCTGGAAACCTATCTGGTTATCTTGTTCTTTTAGTTTGTCTACATCCCACCTAGCATTTCCCCGTCTCTTCTTCAGTTTTTTAATTTTAAGCCTGCTATCCATTACTACTAAGTTATGATCACTTCCTATGTCTGCACCTGGATAGGCTTTACAGTTCTTAATGTGGTTTCTGAAACTTTGTCTACCCATTATATGATCTATTTGGTATCTTCCCTTGTCACCTGGCATCATACATATGTTTATATCTTTTATAATGATGGTGTCATTATTTCATTAGGGTTATAAAACAGTTACGTGCCATTTAAAAAAGTATTAATATTATAGACGTCAATATTAATAAAAAACCGTTCAAACTGAATGAAAAAATGTCAATCGTATAGTTATTATTTAAGGGAGAAGAAAGTAATTTAATAACGAAATCGTTGGTCTAAGTTATAGATGATTGGATAATAGTATTGTGTAAGAATAGTATAGTTGGGGAGCCAAAGTTGTTGGTGGAACGGATGCAAGATATTGGATAGCAGTAAGAGAAAATGAATTGATAGATTAAGAAGGTTTTGGTCGGTCGCAAGGGAGTTGTTTTTGTAAGGGGTGTCAAAGCAGAAGCGTTGATCGAGGGAGCTAAGAGACGGTGCGACAGATTAGTCGCGGCAGAGAACAATGTTGTTTGTCGACGGGCAAATGAAACCAAAACATAGGACACAAGGCGTGACGTTGATACGTTTATATAACATTGTCACGATGACGTACGTTTCTACTCGGGTTTGATTTGATTGGTCTGAAGGTCTATAGATGGTCGAATAGACACCCTGTTGTAATTTTGCTCTTGCAGTCACGGTTTTGATCGTGTTGCGGCATTGTGACGGGTGACGAGCATTTGATATTTGACTGACTGTTTAAGCTCATTAATAAACGATAGGGTTGAACACGATTGTGATTTAATGAAAATAAGGTCACTAGCTCGTTGTTTGTCGTCGGTTATGTAATGTTCTTATAATATCGTGGGAAACATAAACGAAAGGGGTAACTTAAAACAATTTGATTACGCTTTCTTTTATTTAGTTTGTTATTTTAACTATTATACTAATCTAAATACGCTTACTTAAATTTTCTTTTTTGCATATTATTTTAATTTATTTCAAAATAACAAAAGTCTTCTTATGGTTTCTTTTAGTAAAGGATTAAAAATATTTACGGAAAGGTTATATTCCTCACTATACTTTATGTCAGCTAAGCTGAGACCTATTCAATACAGCTTTTATAGACACATATTACGTTGCGCGATCCATCCGAAAACGTTTACGTTCGTTATACTTACAATTTTTAATAATTAATTTAAATTCTTATTGATTTTACGAGAGGAAACTGAATTTACCGGTACCTAGGTAGGTTTTTACTTGGGGTATTCGGAGCTCTGCCGAAGGCAACTATCCGTCAAAACCTCTCAGTTCCTTTCTATCCTATCCCGACTTGCCACGGGATCGCCGTTAGGCATAACTACACAACAAGCCGGAGATTCTTTATTGTCTCGATAATTTCTCTTCTTATCACCCATTTTCCACCTTTTTGAGTGATATTTTTTGGGAGTAACGCAGCTGGGCTTCTCTGATCTTTATCACCTCCTGGATGAACTCCTCAATGGCCTTCTAGCTTTCTTCATTTGCAATCGTAAAATCAAAGAGATTTTCTTGAGAAATCGGCAACCCAAGCCTACTTGGTCCCCAGATCCTCCCTCTCTGGTATCCATCTTCTGCAGTCGAAAATCGTATGTACTGCGCTCCTCCTCCGCCTCACAATCCAGACAGCTTGCTTCATCTCATCGTCTGAACCGGTGGAAATATGCCCCAAAGCAACCATGCCCCATCAATGACTGAATAGCGACAAGCGAATAGCGTTGAAACTTAGGAATTTAGTTAGATACAACTAGAAAACCCGATATAAACATTTTCATAAAAATCGGTCAACCAAAAGTAGTAGTTTATTCGTGCAGAGAAACATATAACTTAAGTTATATTTGCATGCTATTGTTAGCAAGCTAAACTAGGCTCTCTAGAGAAAAATGCTGGAAACAAAAGTTGTAGATCTTTTAATTTTCTGTAAATTTTATTATTACACTTTTATCGTAAAATGCATACTTAGGCCAAAATCTTAAAAATCCTTTTTATTACGGGTTTAGTATTACAGTATTTTAGGTGTACCACGAAGTCGCAAAGTATTAGCTAACCGTTGGACATATCGTAGATGCAACAAAGTATTACAACAGACGACGAATAATTTATATCCTTATAAAAATTGGATACATTGAAGTCCATCCATCATATTTTTGAAAATGGGGAACAAAACAATGTAGGGATATTCAGTATTAAATATCCCTTGAAGTACACTATATCATGTATAGGAGATATCAAGTTAAATCCCCTAAACCCACTACTAGCTTTTTAAAGGAAAAAGGGATGTTTGAAAAGTTGTTATTTTTGGAGAACTTCAGAGGGTATCAGATAACACTTAGGGGTGACCCCATGGGACGACCTTCTATTAGTTTACTAAGCGTGGACAAGAATATCCGACCCTCTTTGCTTTAAGGGCTTTCTTTTTCACCGGCTATCGTTAGCAGATGCTGACTCAATCAATAATAGATATTCATTGTTATTCAGCCAAAAGACAGGCAGGTTGACTTAGAATTAACGAACAGAATTATTGACTCAATACAGTATGAGGTGGTACGTTTAAATGGTAGCACCATGTCATCAAATCATGATTAACCAAATCAAGTGTTAACTAAAAAATGAATTATCTTCCAAATTCTGATTATAAACAAATTACAACGTATTTTTATAAATTTTATTTTTAAAATGATTTATATTTACCGTATTTTTATAAATTCAATTTCTAATCCTCATCAATTTTTATAATCTTATTCAAAATAACTTTTCATTTTAATGTAACATATATGAACAATAACAGATTAATATAGAAAGCACATGGAAGATTTAAAATTTTAATCTCAAACCTCTAAATCAATATTTAAATCTTGTTAGTACAGACAATTATTAAATAATTTTAAAGTAATAAAGAAAATAAAGTAAATATTATTTAAAACATTAATTTAACAGTAACTTATTTTTAAAAACTTTATAAATTGAATTATTAATTTGTACTAACGGTAGAAATGCTATATATGTCTGTCAGTAGTGAATAGCCAATCAATTTAATCAATTTACCTCTGCTGAGAGGTAAAACTGACAGCTACAAGTGTTCGTCAAAATTTCTATAATATCTTTGAATATAATGATGGTAATTTAGGTATTATTCAGATATTTGGGATGGGTTTTAGGTAATTTAGGTATTTTAGATCATATTCCAATTTTCGTATTGTTCCTAAAATATAAAAATGTAGTTTATTTTTTACAAATGATTTCCAGATATGTAGGTATTTAGAATTCTAAGTAAGAACTGAAAAATTATTCATACTAATAATTCTAAGAAAGTAAATTGCCTGTGAACACTTTTCTCTTCAAAAATACGCAAATAAAGAGTAAGCAAATATTTACACCTTCATATAGACTAATTTTCTTTATTAATTTTTTTCTAGAATTATTTTCAAAATGTATTTCAATAGATATTTTATCTCAAATGAAGTTTAAAATTTACAGATATCATTTAATTTATGGGGAGAAATTTATTAGATGAAAATTTCATTAGAATACATTTTGAAACTGATCCCAGTAGAAACTAACAAGGAACACCAATCAGTATCGTACTAAAAATATTTGGTTACTCCTTAAGGGTAAAGAGATATACGGATTCTTGTCAATAGACAGGAGGGGCAACTCAAGTCAAGACGTTATCCTAGGGGATCTAGAGAATTCCCGTCTTCTCCCAGTTTGACGTTGATTGGTGAACATTTCTCGAATTCCCTTTTTGTTACCATTAGTGGACAAGACAACCGAATAATTTGAGAAGTAAGTTATGTGAATTCAATCTCAGAACTATCTAAAGGACCTACTTCACCTTAATTGATATCATATTCTATGGCCCGTAGGCAGTAGGTTGTCATAGAAACTGTAACAGAAACGTGTATATAACATGATTTAGTGAATCAATTTTTGGATTATTAGACTTCATTGAGACTCTAGAACATTGTAATAAAACGAATAAGGCCTTAAGGGTACAGGTAAATTATACGAATACCAGCATTTTATTTTTTTGTTTATTTATTCAAGATCTTTATCAACAATAAAGTCATTAGCGACCTAATACATAATTACTTTTACATACCCTTGGTTATAAAAATAAAACAATTATACGGAATAATAACAAGTTATAGGCCTATAAAAATATTTAAAAAATTAAGACACTGAACATTAGTACGAAATAACTCTACAAAAAAAAACACCAATTTCAAATAAAACAAATTGAACTAAAATTCAGTTTGTTATAATTCTTGGAAATCAAATATTTCTACTCTAAATTCTTAAAAGACCCACCGGGTTGGGTTTGTCTAGAGGTAAACTCATCCCTGTGAGTCAGCTGTTTAAAAGCTGATTTTCGGAGACGAAGGTTCCTGGTCCAAATCCTAGTAAAGTTAAGTTACTTTTGTACGAATTTGAATACTAGACAGTGGTTACCGGTTTAACTGCCGATTTTTTGAGATGATGGTTTCTGGTTCAAATCCTAGTAAAGTTAGTTACTGTTGTACGGATTTGAATACTAGACAGTGGTTACCGGTGTACTTTAATAGTCGGGGTTCAATTAATCATATTCTTAGGAATGGTCGGTCTGGGTCTGTACCAGACTACGCCTCATTTACACATCATACATATCATCCTCATCTTTTTGGGTCAAAGGGTGCTTATTATTCTGAGTTGATTAGATTGTAATGTACAGTTATGTTAGGAATAAAACCAATCCTAAAAAAGGCTTTACAAATGTAATCCCTACTATAATGCTGTATTTATTTAAACCTTAATGTGTGTACATTGCAATTTGTTCAATTTAAGAACAAGAAGGTACCACCTGACCCAATGAGATGAGGATGATATGTACGACGTGTAAATGAGGTGTACTTGTACAGACTCAGGCACACCATTTCTGGAAAGTATGGTTAATAGAATCACAATCCTCAAAATGCACACGTACCCTGTTTAGTATTCACATACGTATAAAAAAACTACCTTTTCTAGGATTCGAATTACGGAACCTTCGTCTCCGAAGATCAGCTGTAAACAGCTGATTCGAGGCGATGACTTAAACACTATACTAACCCGATGGGTTAACAATAAATAGATCAGTGTTTTTACCTTTGTAGTAACTCTTCCACTTGACTTAACATTTAATCAATAATTTTTAACTGATGCAGATTGTTTTGGTTGCTATGTACTTTGTACCTGATCCTAGTACACACTTTCTTTTAAGTAGAACGATAAATTATTTAGAAAACTACAGTTGTTTCAAATTATGCAGATAGTAACATTTTTCCTTGAGGGATACTTTAGATATTTACTTTTAAATTTCCCTCTACAATTTTTTCATTGTTGTTATTACAAGTTTAAATTGTGTACTACTTAACATTTAAGTTTTATTGTTGATTTGTCGATCATTTTAAAGTATATTAATAAATATTTCTTTAATGATAAAGTTTCCAGAACTATTTAAACTATATTTTACATTGGTAAACACAAATTCTTGTAATACACGGTATTAATAAATCAATTTATTTGGTTATCAAGTTAAAACTTTATAATATTTTTATATGAATATCATATATGATATAAAAACTGATACGGTAATTTACAAAATTTAGAAAAAATTCCCTCTAGCAGTAATGTATGTGGTATAATAATAAAAAACCATTTCCCTTTTTGATTACTTTATGCGTTTCCTATATAAACAATATTGTCTCATTAAATTTAACCTACCATTTTTATAAATTGAAGTTTTATTGCAAAAACAAATTCTGTCTCTCAAAGCATTCCTATATTACAAAAGATATAAATTCTTATGTTACGAAGTAACGAATATTATGTAAATGAGGTCGTCTGTTTTCACACTTTGTCAAAATAAATTACAGTTACTGTCTATTATGACACATTATCTAAATTAAAAACATATTGCATTCATACATGCAAAACTTATCTTTTCGCAAAATCTATAAAATTATAGATAAATACCCTTAATAATAATTTATTTAAATTAAAACAATTAAAAAGGTGTTGCTGAACTTGTCTTAATATTTTGAATATATTTATATGACACATCATCAGTATTAAGATCCGTCATGGTTAGTTACTTAAGCGTATCGTGCGGGTTAATAATTAGACAATTAATTAAAATAACACTAAATAAATTATTTTCGTACAGTTATTTAGAATTGAAGAAGGGTTAAAAAGCATTCTTATTACCCCTCTTATAATCTTAGGCTTTGAATCTAATCATAAACGTATTAACGTCAATCTAAAATTCGCTATATATTTGATAAATAAGCCCACATATGATTTTCGCTGGTCAGTTAAAAAAACTGGTATTATAATGAAAGGGGTAGGTGATTGGGTGGGAGTTGAATGAATGCCCCTTGACCCAATGACCAATTGTCGCCCGCAGCCTGCGGTCGATTTTGAACAATGTATTACCATTAACCATGGTGGACCATAGTCCTTCATCTATTTCTATTATTAGATCAATTGACGTTTTCTAATATGCAAATTTTTAAAATATCAGGGTTTAATTAAGAATTTAAAGAAAGTTATTGTTGATTAATGTTTTAAGTGATTATTATCATGTACTACATAGTACAGGAGTTTTAAAATGTTTTTATTAATGTAAACGTGACGTCATAAGGGTAATGGTGATTTGGCAAATAATAAGTTGCTTGCGGGTGCGCGTGTTGATGAGCGGATTTTGCAATAATGCACGTGCTACCCTATCAAAATTGCGGATGTGGGCTCTTTGCTCTTTGCAAATTCATCTGTTTTGCATATCCTAAACCTATAATTTATTTCTGTTTTTTTCTTTTATTTTTTTTAAATGAATTCAATTTAAATGGAATTAAATATTTCCTACCCCTAGCAATAAAAGCAGTTTATAAATTTCAATTGATGTATTTTTACATTAAATAATATGATTGGAAACACTCACACGAATTTCTCTTGCCAATGCAAATAATGAACCATATTATAAAACATTATAAGTAAACAAAAAAACTAAACTTACAAACATAACCTTTTTTTAATCATGAGTGAATGATGCAAAATAAAAACCAACCTTAGTTTGGCTTAATAATACGGAAAATCACTCTTTGCCAATAATCTAAGCTCTGTAGAGAAAAATGCTTCACATAAAATTTGTAGATATTTTAATTTCCTATAAATTAAATTATATGCATTTTTGTCGTAAAAAGGATACAACGGTTGAAATCTTATAAAATGGTTTTGTTACAGATTTTCAAAAAAAAACCAGAAAATCACTAATTACCGCTAAACTAAGCGTTACAAAATGTTAAAAACAAAAGTCGTAGATTTTTTTAATTGTCTAAAACTTTTATTGTATACACTTTTGCGCTAAAATGCATATTAATGCTGAAATTAAAAAAAAAAACATTTTTTTCTACGAGAGAACAGCCTTCCCAAGAATTTCAGTAGACATGGCACCTACCCTATCTTATAGAGAATAAAAATTGTAGTGAACGAGGCGATTTTTAAAAAAATCGTAGGAGTCGTTTTTGAGAAAATCGCAAAACAGTGAAAAATGACACGAATACACTACTAGGCCTACTTCCGGTTGACCGATTTTGATGAAAATGTTTGTGTCGGGTTCCGTTCTTGAGATGTTTTGTTCACACACACAGACCAATCGCTAAAAATATGTTGTTTTGGGATCAGGGGCCTGAAATCGTGTCTATCTGGTGAAAACTCATTTTGGAAAATCGACATGAAAACAATACTTTCTTTTCTTTATATTCATATAGGCAAGGAAAAGTAGGAATAAGTACTACTTTCCTTCTGTATTTATTTATTTTCTTTTACTTACAAAAATATCATTATAATACAAATTTTAATTTCCTTAAATATACGTACATTGAAAATCTAAAACTATTTTTATTAATGCGTGGTGGGAAAATTAATCTATCCAACTATGATTTCCCATGTTCAAGGGTAAATCAATTCAGTGCTTTTTTGTTCATCATACTACTGCAACTACTACGGTAATCTATTAGTGTGTTCGTAAAATTACAACTACGTGTTGTAATGAATAAATGAATGAAGTTACTTAAAATACTAATTAAACTACTAAGACAGTTTTATTCAAATAGTATGCTATTATATAATTATATACACACACAATAAAAAACCACAATGAAATAAATTATGAACTGTGCAAAACAAAAGAATTTATTTACGAATAGAAAACTGATTATATATCGTAACCGGTTAACAAGCTCACAAACTTATTTTGGTTCAATTGCTTCTCTCCCTACTTCCAATAGTCAATAGCTTTATTAAATCATAATATTTTACTAATTTAACAATTTATTAATTTCCTAATAGTTACCTCAAAGTATTATTTGAGGTACATTATTTGTGGTACAAACCAACTATTACTTTCATAATGGTATGGTATGCCTTTGAATAACGTTTATCGAAGGCTCAAAAATACGGTATGACATGGTGATCGAACAAAAGATAATAAAAAAATCTAACCATCATATTTAAATCATAGTATCAAACCATTGAGTTAAACGCATTGAAAATATTTCAACAATTCATTTTATTTTAACGTTTGTCCCTAAAATATTACGTGAAAACCGTGTTCAAAAACAGTCTTATTTAATTTTTTTATACATTTATCAAACATCCAACATGATCTTAATTTTTTAAATTACTGCTTTAAAATACTTAGAATAAGAATAAATACGTCAAAATTGATTTACTGTTCTTTCACTCTTTGGGAAGAAGAATGCCCTTCTTTGTTTCGCGACAACGTGCTTATCCAACAGCAGAACAACAAAGTTCGATATCTTGGAGTACAGTTAGATAAGAGCTTTACTTCGGTACCTCAGATAAAAATGAAACGAATGAATCTGAACTCTAAATTTAAAGAATTTACCCGACTATCCGGAAAACAATCATGACTACTTCTACGTACAAAATTGTTACTATACAAGTCTTTATTTAAACCAATTTGGGTTTATGAAATTAAAAATTTTCGACTCCGCTAAACCTATAATAAACTTTATTGTTCTATTAGGAACAAATTATAAATAAATCTGTCTATAATAAATAAAAACAAAAACAATTAAAAAAATTGTTAGCGAGTATAGAAATCATGGTTTGAGAGATACTGATTTGAAAATGTATTGAAACGGATTTGTCGTATTGAATAAGGGAGATGTTACTGGTTTTATTACAAGTCGAGTAGAGTAATTCTCATGTTTCCGTGGTGTAGCGGTTATCACGTCTGCCTAACACGCAGAAGGTCCCCAGTTCGATCCTGGGCGGAAACATTATTTTTTACATTTTTTTGTAATGTAAATTGCAACTTTAAAGAAAAAAAATTAAAAATTTTATTTTTAATTTAAAACTAATTATTTATTTTAATTTTTATATAAAAGGTAATATTTTTTAATGTGAGTTCATCACAGTAATATTATCTTTAGCGAATAAAATACTTATAATGTAATCATTATTAGTCAAGGTTAAAAAAAACAAAAAACCTATTATTAAAAAAAATAATCGTTATAATAAAAATTCATGATTAAATTATCAAATGACGGTGAGGCCTAATGTTATAAATTATTTAATTTTTAACATTCTTAATTAATAAGTTGTTTCCGTGGTGTAGCGGTTATCACGTCTGCCTAACACGCAGAAGGTCCCCAGTTCGATCCTGGGCGGAAACAAGTTTTTTAAATTCTTTTGGATATTTCTATACCTTTTAGAATTGTTTTAACTCAATGTACTACTACGTATTTATAAGTTTCCGTGGTGTAGCGGTTATCACATCTGCCTAACACGCAGAAGGTCCCCAGTTCGATCCTGGGCGGAAACAAGTTTTTTAAATTATTTTGGATATTTCTATACCTTTTAGAATATTGTTTTAATTTAATGTATTAATACGTGTTTATAAGTAGCTGTTATCACGTCTGCCTAACACGCAGAAGGTCCTCGGTTCGATTTTAGCGGAAACATTATTATAAAATTTTAATATTTTTGTAAGACGAGCGATTTGGTTTGTTTTTGAAAACGATTTCAGAGTCAGCTATAAAATAATATGAAATAATATTAACTAACACACTGAAAAGGGACAATAATAATAAACTAAAAGCAACAGGCTCTTAAACTTTTAAAAAAAGTTTTTATTTATTTTTTTTCAAAATTTATGTTCTAAAAATATATAAGGACTTTCAAACGAGTCACTGACGATATATTCCCAAAAATGTTTAGTATACTTAAAAATATATAAGGACTTTCAAACGAGTCACTGACGATATATTCCCAAAAATGTTTAGTATACTTGTGAAAACTGTTTTCATTTTTCCGCTTCTGTTCCTCACCCTAACCGTCATATATAAATATGTACTATCAAAAATTTCTCAAATTAGTATTACGTTAACCCTTCGCATTACAAAGGATCAACATCCTAAATTTACTAAAATTGTACCTAAAAGTACTGTATTAAAATGCCAGAACAGTATATTGGTAAAACAGATGTTATTTATTGAAATAAGTAAGCCATAACAAAATATTATATTTTCTAATTCCTAATAAGAACAGTAGGATTTAATAGAGCTTTTACTTCATTGCTGTATAACGTAGTTAAAAGGGTAGCGAAATATTAAGAATTTTCAGAAAATATAAGGTGTATGTACATCTAAAGTAGAGAAAAGCAGGGTGTGTATATAGTGGATTTAGCTCGAGGTAAATTCTGATTAAAGTTGTAAATTAAAGGGAAGGGTTTACTTTATGGTAACTACAATCAAAGCCGGAGCAATATCCTCCAGAACTGCAATTAAAAAGTCCCTTGGTCGAATCCCGGGTGCCGTTAGTTAGGTCAGAATGGACGTTGGGGTAGACGGCTATCTCAGATGTCCAATGTACATCCTAATGGAACAGTGTTTAGTCGACATCGGGTCTGTTATCTGCGACACTTGGGCCTGTCGTAATGCTGCTGCTGGAGCCAACATAACCTCTCAAACCTATTCTGTATAAGCACTAAGCTTCATCCCCTCGTATCTAAACCCTAGGGCTACGCTATGCTATATCGTATCACACCGCAGGACACCATAGTACGTAGCCCACACCAATACTGTTTCAATATCAAAGCGTCCCTTGTATTGTCATTACACGGTTATAGCGCAATAGTTACCCATTTCCTGTCGTACACTACATATGTATATCAATCTATTTGATCAGAATAACCGGAAATCACACAATTCAATCGTTTCGGTGTTATCAATTAATGAAATTAAAAACAAAATGATAATTTATCACTATCGGTTATTATTTTATCATACATATAGTTCTTAAAAAGAAGTATGACAAGCGGAAAATACTATAACTTTTGGGAAACTTATATTTTCTAGTTACTACTTATGAAATTTTTTTCCTAACATCTGTGATTATTTACAATCAGTTAAAAAACACAAAACTATAAGTAAATAACATGAAAGTGTTCACATGACGAAGACAATGCCCAATGGTATTGCTTTGAAAGAAAACAAAATTATGTATAATTTTTGAAAACATTAACTAGATAAAACATGAATAACAGTAACAGAAAAGGTAACAAAATTAATAGCGGTGATAGTAGAAATGCGTAGAGGAAGCTGATGTTAATAGAGATGATGTTGATGTTGACATGGACTTCAAAATTATTTACAATGTAGGTTAGTCGGTTAATCTAAAAGGAAGATCAAGCAATTTTATTGATTTTAGTCGTGTTTCAATTTCGCTATTATGAAGTAAATTAACTGCAAAAGAATTTGGGTGATCTGCTATTTTTTCTTTATATTTAGAACTTAGCTGCGTAATTTCTTCTTTCCCTATGTTGACACTTAAGATGTAATACATCATTTGTCACAGACCATGGAGCATTTGTTGTAATCCGTAAAACGTTTAACTGGAATCGTTGGATGATAGCAAAATTCAATTTCACAGCTGATCCCCAAAGCGATAACCCATAAGTCCACAGCAGTTTCAATAAGGCTTTGTACAGTAGGAGCTTGCTCTCTAATGACAGCTGTGAACGTTTGTTCATCATCCTGTACAAATCTCTCAGCTTCAATCCTAATCTTTTGCGTGTGGTATGAAATTTAAGGAAATTTACATATGAAATTTAAAGAATAAGAATCCTATTTACAACTTTTCACCGGATGTTAACATTGAATAGCGTAGACTTCAATATTTGGTGTCCCTAAAAGGGCCGTTTAAGTGTGCGTTCCAATGTAAGAGTCAGTTGGTGGGCGGCTGTTGTAGTAATAGCTGTTGGTTGGGGAGTTGGATGACTTGGCGTCTCGTCGTCCAGCGGGGAGGTAATCTTTCATCGTCAGGAAGGCAACTACGGCCTCCAGTGCCCCCGAACGGAAGATTTAGGGTACCGGGTTAGATTTACAGTCAGGTCTGGCAATTTTTCATCTGTTGTTTTCGTCTATCTGGCTTCTCTAGCCTTAATGTGCATAATTAGGCATAAAACCAAAAACAAACTCCAGATTCAGTCCGACCCCGAACAAAAACCGGGCTACGTGTCTGTCCCTAGTACGTTGATAGATCTTCGTTGGAATCCAATAGCCCCGTACCGACGGTTGACCTTGGTCGGAGTTGTAGAGCAATCGTATCAGATATTATGTATTAACTTATAACCTCGGAAGTCTTCTTGACACCCAATTTTAAAAAAAATTAGTATTCTTCGCTTTATGGGTTAGGCATTTCTAGCTTTTCCGGCACCCATATTGTCTTCGGCCTGACAATATCTCTGCTTCTCACAGGTTTGTATTATTTTCTTGCTAAACTAGGTGAGCAGCTTTCTGGCATTCTATTTAAATGGTGGCCCCATTGGAACACGATACAATTTTATTTTTTGTTCAGTACAAAAATTCCCAATTCTTGCCTTATATCTTCATTTCTGATTGAACAACACTTGAATGACCTTAACAACTTCATTTCTGCAGTTTAGATGTTTTTTCGTTCCTTTTCCTCATCACCTCCAAAGAGGTGATAAGGAAAAGGAAGATTATATTTATTACATAACCGAATAATACATAACTCATCTTATTATCTACCTAATAAACCATCACGGTGTTTCTGACGTTTCTGGGTCAAGGAACCGGAATAAGTAATATATTAGTAAATTTAAAATTTCATATCTTTCTAATCACTATAAATTTAAATTAACAGTCCGTAAAATCCTTATATTCTTCAGAGGTGTACTTCAGAAGAGGATTACATATAAGGTGTTGTCCTCCAGGCCAAAATGTCAATTATTACTCAACTTAATTTTACTTACTAGTTGTAGTAGTATTATCGTTCAGTTGTAAAAAAAGAGGCAAAAAACCCTACTTTGTCTAATTGGAATGTTAATTCTATCTTGCTTCTAAAAATTGAAGTATAATATTCTTTATTTATTCACAAGTAAAGAAATTTATGACAAGACACCAATTGATAAAATATGTTGGTGAGTAATATACTCTTACATAATTAAAATATGAACTTTTAAACAAATTAAACCTGCTAGTAGAAAGTTTTCAAAAACGATTTAACTATCAAGTATTCATAAAAGTTTTTCTAACGAAAAATAATTCAGTATTTTACTATAATTATATGTGTAACTTAGCAATGAAATCTTCAATAATAATTTAATAAAAAAATAAATTACTTATACACTTATAGTTAAAGGAACGAAATATTATGTTAGTGAGTTTGAAAAAACAAAAGGAAATTTGAAAATTAGTGGTTATAGCGTAAGTTTTATCAATAATTGTATCAATAAATACAATTTTCAATAGTGAAGTTGAAAAAGTTTTCCGATTACAGGAAGAAAATAAGTAAATTGGATTAGAAAGTTCGTTGTTTTTTAATAAATCGGAAATATAAAAAAGGAGTTAAAAAATATAATGTCTATAATAAAGAAAAAAGTTAAAAAGTTGAGTTGATAATTATTTCAGTAGGAATAATTGCACTTAGGGTGAAAGCTGGCCGGAAAGACGTTAAGAATCAAGGGTGCGGGTGAATAGTTTGGAAGGGGGTGTGTAAGTTATCGGACTGTCAAAGTGACAATGACATCGTGGCGTCACCTCCACCCCATTGTTTCCAAATGGCACGGAAAACACCCTGTACAATTCCCCGATACTATAACAGTACTAGAAGCATCATCTCTACCCTGCATATTCGACGAACTCGCAGCAGAATTTGCATACAGCGAGTACTTCCACTACTGCCCCGTTATAATCCCTCTTTATTAGCTGCCGACTTACAAGCCACCCTTTATTGACTAAAGCCTATTCTGCCGCGTCAAATGCGAAGTGATAATCCCGGTTCATTAGTCTAGCACGCAAGCACGCTGATATATGGATATTTTCAAAAAATGCAATTTGTAAAACTTGTGGATTTTAAAAAATCCTCTGTTCCATTTCATTTTAAATTAACTTTTGTCAGCACAACAACGTTTTATATCCGAGAACAATTCAAATATATTGCTTTTCTCCCACGCAACCATATTTACCTAAACAAAAATCAAAAATCTACCTTCACTTTTCATCCCCGTGAATTAGAATCACAATACGACAGAACGAAATCACAAAGTTAAGCTTTGTACAAAAAAAATATGAAAGAACAAAGAATTTTACATGAAAATTTTAATATTAAACTGAAATTAATTTTTCAGATTCCAATAAACACTATGAAGTGTTCGTGTTTAAAAAAACGGATAAATTGAAATTGCTAGAAAAATTATTTAAGTTAAAAGTCAAATTAACTGTTTTGTCAATAACGAATACAAAATATTTTATTAAAAATAAGTTTAATAATAAAGTGTGAAAAAATCACCGTTTCATTTCCATTAAACTTACTACCGTTGTGTCCTAAAGGCGAGCTAAACAAAATTTTCTCAAAGATTACTATTTACCATCAAATTACTTTTGCATTATTTACCCCTAATGAATTTTTAAGTCTAAATTGATTTTTGAGAAATCTTCCAAATTTCATAAAATTGGTATAATACAAAATCACGTATGAAACGTTTTGTGGATAGTTATTAAGCTACGTACATTAAATTACATCTAAGGAATATACAACAAATGTGGAAAAAATGAATAAAAATTCCCGGTTCCATTCCACACTTCAATTTTGTTGAATATCACCTTAAGAATATTAGAGTCGATTTTCTGGCCTACAGCTCTTTGAAAAAGTACAAAAGTATTTACTTATGGGTAGCCTACTTTTCTCAATTCTATCTCTATAGGAATAAATAAAGTCCAAACTGAAATGATTTGATTCTCCTACGTTTTCCTATTATTTTAGTCTGGGTCTTACAAGAAAATTTTCAAAATTGTAACTTTTCGGGAATTTAAAGAAAAAAATAAATGTATTGAAAATTCTCTTGGTACGTCCGTAACGAACCACTACAGAAATTAGTTAAACGATTCTACTAAAGTTTTCATCGAGAAACAAGCCGGGACGAATACAAATACATTCGGTTACTTGAAAGATCACAAATACGTGATATTCCTCCGAGAAGGCCAAAATGATAGTGAAACCTGAATCTTTAGTTGTGACCAAAGGTGAAGTTTCAACACTTATAAAGTAAATAACAGGTCTGATTAGATAAAATTTGAAGGGCCATCACGGGTTGTTCTCACGGCATTTCATCAGCACGTTTATAGTTGTACTACGTACATTTTATACAGAAAACGCACTCTGATATGTGGTTAAAAAAACAACTTTAGGGTTGTCAAACCTCCATTTGACTCCTTAGAACGGAGAAAAAAAAGAAGAGCAAGCAAAAAGAAGAGCCCAGCTGAAACCGGACGCACCATCCCTGATCTACGCTACCGGTGGCGGACGCACATTCCCGCACCGGTCGGCCTACGCCGAGCTGACATTGTGGGGCTGTGGGGGCCACCACTGTCACGCTGAAGTGGGGACCCACTGAGTGAATGCTAGGCCTGAATCCGGTAGCCGAGCCGTCACTCTTCGGGCTCCGCTTTTGACCACCAACAAAGGCCTTTTTCAGGGCCCACCGCGAAACATACCTGGCCCTTTTCAGGGCCACCAAACTCACAAGGGAGGTTTCGCAAGCACGTTTCTTCGGTTCCGGTCCGTGGCAATATATACGATTATAACTATAATTCTCGTATACATCAAAGTTGCATAATATTTTATTACGATATATAAACTGCAATGTGAGACAATATTAGCATACAATAGTATTCTAGTGTATTATGGGTTAGTTAATGGAAATGTGAAAAAATAAAATAAAACTGTAGGTAATAGAATTTTTAATCAGATTAAATGAAGAGAAAATAACCATTAGGACGCACTCTGATATGTG